>CP032248.1:29880781-31130781 GCA_005610355.1 Gossypioides kirkii
GTAAATGGTGTTATTTGATGTTACTACTAAAAAATTACCATTTAAATTAAATCTTACGAAGAAGGTTCTTTTATTTCGAATTAATCGAGAAGAAAAGTCATGTCTAGTGAGTTAGGGGCACAACATCTTGAATCTTCTTCGAAAAATAAAGAACATTTATCGGCTCATTATTACTCAAATCTTATATATTTTCAATTTTAAATAGGGTATTCAATTAAATAGGTTAAAGAAAAAATCGTACCCAGTGCATTAGGACACAATTTCTCGAGTCCCCTAAATAAAGAACATTGCCTCAGTTTTAAAACTCGAATATGCGTTGCGTAAAAATGAAAACAACATTTAATGTGATATACGATTAATTTGTTCGTGAGTGGTACAAAATGATCGAATGTATCTAAGCATAATACAACATGATACTGGCAAAATAAAATAAATACATGAATAATAAAATAAAATAGCAATACTACAATCAAACAATAACAAAATAATAAAAATAATAGTAACAAATAAATAATAATACAACTATGATAATAATAGTAACATGATAATAATAATAACATATAATAATTACTAGCATGATATAATTAACACAATATTTAAAAAAAATTACTCTCGAAGATAAAAATGAAAATTGCATAATTTAAAAAGGGAAAAAGTGTAAATATCATAAGTTAAAAGTGCTAGAAGTAAATAAATAAATAAAAGATAAATAAAAATAAAAAATTAATAAA
The DNA here is from genome assembly GCA_005610355.1 of Gossypioides kirkii. Taxonomy (NCBI): domain Eukaryota; kingdom Viridiplantae; phylum Streptophyta; class Magnoliopsida; order Malvales; family Malvaceae; genus Gossypioides; species Gossypioides kirkii. Next base: position 29,881,513 of record CP032248.1, read on the forward strand.
GTTAAATAAGAAATCATATATGACTAAATTGAAAAATTAAAGTAAAAATTGAAAAAAAAACATAAAATAAATGGCTAAATTGAAATCAAATAAAACAGGCAAGGGCCAAAAGATCAAATATCTCAACCACTGTACACGTGTCATTTGCCAAGTGGGTCCACTGTTGGTACAGGGATGAAATTACAAAGCAAATAAAATTAAAAGGGAAAAATTAAATTAAAAAAAATCATAATAGGACTAAATTAAAAATAAACTCGAAAATGAAAGGGCCTAGGCCGTAATTTCCCCATCCTATATACACGTGTCATTTCCTAAGAAGAGTCAACGGTCTGAGGACCAAAATGAACAAAAAACAAATTTAATGGTGAAATTTAAAAAATAAAGAAAATTAAAATTAGGACCAAATTGTAAAGTGCTTAAAGGTTGAAGGACCAGGGCAAAAAATATCCCATCCGCTCGAAAACACACGGATCTTTAGGATCCGTATCGAGTCTTCAGGTCAATAATCGAAACGACATCATTTTGGGCATTAGAGTTTAAGCCCAAAACGATGTCGTTTTCGAACGGCCTACAAAAATTAAAAAACCTATAAAAACCCATTTTACACCCTTTCTAAAAAACTCTTTTTTCCCCTTTTTATTCTCTCAAATCCCCCGAGGCTGGTTGTAGGTCCGGTTACCTACCCCACTGTGACCATCGATCATCGGGGATGGCGATCGTCGCCTCCGGTGGCTGGAGATTACAAAAAATCCTCCTTTTTTGAGACTTTAAACTCCCGGATTCTAGATATAGAATCCAGGTTACCACCGATGATTTTTGGGTCAGACAAAATTGGGTCTCTACAGAAGTCACTAATGATCTAGTTACCAAAAAACACAACATTTCGAATAATCGTGCAAATTTCTAATACATTCACTACCGCTATTCAATTTGGTTCTCTAGGTGGACAAAGTTGGTTAGTTTCATCGTTTTCCCAATACTTCACTACCCCTATTCAATCTAGTTCTCTAGGTGGCCGCTCGTACATGGCTTCAACGGCTGATTCTATTGTCTCTCCTTTGAGGTAAACATCTCTCCTCATTTTCAATCTTTTCGAGGCTAAGAAATGAGTAAGAACGTTTGCCAATTGAGAAATATGCTTGAAATCAATTCTCTAAAAGCCTCTTTTTTTGGACTATGGACGTTTCGAATAATCGCGCAAATTTTCGTTTCATCTGGTTGGTTCATTGCATACTTTTGAATTACTGACTTAGAATCACCTTCTATCATCACCACCCGAAGACATGCAAAACCTTCTGTAGCAAAAGGAGACACAACTCCCTATGGAACACGGATTTGGAAGCCACCACTGCACCCTATGAGTTCCTAACAACAATCCCCGAACAAAATAAGCCTTAGGTCTGATTAAAGGTAGAATCAAAATTAATTTTAACAAATGGATACTTCGGGGACTGCCAATCCTCAACACCCCTATAATTAAGCGGTCTCACTTCTATCCCTTCAAGCTCTTTGATGTAATGATCAACCTACTCGACTATTCCTTTACTAGTGGTTTGTTTCGCTTCATGCAACCACAGATTTTTACTCGTCCATATGGACCAAATAGCACAACAGACTATCCTAGCTTGTTCATTCGTACTGCTCTGAAAAACCCAAGCAATCCAATCCCAATAATATGTAGCTCAATTTGTTAAAACCCAATGAAAGTTTAAGGTTTCCTATACCTCCACTATTGTAGGACACTTCGAAAGATGTGTATAAGGCTTTCTATTCCTTTGTTGCATCTGGGACATACCGTATTTGCCGTAACCTTCTAGAAAGTAAATTAGCTAAAGTAAGGAGAAAATACCATGAAGAGCACCATAACATTATTTTAATTTTTGAAGGGATCTGTAATCGCCAAAGTTTTTTGTAAAATGTTGTAATATTATTCAGCATAAGATCTATATTAGGAGATAGTCTATTTTCGTGTAACATTCTGTAAGCACTACGAATTGTGAACTCCCCTAACAGTTCACCTCGCTAGACCATGAAGTCATCATGGGCCTCATTAACTAGTGGAATTTGGAGTATTCTTGTCAAAACTACTTCGAAGAAGGTACCTTTTATCAGATCAAGTTTCCATTCCCTCTTATTATTGTTAATTAAATATGCAACTTGCACCAAATTTGTATTACTAATGCCCTTATTGATTTTGTGACATAACAGTCTAAGGATCCACGTGTTGTCTCGAATAAAAATGTTTTCCCCCGATACCACTCTCCAACATAGACTATTCTGCGAGAGCCTTTTCATTGCCCATACTCTTTTCTAGGTATAAGACAGTAAATTTCCTAACCTTGTGCAAAGAAAGTTTGAATCTGGGAAATATTTAGCTTTCAACACTCGAGCCAAAAGGGAATCAGGATTCTTAATAATTCGTTATCCCTACTTTGCTAACAAAGCTGTATTGAAACTTGATAACTTGCGAAACCTCATCATTCCAAGCTCTTTTGGGTCACATAGATTACTCCACCCACACTAATGGATACCTTTTTTCCTCATCCCTTTCTGCCACCAAATTTCCCCATGACATTTTCCAACTCATCATAAAAAAACTTACGAAGTAAAAAGCATGCCATTGAATAAGTTGGAATAGCTTCAAAAACGGACTTAATGAAAACCTCTTTTCCACCTTGAGATAAAAATCGAGTACTCCACCCTTCAACCCTCTATTTAACTCAATCTTCAAGCAATTGAAAAGAGGCTTTTTTGCGTTTAGCCACCATATTGGGCAACCCAAGGTACCTTTCAAGATCATTGGAGAACCTCATCCCAAGAATTCTCGAGACTATGTGTTTATCCCCTTTCGAAGTATTAGTGCTATAGAAAATAGTCGATTTATCATAATTCACACATTGCCCAGAACATCTTTCATATTCTTTAAGCACCTTCTATAACGTAGTGGCCCCTCCAACAATAGCTTCACCGAAAAGAATACAATCATCTATAAAGAGTAAATGCAATATTTGGGGATCATTTCTATTCGCCTTAACCCCTCATAACAAACCTTCTTTTGTTGCTAACCGTATAAGGGTAAAAAACCCTCATTGCAAATCAAGAAAAGAAAATGGCTTAAAGGGTCCCCTTGCTAAAGCCCTCTACTCAGTTTGAATCATTCTCCTAGTTGGCCATTTATAATCACAGAGTAAGATACTAAGGACATGCATCTCGTAATAGTCTCTATCCATCGCCCATCAAAACCTATTCGTATAATCATCTCTCTAAGAAATTCTCATTCAACCTTATTGTAGGCTTTACTCATATCTAACTCTAAGGCTATGAACCCTTGTTACCTACTCTCTTCTACGGCAAAGTATGCAAGATTTCATAAGGTAGAAGTATATTATCAAAAATTAACCTTCCTAGGAAAAAAGTAATTTGAGCACTATCTACACACATTTCCAACACATCCTTAAATCGATTCACAATCATCTTAGTTATCAATTTGTACAAAACATTACATAAACTAATAGGCTTGAAATTAGCTAAATTCATTGGATGAGGGAATTTTGGGATCAACACAATATTAGTAGCATTCAGAGATTCAATTCCATACCTTTATTTAAAATTCTCAAGCAAAATGAGGAAACATCACTGCCCACTATGGTCCAACACTTTTAAAAGAACAAAGTTGGGAACCCATCCATGTTATTTTGCATCAATTCTTCTAACCTTTCTTTCAATTTCTTTTTAAGCCCAATCCTCTTGTTTCTAATCATACCTACCCGTTTTAGAAGCACAATCTTCTGTCGCTCCAACTTATGTAACAAATTTCCTTTAGTTGACTCTCATATCCTTCTTACCTCTTCTTTCAAAAGACTCTTCCAGAACCCACCAAGCGTCGAAACGAAACCTTCCCACCGACAACCTATTCCTACCTCTGATTGAATAAAAAAAGGACAATGATCAGAGAAAGAATGAGGTAAATGTTGAATTGTCACATTAGGGAACATCTAAATCCATTTTGTGTTAGTTACTTCCATATCCAGATGCTCTCTAATATTATTCTCTGGTAAATTCCCCCTCTCCCAAGTAAACCAAACTCTCGAATACCTAACATCCATTAACTGACAATCACCCAAAATCTCCTTAAGGGCTTCCATCCTCATTTCATCTATTGGCACCCCTCTAGCCTTTTTGAACGCATACAATATCTCATTAAAATCTTTATAAACAAACCAAGAAAGCTCATGCATGTGCCTTAAGTTACGTAACAAAGCCCATGCCTCATCTCTAGTTATCCCATATAGTGATCCATAAAACCCTATGAACCTCTACCTCTATCTCCCATCCTCGTCCTCCACCTCAGAATCAATGTGATTATCGAAAAAACTATTGACGCTAGTTGAAACATTCCCCTTCCATGCCATACAAAGTCCACCTCTATAATCCGTTGTTGCCATGTCAGTACCATGTAAAAACCATAAACTTTTTATAATCCTTTCCATTTGTATCGCACTAAGCTTTCTCTCGACAAAGAAGACTAACTAGGGATTCTACACCTTTAGCATGTGTCGAAGTCTTCTAACTGCCCGTGGACTCCCCAACCTATGGACATTCCAACTTACAATTTTCATTGCGACCGATCGACTTTCCCCTTGGCAGCAGCTAATAAAAATTGGATATTACTCAGCCCTTCCCATTCCTTACAACAATCCTAACTCCTCCTTTCAGTAGATTTATTCCCTTCTTCTAGGCCTCTTTTTACCATCACCCCCACCCTACGAGCATCCTTCATTTGAATCATCCTCCATATCTATTTGTTCAGGGAATTTCAAAAACCCTCACCCATCTGATAATTTCGGTTCGTTTCCCCTTTAACTCCTAGCATAGGATCAATAGATTTATCCAACCCTTAAGTACTAAACGAGTTTCCCTTTACCATCCCTATTGACTAAGAAACTTAAAACTCCTAAATAACTTAAAATACTTAAAAATCCAAAATTCGAAATAAATAAATAATAAAATAATAATACCTAATAAATACAATATTGGGCTCATATATAATAAAAAATAAAGGCTAAAAATCGAACCCAATATGATTTAAACTCGAATTAAAATCCCAAAACTCATAATTTTCGTAATAATCTCGTCCAAAAATTCTGCACACGTGGCTTTCACTAAAATTGTCATAACTTGAGTTCTTGAACTTGAAATCGAGTAATTCAAAATGTGTTTCGAAGCTAAGAGATGGATCTTCGAACACTATGGGACATCTCAACCCAAAAATGTCTGTATCCCTTAAAAAATGCATTGCAAGTCAACTTATTGTAAAATGACTAGGTAAGTGGCCTTGTTTGTGGTCCTTGAAGTGTAACACCTAAGTTTGTTAACATTTTCCATGTGGACTTGTCATCATGGATTGAGATTTTAAGTCCAAAACAAAAACTGGTCCATCCTAATTAATCCTTGCTCCGTAATAAACTCCAAAGTCCATAATCTTGAAGCTTCAACTCTTATTCTCAAAATTTCTTCATGATAAAGTCTTGAACGGATAAGTTGAGTTTTGACTTCAACTGCATAGACTTTGAATTGGGTTCTGCCGCTTGTATCACTTTATTATTAGTTTTTAATATTTTATGCAGCAGATTAATTTTTTTTAATCATTAAAACTAGATATTTGAAATCAATAAGTTGTTCACTTTGAGATCTTGAGTTTGAGTTTCATCCAATATAAATGTGTGAGTTAATTTGAATTGAATTAGTTTGCTCGCTGAACTTGTCCAAAAGTATCTAGTTGGTACTGAATTTTTTTTGGACTTAGTTGGTACTTGAACTTCTATTCCATCACCCAAGTTGATACCTTCACACTAACACCATTAGTTTGTACTGACATGGCACAGATGACCAATCTGATGGTGGCATGTGGTAACCTCTCAGAATAAAATGTGGCAGACATAAATTAAAAAAATAAAACCATTAAAATATATAAATTAATAAAAAAAAATTTCCACATCAAAAATTAACCTAGACAAATGGTTGTCCAAATAAATCTAAATTTGGACCCTTATTTGTCCAGATTTATTCTAGACGTAATTTTAGTAAGTTTATATGTTTTTTATTTTTTATAAAACATCAAAGTTGTAGTAGTTGTTGTTTTTATTGTTTTTGTTGTTGTTTTTGTTTTTGTTGTTGTTGTTTTTTGTTTTTGTTTTTATTGTTGTTTTCAAATTAAAAAAATAAAAATATATAACAAAGCTTTTACATAAAAAAAACGAAACTAGACAGATGGTTGTCCAAATTCAAATGCATCTAAACAACCATTTGTTTAGATTCATTATAGATATGTTTTTCAGTTATTTTATATATATTTTTTTATAAATTTATAAAATTTTAATTTTTTATTTTTATATTATATATTGTAAATTTTTATATATTTTTCAAAATATTATTTGTTTTGTATATATTTTTATAAATTTATATTTTATATTTTATATCTTTTAAATAAAAATAACCAAAAAATTATATTTTATTAAAAATTAAAAACAAATAAACTTACTAAAAGAATACATTTAGAATTAATTTGGACAAATGAGTGCCTAAATTCAAATGTATTTAGACAACCATTGGTCTAGGATCATTCTTGATGTGCCTAAGAATTATACATTTTTATTTATATATTTTAAAAGATTTTTTAATTTTTAATTTTATTTCCGACATGTTTCATATTAAGGTTCACAAGTGAATCAGTGGTTTCGTTTAGATTCTTATGTTTTTCTTTGCGTTTTAAGGATAATAATGAGCCAAGTGGTTCAGTGGCTAAATGTGACTTTTTCCTTTAGGACTTGGATTTGAATCCTTGATTGAGTAGAATGGAAAGTATTTTCATTTTTATTCTCTCTTTTATTACTTTTGGGTTAATTCAAAATATTTTGATAGGTTAAAGTTTGTTTTATTTTATTAAATTTTATTTATTTAGTTTTAATTTTTAAAATAGGGAAACTTTCCAAAATTTTTCTCACGTTCTCCACTCACCAACTCCCGTCAGTTTTCTTCCATAACCTTTCCCTCATTTCAGATTTTTACTTTCTTTCTCTACTGTAGCCTTTCTTTTTGCCATTATTTTCTTTCGATTTTCTTTTGGTCCTGGGGTTCTTATCTTTTATTCACCATTGTTAGACTTCAATTGTAGTAATTTTTGTCTCGCCTCAATTTTTCTTTTGTTTTCGTTCGACAGGTGTTGATCAGGTAAGTGATTTGGTTTGGTTAATGGTTGAGTGTAGTTTCATTTAGTTTCACATTAGTTCCTTCGATTTTCTTTTCCTATACTTGTTTTCGATTGAAATTTTTATGGATTTGGCATGTTGCGTAATTGAGTTTCAGATCGAGGTTATTGAGGTGCATCAGTTGGCTTTTTTGGTTCCATGAAAAGTCTATCAGGTGTTTTTCTGAAACTATTGTAGTTAGGGATCGAATCCTTAATGAATTTTATGAATTTTAGCCAATTTTGGTGTGGTCCTGTTTTTTGAAAGTTTCACTATTTTACTCATTGATTCGATTTGGTCTCTGAATGAGCTACTTGCGTGTTTAAGTTTCAGTAAGGGTGTTTGGAATACAGAATTTGGTTATGGTAGGTGAGTTACTACTAGGATAGTTTATTTATTAATGTTCGTAAGTTTTGTACTGTTATTTGAATTAATTGTAAATGTAATTTTGTTGTGGAAATTTTGTTATCTGTAAGATGTTGTTCATGAATATCAAAAAAAAAATATATGCGTATTGATATGCTATTTTACAAGTGAATATGTGAATGTCTGATATTGATTTTGCATATCTGAATTGATTGACATTATGTAAAATAATATAGAAATTAAGAATGAGAATGGTTGTATGCTGGAATCTGTATGTATTTGCATTTTGGGTTGGATTGATTTTGGAGATGAAGGAAGTTTGATTCGACAATTTAACTGCAATATTTTGTTATGATGATTTTATCTCAATTTATATATATGTCAGCTCAGTTGCATATTTCCATTTAAGTGGCTTAGATCCACTATTGTGGTGTGTAGGATGGATTGTGGTGTGCAAGGTGGATGGGCCTAACATAGCCTAATTGTGGTGTGCAAGGTGGTTGGAGTGGTGTTCTAGTTCTTGCATTTATTTCGCATCCGAGTATGTGTTTGTTTGTGTGAACGTTAGGATATTTGTGAAATAATCTGAATAATCAGATGCGAATATGTAGCATGTGTGTTTTGAATATGGTATTTGTGTTTCATATGTTAATGGAAATTTTATTTCTCATGTTTGACTGTCAGTTTGAGATTTTTGTGTGTTGTGTGTAAGTACCTTTCTATATTTTTTAAGTTCTTCTTCGTCGTCATTTTCTTTTGCTCTTGTTTCGGATTCACACTGAGCTCGTGTAGCTTACTCCCCTAGTTTTCCTCTTTTCAGGAAACTCTCTTAACTAGGTCTCGGATTCAGCACAGTGGAGGTCTTGGGGTTTTGTTTTCAATTTGTTTCAAAAAAAATTTTCATAAGGCTTATTGAACTGATTTTTTTGGACTATAACTAAGGTTTATGAACTCTGGAATAATTTTGTTTTTAGAATTTGGTAAGGTTTAAGCTTGAATCTGGATTTTATAAAAAAACTACGAGTTTTTATACCAAACCAAAATTTGGGTTTCCAAGCATGGTTTTATTAAAATGGGCATATGAATTTCTAAGACTGTGATGATTTTATACATTCAAATATTAAAGGTTTGCTTTTAAGAATTTTGAGTTATATTAAAATAACGGTTCTTTCGTTACTACATTGTGTTTGAAATATCGATTAACTGAAGTGTTCTTAAACTGGACGTGGAATATTAATTTGGTTTTCCTGTAACTTAAACGACAAATCAAACCACTGTTTTGCATATTGTAAGATAATTTTTATCAAATTTGCTAAATTTAGGAAGCAAATGGTTTTCGAAAGGAAATTCATAATTTTTAAACAATGTTCCACTTAGGTCGTTTCGGCAGCCAATGTAACCTTCAAAATTCAATCGAAATTTTTGGGCTAGGTTTTGTGGTGTTACATTTGGTGGTATCAGAGCAAATGCGTGCGTGTTAATTTTTTTTGACAAAACATACCACAGAGTTTTAAAAGTGTTTTAAAAAATAAGAATAAAATGTTTGAGACTCCAATGCTGGTCCATGTGAAACATCGAGATTGTAAGTTTAGAACTGTAATATTAAAATTGTGTGTTTTACATATTTACTTTTGGTATTTCGATTGGAATTGTAGATTTGTTAAGAATTTAGATATGAGAATTGTTATGGATTCTGGTGATAAGAAAGATCGCAAGCAGCTTTGCGAGATTTTGGATGAGTCTTCAACTTCACCGAGGTGAGTGTCTGCTCGTAACTAGGAGGTCACTGTGGAGACACCAATTACGGGTGGCAGTAATTTGAAGGTTGGTGTTTAGATATTGACCCGATTAGTGAGGGAAGTCTTAAAGAGTGTCTTTGAAGCTAGTTTGGAAATACCCAGGAAAGTGGTTTAAGGTAGGTGTGTGGAATGTAAGAATAAAATAGGTTGTAGTCCTTTAAATTCGGAGCCTCGCTTTGTGAAGTGTGTCAGATCTCAGCAAAATGTTAGTGAAAGTAATGTGGGAGGTTATGGCAGTGGCGCGGATATTTTGATTTGTGGACATTGTAAGAAGCGCCATCCGGGCGAATAACAGAAAATGTTGGGAGCATGTTTTAGATACGGGTCCACGGAGCATTGGATTAGGGAGTGCCCTCGACGTCATTGAGACAGGTATGGTTGTAGGTTATCTTGACTTTGTGTGTTATTGTTTGAGAATAATTTGACTTTTTGATTGTTGGTTAATGTATTGTGTGTGCGATAGTAAGGTGAATTTGATTTGGTTCAGTGGGTAAGTGTTATGTTTACGTGGAAAAAAAAGTAAAGTAAATTAGATCAGTAGGATTACTGTTTTGTTAATATAAGGTTAAGTATTGTTTGTTAGGGCGATGAGGTTAGAGTGTGTAGCGAAAGCGTAGTGGTGAGTCTTGTGTTTAGGCAATTGTTTGATTAGTGGGAAATTTCGAGGAAGAAATTTCTTTAAGGAGGGATGAGTTATAACACCTCGAAATTAGGGTTAGATGTATTAAGGTTCACAAGTAAGTCAATGATTCCATTTAGATTCTTACGTTTTTCTTTGCGTTTTAAGGACAATGATGAGCTAAGTGGTTCAGTGACTAAGTGTTAGTTTCCCCTTAAGTTGCTCGTTTGAATCCTTGAGTGAGCAAAATGGAAATTATTTTCATTTTTATTCTCCCTTTTATTACTATTGGGTTAATTCAAAATATTTTGATAGGTTAAAGTTTGTTCTATTTTATTTTATTTAGTTTTAATTTTTGAAATAGGGAAACTTTCCCAAAAATTTCTCACGTTCTCCACTCTCCAACTCCCGTCAGTTTTCTTCCATAACTATTCCCTAATTTCAAATTTTTACTTTCTTTTGCCATTATTTTTCTTTCAATTTTCTTTTGGTCTTGGGGTTCTTATATTTTATCCACCATTGTTATACATCAATTGTAGTAATTTTGTCTCGCCTCAATTGTTCTTTTTGTTTTCGTTGGATAGGTGTTGATGGGTAAGTGATTTGGTTTGGTTAATGGTTGAGTGTAGTTTCTTTTAGTTTCACATTAGTTCCTTCGATTTTCTTTTCCTATACTTGTTTTCGATCGAAATTTTTATGGATTTGGCATGTTGCATAATTGAGTTTCAGATCGAGGTTATTGAGGTGCATCGATTGGTTTTTTTTGGTGCCTTGAAAAGTCTATCAGGTGTGTTTCTGAAACTACTGTAGTTAGGGATCGAATAGTTAATGAATTTTACGAATTTTGACCAATTTTGGTGTGGCCTATTTTTGAAAGCTTCACTGTTTTACTACTCATTAATTTGATTTGGTCTCTGGTTGAATTACTTGCGTGTTTAAGTTTTCATAGGGGTGTTTGGAATACAAAATTTGGTTACGGTGAGTGTGTTACTACTAGGATAATTTATTTATTAATGTTCGTAAGTTTTGTATTGTTATTTGAATTAATTGTAAGAGTAATTGTGTTATGAAAAATTTGTTATCTGTAAGATGTTGTTCATGACGATAAAAAAAACGCGTATTGATATGTTATTTTACAAGTAAATATGTAAATTTCTGATATTGATTTTGCATATCTGAACTGATTGACATTATGTAAAATACTATAAAATTTAAGAATGAGAATGTCTGTATGCTGGAATTTGTTTGTATTTGCATTTTGGGTTGGGATTGAATTTGGAGACGAAGGAAGTTTGATTCGGCAGTTTAATTGCAATATTTTGTTACGACGATTTTATCGCAATTTATATATATGTCAGCTTAGCTGCATATTTTCATTTGAGTGGCTTAGATCCACTATCGTGGTGTGTAGGATGGATGGGCCTACCATAGCCCATTATGGTGTGTAGGGTGGATGGGCCTACTATAGCCCAATTATAGTGTGTAGGGTGATCAAAGTGGTGTTCTGGTTGGTTGGTGAGATTTCTATTTGTTGCATTCATTTTGCATTTGAGTATGTGTTTATTTGTGTGAACGTTGGGATATTTGTGAAATAATTTGAATAATTAGATGAGAATATGTAGCATGTGTGTTTTGAATATGGTATTTGTGTTTCGTATGTTAATGGAAATTTTTTTCATATGTCTGATTGTCAGTTTGAGACTTTCGTGTGTTGTCTATATGTACCTTTTTGAATTTTTTTATTATTTTTCTTCTTCATTTGCCTTTTGCTCTTGTTTTGGACTCATATTGAGCTCGTGTAGCTCACTTTGCTAGCTTTCCTCTTTTCAAGAAACTCTCATAGCTAGGTCTTGGATTCAGTAAAGTGGAGGTCTCGGGGTTTTGTTTTCAATTTGTTTCAGAAATTCTTTTCATAAGGCTTATTGAGCTGATTTTTTTTATTGTACCTAAGGTTTATGAACTGTGGTACAATTTTGTTTTTAGACTTCCATAAGGTTTAAGCTTGAAACTGGGTTTTATAAAAAAACTACAGGTTTTTATACCAAACCAAAATTTGGGTTTCCAAGCATGGTTTTTATTAAAATGGGAATATGAATTTCTAAGACAGTGATGATTCTATACGTTCAAATATTAAATTTTTACTTTTACAAATTTCGAGTTATATTAAAATAACAGTTCTTCCGCTATTACATTGAGTTTGAAATATCGATTAACTGAAGTGTTCCTAAACTGAATGGGGAATTTTAATTTTGTTTTCTGACCACCCTCGAATGTACTCCATTTCGACATTGATTTTAGGCTTTTCGAAAGTATACGGGTCAGGTTGTAAATATATTGTGTGCAATGAACGTATTTCGAGGATCGTACCTAAAGGAGGCGTAAAGTGATAGTAAATTAGATCCTTCCAAAGAATAAAATTAATTAGTACTTCCAAAGAATAAAATTAATTAGTACTTACTTTAGGGATTATAGTACGAAGAATAGTAAAGGAGTTGATTTTGCAAAGCATAAAATAAAATAGAAAATAAAATAAAAAAGTTCAGATGTAGAAATTCTTATAAACAGCTTTTGGGATATTAGGTCGTTTCCGTATGAGTTCTTCAATCATTAGGTTTTAGGGATTTTCCTCCAATCATCTAGCTACTACTCCAATTGGATCTCTCGATCTTCTGTCAGCATAGAAAGTCGAGAGAGACTACTTATCACTAGATGTCACAGTCTAAATCGGTGTGGGAAAAAGGTGTTCACGGATGGCAATACCAGTTTTGGGTTCATTCCCACATAGATGACGTTCTAGGGTTGTCAGGCCTAGTGTTTGTTTGATGTTCATCCTTTCCTAAACAGCTAATCCGAAAGGTAAAATCCCTGTTAAACAATAATTAAATATTCATACTTCTACTCCCCAATTCCCCAAAATGGAATTAGTTCCTCATGGTTTCTTTGATCATCATTAAAACAATATATGAAACCATATAATTGAAGAAGAGAATGAAAAAGAAACTAGAATTGTATTGGCAATTTTTCGGGAAAAATCCTCGAATGTTTATGCGAGTTCTATAATCTTGTTTCAAACGAAAATAAAAATGAAACTGAAAACTGTAACACCCATTTCTCAGTCCGGTTGTCGGACCCGAGTAGGCATTCAATACAACTAAGAAACTCACTTTACATTTGTTTAAAGTCTCATATCATGACAACACAGGGTTACTTAAACATTCCTACAAGAATTTTCGAGTTTTAGAATCATTTCTAAATAATTTGAGTTAAAATCATCGTTTTATAAATCCGAGGGTTTTGAGTGTTTGGAGATGGAGGAAGGATTTGAGAGAGTTTGAAGTGTTTGGAGAGTAATTAAATTTTTAAAATATGTTCAAGTTTAAGTTAGTATTTATAGGGGTGTTAATTTTTAGGGTTTTGGTTTTAAAATCGAGTAAAATAAGTGTTTTACCTGTCGGGTTACGCAATCGAGTCGGGTTAACCCTACAAAAATTGTAGACGACGTCGTGACGTAGCATAGACATGTCGCAACCAGCCTTTCAGTATCATATTTGACGCGACGTGAATATCCCTATGTCGAGACAAGCTCGTTAGTCTTGATCTTCCAACAATCTTCCCCCTATGTCGCAACATAGTCTTCCTTATGTCGCGACAAACCTATCAGTTGTAAATTTTTAGCATTCTAACCCCTTGGTCACAACACACAAGGGGTATGTCACGTACGAGCATGTCTGGGCGTACTTGGAGCAGTCTGGTTGCTTTGTCGCGACGTAGATAAGCTGTGTCGCAACAAACCTGTCAGATTAGAAAAAAATCCTGAAACAAAAAAAAATGTTACTGAGTTAGTATGTTAGTGTCTCTATATTAAAATTGGGTGTTAGTACTTGTCAGAATTATCTGACAAGAGTCTTAGTGTGCACTTTGGCACCCACAAACAGTCTATTCTATCACTATTCGTCTAGCAGTTGTTGTGTCAGGCTACTCTCTAGCGGTTATTTCTTTCTCGAAATTTTCCTTTTCTTCTTGCGTAGATCCCCGCCAGCTCTTTTTGTCAAACATATTTATTCACAATGGGTGTGAATTTATACCACCACCTTTTCGCCTGATTGCGTTCATTTTCGATCCACTTACGAAATTGGTAATCCTTAGTGTGGTGGAGTAATAGCTGCTCAATTACCATGTTCAGTAAAAATGGTTGACTTACTGAATACCTATGCATTGTTTTTGCAGCAGCCATTTGGTTTATTTCGTACTTTCCATAATCGTATTTTGTATCGTTTGGTTCATGGTATCATTGCAATAATTACCTCTCCCATGGTCGTGTTTCTTCTTTTTTCGTGGATGTGATTATTATTCCGTTTGAGAATTGTAACTCTAGATTGTAAATACTCCTTGTTTTTGCAAAAAATGAAAAATTTTCACGTTAGTAATTTTTTTTAGGGATTTGTTGGACAAGGAAAGTATTGTACATAGTATCTATTTTCCAATGGAAATTGAATCTTTAATATACGATATCTTCAACTAATATTTCTTTCCTCAGTGTGTTTGTAATAGAAATTAGTTGAAGATCTAAATTTGGGATATTTGAACCGTCATCTTCCTCTGTGGGGATCGATTGATCATTGGATCGGCGCATAAAATCGATTTTTACAAAGTTGTCCATTTCCCCTTCCAAGGGTGAGATCTCGTTTTGTTCAGTGGTCTGAGCATCCATTTCCTCAAAAAATTCTTTTTCTGTTTCCCTATCTAGTCCTTGTTCTTCTTCTCGTTCTATTTGTTCAGAATCAAAATATGCTCCTCTAGAAGATAAATCATCATGTTGATCAGGATCTAGGGTTCTCCACGGAGTTGACTTAACTCTAGCATCAATAATCTTTGGTTTTCCTAGATCTCCCAAACTTCATAATACCCATCCTCATAGATATCATCGTCATAATTGTTGTCATAAATGTCATCTACACAAAAATAATCGTAGGCATCTATTGTCTAAGTATGCAAATTAAAGGAAAGTAGTAGATTTGAGAAAATAAAAATTGTTAGTATTGTTAAATCATATCTATAACCTAAAGTTTTCCTAATTATTTTAAAACAAAGAAAGAATAAAATTTATTAAGGCGTTGCCTCCCGGTAACGGCGCTAACAACTTGGCCGCCCCTGAACGTACTCCCGTTCAGCGTAGATTTTAGGCTTTCCGCAAGTATACGGGTTAGGCTGTAAATATATTGTGAACAACGAAACACTTGGTAGTATTCCGAGGATCGTCCCAAATGGAGGAGTAAAGCAATAGTAAATTAGATCCCTCCAAAGAGTAAAATTAATTAGTACTTACTTTAGGGATTATAGTACGAAGAATAGTAGAGGAGTTGATTTTGCAAAGGATAAAACAAAATAGAAAATAAAATAAAAGAGTTGAGAGGTAGAAATTCTTATAAATGGCTTTAGGGATATTACGTCGTTTCTGTATGAGTTCTTCAATAATTGGGTTTTAGGGATTTTTCTTCAATCAACTAGACACTACTCCAGTTTGATCTCTCGATCTTCCCCAGCATAACAAGTCGATAGAGACTACTTATCGCTAGATGTCACAGTCTAAACCGGTTTGGGGAAAAGGTGTTCACGAAAGGTAATACCAATTTGTGTTTATTCCCACCTAGATGACATTCTAGGGTTGTCAGGCCTAGTGCTTGTTTGATGTTCTTCCTTTCCCAAACAGCTGATCCGAAAGGTAAAATCCTGTTAAATAACAATTAAATATTCATACTTCCACTCCCTAGTTCCCCAAAATGAAATTAGTTCCTCATGTTTTCTTTGATCATTATTAAAACAATATATGAAAGCATATAATTGAAGAAGGGAATGAAAAAGAAACTAGAACTGTATTAGCAATTTGTTGGGAAAAATTCTTCGAATGTTTATGCGAGTTCTACAATCTTGTTTCAAAAGAAACTAAAAACTGTAACACCCATTTCCCGGTCCGATCTTCGGACCCGAATATGTGTTCAATACAACTAAGAAATTCACTTTACTTCCATTTAAAGTCTCATATCATGACAATACAGGATCACTTAAACATTCAAGCAAGAATTTTTGAGTTTTAGAATCATTTCTAATTAATTTGAGTTAAAATCTTCATTTTATAAATCCGAGGGTTTGGAGATGGAGGAAGGATTTGAGAGAGTTTGGAGTGTTTGAAGAGTAATTAGATTTTTTAAAATATGTTCAAGGTTGAGTTAGTATTTATAGGGGTGTTAATTTTTAGGGTTTTGGGTTCAAAATCAAGTAAAATAAGTGTTTTTGGCCGTCAGGTTGCGCAATCAGGTCGGGTCAACCCTGCAAAGATTGTAGACGACATCGCGATGTAGCATAGGTATGTTGCAACCAACCTTCCAGTACCTTGTTTGTCATGACATTGGTCTCCATGTGTCGTGACAAACCCATTAGTCTTGATCTTTCAACAATCTACCCCCTATGTCGCAACAAAACTTCCATGTGTCGCGACAAACTATCAGTTGCAAATTTTTAGCATTCTGACCCCTTGGTCGAAACACTCAAGGGCTATGTCAAGTTAGAGCATGCCTGGGTGTACTTGGAGATGTCTGGTTTCTTTTGCCGCGACGTCGAGAAGCTGTGTCACAAAAAAGTTGTCAAATCCGAAAAAAAATCCTGAAACGAAAAAAATGTTTCCGAGTTAGTTAGTTAGTGTCTCTAAATTAAAATTGGGTGTTAGTACTTGTCAAAATTATCTGACAAGAGTGTTAGTGCACTTAGGCACCCACAAACAGTTCGATCTATCATTGTTCGTCCAGCAGTCGTTGTGTCAGGCTACTCTCTAGCAGTTATCTCTTTCTCGAAATTTTCCCTTTTTTCTTGCCCATATCAGTACCACTATTTTCGTCAATCATATTTATTCACGACAGCTATGAATTTATACCACGACCTTTTCGCCTGATTGCTTTCATTCTCGATCCACTTACGAAATTGGTAATCCTTTGTGTGGTGGAGTAATAGCTACTCAATTGCCTCGTTCAATAAAAATAGTTGACTTATTGAATACTTATTCTTTGTTTTTGCAGCAGCCATTTAGTTTCCTTTGTATTTTCATAATCGTATTTTGTATCCTTTGGTTCATGGTACCATTGCAATAATTGCCTCTCCCACGGTCGTGTTTCTTTTTTTCTGTGGATGCGGTTATTATTCCGTTTGAGAATTGGAACTCTAGCTTATAAATACTCCCTGTTTTCTGCAAAAATTGAAAATTTTTCACGTTAATAATTTCTTTAGGGATTATTTGGACCAAGAAAGTTTTGTACATAATAGTTATTTTCCATTTGAAATTGAATCTTTAATATATGATATCTTCAACTAATATTTCTTTCCTCGGTATGTTTGTAATAGTAATTAGTTGAAGATCTAAATTCGGGATATTGGACCGTCATCTTCCTCTGTGAGGATCGATTGATCATTGGACTGGGGCATAATATCGATTTTTACAAAGCAATCCATTTCCCCTTCCAAGGGTGAGATCACGATTTGTCGGTGGTCCGAGCATCCATTTCCTAAAAAAATTATTTTTTTTCGTTTCCTCATCTAGTCCTTGTTATTGTTCTCGTTCTATTTGCTCATAATCAAAATATGCTCCTCTAGAAGATAAATGATCATATTGATCAAGATCTAGGGTTCTCCATGGAGTTGACTTAACTCTATCATCAATAATATTTGGTTTTCCTGGATCTCCCAATCTTCATAATACCCATCTTCATAGTTATTATCATCATAATTGTCATCATAAATGTCATCTACACAAAAATAATAGTAGGCATCTATCGTCTAAGGATGGAAATTAAAGGAAAGTAGTTGATCTGAGAAAATAAAAACTATTAGTATTGTTAAATTGTATCTATAACCTAAAGTTTTCCTAATTATTTTAAAACAAAGAAAGAATAAAATGTACTAAGGCGTTACCTCCCCGGAAACGACGCCAACAACTTGATCGGCCCCAAACATACTCTCATTCAGCGTAGATTTTAGGCTTTCCGCAAGTTATACGGGTCAGGTTGTAATATATTGTGTACAACAAAACACTTGGTAGTATTCCAAGAATTGTACCCAATAGAGGCATAAAGCGAGTAATTAGATCTCTCCAAAGAATAAAATTAATTAGTACTTACTTTAGGGATTATAGTGTGAAGAATAGTAGAGGGTTGATTTTGGAAAGCATAAAATAAAATAGAAAATAAAATAAAAGTGTTGAGATGTAGAAATTCTAACAAACGACTTTGGGGATATTAGGTTGTTTCCGTATAAGTTCTTCAATCATTGGGTTTAGGGATATTCCTCTAATCTACTAGTCACTACTCCAGTTGGATCTCTCGAACTTCTGCCTGCCGCATAGCAAGTAGATATAGACTACTTATCGCTAGATGTCACAGTCTAAACGGTTTGGGGAAAATCTGTTCACGGATGGAAATATCAATTTTGGGTTCATTCCCACCTAGATGATGTTCTAGGGTTGTCAGGCCAGGCCTGTGTTTGATTGATGTTCTTTCTTTCCCAAATAGTTGATCCGAAAGGTAAAATCTCTGTTAAACAACAATTAAATTTTCATACTTCCACTCCCTAATTTCTTAAAATGGAATTAGTTCCTCATGGTTTCTTTGATCATCATTAAAACAATATATGAAAACATATAATTAAAGAAGAGAATGAAAAAGAAACTAGAACTATATTGGCAATTTGTCGAGAAAAGTTCCTCGAAAGTTTATTCGAGTTCTACAATCTTGTTTCAAACAAAAATAAAAAAGAAACTAAAAACTTTAACACCCATTTCCCGTTCGATCGTCGTTTCTTCCTATCACTTATAATATTCATTAATACAACATACATTCACTTACACATCACTTATACATGTCATCATCATCTAATGACATGGGTCACTTAAACATTCATGCAAGAATTTTTGAGTTTGAATCATTTCTAATTAATTTGAGTTAAGATCTTCGTTTTATAAATCTGTGGGTTTAGAGATGGAGGAAGGATTTGAGAGAGTTTAGAGTGTTTGTAGAGTAATTAGATTTTTTTAAATATGTTCAAGGTTGAGTTAGTATTTAAATGGGTGTTAATTTTTAGGGTTTTAGGTTTAAAATCGAGTAAAATAAGTGTTTTGGCCATCGAGTTGCGCAATCGGGTCGGGTCAACCTTACAAATATTGTAGATGACGTCACAACGTAGCATAGGTATGTCGCAACCAACCTTCCAGTACCTTATTTGTCACAACGTGGATTTCCCTGTGTCACGACAAACACGTCAGTCTTGATCTTCCAGCAATATGCCCCCTATGTCGCAACAAAGCCTTCCGTGTGTCACGACAAACCTATCAGTTGCAAATTTTTAGCATTTTGACCCGTTGGTCACAACACTCAAGGGGTATGTCACATCAAAGCATGCCTAGGCGTACTTGAAGAAGTCTGGTTGCTTTGTTGCGACGTCGAGAAGCAGTGTCACAAAAAACTTGTCAGATCAAAAAAATCCTGAAACAAAAAAAATGTTACAGAGTTAGTATGTTAGTGTCTCTAAATTAAAATTGGGTGTTAGTACTATTTAGAATTATCTGACAAGAGTGTTAGTGTGCACTTCGGCACCCACAAATAGTCCGTTCTATCACTATTCGTCCAGCAGCCGTTGTGTCAGGCTACTCTCTAGCGGTTATCTCTTTTTTCGAAGTTTTCGTTTTCTTCTTGCGTAGATCACCGCCAAATCTTTTCGTCAATCATATCTATTCACGATGACTGTGAATTTATACCACCAAATTTTCGCCTGATTGCTTTCATTGTCGATCCACTTACGAAATTGGTAATCTTTCTTGTGGTGGAGTAATAGCTGCTCAATTACCTCGTTCAATAAAAATGGTTGACTTATTGAACACTTATGCATTGTTTTTGCAGTAGCCATTTGGTTTCCTTCGTACTTTCCATAATCGTATTTTGTATTCTTTGGTTCATGGTACCATTGCAATAATTACCTCTCCTACGATCGTGTTTTTCTTTTTTTTTGCGGATGCGATTATTATTCCGTTCGAGAATTGGAACTCTAGCTTGTAAATACTCTCTGTTTTCTGCAAAAATTGAAAAAATTTCACGTTAGTAATTTCTTTAGGGATTTGTTGACCAAGAAAGCATTGTACATAGTAGCTATTTTCCATTGGAAATTGAATCTTTGATATATGATATCTTCAAGTAATACTTCTTTTCTCGGTGTGTTTTGTAAAAGTAATTAATTGAAGATCTAAATTCGAGATATTGGAACTGTCATCTTCCTCAGTAGGGATCGATTGATCATTGGACCAGGGCATAATATCAATTTTTACAAGGTTGTCCTTTTACCTATCCAAGGGTGAGATCTCGATTTGTTCGGTGGTCCGAGAATCCATTTCCTCAAAAAATTCTTTTTCTATCTCCTCATCTAGTCCTTGTTCTTGTTCTCGTTCTATGCTCAGAATCAAAATATGCTTCTCTGGAAGATAAATCATAATGTTGATCAGGATCAAGGGTTCTCCACGGAGTTGACTTAACTCTAGCATAAATAATCTTTGGTTTTCCTGGATCTCCCAATCTTCATAATACCCATCTTCATAATTGTCGTCATAAATGTCATCTACACAAAAATAATCGTAGGCATATATTGTCTAAGGATGAAAATTAAAGGAAAGTAGTAGATCTGGGAAAATAAAAACTGTTAGTATTGTTAAATCGTATCTATAATCTAAAGTTTTCCTAATTATTTTAAAACAAAGAAAGAATAAAATTTATTAAGGCGTTGCCTCCCCGACAACGGCACCAACAACTTGATCGCCCCCGAACGTAATCACGTTCGACGTAGATTTTAGGCTTTTTGAAAGTGTACGGGTCAGGTTGTAAATATATTATGTACAATGAAACATTGGTAGTATTCCGAGGATCATATCCAATGGAGGCGTAAAGCGATAGTAAATTAGATCCCTCCAAAGAATAAAATTAATTAGTACTTACTTTAGGGATTATAATATGAAGAATAGTAAAGGAGTTGATTCTGCAAAGCATAAAATAAAATGGAAAATAAAATAAAAGAGTTGAGATGTAGAAACTCTTATAAATGGCTTTGGGGATATTAGGTTGTTTCTGTATGAGTTCTTCAATTATTGGGTTTTAGGGATATTCTCCAATCAACTAGTCACTACTCTAGTTAGATCTCTCGAGCTTCTGCTGGCATAGCAATTCGATAGAGAGTACTTATCGCTAGATATCACAGACTAAACTAGTTTGGAGAAAAGGTGTTCACGGATGGCAATACCAATTTTTGGTTCATTCCCTTTGAGATGACGCTCTAGGGTTGTCAAGCCTAGTGTTTGTTTGATGTTCTTCCTTTCCCAAACAACTAATCAGAAAGGTAAAATCCTTGCTAAACAACAATTAAATATTCATACTTCCACTCCCTAATTCCCCAAAATGAAATTAGTTCCTCATGGTTTCTTTGATCTTCATTAAATCAATATATGAAAACATATAATTGAAAAAGAGAATGAAAAAGAAACTAGAATTGTATTGACAATTTGTCAGGAAAAATTCCTCGAACGCTTATGCGAGTTCTACAATCTTGTTTCAAACGAAAATAAAAATGAAACTAAAAAATGTAACACTCATTTCCATTCCAGGTCCAGTCGTCGGACCTGAGTAAGTATTCAATACAACTAAGAAATTCACTTTACATCCATTTAAAGTCTCATATCATGACAATACAGGGTCACTTAAACATTCATGCAAGAATTTTTGAGTTTTAGAATCATTTCTAATTAATTTGAGTTAAAATATTCGTTTTATAAATCCGAGGGTTTGGAGATGGAGGAAGGATTTGAGAGAGTTTGGAGTATTTGGAGAGTAATTAGATTTTTTAAAATATGTTCAAGGTTGAGTTAGTATTTATAGAGTTGTTAATTTTTAGGGTTTTGTGTTTAAAATCGAGTAAAATATGTGTTTTGGTCGCCGAGTTGTGCATTCAAGTCGAGTCAACCCTGCAAAAATTCTAAACGACGTCGCAACGTAGCATAGGTATGTCGCAACCAACCTTCCAGTACCTTATTTGTCGCGACGTGGATCTCCTTGTGTTGCGATAAACCCGGCAGTCTTGATCTTCCAGCAATCTCCCCTACCCCCTACGTCGCAACATAGCCTTCCCTATGTCGTGACAAACCTATCAGTTGCAAATTTTTAGCATTCTGACCCATTGGTCGCAATACACAAGGGATATTTCACGTAAAAGAATGCTTGGGCGTACTTGGAGCAGACTGGTTACTTTGTCGCGACGTCGAGAAGCTGTATCACAACAAACTTGTTAGATCCGAAAAAAATCTTGAAACAAAAAAATGTAACTGAGTTTGTATGTTAGTGTCTCTAAATTGAAATTGGGTGTTAATACTTGTCAAAATTATCTGACAAGAGTGTTAGTGTGCACTTTGGCACCCACAAATAGTACGTTCTATCACTGTTCGTCCAACAGCCGTTATGTTAGGCTACTCTCTAGCAGTTATCTCTTTTCAAAATTTTCCTTTTCTTCTTGCATAGATCACCACTAGGTCTTTTCGTCAATCATATTTATTCAAGACGACTGTGAATTTATACCACCACCTTTTTGCCTGATTGCTTTCATTGTCGATCCAGTTACGAAATTGGTAATCTTTCGTGTGGTGGAGTAATAACTTCTCAATTACCTCGTTCAGTAAAAATGGTTGACTTATTGAATTCTCATTCATTGTTTTTGCAGCAGCCATTTTGTTTCCTTCGTACTTCCATAATTGTATTTTGTATCCTTTGGTTCATGGTACCATTACAATAATTACCTCTCCCACGGTCGTGTTTCTTCTTTTTTTGTGGATGCGATTATTATTCCGTTCGAGAATTGGAACTCTAGCTTGTAAATACTCTCTGTTTTCTGCAAAAATTGAAAAATTTTCACGTTAGTAATTTCTTTAGGGATTTGTTGGACCAAGAAAGTATTGTACATAGTAGCTATTTTCCATTGGAAATTGAATCTTTGATATATGATATCTTCAACTAATATTTCTTTTTTCGGTGTGTTTGTAATAGTAATTAGTTGAAGATATAAATTCGGGATATTAGAACTGTCATCTTCCTTTGTGGGGATCGATTGATCATTGGACCGGGGCTCAATATCGATTTTCACAAAGCTGTCCATTTCCCCTTCCAAGGGTGAGATCTCGATTTGTTCGGTGGTCCAAGCATCCATTTCCTCAAAAAATTCTTTTTCCACTTCCTCATCTAGTCATTGTTCTTGTTCTCATCTATTTGTTCAGATTCAAAATATGCTCCTCTAGAAGATAGATCATCATGTTGATCAGGGATCTAGGGTTCTCTACGGAGTTGACTTAACTCTAGCATCAATAATCTTTGGTTTTCCTGGATCTCCCAATCTTCATAATACCCATCTTCATAGATATCATCGTCATAATTGTCGTCATAAATGTCATCTACACAAGAATAATCGTAGGCATCTATGGTCTAAGGATGGAAATTAAAGGAAAGTAGTAGATTTGAGAAAATAAAAATTGTTAGTATTGTTAAATTGTATCTATAACCTAAAGTTTTCCTAATTAGTTTAAAACAAAGAAAGAATAAAATTTACTAAGGCGTTGCCTGCACGACATCGGTACCAACAACTTGATTGCCCCCGGACGTACTCCCGTTCGGCGTAGATTTTAGGCTTTCTGCAAGTATACGGGTCAGGTTGTAAATATAATGTGTACAACGAAACACTTGGTAGTATTTCGAGGATCATACCCAAGGAGGCATAAAGCGATAGTAAATTAAATCCCTTCAAAAAATAAAATTAATTAGTACTTACTTTAGGGATTATAGTACGAAGAATAGTGGACATGTTGATTTTGCAAAGCATAAAATAAAATAAATGAGTCAAGATGTAGAAATTCTTATAAATGGATTTGGGGATATTAGGTCGTTTCCGTATGAGTTCTTTAATCATTAGGTTTTGGGGATTTTTCTCCAATCTAATAGTTACTACCCCAGTTGGATCTGTCGATCTTCCGCTGGCATAGCAAGTCGATATAGACTACTTATCGCTAGATGTCATAGTCTAAACCAGTTTGGGGAAAAGGTATTCATGGATGGGCAATACCAATTTTGGTTTCATTCCTACCTAGATGACGTTCTAGGGTTGTCAGGCCTAGTGTTTGTTTGATGTTCTTTCTTTTCCAAACAGTTGATCCGAAAGGTAAAATCTCAGTTAAACAACAATTAAATATTCATACTTCCACTCCTTCTTTCCAAAAATGGAATTAGTTCCTCATGGTTTCTTTGATCACCATTAATGGAATTAGTTCCTCGAACATTTATACGAGTTCTACAATCTCGTTTCAAATGAAAATACAAAATGAAACTAAAAACTGTAACACCCCTTTCTCGGTCCAGTCACCGGACTCAAGTAGGTATTCAATACAACTAAGAAATTCACTTTGCATTCGTTTAAAGTCTCATATCATGACAATACAAGGTCACATAAACATTCATGCAAGAATTTTTGAGTTTTAGAATCATTTGTAATTAATTTAAGTTAAAATTGTTGTTTTATAAATCCAAGGGACTTTTATCGGTACCCGATTAAGTAAGTATCGGTAGAAGTCATGTCAATAAACATTGAAAAAAAATAACTAGAATTTCCTATCAGTAGAAGTGGAGGTTCTACCAATAAAAATATGGGTACTACCAATACAATCTATATTTCTACCACCGATACAACGAATTCCAGAGAGCTAGGTGAATTCTACCTGCAACTTCTACCGATAAATGTGACCAGACTACCAATACTACCATGAACTACCGATACAAGGCAAGTCAGTAGTCAAAGTTCAATATGCCTTATACTTCTACTGATACATGCAAGTATTCTACCAAAAAAAGTATGCAGATTTCAAATATATCAATAAATTTATGAATTTCTAAGTTTCTAAGACAATACACATCATTTTCCATTCCCAAATCATACTTGCATAAGCTTTCACATGTTTATTACTCAAACCAACACATAAAATCCAAAAGATACATTTGGTAAACTTCACAAAAATATGTTTCCACTTTTATTTAACTATCAAACTCATTAAACTATGCACACCAAAAGTATCTTATTCAACACATTTCCTAATACATGTCATATAAGTCAAGTGATACAAAAAATATCGAAAATGCTCTCAGGATAATGTGATTCTTCAA
The DNA here is from genome assembly GCA_005610355.1 of Gossypioides kirkii. Taxonomy (NCBI): domain Eukaryota; kingdom Viridiplantae; phylum Streptophyta; class Magnoliopsida; order Malvales; family Malvaceae; genus Gossypioides; species Gossypioides kirkii. The sequence continues at coordinate 29,906,813 of CP032248.1, forward strand.
GATGAATTTAGAATATTACTTTTTCGAGCCAGATACAGAGTAATGCTCTATTAAGCCAGAATTTAGAATATTGCTCTTTCGAGCCAAAGTCTAGAATATTGCTCTTTCGAGCCAAAATACACAATAACATTCCAAAGTCTTCCGTTTCAAACCATATATATACAAGAATAATTCCAAGAATAATTATATTAAAAAACATTAAATTGGAAAGTAGATAAAACAAACTTACCAAACTAAATTGCAGTTATATCCTAATTCCAAGGCTATTTTGCAACTTTTCCTTTTCCGCTATCCGCAGCACGCTCTTGATCTATCACAACAAATTAATTCCATCATCTAAATTAGCAGAAATTACAAATCATTCTATGCAATTAAGTCCTTTGGTATTTTTACAAAATTGCCCTCAATATTTCACTTTTATTCAATTTAGTCCTTAAGCCCCAAATATGCAAAAAGCCCATTTATTTTTATTTGAACCCATCACTATATGCACCTTTAATAGCATCATAACAGCCCCTACATGCAATTATTTCACATCAAGTACATGTATTTTTATCATTTTAACAATCTAGTCCTTAAACCCTAAAAATCATCAAAAATCACTTTACAGAATAATCTAATTTAACACCCAAGCTTAATAAACTTCCATATTCAAGAAACATCTCAATTATCAATGGAAAATTTATAACATTTGACAGTTTCACAAATTATTATTCATCGGGCTAGCTAGATTAAGCAAATACGGACTCAAAAATATAAAAATTACTAAAAACGACAAACTTCACTCACCAAATCGAAGGACCAAAGCTCAAACGAAGCTCCCTCTAATTATTTTAGGGTTTTTTGGTTTTTAAAAGATACAAGTGAAGAAGATGAAATGTTTTCCTTACTTAATTTAGTTATAAAATCATTTATTTACTAATTTACTATTTCACCCTTGTTCACACATATAATTTTAGCTAAATATAAGCCAAAACTGTCCACTAACTTCACTAATGGTAATGTTACCATTTAAGGACTTTACCTTACCCTTTTAATTACCATTTAATACTTCCATTTAGAATTTCCAACTTCTACAACTTTTACAATTTAGTCCTTTTCACTAAATTAGCATCTCAACGATAAATTTCCCAACCAAAATTTAATATGGTACTAATGACATCATAAATATTTAATAATTAATATTTACAAACTGACTCTCATCGAAGTTGTGGTCCCGAAACTACTATTCCGGACACCACTGAAAAACGGGCTATTACAAAAACTAAAATCTAGTGAATGGTGTCCTTAACCCTAATGCTAAAGACCCTATTTATAGCCTTGGCCGACCATTTTCCTTAACCCTAGGTCAGATACCATACTTCGTGCTTAAGTCGCATTGTGAAGACGAAAAATGCCCCTCCCTTGATGCAGAGTTGAGGTCTAAGGTCGATGTCATGATACACCAGGATCTGTGTCGTGAAAAGCAAGCAATCCCTTGATTCTTCGCTATTGCCTTTGTTGCGACATAGGGTTCTTTTTGTCGTGACGAAGTGGTAAGTATCACTTTGGGTCAACTGCTATTAGTCTCCTATGCACTCACAAAGTATGTTAGCTAATCTTTAGGCCTCATTTAGCCTTGAAAGCAATAAAATAACCTTTTTAGCACAATTTATTCAAAAGACAAAACTAAACTAAAAATCTATAAAACATAAGGAAAATTACTTAATTTCAAGCTCATCAAAAGTGAAAACTAGTTCAATTTGCTAGGTATGAAACTGACAGATCAAACTCCTCCACACTTAAGTCTTTACTTGACCTCAAGCAAACAAGAAAATAAACCACATAACGAAGAAAAGAAACAAAAGAAAGATAACTAAGCTTCAAACTGTATCATACAAAGTTTAGGCTCTTAACATCTATTCTAGCCTTTATGTATCTTTTGATAATTCTATAATGATAATTGAGTAACTTTACTATTTCCAAGTAAAAACAATCTAAGTTCAGCAGGTTACAAGAAATACAAGTATAAAAGTTCAGTCGATATAACTCCATCAATGCCTAACATAAGTGCTTTGATTATCGTAGTACAATATAAACATTATAATGAGATTATGCAATTTCCAAATTAATCCATGCATAGATTCGTGTTAGGTCACATAGGGCTTTTCAGCTTGTAACGTGTTGAGGCTTAGGACATGTATGTTTTTCAAAGAAAGGTTAAGCACACAAAAGGTTAAAAAACACGAAAATAGTTTGTCACATTGTATTGTTCCCTATTCTCCCCTTTTACGTCTCACTCCATCTCACCTCCTTATTTTCCCTTCTCTCTCTTTCCTTATTTCTCCAATTTTAGGAAATCAATCTAAAGTAATCTTTTTAGCTAGCTTATGAGTATTTTCTTTATTTTTTTGAGTAAGATTCTGTTTTTTCTTTTGGTGACTTAGTGATTTTTGTCACTCTTTACATATTTTCTTACTCAAGATTCTTTCTTTTTCGTTTTTACTCATTTTCTTTTTTGCTTTTTCACTATTTTTCTCTTCGTTGGCTAAACTAAAATTCATACATTATCATGATTTCCCTTTTCTGTTTTACAACCTCCACCATAATGTGTTTACCTACCCTTAATATATATGGTCATACGTCCATTTTCATGCAAAATAAGACCAAAGAAAAGGATATACACAAATCATCATTCGAGGTCTTAGAGGCTTTATAATGTGGTTTATTAAAAGGGTCATAAGGCTCAAAGATGGGTACTAATTGACATTTCAGAATAGGGTTTAGCTTTTTAGCTCTATATGTGTCCAAACAATATTTTAGGTTATCCCTAAACAACTCAATATGCACAAATATCAATTTAATCACCTAATCTCATATTATGCACATCATTTACTGTCAATAATACCTTTCTATCTATACATAATGTAACCTATAGAACTTCAAAAATTTCATGCTAAAAAATGTAAAATTTCCTCATTATCATGCCAAATTTATCAAAATACACAATCAACATATTATACATGCTCCTAACCAATCACTTATGTTTCTACAAGCTCAAGCACACATCAGAATAAAAACTAAAAATGAAAACTATATGCTAAAATTCCTATGTTACCCCTCACACTTTAGAAAACACATTGTCCTCAATGTGTAGCCAAATAAGGAAAGAAGTTACCCGATTGATCGTGATAGCCCTTTTCTTTTCATGGTGGTTGTCCTTCTTCCTTTTGGCGTGAGTCTCGAAATTGTTGTGTCTCCATAATGTGAGGTTCTTACAAAAGAATTAAAGCATATATACAAAAATAATCCCTAAGCCTACTCCTACAAATTATATAGTCCTAAATAAAAAATATAAAAGTATCACAAAAATTACAAGTCTTAAAATAAATCAGAGTCCTAAAATGATTAAAATTTAATTTCAGTCTTCTTCTTCCGAATTAGATTGAGGATCCATTGGAGCCTTGCCCTGCCGGAGTACTTTTGACGAGAGCTCCAACCTTGTTGTCGTGCTGGGCTTCGAATCACCGGTCCTTTGGGAGTTGAATATTGAGGCTAAAACATTGCCTCATACTCGTCATCAGTGTTAGGCTCGTCTTGCTCCACGTTGACTCCTCCCAATTCGACTTCATCCTCCTCTCTTGCTTCCTCCCCAAACATATTGAGAGGATAGTTCAGGGTTGGTAACCCATGTATCCTTCCAAACTTCTTTAGTACAGGAGTTGTTTCTTACATCCATCTAATCATGCCTTCAAGCTTCCCTTCAATCCTTCCCCCATACTCTTTTCGAGCTTTCACCGTAGCCTTAGATTCAAAGAGGCTGGTACATCTATCTTTTCCTTCCTCCTTTGATTCCACTCCTTAATTTGTTTCCTTTGAAGCTCAACGTACCATTTATAACTAATGATGCTTCGCGTCAGTTTCAAAAATGACTTATTTTCACTCATCGACACATTCGCTTTCTTACATAGTTCTGTCACAAGGTGTGGAAAGAAGAGTCCAGTTTTTTGGCTTTTCGTGCAGTTTTTCATCTCCTTGTAAATCCACCTCCCTACACAAATTTTTTTTCCTGCAAAATAGCATATAACAAAATAGCTCGAAAGATGTTAACGTTATAGACATTTAAAGTCAGTGCTATTCTTGTGGTAAAAAATTGCATCCATATTTTTGCAATAAGGAACATGATAGCTTGATTGAATTTGAAGGTGATTCGTAATCGGGACGATAATTCCAACCTCCCCTACCTTCAGTCAAAAACTTAACGATTTCCTCCATGTTAATATTTTTCATAAAAAGACACATTATAAAAATTGCAAATTTGGTAAGGCAAAATTGGGACGTATTTCCCTCGTACACATACTTTCTCTATAGCCCTATCTTTAATGATATCCTCTTTCAAAGAAGCATAAAAAATGGTATGATAGGTACTACAGCATTACCTGTTGGGGAAACACAAAATTGTTCCCATTGATGGTACCTTGCAAGTGGCCATACTTCTTTGCAGAGTACCATTGAGGGCTCGAATCCTCGTTCTTGGATAAGAGGTCGTTCTTGCGAAGCTAAGAAGTATTTCTCTGTTTAAGCATTCGTGAACTGTTGATAATCCGAGTCGTTATCGCTATCTTGCACTATGGTTCTCTTTTGTGAAGGCATTGTAATCTGGCACAGAGATGAACAGTACTAAATGGAATAGTAAAAGTGTCAGAAATACCTTGTTTTTTTACTTTGCTAATGAGATTTGATCAAAGCCTTGGTGGATGGAGTAGAGCCTTTGGAGGAAAAAGGGTTTAGGTCTTTAAAGATGGAGGAAGGATTTGAGAGAGTTTGGAGAGTAATTAGGTTTTTTAAAATATGTTTAAGGTTGAGTTAGTATTTATAGGGGTGCTAATTTATAGGGTTTGGGGTTTAAAATCAAGTAAAATAAGTGTTTTGGCCGTCAAGTTGCACAACTGGGTCGGGTCAACCTTGCAAAAATTGTAGACGACATCGCGACATAGCATAGGTATGTTGCAACCAACCTTTCAGTACCCTATTTGTCATGATGTGGATCTTCCTATGTCGCGACAAACACGTCAATCTTGATCTTCCAGTAGTCTACCCCTATGTCACAACATAGCGTTCCCTGTGTCGCGAAAAACCTATCAATTGCAAATTTTAGCATTCTGACCCCTTGGTCGCAACACACAAGGGGTATGTCGCATTAGGGCATGCCTGGGCGTACTTGGAGTAATCTAGTTGCTTTGTCGCGACGTCGAGAAGTTGTGTCGCAACAAACCTGTTAGATCCGAAAAAATTCCTGAAACAAAAAAAATGTTACCGAGTTAGTATGTTAGTGTCTCTAAATTAAAATTGAGTGTTAGTACTTGTTAGAATTATTTGACAAGAGTGTTAGTGTGCACTTTGGCATCGACAAACAGTCTGCTCTATCACTACTCGTCCAACAGCTATTGTGTTAGGCTACTCTCTAGCGGTTATCTCTTTCTCGAAATTTTCCTTTTCTTCCTACATAAACCACCGCTAGCTCTTTTCGTCGATCATATTTATTCACGACGGTTGTGAATTTATAACACCACCCTTTCGCTTGATTGTTTTCATTGTTGATCCACTTACAAAATTAGTAATCCTTCATGTGGTAGAGTAATAGCTGCTCAATTACCTCATTCAGTAAAAATGATTGACTTACTGAATACCTATGCATTGTTTTTGTAGCAGCCATTTGGTTTCCTTCGTACTTTCCATCATCGTATTTTGTATCCTCTGGTTTCGTGGTATCATTGCAATAATTGCCTCTCCCACAGTCGTGTTTCTTCTTTTTCTGTGGATGCGATTATTATTCTGTCTGAGAATTGGGACTCTAGCTTGTAAATACTCCCTGTTTTCTATAAAAATTGAAAAAAATTCACGTTAGTAATTTTTTTTAGGGATTTGTTGGACCAAGAAAGTATTGTACATAGTAGCTATTTTCCATTGGAAATTGAATCTTTGATTTATGATATCTTCAACTAATATTTCTCTTTTCGGTGTGTTTGTAATAGTAATCAATTGAAGATCTAAATTTGAGATATTGGAACTGTCATCTTCCTCTGTGGGGATCGATTCACCATTGGACCAAGGCTCAATCTCGATTTTTACAAAGCTGTCCATTTCCCCTTCCAAGGGTGAGATCTTGATTTGTTTTCGGTGGTCCGAGAATCCATGTCCTCAAAGAATTCTTTTTTCGTTTCCTCATCTAGTCCTTATTCTTGTTCTATTGTTCAGATTCAAAATATACTCCTCTAGAAGATAGATCATCATGTTATCAAGGATCTAAGGTTCTCCACGGAGTAGACTTAACTCTAGCATCAATAATCTTTGTTTTTCCTGGATCTCCCAATCTTCATAATACTTTTCTTCATAGATATCATCAGCATAATTGTCGTCATAAATGTCATCTGCACAAAAATAATTGTAGGCATCTATGGTCTAAGGATGGAAATTAAAAGAAAGAAAGTAGTAGATCTGAGAAAATAAAAATTGTTAGTATTGTTAAATCGTACTATAACCTAATGTTTTCCTAATTATTGTAAAACATATAAAGACTAAAATTTACTAAGGCACCAACAACTTGATTGCCCCCGAATTATTGAAATATCGATTAACTGAAGTGTTCCTAAACTGAACGTGGAATTTTAATTTTGTTTTCTGACTGCCCCCGAAAGTACTCCCGTTCAGCGTAGATTTTAGGCTTTCCGCAAGTATACAGGTCAGGTTGTAAATATATTGTGTACAACGAAACACTTGGTAGTATTTCGAGGATCGTACCTAAAGGAGGCATAAAGTGATAGTAAATTAGATCTCTCTAAAGAATAAAATTAATTAGTACTTACTTTAAGGATTATAGTACGAAGAATAGTAGAGGAGTTGATTTTGCAAAGCATAAAATAAAATAGAAAATAAAATAAAAGAGTTCAGATGTAGAAATTCTTATAAACGACTTTGGGGATATTAGGTCGTTTCCGTATGAGTTATTCAATCATTAGGCTTTGGGGATTTTCCTCCAATTAACTTGTCACTACGCTAGTTGGATCTCTCGATCTTCCGTCGGCATAGCAAGTCTGTAGAGACTATTTATCGTTAGATGTCACAGTCTAAACCGATTTGTTGAAAAGGTGTTCATGGATGGGCAGTACCAATTTGGGTTCATTCCCACCTAGATGACGTTCTAGGGTTGTCAAGCCTAGTGTTTGCTTGATGTTCTTCTTTCCCAAACAATTGGTCCAAAAGTTAAATCCCTATTAAACAACAATTAAATATTCATATTTCCACTCCCTAATTCCCAAAATGGAATTAGTTTCTCATGGTTTCTTTGATCATCATTAAAACAATATATGAAAACATATAATTGAAGAAGAGAATGAAAAAGAAACTAGAATTGTATTAACAATCTGTCGAGAAAAATTTCATCGAACGTTTATGCGAGTTCTACAATCTCATTTCAAATGAAAATACAAAATGAAACTAAAAACTAAAATCTAGTGAATGGTGTCCTTAACCTTAGTGCTAAAGACCCTATTTATAACCTTGGCCGACCTTTTTCCTTAACCCTAGGTTAGTTATCGTCCTTCATGCTTAAGTTGCATTGTGAAGACAAAAATGCCCCTTGCTTGATTCAGAGTTAAGGTCTGGGGTCGATGTCGTGACACACAAGGACCTGTGTCGCGACAAAGCAACATTTCCCTTGATTCTTCATTGTCGATCCCTTTGTTGCGATGTAGGGTTCTCTATGTCCTGATGAAGTGGTCAGTATCACTTTGGCTCAGCTGCTATTAGTCTCTTGTGCACTAACGAAGTATGTTAGCTAACCTTTAGGTCTCATTTGGCCTTGAAAGCAATAAAATAACTTTTTTAGCACAATTTATTCAAAAGAGAACTAAACTAAAAATCTATAAAACATAAGGAAAATTACTTAATTTCAAGCTCATCAAATGTGAAAACTAGTTCAATCTGCTAGGTACAGTACTGGTAGATTATTTTCCTATAACTTAAACGACAAATCAAACTAGTATTTTGCAAAATATAAGTTAAGTTTTATCGAATTTGCTAAATTTAGAAAGCAAATGGTTTTCGAAAGGAAATTCAAAATTTTTAAACAATGTTTTTTCTATTGGGCTTTGCTTTTGTTTATTTTCTAAACTTCGAGGCCGAGTTTGTGGTGTTACAAAAGTAATGGTGTTAGTGCAAATATACCAATGTAGGTGATGTAATTTAAGTTCAGATACCAATTTGATGCTTTTAGACAAGTTTAAAGGATAAACTACATATTAGTAGATGAAATTATTACAACTTCAAAAATGAAATTCAATTTTTTTTCAAAATTTTCTAAATAAATATTAACTGGAAATATTCAATAAAAAAATAATTTTTAGTGACAAATGTAACCTAAGAAGTATAATAATTGTTTTTTTTATGGATGAAGTATAATAAAATTAAAATAACAAATATCAACCAAACACATTTCAATTCCCAAAAGTTTAATGCTAAACTCCCCCATTAAACCTTTTTTTTTTTTAAATATCCAAGTTCCTAAAAGCTAACGACGGAATTAGGATTTTACTCTAAGGGGTGGAACTTTTAAATTCGAATGACCTTTTTTAACATAAAAGGTGTCAATTCTTCTCGAAGACTTTTTCTTTATCCAACAAATCAATTTAATGTTTCTTAAAATGAGTGAATGATTTAATTGTAGAAAAAATTAAAATAAAAATCACACTATATAAAATTAAATTTTTTCCAATATGCAAAAAAAAAAGAATAACTATCACCATACTAAAATTTTCATAAATATCAATATAATTCCAAAAATTAAATTAAAAATATTTGGTCTTATTCCTATTTCTCAATACTAGGCATCTTAAATTGTATCCTCCACTTTTTCATAATATCGAACTCATCAATGATAGAATATGTTGAAAAATATCGAGTTATCTCTTCTTCGATGTATGCCATCAAGTAAGTTGAAAGAAAATCATCCTCCATTCTGTTACGAAGCCTTGTCTTCATAATTTTAATAGTTGAAATTGCTTGTTCGGTTGTTGCAGTAGACACGGAAAGATTTAGCACAAGACGAATAATTCTATTAAGAAGAGGATAAATTTACTTATCTGTCTTAACTAGCACTTGACACAACAACTTGACAATTGTAGAAACTTTCTGCAACTCTGTGCTTTGATGAGCATCAAGTTGAAAATGCTCCAATTGAATATTCATTTGTAGCTTTTCTTGCTCCGTAAAATCGTCTGGATAAAAATCATTCATAAGCTTGCAGATATCTCCACTCCACCCAAAAAGCTGTGTAATTATTGTGTAGATCCAAACTGGAGCTAAGAACAAGTAATTCCATTGTCAATCAACTCTGCGATATGAGATGCATCAATGTTTTTTAATTGATCATGTCGCTTGCTTGAAGAAGCAACCAAATTGACTATAACAGTCAAGTATGAAAAAAAAAATGACAATAGGAATAACCTCCTTGGATTCAGCTACTAGAGTTAATTAGAGACGATGAGCGAGGTATTGAACATAGTATGCAAATCGACACTTTTTGGTTTTAAAGTTCATATTGGGCCTCTAAGTTTAGTTTTTTAAGGCCCATCATACATTAATATTTGATTATTATTATTATTAAAGTTATATAATTAAAAACTGAAAAATACTCAGTTAATATAATGTATAACATTATGGCTTAAGGGCTAGTTTAGATTGTTTTTCAGAAACACTTTTGGATGAAAAAACACTTTTGAGCAAAAGTTAAAATTTTCTGCTTCTACTTTTAGCCAAAAAAATGCTTTTGCAAAGCATTTTTTTTTCTCAAAAACACTTTTGAAAAGCTCAAAAGCATCTTATTTAGCAATACTTTTATCTCAAAAGTGCTTATGAGAAGCAATGCTAAACTAACCTTAACGGGGTGAATTATATGAAATACAATTTGGCCAAAGAGGACGAAGGTTATACAATGTGAACACCAAATCTAAAATACATGATAATTTATATATAAAATTTAAAAATCTAAAAATTCCAAAAAGGCGACCCCTCCCGCGCCCCCTAGATCCATCCATGCTAAAGCTAAAATATTTTTATGCAAAGTCTATCCACATATTTAAACTTTTAAATATGATGGAAATGTTTAATCCACCAAATATATTTTGAAAATAAAAAAATAAATACAAGCTTATCTTATACTCATCGAGTTTGGATAAGTGCTAATAACATAACACTTGCCTAGTACAATGCATATGGTTACTAGATATGGCCTGAATATCTCAAATGCACATTATCAAAAGACATGACTCTTTCTTTGCAAAAAATGGTAAAATAAGTTAAACCTGTTGAGGCAAATGTAATGTGCCTATTTGAAAGAATGAAAATTTATTGAAACAAATATTTGGGCCTTACTGATATCGTGCAATGATCTAAGCCCATCAAAAAAGATCAATTTACTCGGAAAACATAACTTAAGGATTGGACCAGATCGAATCTATAACAATCTGATTTTTAGTGGTGACAAAAGAGGTGGTTTAGAATCCCATTTCTGTAAATCAGATCCGTAAATATTAAATATAAATATTTACGAGATTAATATAAAAATATATTAAAATTTGATCCTTCAATTCTGTCTATTAATTGTTTAATTTAGATCTAGACTAAATTATAAAAATCTTATTACTATAAATTTTTAAATAGATAAATGTTAAAATGGTTAATAAACCATTTTTTTTCATCAATTATTGGAGGATGATGTTAAAATCCACTAATTTTGAATAATTGTGATTAAGGATAACTAACTTTTAATTAAAGTATAAAAGGATGAATTAGTGGATTTTTTTCATCTTTCTTCTTTCATTCTTCTTCAAGCCGTATGTTAAAGAAAGAAAAACCCATTTTTGAAGTTTTTTCAATCGGTCTTCAAATTGGTAAGCTCAATCAAGTCATTTTCTTGTAAACTTTATGTTTTTAAGGTCACGAGAGCTTGATTTAGCTAGCCTACGTACCAATTGCAAAACTGTTAAAGTTTTTGAAAGTTTTCATTGTTGATTTTTTGAAGAAACTAGTGTTAAATTGATATATTTTAAGCTTAGATTATAAAAAAGGACTAAATTGTAATGTTTAATTATTAGTTTTGAACATAAGCACTAAAATATATAAATTGTGAAATTGAGGTAAAATTTTAGTAATAACAAATAGTAAAGGGTCTATAATTATTTTAATTGAGGTTGGTTTTCAAATCGAAGCTCAAAATTGAAATTTTTTACTATTTTAGTTTTAAGGACTAAATTGAATAAAATGTAAAATTTAATAGTATTAGAAAAATGAATGTATATGGGTTCACACATATCATGGCATAACATGAAAATATTTGGTATTGATGAATTGTTTAAAAATAATTGTAAAAAATGCTCACCTTGTGGTTGTAAAATGCCTTGACAAGAAATTGTATTAAGCTAGTTATGTTATTTACTTGAATTAAGGTAAATTACATTGTTTTCAACCTATGAACTTACTAAGCTTATTAGAAGTTTATTCTATTTCATTTTTTGTTTTTCTGTAGCTATCATTTTATGAAACTTGACAGTTGGATCAACTCGAAAATCACACTATCCAATCTCTATTTAATAATTTTTTAATCATTTATTTTGATTATGTGACATGTAATAGGGGTTAAATTGTATAAAAATGTTTTGTGAAAGTAAACCATAACTTTTGATGTACAAAGTATGTGTGTTTGATGGCCTTTTGATATGTTTGGTCATGGTCTGAAATGGTGATTTTTTAATATGGTTGTTATGCATGATAAAAGTGAAAGATTTATATTTCACTTTATATGAATGGTTTGCATGATTGAATTTGACAAATATTTAAAAAAAATGAATTTACAATAAACTTAACTATGTTGGGACTCTTATACAAATCGAAATCGAACCAAATTCGTTTTATCTAAACACGTGAATACACGTGAATTATTACTCCAACATTTAATTAATTTTTTAAATTTAAAAATATTTAAAATATTTTTCTAATTTTTACATTTTTTAAAATAATATTTTTGAATTTTTAAAATTTTAAAAAATTAATTAAATGTTGACATGTTATCCACGTAACAATCAACTTATATGACATATCAACAAAGTAAAACAAACATTAATTTTTTGATAAAAAAATACAAATTTAAAAAATTTAAAAAATAAAAAATTAAATAAAGAGCTAAATTAGACATGTTCATGTGCCGGATTACTCGCTCAGACTCGAATAATGTCAGTCCGAAATTTAGGAGGATTTGGGCAAAAATTTAAAAAGTAAAAAATGGACTTAGGCAAAAAAATTAAGTTCGTTTAAAATATGGGTTGGACTCGAGCTTGAACATTCAAGACCCAAATCCGACCCGACCCGTTTTAAGTTTATAATATTATATTATATTATATTATATTTATATATTATATAATTTAGAACACATTAAAAATAAACTTATACTAAATATATAGTACTACTATAATATCAATATTAAAATAATATTAAGATGACTATATAAAAATTTTAATAAATAAAAAATGTATAAATTATTAAATATTAAAATAAAATAATATATATAAACTTAAAATGAGTTTAAATTAGTTTTTAATAAATACAATCGAATTTAGATAAAATTTTATGTTTAAATTTCGGATTAAATCAAGATTAAATAAGTATAAAATATGTTAATATTAAATAAGTTTAGGTTAAGTATAGTCCATAACTAAAATAATTTTTTTTTTTATAAAATTAAAGTGAAAAGCAAATCATTATCTCATAAATAAATGACGGAGATCTACGATTCTAGGAATGTGGACCCGACCGACGGGTCCGAATGGCATAATTGAGATTCTTTAAAAAAGCATTACTTTTTTTAAAATTTCCCAAACCAACAAACGGTCTATAAAAGCCCCCAAAAAATAAATGAAAATAGAATAAAACTAAATCACAACTGTAACTAAGATTTTTTTCATCTCCAAAGATATTTTTTCTTCTCTTCTGATCATCATACATGAATTGTCTTCAGAATCTTCCCAGGTCTGATCAAAACCTATTCTTTTCAATTCTTTTTTAATATTCCAATCTTTATTTGTCTCAGAATCTAATCTAAAAAGCCTGCTAAATTTGTTGTTTGGAATAGTTTCAGATACTATGCCTTGCCATTTCAAGGTTTCAAGTGCAATCCAAGAAAACTACTTTCTTGTTCCCTTAATATGATGGTAGATTTCCAGGTTTTACCTCTTTACCCCTGAATTTGTTGTATAGTTTTATCATTCAGGACTTATCTTTTCGTTCTTTGGTTGTTGAATTTTGTGATTTAATGTAGGGCGGGATGAACTCGAGTGATGTACCGCGGAGTTTGGTAGTTAAGGTAACTTAATTATCTGTGGATTTCGGATTCGTTTCCTGGGTTTTCGTTAGTATTTTAGTATTAGCATCAGGGATTTGGTTTTGCTGTAGATTCTAATATTTCTTTTCGTTGTTTTGCTCTATTTTTTGTAGTTTTCTAAAGAGACAGTTCTTTAATTTTTCTTCTTGGATTAAGATATGTGTGTTTTTGTGTTTTGATCCTTTACTCTTTAGTATTTGTGGATGGATGGATGGTATTCTTCCATTGGAACAAGGTAAATATCATGTTTCACTTACAAGTCATTATTAGAAACTTTTTATGGTAGGAAGTATGAAATAAGAATAATTGATTAAGCTGTTGTATATGTTTGAGATTCTTTTCATAATCATAATCATAAATAAGAAAAAGTCAATGCCAATGTTGTAACTTGAGACTGATCTGCATTAAAATTTAAACCAGGGGATTTAGTAATTTTCATTTGCATTTAACATATACCACGTTAAACCAAAATGATCTACACTCTTTCTGAAAACATGTATAGCATTTGACAGTTGCACTGAAATTTACCAGGAAGTTTTAATAACCTTTTGGTAGTTCATGCATGATTGAATTATTGGTATTATGATGAAAAAAGTGTCTCTGTGTGCATGTCTTTGAACTGCTGCTTATTGTCTTTGAACCTTGATTCGTTGGCTAATTTATTTTTTGACAGGCAATTTCTGGTTCCACATCAAGTGAAAAAAAGAGTAACTCTGACTCAAAGGGGGAAAAATCTGAGACATATAGTCATAATATGACAGAAGCTATGGGCGCTGGTAAGTTCACTTGTGTGTTGCTTTTGCTTTAAGTTTGAGGATGGCTTTTAGGTGCATTTTTCGTGTCGAGGGCTCAGACTCATGTCTTTTGATGTGTGATACAAAAAACCTTACTGTAATGTCTCATAATAGCAGGCAGATCTTCATATGAAGTCTCAACATGATAACTCAATATTCTGGTGTAGTGGTATTCTTGCTTTGGTGGTCACTCTATTATATAGTTTGGTTGCTTTCTTTGTTTAGTCATTTTTAGTCATTTCTTCATGTGGTTTTCTACAGTTTTGACTTATAGGCATGAATTGGGAATGAACTACAACTTTATCCGTCCAGACCTAATTGTGGGCTCATGTCTGCAGGTAATTCTCATTTCTAAGTGAATAACAGTAGAAAACTCTCCCTTAAATGGTTACCCAAATTAATTTTTTCTTTCTCTTTAATCCGACAGACTCCTGAAGACGTTGACAAGTTACGTAAGATCGGAGTTAAAACGATATTTTGCTTGCAGCAAAACCCAGATTTGGAGTATCCTAGACACTACTGTCATTGAAGTTCTATCTAAATTTATGATTTGAAGAACAAAAGTAACTAATTTCTCTTACACATGCATGATTATTCATTGGTAACATTTGAACATGTAATTGACAAGAAGGTTGAGGAATTAAGTACTGTATTTCCTTTACTAGAATTTCCAGATATTTTGGGGTTGATATTGGCGCCATTCAAGATTATGCCAAGAAATGTGGTGATATTGAACACATACGTGCTCAAATAAGGTCAGACATCAAAATTGACGGATACACTATACTAAGTTTTCACTGTGAACAGCATCATCTGTAAATTTATTTGTGAAACTAGTAATTAGTATTTTGTTGTCATTGCAATTTTTATGTATCACTAATAGCTTAACTAGTGATTTGGAGTCCTTTTTGTTGTTAATCTAGTTGAGTTGATATTGGATGAAGCAGGGACTTCGATGCATTTGATTTACGGATGAGGCTTCCAGCTGTGGTTAGTATATTGCATAAGGCCGTAAATCAGAATGGAGGTGTAACATATATCCATTGTACGGCTGGACTTGGAAGAGCTCCTGCTGTTGCGGTATTGAACTTATTTTTCTTTGTCTGAAATGTCTTTCCATCCAGATTTTATAGCTAAACCTTGATGAAATGAGCTATGTTTTTGTTCCTCTAATTTATCTTAATACTGATGTAGATTTTTGTTGTCACTAATTACAGTTGGCATATATGTTCTGGGTTCAAGGCTATAAACTTAGCGAAGCTCACAGAGAACTGCTGGTATATTTGCCTTTGTTTCCATGCTTTTCTTTTCGGGTCAATTCAATTTTGGGTGCCTGGATTGTTTTCTACTACCATTTTAGGGTTGATGACTTTATCCTTGAATAAATATTCTTAAGAATGATGATGATGTTTCTCAAACAACTAGTACATTCTGTGATTACTGTGATTGTTTTTGCAATGCCAGCCATTTGGTTGAGAGTTCCTCGATTTAAGTGGCACCAATCTAGATTCCATGATCTAAGTTTTGGTGTCTGAACAGCTTGCTTTACCGTTATAACAATAAGCACTCCCTTCATTTTTTGTCCCTCCTTTCAAAGAAACCGGCATCAATCTGATCCCTATCGTAGATGTAATTTCAGGTTAGAAGTTAGTTTATGTCAATTCTGGAAATAATTTTGGAAAACATAGGTCTAAACTGATGGGATAGTAGTAACCTCTAGACTTATTCCTTTTTTCCCTCTCTCTTTTTCTTTGTTAAAGATTGAGGAGGGTTTTGCATTGTTATAGTGTGCAACTGTGTGCAGGTTATCTTATAAACATCTCTGATATATTTTTTCATTTCTTCTCTTTCAGAGCAAACGCTCATGCTTCCCTAAATTGGAGGCCATCAAAAGTGCTACTGCTGATATTGTGAGTTGTTTTGCCAATCATTCATGAACCCAAAAATTTTTATTTTCTTTTTGGAAGTTTGAATTAGTTTGTCTATTGTATGAAGGGTAGATCTTTTATTTGCTACAAGTTTCATATAAATGCTGCTTGATTGTGCAGAAAAGTGCTAATATATATTTAATATGTGAAGCATGCAAGCCCTTCTCCTGAATATGGAGTTAGAATTCTTGTCCTTGTTAGTCATTAATCCGTTTGCTTTCTTGTATGGTTTAAGTTATTCATAGTCTTGAATTGAATATGGTTGCAAATGATTGGCTTGTATATAATATTTTTCTTTTCGTAGCTCTTCAATGGAGCCTTTTTATGGTGACTACAGTTGAAATAAATATATCTAAGGATTATAAGGGTAATTGAATTCTTGATGATTTTATTTGTTTGTTTGTCTGTACATTCTAAAGATGGTGAAACATAAAACTAATGATGTAACTATAAATCCATGGGACTTACATTGCACTTTCTCGGTTTATCTTTCCCCTTCCCTCCCTCTCTCTCCTTTAGCAGAATTGTTATTAATTAATATGTAGGTTAGAAATGTAGAAAAGCTATTTTTTTATCTGCTTCATTGAGTTCATGAAATTGGAAAGCATTATCTCTTTTTGGTGTGCAAAACAATATTTTATTGCAGCATTCTCTAAAGAATAAGCTCATGCAGTCATTGAAATACATTTATTTTATTATTTGGTGTGTAATATAATGTTAATTGCAGTAGTCACTGAAACACAAGCTTCATGATGCTTTTATTATTATTTTTTAAATTTGCTACACAAGCGTTAAACATTGAATAAGAAGTTTTTACAAACTCATTTATCATATTTTCTCAATGTACAGCTCGCTGATCTCAAGAAGGAGCTTGTCACTTTGTCATGGGAAAACGGCAAGTGCTCTACGGTGGAAGTTTCTGGACTTGATATAGGTTGGGGCCAGGTAAATGATCTACTATTCATTATTAGCACATTTGAGCCACTCGAATTTTCTTGATGTATTTAGTTCTTGAGAATTATAGAAGACATGGACTTCATTCAAGGATGCAAAAAATGCCAATCCTTCAAATACATAGAAAAACTCGGAAAAATCTGAACATAACCGTGTCAATGACATATTCATATCCAACACTGCCACCCGAGCCCAAGTAACATAGCTGTGAAGATGCTTGACTGTTGGAAACAAATATTTTTACAGTTCTTCTCAGTTTAATAATATTGACTCCAGGAAAACATATTCACCACTCTTTGCATATTCCAGCTGTTTTCTAAACAGATGTATCATATGCTTTTAGGATAGTATTCTCTCTAAATCTAGACAGTTTTTCCATTCAGTTATGATGAAGGATAGAATAACTACAAGATAGTTGCTATTTTATATGTTGAAAAAGATAACCTTGTTATATTTATTATTTGTTTTCAACATTTATTATACGTAACTATTTATGTGAATATCTTTTTTCTTCCTTATGCATGCATGTCTTCTCTTTGTTCAGAACTTATGCAAAAGGTAAAAAATAATATATTTAGCATT
Source organism: Gossypioides kirkii (assembly GCA_005610355.1). Classification (NCBI taxonomy): domain Eukaryota; kingdom Viridiplantae; phylum Streptophyta; class Magnoliopsida; order Malvales; family Malvaceae; genus Gossypioides; species Gossypioides kirkii. The sequence goes on from CP032248.1 coordinate 29,924,482, forward strand.
TGCACTAATCATCCTGACGAACTTGATTCATTTACTTATTTCTCATATGTCATCTTTGATCCTTAAATTTATTTTTGACACAGTGATACTCTTTCTTTGATTGATGTGGCCATCCAAGGGCGAAACCAGAAAATTTTTTTAGGGGGGCCGAAGTTAAATTATAATTTTTACGATAGTAAAAATGCATTTTTTAAAGGATTAAATTAAAATTTTATCATTTTTAGGGAGGCCAAAGTGTAATTTTACTTTTATTAATTTAAAATTTTAAAAAATTTTAAGGGCCTAAATGGAAATTTTTTCATTTTAAGGGAGGGGGGGTGCCAGGCCCCTGCCAGCCCCCCCTGGCTTCGCCCCTGTGGCCATCCTTGATGTTAATTGACCTAATTAACTTTTTTATACTGAACTTTGAGATTTAGTTTAATTATTATATATATTTTTGTGCTAAAAGGTATTTGTTTTATTATAGAGGGAACACCTGAAATGGAAAATATTCCAAGCCAGTTTAGGCTAAATTTCACTTTTCCTCGCTTTAATAGATAAGGTATTTGGATGATTTTCTTTTCTAAAGGATACACATAGCTTTGTTTACAGTAGGAAAGATAAGTTGAATCAAGCATTCCTTTCTTACAGAGCAAGTGGATTATGTGGTATCCAAAGTGAGGCCTCTATTCCTCATGGTAGCTTTGCTTTGAACCTAAATCTTGCATGTCATATCCAACTGATTTTGTGCATATAGAAAGTTCTTGGTTTCCTCTATATTGGATTCAGAAGTGTCTTCTACATATGAGGCAAATTGTGGTTAATTCTTTTGCTTTTATTTCCTTTTCTTGCAAAGTTGAAAATAAGTTTTGAGAAGATTTCAATGGATTATTCATTCTTGTTAAGATGACATACTAATTAATTCAATTCACTTTCTGCTTTTATTATTCTACCTATGTCGTCTTTTTTATCCAGAGAATGCCTTTGAAGTTTAACAAAGAGAATGGTTTATGGACTCTTCAGAGAGAACTTCCGGTAATCATATTTTGTTCGCTGGACTGTGTTTTATTGTCTTTAACTTGTTCAATGCTGAATGAATGAATGAAGCATTTAAATAGCTTAAATTAGAACTAGGATAGAACTTCTGGTCCCCAAGTAAATGTAAGATACTGAATATATGTAGACTACATTACAAGATAATGGTTCGATTTTTGTTTCTCTCACAGGAAGGACGCTATGAGTACAAATATATAGTTGATGGTGAATGGACCTACAATGAGTTTGAACTGGTAACAACGCCTAACAAAGATGGCCATGTCAACAATTTCCTTCATGTAAGTTTCTACTTTCTAGTTTGGTTGTCAAGTGAGGGGCGAGCTCAATCTTATAGTTTGAAAGAAGAGTGATATTGGTGATGGGTGCAGGTTGTGAACAGTGACCCAAACAGCGGAAATGGAGAAGTTCGGAAGAGGTTGACAAGTGACGATCCTGATCTTACCAAAGAAGAACGGATTCAGATTAGACGGTTTCTGGAATCCTATTCTGACTGAAGATTAGAATAGAAAAGCAATAATGTAAATTTTGTTTGAAATAAGCTTGTATCCTACTCTTTATCTTTTGTAGAATTACTACAATCAATAAAATGTCAGAAATGCAAAATACCCCCTTCAAAACATAAACACAATAAATTTATGTTATATTGGTAGGGTTAGGATTATTGTTTATAATTTAGGGTTAGGGTCGAGGGTTAAGCGGTTAGGGGTTAGGTCGATTTTAAAATAATTGGGGGAATAGGTTGATTTTAAAAGTGATTAGGGAAATAGGTCGATTTTAAAAATAATTAAAAAATAAGCGGATTCTAAAAATAATTAGGGAATAGATTGTTTCTAAAAATAATTAAAAAATAAGTCGATTTTAAAAATAATTAGGAAATAGGCCCATTTTAAAAATAATTAGAGTAGGTCGGGTTTAAAATAATTAGTGGTATAGGTTGATTTTAAAATTAATTAGTGGTATAGGTCAATTTTAAAACTAATTAGGGAAATAGGTTGGTTTTATAAATAATTAAGGAATAGGATGATTTTAAAACTAATTAAGAAATAGGTCGATTTTAAAATTATTTATATGTTTGAGTAGGGTGATTATGGGCAGATCAACCAGCTCGAGTTTAAATATTATAATATTATATTTGCAAGCTTAGTACGGTATGAAATATAGATAAAAAAATTTCCAATGTTTGCTCATAGGTTTATTTTTATTGTGCATCAAACATAGGTTTATTTTTATTATGCATGGCATTTTATTGAAATTTTTTAGATATTAGGCTATGATTATTACGTAGTATGTTTAACACTCTAAACCCATAACTATCTCCAGTTAGGATCTAGAAATGTTACCTTAACCCTTCTTAATAAATCATAACATTTATATTACATTCACTTGGAACCATTACATTACAACACAAGCATAGAACCATTATAAGCTTAACCATTAAACCATTTCTCTATATTCAACCAAATCAATTCATTACATGCATTCATACTTTATCTAACAACTACCATTTAACACAAGCATCAAAGACATGACCAAGTTTTGAATTACTCCTTAAAACTTTGCAATCAAACATATATTCAAAATGTTAAAGTCATTCCCTACTTATCATAACCATTCGTTATTTCATCTATATAAACAACATCCATCATATTAAAACAACTCAAAGATCACATTAACTAAGGTTTTAAGGAAAACTATCACTTATCAAATATAACCACAAAAACATCCTATGTACATGCCACCTTTAACCCAAAATAAGTTTAACAAAAGTATCTACCCAAAGGTGAAGATGATAACGTGCACTCCCAACCGGATCCAATCGATGCCAAGATTCCTCGAGACTTACATTTATGAAAATCAAACAAAATAAGTCTACTATGACTTAGTAAGTTCGGTGCACGATTAATAATCATACTTAATCGAAAGACTATAGAATATAATTCAAGAATTGAATAATTAGTCTTTTAAACACCAGCACAAAGGCCTACTAAGCACATAGCCCAAATACACCGGTACAAAGCCTGCTAGGCACATAGCTCGAAAACACCGACACAAAGCCTGTTAGGCACATAGCTTGAATACACTGGCACAAAGCCTACTAGGCACATAACCCGAATACATCGACACGAAGCCTGCTAGGCACATAGCCCGAATACACTTAGATGCAACCATACCAATCCTTAATGAATTTCATATACCAACACATAATCACCATTTATATAAATATAAATATAGTTCAAAAATAGGTACATAAAGAAAATTTATACAAACACAAAGTAATAAAACGAACTTACCTATACTATAACAACGAATATCTGACAAAGATCACTCGATCACTTTCCCCTTACCATGTTTATCTATCGAGGTATCCGGTTCTTGATCTAATTAGTAAATACTTAAATTAATTAATTTGACTTAACATATTAAATCATTGTATTATATAAACAAGAAGAAATAAATTCATAAATCATGAACCATTTCCCCTTTACGCATTATATGCCCAAAACTCCCCATTTAAAACCGTTGTACTTTAAATTCTATAATTCCAACTCCAATCTAAAAGAGTAAAAATTAAAATGTACAATTTTTTCTTTGGTTCCAAACAACATCATAAATGGCTAATCACCAATTAGAGCCCTCAAAATTTCATGCATTAACAAATAAACCCTTTGACTAAGAATTAACCCACAATCATGCTAAGAGGCTGTCTAAACAATTCTTCACTCACATTTCATTCAATAGCTGCAGCCAACATCAAAATCTAAGCATGGCAATCTCACAAGTTCTTCACATTTTTGAAAACAAATCCTTAGATTATATGAACTAAACTCAAAGGATCACAAACATACAAAAATTAGCAAGAAAGAACCACGAAATCACTTACATGCATGGCCTTTTTGAACTAAACCTTCAAGTTTTCTCTTCTCCAAAATAAAAGAAACCCAAAATCCTCAAAGATGACAACTATTACTTTATTCGTTTCTTTGTTTTTATTTGATAATTTACTATCTTACCCTCCTAACTCTAATATAATTACTTAACTTTTAAACAAACAACTCCACTAACTTTATATATGAAAAATTACCCATTAAAGCCAGCTTTATTTTATTTTTCTTTAATCTTTATATATATATATATAATATATATATATATATATATTGACAAATAACAAAATTTAAGGCTAAATATTTCAACTTTCACAATTTAGTTCACCATACTAATCCACCAACTATCATAATATATATATATATATATTCCTCATACGACCTTATAAGCACTCAAATAAATAATAAAGCTTACTCATTAAATGAAATTTTAAATCTCGAAACTAATACTTTCGACACCTCTGAAAAACAGGCTATTACAATTCTCCTCCCCTTAAAGATTTTTTGTCCTCAAAAATCTTACCAGAAAAGAGGTTCGGGTATTGTAATCTCATAGATTCTTCCATTTCCCAAGTAGCTTCCTCTACTCCATGTCGATGCTACAATACTTTAACTAACTGTACTCTTTTATTCCTCAATTCTTCCACTTCTCGAGCCAGAATTTTAATAGGCTTTTCACCATAGGTTAAATCGGGTTGCAACTCGACATCCTCCACCGACAACACATGCGAAAGATCGGATCTATAATGATGGAGCATTCAAACATGGAAAACGTTGTGAATCTTATCAAGTTCAGGAGGCAAAGCTAAACGATAAGCCACAGATCCGATCTTTTCTAAAATCTCATAATGTCCTATGAATCTAGGACTAAGTTCCTCTTTACGTCCAAAACGCAACACTTTCCTCCAAGGCGAGACTTTTAAAAAGACTTCTCACCTACAAAAAATTCAATGTCTTTACGCTTTAAATTCGCATAAGATTTTTGACGATCAAATGTAGCTTTCAAATTGTCTCGAATGATCTTAACCTATCTTCGGTTTCACGTACCAAATCAATTCCAGCCAACTTCCTTTCATTCAATTCTGACTAGTACAATGGACTCCTGCATTTACGTCCATATAAAGCCTCATATGGTGTCATCTTTAAGCTCGATTGATAACTTTTATTATAGGAAAATTCAGCTAAGCGTAAGTATGTTTCCCAGCTGCCCCCAAATTCAATAATACAACATCGCAACATATCTTCCAACATTTGTATTACCCGTTCTGACTGGCCATCTGTTTGTCGATGGAATGCTGTACTAAAATTCAATTTGGTTCCTAATGTCGCGTGCAACTGGTTCCAAAACCTGGAGGTAAATCTCGAGTCACGATATGAAATAATTGACAATGGGATGCCATGTAACCTAACTACCTTAGAGACATAAAGCTCGACCAACTTTTCTAGTGGATAATCCATTCGTACAGGTATAAAGTGTGCAGATTTCGTCATTCGATCCACAATGACCCAAATAGCATCCTTCTTCGTTGGCGATAACGGTAATCTAGATATAAAATCCATCGTAACTTGCTCCCACTTCCATTCGGGTATCATGATTGGATGTAATAACCCTGAGGGAACTTGGTGCTCAGCCTTTACTTGTTTACATACAAGGCATTTGGATACAAACTCGAAAATTTCTCGTTTCATATTCGGCTACTAATAGAATTGCTTTAGATCCCAATACGTCTTCGTACTACTCGAATGAATCGAATAAACACTGTTATGAGCTTCCTTTAATAACTTATGTTTCAACTACACATCCTCCGGTACATACAGTCTCTTACGAAAATACAAATTATTATCCTCACCTAGTGAAAACTCAGAAACATGACCATCTTCTACTAGTTTCTTCTTTGCTACAACATTAGGATCTATGAGATGCAACTCTCATATGTCTTGCAAAAACAAAGGTTTCACTTTGAGTTCGACTAGAATGGAATTATCACACTTTAATTGTAATTGCGAATTCATCAATCGAAGTGCAAAAAGAGATTTTCGACTCAATGCATCAGCAACTACATTGACTTTACTCAGGCTGTAATCGATTACAAGCTTATAATCTTTTAATAGTTCTAACCACCTCCGCTGCCTCAAATTCAACTCTTTCTAGGTCATCAAATACTTTAAATTTTTATGGTCAATAAACACGTGACACTTCTCACCATATAAATAATGACGCCATAATTTGAATGCAAAAATAATTGCAGCCAGCTCGAGATCGTGTATAGGATAATTCTTTTCATGGGATTTAAGTTGTCGTGAAGCATACGCGATAACCTTTCCTTCTTGCATCAAGACACAACCTAGCCTATTCAAAGAAGCGTCACTATAAATAATAAATTCTTTCCCCGACTTAGGCTACGTCAGTACTGATGCTTCAGTTAACATATTCTTCAATCGATCAAAACTCCGTTGAGACTTTCCTGACCCAACGAAACTAACATCTTTTTGCAACAATCTCGTCATAGGTAGAGCTATAATTGAGAAATTCTTAACAAAATCTCCGGTAGTATCCAGCTAATCCCAAGAAACTCCGCACTTCAGACACATTCCGCTGAGGTTTCTAGTTCAAAATGGCTAAAATCTTGTTCGGGTCTACTCGTATTGCTTCACTTGAAATTACATGACCAAGAAATTCCACTTCTGAAAGCAAAAACTTACATTTGCTAAACTTAGCATACAATTTCTTTTCCTGTAACGTTTGTAAAACAATCTTCAAATGTTGAGCATGCTCTTCTTTGTCCTTGGAACAAATTAGGATGTCATCAATAAACACAACGAAAAACCGATCAAGGTGTGGCGGAAATACTCGATTCATTAAATCCATGAATGTCGCTGGAGCATTTGTCAAACGAAACGGCATGACTAAAAACTCATAATGTCCGTAACATGTCCTGAATGCTATATTTGGTATATCAACATCCTTTACTCGCAACTGATAGTAACCAGATATGAGATAAATTTTTGAAAACACAGTGGCTCCTTCTCATTTCATTGATCAAATAAATCATCAATTCGTGGCAATAGATACTTGTTCTTAATCGTAACTTTATTCAGTTACCGATAGTTAATACACAACCTCAGCGATCTATCCTTCTTCTTTACGAACAACATAGGTGCACCCCATGGCAATATACTAGGTCTGATGAAGCCCTTGTCTAATAAATCTTGCAATTGTGCCTTAAGTTCTTTGAGTTCTGATGGAGCCATTTGATACAGAGCGATCGAAATTGGAGTAGTACTAGGTACTAACTCAATAGAAAATTCGACTTCTCACTCGGGTGGTAAACTTGGTAGCTCCTCGGGAAAAACATCTGTGAACTCGCATATTGTTGGTACTAGATCCACTTCTTTCTCTGACACTTTGGTATCTAAGACATAGGCTAACAATGCGTGACAGCCTTTACGAATTAATTTTTGTGTGTTCAACGTTGAGATCAAATTTGAAGCACAATCCGACTTTTCAGATGTAATAGAAATAATCTCACCATTCGTATTTTTCAAATCAACTCTTCTTCATCAACAACTGACCACAGCATCATGAACATTAAGTCAATCCATTCCCAAGATCACTAAACCTTCAAGTTATCTCTTTTTCCAAATTATTTTCGATTTCAACAAAATAAAAAAAAAACCAAAATCCTCAAAGATGATAACTTTTACTTTATTTGTTTCTTTGTTTTATTTAATAATTTACTATCTTACCCTCATAACTTTAATATAATTACTTAACTTTTAAACAAACAACTCCACTAACTTTATACATGAAAAATTACCAATTAAAGCCATCTTTATTTTATTTTTCTTTAATCTTTATATATATATACTTTTGACAAATAACAAAATTGAAGGCTAAATATTTCAACTTTCACAATTTAATTCACTATACTAATCCACCAACTATCATAAAATCTATATATAAATTACCTCATACGACCTTATAAGCACTCAAATAAATAATAAAGCTTACTCACTAAATGAAATTTTAAATCCCAAAACTAATACTTCTGACACCTCTAAAAAATAGATTATTATAGTATGATAAAACCTTGATTTTAATAAAAACTTAAATAAATATCATCTTTTCTGTTGCTAGAAGATAATTAGAACAATGAAGAATGATAAATCGGTGTTTAAACTAAGTTTTTACCAAATTAAACAAAAATTTTAAAATAATTGTTTTCAGAAAACTCCAATAACCCTACTAAGCCATCTCAGTGGTTGATGTAATCTCTCAAATTTAGATTTAACGTCTAAATCAGACTGGAGAGGTAACAAGAATTGTAAATTCCTTTTTAAATAGTGGCAAAAAAATATTCCCTTCTTAAATAAAAAAAATGAAAACAAGAAAAAAAGAAAAAGCACATGCCAATCCAAATAAAATCCCTATAGTACAGCTAGGAACAACACACCTTCATATGGGTTTGTCGATAATATTATTTTAAAACAAACAATTAAAGAAATGAAAAAAAAAATGGTAAGAAAACAAATATACATGTGTGAGCAAGGCTAATTATGGGCAAGTACATCAATTCTAGTTTAACTATGATATTAATATATCTTATATTTGTAAGTTCAATACGACTTGAAATATGGGATAAATATTTTGCCAATGTTTGCTCATATTAATAAATATCTAATTCAAATCTATTTTATGCTAGCATTTTTTTTTGAAAAATATTTATAATATTTTAATTTAATATTTAACATTTTTATATATTTTTTCATTTATTGAAATTTTATATATAGGACCTTAATATTTTTTTAATGTGTACATTATAATATTATATATTATTATAGATTTAAATTTTTATGTGTTATAAATTATATAATATATGAAAATAACGTAATATAACATCAGACCTTGAATATTTGTGCCAAAATCCAACCCGTATTTTAAATGGATCTAATTTTTTTTGTCCAAATCTTTTTTTAGCCTAATATTGTAGATGAAACCCTCTAAAATTTCGAGCATGCATTTAGACTTGGGCGATGTGAGACCTCATGTATTTGGTATTACTAGTAACATCGAATTCAATTATTTGAAATTAAGCAGGACTAGATTTCACAAAACTCAAATCCAAAATTTCATTTAAAAAATATTTAATTCTTTACTATTCGATTTAACATACAAATGAGTGTGATATGATATTATAAAAAGAGAGAAAAAAGAAAAAAAAGGCAAGGAAGGGTTACAAAATTCTTAAACAAGGTTGACAGAAGGAATAAAGTGGAAGGTTAACAAGGTAAGTTTTGGAATGTTGTCTGGTTTTATCAAGAAGCTGAAAAGAAACTCATCCATTGACTACAATATTATTAGGGTTTTACTTTTTTTTATTGAATTCTGGGTAAAAATGATTGTTCACTGCAGGTTACGAAAAAAAAGTTCAAGTAAAACCCTAATCCATTTAAAAAAAAATTGTGGTTCAGCAGCTTTAAATGTGGTTGATGAAGGAATATAATCCAATGGTCTACTTTTTTCAAAAAGTTGATGTCACAGAAATAGAGGACATGAGCCATGCAAAAATTGAAGAGACGGTTTTCACGTGGAAAGGGGAGAGTAATGATTTTGGTAAAACCTAATCCAGCAAATTTTTTCATTAAAATAGTGAAGAAGATGAAGCGTCTTAAAGGCTCTAACATGGAAGAATCCAATACCAATATCAACATGAAAACACATGCCATTTTATTATAACTGGATTTCCACAATCATTGAACCAAATGGGGTCATCAGCTTTACTTTTATTTTTGTTTTTGTATGGTTGGATCTAAGTAAAATTTGTTAGATTGGTACTTGAAACATAATATTAGTGTTATGAGACTATAACTTAAGTCTAGCAAATCGTGCGATTTTAGATTAAATAACAACGAGAGAATTGAAAAAATCACAAGAAAGCAATGCACATCAAGTGTTTTAGTAAATGTTCTCAAATATATTCTTTAACTATCATTGAGATTCTATGGGATGATTACAATAGATGGGAAGACCTCTATTTATAGTTGAGCAACTCCAAATCCAACGGTACAAATTGAATTACATCAATGATCGAGATTACTATCTATCTACAATATGAGAGTCCTAAGGGATTTAAACTCTATATATTTTTTTATCCCTTAGGATTTACATTAATTACTTTGGTAACTCTAGTTTTACTGAAATGTTTCACTAGACTACCAAAGCTTTAAATAGATAAGCTTCTCTTTAATGAAATGTTTTACCCAATACATCTCCAAGGATTTACATTAATTCACCTAAGGAATTTCGAATGTCATTTGTTAATTCACGAAGAAAATCTAAAGCAAGAAACATAAAAAGAACAAACTTTAACAGATTTAAAGTAAAAGAAACTTAAATACATTAAACTAAAGCTAAAAATATATTATGACCAAGGTACAAGGACTGAAAGTATAAATAAACCTAAGTTACAATGATAACTAACTTAACTTAAGAACAAAAAGCAAATGTAGAAAATAAATTTTAAAACTAAGAAAGAAGAAGAGAAAATATAAACCCTAGAAAAAGTGCAGAAAACTAAAGAGAAAACCTAGAGAAAACTAAGGCTAAAACTAAGCTAATGTGTGTGTCTCCTCCTCAGCCAAATTTGGCTATTTTAGGCTGAATGCTGATGACTTTTCATTGCCAAAATTGCTCTTACACGGGTCTTAGGTGATTGGTGGATCGGGTGGACAAAGACTACCCTATTTGTCCAATTTTGTCCCTTTCATGATGTCAGTGTTACGATATTCAAAAGAGGATATCGCAATACGTCGGGCAGTTTCAAGTCTTGAGGGTATTCTTTGAAGGTGGATATCGCGATACCACTGAAGGGTGGTCTCCCATCTTCCATACTGTTGGAGATATCATGATTCCAAGGTGTGGATATCACGATACTCTTTCCTTATGTGACGTTTCCGCTCTTTTTCAACCTTTAACACGTCTTTACACCAATGAACCACATCTTAGCCCCCAATCAATGGTACTATTGGCCAAATTGGGAAACCAAATGAGTAAAAATGAGACATTTACACTTATTTAATTAAAAACTAAAAATTACAAAAAACTATAAAAAAAAAGACTACGTTGCTCGAGAATAAGCTCCTTAAATATATCGAGAAGACATAATTTGCCACATAGATTTGTGGAAGATCAAGTACCACCTCAGGAAAGCCAATGTTGTTACAGACGCCTTAAGCCGTGACTGATTTAAGTGAAATGTTTTCTAGGTTAAGTTTAGTGGATGATGAAGGCTTGATAGTAGAATTGCAAGTAAAACCTACCTTAGTCGATGAGATCAAAGCTAAGCAACCCTTAAATATTGCTCTATTACCTCGAACTAAGCTTGTGGAAGAAGGAAAGATCGAAGATTTCAAGTTTAATAATGATGGTATCTTATGTTTCTGAGGAAGGTTTTGTGTGTCGAATGACAATGAGTTAAGATAAACTGTACTTCAGGAAGCACATGCTAGTCCTTATGCCATGCATCCTAGAGGAAACAAGATGTATCGGGATGTGAAGCTGTAACACCCTATACTCAGCCTGGTCGTCGAGCCCAAATACTAGGACGCTACACGACTATCTCACATCATTTTCATCACATACTGTCATTTTGTTATACATGAATTTTTTTTCTTTTATTATTAAAGCAATCATGCGGAATTTAGGTCATACATACCCTAAGGAGGTTAAAACATGCTCGAAAATCATCAAATAAGCATAAAACAATATTAATCATGCATTAGGACCACTTAGACAAATTTTCCAAAACTGTTACATAGGTATCAATACTGATAGAGTGATATCGATAATTCTCTCAAGTGGTATCGATACTGCTTGGAAAATCGACACCAAATTAGCTTCCTATTTCTTGTTTTAAAAATTCAAACTATAAAAAATATCGGTAACATTTAAAAAGTATCGATAATTTTACCCTGTGTATCGATACTCGAGACAAAATATCAATACCGAATCGCAAAATTGACTTCTTGCACTTCGAAAATTGTAGAGGTATCATTTTTAAAACCCGAATATCGATACCTCTATTCCAAACCACTAAATACAACATATATCAACATCACAAAAATACAACATATATCAGCATTAAGACCATTTAAACTTAATCCTAACAACATGCATTATTCACCTAATCAAATAAACATCAAAATATACAAAATAATAGTCCAAACGTCACATTTTAAGTCCACAAATTTTCATGCATATTAGACATGCAAATAACTAAAAATCACATGTCAAAACCAATATAAAATCTACCACATTGCCTTAGTCCCTATGTCATAAATAAGTAAATAACATCTACTAAAAGCTACTAAAGATAGGCTTTGGATCACCCCTCTAATGCTACACCACACTCACATTGGCACTATTGATATGTAATGGTTAAAAAGGAGTGGCTGAGCTTAACAAGCTCAGTGAATACCCAAAATAATCACTATGCAAATGAGTCATCATGCACCAACAAGATAACTATATAACATATTCAAATTGTCTCTATATTTATTATCATATTTTACATGTTTAATCATGTTTCATGCGTTCTTTTACACATTAATCACATTAATCACATGAGTACTTAAGAATTTAACACAACACATATTAATAACATTTAATCACATTAGTCAAATGATTATTTCAACATTTATCATATTTAGTCACATTTAATCACATTAGTTACATGAATATTTTATCATTTAGCACATCACATTTAATCACATGAATATTTCAGATTCAAAAAAAGTCTGTCCTCATTGACACATTTTTCTCTGTCCTGTGGGACACGTTTTCTTGTCTAAATCTTCGCTTTTCTCAGATTGTTGGTGTGATTCTTTGTCTTTTGTCCGCTGTTTTATTGATTAAGATACTATGGAAGATGACTTGGCGAAACTTCGCCTATCGAATGTAGAAGAGGAAGCATTTCAGGAAGATGCTATAACTTTGGAGCGAGACCTAGAACTTTCACTGGTGGGATCTTGCCTGACTGATAGTGTGGTTAATTTTCTTGCCCTTCATAATATAATGGGAGATCTATGGCACCCCATCAGAGGTATTGCTATTTCTAAAATTGGGGAGAAGTGATACTTATTTAAAATTTTCCATGTTATAGATCTTAACAGAGTAATAGAAGGAATGCCTTGGTTTTTCAACAAACACCCATTATTGTTACATCGTATGAAAACTAAAGAGGATCCACTGACGGTTCCGTTGAATTTTGTGGTGTTTTGGATCGAAATACATGATCTTCTCTCAGGTCTCATTTTGGAAGCAAACGATTTGGTATGTTCTTAGGTGAGTTGTTGGAATATGATACGCGAATCCCCTCTATGGGATTCTAACATTTTATTCACCTCAAGGTGAAGATTGATGTCTTACAGCCGCTTAAAAGATGGAAAAAAGTGCAGGTGAGGACTAATCTTTTTATGCACGATTTCATTATGAGAAATTCAATGTTTTTTACTTTATTGTGGGAAGCTCGACCATGGGGAGAGCTATTGTTTGATTCGGGTTTGTATTGATCCGACCAATATTATTTTAAGGTGGAATGCATCGTTGAGGGTTGTCAAGAGAGGTGGTCCGATGAGGGTTAGTCAATGGTAACGTCAGTCAGATGGCATGGATTTTGGTGTTTCGAAAAGGGAGAGAGACTCAAGGGTAAATGATTCTGGTATTGTAGGGAGTAATTTGAGGGATTATCCCAATCAAAAAGATTTGAATTTAAATAGGCATATTACTGCCAATATCACACGAAGAGATTTATTTCTTATTGGGTCGAATGACAGCAAGGTCCTCAGCTCTAGTTTGACGGATTCTGGGTCAAATGGTGAGTGTAGCCCAATTCACCAAGATGAGGGGAAAAAACGTTAGAGGATGGTTAGAGAATCGGATGGGCTGGAAGGTTCTTATGACTTATCGACTAGCTCTACTAGGTAAGGAAGTCGGGAATTATGAAAATCTTAAGCTGAAATATCCGCAAATTAGGGAATCCGTAGACTTTACATCGTCTCAAAAATAAGTTGAGAATTGTTCATTCCCAACTTTCGTTTCTCATGGAGACGAAAGTAAGCGTTAGGAAGATGGAGAACATTTATAAGTGCGGTTTTATTCATGGTATTGATATTAGAGCCAATGGGTCGCGAGGGGGTTTGAGCTTGGGATGGACTCAAAATGAAGATGTGACGTTGCGAAGTTATTCAAATCATCACATTGACGTGGAGATTTTTTATACGGATCAAAATTGTAAGTGGAGGTTGACGGGGTTTTACAGTCATCTTGATGAATGCGGGATTCGAGTTGGAATCTTCTTCGAAGGTTGGGTCATAATCAAAATATCCTATGGCTAACAGTGGATGATTTTAATGAAATTGTATTTTCATTTGAGAAGAATGGGGGAAGAGAAAGGCCTCAAAGACAAATGGAAAGTTTCTGATTTGCTCTGTAGGATTGTGATTTAGGCTTTAAGGGAAGGTGGTATACTTGGGAGAGGGGGGAATTTTCAACAACAAATATCCGGGAGGGGCTTATCGTGGTGTGGCCAATGGGTTATGGTGGGATCTTTTCCCTAACTATTCGGTCGATCATTTAGTGCACTTATTCTCCGACCATTGTTTATTTTAGTTGCTACAAAAAGTCTGTGTGCTAATAGACATGGAAAGGATGGAAGGAATTTCAAATTTAATGTCGATTGGTGCTTAGATAAGGAGTGTGAGAATTAATACATGATTATTGGATGTCAACTGTCGAATCTTTACAGAAAAATTAAATGGACTGAGGCTAAAACTTATGGATTGGAGTCATCGTTCTTACCGTAACCGCAGGGCCCATAAATTGCAGCTTGAGAAAAAGTTGGTTAATTTATATATTGCAGACCCGTCAGATGATACACTCCTTGACTCGATTAATGTTCATTTAGAGCTAAATCAGGAGGTTGAAAAAGAAGAGATATACTTGGAGCAACGGGCTCGTGTTAACTGGCTTAAACATGGTGACAAAAACACCACTTTTTTTCATAAATCGGCTACGATGCGAAAATGGCGCAATTTTGTTAAAGGCCTTGAAGACGAGTCGAGAAGATGGGTGAAGGAGGAGGAAGGGTTAATGTCCATTGCTACTAGTTACTTTAAAAATATTTTCCAAGCCTTAGATGACAGTGACACAAACTCCATTTTCGATCATTTGTACATGCGCATAACGAATGAAATGAATTCAAATTTACTACTGCCATTCAAGGAGGAAGAGATATCGGCAACAGTTAAGAGTATGGATCCTCTCAAAGTTTCGGGCATTGATGGGTTGTTTTACCAACGCTTCTAGCATATTTTGGGATTGGAAGTAACTTCTTATTACTTAGCTATTCTTCGAGGAGAGGTAGCAGTTGAAGAGATTAATCAAACGCACATTGTTCTAATTCCCAAGGTCAATAATTCGAAATCTATTACTCAATTTAGGCCTATTAATCTTTGTAATGTTGTATTTAAAATCATTGCTAAGACTATAGTGAATAAAATGAGTGGTTTGTTGGATTATAGTATTCATGAGGCGCAAGACGCTTTCATTCCAGAACGATTAATTTTTGACAACACTATTATTGCCTATGAAATTTTCATGATTTGAAAGTAAGAAGGGGTGATCGTAGAGGAAGCTTTGCTCTTAAATTAGATATGAGCAAGGCTTATGATAGGGTAGAGTAGGACTTTCTTACGGGTATGATGCCCAAGTTGGGATTTCATATTGAATGGGTGACATTTGTTAAAGCCCAATTTATTCGGGCTAATAATATTTTTTTTATTTTATTTTATAAAATAAATGAAATAAAATAAATTCAATGTCCATTACCAATTAAAAATACAAAACTCAATTACAAATTAAATAAACTCAAAACCCAAAATACCCTAAGCCTAAACCAACCAAACCCTAAACACTAAATATACAAAGGAAACCCTAAATGCTAATGTCTCTAGCCGCCACACCCTCATCCATGCTGTTGCTGTCGTCGCCCTTGGACGCTGCCCTTGCTTGCCCGAATCCAAGATACCACGATCTGCACGCAATTGGAAAATCCAGAATAAAATAGTTGTAAATTTGTGTTATAAAAACACAAAATCGAATGTAAAAATTTATGGATTTTATATAATATTCAGACGATTTTTTTAATAGAAAAATACACATCCAAGGAATTCAAAGCAAAAAATTTAAAGGTAGTTTTTTTATATATTTTTTGAATTAAAAAAAATAATAATTTGGGGTTTTTTTTAACCTTTTTCGATTCAAGTTCCCGTCGACGTAGATAGAGGTAGATACGACCCCAAGGAAGGTAGTCTTGCCCTTCGAAGCCCGAAGGTTCGGATCTCACCGAAGGCTTGTTGGAGGGGTTTTTCCCTCAAAACACCGAAACATTTTCTTGCTTTTAAAAAAATCTTTGCACTGTTTTGCTAAAAATAACCCCGGATCTGAGTTAGTTTTTGAAAAAGGAGTTCAAATTTTTTTTTTTTCGAATTTTTCGACCATAGTAGGCTGTGGTCGTAGCCACCGATGAACGGTGGCCCACGGTGGTGCCACGACGGAGGGTCGTCCGACCCTATGACTGACCATGAGGCTTTTTGAGAGAAAAAAGAAATAAAAGAGAGTTTTTCCTTAAAACAAGGGAGCAAATGAAATTTTTTAAGAAAATTTTCACTTATAAAGGAGTGTAAAATGGTGTCGTTCTGATCGTAACTCAATAGGCTCCAAAACGACGTCGTATTTATGAAAAACTCGACCCATTTGGACTTGGGATTCGTGTGTGTTTTTGTGCTGATGGGTAATTTATTTCCCAGCTCCCTCTGCATTTTTAAAATGCTACAATTTAGTCCTTTTTCTATTTTCTATTTATTTTATTTTAACTCTCTGATTTTAACTTCTTACAATTCGGTCCTTTATTTAATTTCACCCCATTTAGTATTTGCTTTTTACAAAATAAACCCCACTATTTTCATTTTTATTTAATTTAACCTAATTTTTTTATTTTTTTATTTCCATATTATTTTATTCATTTTTTATTTTTATCTATTACTTTTATTTCATTCATTAAATTTGCTTGTTATTTATTTTTTATGAAATTTATATCCCAATTTTTATTTAATTTAATTATTTATTTATGTGTTATCTTATGATATTTTATTTGTATTGATATTTTATTTATTTGCATGCCAAATTTTTCTTCAAATTGATTATATACCTTATTGTACCATTGACTTGATTAATTTAAAATTTTTCCCTAATTAATTAATATTTATTCCTATTATTACCATGACTATGCTATTATTTTATTATGTTGTTAATTGTTATTAATTGTACTCATTCAATTCATTCTATTTATACATGTTTTTATTTTGTCATTATAATTGTGTACATATTCATTTATTTATTTATGCGTTACATTTTAATTCATTTTAAATATATAAACCATTTAAAAAAAATTGAGTCAATGTTCTTTATTTCGGAAATTTGAGAGAATCATGCCCTAACTCACTAGGTGTGATTTTTTTCTTCGAACTGAGATAATCGAATAACCTATTTAAAATTAAAAAATACAAGATTTTGAATAAATAATTAGAAATGGTTGTTATTTTCAAAAATTGGAATTGTTGTGTCCTAACTTATTGGATGTGATTTTTCTTCTCGATTAATTCGAAATAACGAGCTTTCTTCGTAATTTTTTTTAAAAATAAACAAACATTCTATTCATGCATTTAAGGATCACAAATAAATTTTTTTTTGAGTTTTTAATTTTCAACCACTAAGACCTTAAATAGTCGATTAGGTATCAATTTGGGCGTATAGGGGTGCTAATCCTTACTCATGAGTAACCGACTCCTGAACTTGTTTTATGGTTTCAAAGAACAAATTTTTTTTAATGATTTTAAAAATCTTACAAGGTGATCCAAGTACACCTATTTTTTAAAAAAAATTATTGCTGGCATCTCCATTTTCGTTTTTCAAAATATAAGTTGGGACGTTTAAAAAAAACTGTTTCGACAACATTAATAATGAGGTGTATAGCATTAGTTAGTTATAGAGTGGGCCTCAATAGGTGTTTCAATGATATGTTTGTGCCTTCGCGGGGTCTCAAGCAAGGAGATCCTATGAGCCCTTATCTATTTCTGATGTGTGCTAAAGGGTTCTCTACTTTATTAGAGCAAGCAAAAATTCAAAATGTGGTTAAGGGGGTTAGATTGGGGAGGGGTTCATTAGCAATCTATTCTTTGCTAATGGTAGTTTGTTATTTGGAGATGCATCTAAGGAGGGTGCGGAAAATGTTCATAAAATTATTTCTATTTATGAGGGAGCATTGGGCCAGAAAGTTAATTATGATAAATCCCTACTTTACTTTGGTAAAAATGTGACTGAAGAAGATAGAGCTGTTGTGACAGCAAAGCGGGTGTTCGGGTAGCATCTAATCCGAAAAAGTATCTTGGGCTTCCTATGATGGTTGGGAGAAAAAGGAAACGAGCTTTTGGGAACAATTGAAAGTTGGAATTTTAGATATTTATCTGTTGGAGGGAAGGAAACAGTGATAAAGTCTGTGTTGTTGGCACTGCCCATTTATGCGATGCAATGTTTTCTACTTCCTAAGTCGTTATGTGCCCAGTTGGAAAATGTGTTGAATAGTTTTTGTGGAGAAACTCTAAAACGTTAAAAAGTATCCATTGGTTGTCGTGGAGGGATTTATGTGTCCCAAAATATTTGGGAGGGTTAGGATTCCATGATTTTAATATGTTTAATATTTCCCTTCAGGTGAAGCAGTGTTGGAGAATATGGACGCAACCAAATTGTTTACTTTCCAGAGTTTTAAAAGCTCAATATTATGGAAAATCGGAGTTTCTTTCAGCTGAGTTAGGAAGTTACCCGTCACTTACCTGAAGGAGTATTGGCTGCTAAAGGATTGTTGGAAATGGGGATGGGGTGGAAGATTGGTAATGGGGAAACGGTTAATATATGGAACGGCCCATGGATTCTTGGTCATGGAGATGACAAAATTAAGTAGATTATCACAAAATGTACACAAGTTGCTGATTTAATTCACAAAGATTGTGGTACCTGGCTCGAGGAATCAGTGCGTGAGGTTACCGAAGGTGATCAAGTTGAAGCTATTTTATCTATTCCCATAGACTGTTTGAGTGATCTAGATGTCAAGGTCTGGCATGTTGATAATACAAGGGCTTACTCCGTGAAAAGTGGATACAAATTGCTGTAACAACAGAGACTATCTAACAACGGTTATCCTATGTGTAGCCTACAGCTTCACACACAAAATTGTTCACAACCTTATGGGCATTACATGTTCCCCAGAAAGTAAAGATTCATACATGGAAAATGTACAATGATTGTATTCCAACCTATGCCAATCTTAATAAGAGGAATCTGGCTAATCCAGGCCTTTTTCCGCTTTGCAAAGAAGATATCGAAACTATTGATCATATGGTTCAGTTTTGCCCCCACTTTCATCAAGGTGCTAACTAAGCTGTGGGTTCCTTTCCCTCCTGGTTCACATTACTCGAATCATAAAGAATGGTTACACAACTCTTTTAGTTTGGGGAATGAAGTTCATAGAAAAATGTTGACTGTCGGTATCTAGGCAGTTTGGTTTGCTTGAAAAGAGTTGTTCATGAGGGTTTAATACAATCTATCCAACAAATAACAAGCTTTATTATAGGTTTTATCAAAGAGCTAGAGGCTGTGGCACCTATGATCCCTACTCTTACCACTTATAATCGGATCTATGGAGGCCACCAGTACATGCAACAATCAAAATCAATTTTGATTGTTCCTATGTTCATGCATCGAAAACTTATTTTTTAGGGGTTATTATACTGAATGAGCAGGGGGTTAATAATAGGGGTGTGTACTTACCCTTATTCCCATGTTGCAGATGCATTCATGGTGGAAGCACGAGCATGTGGAATGGCAATCTGATTTGCTCAAGAACTTGGCTTTAGAAAGGTCCAATTTGAAGGAGATTCACTCGCCATTATCAAAAAATTGCAACAAAAGTCACATCATAGGTCATTATTATGCCTAATTATCACTACAATTAAACAAATATTGGAGTTTTTTTTATGTTGTTACCTTTAGCCATGTTCAACGAGGAGCCAATGAAGTTGCCCACACCTTGGTAAGAGAAGGCTGAAAGCTTGCTGGGGAAAATTACTGGATTGAAGAAGCGCCACCGTTGGTGGAGAAAGTGGTGGCGGAGGATTGGCTCAACCACTACTGATCGTTATAGTTTGCTCCTAGTCCTGGTTGTCGAAATTATCACACTCTATCCGATAACTGACTTAGGCTTTTCCCTCTGTAGAATCTATACTTGTCGCACGATGGTGTGGAGGATCTGGTCCTTCATTGATTGCCTTGGAGATCTGGAGGGAGGATGGAATCCCTATTTGTTTTTTGAAGGAGGTTTTGTTTTGGGTCCTTTTGGTTTTCACAGACTGTTTGTGCCTTTATTATTTTTAGTTTTTGTCTAATGTGTTTAATTTTTGTTGGTTTTGTTGCTTTCTCGAGGATGTGTTATTAAACACCTATCTTGGGACTTTGGTTTATGGATTGTTTACCTCCTCCTCTTTAATAAAAGGATTCCAACTGTTTTCCACTAAAAAAAATCACATGAATATTTCAACATTTATCACATCACATATTAATCACATTTAGTCGCATTTAATCACATGAATATTTCAACATTTATCACATCACATATTAATCACATTTAGTCACATTTAATCATATTTAATCACATGAATATTTCAACATTTATCACATCACATATTAATCACATTTAGTTACATTAATCACATGAATATTTCATCATTTATCACATCACATATTAATCACATTTAATCATATGAATATTTCAACATTTATCACATTACATATTAATCACATTTAGTCACATTTAATCACATTTAATGATAGTTTGGCTCTTGAGATTATGAAACATAAAATGGACTCTATCACCACACATCAGATACACGGATCTCCAAACACACCAAATGATTCATAGATTAGAATATATCCCAAAAGTGAAGCATAAAGCTAACACTCTCCTTATTTCCCCTCATATGTCTCGTTGAATAGAGCTTAGTTCACATTCCCTTATCCCTCCAAACATGTCTCAAGGCCTCAACACCCAAAAATCACTACACATATAGGTGAGTACTCACAATCCTATGACATGGCAACTACATTCAACAGTCTCATAAGGTCACAAGGCCAAAATATTCATATCATTAGTACACATTTACTTATCGATTTCCACGCATCAACACTGCATATTCACATCATTAGCACACTATATTCAGTGTCACATGACATGAATAACATACCCACATATTTTTGTCTCATGGCATGAATAACATACCCATATATTTTCTGTCTCATGGCATGAATAGCATACCTACATATTTACTTTCACAATAGTCATCTCAAGCTTTTAACACATGTCATAACATCTCATATATGTTCATATTTCATATTTGCACAAGCACACATGCCACAAATAAACATAGGTAAGAGAACACTTACACTCAAAATTTAAAGTAGGGGTTTAGGCTACCTCTAAATTCCCAAATGCATAATGAATCATCTACGAGTAGCAATTCCAAAACACTCATAAAAAATATGCTTTCTCCAAAAAGTCGAAAGCTCAAACAAGCTTTTCTTTGCCTTTGTCTCTACTCGTTGAAGGTTCTATTGACTCCGATGCTTTAACACAACAAATCACACAAATACACAAGCAACAATCAGTAATAACTTACGTTAAACAGAAAAAAATAGCATAATCTATGTTCTCTTTTAATCAAAACCTTCGACGTAGAAAACTTTAAATTCAAATATCTCGATCTACACTTAATCTTTTCACACAAAACGAATTCCATTCATCTACATACCCATCTACGGCTAATTAACAACCTTTAAACTATACAAAACTACACGTTTTAAGGTATCAAAAATTTTTGATGTACAATGGTCATTATGATGAAAATTCATTAAAACTCAAGAATTACTTAACGAAACTTCAAAGTAAATTTAGAAACCGTCTAATCATGTTAAAACTAATTGAAAAATACTTTAAAACCAAGTTTTATCCATAAACCCAAAATCCACCATTAATTACTCGACTTTCGATTTTTATTTAAAACATACGTTTTAATGGCTAAAAATTCAGTTTAAGAGACTAGATATCATTTAAAACTAATAGAAAGATGATTGGTTACCTTTGATGGAGGAAAAACGAGCTTTGATGCAAATCCGAAAAACTTACGTTTGGAGAAGATGATGAAGATGATGAAGTTTTTGAGTGATTTCTTGGTTTTAATGGGTATTTAAGGTTCAAGGGTTACTAGAAATCAAAAGGGACTAGGAATTGGTGATCAAAAATTGGGAGAGGGTGGAATAGCAAGGGACGACACAAAATATGAGAGGAGTTTTTGACGTGAAAAATAACTGAAAAAGGGGTTTTTTGGTTGAATTTTAAAATTTGGTTAAATTCCATCATAAAAACTCTAAGTTTTAACTCTTTTACAAATCAGCCCTATTTTAAAAATTAAAGGTATTTAAAACTTATTTTCAAAAATTGATTTGATTTCCTAAAAGTCATTGTCAAAAATATTTTCGATTACCAATCTTACAAAATTCCAATCACATATGTGTTAAAATTCCTAAAATATCATTGAAACTTTTAGGCCCAAATTTGGGGTGTGACAGAAAGAGCTCTATTGGTGGTCGGGATTGAAATGTGATGCAATGGAATTTGCGGTCAAATGTCTAACTTGCCAGCAAGTAAAACTTGAGCATCAATTTCCTTCTAGGTTGTTGCAACCTATTAAAATACCCGTAGTGGAAGTGAGAGGGAATAATAATGGACTTTGCTAGTGAGTTACCCTTAATACCCATTAAGAAAGATTCAATTTGAGGGGTAGTAGATCTATTAACTAAGTCAACACACTTCTTACCTATTCGCAAGGATTATTCATTATAGAAGCTGGTTAAGTCATACATCTCAGAGATAGTGAGGTTGCATGGAGTGCCCATATTCATTATATCATATTGAAATCCCCATTTTGAATCTAAATTCTGGAAGAAGTTGAAAGAATCGTTGAGAACTCCCTTGGATTTTAGTATTGTTTTCCATCTGCAGATTAACGGGCAATACGAACGAATAATTCAAATATTGGAAGATATGTTAAGAGGTTGTATCATTGAGTTTCGAGGTAGTTGGGAAGAACATTTACCCTTAGCCGAATTTGCCTACAATAATAGCTTCTAGTCGAACATCCAAATGGAACCTTATGAGGCCTTGTATGGTTGCAAATTTTGAATTCTTGTGTTGGAGCGAACAAGGTGAAAGGAAAGTTTTGGGGTCTCAAGTTAGTGCAAGAGTCTGAAAGGAAAATCAAACTGATTCAGGAAAGACTAAAGGCGGCTTCTGATAGACATAAGTCGTATGCATATTAGGAAAGAAATTTAGTATAGTGTCGACAATCAAGTCTTCTTGAGAGTATCCCTATTGCATAAGGTGTTAAGGTTCGTCGAAAGGGTAATCTAAATCTACAATTTATAGGAACTTACTGAATCCTTAAGAGAATTGATGAAGTTTCTTATCAACTCGAATTACCTCCTAAACTGGATTTCATATGTGATAAAATTAACATATTTTATCCTCATTCTTAATGCGTTTTTAGGTGATTATTTTATGTTAATGGTGAATTTCATGCTTATAATCCTTTAAATTCATGTTTTGATACTTAGAAAAGCATTTGGGAGTAAAACAAGTGAAAAATCGAAATATCGGAGCAAATTATAGGAGCCACACAAGCTGAACCATTCCACACGACTTGACCACACGGTCGTGTAAGCCATACGGGCTACCACACGACCATGTGATAGGTCATGTCGATTTCGCGATTTACACTCTAAAGTTGCGAAAAAAACATGATTTTTAGGTTTTTTAGGCATTCTAAGATGTATATATGCCAAAAATAATAAGATAGGAGAGAATCATTAGAGAGAATATTCAAGAAAACAACTCGAAAAACAACATTAAAGTCGATTCTAAAGAAAATTTTCGTCAAGATTGAAGATTCGTATTTGATTTCTTAGGAAGTCATTATGAGTTTCTTTGTTTCTTGTGATTATACTATTTTTTGAATGTTTTTATTTGCAAACATGAACTAATTTTCTAAATACTTAGGAGAGATGAACACTATGATGAATTCTGTCTTTTGATTTTTATTTTACATAATAAATACTTAGATCTTGTTCTCAATTATGTGTGCTTAATTCTTGGTTTGATATTTTCGGACTATTAACCCATGTTTGATGTGCTTAAATCAGAGGAGGAATAAACCTATTTAAGAGTAGATCTAGCGTAATTGAGTGGAATTGCATGCAATCTCAAAAATAGGACGACATAAATATACCGGATTAGAGTCAAATAGAATAGGGGGATCCATAGATCGAATTAATGTGATAATAAGGGTTTTAATTAGAAAGAAATTTCAATTAATCAACCTAGAGTCAAATGCTCTTACTCTTAAAAGAGATATTAGCATAATTTAGGGATTTCTATGGATCAAGATACTAAGTAAAGAAATTGCGTAATTTAGATTAATAATGACAAATGAAATTTAGGTAAATTATTTCGTGGGTATTGTCTCGCTTCTTGGTTGTTTACTCAATTATTTTCCTGATTTGTTCTTTATTGTGTTCTTTAATTAATTTATTAATCAATCACTCTAATTATCGATTAAATAATAGAAAGATAGTAATTACTAGTACTTTAAGTCCTCGTGGGAACAATATCTTTGTTCATCATAGCTATACTATTAATTGATAGGTGCACTTGCTTTAGTCAGATTTTTGGTTAGTTTACGACGCATCAAATTTTTGGTGCCGTTACTTGAGACTAAAATATTAGGAAAACTTTATTTCTATTAATTTAGTCATTTTTATTTTTATTTTAATATTGTTTTTAATTTAATTTTTACATTCTAATTTTCGTTTGATTGATTCTGACAGGTTCTTTTGGTTTTTTTATTAGAGGAAACCCGTTAGAACCATTAGTTTTTTTACAGTGAATTGAGAAGGCTGCTTGTAGAAATCGTAAGGAGGTTAGAGAAGCAAGGCAATGTCAACATATTGTAATAGATGATCAAGAGGAAAAGAATATTACTGTGGAGATAGAAGATAATCAAAATAATCAGGAACCTCTTGCAGGTTATGCACCTCGTACTATGTATGACTATGCTAAGTCCACTCTGATTGGGGCTGAATTAAGTATCATTAGACTAACTATTGTTGCAAACAATTCAGATGGTACAATAGTATGTTTAGTTTGATAGGTTGCAAGATAAAGATCTGAATGCTCATTTGGCTAATTTTCTAGATATTTACGACACATTCAATATTAATGGCATTAGTGATGATGTCATACGCTTACGGTTGTTCCCATTCTCTTTGAGGAGCAAGACAAAACGTTGATTGAATTCACTTCCACGAAGTTCTATCACAATTTAGGATCAAATGACTGAGAAGTTTCTATTGAAGTACTTCTCACCAACTAAAACAACTAAATTGAGGAACGACATCTCTTCTTTTTCTCAAATTGAGTTGGAGACATTATATGATGCATGGGAGAGATATAAGGACCTTCTGATAAGGCACCCTCATCATGGGTTACCTTTGCGGTTACAAGTTAAATATTTTACAATGGTTTGAATCTCTCGACTAGACAATAAATTGATGTAGTATCTGGCGAAACATTGAATAATAAGACACCTGAGGTAGCTTAGGAGTTTATTGAGGAGATGGCATTGAATAACTATTAGTGGCAAATCATGAGAATAAAATCGATTAAAGCAGTCGGTGTTTTTAGTATAGATGTAGTTGATATGTTGGTAAGTCAGGTGGAAACATTGAGTAAGAAGATTGATCGTTTGAGTTGCAATAACATGATTAATTTGGTAATGCAATGGAGCTAGAGCAAGGATGAGCAATCCTAGGATATTTTCCCTTCAATTTTAACATGGAGCATGAACAAATCCACTTTATGGGTAATAATTCTAAACCTCAGAACAATCCTTATAGTAATAGTTATAACCCAGGATGGAGGAATCATCCAAATTTTTCTTGGGGTGGTCAAGGAAATCAAAGGTCACAACCCCTTCGGGTTTTCAACAACCTTATCAGTAAGAAAAGAAACCTAACCTTGAGGAGAGTTAGCTAAACTATTTCGGTGTCCAAAACTAGATTTCAGAACACTGAGACAGCTCTGAAAAATTAGCAAGCATCAATTCAAGGGTTGAAAATCAGATTGGAAAGCTTGTTAAATAGGTTTCGAAGAGACAACAAGGTAGCTTACCTAATAACATTGAAACCAACCTAAAGGAGCAAGTCCACTCAATCATTGTTCGAAGCGTGGAAGGGTTAGTTGAGCCTGAAAAGAAGCTGAATCTAGAAGCCATTGAGAAAAATGATGGGATTGAGGAAAGCAAAAAAGAGCATAATTCGATAGTTAGATAATACAAACCACGAATTTCATATCCGACATAAGTGAAGTAAGACCACATAAACGAAAAATACGATAAATTTCTTGAGCTTTTTAAAAAATTGCGTATTAACTTACCTTTTGTTGAAGCTCTTTCGTAGATGCCCAAATATGCAACAATTTTAAAGGAATTTGTAACAAGTAAAAGGAAGTTAGACGACTTTTCAACTTTGAAGCTTAATAAGGATTGTTCGGCCATTCTACAAAACAAACTACCCACCAAGCTTAAAGATCTAGGGAGTTTTACTATCCTTTGTCTTATTGGTAGCTTAAATGCTGAAAAAGCTTTGGCTAATTTGGGGGCTAGTACAAATGTTATGCCTTATAAAATGTTCAAACAACTTGGTTTCGAGGAACCAAAAGCCACTAGGATAAGTATTCAATCAGCTGACAGATCAATTAGGCATTTAAGGGGTATTATTGAAGATGTACTTGTGAAAGTAGATAAATTTGCATTCCCTACGAATTTCGTTATATTGGACATGGATGATTATTTTGAAGTCCAAATATTTTAGGTTGACCTTTTTTGTTAGAGTGTAGGTGATGAAAAGTTTACTCTTGAAGCACTTGATTTGTTAGAGTTCCTAGTGAGCGAGATGATACTCGTTATCCTGTTAATGTTAGTTATCATACGACTCGACATTCTTTGTAGGAAATCACTAATGAGTACGTGTTATCCTGTTAATGTTAGTTATCTATTTCAAGGTGACAAAAATCAATGGACAAGTGAAGAGCGAATGGTTTAGCTCGATGAATGAGATGAATGGCGAACAAAGGCTGATAAGAACCTAAGAACGATCAAAGAGATAACTAAGCAACTCCATAATGTGCATGTAAAGAGGACAAATCAATTGAAAGTTGGGGACAAAGTGCTGCTAGACAAATCAGATCCACAAATGTT
This sequence comes from Gossypioides kirkii, assembly GCA_005610355.1. Taxonomy (NCBI): domain Eukaryota; kingdom Viridiplantae; phylum Streptophyta; class Magnoliopsida; order Malvales; family Malvaceae; genus Gossypioides; species Gossypioides kirkii. The sequence goes on from CP032248.1 coordinate 29,951,934, forward strand.
CCATTTAGAACTTAAGTCAAGAGAGTCAAACCCATTTTTGGTACAGAACGTGTTTCCACATGAAACCATTAAGGTAACACACCCTGATTTCGAAACGTTCAAGGTAAACAATCACCGTCTCAAACTTTATTTTGGTGGTAATACTGATAAAGAGAGAAAGGAGCTATGGCTCTAAGATCCACCTTAATCATTAGCTTGATAAGGGAAGTCGAGCTTAGACTTTAAATAAGCGCTCCTTGAGAGGTAACCTGAGTGTGTTTTTATTTTATTTTATTTTATTTTAATATGTTGCGTGCTTAGTATACTTATTTTTTCTTATTGCTTAAAAAAATTGGAAAAATTTGAAAAAAAAATCAATTTTTTTTAAAAAGTGGTCCACGTGGTCTGGGGTGATCCACACAGCCTGGCCACACGGCTATGTGTGACACACGGCCTAGGACACACACGGGCGTGTGGATACTAGGCTTATTTTTACATATATTCAAAGCATAACACGGGCTAAAATGGACCACACGGTCAGACCACACATTCGTGTGACTCACATGGCTTGGCCACAAGACCATGTGGCTCAAATGGCCTGGCACGTGGCCATGTACTTCTTTTCCTTTTTAAAGCTAGTTTTTTCCCTTCTTTTGTTTCCTTCCTATCTCAACCAAAGTGATTTCATTTAGTTTTATGTTTTATTTATTTTTATTGTTAGCTATTTTATTTTATTTTATTTTACTATGCACTATACTTTTATTATTTTGTGGACTCTTTTTCAATTTTGTTATCTTGCTATCTTTTTTTTTTTTTATCTATTTTCTTATTAGTTTTCTTGAATAAATATACTTCATTAGATTCGCCTACGATTTCGGTTTTCACTATTCTGGCGAAATAATCCAAATTCAGGGTAGTTTCTGTTCTCTCCCTCCCTTATAATATTGTGCTTATAATGTGATTATATTTGTTTGTACATTGATGACAATGTACATCTTAAGTGTGGGGAGGTTTTTATATATTTATGTAATAAAATCCCTAAATTGTTGTTTGTTTTAAGTAATTTTCTCACAGCTACCATTGAAGTAATTTCTTTTAATTTGGAGTTTTTATTGATTCTGTTTTGGGATTTATTTGTGGACGTTTGTGCATTGTTTCATTTATACTTTAAGACACGAAAGAGCGAAGCATGATGAGCTGTTTTCAAAAATTAATATTTAGGTTGTCTCTCTGAACTGAAGAATTATTTTCAAATTTTAAATTTGCAAGTTTGACATCAAAATCATAATTTTTTTGTAAGCTTTTAAGACTATAAAGCATATATATTTTTGGTTGTAAGTATGTCAACTTGATTTGTTTCTAGAACTTGTTTAGGTTATACATGTTGATTTGATATACTGAGATGATAGATAAACTAGGATTTAACCCACCTAACCTTTAAACAGCTTACCTGTTATGTTATCCCTTAATAAACCTCGTTGGTCCTAACACATTCTTTTTCTAACCCATTATTGTTAACCCATAACTCATATCTATGTAGTAAAATTAAAGATGAGCAAAAGTTGATTCGATTAAAAAATCGAAAAAAAATTTCAATTTCGAGTTAATCGAATGGAGTTTTTCGAATTATTAGAGTCAACTCGAATAAGAAATTTCAGATTTTGTGTTCGATTCGAGTTAATTTTTTACAATTCGAATAACTCGAATAATTTGAATAACATATTATTATAAATACACTTTTGGTCCTTGCCAATTTTGAAAATGAACAAATTGATATTCTCTTAACAAAAATTACAAAATAATCAAAATAATTTTCAAAAATTGAAAATAATTTTTAAAATTAAAAATATTTATAACAAGTATACAATTTTTATTTTTAGAAAAATTATAATTTTTTAAAAAATCTAAAAATATATAAAAAAAAGTTAAATTTTTAAAATTTTTATGAAATAATAATTTTGTAATCTAAATAATTAATTAATGATTCAAGTTTATCATACTAAAATATCTTTTTTTATTTATTTTTGTTTTAAAAAAGTTTTCAAATATATATGGTTTCAAATGTATGTGTTCTAACATAAAAATAATTATATTGTAACAAGATTTTAATTTAACATTATTAAATTTTTTTTAATTTAACTCAAACAATTTCATTCGATTCGATCGGGCGCTCACCCCTAATTCAACTTATACGAAAATCCAAATAAGAAAAGGTAAAACTACGTCGTTTTGATAAATGTTTATCCATTAGTCTTCTTTCCTTCCTGAATCGCCCCACTTTCCCTTTTCCCTTAAATAAAAATTAATCTAAAAGCTTGTATTTCGTCTATTAGGATTTGTCAACTCGACTCGACTTGACTCGAAATTTTTTGACTCGATTCGATTCAATTAAAAAAATTCAAATTGAGTTTGATTGCTAAAATAGGATTCGTCAATTCAACTAACTCGAACTTTTTTTACTCGATTCTACTCCACTCGGTCAAAGACTCACCCTTAAGTAAAATTTTTCTTGTTATTGACACCCTTTTTGTTGATATTTGATTTTGTGAGTTGTCTAACTATGTTTCATTATTTGGATGGCTGAATAGTTTCTTGTTCTAAAAAAACAAAAAGAGATAGAGAAAATGTAAAAAGAAAAAGAAAAAAATTTATTGATCTTGAATCATTAGTTTCATATTCTATCGAAAAGCTTGTTTTCATTCTTTATTATTATTGTTGGTGTAAATTATGTTAATTTAGCAACTGATTCTTTTCTAGTTTGGTAATTTATCAACTAGACTCTCTATTTTAACCATCTTTTCTGACCTTTTCCATAACCTTAACCTAAGCCCCATTACAACCTTGTAATAACCTCTTGATTTGTGTGTCATCTCATTTATAGTGGTGGAGATTTGATTTTCAAGCAGCATATGGTAATAACATTTCTCGTTCGATTGTTGAGTGCTTATTACTTGAACCTTAAACACTTTGAGTGCTTTGAGTGATCTTTAGTGAGGATGACAATTCTTGTTAAGTTTAAATTTCAAGTAATTATTGAGATAGGGGAGGTGCCTATGTTTTTTTGCTTTAAAAAATAATTGCTTGGATTGCTTGTGTTCTTTAGTGTCATTTTGGTTGAATTTCCATGCATGATTATCTATGGGTTGTCCTAAAACATGATTGGTGAGAACGATAAACTAAGCAAAGTTAACTTAAATGTAGGTTGAGAATTTTCCTTGAGGAAAAACAAATCCTTAAGTGTGGGACATTTGATAAGTGCTAAAAGTAACATATTTTATCCTCGTTTTAATGCATTTTTGGGTGATTATTCGATGTTAATGGTGAATTTCATACTCCTAATCCTTTAAGTTCAAGTTTTGATACTTAAGAGAGTATTTGAGAGCAAAAAGAGCGAAAAACTGAAAAATAATAGCAAGTTATAAGAGTCACACGGGCTGGACCATTCCACAAGGCCATGTAAGCCACACGGGCTACCACATGGCCATGTGGTAGATCGTGTCAATTTCAAGATTTGTACTCTAAACTTGCAAAAAAAATGTGATTTTTAGGTTTTTTCAAGCATTCTAAGGCTTATATATGTAAAAGAAAATAAGAAGAAAGGAGAGAGTCGTCATAGAATATTCAAGAAAACAACTCGAAAAACATTGTTGAAGTTGATTCTGAAGAAGATTTCTGCCAAGATTGAAGATTCCCATTTGATTTCTTAGGAAGTCATTATGAGTTTCTTTGTTTCTTATGGTTATTCTGTATTTTGGATGTTTTTATTTGCAAGCATGAACTAATTTTCTAAATATCGAGGGGAGATGACCCTATGATGGATATTAGCATAATTAATCAACCTAGAGTCAGTTGCTCTTACTCTCAAAACAGATATTAGCATAATTGAGGGATTTTTTATGGATAAAGATAGCAAGTGAAGAAATTGCATAATTTAGATTGATAACGACAGATGAAATCTAGATGAATTCTTTCTCGAGTAATGTTTCGCTTCTTGGTTGTTTACTCGATTATTTTCCTGATTTGTTATTTATCGTGTTCTTTAGTTAATTTAATTAGTTAATTTAGTTTTTAATAAATCACTCTAATTATCAGTTAAATAATACAAAGGCATTAATTACTAGTACTTTTAGTCTTCGTGAGAACGATATCTTTGCTCACCATAGCTATACTATTAACTGATAGGTACACTTGCATTATTCAGATTTTTAGTTAGTTTATGATGCATCAGGATCAAATTCATTACATCTTCCACGTGTCCTTGTTGAGGCATTATCGCTCAGACCCTTCTCACATCATTCCAATCAAAGAAATCAAGGTTCGATCAGATTTATCCTTTGAAGAACTTGTGCAATTCTAGAACACGATGTAAAGGTTCTAAGAAGGAAATGAATCCCGCTAGTTAAAGTCCTATGGCTAAACCATGGAGTCGAGGAGGCTACGTGAGAAATAAAAGACACATTTCGATAACAGTACCTACACTTTTTTGAACCAAGTAAATTTTAAAGGCGAAATGTTTTCTAAGGAGGAGAGAATTGTAGCACCCAAAAAATCATATGGTTAGAATTAATAAAACCATTGAAAAAGAAGTGTTAGTCTAGGTGGTAGAGAGCTTAGTAAACTCCTTAGAGAGCCAAGGTTCAAGTTCCACTCTTTTCATTTTCCCCTTTTTATTTTTTAGCAACTTAGGAATAAAACCAAGCTAGTATATATATACATGCCAAGTAAGGGCAACAATCTAACTGGTAAGGTTTCCATTTCCCCTTGTACTTAGATTTGAATCATGCCAAGACCATTCCCCCATTTCTTTCTTCATTTTAGCAAAATGGGGCATTTTACCATTCAACCCTTAAATTTATGAAATTTTAACTATTTAATCCTTTTCCTAATTACATGAGGATTTCTATTTCTTTTTCAACCTTAATTAGAATTTCTCCTCTCTCATCTTTAAGAACATCTTCTTCCATTATCCCTTTTTTTTCATAATTTTTTTTACATCTTTTGTTCAAACTAATATTTTTGAATCTCGAACCTGCAATCAACCTTCGTTCTTCTTATCGATTTAGTGTGATGTGTCAATTTTGTCTCTAACGTGCCATGATTGGTAAGAACATTCCAAATCTTGATGATTAGATCTCAAATATCTATAGAATTCATGTTCTCAAACAATTTCAAACTCGAATAAATGATCTTTTGCGAATCTTTTACGAGTTTCCTCGAAATCTTGATTTTCCTTGAACATCATTATTAATTCTTGCGTATTGTTAATTAAAAGACACATTGTAGGTAACCCAGATCAGACCTGGACGTGAGGATCATCATTCGAGACCTCGAAAGTCAAGTGTGTGTTCTTTTATGAGAAAATCGAAGCAAAACCAAACCTAGCCTAAACCACACGGCCAACCACATGAGCGTGTGAGCCGCCCGTGTGGACTACACGACCTTCACACGCGGCCATGCCACCCCTAAAACCTTAGGATGTTCGGCTTTCACACGACCTAAGACCTCCCGCACGATCATGTCACCCCTATAGGTTGAATTTTCGAATGTCATAGGACCACAAGCTCGCATAGGGGCTAGTCACACAACTGTATACCCCTTCCACACGGCCTAGGGCTTCCCACACGGTCATGTGTCCCTTGTAACTAAGAATTTAAAGTTTTAAACCATAATTTTATATTTTGATTAGTTTAGTCCCTAAATAGGTTCGAAACTATTTTTAGTGAATTAAATTATGCAAATAGGTCCCTAATGATATGAGATATGCTAGAGTCCATGCTTGGTCGATTTAATGTGGTGTCTATTTATATTTATGAATATTTGCATGAATTATGAATAGTATATGTTACCTTTGTATCTATATACTTGCGATCGTATGAATGCTCTGTATTATTGTCAATACTGAATACATGAAAAGCTTGAATTGCTACTGATTGGCCATGTGTTAGATTATTTAATATGCCTTAAATAATTTTATGAGTTGGGTTGCTATGAACGGAGGAAAATCAAGCAGTATATCTACAACAAAAATGGCAAGTGCAGAGCATAACCATGTGGCAATTCTTATCTGCAAATCAATGTGTACCCATAGCCAAAGGCGGATTCCAACCACGGGGTACTACTATGAATCCACAACCAAAGATTGATTCCAGCGACGAGTTCATACTGTAAAATCTACAGCAAAAAAAGCAGGTTTCATCTGTAGGACTTTTGTTGTGAACCCACAACCAAAGGCAAATTCCAACCGTGGGGACTTGCTATGTGTCCATAGCTAAATGACAGATATTATCTACGAACCAGTAAGTGATTTATCCACAACGTGGCGTTAAGGTAGAAGATTTCTGAGGAACTCATACTGTAGTGTGTAGTGGTAGGGTAGTAATTATTCTGTTTAAAACCTAAAACTATATGGCATTAATTAAATTATGTTCATACAAACTGAGAAAATTATGTTATGATGTAGACGCGTTGAACCTATATATGTCTATATGTGCATGGAATATGTGGCAAATTTGATGATTGATTATCCCAAAAACTGTTATTGTGATTTTTGATATATCAATGATGGTTGCTTTTGAGAAACTATTATTATGAACATAATTGCTACCTTTGCTTACTATATGCAATGTTAATTAATGTGTCTTAACAAGTGTCGTGTTGATTTTATTGTAAATTGACTCACACAAAGCGTCAAAGCTCATCCCCTTAATTTTCATCCTTACAGATAAACCATCAGGTTAGGACGCGGGCACAACATTCGGAGGGTCTTGGTACAATCTATTTTATTTTCAATTATTTTAGGTTTAAACTTTTGATTTATTTTATTATTCAAGAATGTAATGTTTTATTTGAATTGTGGCATCAGAATTAGGACATAGGTTATTTTAGGTTTATTTTTAATTATAGTAGAGCTAGGAACAGCACACCTTCGTATGGATTTGTCAATAATATTCTTGCTAAAGAAATGAAAAATAAATAAATGGTAAGAAAACAAATATGTATATGTGTGAGTAGGGGTGATTATGGGCAGCTCGAACAATCCAAGTTTAAATATGATATTAACATATTTTATATTTGTAAGTTCAGTACAATCTAAATTATGAGATACAAACTTTACCAATGTTTGCTCATATTTGTAAATGTCTAATTTAAATCTATTTTATGCTGGCATATTTTTTTTTTTTTGAAAAATATTTATAATATTTTAATTTAATAATTAACATTTTTATATATTTTTCATTTATTGAAATTTTATATATAGGAACTTAATATTTTTCAATGTTTACATTATAATATTATATATTATTATAGATTTAATTTTTATGTGTTATAAATTACATAATATAACATTAGACCTTGAATATTTGAATCCAAGTTCAACTTGTATTTTAAACGGACCTAATTTTTTTATCCATAACTTTTTGTTAGCCTAATATTTTAGACGAAATCTTTTCAAATTTTGAGCATGCTTTTGGACTTGGGGAATGTGAGACCTCAGGTATTTGGTTTACTAGTCACATCAAATTCAATTATTTTAAAATTATGAAGAATTAGATTTCATAAAACTCAAACCTAAAATTTCATTTAAAAAATATTTAACTTTTTATTACTCGATTCAACATACGAATTAAGGTGATACGATATTATAAAGAGAGAAAAGAAAAAGGCAAGGAAAGGTTAAAAATTCTTAAACAAGGTTGACACAAGGTAAGATTTGGAATGTTGTTGTCTGGTTTTATCAAGAAGCTGAAAAGAAGTTGTTCATCCACTGACTCTAATATTATTAGGGTTTTACTTTTTCAATGAATTCTGGGTAAAACTGATTGTTCACTACAGTTTTAGGGGAAAAAAAAGCTGAAGTAAAACCCTAATCCAATTTAAAAAATTTGTGGTTCAGCAGCTTTAAATGTGGCTGAAGAAGGAATATAATCGAATGGCCTACCTTTTTCAAAAAGTTGATGACACAGAAATAGAGGACATGAACCATGCAGAAATTGAAGAGACGGTTTTCACGTGGAAAGGGTAGATTAATGAGTTTGGTAAAACCTAATCCACGTGGAAAGGGAAGATTAATGAGTTTGTGTGAAACCTAATCCAGCAAAATTTTTCATTAAAATAGTGAAGAAGATGAAGCATCTTCAAGGCTCTGACGTGGAAGAATCGAATGCCAATACAAACATGAAACACATGCCATTTTATTATTTCTGGGTTTCCACAATCATTGACCCAAATGGGATCATGAGCTTTATTTTATTTTTATTTATGTATTATTGGATCTAAGTAACATTTGTTAGATTGGTATGTGTGTAGACTTAAGTATGGTAAACCGAAATAACAATGATAGAATTGAAAAAGTCACGAAAAAGCAATGCATACCAAGTGTTTTAGTACATCTTTTTAAATATTTTTTTTGGTGTTTTCGATTTTAAAAAAAATTTCTTGGAAATACAAGGTAAGATTTGAGAAGACGAGGAGGAAGAGAGAAAAGTTTTGATAGTCAGACTGGCCATGGGTGGGGACGACTTATGGCGACAACGTCTAGGGTTAGAAGAAGAGGAATAGGGAGAAGAAGAAGAAGAGAAGATAGAAAGGAGAAGAAACAAAACAAAAAAAAAAGGAAAAAAGAATGGAATCGCAATTTGTTTTAGATGAAGAGAAAAAAAGGTTTTATTTTTTAAAGGAAAAATAATTTAAAAAATAATTTTTCAAGGAAAATGAAAGGAAAAATAATAAAAGGGTCTAGTTTCCCGTCAAATAGGGTGACATGTGGCAGCACATGAACGGCCAGCATTGTCATGTCATAACAAAATAATGTTGTTAGGCTCAGGTATCAATATGGTGGATAAAAAAAAAATTCAGGTATTAATCTGGAACAAAAAAAAAACTATAAGTACCACTTCCTTGGCATAGTCCTAGCATCGTCCCTCCAAGCGTAAACCCTTGCTATAAAACCAATTGTAGCCCATTTAGTATTATTAATTTTATGTATTTACGTGGTTAAATTTAATTTTATTCATAATTTTAATATCGCAATATTTCACAAATTATTATTAATTAGTTTCAAACCATAGCTTCATTACTTTTATGGGTTATTTTTAAACATACCTCTGTATTCTAAGTATGTAGTTTCTACATCTACACACATGTGATAGAATTTTTAATTAAAGATAAAAATTACAAGGTATAAACCTCATTTTTGTTTATATAGATTTATTAACTAAACACTCTAAATATTATTAATATTAACTACCATTTAAATAATAGAATAAACTACATCTAAGGTAATTAAACAATTTGAAAGTTAGTTAATGAATTTTTATGACATTCTCTATTCTCACCACATGCACCAATCGAAAGCTCTTATTTTTTTTCCTTTTTATAGTTTAGTTTTTTTTCATGAATCAACTATAAATGTCAAGAATATGTGAACATTACATCAACACGTGTTTATCCATTGTATCGAATATCGAATCATCATTTGGAGTTTACTAGTCCAACTTAAAAGAAAAGCTAAACAGATAAATGATTTAAATGAAGTATTATATCACATATTATAATGAAGTATTATATCACATATTATGATATACATAATTTATGGGGAGATAATATATCACATATTATTAAATTAATTACACTTTTAATATATTTAATATATTAATAATATTTTCTTTTTTTTTGAATAAATTCAACTTGGGTTTTATTAAATACTTTGGATCAAAATACAAATCAACCAATATAACCTAAAAAACCAAAAAAGGAAGCCCAAATGAAAAAGCAAAAAAACAAAAAAAAAAACCCAAATGAAAAATGCAAAACACAATCTTTTCACCAAAACTAGAGGTGATCCATAGAAAAAAACCAATTAGCTTCATATTCCCCTTTTTCCCTTGAAGATCGTTACAGTGGTCTAAGTATTTGGAAAACAAATTGTCGATCCACCCAAGTTCAACGCCGAGAAGTCACGCTGCACCAGGTAAACCTGCTTCCATTCTTCCGTCTTTGATTTTGCCAGAGTATGAGCTCTCACATTACCCAATCTGGGGGTATGAGAGAAACTTAGTTCATAATCCTTGATTGCTGCAAAAACCTATTCTCAAATCGATCAAAGTTCCTAAAATCAAAATCCCTAAGTGCTGTCCGTCGATAGTCGTCTCCATTCCGACGGCCACTCCATCTCCCACTTCCTCTGTCACCAACGCCCATCACCATTGCATCATCCCACTCGTTCCCTCTCTTCCTCAAGCACGTTCCCGCTCGTCAATTTGGTTTATGATGGGTTTCTTTTTTTTTATTTCTCTTTAATTTTTTTCAAATTTCTACATGTAAAACCTGAATAAATCTGCTGTTTTGGGTGCTTTGGAAATGGTTGAAAGCCTGGGGTGGACTTCTGGTTTATTGATTGCTTTTAGTGATTTTAGGCTTTCAATATCTGCTTATAAGGGATTAATAGAGGAAAAGTGTTGTCAGCTAGCTAACTGGTAATTTGACATTATAGTATACAAGGTGGTCTTTTGGAGTTTGCCTAGATATGTATATCTGGGGCCAACCTATTCATTTTGTTTTTGGTCTAAAAATACCACTGTAAAGTTATTATTAAAGCAGTCAAGAAGTGGATGTTTAGTTTGGCCTATGTTACTTGGAGCTGGAGGGTAAGGTTTGTGTTGGATACAAATATGTTGGATTATTTGAGTATGTGTTTGATATAAGTGTACCAACAGTGGAGGAAAACTGAAAAGTTAGGGTAACATAGGTTTTATGGGTGTAAGTAAGAGGAGAGAAGCTGGAGATTGTTATTTACCTGTATTTCTTCTCATTTTACGTTTCGTTTTTGTGATTTGTACACATTATATTGCAACAAACTGTGAGGGAGTATACTTCTTACATTGTGCTCTCTTTTTTTTTTTGTAAATGATCTGAGATAATTTGGCAATGCTATTCATTAAGCAGATATCAACCAAAAAGTTAAGCATAAAAAAACCTTTGAACTAAAAATAAATAGTCATATAAGTTTCTACCACTTTGTTGCAGTCAATTGAGCTTTCAAATGTTGGTTTCATTCAAATAATTCTTCCATCTATTTTCATCCATTTCTAATTTCCTGTGCAACAAAATTTTTAATTATCTTTTTGTGATCTTTTGATATGTAATAGTTCAGAATTGGAGTTTGTTTTCTTCGATTACAAAATCTGAATTTAATATTTATTGAAGGAAAGGTTCTTGAAATGCTTGGGTGATTGTTTCTTCATAAGTTTATGCAAGAATTAACAAGATCGCTAGAAACCAAAGAACACTCCAGTATACAATATGCAACATTTCCTCTATTACTCCAGAAAAAATTAAAAAGAAAAATCCCTTCTCCATGATATATGTGATAATGTTATGACATATGTGATAATGTTTCTTTCCCATCCAATCGATTAAGTATAATCATTAATTCAGTATAATCAGTAGTAACTTTTGAGACTTGAAGAGTTTGATTTTTCTGTTTCTTCTTTCTTTTGTAGATTGTTCTCTCTTTTGGATTCCAATTGTTGCTTTTCTTTTCTACCAGTCAAGTTGTCTGTTGTTGTTCATTGCACTTCATCAATTCAGGTAAGTTCTTCCATTGCTTTTTCTGTTCTGCTATAGTTTTGTAAGATTGGATCATGTGTTTACACTAATGCTATTCCCACTTCTAAATGTGTAAAAGCTGAAAATCCTAAAATTTATGTATTTTTTATCATAAGATCAAACTCAGACTTCTCTGTTGGTACATTTTTTTTGTTATGGTAATCTGGTTTAGTATTCATGTCTTATTTTCCATCAAATTTAGTGAATAAAACATGCTAATTTATGTCATTGTTAACAAGACTTGAAGAGCTTGATTTTTCTGTTTTTGCTTTTCTTTTGTAGATTGTTCTCTCTTTTGGATTCCAATTGTTGCTCTTCTTTTCTATCAGTCAAGTTGTCTACTGTTGTTCATTGCACTTCATCAATTCAGGTAAGTTCTTCCATTGCTTTTTCTGCTTCTGCTATTTGTAGATCTATTGTTGTTTCTGGGTCTTAAATCAAAGTGTTCATGTGATCTGATGCTATGGTTTACGTTATCTTGACCAGATAATTTTCCTTTCTTTGGTTCTTCACTGATTCTAGCTTAGCCCTCCCATAAAAGATAAAACAAATATATGAGAGACATATTCCTATGGGAAGTGTAGTAGTTTTATCCCGAGAGGCATTTATTGTGAAAAATGAGAAATTTGTTTGAATAAATTAATTGATGAGTTAAGTTTACATCTCATAAAATATATATTATTATTTTAAGTACTATCTTAAAACAGTGTTTCGTTTTAAGTTCCAACTTAAGTCTAATCTCATTCAATTCATCCAAATAAATAGTTCACTACATTATTTTAAAAATTAAAATAGTAACCATTATATAATTTTATATACTTTTAGAATTAAATTTAAATAAATTATTCAAAATTATTTTAATTTAAATTATGGTTGAAGTTGACAAAAGATGATACAATTTTATATCCAAACCTAAATCTTATACACTTACAGTACGTTTGGTTCGCTGTAATGGAATAGAGGTGTAATAGAATAGAACTGTAATGGAATAGAGCTGTAATCAGTAATTCAATTGTTTGGTTGATTGGAATGGAATAGAGCTGTAATAATATTCTTGTGTTTAGTTGAATGGAATGATGATGTTGTAATAGCATAAGAAAATATGCTTAAATGACTAAAGTACCCTTAACAGAATTTTTTTAGTTAGATGATTATTGTTATTAAATTTTAATGATTATTATTAAATATAATTTAATAAAAATATTAATTTATTTAATTATATTTTAACATAATTATTATTAAATACAATTTAATAAAATAATATGTAATTTAATAATATTTTTAATATAATTATTATTAAAATATGAATTAGTAAAAATTATAATATATAATTTTAGAAAAATAATATATAACCTATTTTTTAGTTTTAAATTATGATGCATATATACTAAGCTTAAATATCATAATAAAATAAATAATTTAATTATCTTCTAAACTAAAAAAATAAAAGATTAGAAATATAAATAGCTTGATAATTATATTTTACATTCAAACATAATCTACACATCATAATCTATATGTTAAATTTTATAACATCAAAAAGTTACAACAGTTTGCGATATTCTATTAATACCATCTTACGATCCAAATATTACATATACAAAAAGTTAACAAAACAACACCAACACAACCATGATTTTAATGGTCTGAAAGAAATCTTCTCACCCATTTCAGTCGCACGGAAGAAGGCAGACTAAAGAAAACGATCATTTGCGTTGGATTGTCCGGGATTTTGCTCAACGCAGAATATCGTTCATCCTCCGTAATCCTTCCACTTCACATAAAGCCGGATATAATTTCTGAGCACTTTCTTGAATGATCATTTCTGACTTTTGTTGAATTAGCACTTCGGAGGCAATACTTCTACTTATTTCAAGACCAACAGTCTATATATTTTTCCCTAATAATGTGGCAGCCTCAAGAAATGAAGTAGAAGAAATTGTTCACTTGCATCAGAAATCTTTTTTTCTTCTTTGAAGACCTGGAATCATCTTCATTTCTAGATTGTTGCGGTTGTGTGCCTGAAAGATCCATCTCATCTAAAGAAACATCAGCTTCACATTCATGGTCAGTGTTTCTCTTCATGAGTATTTGCAGTAGTAGCTACATCTTCAGCATCTATTCTTCAATAATATCAGCGGCTGTTTGAGCATCTTTCCCAGTGGCACGATCCTTTGCGTAGATGGCAGTAAGTTGGCCGTAGTAAGGGAAACTGCGATGTCTGAATTGACCGGCTTCTTTATGGCTCTATAAAAAAAGGAGAAATTCATATTAGATATAAGTTAGGTCAAAGCAAGATAGTAAAGACATGAAATAATTCTTACACTTATATACGAGTTCCACACAGCAGCATCTTCGGCAACAACAAGCTGTCTATGCTCATCCCAACCAAAGCCGCTATTGTCTTTTCCACTGAGCATGTCATAAACGATTGCCCAATCCCTTTTCAATGTCCTAATCCTCGATTCAAGATTAGGTTTAGCCTTCAATTTTACATGAGGTAAAACTTTTTCTAGCATCTTTTCTAGCTCATTTAAATATCCGGCCTTGAACCCCGTATCGGTATTAAAGGTTCCGACATTGTGCAAGTCAAGCATACAAGCAACCAATGCAGCATCTTCTTCTGGAACCCATTTCCTTTTAGTTCCTCGAGAATTTTGAGAAGAAGCAGTTGATTGTGAAAAGCCTGACATAACTATCTTAAGAGAAAAACACAAATTAAAATTAAAGCTTGATATCATGAATAAGAAAGTCAACACTTTATAAAATTACAACACATGGCGAATCAAATGAAAATAGATTAAATTTGCAATCCAACAAGTCTAGTACAATACATAAAGACAATTCAAACACCACCAAAGTTTCATAAACTAGGTACATTAAATAAAATAAAGAAATTAAACTTCCACTGTGTTTTAATAAACCTAACTAATTTCTAGATGTTTGCCATTCATAGAACATTTGATTGGCTAGTTCCATTCTCTAAGTAGCCCATGCATCCGATGGATGAATGTTTACAATATTCGACTCATCCTCATCTATCAAATTACTAGATAATTGTTCTTCCAACTCCGCTTCAATAGGATCAAGACTCATATAGGTTCGAATAAAATTATGGAGCAAACAACATGCAATAATGATTCTATTGTGCACTCTCACAGGATAGAATGATGGACTCCTAAGTATTCCCCATCTAAGTTTTAATAACCCAAAGCATCTTTCAATAACATTGCGTGCTGAAGCATGTTTCATATTGAAAAATTCTTCTGGAGTACTTGGTTGGTAACCCTGACGCCACTCATTCAAATGATATCTTTGTCCTCTAAATGGCGCAAGAGAATCCTTCACAGTTTGTATAACCAGCATCAACTAGATAATAACAACCTATAAAAAAGAAACAAAACTAATTATCATGGTTAGTTTTCTGAAAAAAGTACTCCAGAAAAATTAATTCAAATTCCTCTAATTCTGCACTTTACCATGAGGAACTTCAGTCCATGTCTCCTACTAATGGCATCTCGAAGAACCCGTCCATCAGCAACAGAACCTTCCCAACCGGAAGAACATAAACAAAATGCATATCAGGTGTACAAACACCTAACATATTTATTGCTATGTCACCCTTTCGCGTTCGATATCTAGGTTTATCAACTGTTGGAACCCTAATCTTGATGTGGGTTCCATCTAAAGCACCTAAGCAATTTTCTACACAAAATGTATAAAACCTCGAGTTAGGATACTATATTTAAATCTAAATCAACTAAACGATGTACGAGCTATATTGAAACTCACTCCAATACCTTGAACCATTTCCACCTTGGGTCTGTAGAATTACCCATAATAGGATCTGCCTTTTTAAATAACACATCTTGTAAGCGTATGACAGCATTTAAAACATTGTGAAATGATCTGCTAACGGTTTCCCCAGACCTATTAAAGTGATGCTTGATAACTCGATTTAAGGTGAGGTGATGAGAAATAATATGTAAAACATTGCCACTTGCTCATCAACAAGCATGTTCCTTGACGACTTCAGTCTCCTAAAGTTTGTAACATCTCACATAGTTTAAAAAAAGTAGTTCTATTCATCCTAACTTGTTCAATACAAGTCTCATCACTAGCATATACAAGTCTTTTCACATAATCTCGTTTTGCATAAAAATCTAAAATATATGATCTAATCCTTGGTCTATAAGTATGTAGGCTATAGATGGTAGCCAATGAAACTAAGAACCAACTTGCAACTGTGCACATTTGCAGCCATACTATCACAGCAAGACCAATTCTTCTACGCCTTTCACTTTGTACTATTAAAGGTAAACGAGCCATTACTGCAAGATATTAAAGTGTTATAAATCTTCAAATCATATACTTAATACAATTCCATAATATAAATCATTGTTAACAGAAAATGTTATAATGTTATGAGCTATGATAAAGAAAGCTATAGGTACTGAGATTGAAAGTTCTACAAAAAAATGAAATATATTAAAAAATATTTATTAAATAATTTATTTTTTATGACACATTTTTCACCTGGTTTAAACTAACATAAATACTCCCTCAACTACTAAATACATCATTTTATTTTATATTGAATAAATATAATTATTATATATATAATATGTTAATGTAAAATAATATTATATAGACAATTGTGTTAATGATTTGTGAAAATTGATATTTTATGATATTATACATTACATTAAAAATAATATGACATTTATCAAATTTTTTAGTTGAAATTGAACCCCTAATCTTCGGCTCGTCATAACCATTAACCATTGCCATTAGGGTACAACATGGACTATTTGTAAATTCAATTAAAAATGAACATGTTAAGGTAAAAAAGAAAAATGATCATTTAAAATTAAACGGCTAAGAGGAGGCAAGAATAATTCTGAATTCAATCATTTTCATTTACCCTTATGGCAGTTCTTGAATGGAAAATTCATTCAACAACACTTAAATAAAAACATCATATACTTCAACTCTATCGTCATCTCCGCCATTCTTGGTTCATTGTTTTCCACAATATGAACATTAAAGAAAATTAAATAAAAAAATAAAGAGAAATGACATGGATTTAAAAATAAAAAATAGCTTGCGAGTTGCAATTGTTTTGCCAAATAATAAAACAAGAAGACAATAGAGACAGAGAGAACAAATTAGTTGGAATGTGCTTGCATTGTTAAAGACATGTCGATAAATGGCACCATGTCTACTCAATAGGATTAAAAACAACTGTGGAGATCAGCCTTCATCCCCAAACACAGAAGATCTTCGAAAAGCAAGACAACAAACAAGTTTTCAGTAAGATTGGAGGAAGCATTCCCTTTTATTTAGTTGGTCAATTGTAAGAGGATTCAGGGATCTGAGGGGAAGAAATGAAAGCCAATCCCAAGCTCAAAGAGAAAGGGAAAGAATAATCCAATGTTAAAAGAAATAAGGGAAAGAATGTAAATTTAAAGAAAATAAAAAAGATGAAAAAGGATTGATAGTAAAAATGCAAGTCAAAGACAAGGAATGTATTCCATGCATTACCATAATTAAACCTAAATATAACATGAACTAGAATGCATCTTCCTGCAATGAGCATCAAACCATTAACTATATCTGGATCTTAGGCCTATCCTTTACATCTGGATCTTAGGCCTATCCTTTACATCTTCCTCTTGTGCAGTTTATCTCGAATGCAACGTTGGAGGAACCACCCATGTTTGTTCCATTGCATCCTTATGTTGGTACGCATGGCTTAGATCAAATGTATTTTGGATACAACATATAGTCCTTGATCTTTATCACTTTAGAAGTAAGATGATTGGAAGCATGGTAAAACTAGTTAGCCAATGAATCAAAATCGGCTGCCGTTAAGTGATCTATGAATTTTCTACAACTTCTATTTGCAATTACCAAATGCTGGAAGTTTCTTATGCTCCAAAGGTGTTTGATGAATTGTTAAACTTGCATCTAGTGGACTATTAAGGTAACTATAAGAATGTTCATTATATAGTTGAGTTCATGGGATGCATAATTTGAGGTAGAGATAGGTCGCAATAACTGGGAAATATCTAGCTATAGGGATGATGTCTTCAGAATGGGATATGTATGTATTTATGCTTTTTTTTTTTTGAATTATAGTTCTATAAGCTTCTGTTTATATCCTTTCAAATTATGAACTTCTAATGTTGTGTCTAATTTGGTTGCATCAACACAGATCTTGATGAGCAAGAAGTCATAGAAATTGATTCTGATGCATCTCTGGCAGACAGAGTTCAACAGGCTATGAATTCCTTCCTTTAACCTCAGAGAATTCACTAGATGCTTTCAAATTCAGCTGTTTCTGGCGTTGGACAATAGCATATTATTCAAGAGCCTATAGAAATGAAGAAATAACTCCATTGAATGTACCACTCTTGGTTATTTAGTTTATTGCATGTTGTCAACATCCCACTATTATAGTTTATTCCAAGATCAGTAACTTGTTATCATTATTTAATCAGTAGGGTTAAGCATCTTATCGGCTACATAATTGACTCTTAATTCTTTCTCTACAAACGGAAGAAAGCCTCAAGAAAATGAAATTGAAGGGAACAGAGGGAGAAAAGTAAAAATACAAAATGAGAGCGAGAGAGAGAGACCGATTGAAAACTACTAACCTTCGACAGCTTCTCCTCTTCTGTCTATGCTTCAATAACTGATTTCCCAATCTCGTGCTTGAGTTTCGTTCCAAATTTTGTATCGAAAGATTTGGGGTTTCTCTCTGAATAGTGTTTTTGATCAATTTTGTTAGCTGCTGGTTGCAGGCCTTTCTACTAAAGCAGCAAATTTTAGCCAATGTTCAAAACTATTGCAATCAGAAACTTTCAAAAACCAGAGACTGAGAAACGTTGGATTGATATGATGATAAAAAAAGATTTACAAATTATGAAGAACAAAGAAGATTTTCCCAAAACAGGTATCAAAACAGGAAGAAAAAGGCCAAAACAGAGAGTATCAAAACAGAGGGAGAGCTGCTTACCTGAAGGACGCTACGACGACGGTGAAGACTGCTACGGTAGAAGTCGAAAGAAGACGCTGTAATCGGCTGTATGAAGGATGTAATCGGTGGTTTTGAAAGGGAATAGAATTTGGAAAATTTTATTGAATATGAAGGGAATGGAATAAGCCTGTAATCAGGCATTCCATGAACCAAACACCTGCATTACTGTAGAATTTGGAACCGTCCCGTAATAGCATAGCTATTACATCAAACCAAACACAGTGTTAACGAATTATCCGCTCATACACAAATCTAATATTTAATTATATATTTTTAAATCCATTTGGTTTTGATTAAGACACAGAAAAATAATATGCATACAAAAATGTTTTTATCCAAAAAAATAATTAAATGGAACATAATTATATTTATATTTAAGTTTGACATAAATTCTTTTTCTATTTTATAAAAAGTTAATAAAAATATAAAATATGACACAAGTACATTTCCAACATTAATTAACATGATTCCAACAACCTCGTGATTCGATATCAAGATTTGATTTAATTTTTTAAAAAATTATAAATATAAAATCAATATAAAATAAAAATATTTTAATTATTATAAATAATATTTAATTATAAAAAACAATGTAAATATTTAATTATTTAATTATATAAAACAACCCAATTAATTAATTAATTATTTATTTATTTATTAAAAATAATTCAAATATTTAATTATTAAAAACAACCCAAATACTTAATTATTTAATTTTTTAAAACAACTCAATTAATTAATTAATTAATTAATTAATTATTAAAAACAACTCAAATATTTAATTCAAAATATTTAATTATATTTAATTATTTAATTAAATATTTAATTATAAAAATAACCCAAATATTTAATTCAAAATATTTAATTAAATATTAATTATTAAAAACAATCCAAATACTAATTATTTAATTATTTGTAACAACCCAATTAATTAATTAATTAATTAATTATTTATTAAAAACACCCAAATATTTAATTAAAAATATTTAATTATTTAATTAAAAATATTTAATTATTAAAAACAACCCAAATAATTTTGACGATTCTTTAGAGTTTGATGCAAATAAAGTATTTCCATAAAATTTTTCCAACACTATAGGCTAAAAGGAAAAAGCAAAGAAAGTACTTGCATACAATTTTGCCAACACTACGGGCTAGAGATGACACTATAGACATTAATTTTTCCTACTAAGATTTAAGTAAAATGTTGTCACTAATATATTTTTTTAAATTTAAATCTATTTACAACACTTAAGTAACCTTAATTTATTGTCAACTTTAGACTTCAAAAACTACGAAATGGATAAGAGTTGGATGCAATTGTCAAGGGTAAGCAACGACTATCGAAATGGAATGCAAACTTTTCTAAATTTTGCATTTCAAAATGCAAGTGAAGAGAATATGATTCTTTGCCCGTGTAAGAATTGTGGCAACATCAATTGGCATATTCGTGAAGTTGTCTACGAACATCTAGTTGTTGATGGCTTTATTCGGGGGTATAATGGATTTTCCATGGAGAGTGTACACCTAGTAGAACCTCTTCAACAATTAATTCGAGTTATCCTCATTATGCTCATCATTAGTATGCTAGAGAAGATGACATGGAAGGTATGTTGCGGGATGCATTTAATATGCACAATCATGGTTGCAGTCATTTCCATCTGAATTTATTACATCCGATGATTGTGATATTGGTGGAAATGCTTTTACCGAAATGGGAACAAGTGCACCTAATGAAGAGCCAAATGGAGAAGCGGCGAAGTTCTACAAGTTAGTTAATGAAATGAATGAAAAACTTTATGAGTGATCAAAATTCTCAAAATTGTCTTTTTGCATTCGTCTTTTTCACTTAAAATGTTTGGGAGGGTGGACCGGAAACTCTTTTACGCTGCTGTTAGAGTTTTTGACAGATATATTTCCGTTTGCAAAAATCTCTCATTCATGCAAAGATATGAAGAAACTGATAAAGGATTTAGGCCTTGGGTATGAAAAAATTCATACTTGCCCAAATGACTGCATGTTGTATTGAGGTGATTGGAGAAGCCAACAGTCTTGTCATGTTTGCGGTACATCTCGTTGAATGAATAAGAATGCAGAAAATGTGAATGAGGATGAAGATGAGGCATAGTCAATAAAGAAGCCAGTAAAGATTCTGCGATATTTTCCACTAATATCAAGGCTTTAAAGGCTTTTCATGTCATCAAAGACAGTTGAGTCTATGAGGTGGCATCATGATGAATGAACCGATGATGGGTATTAAGGGATCCCGCGGATTCTTTAGCTTGGAAATCATTTGATAATAAATTCCCAAGCTTTGCAAGTGATCCTCGAAATGTGAGGCTTGGGCTAGCATCTGATGGATTTAATCCATTTAAACTTATGAGTACTTTGTACAGTACTTGGCCTATAGTACTTGTTCCTTACAATTTGCCTCTGTGGATTTGCATGAAGCAATCTTCTTTTATCTTATCTATGATTATCCCTGGAGAGAAAGGTCTCGGAAATGATATTGATATTTATATGCAGCCACTTATTGAAGAGTTGAAATAGTTATGGCGGGGGTGTTGAAACATATGATGTCTCCAGAAAGAGAGAACTTTATTTACGTGCAGCTCTGTTATGGACTATTAATGATTTCCCGACTTATGCCAATTTATCTGGTTGGAGTACCAAAGGATGTTATGCTTATCCTTGTTATGCAACGCAAACATGTTCGAAGTGGTTATATAATGGGAAGAAGTTCTCTTATATGGGGCATCGTCGGTGGTTAGATGGAAATCATAGATTTAGATTTCAAAGAACTCAATTTGATGGTACCAAAAAGTTGAGAGAAGCTTCTGAGCAGACCATTAGGGCTGAAATCTTGTTCATGTTGAAAGACATAGATTATTATATGGGAAGATGAATCAACCATCTAACACGCAAAGAAACAGAAGACCGAGGGAGGCGTATGTTGGCGATGTTGACCAGGAGAGTGATGATGAATCTGATGAAGAGAATGATCCTAATGAGGCGGAGTTGTGGAAAAAAAGAAGTATTTTTTTTATTTGCCTTATTGGGAGTATCATATTTTGCGACACAATCTTGATGTCATGCATATTGAAAAGAATGTTTGCGAGAACATAATCGGGACAATTCTCAATGTTGACAAAAAAATCGAAAGATAATCTTAAGAGTCAACTTGATCTAGTTGACATGGGAATTCGGCATGATCTTCATCCCCAATTACTTCCGAATGGAAAATGTCGGTTGCCGCCTTCTATTTTTACAATGTCGAAGAAAGAAAAAGAATTGTTCTGCACAGTTGAAGGATATAAAGGTCACAGATGCGTATGCATCAAATATATCTCGATGTGTAAGTCTTAAAGATCAAAGATTATATTCACTAAAATCACATGATTATCACATCTTAATGCAAGATTTACTACCAGTTTCTTTGCGGTGTTGTATGTCAAAAAAGGTGACGTCTTGTATAATTGAACTATCCAATATAATGAAAGTTATTTGTGGCAAAGTTTTGGATGTTGAAGAACTTGAGAAAGTACAAGATCGAGTCGCCTTGACGTTGTGCAACTTGGAGAAGATCTTTCCACCTTCGTTCTTCACTATTATGGTGCACTTGTTAATCCATCTCCCTCATGAAGCAAAACTTGGTGGACCAATTTTCTATCGGTGGATGTATCCTATAGAGAGGTGCTAATTAATTTGCAAAGTTTTTATTCATTCATTAATATACCTTTAGTTACAACTTTTGATAAATGTTGTATATTATGTTTAAGTTTCTATGCAAATTGAAGTCTTATTATCGTAATAAGAGTTATCCAGAAGGATCAATTGCTGAAGGTTACTTAGTAGAGGAGTGTATGACTTTCTGCTCTAGATATTTAGAAGATGTTGAAACAAGACTGAATAGACCAAGTAGAAATGCTGGGCTCAATAATGATCATAGCTTAGCTAAAACTTATCTATTTCGAAGTTATGGACAACCAATCGGGAAAGTTGAAATTACACACTTAGATGATATATCTTGGGTACAAGCACATCGATATGTTCTTTTTCACCACGATTCAATTGAATCATTACGCAAGTAAGTTTTAAATTTTGATAAATATTCATTTTTTTTTCATTTGTTTATTTTTTCGCTAACCAATTTATTCACTTGTTAACATAGTGAGTATAAACAACTCTTGAGATCTCGTTCACACTCCCAAAGATTACAACATCGAGAGATTCATAAGTTATTCACAGAATCTTTTCATGAATGGTTAAGGCAGACGGTATGTAACTGAAGCTTTTAATGATAAATAATAATGTTTTCGTATAACATTATAATTAATCAATTTACTTTCAATTCGATAGGTTTGGAGTGGAAAGGACGTCAGTGAAGAAGTTAAATAGCTTTCCCAAGGTCCGAATAGAGTAGTAAAAAGATATAATGCCTTCCTGATTAATGGATTCAGGTTTCATACAAAATCTCGCGAAAGATTAAGGAGGACTTAAAATTGTGGAATAGTTGTTAATTATTCAATTACAAGTTATGCTAGTGCTAGGGACAGTAATCCTATTGAGGGAAATGTGGAGTATTACGGACTTCTTACGGATATTATTGAGTTGGATTACTATGGAAAATGGAAGATTGTTTTATTTCGATGTGATTGGGCTGATGTTAATACAGCTCGAGGAATTAGAAAAGATCAATTTGGTTTTACAATGGTGAACTTCTCTCGATTAATTCACACTGGGAAACAATTGATGGACGAGCCGTATGTATTTTCTTCTCAAGTCAAACAAGTTTTTTACTCGAGAGATCCAACTGATGAGGGTTGGTACGTTGTACTCCGTAACACCCCTAGAGACTTGTTTGAAATGGGCAATGGGAGTAGAGATGACATCGACGAAAGATAAAAAGTTTTCCCTTTTCCAGAACAAAACTTAAATGAAACTATCCCTAGTACTAGTACACAATTTCAATGGGTTCACCAGGATGTGGATGAAGATATTTACGAATCATAATGTAGTAAGATTTTACGTTTTTTAATAATTTGTAATATTATAATTTAAATATTGATCTTGTTAAATATATCCATTACTATTATTGTTGTAATTGTAATTAGTTTCTACTATTTCAACTATTTTATGTGTATTGCAGATAATATGCCTAGAAGAAAATTTCGAGATCTAAGTATTATCCAAAATCCTTCGAATTCGGAAGAAACAACTAGTGATCAACATACTGTTATTGGATCTTCGAATGTTCCGAAAACTGTAGAAAATCAAGGTAATGTCAAGTTTAATTTTCATGCATGTTCACTTTTATTTTTTATTTTTATTTCAAATTCTAATATTATCATATACAATTTTTTTAGCTAAATATTCTGAGGGGTGCAGAACTCGAGGACATACCCTATTAAAGGATTTATATAGTCTAAATCTTGAGGAGCGTGTCAAAGTATCTACAAATAGTCATGGTCAGCCTATTGGATCAGAAGCTCGACTTTTGGGAGGATACTTAGGCATTGTAGCACGAAAAGGCAGTCTGTTGCCAATCAACTACGAGTCATGGCATCATATGCCTGATAGTAACAAAAATAAAGCTCTCGATAATATTAAGGTAATAAAGTGAATGTAATTTATAATACTTTGGTTTAATTTTAATTTATATTTACTTTCTAAACTTGTGTTATTTGTAGGAGAGATTTATTTTAGAGGTCTCAGACGACAATGTGAAGAAATCATTAGGAAAGAAATGGAGAGACCATAAGAGTACTATAAAGAAATATTATTTTAAGAATAATATGAGCCTCGAAGATAAATTGCGAAATGTTCCGCCGGGAATACTAAGGTACCAATGGGAGGAACAAGTTAGATTTTGGAGCTCAAACAAAGGAGAGGTATTATGTACTACTAAACTCTTTTAATTATTTCGGTTTATAGTATTTATTATATACGTAATAATAATTAACGTAGGATCGGGAGCGTGTTGGAACTACAAGTAGGCAAAAACAAAAATTCACGCATACTAGATCGAGAAGTTTTGCTTGTGTAGCTGCTGATGAGGTATTTTAAATTTATTAATTGTGTCAAATATTAATTACTTTCTACTAATTAATATTTTTCCTACTATAATGTAAGAACAATCGTTAGGTCAAAAAGTTAGACGACTTCAGCTTTTTGACATTACACATAAAAAAAAAAGATAGATCTCCTATGACTTCTGAAGCTGTAGAAATTATGGTATATTTACTTAATAAAATTTGAATTATTTTAAATATTTATCATGTTTAATTATAATGGTTTAATTTGTCGTTTGTAATGCAAATAATGCCAAGTTATGCTGCATTTGTTTGATTATATATTTTGTTTCTAGCTTCTTGATTGACTTATTAGGATAAATTAAATGATAAGAAGGCGGAGTATGAAGCGATGGCTTCAAGTGATAGTTCGGTTAATCTAGAGGACATTGATAACCGAGTTATTACTGAAGTTTTGGATCCTGAAAGGTATGGTCTGGCTCGATTTCAAGGATCTTTTGTTAGCCCATCTTGATATTTTGGATCCAGCTCGCAGAGATACATGTCTTTGGGGAGTCGAGATCAAGCTAAAGTTCAGAGGTTAAAAGATAAATTGGCTCAGATGCAAGCGAGCACAGTTGAGCAAATTGCTTAATTTAAAGAGGAGGTTACAGCGAGAGAAGCAGAGGTTCAAAGAAAATATGATGAACTCCAGCTACAACTTAAAACAGAGGCAGCAGCGAGAGAAGTAAAGGCAGCAGCGAGGCAAGCAAGGGAAGCGAGGGAAGCAGAGGCAACAAGAAAGTATGACGAACTGCAGCTACAGCTTCAAAATATGATGAAAATGTTTCAGCAGAACCCGCCATCTTAGACTTTTGTTTTTTTTTTATTGTGAGAATAATATACACAATACTACTTTTGAAATATATTTTTCATTTATTTATTAATTTAAATCATATGCATATTTCTTTCGTTTATCATTTACATTTAGATTTGAAGTTATTGGTTGGATTTGAATTAATTGGATTTGAATTTACAAGAAATAATATTAGAATTCGGGTTCTATGTGAATTAAAATGAGGTGTTAAAATCTGTTAATTTAACGGCGTTTGTGGTAAAAGTGCTACTAAAGACCATGTTCTTTAGAGGCATTTATGGGAAAAGCGCCGTTAAAGACCGTGTTCTTTAGTGGCGTTTGTGGGGAAAGCGCCGCTAAAGATCGTGTTCTTTAACGGTGTTTTTGGGTAAAGCGCCGCTAAAGATCGTGTTCTTTAGCGGAGTTTGTGGTGAAAGCGCCACTAAAGATCGTGTTCTTTAGCGGAGTTTGTGGTGAAAGCGCCGCTAAAGATCGTGTTCTTTAGCGGTGTTTGTGGGGAAAATGCCGCTAAAGACCATGTTCTTTCGCGGCAGTTGTAGAGAAAGTGCCGCTAAAGATTGTATTCTTTGGCGGCGTTTGTGGGGAAAGCGCCGCTAAAGACCGTGTTCTTTAGTGGCGTTTCTGGGGAAAGCGCCGCTAAATACCGTGTTCTTTAGCGGCATTTGTGGGGAAAGCGCCGCTAAAGACCATGTTTTTTAGCGACGTTCGTTGGGTAAGCGCAGCTAAAGACCATGTTCTTTAACGGCGTTTTTCCACATAAACCCCGCTATTTTTAGCGGCGTTATCTTTAGCGGCGTTTTTTGCGTCGCTATTGAAAAAAAACGCTTCTAAAAGCTTGTTTTCCTGTAGTGATACCTTTCACTAATATTTATATAGTATAAGCATTATTACTCATTTACTTTACTTGATCGAATACCATCACAATTCCATATATACTGATGTGTACCAATTGTTGCATTCTTATTTGAATCAGGTCTTCAATCTATCAAATTTCTTATAGTATTAACATACGTTACTATACTCTTCTCTTTCTTAATAATCTATGAACAATCCTTTCTCAAACCCTTACATACTGATTATATCTTCACTTAATTAAATCACAACTATCACAAATAATAATCATGGGTAGATACTTACATGATTGAAGGATGGCTGTACCATTCAATTTTCTTCAATTCCTATTGTCCCAATAATTTTCTTTATTGCTAAATGTTATCAGAATTGTTATGCCAAAATATCATTGTTTTCCAGATGACATATTATTCAATTATCATGACCTTTAAGTGAACCCTGTACAATCAAATTTGGTAGATACTTTTTCACCTATATGAGTTTTCATTGCTATTTACGAATATCTTCTCCTATATTGTACATTTACACACAAATATACTTCTCTTAGTCAACCTTAATTAGCTTATCCTTCTCATCAACCAGTCAAAACTCAAACTGAACTCATCATACAACGATCAATCACTTTATTTCATACTTATGAGTTTAAACACGTCAGAGATCCAAACATAATATGCCATAAGATCTTATTACAGAATACACCACAAAGGTAATCATACAGGATTCACCATAAGGCAATCCATTCAAAGTACACCACAGAGGCAATCCATTCAGAGTACACAACAAAGGTGATCTATTCAGAGTACACCATAAAGGTGATCCATTCAGAGTACACCATAACAATTCAAAGTATGCCACAAAGGCAATCCATTCAGAGTACGCCACAAAGGCTAATCAGATGCCACCTAGGAACACCAAGATTGTCGTGTTTGCGATATGAATTTTCCTAAACTCACATCACGTGAGGTTTGCTCATCACCGCCCTAGGACACACAAAGAACCTTATTAGATAAATGACGTTCAACAGTTGTTTTATTTTTAGAATGTGCCATGGCCATGGAATTTTCCTTCAAAATTTCATATTAGAGTTCGTGATTACTATCCCGATGGATTTCATCAGTTACCACTGTGGTGACCTAGCTCACTTTACAAACTCTTCAAACACAAACACATCCCAAACCCAATATTTTATATTACTCGTCATGCATTTAAAATAACTCACGTTCACGCAGACTAACTTATTTCTTAAGCTAATCATAATTCAATACACATTTCTTCACGTATTTGGACTCACCAGATCTCACATCCAATAAGCATACCATCTTCAGCAATCATTCATGTACTCAATTAATTTTAACATAACTTCATTCCTATAGTCGTATAAGTATCATATTCATACCATACTATCCATGATTTCCAATTCATAGTTTGATCACTTTCATGTAGATATATTTAAGTATAAACGGTATACATGCAAGAGTCAAAGTAGAAACTAACTTGACATTCACCTACAGAATCTTGAACTCTAGATCCAACATCCATCAAAACAACATCAACCCCCACACAACTTACAGAACATAAGAACACTATTAAAACTTATTCATATACCTCTTATTATTGTTTCAAGCATTGAAAATTCCCATGTAAAACCATAAACTCACATCTTACTGTTCATGCACCTCCTACAGACTTACTCTTTCATAATTTAACATGCAAAATGGTAATACTTACCCTGGGATGGAATAACCACTGATTAAATCCAAATATTGAGCTTTCAATTTACGGAGGAAGAATATCGTTGAATCAAAGTAGAGGAACTAGAGGATAGCACAATTAGAAAGGAGAAACCTCCTCTCAAAAACTCTTCCAACTAAAATATATAGCCCTAACTCACTTACTATAACTCGACAAGTGTCATACGTTTCAAAACTTGCCTTTACAATGGCCTACAGTTTCCAAGATAAATATAAATAAGTACCCTGCATTACCAATTATCAAATTAAGTTGTGCAGTTGCATTCTAACCAGATTACTTTTAATCTGATTAGCATAGTATTATAGACAAATCAGAGTACCATTCCTTTGGCAAATACTCATTCCTTATTTACACTTTATCGCTTAACACGAACTTCTCCTTGATATAGCAAAATATCATGAAATCAAATCCTTACTTACTCATGTGGTGGTTACTATACACCTTCACGTATATGCCAAAATAATAATTTGCGCGGATAACACCTCGCCAGACAGTCTGTTTACTACTATACGCCAAAACTTTAGACCTGCCAAACTGGGTGTTACAAGGATCATTCAATGTATACCATCCATGGGGACCATAAGGACACAACAACCTCGTACAACCCCAGGAAGGAGAATGTCAAAGCAAGACCACACAATACACTATATGGCAACAATTGACCTGTAATGATTCTACCACCTGCCGACCTCATGATCATTACTTACCCTCCGTATTGTCGGCTGCTTGGCATTACGGGACAAGGGGTGATCCCTCTATATATACCCCCAAAGCACTAGGGACTAAGGATCTCCACTTCTTGCCCAAAAAACCCTAAGCGTGTGTGCTTGGTTGAGTGCAAAAGTTGGGGGAAGGAAGGAGGGAATGAAAATGTGGAAAGAAAATAAAATTTGATTATGGTTGGCAATGAAGAAAAGTTAGAGAAAAGAAAATACGAGAGATGATCATTTTTCATCTTAATGCATACAAAACAATCCTTCCAAATTAAAATGATGAGAGGAAAGAAAATGAGAGAGATGTATATGTTAGTTCAAAATTATGTATTTTTCAAATGTTTTATTTTCTTTCCTTTCATTTTTCAAAACCACCAAGCCATGGATGGAAGAAAAATAATTTTCTTTCTATTTTTTCATCTTTCCTACCATGCACACTTTTGGAAAGAAAATTTATTTTTTTCATCTTTCTATTTTTTCTATCCTTTCAAATTTCCATATTTCCAATTTTTTTTTCGCTCTACCAAGCAAAACCTAAGTGTCAACAAGTTTTCTCGCTCTTTCTTCTCTCCTCTCTCTTAACACCTAAACTTTGGCTCTTTACCTATCACAGGTGAACCGGCACTCGTACCTCTAACACCTTCTCCTCCTTGTTGAGTACTCATATCGACGTATTTATTATCAAATTATTTCCTTTAACAAAAGTGTTAAAATAAAATTTACTAGTTACAAAAGTTCCAAGTTATTCTAAGAAAAGTAAAGAAGTAAAAATAAATATTACTTAGAAAAATAAAAGATTCTTAACTCAAACAATTAAACCTAATGATAAACCTACAACGTGAGTGAAAAATAATATGTACCAAATTTATAAAAAATTTAATATAAAACCTAAATGTAGGTTTGCTTGAAATAGTGCAAATCATAATGTCTTTGGTTCAAATTTTACAATTCCTATTTTATGAACATATTGTTCTAAATTTATCGAAATATAAAAGGACATAAATATCCTCAAAATAATATATGTTGTTTTATGAAAGGAAAAAGCTTTAAGTAATTTTACAATTGAATTAAGACCCGATTGATGAGTGACATCAATTTAGTCAAACCCTTAATATATATATAAAGTAGCATATATGATTTTTTTTGAATATATTGGTGTGATTACATGGTAGTATCTGTTCATACTTTCTTAATCCTTTAACAACGCACAGACACCTTGCACACACAGGCGCTCGAACTCAGAACCCTTAGGATGTACAACATCTTCTTTTCCACTGAAGCCACTTGTTGGGTTCGTAGCATATATGATTTTTATTAATGTACAATACAAAGTTAAGAAATTTGGATTGTGAGGTTAAATTTTTAAAAATTAAAACAATTATAAATGTCATATAAACAAATGCAAAATATTAGTCCTTAATTAAAATAATACATAATATTAATTCGCAACTTTTCTTTGGGGAAAGTTGTGATTGCAAGGTTGGCAAGGTCCTTTTTGCAAATATGTCCTTCTTATGTTGTCTCTCTCATTTGGATGATAATCTATAATCTTAATTCTTAATCTTGAATTGATTGGAAGGTTTTCAAGAATAAACTCAACTTACCTTGTTTTTATTGATTGGAAGGTTTTCAAGATTAAACTCAACTTGACTTTGTTTTTATCGTTTTTTCGAATTGGTTTGTATTTCTTAAAATAATTTTCATTCCCATTTAATAATTTTAACAAATAAATCTAAACTTTAAACACATTTACTGATTTGATTCATATAATATCACAAGCAAAGCATGTGATAACATCACAGTTACTGATTTGATTCATATAATACATAGAAATAATGCATAAAAATTTAGACCTTAGTCGATTGAGTCTTAACTCGATTCACATGGACATTGTTATCAATACAAGAGGACATGGGTTTAAATGCACTTAGCGCATGATACTTCTATTTATGAATTGAGAAAGGATTATAAATTATTTTATACATGGTGACAAAAGAAGCATAATCTTAATAAATAAAAAAAGCTATTTTCTATAGAAAGGCAAAGCAAAATCTTGGTGCCCCCAACAAAACAGCTAAAAGAAAAAATAAAGAAAGAAGACTGACAAAGCAACCCACCCAAACCCCAACTCATCAATCTAGCTTATACAGAAAGTTTTCACACACTAAAGATTATACCAAATTCGTTAAATTATTCCATCCAACTCAACACTACTTCTTCTTCACATGAACACTATAAAAGGATTCCTAACACCTCCATTCTCTTACCTCCCTTCATACCTCTTCTTCTCAAAGCAATAACCTCCATTTCTTTATTAAGGAAGATGTCTGCAGATCTTTTAAGATTACCCAACCTGAAGAATCAATCACCCACTGAAGATCAAACCCTGTGTAAAACTCCCTGCTCCGAAGAAAACAAGATCCCAGCAGTTGTGTCATGTCCGCCAGCACCCAAGAAACCTAAGACCAGAACCCTTTCATGCAAACGGAAGCTGTCTCTACAGTTCCAGTTCTTGGAAATGGTTAACAGGGATGAAGTGGATGCGTTTTTCAAAGCTGCTCTTGATGATCCTCTCTCTAAAAGGAGGTGCGCTTGTATATGAAACAGCCTTATCATTTGTTTATTTTCCTCGTCCTTCATTTTGTTTGTAATGAATTGAAATTACATGCAAACTCTACCACTAGGATTCAAACCAAGACTGTACATTGTTCAGACGTTTGGATCCCATGTTCATTAATTTCTTTCATTTTATCAGATCATATATACATATGATGTTCCTCATTTTCCTTTCTCAAATTTGAATACAATTTCTTCTGCTTTTACTTATAGCCATTGACCGTGTTGCAATGATTTTCTTTAAGCAATGAATATTGTTATACTATAAGTTGATAATGGCAACAACAATGATCCAAAACAATAAGAAAGGAAAAATAACAACAAACAGATTTTACATGAAAATCTCTTATCAGATAGAGGAGACGAAATCCATTAATATTAAAAAACAACAATACAAGAGGTTTGTGACTATACGTAATTTTTAAAGATTAAATAACTCATTTAATAAAAGAAATATATTCTTATACGGATTATTCGCCCCTCATCTCTTCAATTTTTTCTTTTTCTTTTATTTTTTTAATAAATGAATTATACCACAAACTTTCAAGTTAGATTAATTAGGTTTCGGATCACAACTCCAACAAATAGCATTGAAAATTTGTTATCGGGGATGGGTGGTAGTTTAAGTTTGAAAATGAAGAAGAAGAAGAAGACGAGATTAGTTTGAACTTTGAAGCTTCTAATCAAATATTATTTAATTACTTTGTTGATTAAAACTTAAAATGGTTGGGTTTTTTTCTCGATTATTAATATGATTTATTATTTAAATTTGGTTTGACATGTGGGAAACTGTCACTGATTGACATGGCTTTGGGATTAGCCAAAACTTAGATTTGAATTTCTCGGAGATGATTTTCCTCGAGAAAGTGACAGAAAGGGAGAGAAAATGGGAATGGCCAATGTGCTTGTCATAATGCTATTGTTTTGTCTTTTTGGATCATGTTTTTGCATCATGATGGTAGAATATAAAGATTATGTCTTACCTTATCTTTGAATTAATTGAATGAATTGATTTAATTCAGTTAATCGATCTAATTTGGTTGGAGGTCAATTAAAAGTTTTTTAAAATTTTTCGAATTCAGGTAATTAATAATTAAATTTAATAAATAATATTATATATTATATGTATTATGCTATTATTAATTCGGTTAATTCGGTCAAATAAAAATTATCAATTTATTTTTTGATATGTTTTATACTTGTTTTAACAAAAGAAACAAAACATATAAATTCAGTTAACCGATTACTAACCGATGATAACCGAAATTTTTTGATTAAAAAAATTTTAATTTGGTTAACAGTTAAATGATTAAAAAGTTCGATTAATTCTGTTAATACTAATTAGGTTCAGTTAATCGTTTGAACACCCAGAGCCAGAAGTTTGTCTACTTTTTGAAAATTGGAAATTTAGTTACCTTTTAGATTTCGAAATTCAGATCCAACTGTTAACTCTGTTAAATCTTTTTGTTAAATTCAAGTTAATTACAAAATTATTTTTTAATTACAAGGTTATCAAGTGAGTAATTTTTTATTTAAAAATGTCACATCAATAAATTTAACATAAAAAATTAGTAATATTAATAATTAGACCTAAATTTTAAAATCTAAAAAGTAAAAGACTAAATTCCTAATTTTCAAAAAGTACGAGGACTTTTAAAACATTTTAACCTTATTTAATTTATCAATAACATCTTATAATGTTTAATATATTATCCAATATTTTAACCTTATTTAATTTGTCAATAACTCCTGATAATATTTTAATATATGATCATATATTAAAATATTATCAGGAGTTATTGACAAATTAAATAAGGTTAAAATGTTCCAAAAGTGCCTGTACTTTTTGAAAATTAATAATTTGGTTTTTTATTTTTAGATTTCAAAATTTAAGTCCAATTATTAATTTTGTTAATTTTTTTAAATATATTAAAATATTCAAAATTAATGTATCAATTAAAATTACATTTAACAAAAACTGGTGTATTTAAAAAATAATAATAATTTAACATTTTGAACTACATTTTAAGTTATCTACCGAATATAACCCAATCCAAAGTATAATTTGGACACAATCAATCGCACAAATAACCCCTCAAGTTTATGTGAACTTTTAAAGAGGTCTATATATTTTCAAATTGTTTAATTAAGTACTTAAAACACCATTTTATTTATATTTTATATTCTGTCACTAACAAATTGACTTGTAGCATTACTAATTTATGACTTTTTTTTAAAAAAATAATTATACTTTTTAAGTTTAATGGTATTATAAGCTTCTATATTATTACGAAAATAAATTAAGACATCTGAACATTTTATTCTCAATTGAATTCTTGAATTAAAAGAAAATTAATTAAATTAACTCTTGACCTTGACTGTTAGCTTCTAACGGTATCGTTGATGTTGTCATTAATGGTTGGAGTCAACCAACAGATATTGACATGACAATCCACGCTAACAAAAAAAATCAAGTACAAAATGAACTTAAATAGATGGTTGTCCTCGTTCATTTGGATCTAGACACCCATACGTCTAGATTTATTCTGGAGGTAGTTTTTTAAATTTAAAAAAAAAAAATTGGTGAAGAAATTTTACCAAACCAACAGTTGAATTGTTATAACAAATCCTTACAACTAATCTCGGTAACTGTGGATTATTGAGCTTTAAAGCTGAGGTTCTTCTTTTTTAAAAAAAAAATTAAAGGGGTAAAAACTTCTTAATTTTTTTTAAAAAAAAATAATTAAGTTTTTGTTTTTATTTTTTATTCAATTGGGTACTTAAATTGTCAAAATACATTAAAAAGATTCTTTGACTGTTAATGTTAACGGTTGACTGTTAAAGTTAATTGCCCCTAATTTTTTTCAATTAAAGTCATCATGTATCACAACCATGACATGACATAAGGTGAAAAATAATTTAAAAAAATAAATTATTAAATTTTAATAAAAAAATATTTAAAAGTTATTAAAAACTAGAATAAAATTTATAAAAATCATAAAATTTAGTTTTAAAATTAATACAATAAAATAAAATGATCTTTTAGTCTTAAAATTAAGATTCTGCTCGTAATCTTAGATAAGGTAAGTAAGGGTTAATAACGAGATTTCACTTATATTATGGCATCTTGATTTTATTCTGTAATGTGATATTATAATATGGTGGAAATATTAACAATTTAAACCCTCAAACCAAACGCCCTTTACAAAAGCAGAAATCAAAGAAGTTGCTTTTCAAATGAATACTACTAAATCACCAGGAGTAGATGAGAAATCATGTTTGTTCTACCAATGATCCTGTGGGGTGATTGATTAGGATTTTTAGAATTCTGGATTTCTACTTAATAGAACATTGATCACACTTATCCCAAAACTAGAGCAGCAACAATCCTTTATTGACTACTGTTTACTAAAGTATGTTTTTCAAAAGTATTTTTTTTCAAAAATTAAAATTTTCAGGTTTCGAAAATAATGTTTTTGGGCCAATTTTTAGTTTAGGAGAAACATTTTTTCTCTCAAAAAGCAGTTGTTTAGTAATGTTTTTGTCTGAAAATTACTTTTTGCCCCAAAAGTACTTATTAGAAACAATACTAAACAAAGCCTTAGTCAAATATTAATGAAAGAAATCATAACGCCCTATTAGAATGTGTTGATTCAACGATGAAATGTTAAAGATAATATCATTCTTGGTAATGAACTGTTGCATACCATTAAGTAGAAAATTATGGTAGCTATTTTTGAAAATTGATTACTTGGGATCTCTTATAGTGCATAATGGAGAAATGGGTTTTAGACAGGAAGTTTTTATTCACTTACACTCCTCCATAATGAATTTAAATAATTGTTTGTCCAGTTATTTCAATTTGCATTTTTTTTTTTTAACATGATATGTCACGTCAATATAATTTTACATGAGTATATTTTCATGTGGCATGTCACATGTCAATTTTCAATGACTCTCGTCAATCACGTCAATAATTATTATTGATCAAACCGATAAATAAAAATTTTCGTTAACGAAAGGGATCAATTGACTTTTTTTCTCAATCACTAAAATTGATTGGGTGTATTTTTTATAAAGACTTAATTGATTTTTCAATTTTTCTATTGAGAGTTTTTTTAACCCTTTACCCTTATATTTAATCTAATATACAAATTTAACAATTTCTTTCTTAGTTTTATTATATTTTTTAATATTCCAACTTATTTTACAAAATTTAATAAAGAGCAGTACAATTAATTCCTATAATCATCTTTCAAAAAATATGATTCAAAAGTCAATGTTTTTTAAACTGAATCGGTTGTTGAAACGATCAAGTTAACGGTCCAATCAATTTAATTAAAAAGATATAAAAATTTCAAAATTTTTAAAAAATTCGAATTCAACCATCAATTCAACCAATTTTTTAATCAATTCATATTGATTTTCAATCTAACCAGTTCAAATCCACTTTCAGATCATTCTAAAAAGCATGCATATTATCTGATAGTTAATAAAAAATTTTAGGAATAACTTTAAAAAGGAAAAAAGAAAAGAAAGGTGGGGGTGGAAGAGAGCGTAGAACATGAGCAATTCTTAATTAGCATCCTAATGTTGACTGAATAAAGAAGATATAATTTTATGAAGAGGGAACAATAGACCTTACTCAAACTATAAGCAAACTAAACTTCAGACTACTTATTTCTATTTTTATTTACTTATAAAGCGTTCAAAAAGTTGACTACTCGAGTTGGTTTAAGTGGGATATAAAAAACCAATTCAATTTATTAAAAAACCCAAAAAAAAATTATTTTTTTGTTTTTATTATATACTAGAAATATGAAAACTACAGATTGAAAGTAGGGGTGAGCATTCGGTCGAATCGAATGAAAAATTTTCGAGTTAATCGAGTTTTCGAGTCTTATTTCATTATCCTAACTCGATTTGAAATTTTTACGAATCGAGTCGAGTGAGATAGAATTCGAATCGAATCGAATCGAATCGAATCGAATCGAATCGAATATATTTGTTCGAGTTAAATTAAGAAAATTAATTTGGTGTTGTTTAATTTTATGTAATTTTAAAAATATATATCATTATTTAAAGTTTTTAAACATGACTATACAACAAAAAATTGAAATAAATAAGTGAAAAAATCTAAGTAAACAATGACAATACAACAAGATTATAATAAAAAAATAACCAAAAGTTCAAGTAAACAACATAAATCTAAGTAACAACAATAACACAATAAAATTATAAAAAAACATAAGCAAAAGTCCAAAATACAGTAAAAATCTACACGACAACACCATTCCAAACAAAAAAAAATAAAAACAACACAACAAAAGTTAAATAAACGAACAGTAATAACACAAAACCATTGTAGAATAGCTTAAGCTTATTTTTTTGAGGGTTTTAATTTAGGGGTTTTTTTAGGAAGAAAAAATAGATTTTGGGTTTACAAAGTTAATATCTTCAATTTCTTTTCCAAATAAAAACTAATTAAGTACACTTAACCATAACAATAATAAACAAAAAGGAACAATAAATTTAGACACGAAAAAGAGTTGTTTATGAGTGTTATTTAGGAATAAAATTATATTTGGGTTTAGTTTATGAGTGTTTTTGAAGAATGAAATTATATTTGGGTATAAAAATATTTGGGTTTAGTTTGTTGATGGGTTTTAAATATTAGGGGAAAAAATTGGGTAAGATAAATGGTTTGGGTTTTGAGAGAAAATGGATATAGAAAATTGGGCCTGGGTATTGAGTTTGGGTAATATAAATTTAAAATTAAAAATAATATAGTTTTATTCTGTTTATTCGAATTATTCGAATATTCGAATTCGAAAATTAAACTCGATTCGAACTCGAAATTCAAAAAAAAAATTCAACTCGATTCGTTTAACTTGAATAACTCGATTCGAATAATTCGAAATTCGAAATTTTTTTCGAATTTTTCGATTCGAATCGAGTTGTGATCACCCCTAATTAAAAAATATAATTGTATGTTTAAAAATAACATATAATAAATAATGAAATGCATATACTTCACCAATGATTGGATTTATGGTAAAAGTTCACATGATATCCTAGACAAACTCGACTAAATAGTTATGAGCAGTCCTAGTAGTCATTTAGAGTTTTGATCAGTTGAGTAATTGACTTTATTTATCACCAATGTTTGTATTCCATATAAATATTTGATAACACTCAAAACAAACCAAAAGAGTGTTGGAAAAAGATGAAAAAAAATGAAATAAAGTCTTTCCTATCATTCTTAAAGTGATTGCATCCGAACTTTTGCTTACTTTCTTTAACAATTTGATTTTCATCGGTGTTGCAAAAGTCGATTTTGAAACTAAATTTAATGAGTCGAGTTAGTTCAAAAATATTAATTGAAAAGTCACGAGGCGATTAAGAAACTAAGGAATAAAATTATTTATAAGGATTAAATTAAGCAACGCTTAAACTAGAGAGAATTAGATAGGAGATTAAACAAGTCCTAATATAGTAATTCAGTCAAGGACCTAAGATTAATTAAACTATTAATAATATATGGTTAGTGTCTAAGTGTGATCATTGCCACTAATTTCCACTATGATGAAACTATAGCCATTGATTTATTTATTGGTATTGTCAATTAAGTTTAATTATTTATATACATACATATTAGTGAAGGATGAAACAAGGTTCATCTTCATCCTTTCTCCACTGTACAAAGAAAGAAAGAAAAAAGGAAGAAAAAATCCTTAAGTTTCTCTCCAATTGTGGTGCAGCAAACCATAAGGTAAAGAGAGTTTTTCCTTTGATTTCTTTTGAATCCTTAGCTTAAGTAAGTTGATATAAGTGACCATGTGCTAGAATTGGAATTTGTCATGAACTGATCAAGAAACCATGGATGAATGCTTAAAGATAGAGACATATATGATGAGAACTTTGAAGGAAAATAGTGTTTATAGATAGTTTGAGGTCCTTAGAGCATAGTTGTAAAATTGGATTTAGATTCGAACGGGAGAATGATAAAATATAGGAATTTTGGATATTAAGGGACCTAATTAAAAAAATATATATGCATTCATGTTTCCGTTACATAGTTCTCTAAATTCAGGAGTGTGTATCGATGTATTAATCTGTGTATCCGTCCTTGAGTTTGAAATCTGTTAATAGGGTCAAATTATAAAAATGGTAATTAGTTATTTGACAAACGGTAAGTTGATGCAAATACCCTAAGGGTGTTTATAAATTATATGGAATGGAAAAAGGTTTATGCAGGACTTAGGTTATTTACGAATATGCCCTGAGGGTGAACTATTATAATGAGATGTGATTAATATTGAATATTGTAGGACGTCTTGTTGAGATATGTTACAATTTTCTTTTAGCATGCTTATTTATTTAATGGTTTTATTTTTTATTTTTTAAATTTCAAATCATGAGTTTTCAATTCTCAGTGTAAATACTTAATAAATATTTTAATTGGATCGTGAAGTTCGACGACATCCATAGACTCATATTTCAATTCAACCAATAAGATATAATGTTCGTTTTGAATACGTCAGATAGTGACATGTACTTAACTCTTATAAATAAAAAGTCTTTATAATAAATTGGCTTATTGCAAGTGGGACTTATTTGTCATCAACAATGTATGTTTAAATTATATAATTTGAAATTTATAAAATAGATCATCTTATTTAGCTCATTTATCTAGTAAAAAGATTGATGATAATTTGAGTTGTTTTTACATCAAATGTGACATTTTATATTCGGATTTATCGTCCAAGTAAAGTATGGGGTGTCACACTTTCTTGGTGA
Source organism: Gossypioides kirkii (assembly GCA_005610355.1). Taxonomy (NCBI): domain Eukaryota; kingdom Viridiplantae; phylum Streptophyta; class Magnoliopsida; order Malvales; family Malvaceae; genus Gossypioides; species Gossypioides kirkii. The sequence continues at coordinate 29,991,183 of CP032248.1, forward strand.
AGATGTGATAACTTAGCAAGCTTATGGTAAATTTTGATGTCTTGACTTAGAATTTTCATTAAGTTGTTGAAGACCTTAAGCATATTGAGTGGTTCGAATTGCTATTTCTTGTTTGTGATTGACTTGAGTTTTTCAACATCAACCATGTTTCAGTGTGGGAGAATTAGATCATGGTAAATGTATGACAAAGGTAAAAATAGTTTTCCTTTCCAAATTATTTTAGGTAAATTATAAAAATAACCACTTATATATGGTTTAAATTTTATTTTAGTCATCGAACTTTAATTTATTATGAAGTGATCACTAATGTTATATATTCTATATCAAAATAATCGATTACTTGTAAAATCAAAAAGTAAACTATATCAATAGTCATTCAATTATTAATATGTTTCTGTTATAGTCACCCAACTTCAAAATTTTTTTATTTAGTCATTAATATTATCAGCATTTGATATTTTGATCACTTCTCCGATAAATAATTAACATAATGGTAATATGATCTTTTTTTATTGGCATATAAATTTAACTTTCTATTACTTACATATTTTAATAATTTAAATTTTAATAATACTAACCCTCATACTAACACTCAACCTTACACATTTTGTTAATTTAATCTTAATTTTTTAAAAAAATAATAACTAAAAATATCCATTTATTTTGTAAAATGATGGAAGCTAATTCATCTTTTATCCTATTTGCCATTTGAAGAAAGACGGTATATAAATGATGAAAGTTTGCTTGTTTTTTTTTTTTTTTTTAATAATCTTGTTATAAATTTTGATCATATTTATTCTTTTTTGACAGAATGTTTAAAATTATTTATAGCCTTTTTCCCACCCATAAATAAATGCGCTTCAGAACACTATAATCCACATCTTTCTATGTTGACAACAATACTCATGCCAATTGAACTAAAAGTTCTCACTATTTTCAACTATGACTGAGGTTGATGGTAATAGAAAGTAAATAATTTTGACAGCAAACAAAGAGTTGTACTAAAGGCTATGTATGAGTGGAAATGAAAACACAAAATAGACATACCATTGATAGTGAGCAAGAGAGAGAAGATGAGGTGGCTCTATACTTCCAACTATGATAAAGTCTGCTTATTGAATTTTAACACTATTGGTATGGGCATTGTTGTTAATGCAAGAGAACATAGATTTGAGTGCATTGAAACGTATTACCCTCCCATTTATGAGTTGAAGAAAGATTATGAGTAGTTCTAAATATTATGTAAATATATATATATATATGATTAAAACCTGTAACGAGAATGTTCAAAACAATATATGATGAAATCTTGATAACCAAATTAATTTGCTCAATGGATCGCCTCTTCCTTTCTCTTCCACCTAACAAACCCCAATCTCTCTCTAAGAGTCCTCCATTTAACAATCTCAGGGACATTCCCCCTTTCATTAGCTTCTCAGATATCTGGTTGCTCAAAATCATTGTTTTCTTGAAATTTTTTCTCTTCAATGGAGGTTCACTGGACCAATTGAATCCTTTCCCATTCAGCTAAAGTGGGATTAAATTAGTCACTAAAGTTGCATCCAAATACAACCCCTGCTATATGCCAATTTTCACTGCAATTGCTTCCCCCAACTCAAAGAAGAAGATTCCAACCCATTGAGATAGAGTGGAATACAAAGGCAGCCTAAATCTTAATATTTATAATGCTTTCTCCAATGTTGTTCTCAAGGAAGATTAAAAGGTAATACTTACAAATTATCTACTAAATGAAATTAGAGATATAGTCTTCATACTGATCAATATTTAGAGTTATTTAATTCTTTTTAATATTATTATATTTACCATTATAAAGAGAATAGAAAACTACCACTTATTCGATCTTAATAATTCTTTCTCTTGTTCTCCTGTTTGGATCCACTTAAATCTAGTAGAGGATTTACTCTAAATTGCTCAAATTTAATATTTGTATTTTCTTTGCAATCTAATGTTAATTAATATGATGTGGCTTTTCTTTTTGTATTTTGTGTATAAATTATAATGATGTGGCATGATAACTAGGATTGACATTTCTTTTTTAATTAAAGTCTACTTTTTTTCTATTTCCCCAAATTAAGAGAAATTTTATGAATCCTTCTCATCACATCATTTGTGATCTTTTTTTCAATTATTTAATAATATTTCATCAATTTTTTTATATCATTAATACATAATTTTAAAAAAAATTACCCTAAATCTTAAACTTCAAACCCAAACCTCAAATCTCAAACCCTCAAAGTTCAAAGTTTGAGATTCAAGGTTCGGGTTCAAGTTCAAGATTCGAGGTTCACGTTCAAAATAAAAAATTTAACAAAATTATATATCAATGACATAAAAAATTTGTTAAAATGTCATTAAATAATTGAAAAGAAACCATAGATAATGTGATGGTAAGAGTTCATAAAATAATTTCTCCCAAACCAAAGGACTTTGGAGCTTTAGGGATTTTGGATAAAACATTTCCGAAAAGCAAGTTTTGGGGAATCTTAGCTTGAACTCACACTCTTATGCAATTATGCTTCTATTTAGCTTTCCTCTTCATCCTCATCTACATCATATACTTGATCAGGCAATCTGCAACAATTATGTGTGAAGAGCATAATTGCATTCCCATAATTGTGTGAGCGAGAGGGATACCTGGCAATCTGCAACAATCATGCTTTGTGTTTCATATCATGTCCTAAATTGTCAGGTTCGACATAACAAGACCATTTATCATTTTGTTTAATCCAACTTCAAATCCAAAGAAAAAACTGAAAACAGTTGCCAGAACTTCATATCAGAATAGGAGGAATATACTGATCCTAGAGTCTGCATGACTGACATTGGATGAATACAATGAATTTTCTTAATTTGTTGCACCTAAGTGCTGAGGAACACTAAACAGCCTATATATTACAGTCAAAATATATTATGATGCCAAAATTGAACAAGATGACAATTTCAAAGAGTTTGAAGAAATCTTATCTTGCGTGATTTCATATCTCCCCGGTTCCAAGAGGTTGCCTTGAGGTATCACCAGAAGCCCATGCTTGATAGTCTTTAACAAGCTGCCAACACAGAAAGGTATCACACCTATGTCATTCAAAATGCAGAATTGCGCATTTGCTTTAAGTTACACTTGTTGCTTCATATTTTCATATTTCCATTTACGGAAACAAATCAATTCCAGTAGAAGCAGCGCTTGCTGCAACTGCACATTAGAAAAAAATATGATATCAAGCACCTATGTTACTCAGACTCGGATGTGAAAATCGGTTATGTATCTGTGTAAATCCATTTCTTTTGAAAGTATTGTTTTAGTGAAGATATGACCCACCAAAAACTTTCTAAATGCATGAAAGAACTACAAAATTTGAATTTTCCCGTATCTGATAGTCATATAAGTCCAAGTAACAAAGACTAAGAGCCCGCAAGGATGGCTAAACCAAACAAGAAAAGAATAGTCTGGAACATTTTCAATCACCAGCTATATTTGTCAATACCATGCATGCAAACAATTACATGTTTGGATTTGTTTGAGCAAAAACTCATTCCAAAAGTGAAACCTGCTGAAAAAATAGTTTTAGATCAAAGGGCTCTCTAATGTCATTCTTACCCATATAAGCACCAAAACATGATCCACGGCTAAACTTGTCTCTGAATACAGAGAGGCTTCCCATGAACTAGAAGTTTATAATACTCTATAAGGGAAATTCCAAGAACTTCCTAAAAGTTATTTCTACTACTAGAAAATAAATAATATAACTCAAAACAGAAGTAGAAGATATAAATAGTTTTTCTAGTTAATATATTGTACTAGACCAGTCCACTGTGTGAGTCAAATGATTTCAGATCTACTCAATTTGGATTTTAAAATTTCATATCATTTTGGTTTGGATCAATTCCAAGTTTGGGTCGATTTTGGATTCAAGTGGTCTTGGGTTTGAGGCTCGGACTTTTCAAGTCGGGTCATTATAAATTCAGATCATTTTGGATTCTAATCACTTCGGGATCAAGTCATTTCAAGATTACTTGTTTGAGTACTTTCAAGTTCGGGTGTTTCGGTTTGGATTGTTTCATGCTCAGATCAACTTGGGTTCGATCAATTCATGTTAAGGTTAGACAGATTCATGTTATTGACTTTTTATGGTCACAACACACTGGGTTGGGATTGGTTTCCGGTTGATCGAGTCAAATTTTAGGTTTGGATCAGACTAGACAGGTATATATATTATACCCTTTGTATCAACAATCAATTTTATCCTTTAAACACAATCAAAAAAGTAGTCTTACATTCATCATAAGCATGTAATCTTGAAAACAATTCCCAATTGACAATCAAACATAAATGGTAATGTAATAGTTGGATCCCAAGAAGTGCTGCCACCATCTTTATTTTCTATCATTTTGACAGATACCCTTTAATTGATAGTCCAATATAAATTTTGACTTCAAATTGGACCTCATTGTCCAGAGAGAAGAATCTAGAAAACAAATTATGAGTTTTAAAGTGACTATTACCAAGGAGTTTAAAGTAACCTGTCTGAGAAAAACTCAAACTGATGAAAATATCTGCTCACATACTAAATTTGCATATCTACATTTCACTTCATGTAGAAAGTTATGCTATTTGGACTAGGGTGTATGTTAGATACAGGTATGCGTTTGACATAGATATGGTAAAATTTTCTAAGTTTTTTCATGTATATGGAGGATACTTAGAGGTATCCATGTGTCGAACATGGAAACTTCAAGAAAAATGAAGAGCAAAGCAACAATATAAGTATGAGGGAAAAAGAAATCTGAGTAATATTCTACAAACCTGCGCCATAAAACGGGGCAGCATCAGCCTGAGTATTTGTTCAAGGACTTGGGTCCCACTTGATTCAATCATTCCCAATGGAATTGGTCTAAATGCAAAAGGAACCTCAATGTTGACCTAGATTAAACATAGAATTGCAAATTACAGTAAGAAAGATATGCCTCTGTGAAATGCCATGGTGATATTGGAGAAAGAAAAATTTGCAAACAATACCTCAATAACTGCATCTGATGTAAGCTCTTGTACTAATGAGTCATTTCGGTTGGTATCGCACGATATTCGGTTGACCATAGAAGCTGCATTTTCATATCAAATCAGTGTCAAAGCATACCAGAAAGAAAAATTGCACCTCAATTTAGGTATAACTGACTCAAACAGATAATGACTAAGCAAGTTGTCATTTCCTTAACATCATGCTGCAGTTGTTCAATGTCCCATCAACACCAATGCCACCCCTCAAGCCACAACCCAAAAAAGGTGGCTAGCTACTCAAATTAGTTAAGACATCCAAGCTTATCAGAACAGTACCCCAAGCAGCAAAGGCACTTGAGTAGAAAAGAGCTGATACCAATTAGGCGAGACCCATTTGATCAGGCACATGTTTGGTGAGCTTAGGCACTTTTTTTTAAGGCAATAGGCATAATAAAGAAAAAGGGCTCGTCTGATTGAATTTCACTTTAATTTCATTTTATTTTTCAGTGTTTTCATTTGATATACCTTCCTTAGTAAAAAAAGAGATAACATCAAACTCTGTCCTCAATATTTGAGCATTCAACAGCATAAGAAAATCATGGATATTGACCTGTGAAAAAATTGCATGTCTTGTAGATAAACTACACCACACTTTAGAGTTCACTATATATCTTAAGCTTTATATATTATATATGCAAACACAGACTAGAAAAAACTCACACATACATATTGCAGTTTACTTCACTCTGGCTAGTGCCTTTTTTGCACCTTGCACCTAAAGCAATATAAGGGTTTTAGCACCTAGACTGCACCTTCTGCTCTTCACAACACTGGATGACACTCACACATAAAAATGGTTTTGAAAAATAAAGCTAATGAGCTAGTTAAAACATTGCATATGACCAATTGGAATTCAAATACAGAATAAGGGGAGAACAGATTACTAACAAGTTAAAGGTCTATCCTAGTGTGCATGTAGTGACAAAAGCTAGCAACAACCGTATATAGTCAATAATTGGAGGGAAAAAAGTATGTTAAAACAATACATATTTAAATTTATTGTTCTCATTAACGTCAATAGCCAATTTTGAGCAGAGAAGAAAAATGCGCTACAAAGAGATTGAGAGGAGAAATGATTCTTTTATTTGAATAAAGAAAAGGAAACAGACCCAGTAAAGGATTGTTAATCTAAATCAGACAAATCAAATAAACTACTTTGAAATTTCATTTGCAAAATCTCGTATAATGGAACAAGCATAAACAGCCTTTTGCAGTTTGCATTATGCAATAATTAGTTGTAAAACCTGCTGCTTGTAATTTGGATTAGAATGAAACTTAAGATAATTGTTAAATTAGAAAGTAGTTAAAATAAATGAGGGTAAAAGTAACAGGTCACCTACATAATTCAACTTATTCTATTAAAGACAATAGGATAAAAAACATCGGTCCAAGACATGTTTCTGAGATGCTCAAGCTTCACAAAAGTCTCATTGCCTTTTAAACATAGTACTAGTGTTTTTTTACTGACAGCCTGATACTGCTTCAGCTATGAATCAATTATATACTTCTTTGATGAGCCACGGCTTAATACATAACAAAGAAAATATCAAACAACAAGATTAAACAAACACCACAATAAGATTTGACAATAACTATGGATTTATCCTTAATTGACCTTATCAAAACATAACATTCAAAACTGAAAATATGATATCTTTCTTGGATGGAGAAGTTACAGACATATTTACCATTAAACTTATCATTCTGTGCAACCACAATTGGTGAGCCCTCCAGCTGCAATCAGTGGACAAAACATTATGACACTCTCAAAATCCAAGAAAATCTATAAATATCTAAAATGTATATATTAGCGACCCTTCAATATCTGAAGAGTGTTTCCAAGCAGTATGCCTAAGTCCCTAGAAATACCGATTACTAAATGAACTAAAAACAAATATTAGATGCAAAGTATATTTTAACAGAATTCATGAAATGGAACTTTGAGATTACCTTACAAGACAAGAGCTTAATACAACAACCATTAGGCTGTTCTTCAACTCTAACAAGCAAAACAGGGCAAACCTCGAAATTGAAAAACTTAAACCTATACACATAACACCTAAATGTATTATCATCTACCCTCTCAATCCTCTCTGCGTCCAGCACCGAGTATTGGCTCGCTGGTAAGCTCATATACTCAACTGCACCATCAAAACAAAATCCCAATTAAAATAATAATACTTTAAAGAAGTTTAAAAAAATGTTTTAAGTAATTATATGGATAATTCGTTAATTTTGCTAATTATAATTAGATAGAAAACTGTTAATTAAACAGAAACAAACCCTTTTAACAAATCAAAAATAGTTAAATGCATAAATAATTTTATAAACCTTCAGACAAACAGCAACAAAGAAACAAGTAAAGGAAAACAATATATATAATTGTGGTGCAAGATTACTGAGAGGGCGATTCAACTGGCGCACGGAAATGGACTCCTTCCGGCGAGCGACGAAACGGGCTTTAGGGGGGGAGTTGGTGGCGGAGGCCTTAACGCGGAGCAAGTGAAACGAGGGTGGATTTTTGGAGGTTTTGATGGATGATATGTTTGAAGGGAAGGAAAGGCGCGTTGAAGAGAGTGAAGAAGAAGATCCTAAGACCATGTTTGAAAGGACGTCGGAGAAATGGTTTGGGAATCGGAAAAGGTAGATAGAAAGCGGATATTTGGGGAAGAAGCCTTGGACTGTGGACTCTGGTATTTTGATCCCAGGGATAAGAGAAGAGATTTTTTGCCTGCCATTTGCGCCTGTGGTTAAATTGCGTCCCCTCGATAACAACAAAATTCAAACTAGTCACAAAAATATGTAAGTTTCTTGTCAAAATTAAATTACTTACAAGGTTAATATGATAGTTGTGCATATACTTCCATGTGCCACCTTCACCCTTGTCATGCATACTCGCCATATTTTACTTCCTTAGGCTGGATTTGCATAGATTGTGAGGTAGGACGCGATGCATTTAGTTTATTTTTTATTTTATAATATAGTATTGTTATAATATTTAATTTTATTATTATTGTTGCTTTTAAATTAACGGTAGATAAATACGGTGTCTATTCAAATTTACTTTAAATTATCATTTCTTTAAATAAATTAGTTTATTAGTGCTCTTCAACAAGAAAAATTATATGAATTTGGGATGCTGTATCATTTGTATCATTTTTTAATAATTTAATGTCATAAAAAAATTGATATAACATTAAACTATTAAAAAATTATACAAATAACGAGACATCTCAATTTCATATATTTATTTCTCATTCTTCAACTATTCATTTTTTATTCCTTAACGAATGATTCTTTTTCTTTTTTTTGTTAGTCTCTCCAAACTTTCCTCAACAATCACTCTTTTACTTCCTTTTTTCTTGCTCATCATTCCTCTCTAACTAACTTTACCATTTTCATCTTGCAACTCGACCCACCAAGTAAACAGTCACATCAATTTCTACCACCACATTTTTCTCTCAACAATTGATTGGTGAACGTAAACTTAAATAGTTCATTCACCTACACATTCTTGCATATAAAGAAGAATGAGAACAATATTCTCAAGCTTAATACCAACTTCAAACAACCCAAGTCAACTAAGACTGGTACGAGGCAACAATATCCTCCACAACAGTTGCAACCAAACCACCATTATTATCTATATAACCTGTATGACCCCCATTACTTCTATTTTGCAGGTTATGCACGGTGCCGCCACCTAGATATTACACTCAATACCCAAACCAACAAAGCCAACCACCACCTCCTTAAGGCCGCCATGGAGAGCAAACTTCACAAACCCAAACTCTAGCTTACAGACCCATGCAGATTTCCATGCAGCAACGAATATATTAGCAGCAACAAGTGGTGAATTTTAGGAATAAGAAGATTATAGAAGAACTCAAAGCAAATAGAACCCCCAATAATAGAGCCTTCAACTTGAAGCATAATGGGAAGAGACAGTTCAATCCTTCTTTAATGAAAAGAGTCCAAAGTCCATCAGAAACCTAGAAGCTGACCCATATACTAACCACAAATGCATAACCCACAAAGGCAAGCCAATTTTTTTAAGAGCAAATGCAGACTCTTACGAAGGAAATGCAGCCTTTTTTACAAAGGCAGGTCCATCGAGTTTGAATGGGATAACTCTAATGTGGTAGGAAAATATTTGTCTCAACTCTCAACTCACTTCTATATCAGGATCCGGACTGATATCCTGACCGTCTTCCATTGCTATCACCTTCATCGCGATCACCTCCACTTCCATAACAATTTATTTAATTTATCTTAATGTTTTGAAATTCTTTAAAAAAATTTATCAACGAACTTTATTTATTGTCTTTTATAATTAATATTCACCTCCATTAATATTATGTATCAAAATATGATACAAGTTCCATCAACTAGTAAGGGATTTTTCTTTCTAGAATTCCCATGATTTTGACTTTCAAATTCCATATACTTGTATCTTTCATGGACAATAGTTTTCTCTGACCAATATGCTCTTACCATTCAAAAATAATACCCATCTAAGGGATTTTTCTTTCTAGAATTCCCATGATTTTGACTTTCAAATTCCATATACTTGTATCTTTCATGGACAATAGTTTTCTCTGACCAATATGCTCTTACCATTCAAAAATAATACCCATCTACTTTATTGGTTTGGGTTGATTAAATATTTATAAATTATAATATTTTCTATTATTAAAATATTAATATAAATATTTTTCAATAATATATTAATAATATTATTTAAAATTTAAATTTAGTATTTTTAAATTTTATTAATAAAATAAAATTGCAATATTCAATAATTTGTTTATAATTTCTTACTTCTATAATTGGTTTAATTTTTGTAAAAATAATATATTTGTTTTATAATTTTGGGTGGTCGAGGTAGGTTTAAGTATTTTGGGGTTGAGGTTGGAGTTAAGAACAAAAATATCAAATAAAGTTCGATTTGGGACAAGACAAGATCGGCAAAAACCTTCCTATCCCACCTCGTTGATATCTCTAATAAAAATTATTTTGTTTTAAAATTAATTTTATTAACAATTAAAAATAAAGTAATGGTTGAAAACTCATCTTATATTTGGACTTGAATGTAATTATTTGTAATTACACAACTGTGATAAGTTTGGGTGATCAATGTAATTGATAGATCCCACTGATTTGAGTGTAATTCAAACACCTCAATTACAATTTCTAATTCTTGAAGTACGGTTGAAAATTGGGGTAATCACACTAATAATTACAAGCAATTATTAATTAACATATGGTTTTCCAAACATACATACATTTTTTAAGTTTAAGAAAATATTGGTATACAAGTTTATAAAAATTAATTTTATACAATGATATATTTTAATTTTAGGACATATATTTTATTTTTTTAAAATAGAATTATATGTTTTTCATTGATAAAAAATGCTTTTCTATTGTACACATCAAATCCAAATACTATCATCACCTTGTTGTTATTTTATGTTGAGTCTAAATTGATATTTGAAGGCAGAATCAAGTAGTGCTAGAAGCAGTGTTTAGGGAAGTTCTAACTGCTTCAGGCACTAGTAATGGAAAGCATAGAAAAATCGAGAACACGAGATGTTTACATAGCTAGGTTTCCTGACATCTGCAGGATCTTGTTTAGAGAGAATATTCGCTATCTTAACACCTTGTACAAGAAGTATTTTCAAGCTGTAATACTCATTAGTTTAAACTTCTCATTTTTGCATCTAAGATCTAAACATCTCTCCACTAAGTTTCCTCCTGAAAACTTAGGACTTTAACCAAGTTACATGATTGAGCTATGAACGTCACAGCAATAATGTGCAAGCGTACACTGTCGATACAAGTATAGTAGACAGATGTGAATCTGTCGGATATCGATCCCATGAGGATGGTTGTTTGTTGTCTATAATTGTCGGTGCAATGAAATAGTAAATGCAATAAAATTGTAAGATGGATTGTCGAAGCAATAATATAAAATTAAAATTGAAATGCAATAATAATGAAATGGGGTCCCCAACGTGGATAGTCAACAGAATACTAAGTGTGGCTCACAAGGTGTAAAATACTAGGTAATTATCGCTGCAATTAAGCACAATGAATGTCTTACCAAACTTGATTTCTCTATTAGATCTAAGACTTAAACATGCACACTAACCACACCTTCCAATGTTGGCAATGCAACACATTCAAGAACAAGTGGATTGAATTCCTTCAATCCCCAAGCAACTTTCGTTGTCTTGCTTGTTAGTTTAAATTGTCGCTGCACCTTCCAGTGACAATGACTGCAATAACACTTCCGTGATCAAAATATTCAAACCCAAAGATTAAACAGTAAAAGCAAGCTTGGATAAAATATCATTTAGTCTAAAAATCAAGTGTACTTCCATACAATCTTGAAATGAACATTAATCACCAGCGTTTAAGAAAGAAATATAAAAGAACAAATGGAGAATACTATTTCTAGGCTACTCAACTTGCTTCCTTACTTCCCTCTTGTGTCGCACTTAGGGCTCCTCGTCAGGAGCAGATCTGCATCCCTTCATGTTGGTTCACCTATAGAGGCCTCAAACCCCCTAGCCAAAAAGCTTCAAAAGCTTGATTGAAGAATATGCACCAAATGAGACTAAAATGAGAGAGAGAGAGAGAGAGTCTGTGTGTGTGATTTTCTCTTTCCTTGTGAGTATTTATATTCCTCCAAATTGTATAAATGTCTCTTCTGCAGAATTGAGCTGTCTATGGTTGTATCAGTTGGTTATACCAGACTGGACAGCTCATGCAATTTCTGTTCTTATCTAGACAACTATCAAGTACGGTGACAGTTTTGGGCGCAATTCTAGACATGCTTATACAACGACAACTCTGGACATATTCACACAGCGATAATTTTTAATGAGTTCCTACAGCGACAATTATGGGCAAGCTCGTGCAGTGATAATTTTGGGCGCAATTTTGGACATCGTCATGCAGTGACAATTCTAGGCGTAATTCTGAATAGGCTCATGTAGCGACATTAGTAGTAAAATATGACAAAATTGAGAGCAACTAATCTAAGGTCCATTGAGTTAGAAAATGTAATAAACTAAACTAAAAAATGCTAAAATATGTGCTAAGGATGACTAAATGAGAACAACTTAAATAATAAGTAAGGAGAAATTCATGATTCTTTATAGTACTATCATTACACACTTGATTATTACAGTTTTATGCTGTCAAAAAAATGTTCCTTGCTAAACAAAATAAAGTACTCTCAAACTCTATATAAAACATATACAAGTCCCTATAATATATAAGTGAATGATACTTGGAACATATTATATCTTTTACAATCAATTATCCCTTCAAGTAAGCAAGATAACTTGCACAAACAATATTTTCTAAACAACACAAGATAAGGCTTAAATCATATGGATTATTTTTTTATAGCTTAATTCAATTCGATCCATGAGTTAAGGAATGATGATTTCTTTGATCTAATCCAAACCAAACAAATCTCCAAGATCTCTTGTTAATTGAAGTTTGGATATCAAGGATGGGTTGACAAATATCCCAATCAACTAAAGAAATCTCAAACTAAAGAATTTCTTTCCTAAAATTTGTCAACTCAAACATAACAGTTTTTCTAAGTAGGCAGTTCTACTACCAGTTGGCACTGGTTCAGTTTGTAACACTCCATACCGAACCAATCATTGGGTCCGAGCTACAAGATGCCACATTCGTTACTAGAGAAACTATTATCAATTATATTCAATATTTGACAATAAACATTCGAATACGAGACTTTCATACATAAAACATGTTATATAAACGTTTTCGGGTCAAATACAAGCTTACAAAAGCTCTAAACCATCCCGGGGTCGAATAAGGACTAAACTGTAAAGTTTTCAAAATATTTCAAGTAGATGTCGTGACTTCCAAGGCATATTTTCGCAACATTGAAGATAGTAGCGAAGCTCTCTGACCTGAAGACCAAATTATAAGATTTTCAAAACAAAATAGAGTCGATGTTGTGACCTCAACAGGGCTCGTCGCGAATAGATAGGTTGATATTATAACATTCAGGGTGTGAAGTCACGAAATTAGTGGTAGGCCACTAAGTCTCTATTTTCCATTAACATCAACCTAGTGTCATGGGGCTAGAATTATTAGTGAGAGCTCTAGCCTTTCAAGAACAAGGGTGATTATTCTTCACTGGTGTGTGTAAGATCTAGGTTCACTAGTTGTATTTGTTTTAAAGATAGTGGATTCATATCTCTTATATAGTCTCCGTAGATGTAGGGGAACCAAACTGTGTAATCAATTTGTTGTCTCTTGTATATGTGATTTATTAATGAAAGTAAACTATTATAAAAAAGTAAGAAATATATTGTGATAATCTTAACAGTCATCTCTTATAAATGATTTAAAAGTCTTTAGAAAACTTACTGCCTTCGAATGTACTCGCATTCGGCGTGTATTTTTAGGCTTTTCCAAGTATACGAGTTGAGTTGTAATATAGTTACAACGAAGTAATGAGTACTCCAAGGATTGTACCCAAGGCAGGAGAAGCTATAGTAACTTTAATCCCTACAAAGAAAAGAAGTAATTAGTAATCTTTTTAGGGTTTATAGTTGATCGCTCTATAAACGTCACAGCAATAATGTGCAAGCGGACACTATCGACGCAAGTATAATAGACATATGTGAGTCTGTCGGATATCGATCCCACGAGGATAGTGTTCTTGTTGCTTAAATTTGTCGAAGCAAAAGTAGTTAAAATAAGAAGAATTGTCAGGAGCAATGTTAGTGCAATTAAGTCAAGGCTGCACAAATAAAAGAGTTGAAACTGTCAACGCAAATATTGTAAAACTGTAATACAGATTGACAAAGCAATTTAATAGAAGATGAAATGAATGTTGAAGATGTTTTGTGAAAGTAAATTAAGAAAATTAAAGAAGTAAAACAATGTTAAAGAAATGAGGAGATCCCTGATTTGGCAAGTTGGCAAACACTAAATGTAACTACAAGGTAACTGGTAGATAAATTGTCGCTGCAATTAAGTTCTATGAAATCTCACTACTTTCGACTTCTCTATTTAGCAAAGACCCAAACACTTACATTAGCCACACCTTCTAGTGCTGGTAATGCTTTGCATTTGAGAACAAGTGGCCAGAATTCCTTCTTGCCTCAAGCAACTTCCGTTGTCTTGTTTATTTATCTAACTTTGTCACTGCACCTTCCAGTGACTGTGACTGCAATCGCACTTCTGTGGTCAAAACAGTTAAATCCAAAGATAAACAGTTAAAAAGAATTGAGCAGAAATCAAAATACATCTAATATTAATAGGTACTTCCATACACAATTAAAGTCAACAGAATTTATCAAAATTTAAGAGGAATTAAAGAATAAATTGAAGCATTCTATTCCTAGCCTACTAGAATCCTTTCATAATTGCTCCTCTTGCGTCGCACTTAGAGCACTCCTTGTCAGAAGTAGTTGCCTTCTCGTTGCATCAGATCACCCTCCAAGAAAGTTAAGCTTCCATGGTAGCTTACTTAAGAAAGAATCAGAAAAATATTGAATTAATTTATTCACAAGCTCGATTTCTCTTTTCTCTTCTCTCTCTTCCCAATATTTATCTTTGCTGCCAAGTACAGGTGTCCTTCTGTCCTCAGGTCTAACTTCCTTACAGCTGTACAAGTTAGTTAATCCAGCTGTACACTCACGCAAATTTGGTTTATGCAGTAAGCAGTTGCAGGTTGTCACGACATTTCTGGACGCAAATTTGCACTTTAATTTGCTGCGACAACTTTGACATCTTCATGCGCTAGTACTTCTGGATATGTTCACACAACAAAAATCCCTGATGTAATCTAGAAGTACTCATGCAGTGACATGTTTGGGCACAATTCTGGATCAACTTGTAGCAACAACTTTTAACACTTTCCTGCTTTGATATTCTAAGATGAATCCCTGCGCTGACAACTTTAGACGCAATGCTAATACTAAATGTAGCGACATTAGTAGCATAAATGGGATAAAATGAAAGAAAATTAGACCACACATCACTAACTTGGAAAATGCAATTATTAACTACAAAATGCTAAAATAATACAGAAGGAACAATTTATACTCTAATTAGGGAGAATTTAATGGTTTTTTCCAATGCTATCACACCCCTAAACTTAAGTTTTTACTTGTCCTCAAGTAAAAAAAAGTTAGTAAAGTCATATCAACATTCTTGTCAAAGCACTCATCATTCTAGCAACTTAAATTCTCTGGGATCCTAATGTATAAATTACATTCATATGAAAGAAAATTGCACTGACAATTTATAGGTATGAATTAATCAAGACTTCAAAATTACTAATGCTAGCATCATGCTTTAAATGTTAAATCCTCTTAACCAATACAACATTTTTTATGATATACATATATATTTTCTTTTTCTTTTCTTCTTTTTTTATACGCGGTTGAGAGATGTCATTGCATTACTATACCTTTGATCTTGGGCAGTAACGACGGGGTGCAACAAACCCCTAGGAAGTATGTAACTATGCCGACACACACTCTTGCAGTGACAGCCTTTGGCTAGATAATTTTTCTAACACTTGCATTGGAGTGTTCCCCCTTGATAAGTCACAATGCACCCACATTGGAGTGTCTTTTATTAGTAGTTATAACTATATACATAGCTGCATATGGCAAGTTATCCAAGATTCAACTAATGATACTACTTATTCATTACTGATGCAAATTCAACCATTCATCCAAAAAATAAAAGGATACAACATTCAATCATATTCATCCAATTTACACATTAGCATCTCACATAATTCAAGAATTAAGCATCAAATGAAAAAAAAATTGTAGTCACATTTTTCATAACTTTGCATTCTTTAATTAAACTGAAAGACAAATAATAGCTTAAAATTGTGGGTACAATTGCATTTCTATTCCATACATATTTCCCCCAAACTTAGAATTTGCATTGTCCCCAATGCACAGACAATAATATACAAATATTTATGGAAATGCAGCTACAATGCAAATGCGTTTACAAATGAAATGTGGAGACAAGTAAAATGCAATGACAACTATATGATATGCAAGAATCTAAACTAAACTAAGTGTGAAAAAGTAAAGACTAAATCAGTGTGTCGCAGTTGAAGATGTGGCTACCTTGATCTTTCTCTTTTCCTTTGGGTGCTCCTCATTGCAATTCTTCTTACGCTTCTTTTTGTTTTGCGCTTACGTTTCTTTTTTGTTGGTTCAATCGGGACAGGGGATTGCTCCTTTAGGTTTGGTTGTGTGTTGGCTTCATTGACTGTAACATCCGAAGGATGAAATTCAGCAAGTGGTGCCAGATAAGGCACAATAGCCAGAGGATTAAAATCTTTGTTGCTGAATATTATAGCCTCGGCCTGACTCGCCCCAAATGGTGCCAGGTCATCAGTATTTGCACCTACATTATCAGGTGCGACGATAAATTCCTCAGATAAATTTGTCACGACAAATTCTTCCTCTTTCTCGTCTCTTTTTTTTTTTCTTCTTTCTTTTCTTTTCTACATCTTCCTCCGCAATACTCACAGAATCCATGGTGATATGCTCTTTTGCAACAGCTTCCTTCTCCGCCATATTTGCCCCCAAACTGTTAGAAAACTCATCATCAAATAGGCTAATGATATTACGGAAACACTCCTTTGCATCCCTGGAACGCACATCCTGATCCTGATCATCAGAAATGTGGACCATGTATGAAGACTGGATAGATTGAGTCTTCCCTTTCGAAGCAGCGTTCTCAGTTGATGGTGTTGCCTTCCTGATGATAGGGGAAATACTAGGAATTCTGGCAAGGGCTGCTTGCTCATGCTGCGTAGCGTGCTGATGATTGCCATATTCCACGTCTCGGTATAGGCATAGAATAAGTTATGTGAGTGCTCTATCTCTTCCACAGCACCGACAAGTTTAATTTTCTAGACACTCATCCTGTCAACGAGTTGCTTAATTTCTATCAATTTCTTCCAAAGTTGGGGATCTATGACGCATGAGGATGCTTGTCCTTCTTCTTTACTTTGCCTTTCTCTTTCTTTTGCACAACTTCTTTTACAACAGAGTCTCTGTCCCCCTCGTCATTCGATCGACCGAGACATCATTAATGGGGCTTTTATTTTTTGAGAATTCTTCCCCTCGTGAGGTATAACACCCTTCCATCTACACAACTGCATGATAAGAGAGGGAAAAGGCAGTATACCTGTTTGTTTCACTGTAGACTCTACAATCTTTTGATGCAGGATTGCATCAACATCTATCCGATGGCCTTTGATGTGGAATGGATAAGACACACTCTATCCAAAGTGAGTGTGGTGCTATGGGTGGAGGGCAAAAGGCGATAGTTGATGAATGGAACTAGACTTTGCTCTAGACCGTGAGAAAAAGACGATGCATTATATAATTGTTAGGATTACTCCCGATCTAGATAGCACCATCTATGCACTAATCATTTAGCAGCAAATACGTACCTTTCTCTATTAATTGTTCTAAGAAAGCAACATGCTCATCCTCTCCTTAAGTGATGTTGTACAAGGCATTTATATGGTCAGTGCTACACGGTACCAGCCCCTATCGAATAAAGACAAATTCTTGCTCCCTGTCAATCAGATTAGCATAGAATTCTCTTACCAGGGATGGAGAATACCCCTCTAGATGGTCGCAAAATTTCTCTCATCCTAAGTGCGAGATGGTTTTGTTAACTTGCTTTCCTAGCGTGAGCATTGAAGATAATTAGAAGTCTTGCTTTAGGTGACACTTCCGCTTCAACATAGTATCATAGAAGCGGTCTTTGGCGGCTTTTGTTAACAACAGGACTGGTTTTTTGTGTAGTAGTTGTTCGACATTACAAACCACCGCAATAGATGATTCAGCGACCTGTTTCGAAGGGGTTTTAGAGCCTCTAATTCTAGCCATGGTTATATGAGAGAAAGAAAGTGAAAATTCACAGAAAATCTAAAGGTTGAAGAAAAGAATAGATTGTAGCAACAATGGTGGATGTGAGTGTGAAGAACACCGTCGACATAATGGGCTGTTTTATAGAGGATGAAACCAAAAGGCGTGATGATTTCCACTGCTATGAGAGGACACTGTGTCTGCATCCAATAAAAGCAATGACACAGATTATCCTTTTTCTAAATCGATCCAACAGTTGAGGAACGGGGAGAATCAATCAGCATGATTCTTTCCTGAAACGTTTCATAGTGGTGAGTCAGCAGTTAAATGCGTCGACAAGTTGTGTTTGTGTGTGTCGACAAAAAGGATAACTTTTATTCTTGCAAAAAACTAAAGAAAACAATTAAAGAAAATAAAATACAAAAAGTAAATAGAAAAATTGTAGGGACATGTTAAGAAAATGTGACCAGGTTAATGGTCTTGTTCTATTCGTGATTGTCTAGACTGAGATAGTTCTTCAATCGTTGTCCATTCACCTTGAATTGGTGCCCATCGTTTAAATCTTTAATTGTCACTGCACCATGAGGAAATGCTTCGACAAATTCGAAAGGTCCTGACCATCTACAGCGCAATTTACCAGAATACAGTTTTAAGCGTGAATTAAATAAAAGAACTAACTGACTTGTAGAAAATTGTCGCCGCAAAATGATGTTGTCATGCCATTGCTTTGCCTTTTCTATATAAATGGCAGCATTCTCATAAGTATTGCGTTGAATTTCCTCTAGTTCCGAAATGTCCAACAATCTCTTTTTCCAGCAGCATCATAATCTAAATTCACTTGTTTAATTGCCCACATGGTCTTATGTTCAAGTTCAACAGGTAAGTGACAGGATTTACCAAAACCAGCTGATACGACGACATTCCTAATAGCATTTTGTAAGTTATGCGAAGTGCCCACAATGCATCATTGATCTGTGAAGACCAATCACGTCTGGATGGATTAACCACCTTTTCAAGGATATTCTTTATTTGCCAATTTGATACTTCAGTTTGGCCATTTGATTATGGATGATATGTGGTTGCCATGCGATGCTTAACACCATAACGTTTTCATGCTATCTCCACTTGATTACAATGAAAATGAGTGCCTTGATCACTGATTAATGCTCAAGGTGTACCGAATCGTGTAAGGATATATTTGTGAAAGAACTTCAACATTGTCCAAGCATCATCTTTAAGAACAGCTATTGCTTAGACCCACTTTGAAACATAATCAACAGCGACCAGAATATAAACATTTCCATAAGAATTGAGAAATGGTCCCATGAAATCCATACCTCAGACACCGAAAAACTCAACTTCCATGCTAGGCTGTTGCAGCATCTCGTTGCGTCTAGATATTGATCCAATGCACTAACATTTATCATATTATTGAACAAAATTATGGGCCTCTCAAAACAAAGTTGGCTAATAAAATCCTGACTGAAGGACCTTTGCAGTAGTCTTAACACCACCAAAGTGACCACCATAAGGTGCATCGTGGCAATGCGTCAAGATCGAAAGCATTTTTTCTTTAGGGACGCAGCGACGAAATAATATTGTCGACGCATACCTTGAACAAGTATGGCTCATTCCAATGGTACTTCGCAACATCTCGAAGAAATCTGACCTTTCGGTGACCAGTTGCACTTAGTGGTAGCTTTCTACAGACCAAATAATTGACGATATCTGCATACCATGGAGATGCGTCTACAAAAAATAGCTTCTCGTTTGGAAATGCATCGATAATTTATGACTTTTTTCCATCTTCACTTTCAGATTCCAAACGAGATAAATGGTCTGCTACCTAGTTTTTCGATCCTTTTCTATCTTTAATTTCAACATCAAATTCTTGTAATAACAGGATCCATCTAATCAACCTAGGTTTGGCATTTTTTTGGCAAAGAGGTATCTCAATACAGAGTGATCAGTATAAATTGTAACTTTTGTGCCGATAAGATACGAACGAAACTTATCAAATGCAAAAACTACTACCAACAAAACTTTTTTATGTGGTTGTATAGTTACCTGTGCTTGAGTAAGAGTTTTGCTAGCATAATATACTGTATGAAATACCTTGTCTTTGTGTTGTCCAAGCACAACACCTATGACATAATCACTCGCATCACACATTACTTCAAACGGTTATGATCAGTCCGGTGCGATGACAATAGGTGCTTGCACTAACTCTTGCTTAATTTTTACACATGTTTCCAGACAGACAGCATCGAACATAAACTTTTTATTTTGCACCCACAACTTCAGGTGCGGGGATAAATTTCTCAGCTAAATTTGTCTCGACATCTTTTTCTTCTTCATCTTTTTCTTCCTTCACACGAACTTTTTCCCTTTTCAACATCAAGTCAGTAAGTGCAGTACAATTTGTACAAAATTGCTTTGACAAAGGAATCCTAATGTGTCGACAATGGTGTTTATTTATTCCTCGATTGGTACAGACACAATATTTGTTCCTTCTTCTTCAAGTGCTTCGTACTCTTTTATTCTTCACAACGTCCCAAAAAATTTCCACTCTTTCTTGCGTTTTTTCCAATTTCGTAACTTTGTAATTACGGATAAAGACATCAAATTATGCTTTCATTGAAATCACATAATGTCTTTCTAATATACCGATCACTAATGGAATAGAGTATTGTGAAGCTCTTGGGATCCTTAAATTTTTGGAGCAATTTAATTGTCATGACAGTGTACCCTTCAGTAAGTGCAATTGCTTCAACTTCTCCCAATCTTTTCTTCTTTGACAATGTATCTTCAAGTTTCTAAGGCTGTTTTGCTATAGCATTTGTGGCGACAAAATGATCTGATTCTGTCTCTGCAATATTTTGTTTAACTTCTTCAACTGTAGTTTTCTTTTCAGATTGTTCTGACATCTTTCCATTATCGAGATCTGAATTATCTTCCTTTACTGTAGCATCTGTAACAACTTCAATTAGTTGAGTCTCACTTCTGGGAATGATTCCCTCACAATACTCTTGCCCTTATGATATCGAATTCTCAATATCAATCGGCAAAGATTCTTGTGGTCGCAAATTTATTGCGCTCACAATTTGGTCAACTTGATATTCTAGAGCTCGTATGGATTTAACTTGACTCTGAAGCACTGCTTCAGTCTTGGCAAAATATTGTATCAGCAAATTTTCAATTGATGAAAATTCTGATGCTTCGTCTTGCTGGGTATTTTTCCTTGATAAGAGTTTATCATAATTGGGTATTCTTCCAAGGTCTTGATTGTTCCAACAAAAATTTTGATGTTGCTCCCACTCTGGCGTGTAGGTGTTGGAATATGGATTTTCATTTCGATCAAAATTCTCCATGTGGTACACATTTGCTGGATTTGATGGGCATTATTCAAACTCATGGTTGCTTCCACAGTAATCGCAAATTGTCACTGCAAATTTTCATTTTGCATTCTGCATTGAATTACTCATATTAGTCAAAGAAGATACTTGAGTGGTTATGGCATCGAGCTCTATTTCTATAGCATCACTTATGCTAGTCAAACATCTTGAGGTTCTATACACCTCGTTCCTAGCCATATTTCACTAAAATAAAAAGATAAAAGTAAACAACAAAAAGGAAACAAGTTAGTGACAAATAAAATTTAGATAATAAAGAATAAATGCAAAGACAAAAATAGACATCAAACAAATGCCATCCCCAACAACGGCACCAAAACTTGATCGCGCTATAAATGTCACACCAATAATGTGCAAGCGGATACTGTTGATGCAAGTATAATAGACAGATTTAAGTCTGTCGGATATCGATCCCACTAAGATAGTGTTCTTGTTACTTAAATTTTTCGAAGCAAAAGTAATTAAAATAAGAAGAATTTAGCAGGAGTAATGTTAGTGCAATTAAGTCAAGACTGCACAAATAAAAGAGTTAAAATTGTCAACGCAAATATTGTAAAACTATAATACAGATTGTCAGAGCAATTAATAGAAGATGAAATGAATGTTAAAGATGTTTTATGAATGTAAATTAGAAAATTAAAGAAGTAAAACAATGATAAAAAAATGGGGATCCCTGATTTGGCAAGTTGGCAAACACTAAATGTGACTACAAGGTAACTGGTAGATAAATTGTCACCGCAATTAAGTTCTATGAGATCTCACTACTTTTGACTTCTCTGTTTAACAAAGACCCAAACACTCACATTAGCCACACCTTCCAATGCTGGCAATGCTTTGCATTTGAGAACAAGTGGCCAAAATTATTTCTTGCCTTAAGTAACTTCCGTTGTCTTGCTTGTTGATCTAACTTTGTCACTGGACCTTCCAATGACTGTGACTACAATCGTAATTCCGTAGTCAAAGCAATTAAATCTAAAGGTAAACAGTTAAGAAGAATTGAGAAGAAATCAAAATAGATCTAACATTAATAAGTACTTCCATACACAATTAAAGTCAACAGAATTTATCAACATTCAAGAGGAGTTAAAGAAGATATTGAAGCATTCTATTCCTAGCCTACTAGAATCCTTCCGTAATTTATCCTCTTGCGGCACTTAGAGCACTCCTTGTCAGAAGTAGTTGCCTTCTCATTGCATCAAATCACCCTCCAGGAAAGTTAAGCTTCCATGGCAGCTTACTTAAGAAAGAATCAGAAAAATATGGAATTAATTTTTCACGAGCTCGATTTCTCTTTTCTCTTCTCTCTCTTCCCAATATTTATCTTTGTTGCCAAGTACAAGTGTCCTTCTGCCCTCAAATTTAACTTCCTTGCAGCTGTACAAGTTAGTTAATCCAACTATACACTCAAGCAAATCTGGTATATGCAGTAAGTAATTGTAGGTTGTCGCTACATTTCTGGATGCAAATTTACACTTTAATTTGCTGCGACAACTTTGACTTCTTCATGCGCTAGTACTTTTGGATATGTTCACACAACAAAAATCCCTGATGTAATCTGGAAGTACTCATGCGGTGACATGTTTAAGCGTAATTCTAGATCAACTTGTAACGATAACTTTTAAACTTTTTTGCTTTGATCTTCTAAGATGAATCCCTACGCTAATAACTTTAAACGCAATACTGATACTAAATGTAGCGACATTAGTAGCATAAGTGAGATAAAATGAAAGAAAATTAGACCACACATCACTGACTTAGAAAATGCAATTATTAACTACAAAATGCTAAAAATGTATGCTAAATATATTATAAAAGGAACAATTTATACTCTAATTAGGGAGAATTTAATGGTCTTTTCTAATGCTATCAATAGCACGAAAGGAAAATAAAGGATTTGGGGTTTTGGTAAATAAATAACATAAAATAAAAAAAAAAGGAAATAGAAATGAGAAATTCGATAAATAGATTTGTGGAGGATTAGCTCGCTTCAGTATGACTTCTTTAATTGTCGCTTTTAGGGGTTTTCATCAATCAACTAGTCATTACCCTAATAGGATCTTCCGATTTTCCACTAACATAACGAGTCAACAAAAACTACTTATCTTCCGACCTCAAAATCTAGATTGGTTTGGGGTAAAGGTGTTAACGAATGGGCAATACAAATTTGGGTTAATTCCTACCTAAATGACTTCCTTGGGTTGTCAGGCCTAGGGTTGTTTCATGTTCTTCCTTTTCCAAACAATTGATCCGTTGAAAACCCCTTTTATACAACAATCAAATAATCATACTTCCACTCCCTAATCCCTCACAAAGGGATTAATTCCTCATAGTTTCTTTAAATATCATACATTCAATAAAGATAAACATAGAATTGCGATTGAAATATGAATTAAAGAAACTAAGAATTTGTATAGCAATCTGTTGGGATGAATCCACAATCATTTATCCGAAGTTACAATTCTTGGTTCCACTTGAAACAGAAATGAAAATGATAAGAGAAAATGAAAAACAACTAAGACCTAAATTACAAAAAAAACTAAACTTAAGGAAAAGAGATGTGTAAACCTAAGTGCTAAAGGGGCCTATTTATAGCCTTAGGACGACTTTTGCTTAACCTTAGGTCAATTGTCGTTCTTCGTGTTTAAGTTACATTATAAAGATCGAAACACCTTTCACTCGGTGTAATTTTCATTTTTGGGAGTCGATGTCGCAACACACAGGAGCCATGTCGTGACAGAGAAGAAAGTCTACTGCTTGGTGTGTTTTCTAGGCATTATCACGACACACAATGCCCTTGTCGCGTCATAGAAGACAACTTCAGAATTTTGCAGATCTGGTCCCTGTGTTGCGACATAGATCAGTTTGTGTCATGATATAGTGACCAACTTTCTTTATTTTTCATCTTCTAGAGGTCTTTGCACACTCACAAAGTCTGTTAGCCAACCTTTAGGCCTTACTCGGCCCTAAAGTAAATAAAAAGCACATTTTTACACTTTTGACACATTTTATTCAACATTTCAAAACTAAACTAAATCCTAAGCAAACCTAATGAAAATGCTTAATATCAAGCTTCTAAAGTGTGAAAACTAGTTTAATCTACTAGGTCGAATTACGAAAGATCAAGCTCCCCCACACTTAAGTCATTGCTTGTCCTCAAGCAAACAAAAACAAAATCAATGGAAAGAAAAACATAAAAGCTTGAGCATAAATCGTACAAGGATCGAGTTTGCAACACCTACATTAGACATTATATATCTTCCAATAATTTCAACATGATGAGCAAGTAATCTTACCATTTTTTATTAAAAACATCTAAGTTTAGTAAGTTACAAAAGATACAAATATAAAGATTTTATTGGTATAACTCCATCAACGACTAATACAAGCACTTTACTTAACCTAGTACAATATAAAGAGCTATAATGGAACTATGTAATGCCATATTCATTCATGCATAGGACTGTTTAGGTCACATAGGTCTTTTCGACTTGTAACGTTCTGAGGCTTAGGACAGGTATGAAGTTCAAAAGAATGGTAAGCATAAAAGGTTACAAACACAAAATAGTTTGGCACATTGTATTGCTCCCTATTCTTCCCTTCTTAGTATCACATTCCCTCTCACCACTTTATTTCTCCTTCTCTCACCTTCTTTTTCTCTCCTTTTTAGGAAATATCAATATGATCTAATCCCTTTAGTTAGCCTACGAGTCCCTTATATTCTTGAACAATTTTTTTCTTTTTGGTTTGTTGTGAATTTGTCACTTTTCATACTTTTCTCACTCAAGATTGTTTTCTTTTGTTTATTTTAACTCGTCATTTCTTTTTTTTTCTTTTCGAATTTTTCTTGTTACATATTTCTAGCTATTTTAAAGTTCATATACCATATTGATTCTCCTATTTCACTCTTGTTTTACAAAATCCACCTTGATGAGTCTACTTACCTTAAATACATATGGCCATACGTCTATAATCGTGTAAATTCGGGCCAAAGAAAAGGGTAAACACAAATTGACTTTTCTAAGCTTTATGGGTTGTAATGTGGTTCATTGAAAATGGTCAATAAGATCAAAGATGGCTACTAAATGACAAAATTATAATAAGGTTGCTCTTTGGCTCTAAGTTTATCCAAACAATGCCTTAGGTCATCCCTAAACATCTCAATATGCATAACGTCAATTTAATCACACAATTCCAAAATTACCATCTATCATATATACTAGCATGCTCGTTTCCTCGTATTATTCATATAATTTGGTACAATAATATCTCTTTATCTATATTTAGTGTAACCTATAGAACTTAGTAGTTTCATGCTCAAAATTTAAAAATTACACATCATCATGCTAAATTTATTCAAAAGATACAATTAACCTATTATTCATGCTCCTAACCAATCACTTGTATTTCTACAAGCTCAAGCACACGAAAAAAGCAAAAATAAAAAATAAAAACAAAGCAAAAAATTCTATGTTACCCCTTACACTTTAGAAAACATATTGTCCTCAATGTGTAGTCCCTAAAAAGAAAGAACGAAGTTACCCGATTGATCGTGAAAGGCTTCACTACTAATGGTGGTTCCTTCTCCTTTTGTCATGAATATCTCCAAATGTTGTGCCTTCATTATGTGGGGTTCCTACATAAAAATAACAAATACATATGCAAAAATAAATCTAATGCTACTCTACTCCCACTCCTACTAGTAAATAAGTCCTCAAATAAAAAAAAACCAAATCATCCAAATTACAAGTCTTGTAAAAATAAAAAAATAAAGTCTTTTAACTGAAAACTTTAAAAAAGTCAATCCTCCTCCGAATCATCCGAGGGATGCATTTGTTACGGTGTCATCGATGCCTTGTGCTTGCCGGAGACATACTCTCTATGAGAGCTCCCACATTGTTTCTTTGTTAGGCTTCGAATGATTGGTCCCTTGTGAGTCGAGTATTGTGGCTAAAACATCGCCTCATACTCATCCTCCGTTCCCGAATACTCTTGATCAACTTTCTCTTCTTTCTCACCATCTCTTCCTCCCTTGAACCGATTCTGATGGGAACATGTTTGGGGGATAGTTTGGTGCATGAAGTCCATTCATCTTTGCAAATGCGGTAAGTACCAACCTCGTTTCTTGTATCCATCAAATCATGTTGTCGAGTTTCCCTTTCATGTTGCTTGCACATTCTCCCTGAACTGTTGTTTTATCCTTTTGTTTAAAGGAAGCAGGTATGTCCATCTTTTCTTTCTTCGTTTGTCCCATTCCGTAATCTGCTTTTGCTAAAGCCCAACATATTGTTTGTACAATGAATACTCGATAATATTTCGAGTTGGCTTAAAAAATTGCTTGTTTTCACTGATCAACACTCCTGCCTTTTTGCATAGTAACGTTACTAAATGGAGAAAGAAAAGGCTACTCTTTTTACTTTACGTACAATGCTTCATCTCCCTGTAAATCAAGCTTCCTACACAAATTTGCTTTCATTGCAAGATGCCATATACTAAGAAAACTCGAAAAGTGTTAACATCAGAAACGTTTAAAGCTGGTGCAATTTGAGTTGCCAAGAACTGCACCCATATTTTTGCGACTGGAAACATGATAGCCTGATTAAAGTCAGAAGGAGAACTTGCATCCGGTCTATAATTCCAAGTACCCCTTCCCTATGTCAAGAATTTAATAATTTATTCTATGTCGATGTTCTTAAACAAGTCTAAGTCCACACTATCTACATAATCTTTCTCATAATATGGTACGTTATAATACTCACAGATATCCTTAGGTAAAATGGGAACCTCTTCCCCTTTTATTATTACTTCTTTAATGGTTTTACCGTATCCCCTTCTAATCATATTGTCTTTAAGATATGTATAAAACTCTTGAACTATAGGTAAAACAACATTACCTGTTGGGGTGACACAAAATTGCTTCCATTGATGGTACCTTACTAATATGCAGATTTTTTGCATTGAATCATAGAGGGTTCAAACCCTCACTCCTGAATTAATGACCTTCCTTGTATAGTTAAGAAGTATCTCTCAGTTTCAATGTTTTCAAAATGTTCAGGATCCGAAACCTCTTGGGTTTGTTGAATCATGGTTTTCTTGATTTTTCGTGGAGGCATTATAATCTACAAATAATGATCAGGGATGAACAGTAATCAATAGAACAATGATAGTTAAGAGATACCTTAACCTCGATTTCGTGCTTGTTGAAACACTTGATTATCTCTTTAATATTGAACTTGTTACTTCCGTCCTTCTATGCTTTGAACAATGAGTATGAAAGTTTGGGAATTTTGAGTATGGTTGAGAGTGGATGAGAAAGTTTGGAGGAGATATAAGTATTTTAAATGTTTAAAGATGTTTAGGCTTAGGTTAGTATTTATAGGAAAGCTTTAAATTAAGGTTTTAGGGTTAAAAAATCAAGTAAAATATGTTTTAAATCTTTGGGTTGCGCAATCGGGTCTGGTCGACCCTGTGAAATTGCATACAATGTTGTGACACAGGGGATTTCGTGTCGTGACATACCCTTCAGTATACCTTTCTCAACATAGACTCCTTCGTGTCGCGACATACCTGCCAGTGTTGAAATTTCTTGTAACGTAGATAATCTGGATCTTGTGTCACAACACTAGCCATGTGTGTCGCGTCATCGAAGTGCTTTGGAGGATTTTAAGCATTCTGGTTACCTTGTCGCGACATGGGCAAGCCATGTTGTAACACTCGTGTTAGTGTCTCCTGAGTGTTATCCTGAAATGGAATATTGAAATGTTAGTATGTTAGTACAAATAAAAAAAAAAAAAATTGCTTATTAATGCCTACCAAAATTGTCTGGCAAGTCAGTCAGTGTGCATTTCGGCATTTTGGAGTGGTTCGTTCTGTCATAATTAGTCCAACATCCATCATGCCAAGCTATCTTTTAGGGTTTGTCTCTTTCCCTAAAGTTTCCCTTTTGACCTGCATTAATCACTGATATTTCCTTACGTCGGTCATATATGCCTGTAACAGATATAAATTGACGCCACCACATGATTCTGTATTTACTTCCTCTATTATACCAATCATGAAAAATATAGGCTTGATCATCGTGCCTTAACAGTTACTCAATTACCTCATCTAGAAAGAACGAATTCCTCAATGGATTTTCGTGTAATTGACTCAATGTTGGTGTAACTGAATCCTTTCCAAAATTCCATTTCCAACTGGCATCATATATTCCCACGGGATTGAATAGCATCTCTGCACATGGTTCTTGAAACCGTAAAAAATTTTGGACTTTCCACGAATTTGTTTCCTTGTTTACTGAGGACATCACATTTCATCATTCGCGAAGAGTGATATAAGTGTTCATAAATTTATATCTTCCCTGTTATTTGGAGAGTATGAAAAACTCTAATATTACTAATTTCTTTGGGAATTTGCTTCAAAAGAGAGATATTGTATGTTATAGTCATTTCCCATTCAAAACCTAATCCTTGATTTACATATTTTCCAATTTCCCACATTTCTTCCATGAATTTATCTATAATCGTGGCTAGTTGGAGATCCAGGCTTTGTAAATGGAGATCGTCACCATCACTTAAAGAAATTAATTTATCACTGGCTTGAGGCTTGCTTTCAATTCTCAAATTTTTTTCAATTTCCTCTTCCAATGATATCTTTTCTATATGCTCAATGAATTTTCCAACATGTTCCTCAAAAGATTCTATCTCTTTGTTTTGGACAATGAATAACCTCTGCTCTTGTTCTTTTTGCTCAGGTTCTTCGTGTTGCTTTCACAAGATTAATCATAAGTTTGTTCGGGGATCAGGATCTCTCCTTAAAGTTGACTTAACTCGAGCATCAGTAATCTCTGATTTTCCTGTATCTCCTAATCTTCATAAAAACCATCCTCATAAATTTTGTAATCGTAATTATGTTCCTTAACTAACCACATGTAGTAGTAATCATCCACGGCACAAAAGTATCGTGGGGATGTAGTTGACAGGGGTGAATCTGAAAATAAAGACCTGTTAGTATTGTTAAATGAGAATCGTAAATATATCCTAAAAATTCCTAATTATTCTTGTTAACAATGCAAAATTAAAATTCACTAAAGACGTTGCCTCCCAGCAACGACGTCAACAACTTGACCACATCCGAACGTACTTCCATTTGGTGTATATTTTTGGGCTTCCGCAAGTATACAGATCGAGTTGTAATATTGTTACAACGAAGTAATGAGTACTCCAAGAGTCATACCCAAGGGAGGCGAAGCTATTGTAACTTTAATCCCTGCAAAGAAAAAAGTAATTAGTAATCTTTTTAAGGTTTTTAGTGCGATAGAAAAATAAAAATTTTGTGTTTTGGTAAATAAATAACATAAAAATAAAGTAAGGGTAATATAGATGAGAAATTCGATAAACAAATTTTATGGAGGATTAGCTCGTTTCAGTATGACTTCTTCAATTGTCACTTTTGGGGTTTTTATCAATCAACCAGTCGTTACCGTAGCAAGATCTTTCGATCTTTCACTAACATAACGAGTCAACAAAGGCTACTTATCTTCTAACCTCATAGTTTAGATTGGTTTGGGGGTAAAGGTGTTCACGAATGAGCAATACTAATTTTGGATTAATTTCCATCGCAATGACTTTCTTTGGTTGTCAGACCTAGGTTTTCACGTTCTTCCTTTTTCAAACACTTAATCCGTTAAAAATCCCTTTTATACAATAATCAAATAATCATACTTCCACTCCCTAACCTCCCAAAAAGGGATTAGTTCCTAATGGTTCCTTTAAATATCATACATTCAATAAAGATAAACATAGAATTGTGATTGAATATAAGTTAAAGAAACTAAGAATTTTTATAGCAATCTGTTGGGACAATCCACAATCGTTTATGCAAAGTTACAAATCTTGTTTCCACTTGAAACAAAAATGAAAATGATAAGAGAAAATGAAAAACTATTAAAACCTTAATTACAGAGAAAAACTAAACTTAAGGAAAAGAGATATGTAAACCTAAGTGCTAAAGAGGCTTATTTATAGCCTTGGGACGATTGTTTTCCTTAACCCTAGGTCAGTTTTTGTTCTTCGTGTTTAAGTTACATTGTAAAGACTGAAACACCCTTCAGTCGGTGTTATTTTCTCGTTCAGAAGTCGATGTTGTGACATACATGAGCTGTGTCACGACAAAAAGGACAGTTTACTCCTTGGTGTGTTTTCCAGACGTTGTCACGACATACAATGCCCGTGTCGCAACATAGAAGACAACTTCAAAATTCTGTAGATCTAGTCCTTGTGTTGTGACATAAATTAGTTCGTGTCATGACATAGTGACTAGCTTTCATTATTATACATCTTCTAGAGGTCTTCTACACAGTCAAAAAGTCCGTTAGCCAACCTTCAGGCCTCACTTGGTCTTAAAGTCAATAAAAATCACCTTTTTATACTTTTTACACATTTTATTCAACATATGAAAACTAAACTAAATCCTAAGCAAACTTAAGGAAAATGCTTAATTTCAAGCATCTAAACTGCGAAAACTAGTTTAATCTGCTAGGTCGAATTACAATAGATCAAAAACATGTGTGACTCATTATATAATATGGAAAAGTATAGAATGCTATCAAACATTACACCTTTTTTTTGAAAATTACATAACCATAGTCATTTTAGTATATGATCAAGTAGTAAGCCAAAGTCATCTTTAGTTTGAATTTATGTTGAGAAATCATCCTCCATCGCTACCATACCCTGAACCATAACCAGTTCCATTTTCGTAGCCCAAACCATTGCCTTCACCTCCTCCACCTCTGCCACCTCTATTTTCGCTCCCACTTTCGTATCTAGATCTAGACCTATATCCCGACCCTCCTCTATGACCACCACCTCCTTCACCGTCACCTTCACTACCACTACCACCACCTCTTCCTCCATCTCTACCTCTACCACCTCCACTTCCATACCCAAACTTGAAACTATATCTTGACCCACCTCCATTGCCTCCGCCTTCACCATCGCCACCTCCGCTACCACTGTTTCCTCCTCCACTTCTTATCCTACCACTAAACCCATACCCTAATTCAGAGCCACTATCTAATCCAAAGCCACCACCACCTCCACCTTCTCCGCCCCGATCCTCACCACCTCTCTTCCTAACCTAGCAGCAGAAGCTAAATCTACAAGGAGCAAAGATAGAAATGTAGCACCAATAGCCCTTGAACTTCCCATATTCAAACTGCACTTAGACAAATACTTAAAGCAAGCTTTAAAATCTACATAAAACAAGCTTTTTTGGTTGAAAAAAAGGTTCAGATGATGCACTCTATTTATAGTTGTTACAAATCAAATATCAAACAAAAAAAAGAGCTTCAAAATGATCGTGGCTGTTAAGTTGAAAAGATTGAAGGGTGCCCTGAAAAAATGGAATGAGTCTAATGGCAATGTATTGGAGGAAAGGATCATTGATTGTGAAGAAAGGATAAAAGAGCTTGATGATATTGGTGGCCAAAGGAAGTTAAATGAAAAGGAATTAGAGGAGCTTAAGAGGTTAAATTCGGATCTTTTGGAAGCTATAAGGTTTAAAGAAGTGATATGGACACAAAAATCTCGAATGACGTGGTTAAAAGAGGTGATGATAATATTGCGTTCTTTCATAGATCAGTGAAGATAAAAGTAAAAAGGAAAACATTATACGGTTTAAAAATTAGGAGATTATGGTGTAGTGAACCAAAGAAACTTAAAAGGAGAGTTTTTGAGTTTTTCAAGAATTATTTTCAAGGTCAATCGAGGAAGTGGAAGACAATTTGGAGCTTCATTTAAAAACTTTACAAGAACAGGAAGCTAGGAAATTGGAGGAACCGTTCTTGAGAGAGGAGATAAAAGAAGCAGTTTGGAGTTGTGATGAATTGAAAAGCCTTGGGCCCGGATGAGTTTAACCTGTGTTTTTATCGAAGGTGTTGGAATTCGATAAAGGAGGAGCTATTCAGTATGATGTGAAAATTCTATAGAATTGGGAAACTTGTGAAGACCATTAATTCCTCTTTCATTGCACTTATTCCCAAATCAAAAAATCTCAGTGAAATATCAAACTTTAGACCATATATTTGGTAAGTTCACTATACAAGATAGTAACAAATATGATATCTAGAAGAATAAGGGAGATTATTGGAAGAGTGGTGAGCAAGACACAATGCGCGTTTGTTAAGGAGAGACAGATTTTCGATGGAATTTTAATTGCGAACGAAGTGATTCACTCTATGAAGAAGAACGAATATTTGAGGGTTGTTGTGTGATCTTCAAATTGGATTTTCCAAAGCTTACGACTATGTCCGTTGGGATTTTTTGGAATTGGTTTTACGGAATATAAGATTTGGGGATAAATGGATTGGATGGATAATGGAGTGTGTGACAACGGCAAGAGTTGCAGTCCTAATAAACAGGTTGTCTACAAATGAGTTCAGTCTTAGTAGAGGTCTTCGGTAAGGAGATCCCCTATCTCCATTCCTATTCATTTTAGTGACGGAAGTACTTCATTTACTAATGACTAAAGTCGGGGAGTTAGGGTTAATCGAAGGAATTCATGAAGTTATTTTGGGGCAAGATATTTCTCATTTACAGTTTGCGGATGATACTATCTTGTTCTTGAAGTATAGAGGAAACGTGGTGGAAAACATGAAAGATATTCTTAGATGCTTTGAGATGTTTTCGGGACTAAGCATCAATTTCAAAAAATCGTGCATGGTAAGAGTTGGCGTCAAAGAGGAATTCCTATGTCGTATGGAAGCTATATGCAAATGCAAAATTGGTTAGCTACCTTTTGAGTATTTGGGGATACCTTTGGGAGTGAATCCAAAGAGTGGCTACTTGGGATACTGTAGTGGAGAGATTTAGAAAGAAACTATCGGGTTGGAATGTAGATCATTATTGTGAGCTGCTACAGTAGTTTTGATTAATGTATTTCTATCTTCATTGCCGGTGTACTTTATGTCATTATTTCAAGTGCCAGTGATGATAATAAAGAAGACTGATAAAATAAGGAGAAATTTTCTTTGAAGTAGTTTTGATGGCAAAAGGAAAATGGTAAAGATTAGGTGAAAGAGGATTTGTAGCCCGAAGGAAATAGGAGGGGCTGGTGTGGTGAATTTAGCAGTTAAAAATAGAGCTTTGTTGGCCAAATGGAGCTGGCGTTTCATGGTTCAAAAAGAGGCCTTGTGGAGAAAGGTTATACTAGTGAAGTATGGTTCGAGTTATCATCAATGGAGGTTTAGAGTTAGTAAAGTTAAGGAGATGTCAAGTATTTGGAGAGGGATTGTGGAAAATTCTAAAGATGAAAGTGTGGATAAATGGATGGGACATAAGGAATTTAGATGGGAGGTAGGAAATGGGAAGTCTACGCTGTTTTGGGTGGACGTTTGGTGTGGAAATAGACCATTAAAAGAGGAGTTTCCCAGGCTACATCGGTTGTCAAGACTGAAGAATGGGTTGGTAGTTGAATTTTTTCATAACAGTGATTGTAATAATATAAATTGGGAAGTTGTTTTTATCAGGCCTTTTATGGATAGAGAATTAAGGTCTCTTAGTAAACTTGATGAGATGGTGAAGACTATGGTGCGATGTCCTGATAAGAAAGACAAAATTATATGGACGCACGGTGAAAAAACTGACTGGACTGCTGAGCAAGGGAGGAGGGAAATCACCAAGTTTGCTTTTCATAAAAATATGGAAATTAAAAGTTCCTCTTAGGGTCCGTATTTTTCTTTGGTTGCTTGCCATTGATAGAGTACCTACAAAAGATTTCTTAGTTAAAAAGGGAGTGAGGATACAAATTCTTTTGAATGTCTGCCCATGGTGTGAGAGAGTGCCGGAGGAAGCTGCTAATTTGTTCTGTAATTGCATTTTTGTTGTAAGTTTTTGGAAGAAGATTTTTTCCTGGTGGTAAGTCTGCTGGAAGTCTATGAGAGGATTCGATGACTTCTATTCATTATGTGTTAATGTGAATCTGGATGGACATAGGAAAAGCTTATGGATAATTGCAGTGGCTACTGCGTGTTGGACAGTCTGGCTAGCTAGGAATGCGCTGGTGTTTGAGAGTGCAGTACCCTCAATGGAGTCTTTGATTTTCCAATAAAAAATGAGAGCGTTGCTTTGGGTATGAGCCTCTGTGGATGTTTTGTAAGATACAGGAGCAATTATGGTGGTTGAAACTAGCAGAGTGTAGGGCGGATGCTGTCAATGATAAGGTGATTTTGAATTGGCGTTTTCCTCCGGGTGAGCTGAAGTTTAATGTGAGTGGTATGGCTTATGAGGAATCGTCGGGTTGTGGGGCTGTTCTTAGAGACGAGAAGGATCTTGTTCGAGCAGTTTTCTCGGGCCCAGGCGAAGCTGCAAAGGATGCTGCTTCAGTAGAAATAGAGGTCGTAAGTTTTGCTTTGGATGTCATTATCGAAATGGGCGGAAGGTATCTGGTGTGATAATTATTGAAGTGGGTATTAGGAAGGTGTATGATTGGATAAGAATTAAAGAAAGTAGGCTTTGGTCATTGAGGGAAAAATTCATGGACATGGAAAGAAGACTAAAATGCGTGGGAGAGGTTACTTTTTCATCAGCAGAACAGAGTGAAAATGAGTTGGCGATTGCATTGGCAGCTGCAGGAGTTAATCGAAAGGTGATGTTTACGGCATGGTAGTGAGGTATTGTGTCGATGTACTGGTTATTTGGTTATTTTTGCTTAGCACTAAGTGGCTTTTGATTCTGAATTCTGTTGTCTGTGCTATTAACAGAACAGACTGAAGCAAAAGTTATTGTCTGGCTGGTCTGTATTTGAAGTCTGTTTTTGCTAATTGTTGTAGCATTTGGTGTTTTAGTCTAGTAGTAGGTGGAGTGGCTATTGAAGTGTAATTGGCTGTATCTATTGTTTGAGAGGGGTTTTGCGGGTTACTGTTTAGTTGTGGTTAAGGGTGTTGTTCAGCTAAGAGGTGGGGTTAGTTTTGGTCTATGCTGTTATAGCAGCTCTTTATGTTTTGTTTTGGCATGGTGGTGCTATGGCCATCTGTGTAATATTTTGAATGAGAAAAAAAAGCTTGAAAATGAATATTTTAAATCTCTCCAAGCTATCTGAAATTCTGTCACGAAACCAATGTTTAGAAGAGGTATAGGTGAAGAGAAAGTGCGGTTGGTATTGGACTGTTCATGATGTCGGTGTTGCCCTTATGTCTTCGTGTGCATGCTTTGTATCTCCTTTTTGACTTCAAGGTTTTTCAATTATGAAGAATTCATCAAACTGTGGGGGAAAAGTTATCTCTTATAATAATAATAATAATAATAATAATAATAATAATAATAATAATATATAATTAAAATGAAACTTAAAAGATACCATCCCTGTTTCGAAAACAATATATATGTCGTTGGGTTGTTTTTCATTGTAGGATTACCATGTTTTTTACATTTGCTTTTCACTTTGAGAACAAAGTTTTAGTGGTGTTATACTATTATAAAAAATATATAATAATTCTGGGATTCAACCCGAAATACTCATACCCATTATTTAAGTATTCTCAAAAACTATATTGAAAGGAGGAAATTATGTTCTGTAGAAAAACACTATCTCTTTCATCTTGACTTTCGATCTTAACCTCTATTGATATGGTATAGATAATCCAAATTCCATCAACCACTAAGGGATTTTTCATTCTAGAATTCCTTTGATTTTGACTTTCAAAAGTCATATTCTTTTATCTTTCATGTCCAATAGTTTTCTCTTACCCATATGCTCTTATCAGTCAAAAAATAACACTCATCTACTTTAGTGATTTGAGTGACAAGGGAGTGCTCACTCTCTAGCCATCGGAGCTGTTTGAGATAGTTTTCATATTTGAGATGTTGACAATTTATTGAATGGTATTTATGGGTTGTTTTAAGTATATAGATGATATCTAGACCATCAATGAAGATCATATCACTTGAGAAAACATATTTTGAAGATTGAATCGAATCAAATCATCCCTGCCTAATCCTTTGAGTCATGGATATTGGATTGAATTGCAACACTGATTAGTTATATTCAAGAGTCCAAGTTTACCTTGTACTTTATTATCATATTGTATTCAACTTATTCTATTGATGTTTTATAGGGATTTATACAAATCTTCTTATGTTAACAAGTGTCGAAATATTCTATATAATTGAGAGCGAGATTTGTATAGATTACTGTAATGAGAGAATTAAGCACTTAATTTTCCTTGTGAGAAACTTTATTTTATGAGTGCATATTAATAACAAAACCCTTTGTGTTGTGGTTTTACTTGTTAAATTTACAGGGGTGAATTTAGTGGTGAGAATATCATTCTTCAAGGTGCAAGGGTGATAAAATTGTTATGAGTGTGTGATAAATTAGGATCACTTATTTTAAGTGATGAAGAAATGTAAAAAATCGAACTGCATAAATAACTTTTGCGTCTTTTGTATGTTTATTGTTTACTTTTTGTGGTGAAAGAGTGTCCACTCCTTTACTACTCCTTCACAGTGTGTAGATTTTATCTTAGCAACGTTTTAAAAGCTTCAAAGAAAAGTGCACATTAGACTTCTGTTATTAACTTGACAGTTGGATGACTAAAAAATCTAATTTTAAAAAATTTAATATTTAATTCGGATTTTAGAGTTGATTTAATAAAAAGTTAATTTTAATGCATAACTTATAACTAAAAGGTTAAGAATTTGTAATTTAATTTGTTTTTAAATTTGATTTTATCTTGATTATAAATATTATCAAATTTATAATGAACAAGTATAACCCATGCATAGTACGGCTGTTTAATTATTTTACGAGATGGCGCCTTAGCCTTGTTGGTTTGATGAAAAGGCTTCATTATGGCATTAGTCTCGTTTAAGCAAAATTGAGATCAAAAGTTCAACATGTTTTAACTCAAAATTCAAAAGCCTCATAATCTATAAAATGGATCAACAATTATCACTCTTATGTTAGGGTATATATAAGGAAGGTTGTTGTGTGGTCAACTTGATGATAAATTCGTTATATATCAATTGTTATTATGCATGATACTATTTGTTCTTACACTGATATTCTCCTTAATGAGATTATACAAAATTATCATGCATTAATGATTCTCAATAGTCCCCTCGAAGAATCCGTGTAGGCATGCTTGGGCTTTTGCCAAACCCCTCGTTCTACCACGTATCCTTGCTAGAGAAGGGGCATAACAAACACATAATACAAA
This sequence comes from Gossypioides kirkii, assembly GCA_005610355.1. NCBI lineage: Eukaryota > Viridiplantae > Streptophyta > Magnoliopsida > Malvales > Malvaceae > Gossypioides > Gossypioides kirkii. The sequence continues at coordinate 30,028,803 of CP032248.1, forward strand.
GGAAAAAAATTAAATGTTTGTATCATATTTACATTATTTTTTACATGTTAATAATTGTTTTATATAGATGTTAACAAAATTTGTGTCATGTACGTGTTACTTTTTTCATGTATTTTACTCTCTTTTTCATATCTTAATTTATCCTCTATTTTGCACAATTTGTTTCAGTAAGTTAATTTTAAATTTATTTAAGAATTGAATATAAATATCGATTGAGTATTAATTTAGTTAGTATTGTAGCAATTAAAAAATATGTGGGTTCAAGCGCGTTAAAATATATTTTTCATTCCGTTTAAGGGTTAAAAAGGAGGTATGAAAAAAAAAAAAATTGATAAAATTAAATAAATACGAGCACATAATATTTAGAGTTCAATTATTGATTGAAGTTTAACTTAGTTGGTATTGATATTATTATCAATATAAAATTTGGTGTATTCGAGCGTTGTAAAACATGTTTATCAATATAATATTGATTAAAAGATAAAAGTTGTATGTTATTTGAAGTAAGCAACATTTAGGAATCCATAGAAAAGAGTACAAGTCCTTTAGAAATGCATGCGGTAGTAATAGGTAGACATCAAACTTTTATTCCGAAAATTGCAATATCCTAAATATTTTAATGCATGGCTGGCTAGCTATGTAACACTTTTGAATTTATGGTGAGTAATCATCGTCTCCACTGCTGCCATAACCTGACCCACTTCCATAACCTGAACCACTTCCATACCCTGAACCATTGCCTCCACCACCACCTCCTCCTCCACTGCCACCGCCACCACCTCCTCCTCCACCTCTACCACCACCACTTCCATATCCAGACCCACTTCCGTATCCGGATCCGGACCCATATCCTGCCCCCCCTCCATTGCCACCACCGCCACCACCACCACCTCCTCTACCACCACCACCGCCACCTCCTATCCCACCACCAGACCCATACCCTGATCCAGACCCTGACCCATACCCAGACCCACTACCAGATCCAGAGCTTCCACCCCCTCCACCTCCACCTCCACCTCCGCCCCCACACCCCCTCCACCTCCTCCACTACCATAAGCTCCCGAACCATATCCAGAGCCACTTCCGGAACCATACCCTGAACCATATCCAGAACCTGAGCCTAAACCATTGGCACCACCTCCACCGCTTCCTCCTCCTCCTCCACCTCCACCACCACCTCCCTTTCCTACAGCCTTAAATGACCTAGCAGCAAAAGCTAAATCCACAAGGAGCAAAACCAAGAATGCAGCACCAATAACCCGACAACTTCCCATACTTAAACCTCACTTACGCAAAAAGCTCAATGCAAGTCTTAGAATCTACAAAAACAAGCTTAGTTGATTGAGGAAAAAGTTAAGGCAACGCTCTCTATTTATAGGCGTTACCAATCAATTTTTTTAAAAAAAAAAAATGAAAAATTATAAATCCCCCCAATCCAAATTTAGCTGAAATTCTAGTAGCTTCTGTCAGGAAAAGAAGGTTGCTATGATGATTATATGTGAAAGGAAATTGTTTTGGTCTAGCCAGGAACTGTTAGTGGTGTGGGTGGTGATGGCGATGGTGATGGCGACGGCGGTGAACTTATACCTTCTTCTGCATGCAGTTTTAGTGTAAAGTTTTATTCTATATCCCACTTTGGACTTAAGGTTTTTTTTTATTCATATCAACCCACTATGTGGGTAAATTATTTTAATTTTATACCAATATTATCTTTTGACTTCCATATGAAGTGCATTGACTTCCATGATCATGAAATCATAAATAATTATTATTATTTACAATAATCCAACCTCGTCTTTCCAAGTTATGATTTTGCTATTACTCATTTCTGCGGATTAATAGCTTTTTGATATAAACTATAAAATTATTTATAGAAATGTTTTCTAATTTCTGAATTAGAAGATAATGCGTTTCAACACAGTTAAATTCACATTCTCCTACATTAACAACAATACCAATCGAACTAAGACTCAATCAATAATATTTATCAAATTTTTATATCGAAGGAATAATATTTGCAATTCAAACCTCAAATTCAAATAGTAATAAGTTTAATATGAATAATAAAATTTTACAATCACAAAAGTTAAAAATAACAAGTGCACATATTTAAATTCAAATATTACAATAATCATAATAATCACAAAAAGTTTAAACAATTTATGTTTTAACATGCTTATTCTTTATTTCAAGTCTCAACCTCTAAATTTATGTTACATAGACCTTTCAATAATAGTCCTCATGTATTTAACATAGCAGGATGGGACATAAATCATGAATCACAGTTTCACTGAAAACAGTTTAAATTTAGGATTTAATTAGAAAAAAAGAAAAGTTGAGTGATAGAATAAGCAAATTGAAGCTATGATTGTTATAGGAAGAATACTTTTGCTAAAAAAATGAATTTAAGAAAGATACTTTAAATATGGATATAATAATATAAATAATATTTAAATGAAATTTGTTATACTTCGAACATGTGACAGCACGACAAATCACTTGAGAAATATTTACAAATACCCTTTACTCACTGCTAATCGACTAGTCGTCAAAGGACCAAAGGCTCGGATCGCCAAATAACCGATAGCTCGGAAGCTTGATTCTAGTCAACCCTCGTTTTCCCTAAAAAGGATCAACCATCCTTGCAAGTTGGAAATATGCTCCAGTCGGAAGTTCTCAATATAACAACTAGCTAACCATCCCTGATTGAAAGTTCTTACTTGTAGGGCACCTGCTCTTTTGTTGAGAACATGATTCTTTAGGCCACCAACTCTGCACCACATCTTAGAAGGAATGACAGAATGTGTTTCATCACAGACATCCTTTCCATGCATCCCTCAACGATGGTCTAATAGCAAGATCACCATGTTTTCACACCAGCAAAAACAAAACCTCTCTTATAAATACCCCACAGCACAATGAAAAAAGGATCGACCCTCTAGCATCTTAGATCCTATAATGTTTCTTTGCACCCTCAACCTCCTTGTTCACTTATCATCTCCAGCTCTCCGCCTTGTAAGGTGAATTGGCCATCCCCAACACCTCCACATCCTCCTCTGTGTCTCCTTCTTTGTTGATGCCCAACATCAACAAAATTAATTAAATCAAACAAAATTATTTAATTTATTTCTATTTAGTATTGCATTGTTTTTATTTATCTATATTTATATTAAGCTTCTGATTGAATTAGTGTTACGAGTATTAAGAAAACATCTTTTTATGCAAGTTACTTTTCAAAAAATGTAGAAAGTAAGTTATATTATTATTATTAGAGTGTTGTCTTTTTATATTTACATAAAATCAATAAAACTCAATTATAGTGAGATTTGAGTTTTAAACATTTAGTTTTGTCATTTCATTCAAAGATTTATTTGATTTTTATACAAGCTTTTAATGTTGTCCCTCCTTTGATTGATGTTCAGATATGAATAGACAAATGCCTTATGTCATCCAACTCCGATCCTTTTTATCGCTCGTAATTGATAATTTTTATATCTTATTTCAAAAATAACTCCAACCAACCACTCTTTAAAACTATTACTATTCTTAATACTAGAGCCATTATAAAAGAAAGGGATAATGTCTCAGTTTGTGTCTACACTTTTTATAAGTACTTAAACTATATTATGATATTTGGAGTTAACATTATTTGTGAATGATAAATCAGTTAATGAAAATTCTACACGTGATTTTTTTAAAACCATTTTGTTTTATTTAATTTTTCACATAACGTTATATTATTTACGTGGAATTGATGATTTGAAAAAAAATCCACGTATTAAATTTTCATTGGTTGATTTAGCATTTGTTAATCTTGTTAACACCATGTACCATAATAAAATACGGATTAATAATTCAATTACACATTAAACATTTTCAAAGTACAGATATCACATTAGACATTTTATGAAAGCATAAGTACCGAATATGATGTTATCCCTATCATTTAAGTCATAAATATTCTAAAAATATTAAAAATAAATATAACAGATATCTTAATTATTTTTATTAGGTATATTAGCGCTTTTAAAAACAAACACATTTATAATTAATTGTCACACCTATAATGTGGATGAAAAATAATAAATTTTATATTTAAATGAGGATGTAAACGTGGTTTTTAAGAATGCATTTTTTTAAAAGAATTGTAATTACCGGCTAGTTTTTTTAGAATATGATTTATTTTTTAAATTTTAGAAGTTAATTTAAAAAAAATTGTTTTAGTTATCATTTGTCAATTTAGTAAAATATTAATTTTGATGGAAAAATAAAAATATTTTTATTTTATTTGTAATTAGAGGTTTTTAGATAGTTTTTTCAATTGAATTATTATTTAGTTAATTCATGAGATCAATATAATCAATAGTTTTTTATATTATTAAGATTTTAAAAAATAAATAAAATGACATGTATAGTCTTTTTATCTCCTTGTGAATTAAAAAATTCGGATGATTGAATTCCATATGATGATTAGATGATCATTCACGTTCACAAATGTGACCTGAATCCAAATCATGCTAATCATGTTTATTGTTTGGATTTTCCTATAATATTTAAAACATGGTATATTTACTCGAAATATTTGGAGCAAATATTAGAAAGTGCCTAATAGCTGTAATAAATTAAAAATAGTAGGAAAGTGAGTGTAGACTTCCCCATGGTATTGGATGAATGAGAATGATAGGATAGAAGAATGGCATGATTGAATTGAAAGCAAATGGCAACCTAGCATGCTTAGAAAATGGAGGCATGTTTGTAGCCCAAGTAAAGCCATCTGTCAATCTAAACGTATATTTTAAGCAAGAAGACAACTCCACTATAAAATTCTAAGGTGGGGGGAATTTGGGTAGGTGAGTTAGTGGGTATCATATATTTGTGGCTTTCAATTTTTAGTATAATATTATCACATAATTATTTGATATATTTGTTATAATAAATATTGATAATAACCGTAAAACGATCATAAAACAATAAAAATAAGAAAATAAAAATACACAGATTTTACGTGAAAAATTCTTTTAGAAAAAATCGCAGGTAAAGGAAGAGAAAAATCACTAATAGTTGAAAAATCTTATTCTAATTAAAATCAAATAGAATAAGTATGGTACTATACGAGATTCGAGTCACACAATCTTTAACAATAATGATAGAGGAGTTTTTTGAATTCTATAAATATAATAATTTTTTGAATAATTTTATTATAGGTTCTGATTATATCTGGTTTTATTTTGACACAATGCTTAAAGTTACCCGTAATCTCTCCCCAACTCATAAATAAAAAGATAATGCGCTTCACAACACTTGAACCCATATTTTTCTATATTGTTAATAATACTCATATCAATCGAGCTACGATTCAATTTGTTTGTATTTTTTAAAAAGGTTAATTTTAGTTTTTATATTTACTTTCTGTTTGTGTTTTTTTATTATATTATATTTCAATAAATTGTATTATATTGGACTTTAACATTCACGCAATGATGAAAGGATAACTCATCCATATTCCCTCATATGAACCAAAGTTTCAAAAACCATAATGTAAGTTATGTAAAATGTTAAGTAATAGAATGATGGTGTTTCACACCCTATAGGATGTGGAGAGTCCTTAAATTGATAGTTTGAGAAAATGTTAGAGTTTAGTAGAGGGAAGAGTGTGGATTATTGAATTATTTAAACAAGCTCAAAGGTTTTTTTGAAATTTAAGAGGTTTTGAGTAAAAATATTAGATTAAAGAAATGGGCTAGGACAAAAAAATTAGGCTTGCTTAAAATATGAGTCGGGCTCGAACTTGAACATTCAAGATCTAAGCCCGACCCAACACATTTTAAGTTTATAATATTTTATATTATGTTATTTTTATACATTATGTAATTTAGAACACATTAAAAAAATACTAAATATATAATATTACTCTAATGTAAACATTAAAATAATGTTCGAATGACTCTATAAAAAAATTTAAATAAAAAAAATTGTATAAAATTATTAATCAAAATAATATAATATAAATATTTTTTTTTAAAATAAAAATAATATGAGTAGGTCTAAAATGATATTGGGTTAATCTTTTACAAAAATTGGCGGATTTGAATAAAAATTTAGTCCCAAATTTCATACTAGACCGGACTTGAACAAGCATAAAGTATGTTAATATCATACTTAGATCCAGTCCAAATCCGACTTGACCTGACCCTTGAGCACCTCTAGTGTGGATGGCCTCTTTCTTCCCAAGTGTTGAAAAGGTATTTATAGGAGAGTAGTTGATCATGTATCCTAGCCATTGACTTTCTTATGTTGTAATCTAGTGTCTTTAGTTATTTTGTTAGGAATGTATGTAATTTTTTCGAATAGATTGTTTAATAAAATTCCATCATTTACATCATTATCTTTTGTATATGTCCTCCATGAGTTTTGCAAGAAAACATTGACTCACTGATTATCTAATTTTTAACTATTATTAAGTTGCATCATATGATTACATCAAGATGCGAAAAGATAACTTATATTAGTAGGTAATATAAATGGTTTGTCATCTAAAGAATCAAAATTGAGCAAATTGGTTCAAGGGATTATTATGTCGTTTATTAAGCCCAATTAAGAAGATACCTTCTCTTGGGCATTGTAACAGATAACTCTTAGGAAAATAGAGACATGGGTGTTATTGTCTGGATTGATAATACATGGGAGAGGACCCACATTGAATTTATCTTAGATTCATTAATGGATTTATTCACTTATGACATTTATTGTGTAACTTACCTCGATCCCAAGTAAGTAATTGACTACGAGTACGTGACTCATATACTTTGATATATTGAAAGTCTAAGTTCAATTGGTAATAGAGCTAAAAGCTGATATGTTGGGTATACGACTTATGTATGATATAGGTTTACTTACAACAGTGAAATTCATAGACTAATAAAGGGTAAAAGGTACCCTTTCATCAACATTGCATGGTTGATGGAAAAGTAACGTGACCACAAGTCATTTGTTTAGGTGAATGATTTAATTACTATGTGTCTATAATTGAATTTTTCATGAAGAAAGATGAAGTAGTTACCATGAGATAAAATATTATCATATTGGATAAACAAATTTAACTCAAAGAGATTAAGGATATCCTATGATGGTCACACACACGTGACAAGGTTATTGAACAAGCATAAAATAAGTTGCTTTCTTAATAGTATATAATAAGGGAGACTCGAAACTTAATTACAAATTATTTGAGCTCTAATTATATACGTCCAATTGGCCATCGCTAGCTCAACACAACCCCTAATAGATTACATTTGAACTGATACGTTGAATGAATGAAAACGATGAATAGAGAAATAGATTGCATGAATCACTATCCGCATTGAATATACATTTGCTCAATATGAACACTAGATGATTTAGAGCGATTAATTTAGTTTCTTTGAATTAGTATTGTCGAAACATTTAATTTTGGGAAAACAAACAGGTCTCAAACAATATTTATTTGAAAATCGAAAAATGGGAGTCGCCACCAATCTTTTATTCGGTGTGATTGGATCACCACAAATCATTTAAAATCCATTTTGGAAAACATTTTGGTCTTCGAAATCTAGAAAATAGGTTTGGGAGTCGGTTACGTGAGAGGAAAGATTAGCACCTCACACCCTCACACGACCAATATTGTACCACATTGATTATTTTAGGGTCTTGTTTGTAAAATTTTGAAAACTCGAATAAAGCTTTAAAGTATGATCCTTAAATGCATAAGTCATGTTTAAGAAAGAAATCGATTTTTGTTTGGAAGTCTCGCTATTTCGAGGTGATCGAGAGAGAAAGTTACGTCCAGTGAGTTAGGACATAACGTTTCGAGATCCAAAAATAACGTGCTTTTCTTTTTCGTAAACTTTAAACCTTGAAAAAGAGTATTCGATTATCTCGGTTTGAAGAAAAATCGCGCCTAGTAAGTTCAGGCACAAATTTCCAAAACCCGAGATAAAGAAATATTGCCTCGATTTAAAGGTATTCGATTATCTCGATTTGAAGAAAAAATCGCTCCTAGTAAGTTAAGGCACGAATTTTTAAAACCCAACATAAAGGAATATTGCCTCGATTTTAAATATTTTGGAGAAAAATAAAAAAATGACTTTAATTAAAAAACAAAGATAAAAATGAGCATGCAAATTAAACATGAGTTATGCAATTAATGATAAAGTTAAATAACATAAAGAATGAACAAATATACGAAAATAAATATGAGAAAAATAAAATACGAATTATGAATCGAAATAAATAAGAAAATACAAAATTAAGTTTAAAAAAAAGTTAAAATTTATATACGAAAGTCGAATAAAGAAAAAACGAGGTCGAAAAATGAAGTTTTGGAGAGTTTGGGGTTAAAACACAATTTTGGAAAGTTTTAGGGATAAAAATGTCATTTTAGGAAAATTCGAGGTAAAAATGTGATTTTTGGAAGTTCGAGGGCAAAAATGTAATTTTTGAAAGTTCAAGGAAAAAATGTAATTTTTGAGAAGTTCGAGGGTCAAAATGTGATTTCAGGATAGTTCAAGGACCTTTTGGGCAATAAAACCAAAAGATGAGACACATGGCAGCTTCTCAGGCATTCTGGGGTCAAAAGACCAATTTGTAAATCTTTTAAAATTATTGGGCCAATTTAAAATAAAACAAAACTTGATTTAAGGACAAAATTAAAACAAATAAAAATAGAAGGGACCATTTATAAAATAACCCAAAAATAAACACGTGGTAGCCTCTTGGACTTTAAAAAAGGTCCAAGGATTAAATTATAAATGAAATGAAATTCATGGGCAAATTTAAAATTAATTAAAATTGTAAAAAGATTAAATTGAAGCAACTGAAAAAAGCGAAAGGACTGCGCGCATAAATAAACCATTTTTTGAAAACACGTGAATCCTAGCTTGGAGCGGGTCGGGTCAGATCAGGCAGCTTGAAACAACGCCGTTTTGAGCATATTTAAGCCATGCCAAAACGATGCCTTTTTAGATGGCTATAAATAGGCTTTTTTCTTTCAAAAATAATCATTTTAACATCTCTTAAAAAAAACTCTTCCAAGCCTTTCCTTTGGCCGACCATGGCTTCATCGTCGGTTCGTCGCCCATCGGTTACCGTCCGCCGCACGCACCGTCGACCACGAGGATTAACAGGTAAAATTTTCCCTTTTTCTTTTGAAACCTATATCCAAGTCCAAGGGCTTCATATCTAGGCCAAGAAAAAAATTATCCTTAAAGTTTTATTTTTAAAAAAAAAATACATACTGGATCTGAGTTTGTTCTTAAACAAGTTTCGATTTTTCCTTTTTTTATTGGTTTTAAAACAGAATCTGACTTGGATCTTTCAAAAAGATTAAAGGATTAATGCTTTACCATTTTTCAAGTCTGCTTGTTCGTTATTTTTTATTTGTTTTTATATTTATTGATTTTTATTTATTATCGATATATGTCCTGATCTATTGGATTCGAGGCTGCGAGGATGGCAGTGTTCGACGCTGCAACGTTGATGACGTTTCGAAGAGGCTCCACGATTCTGATGGTGACCGATCGGAGTAAGATGAGACTTTTCAACTTTCTTTTATTACTATTATTATTTCTATTTAATATTTATCATTTATTTAATATGCTTTCAGTTTCAAAAATTTTACTAACTGAGTAATTAATAGGGGGATTAGTATATAATAAATATATGCATTAATATACTTAAACAAACTACCTCAAGATAATAAATAGACAACAAACGTATTAATGCATATTTGTTAAGTACCTTTGAGATGTTGAGAATTTGCCTTTAAATGCTGATATTAATTGCTTCGGGTTCTTTGTGTTTGATTTGCAAATGCCTGCTATTTCTATTAATTTATCCAGAAGAACTTGTAAGTATGTTTTGATTTCAAATGTTCAACAAAAGGTCAGTAAAATTACAATTTGTTTTGAATTTGGCTTTATAGCCCTTTTTTACAATGATTCTCTTTTGTTTTTTACAATTTACTGCCGATCTTTTCTCCTTTTGCAGGTTCCAGTGGCGGTGGTGGTGGCAGTGGGAACTTGCTGGTGTTGCTGGAAGTGGCAGCGACAGCAGTCTCAGGGTTTGACCTATTTTTTCTTTTGTAAAATTGGGCCAAATGTAATCGGGCTTGTAATTTGGGTTAAGGGTTGTAATTGGGCTTAATTGGATCTTGTAATGTATATTGGACTTTAAATTTGTAATTTTGGGACATTATTAATTTAAATTTAGAATAATTTTAAATTTAAAAATAAATTTAACCTTAAAATAAATTTAAATTTAAAACAAATTTAAACTTAAATTAAATTTAACCTTAAAATAAATTTTAAAAAATGGGTTTAGTTTGGGCCCGGACAAATTAGGCTTCAACAGCTGCACCTCTTTGCTCATTATTGTGTAACAGGAACGGAGCAAAGACCAAAAGGAGGCCCAATTTGGTCACGTTTCATTTTTACGTTCTTTCTTCAATCAGTTCACCCTTCACTCTGTTGGTCGTTTAACTTTGCTGCATCTGCCTCTACTGCTTCTAGCGTCATGGCTCCATCTTTTCTTAAGGCATTTTCAGAAAGACAAAATTCGTTACTGTAGCTTTATTCAATTTATTTGCAACTTCAGGGATTTGGTGTCATAACTTCATATCTTGGTCCACTTCTTTGTATTTCACTAAGAAGACGGATTTGATTCACTTTTCTGCATCTCGTCAAGAAGATGACCACTTTATTGCTTCGAATGACTACAATCTGCCCCATGATGGGGGTAAGAAATTGGCTGATGATGATCTGCCCCGAGCTCGAGGTAAAAGATCGAATGGCTGTAATCAGCCCCAAGCTCGGAGTAAGAGATTGGCTGATGGTGATTTGCACCAGGCTCGGGATAAGAGATCGAATAGTTTCAATCTGCCCCATGATCGGGGTAAGAGATTTGCTGATGGTGATCTGCCCTTGGCTTGGGGTAAGAGATTTGCTGATGGTGATCTGCCCCAAGCTCGGGGTAAGAGATCGAATGGTTATAATCTACCCCAGGCTCGGGGTAAGAGATCGAATGACTGCAATCTGCCCTAGGCTCGGGGTAAGAGATTGGTTGATGGTGATCTACCTCAGGCTCGGGGTAAGAGATCGAATGGTTGTAATCTGCCCTAAGCTCAGGGTAAGAGATTGAATGGCTGTAATCTGCCCCAGGTTTGAGGTAAGAGATTGGCTGATAGTGATCTGCCCCAGGCTCGGGGTAAAAGATCGAATGGCTGCAATCTGCTTCAGGCTCAGGGTAAGAGATTGGCTGATGGTGATCTGCCCAGGCTCGGGGTAAGAGATTGACTGATGGTGATTTGCCCCAAGCTCGGGGTAAGAGATCAAATGGATGTAATTTGCCTCAAGCTCGAGGTAAAAGATTGGCTGATGGTGATCTGCCTCAAGCTCGGGGTAAGAGATCAGAATCTTCAGTCTGTCCTTCTAGAATGATGTGATTTGAATGCAACTCCACTGCAATTTCAGGAAGATAAGATTTGATGTCGAAACTTCATCTTGCTCTTATGAAAACTTGGTATTGTAGTTTGATCTCGATCCACTGTAACTTCGAGGTAGAAGATTTACTGTTACGGATTCAATCTACTCCTCTTCGTCTTTAAGGTATCAACTCCAATATTTCCTTGGTTCCTCTCGCCATTTCGCGAGGGTGTGACCTGTAAAGTATGCTTCTATAGACCTCATGTGTAGGCTCGAATTATCAAGATGCAATGATCAGAATGAATCAAATGCTCCTAACTACATGAATGCGTATGATGAATGTCCGTTTATTATTTGGGTTAACATAGCCTGTCACTTGTCCAAATTCTGTCATGGGTGCGTTGTCCTGTCTTCTTCTAGGCTCAGCCTGAACTGTTTGTTTTCAAGTTTTCCAATTGCTGCTCCTGTTTCGGGCCTCTATACCATTTAGAAATTCCAGAGTAATACTCATGGATCTTTGTATGCTTCATATTATTAGTTCATTATCCGTTATTAAAATGCAAAAAATGCTTGAACGAGATAATGAAAGAATAAGGTCAAAAATTTATTGGAGACACAATTCAAAAGATCAATAGGAGGAAAATTTTAGTCAAAAAATTGCCAAGTATACAACAAAAAACAATTAGATGCCTCAAATATCGTAGGATGAGCTTCTCTGAGCCGATTTGCTGAGAATCATTCTGAGCCCAAATATGTGTCTAGAAGACCTAGAGTGCTTTGTTGATGCTTTGAGCTATAATTTTCTTTCATCCTATTATAATTGAGGGAGAAAAGATCACTTCGACCTATTCTTGAACTTGAGTCGCCCTTTGCAGGTTTTCAACTCAAAATTCTTTTTAATTTCAAGATGCCCTTTGCGAGTTTTCATCTTGAACCTTTTTTTAAGAAGCCCTTTACGGGTTTTCATCTCAATTTTAGGCAAAATATTTTTTCACCGAGTCTGAATTGACAGGGTTGTGCAGATCTTTGTCGTCCATTTCTGTTAGAATGAGAGCTCCTCCTGAGAAAGCTTTCTTTACCACGTAAGATCCTTCCCAGTTGGGCATCCATTTCCCGCGGAAGTCCTTATGTATAGGAAGTATCTTTTTCAAAACTAGATCTCCCTCATGAAATTCTCTAAAATGGACCTTTTTGTCATAAGCTCGCATCATTCTTTTCTGGTACATCTAACCATGGCGAATAGCTCTTAACCTCTTTTCTTCTTAATTAAATTCAACTGATCATATCGAGCCTGGATCCATTCTGCCTCATCTAACTATAGCTCAGTCAAAACTCAGAGAGAAGGTATTTCAACCTCAATAGGTAAGACTACTTCCATACCATACGCTAGTGAGAATGATGTTGCCCTAGTAGAAGTTCTGATTGAAGTTCTGTAAGCAAAGAGGGTAAATGGTAGTTTTTCGTGCCAGTCTTTGTAGGTCTCAGTCATTTTCGCAACGATCTTCTTGATGTTTTTGTTAGCTTCCTCTACAGTTCCATTCATCTTCGGGCGATAGGGAGACGAATTGTGATGCTTGATTTTGAATTGTTCGCAAACTTTCACTATCATGCTATTGTTCAAATTCAAGGCATTGTCAGACATCATCCTCTCTAGCATCCCATATCGGTAAATGATCTCCTTTTTCAAGAACTTACTAACCGCAGATTTCGTGACATTAGCGTAAGAAGCTGCTTCTACCTATTTGGTAAAATAGTCGATAACCACGAAGATAAATCTATGACCATTAGAAGCCTTTGGAGAAATTGGCCCAATGACATCCATACCCCACATAGAAAATGGCCAAGGAGAAGTAATGACATGAAGGTGTGATGGAGGTACATGAATCTTATCTCCATAGATCTGGCATTTATGGCACTTCTTAGCATAATTGATACAATCCCCTTCTATAGTAGACCATTAATACCCAAATCTCATTATCTGCCTGGCCATTGTGAAACCATTGGTGTGTGTCTCACAAATGCCTTCATGAACTTCTTCTAAGATCTTTCTAGCTTCAACTGCGTCGACACATCTTAGCAACACCTAATCTTTTCTCCTTTTGTACAAGATTTCCCCATCTAAGACATATTCATTGGCCAGTCTTCTCAATGTCCTCTTTTCATTGTCAGAAGCTTGCTCGGGGTATTTGTGATCTCTCACATAATGAAGAATATCTTGGTACCATGGGCGGTCATCCCTTTCTTCTTCTTTTTCTTCTTCAATATCATAACAATGAGCCGGAGCCTCAAAGATGCTCATTTGAATGGGTTTCATATCTTCTGGTCTATTTACTTTAATTATCGAGGCCGACGTGGCAAGAGTATCTGCCATTTGATTTTCTTCTCGTGGGAGATAATGGAATGTGACATCATCAAACTCCTTGGTTAACTCGAGAATCAATTTTTGGTAATTAATCAGCTTAGAATCCCTCGTTTCCCATTCTCCTTTGAGTTGGTAGATTACTAGTGCGGAGTCTCCATATATTTCCAAAACTTTGATTTCTCGTTTTATGGCTGCACAGATTCCTATGATACATGCTTCGTATTCTGCCATATTGTTTGTGTAATCAAAATCGAGTTTATTGATAAAAAGATAGTGGTCTCCTTCTGGTGATACTAAGACTACCCCAACTCCATTACCCGTGACGTTTGAAGCTCCATCAAAATTCAATTTCTAAGGATATTCTACTTGTGGTTCCCTCTTCAGTAGTTGCAACATACATTAAATCCTTATTTGGGAAGTCGAAGTTCATTGGCTCATAGTCCTCTAAAGCCCTACTAGCTAGGAAGTCTGCTATCGCACTCCCTTTTATTGCCTTTTGATTGACATATACTATGTCGAACTCCGAAAGCAAGATCTGCCACCTAGCCAATCTCCCATTCAATGCAGCTGACTCCATCATGTACTTCAGAGGATCTAGTTTTGAGATTAACCAAGTGGTATGGTACAACATGTATTGCATTAATCTTCGCGTAGTCTAAACTAAAGCACAACATAATTTTTCAATTGGCGAGTATCGAGTCTCACAATCGGTGAATTTCTTGCTGAGATAATATATCACTCTTTCCTTCTTTCCAAATTCATCGTGCTGGCCTAGTACGCATCCTATAGAATTTTCAAAGACTGCCAAGTATAAGATCAACGGTTTATTAGGAATTGAAGGCACCAAGATGGAAGCATTGGACAAGTAATCTTTGATCTTGTTAAAAGTTTCCTAACATGCATCATCCCATACACTTGGGTTGCGCTTCCTAAGCAAACGGAAGATAGGATCACATTTCTCAATCAACTGTGAGATGAATCGAGCAATGTAATTTAGTCTTCCTAAAAACCCTTGAACTTCTTTTTACGTTTTAGGTGGTGGTAGCTCCTGTATGCTTTGGCTTTATCTGGATTTATTTCAATCCCTTTTCTGCTGACTACAAAGCCTAACAGCTTTCCTGATGTGGCTTCGAATGTGCACTTTGCTGGGTTTAGCTTTAACTGATACTTTCTTAGCCTCCCAAACAGCTTTCTCAAGATCCTTACATGCTATTTCTTTGTTCGGGATTTCGCAATCATGTCATCGACATAAACTTCAATTTCTTTATGCATCATGTCATGAAACAAAGTCACCATGGCCCTTTGATAAGTTGCCCCTACGTCTTTGAGTCCAAAAGGCATCACCTTGTAACAGAATGTTCCCCACAGCATGACAAACATGGTTTTCTCCATATCTTCAGCATCCATCCTTATCTGATTATATCCAGAAAAATCGTCCATTATGGAAAATAAGGAGTGACCTGTTGTATTATCTACTAAGGTATCAATGTGGGGTAATAGAAAGTTATCCTTTGGGCTAGCTTTATTTAAATCTCGAGTCTTTTTTAGGAACAGGGACTATGTTGGCTACCCACTCTGAGTATTTAACCACTTGGAGAAACCCAGCGTCAAATTGCTTTCTGGCCTCCTCTTTTATTTTTAATAACACATCCGGTCTTATCTTTCGAAGCTTTTGCTGAACAGGTTTGCATTCTTTCTTTATGGGGAGTTTATGCATCACAATGTCAATACTCAGGCCAGGCATGTCTTGATAAGACCATGCGAAGACATCTTAGAACTCTTGAAGCAATTCGATAAGATCCTTTCTGGTTTCTAGGGAGATACTTGTCCCAATTTTCAGTTCTCTCTTTTCACCTTCGTTTCCTAGACTTATAACTTCCACTGATTCCGAATGAGGCAATATTTGCTTTTCTTCTTGCTCCATCATTCTTAACAAATCAGGAGATAAATTACAATCTTGATCATCTTCGAGGTCTTGAAGCTCTTCTAAACACATATCTTTCTCGAAATGAGGCTCTAAGTTAGCATCAAGGTCACTCATATTATTGATATTCAAGGACCTATCAAAGGGATAAGAGAGAGGTCCAAAGAAAAAAATAAATTTACGAAAGAGTGATTATGTGTATGAGTATGAGTATGTTTGTCAAATTGGACAAGAATGTATATATTAAAGAATGATTAATGTTGTTTATTTGATATGTACGAATGGTTTGTTAAGTTGGATTAAAAATGAAAGAATAATTAGCGGAAGATTGGCCATATAAGATAGAAGATGCATTTTCATTCAAAATAACTAGATAATGATCATGGGCCCTTTTACAGAAAGATCCATATTGCTTTCGAGCCTAAAGCAATAGGTGTGTTCTGAGCATTACTTTGAAGAACCCTTGAAGACTACAGGGAGTTCCTCTGTAGTCCAGTTGTCGAGAGTACTTTCAGGGGCGAAAGGATGAATTTCCCATAGGTTTTTTCCTTCATTTCCTTCCTCTGATATAGTGTTGATGCTCAAACCCTCCATTGTCCCCATTACTTCAATTAGTTTTCCTTCTCTCTCTTCTACCCCTTCGACCTTGAATTGGTTATTCCTCCTGATACGAACATTTTTTATATATGGGGAAAAATCATTGGCTCCCATTAGATCTCCTCTTCAGCCATTCGAGCTCTCCTTTGTTCCTGCTTCTTTTCCGTCTCCCTTTTTCTTTCCCCTTGCGTCTAGCTTATACCCTAGGCCAAAGTGATCTCGTTTCTCTTCCAACATTGGCACATTGATTCTCCCCTGGAGAAACCTTCCTAGTTCTTTTCCGATTAGGGCTCCTTTCCTAATTGTCATTTTTAGAGCCATATTTGTGATTTTTGATATTTTGGGTACAAGGATTCTGCTCCCTTCGACGACGAAGGTTGCATTGACGAACTCTAAGGACCGAAAAGAACATTTCAAAGCTTCTTCATCTGCTCCAATGTATGGCAAATCATTTGCTATTGACGCGATTAAGTCATCCTCAATATTGATTGTGACTAATCGTCCTTTGGTCACCAATTTCAATTTTTGGTGTAATGATGATGGCACTGCTCTTGCCGAATGGATCCACGGTCTTCCAAGTAAGCAATTATAGCTTGGTTTTATATCCATTACCAAGAAGCCTACTTCGTATGAGTTTGGACCGATTAGCAATGGTATCTCTATCCGACCTATAACTTTCTTTTCTGTTTCATCGAATGCTCTCACTACATTGTGGCATGTCTTCATATGAGAACTATCGATCGGTAACGTTTTTAATGTTATCAATGGCAAAACATTCAAGGTTGAACCGTTGTCAATCAATACACCGAGTAGTGTGTAACCTTTACAGCGGGTGGTGATATGTAGCGCTTTTATTGACCCCATACCTTCTGGGGTATTTCGTTATCATTAAAAAAGATGAAATTATCGGTGCTGACATTATTGACCAAGCGATCTAATTTGTTCACTAAAATGTCCTTGGGTACATAAGTCTCATTTAATACTTTCATCAGCGCATTACAATGTGCTTCTGAACTTTGCAACAGCATTAAAATGGATATACAAGCCGACTTCTTATGTAACTGCCCCACCACGCTGTATTTGTTGTGCTTGAGGAACTTCAAGAATTCTTTAGCCTCTTTTTCTATCGCTGGCTCGTTAATTGGTGACTTTAGTCCATTAGTACTCCCTCTTTTCGGCTCTTCTAGGCTTTTTCTAAATGTTTCATTTTCTATTCTTGCAGGGCCATAGTCTTTCCCACTACGCGTGACAAGACTCACATCTCGAGCTCCTTCTGATTCAACCTTGGAAATTTCCCCTCTTGATATCGTTACATTATAGTTGTAATTCCAAGGTACCTTTTATCATCCTTGTAAGGGAGGGCTACGAGTTTTTGAATTATTATTTTGGGAGCAACTTTTGCTTTAGTTTCATCCTTCTTTGGACGTGAGATGATTATCATTAGATTATTAACCCCAAAAGCTTTCTTGGCTATGCCTTCTTCGGAAGCGCATACTTCTTCTTCCACTTCTTCTTTTTCCTCGAAAAATTCTAACTTTTTATTGTCTATCAATCCCTGTACCACAGTTTTGAATTCATCGCATTCTTGAATCTCATGCTCTTCATTATTATGGAACTCACAGTAGCGTTCTTTTCTCATTGTTTTTCCCGAATCTTGAGCAATTAAGCCCGCTTTTATAATTTCGTACCATACCCATCTCAAGGGTGATCTTACTTCCTCAACGCGAGTTTTAATCTTCCTTCCTTCTCCTCCGACTATTGCGTTTACCCCTTGATCGGGATGTTTGGGTAGCAGATTCCTTGATACATTAGGATTCGTAGGATCCTCGAATCTCAGTGCCTTGGCATCAATAAGCTACTATACAAGCCTTTTTAGGGCTGCGCAGTTCTTAATTGAATGTCCAGCTATCCCTGCGTGATATTCACATCGTGCATTCACGTCGTACCAACTCGGGAATGGTGGTAGCAATGGTTTTACATGGATTGGCGCCACGAGACGTTCCTCGTACAATCTCAGATAAAGTTCCCTATATGTCATGAGAATAGGAGTGAATTCCATTTTTGTTCTTGCACCAAACCTTTGCCTTGGATTTCTTTGATAATTTCCTTCCGTGGTTGTAAGCGATGCCATAATCATTGGCTTTGAGTAATTCGTCTTGTAAGAGTCTATGTTGTTGACCTAATTTTCTTTTTTTTTGAGAGTTATTCTTCTGACACCTTCTCCCATCTCAATTTTTCCGCTTCGAATTGCATTCTCGACCATCTCCCCTGACATAACCATGTCAGAGAAACTTTTGGTAGCGTTTCCCAGCATATGGTTAATGAAAGGGGCCTTCAGAGTATTAGCAAACAACATCGTGGTTTCCTTTTTCAATAATGGTGGTTGTACCTGGGTTGTCACGTCTCTCCATCTTTGAGCTATTGTCAGAAACTCTCATTTAGCTTTTTCTCCATCCTTTGCAAGGCCAATCTATCAGGTGCCATGTCAGTTACATGACTGTATTACTTCATAAATGCTTGTGCCAGATCCTTCTATGAGCTTATCTTGGCACGACTCAACTGATTATACCATTTGGCTGCAGATCCTGTTAAACTATCTTGAAAACAATGTATTAATAATTGGTCATTATGGACATGCCCAGTCATCTTCCTGCAGAACATGGTAATGTGTGCTTCGGGGCAACTGGTCCCGTTGTATTTGTCGAAATTCGGTGTCTTAAATTTCGAGGGGAGCACTAGGTCTGGGACAAGGCTCAGCTCCTTAGCGTCAATGTCATAGAAGGTATCAGCTCCTTCTATCGCTTTCACTTTTTCTTCCAACCACTTATATTTGTCCTCAACTGTCTAGAGACCTCAAGCCTTGCTCTTTTCGTCTCCTCTACGTCATCCAAGTCGTGGATGACTGGAATGACTACATTATGTCCGGGGTTGGAATTGGATCCCATCTGAAAATTTGCTGGCCCTAACATACCGCCTGGGTGTTGTTGGGCTCTTATTGTTACAGGTAATCCACGTGGATACGTTTCCGGTAGTACTTAAGTATGCATATAAGCATAGCTTGGGAGATATCTAAGCTCTTCACTCTCCTCCCCAAGGCTTATAGTAGGACCTTTTCCTTTATCCGCCCCTGCTCTTATCAGTTGTGTTAGCTCACTTATAATGCTCTTTTGAAATTCTATAATCTGGTCCTTCATATCTTGTTGTACTTTTGTCAAATGGTCTTGCAACTGCACTTGTACTTGCTCTTGCATTTCCTTTTGAATTTTGCTCTAACCTTTGCCCTATAGCTTTGGTTTTTTTACGAGTGTTATAGTGATGAGAGTTTTCAATGATTACTGATGTAACTGTTAAAGTTTTAATTAGTTAGAATTATCAAGCTAAAATATGTGAAAATGCAACACGGATGAATGCATGTATGCAAAAGAAAGACATTGACTTATAATTCAATTTCCATTAGAAAACTTCACTAGATAACAAGTTCCTTTACATAAAGCAAATTATATAAACGGTTTTGCCTTAATGCTCAGAGCTTTGATTTTCTTGAGAAGTCTTGCTAGCTTTTGCCCCATTTTGTCTTTGTCTCATATTGTATGCTTAACTCATCTGCTTCGACTGCTAGTGTTTGCACGTGGTCAGCTACTCCCCGTATTTGATTCAGAGCCTCGCCCATAACATAATCCTTGTCTCGAACTTGCTTCTGAGTTTGCTGAAGATGCCAATAATTTGTTTCCATTATCCTCTCCAGAATCTCAGTTCGTATTTCACTATTCTACAACGAGGCTTCCAATTCTTCCACCCTCTTATTCAATCTCTCGATCTCGAGTCGACTTGCCTTCAGCTCTACCACTGAATTTCGACTACGATGTCTAAACAAGGATTCCTCCAAGTCCTTTATTCGGGCCTTTAACTCGATCATCTCTCAACTTGACTTTCTAACAGGCTGCTCTTCATGGCATTTTCTTGAATCTGGGCATCTTGAAACTTGTTCTTCCATTGACTTGTTCTATTCTTTTCTTCACAGATTTCCCATTGCCATTATTTTGACATCTTACCTAAACCGGCAGCCCTCATTGACAAGCGAAGCTTCTTATAGTCTTTCTTCAGGCTATCGAGATCTTCTTCGGCCTTATTCTTTCCTTTTCCCAATTTCTCTACCTCTAGCTTCTGGACATCAACGTCTAATCCTAAAAGCACCTTTTTCTTCTTCCAGTTTTTCTATCATCTTTTCCATCTCAGCATTCTTCCTCTTAAAATCTTGTTTAATAATTTCTAGTTTAGTCGAGACAACCTGCAAGTGCTCCTCAATTGGGCGAACAACCTCCGAGTTTGGCACAGGAATATTGTCATTGATCTTTTTATTTCTCAACCAATCACATTCTACAGTTGTCATAAGATTGGCGCCAAACACTTTCATCCTTCGAACTTGGTTTCATGCATTTGAGATCTCTCGAATCCTCTTCTTATTATTTTATTCTCGGTATACGAATTCACACTGAGCTAACCCTTGTGCTGCTGGTATGAACTGTCTCGATCTGTATTTCTTGAAACCAATAAAGGTGAATATCCTATTGCTCCCCAAATTCTAACCAATGCGACCCAGTCGAAGTCTTCACATCGATACAAAATTTCATCGGGAACAAACCATGGAGCTTGTCATTCTATGTCTTCGTCTTGGAGACTTTGAAGTATTGCCATCCATTTTTCTTCTAAGAAGTTTTCTTGTTTTTGCGTGGCTACAAACTCTTTCAAAGGAGAATAATCTTTAGATAAGTACTGATAGGAGACTTTTTCTATTTTCTAAAAGTGACTATGGAACCATACCATCAACAACGGTGTGCAGCCGATACACCGACCTTCTCTCTCCTTTTTGCATGCATTTAAAGATCTGAAAGTTTCAGCCAATATTACTGGGACTGGGGTAACCTTTTATTCAATCGATCAAACAAATCTGTCACCGTATCTTCTATGTGTCCCAAAGCCTTGGGAAAAATGACTAACACGTATATACCTAGAGCTAGGATATCAATCTTTTTCTTCACATCTGGGTGGGCCAGGATCAAATCTCGCAAACTCTTCCACGTAATGCATTTGTTGTCACCTTTCACCTTAACCCGAGCTGCAACCCATTGCTCACTCATGCCAGTGATGTTTATTAATCTCTTGACAAAAGTCGGGACACTAGGGGCTCTAGAATAGGCTTTATCTATCGAGATCTTCGCACAACGGAGTAAAGTGGTGTATTCTTCAATTGTCAAAGTCATGTCCACATTCCCAAAAGTGAAGCAACTATAGGTTGGGTTCCAATATTGCGCTAAGGCTCAAAAGAGGTACTTATCCACTTTAACCTCGAACAAGTATGGTAAATCTCCGTACTCTTGGTAAAAGGTTTGCTTCATGTCATTATCTCAACTGTCCCATATCTCTTTCAATTCTTGCACACTGTTCTGGGCCGTACTAATCTTGGTATAATCCCAAAAGTCTGACTCATATCCTTCTACTAAGCTATCCCTTTTTTGGCGTTGATTTTCCTCTGACCACATACACACAACCATGTTGTCCTCCACCTTATCAAGGTACTTATTTTCCATTATCAATTCTCTTGTCAGTAATTGAGTTTGAATCAATACCTTTCCTTGTATGAGGATGAAATGTAATACAAAAGAGACAAAATAGATCAAGTTAGCAAAATACATCAGTATCAATATACAGGTATAAAGCAAAGAACCTAAGAATTTGTCTTGGATAGTTGCTAAAAGGTTCGGTATAACTCCTTCTAAGGCAAGTACTTATGGCTCATTACATGTGGTTTAGTCTCTAGAGTAAAGGGTACCCAAGCCAGTAAATTCCTTGATCCTCACCTATTACAAGCTCATACGGATGAGTTCGATTTAGGAGGACATAAACCACATGTTTGCACGAAAGTGAAAACTTCACGAAAACATGGGTACGGATGTAATCTCGAAAGTGATCCACTATCCTTCATGGAGGTGAAAACCTCACGAAGGAATAGTTTCCCACTTCCACTTAAAGGGTGTAGTATCATATGCAAATAAATGCAAATCTATACTAGCAGTATCTACATAATATAGCATCACACCAAATGTTTAAGGATCGTATATTAAACAAAATCGAGTACTTAAAATTTTAACAAAAAAACCCGAAGATAATCAATTTTGGCTTGACTCTCTTTTATTTTAAAAGTCCCCAGTGAAGTCGCAAAGCTGTCGAAACGTTTATTTTTGGGAAAATAAACAAGTCTCGAACAATATTTATTTGAAAATCGAAAAATTGGAGTCGCCACCAATCTTTTATTCGGTGTGATTGGATCACCACAAAGCATTTAAAATCCATTTTAGAAAACATTTTGGTCTTTGAAATCCAAAAAATGGGTTCGAGAGTCGGTTACATGAAAGGAAGGATTAGCACCCTCACACGCCCAAAATTGGTACCACATTGATTATTTTAGGGTCTTGTTTGTAAAATTTTGAAAACTCGAATAAAGCTTTAAAGTACGATTCTTAAATGCATAAGTCATGTTTAAGAAAGAAATTGATTTTTGTTTGGAAGTCTCGCTGTTTCGAGATGATCGAGAGAGAAAGTCACGTCCAGTGACTTAGGACATAACGTTTCGAGATCCGAAAATAACGTGCTTTCCTTTGTTGTAAACTTTAAACCTTGAAAAAGGGTATTCGATTATCCCGGTTTGAAGAAAAGTCGCGCCTGGTAAGTTAAGACACAAATTTCCAAAACTCGAGATAAAGAAATATTGCCTCGATTTAAGGGTATTCGATTATCCCAATTTTAAAAAAAATCGCGCCTATTAAGTTAAGGCACGAATTTTTAAAACTCGAAATAAAGGAATATTGTCTCGATTTTAAATATTTTGGAGAAGAATCAAAAAAATAACTTTAACTAAAAAACAAAGATAAAAATGAGCATGCAAATTAAACACAAGCTATGCAATTAATGATAAAGTTAAATAACATAAAGAATGAACAAATATACGAAAATAAATATGAGAAAAATAAAATACGAATTATGAATCGAAATAAATGAGAAAATACAAAATTAATTTTAAAAAAAGTTAAAAATTTATATACGAAAGTTGAAGAAAGAAAAAATGGGATCGAAAAATGAAGTTTTGGAGAGTTTGGGTTTAAAAAATAATTTTGGAAAGTTTTAGAGGTAAAAATGTCATTTTAGGAAAATTAGGGGTAAAAAATGTGATTTTTGGAAGTTCGAGGGTAAAAATGTGATTTTTGGAAGTTAGAGGGTAAAAATATAATTTTTGGAAGTTTAAGGGTAAAAATGTAATTTTTGAGAAGTTCGAGGGCAAAATGTAATTTTTGAGAAGTTCAAGGGTCAAAATGTGATTTTGAAAAAGTGTAGGGGTCAAAATATGATTTTTGAACAGTTTATGGACCTTCTGGGCAATAAAACCAAAAGATGGGACATGTGGCAGCTTCTCAGGCATTTTAGGGTCAAAGGACCAATTTGTAAATCTTTTAAAATTATTGGGCCAATTTAAAATAAAACAAAACTTGATTTAAGGATAAAATTAAAACAAATCAAAAATAGAATGGACCATTTGCACAAATAACCCAAAAATAAAACACGTGGCAGCCTCTTGGACTTTCAAAAAGGTCAAAATATTACATTGAAAATGAAATGAAATTCATGTGCAAATTAAAATTAATTAAAATTATAAAAAGGATTAAATTGAAGCAACTGAAAAAAGCGGAAGGACTACGCGCATAAATAGACCATTTTTTGAAAACACGCTGATCCCAGCCTAGAGCGGGTCGGGTCTGATCGGGCAGCTTGAAACTATGCCGTTTTGAGTATCTTTAAGCCATGCCAAAACGACGCCGTTTTGGATGGCTATAAATAGGCCTTTTTCTTTCAAAAAAATCATTTTAACATCTCTTAAAAAAAACTTTTTCCTTTTAAAAAAACTCTCTCAAGCCTCTCATTTGGCCGACCATGGCTCCATTGTCGGTCCGCTGCACGCATCGTCGTCCACGACGGTTAAAAGGTAAAATTTTCCCTTTTTCTTGTAAAACTTATATCCAAGTTCGAGGGCTTCAAATCCAGGCCGAGAAAAAATTTATCCTTAAAGTTTTATTTTTTCTAAAAAAAATACATACTGGATTTGAGTTTGTTCTTAAACAGGTTTCGATTTTTTCTTTTTTATTGGTTTTAAAACAGAGATCTGGCTTGGATCTTTCAAAAAGATTAAAGGATTAATGCTTTTCCATTTTTCAAGTCTGCTTGTTCGTTATTTTTTATTTGTTTTTATATTTATTGATTTTTATTTATTATCGATATATGTCTTGATCTGCTGGATTCGAGGTTGCGAGGATGGCAGTGTTCGGCACTGCAACGTCGATGGCGTTTCGAAGAGGCTCCATTTACGATTCTGGTGGTGGCCGATCGGAGTAAGGTGAGACTTTTCAACTTTCTTTTATTATTATTACTATTCTTATTTCTATTTAATATTTAATATGTTTTCAGTTTCAAAAATTTTACTAACCGAGTAATTAATAGGGGGATCAGTATATAATAAATATATGCATTAATATACTTAAACAAACTGCCTCAAGATAATAAACAGACAACAAACATATTAATGCATATTTATTAAGTCTTTGAGATGTTGAGAATCTGCCTTTGAATGCTGATATTAATTGCTTCGGGTTCTTTGTGTTTGATTTGCAAATGTCTACTGTTTCTATTAATTTCACCAGAAGAACTTGTAAGTATGTATTGATTTCAAATGTTCAACAAAAAATCAGTAAAATTACAATCTGTTTTGAATTTGGCTTTATAGCCCTTTTTTACAATGATTCTCATTTGTTTTTTACAATTTACTGCCGGTCTTTTCTCCTTTTGCAGGTTTCAGTGGCGGTGGTGGTGGCAGTGGCAACTTGTTGGTGTTTCTGGTAGTGCTGACGTGGCATGCTCTGAATGGAAGAGGGCAAAGCGGCTGGCAGAAGCAAGTTGGGGCGGCAACAGTTCCAGGGTTTGGCCTATTTTTTCTTTTGTAAAATTGGGCTAAATGTAATCGGGCTTGTAATTTGGGTCAAGGGTTGTAATTGGGCTTAATTGGATCTTGTAATGTATATTGGACTTTGAATTTGTAATTTTGAGACATTATTTATTTAAATTTAGAATAATTTTAAATTTAAAAATAAATTTAAATTTAAAACAAATTTAAACTTAAAATAAATTTTAAAAAATGGGTTTAGTTTGGGCCCGGACAAATTGGGCTTCAAAAAGTATTTAATTTATTGTAATTAAATAATTTAAATTCAAAGTGAAAATTAAATTAAGTAGCTATTATAGTTTTACGAAACGAGACAGTTAAATTTATTTACACATAGATTCTAGTACAGTATGAAATTTTAATAATTGTTATAGTATCATTCTAATTTCACCTTTCATTCAAATTCACTATCACATAACACGTTAATTAAATAAACCATCATAATAACTTATTTCACATGTCAAATTTTTTAGGCGCTTCACTTCTCAATTATAAATTTCATAAAATTTACAATTTAGTCCTTAATAACAAGAGAATTCAAAAGTACTTACCTATCACAAACCTCAAATCACTTGTTTTTCCCTTCTCCTTATCACTTGATTCATTTTCTCAATTTCTTTCTTCAATAACATGCCAAGAACATAAAACTTTCCATGAGAAATCTTTACTTCAACATCATTTCTATACTTTCCTAGCATTAAACTTGAAAACATGATAAAATCTTGATATTCATACCTTGTTCTCTTGATTTAAAACTTTAGTTTATTCACCAAAAAAAAACTTTAATTTATTTTCTCTCTCCTCCAACATGAACATACAACCTTCTATCTTGTAATTAAAGTTCACTAGATTGTTTTAGGTTTGATTCTACTAAAAATTTTGGTGTAATTTCAAGGACTTCTTTCTTAATTTCAAGTTGATTCTACTAAAAACTTGTTTTCTTTCATGGAGAGTGGCGCGAGATGATAGATAGGATGAAGATGATTACACTTATTCAATTCGGCCCTTGTTTACCAATTTTGCATCATAAGGACTTTTGGGTTATTTTCACTTTTGACCCCTCAATATTTTTAAATTTATACTCAACCCCTCAAATTTTGAACATTCACGCTTTGGCCCAACACTTTTGACTCTCTTGTGATTTAGTCTATACCTTGGATTTATTTTTCTCAACACATGAGTCTTTTCAATTCCCTCTAGTGTTCATCTACCTTCCCTACTAACATTGTTAATTCTAATTTTATTTACTTTGAAAATTCTAACTCATATATTCTTGAATTAACCTTATTCACAATTATGGGGATTTTAAGTTAAAGGCATCGTGGTATAATCGTCTAAGTACCACAGGACCTAAGAGATCGAATGGAATGGTACCTAGACAAGTCTTGTATATCCCATTTTCTCCGCAAACTCACTTTTCACTTTACTTTTATCCTTCATGAAGGATTCACTATTTTTTCTGGTGAATTACAATAAAAGAATAAAATCCTAATAACAATGCGACTTGAACTCAAGCTACATTTGAAACAATAAACACCCTTAATCATTACATAAACACACAAGATTCTTAACAATTCACTATTAAACACTTCTTCATTCACATTCACATTTACTGGATTGACAACTATGTCAATCTTATCTTTTAAAAGTTTCCTTGTACTGGTCATGTCTTTAAGTCACTCTCCTTTAATGAAACATCCCTTGAACTCTGAGTATTCATACTTAATCATCTCTCGTTACACTTGCTTCATTTTTTTTTTGGCTATTTTCATTACTATAATTTTCACTTTCATAACCACCCAGGATCATCATTTCAATCCTTACTTGATCTAGCTTTCTTGAAATCATCTTCACGATTCCTTGCTTCTTTTCTAATAAAATCACTTTAACTTTACACTTCTATAGCACTTATATTAATTTAAGTTTGATGTTTCAATTTTTTTTTGGCCTAAGAATGTAAAAAGCTCTCAAATTTTTTCAAAAAAAGCAATTAAGCACTTGTTTCTTTTTTGTACTCATTTGGGTACTTGAACTTTTAAAATACATCAAAAAGGCCCTCAAAATTAAAAAAAAAAAGCAATTAAGCCTCTGCTTTATTTTTGCACTTAATTGAGTACTTAAACTTTCAAAATGTATCAAAAGGCTCTAAAACTTTTTCAAAAAAAAAGCAATTATGCCCTTGATTTTTTCATTGAATTGGGTACTCAATCAGAGGTTTAATTGCTTTTTTTTTTTGAAAAAATTTGAGGACCTTTTAATGCATTTTGAAAGTTCAAATATCAAATTGAATGAAAAAAAGAAACAGGGGCTTAATTTTTAAAAAAATAAGTTTAAAAGCCTTTTTGATGCATTTTAAAAGTTCAAGTACCCAATTGAATGCAAAGAAAAAAAATCCAAGGACTTAATTACTTGTTTTGAAAAAAATTAAAGACTTTTTACACTCTTAAATTTGTTTTTTCAATAGAACTTGTCTTAATTCGAAATCTTTGAAACTTGCTCTATTGAAAAAAAAAATGGTTGTTTCAAATTCAAAATCTTTAGTTAGAGATGAAGAAACAATGGCTTGGACTTGCTCCACCTCCATCTTTCTTCTTTTCTTTATCTTGCTTTATGTGTTCCCATACTAATCACACAACTGCATTTATAGCAAACATAGTACTAACATAAAAATAAATAAATAACGTACGTGGAGTTTCAGAGTTCACCCATTAGAATATAACTACCACCATCTAAAGAACATGACACGTTTATTGTCCTTCAACCTCTCTACAAAATAGATAAAAATGTCTATACTTATGTCACAAAATGAATTTTTGAAATAGAAACTGGCACGAAGACAGAAAATTTTTCTAAGGCGGTCGAAGCTCAAATTCCTTTGCTACGTACTTGGCGTGACTTTGGATCTGTCACAAAAACTATCATATGTTGGATCTACTTATGTAAAGTAGGTGGGCGCTATATATTTATCATCTTCATTAAATTCATCATTGATAATGGACACCTCAAAAAGACAACACTCAACCACACTTGCATCCATGGAAAACTCATGAGCCAAAATGAACTTTTAGTAGAGAGATTTTAAATTAAGAGAAGTGTCGCGATTGAGTCTTAACTCGATTGGTATGTGTATTATTGTTAATGCAGAAGGACGTAGGTTCGAGTGCGTAGAAGTGCATTATTCTCCTATTTATGGGTTGAAGAGAGGCTATAGGTAGTTCTAGACATGGTGTCAAAAAGAATAGATATGATCAGAACCTATAATGAGATTGTTAAAAAAAATTATGAGAAATGTGCCACAATCCTTCAATCTTTTTAATCTTGATTTATGATGTTAATTTAACTAAAACAAAATTTTAAATATGTGTTTATTTCATTCTCAAAGAAAAAGGTATGTATTTATTTCAAAAAATTTCGATTCGATCGAACGCTCGCCTTTATATATTTCCATCTACTTTACATAACTAGAGTCAACATATGATAGTTTTTGTGACAGCTTCAAAGTCACGTAGGATCATTTAAAGAAACTTTGTTAGCTCTAAAATGAAAAATTTTCCATTTATGCTTTTTAAATTTTTTAAAATTTTAAATTAATAAATAAAATTACATTTTAATTTCTCTATAAATAATAAAAGTTTAATTTAATTTCTGACCCTAACAAAATTTTGTGACATAGGTATAGATATTTTTATCCATTTTCTAGAGAGGTTGAAGGACAATAAACGTGTCATGTTCTTTACATGGTGGTGGTTATATTCTAATGGGTGAACTCTGAAACTCCACGCTACTTATTTATTTTTATGTTACTACTTCGTTTTCTATAAATGCAGTTGTGCGAAAAGTATGGGAACACAGCAAGCTAGCCAAAGCAGGAGAAAAAAAAGGGAGTGAGATGGAGGTGGAACGAGTCCAAGCCATTGTTTCTTCATCTCTAACTAAAGACAATATCCCAGCAGAGTTTATTCGACCCGAAGATGAACAACCTGCAATCACAACATTTCATGGTCCCATCCCTGACATCCCTGTTATCGATTTCAGCCACCCTGATCAGGATAATATCATCCATTTGATTGCCAATGCTAGCAGGGATTGGGGGATATTCCAGGTTGTGAACCACGGGATACCCTTTGATCTAATTCAAAGGCTGCAACTAGTTGGAAAGGAGTTCTTTGATCTCCCTCAGGAAGAGAAAGAAGTGTATGCTAAGCCTCCTGGTGCACTCACCATTGAAGGGTATGGAAGCAATATTGGGAAAGATGTTAATGGAAAGAATAACTGGGCTGATCACCTTTTTCATAAGATATGGCCTGCTTCATGCATTAACCACCAGTTCTGGCCCAAAAATCCTCCTCCTTACAGGTGATTAAACCCATAGTTTATGCATGATATAATAATCATTTTCTTGTGCTTTAATTTTTAACAAGATGGTAAAAAAATTGATTGGCTTGGTGACAGAGCAGTGAACGAGGAGTATGCACAGGAGGTGAGGAAGGTGGTGGATAAACTGTTCAAATGGCTGTCAATGGGGCTAGGGCTTGAAGCATATGTTTTGAAACAAGGAGTAGGAGGTGAGGAGATTGAGTATATGATGAAGATAAACTATTATCCGCCATGTCCACGTCCAGATCTTACTCTTGGGGTTGCTTCCCACACTGATCTTTCTGCCTTGACTGTGTTGGTGCCCAACGATGTCCCTGGATTGCAGGTCTTCAAGGATAGCCATTGGATCGACGCCAAATATATCCCCGCGCCCTTATTATTCACATTGGCGACCAAATTGAGGTTACTTCGTTTTCTTTTTATTATTATTTAGGTTAAAACACACACTTTAACATGTATATGTTAATTTATAAAAAAATTATTAAAGATTGCTCCATTATTATTTTAGATATTTAATGTGTTAGTAATGTAAAGGTTTAGTGTTAGTGGGTATATTCCATATTGGTTAAATACAAGCCATCAAAAGAGTTTTTATATAATTTTATTTTTTATACTCATTTAGTAATTGGATAATAGGCTTATCATACACGCGCCACCATTTGTCCGTTTCGATCCTTGTCGTGTGTATATTTTTTTTTATAAAAGTTTTATTATTTTTGTTCATTTTTACACACAGAAAGAAAACACAACACTCTCTGCAAAGCTCTTTCCTCCTCTTCTTTTGATTTTTTTTAACACACTCTATCGGTTTTTACCTTAAATCACTTTAGAGAAAATTCAATCTAAAAATTTAGGTTTTAAGCGGGATCGACTTTGACCATTCTAAATTTTTCTGAGAATTAATCCTACTGTGATTTCCCTAAAAAAAGCAACACTAATTGAATTTCATTTTCTTTACTCGGATGTACGAATACCGAAGCACTGTGTTAATATTGAAGGACGATGTTCACTACACGATTACATCAATGAGGACGAATTCATTTTTGAAAGAGTGATTTAGTACGACGCAATAAATTTCTGATTTCTTAATTCATCATTTATTTTTCAGTCTGTGCTAACAAATTTTGTTTTACGATAGCTTATTTTCCAACATAATGTAGTTTTATTTACATTTCTAAGTATTTTTATTTTTAAATTGTTAGGTAATTTTTATAGTACTTTAAAGTATTTATTGTGAATACAATAAATGTAGATAGTAAGCAACGGGAAGTACAAGGCAGTGCTGCATCGAACAACAGTGGACAAGGAGAAAACGAGGATGTCATGGCCCGTATTCTTGGAGCCTCCAGGGGAATTTGTGGTTGGCCCACTTCCTCAACTGCTTGATCCCCAATTTCTTCCTAAATATAAGCCTAAGAAATTCAAGGACTATAGTTACCGTAAATTTAACAAACTACCCCAGTAAATGAACCCAAAATTGTGTGTTGTATTTTGCCCAAAGTAGAAATTTGTGTGAGGGTATGCCCTAAAATTTAATTATTTTCTTGTATGCAAAAAAAGTTTATATTTTAATAAAGTTAAGAAAAATGTTACTTTAATAAAAAATAAAAATTCGAGTTCGGAAATACAATTACACGTGAGGAAAGTATTTACATCCTCTTAACGTCAGTTATTAAATTGATTCCAAACAATCATGTGTTATCTAAAAATTGGATTAAAATGAATGCCGAAACCACCTCGGGAACGGGGTTTCGAAAAAGAAATCATTTTAAGTATTTTTGGAATAAAATGAAATGGGAGTCACCACCAATCTTTTATTAGGTGTGATTGGATCACCATAAAACGTTTAAAAACGTTAAAAAAAAACGGGTCTTCGAAATCCAGACAAATAGGTTTGGGAGTCGGTTACGTACGAGGAAGGATTAGCCCTTATACGCCCAAAAATTGGTACCACATGATTATTTTCGGGTCTTTTTTTATGAAAACAATTAAAACTTGAGTAAAAATTTAAAATACGATGTTTATTTCAGATGGCTTCATATAATTTCAAAGGAAAACTTTTAAAGAGAATTTGTCCTCGTGTTTCGACGCTCTATGAGAATTAGAAGTCGTATCCAACACATTAGGGCACTAAATTCTTGGAGTTTCGAAACTGCGGGACGTTTCGGGACATTTTAGGGCATGAAGTTTCGAGATCTTCACACGAAAGAACATTGTTTTTTTCTTTTGGTTATAAAGCCACTTTGTATATAATTATTAGATTTAAAGAGTATTTTGAAAACTTTTGAAAAGGATATCCGACTCGCATGAATTACGAAGATCACACTTAACACGTTAAAGTGTGATTCTTCGAAGTTCTCACAAGTAAGGACATTGCCTCGTTTTTAAAGTTATTTGTGATATAGATATATTTTTTGAGAGTTTGAATATTTCGTATTGAATTTAAAATGTAATCCTCGGACACAAAGTTTAAAAGATTCAAATATGGAATACCCGTTTACTTCGATTTTCGCGGAGAATTAAAATCATGACCAACACGTTAGGACACGATATTCTCAGAATCTCGGGGTTAACGGGTATAAAAATCTTTAAAAAGGATATTCGACGCGTGTGAGTTTTATGAAAAATCACACCCGACATGTTAGGGCATGATTTATCGAAACTTTCACACGAGAGGAGCATTGCCTCGTCTTTGAAAATACTTTGAAAGTGAGCGTGTAAGTTTTAAGTATTGAATAACAATTAATAAGAGAAATTAAATATGAAACAAGATAATAAGCATATAAATAGAATGCAAAAATGTAAAATGCAAATGCATAATGATTAAAATAAATGCAAGTATTTAGTAAAGAAGAAGAACGATGCGATCGGGATCGAAACGGGACTTTTGGATACTTGGGGGCAAAATGGTAATTTTGACTCTCGAGGGGTAAAAATGTAATTTTGGGAAAATTTAGGGTTAAAATGGGATTTTAAAAGGTTCGGGGGTAAAATGGTAATTTTTAGTAAAATCGAGGTTAAAATGAGGTTTTGGAGAGTTCGAGGGGTAAAACGATAATTTTGGTGAAATCGGGGTTAAAAATGGGATTTTGGAAAGTTCGGGGGTAAAATGGTAATTTTTGGTGAAACCGGGATTAAAAATGGGATTTTGGAAAGTTTAGGGGTAAAATGGTAATTTTTGGTGAAATCGAGGTTAAAAAGGGATTTTGAAAAGTTCGAGGGTAAAATGGTAATTTTTGGTGAAATCGGGGTTAAAAATAGGATTTTGGAAAGTTTGGGGGTAAAATGGTAATTTTTGGATAGTCCAGGGACCTATAAAATAATAAAACCAAGAAAGGGTGACACGTGGCAAATCTTGAAATGAAAAGTAAACAAAATAAGCCCCAAAATAGAAATTGATTTAAGGACTAATCTGTAAATCTTGAAAAATTCTTAGGTCAATTTGGTAATTAAACAGAAATTGATTTAAGGACCAAATTAAAACAAATTAAAAATAAAAAGGACTAATTGCATAAATAAGCCAAAACAATGACATGTGGCAGCCTCTGGTGCATTCAAAATGTCAAAGGATTAAAATGAAAAGTAAACAAAATTACTGGGCCAAATTAAAAATAATTAAAAGTATGAAAATGACTAAATTAAAACAATTACAAAATGCGGAAGGACCAAACACGCAAATAACCCATTTAATGAAAACACGCGAATCCTAGGCCGGTTTGGGTTGGGTCAATGGGTCTTATATTTTTTAGGTTTTTTTAATTCATTTCATTCATTTTTTAAAAAATGACCCCTCCCCTCTCTTATTTTCTCTCTGTTCTCTCTCATCCCTCTCCCTTTTTGCCCCATGGCCGGCCATAGCTCCGGCCGACTCCGACAGCCACCAAAGCAGCGCGTGGGGGCGCGTCGTCGACGCTTCTGGTCATGCACCTCCCTCGTCGGCCACGCTCAGCCATCGTCGGACCTACACGCGCCGTCCGGCCACCGTCCAACCACCGTCCAAGGTAAGATTTCCCTTCTTTTTTTTTTGTTCTTTATCTCTAAAAACCCCTTCTTTTTTAAAAAAGCTTAGATCCTTCTTATTTCAAAAACCCCTTTTTTTCGAAACGTTAAGGCCCTAACCATGAGTTTAAAGATTGATTGTTTTGTAAAAAAACTTGATCTTCCGTTTCTCTTGATTTTCACTTGTACAAGTTTCAAAGCATTTTGGTGTTTGTCTGTGCAAGGGTTCGAAAAACAACGGCGACGGAGACCTCGACGGTGGCAACGGCAACGCACGACGGACTGGAGGAAGCAGATGAGTTTCTATCCTTTCAGGTTCTATTTTTTATTATTATATTAAAATATTATTAATTATTAATGGTTGTTATTAATGTCATTTATTATTATTTTATTATTAAAACCAGTCATTATTATTAATGCTAATATTATTTATTATTAATATTGTATTTAATACTTTATTTAATGCATTTCAATAACCGAAAATGGGATACAGTAATGATGATGGTAGTGTAATTAATAGGTGAATGTATGCATTGGTGACGAAACAGTTTTGAAATTCAAGCATTAAATATAAGAAATGAAAGACTGTTACACATATTTAATTTACCTTGAAACTATTGGATGCAATATTCTGGTTTGTACTCTGCTTTTGTGCCTTGAGGTTGTTCGTATAACTGTGCTGGAATTGATTGCTTCTATTTAGAAAAGGGATTAATGTATATTGATTTTCTGAAAAAAGGAAAAGGTCCCAACCCCTTACAATCGAAATCAATTTGGCTTTTATAGCCAAATATCCCATCATGCAATTTTGTTTTGTACATTTAAATGCTAGTCCTAATCTCTCTTTTCTTTTGCAGGTGCAAACAGTGGCGGTGACAGCAACAGTTGGAGCAGCTGGTGGCAGTGAAAGTTGACTGAAGGTGATGTTGAAGACGATGATGTGGCGGTCTGCAATTGGCTGAGGTGGAGGCGGCTTGATGCAAGTGGGCAAATGACCTTCTGTTTAGATTTAGGGTTTGGGCCAATTGGGCTGCTGTAATTTGGGGCAAATTGGGTTTATTGTATTTGGGTTTGGGCCTTATTCGGGCCATTGTAATTTAGGCTTCTGTAAATGGACTTATTTTTGTAAATGGACATTTAATTTAATCTTAAATTTAAATTTATAATAGATTTAAATTGTATACAAATTTAAATCCAAAATAAATCTACTTTTAAAACTAAATTCATTGGGCCCGGATAAATTAGGCTTCAACAATGAATTTATGAGATATATGGATGTAATTATTTTTAAAAGATTTCATTAAATTTCAAGAAAGATATTTATTTGCGATAATTAAGTATCGAAGACCATCTTGATGCCCTGATAGAGTCTTGATAATGGAACAACATTACCTAAAAGAGTGCATACCAAATGTATAAGAAACATGATATCAATAAACAAATATAATGAACAATATGATAATTTAATAATTATTATCCTTTAAGTATTCCATCAAAATTTACGGATAAATTATTAAAATAGTCACTTTTGTTTCTCTCAGATTATATTTTAGTCATTTATGTTAACGTATTTTAACATTTTAGTACTGAATTATTAATTTTCGTTAATGATGTAACGGTAAGTTGACGTAACATGTTAAATCATCATTTTAAACAATAAATTTAAGTTAAATTATACAATTGATCCCCATATTTTTTTTCATTTTGAGCAATTTAATTTTTTTATTTTATGTTCTTTTAATTTTCCTTTCTTTTTTATTTTTCATTCTCTTATGCTTCTCTCTCTATTTTTCTTCCCTTCTCCATCTCTTTTAACATAAAAAAAGAATTAAATTACTCAAAACGAAAAAAATATAGGGACCAATTGTATAATTTAACCTAAAATTTTTGTTTGAAATGATGATTTAATGTGCCACGTCAGCTTACCGTTACACTATTAACGACAATTAACACTCAGTGACTAAAATGTTACAACATGATAACGTAAGTAACTAAAACGTAATATTTCAAACATAGGTAACTAAAATGTAACTTGAGACAAAAAAAATGACTATTTTAATAGTTTACCCTAAAATTATAAACTTTAATTCATTTTAATCACAATTTTTTTAGCTCATTTATTTTTTCCCCTAGTGTTTTTTTATTAAACAAATCACTTAAAAAATCTTAAACCTATTTAATTTTTAGAGAATTTTATCCAAGTTTATTATTCCATAGACTACTCAGCACTTTGAAGAATCCGATATTTCTTTTTTAAATAATTTCATTATAGGTTCTAATCATATTTTTTTCTTTAACATAATGTCTAGAACTATTCATAGCCTCTTTCCAACCCATAAATAAGAGGATAATGCGCTTCACCATATTCGAACACACATCTTCCTATATTAATAATAATGTTCATGCCAATTGAACTAAATTCAATCGATGAAATCCGACATTCTTGAAAAGCAACTTAATTAACTACTTTTATCCCAAAGTTGATTTTAACAAATTTGGATATCAACATTTATTAATTCGCTTATATGATACACATTAAATCCCGAAGAAAAAATCAAATTTAGTAGTTTCAAAGATTATTCAGCACCTTGAAGAGTGCAAAACATACCGCATTAGAATTTTGACTTCAAAACAAAATAATCGATTTCACTTTTTATTTTTAATAAAAAAAGTAATTTTTAAAACACATTTATATTATTTTTTAAACATTTATTTTCTAAAATGCTAATATTAAAAAATAATATATGATATATGATATAAAATAAAAAATAATGAACCAATGAAAATTTAAATGCTAGGAATTTAGAAATTGAAGGCACTACAGACAATTTGTCATATACCAACTTTTATTTTTTCTAACGACCAATTTTGACAGTATAAATAGATCTATATTGATGAATTACTTATTTTTCAGTATATGGCAAATCTATAGTGACACGTGCTATGAATTACTTATTTAATTTGTTGATATAAGATGTATTCTAAAAAAGCAGCTACACCCTTTTAATTTTATTTTCACTAATCGAAATAAGGGTCAACGTTCGATCGAATCGAAATAAAAAATTACGAGTTAATCGAGTTGATGAATAATATTTTATCATTTTAATTTGATTTGAAATTTTCTCGAATCGAGTCAAGTGAGATAGAATTCGAATCGAATCGAATATATTTGTTAGAGTTAAATTTAAAAAAAAAACTTTGGGTCACTGTAGCCAATACCACCCACCGTAATCAATTTGTTATTAACTTTCATCCCCTCGTAATTTATTTATTAATATTTTATATACGAGTTAGCTTATTTGCTTGCTTAGTTGCTTTAATTATTTTTTGATTCTTGTTACCATGTATTTTGAAATTAAAAAATATATTAAATGTAAAAATATGATTTTTCTAATAAAAGTTATTTTAAAGATAAAATGTGAAATTGATGCCAACAGAAATTTCAAAACAAATATTTTACGGCATCATCAATAATTCAAATTTAACAAAAATTGATAAAGATTCAGCATGATTAAACAATTCAATAATATAAATAGCATAAAATATTAAATTTAATTAAATAACATAAATAATAAATAAATTCGAAAAAAAAATATTTTGGGGTTTGAGAGGAAGTAACAATTTTAGGGAAAAGCAAAAGAAAAAAGTTTTTTTGGGGTTGGAGGAAGTAAAACTTTTGGGAGAAAAATAAAAAGAAAAAAGTTTTGGGGATTTGAGGGGAAGTATTTTGGGAAAGTAAAAGGGTTTGATGGGAGATTTGTGTGGAAAATGAAGTAAAATGGTTTGATATTTTTTTTGAATAAATCAGATCAGGTCATATTATAAAATAACCATAAACTGAAACAATAATAAGTCCAAAACTCAAACAGACCATAAATAAAAAATCGAATAAACTAAACAACAAACCTTAAAAAGCCTAACATAAAAGTAAAATCCAATAAAAAGAAAATTCTAAAATTCCACCTACAAATTGCCCAATAGTCAAATTATTCGAATAAAAAAATTTAACTTGATTCAAACTTAAAATTTAAAAAAGTTTTGGAGGTTTGGGGAAGTAAAAATTTTTAGAAGGTAAAAGGAAAAAAGTTTTGGAAGAAAATAAAAAGAAAAAAGTTTTGGAGATTTGAGGGGAAGTAAAACAATTTTGGGGAAAGTAAAATGGTTTGAGGGGGGATTTGGGGTTGGAAGGAAAGTAAAAGAGTTTGATATTTAATTTATTCGAATTATTTCAATTCAAAAATTCAATTCGAAATTTGAAAAAAAATTTAAATTTATTCGATTAACTCGATTAATTTAATTTAAAATTCGAATTTTTTTCAATTTTTTAAGTCTAATCAAATTTTGCTCACCCCTAACCGAAGAAACATATGATGTCCTTGTACTTTGTTTTTTATTTTTAACTTGCCCTTTTTTACTCTAATTAATACTCAATAATTATTTATATTATTCCTCATAAAATTGTCTATTACTTTATTTGTTTTTGTATGCTTTTTTATGTTTTCTCTCTATTTCTTTATTCAAAATTTTCATTTAAATTTCTCTTCTTTACGAAAGAACCTAAGGCTCTCC
The DNA here is from genome assembly GCA_005610355.1 of Gossypioides kirkii. Lineage (NCBI taxonomy): Eukaryota > Viridiplantae > Streptophyta > Magnoliopsida > Malvales > Malvaceae > Gossypioides > Gossypioides kirkii. Next base: position 30,067,133 of record CP032248.1, read on the forward strand.
ACTTTTCTCCTTTCTCTCCGAATTAAAACCCTAGCAATTGCCATGCTTCGGAAGATGGTAAACTGTCCCACCACAAACAATCTCGAGCTTGATGAATCCATTGATGAGACTACTGTTGGATTGACCAACCGCCTCCACCCCATGTGGCCTGTGAAAGGTACTCTTCGAGCCTCCTCTTTAGATCCTGTAAGAGCCCAAATTTGTTTGGCCCCATTTAAATAAAAAACCCAAACAAAAACAAAATTAAAGTCCAAAAATCAATAAAAAAATCTAAGTCCATTAATAAATTTTCTTTTTTACAAAAGACCCAAGACCCAACTAAACCAAACCCATTTGCCTAACTCGAAGACCAAGCCCTAAAAAAATAGCAAAAACCCTAATCCCATTGTAGCCTCCAAGCGTCCTCACCCTTCGATCGCCGTTTCGGTGCCACATCAGTGCTGTTTTTGCCACGTCGGCCACCTCGCCACGTCCGCACATACCAACATGAAGCATTTTCTAGATCCATGGTCGTACCTGTAAAATAGAATAGAAACAAGAAAAGAAAAAAATAAATTTGTAAATTGGCTATAAAAGCCACCACAAATCTGTAAAAATTTACACACACAAGAAAAGAAATAAAGAAAATTTTTTTAAGGTATATTTATATATTTTTAAATTATCGAAAGCAAAAAAGAAAAAGAAAAAGAATCTAGGGGTTTAACTATGTCGATTTGGCTTTCCCCATCATGGATAGGTGAGGTCCCTGTCTCCAATGGAAGACAGGTCTTCCGTTTGAAAAGCGCCTTATCGGAGGGGCGGAGATGAAATTTTTTTAAAAAGGCTAAGGAAACCATAAGGTTTCTAGGTGGTTTGGGGAGTTTAGGTTAAGATTTTGGGGATAATAGTCTCGAATCTAGGTTTAAGAGAACCAGGGGGTTAAAGTAGAGGTTTTTTCGAGTCTTCGACCACCGTAAGTGGTGGTCATCGTCACCGGTGGCCCATGGTGGAGACTAGCAACTTAGTGACCGGCCAAGGAGGAGGCAGTTGAGAAAAAAAATTAAAAGAGAATGTTTTTCTAGGAGAGAAATGAAGATTTCAAAAAAAAAAAGGTTTATATAAACCCAGCAAAACGTTATTTTGGCTTGGGTTTAAAAACACCAGAATGGTGTTGTTTTGCCATCCGGCTTGAGACCGATCCAGATCCACACTAGGATCCACACGTTTTTGAGATTTGGGAAATTTGCTTCCCAAGTCCTTCCGCCTTTAGGTGTTCTTCAATTTGGTCTTGATTTTTAATTTTCTTTATTTTTAAAATTTCACCCTGTAATTTTATTTTTCTTATATTTTGGTCCTCTGACTGTTGACCTTTTGGGGAAGGACATGTGTACAATGGCTGGGATATTTGGTCTTTTGGCCCTTGCCTGTTGTACTTTATTTCAATTTAGCCCTTTATTTTTTGTTTTTTTGCAATTTTCAATTTTATTTTTATTTTTGTTTTTCAATTTAGTCCTATATTTTTTATTCATTTTATTTTATTTATCTTTTATTTATTTATTTACTTCTTGCACTTTTATTGTCTGATATTCATATTTTTGTCCTTTTAATTTTAATTTTCGATTTAGTCCTTTATTCAATTTTTATTATTTTATTTAGTTATTTATTTATTTCCAACACTTTTAACTTTAGATATTTACCTATTTGCCCTATTAAATTTCTTTTAGATTTCAATTTAGTTTTTGCTTATTTTTTTTCTTCGTCTTTATATTTTTTGTTATTTATTTATTTTTTAATATTTTTAGTACTTTTATTTCATGTTATTTACTTTCTTGCCTTTTAAATTATACAATTTTATTTTCATTTTTTTATCTTTTATTTTTAATTATGTTGTGATTTCAAATCTTATTATTGTTATTATTGCCATGAATTAATATTATTAATATTATTATTATTTATATTATTTTATTATTATTTGATTGTAGTGTTATTTATTTTATTTTACTATTCATGTATGCATTTTTATTTTGCCATCACCATATTATATATTAGTGTATCGTTGGGAGCGCCAAATATAATCTATCCTTAAAAATATCGAAAATAATAGTATAGAGAAGTAGAGTCAAATCCTCAGGGATAAGACTGTTACAAATTCTTGTATATCGAAATCTCGTACGCCCTCGTGCCTAAGAAAAGTGTCCAACTTGGAGAAATAATAAAGAAACAGAATTTAAAAAATGAACAAATAGAAATTTTAAAAAATTGAAATTGCAATACGAAAATAAATAGAGTTGAGAGAAAGGGTTTTTTCGATTTCGAGAATTTCAGCCTTCGATTATCTCGATTTTTCCTTAGTTCAATTATTGAAGCCCAATTTATCTAGGCCCAATAGAATTTAAATTTGCTTTAAATTAAACTTATTTTAGGTTTAAGTTTTTCCAAAATTTAAACTTAATATAATTTTAAATTTAAAATAAATATAAATTAAAAAGTCCAATTACAAAAGAAAGTCCAATTACAAAATATAGGCCCAAATTGAGCCTAAATACACCATAAATTAACCCAATTCTAAATAACCTAAGCCCAAACCCAGTACATTCAACCTAAATTTGCTGAGCTCCCACTTGTGCTGCCACCTCCATCTCAGCCACTTAGAAGGCGACACGTCAGCACCACCAGCTATCATCCCCAGCCAAGTTGCCCCTGCCACCACCGGCTTCAACCTGCTCCAACCGCCACTACTTGGACCTGCAAAAAGAAAAGATTAGGACTAGCATTTAATTGAAAGAAACAAATGGAAATGATTGTAAATTGGCTATAAAAGACAAATTAAATTTTGTACAAAGGGTTACGACCCCTATTCTTGAAATTAAAAACATAAACCCTGTTCTTGAAATCTAAATACAGACCCAGTTCTGAAAATTAATAGACAGACAACCCTTGTTTTTAAAAATCAATATACACCCTTCAAACTCGGAATACAAGCAAACAACTATCGTTGGTATAAAAAGGTCAAGCAATTGACAGCAGATAGAGGCATTAAACATTGCCAAAACAAAGCAGTAAACACTTGAAAGGTATTAAATACATGCGTTGAATGTTATTATATCTTTATTTGTTATTCAAACTCCAAAAGTCTTCATCATAAGTGTTGTGCATTAATATTTATTAACTTATCTCTAATGACTAATGCTTTTCATTAACTCATGCATTTTAACTGCATATACATGTATGTATTAAATATGACTGATTACATTTATGGTGTTCATCAGTTTCTCAAGCATACATTAAATATATACTAAGCATTAAATAATTTCATTAATATCTTTAAATAATTTTTTTTAGTAATAGTAAATAAATATTAATTATTAGTAATAAAAAAGGAACTTGAAAGGTTTGTGAAACCCCCTGTTCTGCGACATCGTCGCCGGAGCATTGCACCGTAGCCCTCCTATTGTCGCCATCTCTTCCTCCGAAACAATGACCTGCCAAACAAAGAGGGACGTATGAGATTAAAAGTAGATTTCTAAAATAAAGGCATGAAACAATTCTAAACTAAAAAAATCAAAAACAAATTTTAAAATAGGACCGGGTTTTAAACATGAAAATCAAGTATTTTTTTAAAAGGATAAAAAGAAAAGAAAGAGCAAAAGTCTAGAAAAAAAATCAAGGTTTGAAGTTTTCCAGATCTGGATCTTTAGATCTGAGTTATGTTTTGAACAATAAAAGAAAAAAGGATTTTAAAAAGGAAAAAAATGGGTTTTCAAAGAAGAAAAAAAAGGAACAAAATCTGAAAGGAGGAGTTTTACCTTTGAATCTCCGACGGTTGGTGGTCGGAGGACGGCGCCGGCAACAGGAGACGAAGACGCGCGACTGGCGATGGACGGAGATGATGACAAGGGACGACTGTGAGCGACGCGCATGGCCTTGCACGGGTGGGACGAACGGCGGTCGGAGCTTGGCCGGAGCATGACCGACCTTGGAGTCTTCTAGAGAAAAAAGAAAAGAGGGGGGGATTTGTTTTTGAAGAAATGAAGGAGAAAATGGATGTTAGGTTAAAAAAATGGTTTTATAGCAGTCCTTAAATGGCACCGTTTTGGGGGCTGAGTTTCAGCCCCAAAACGACGTCGTTTTACTCCATACCCACTGGTTTGACCCGCCCAACTCGACCCGCCTCTGGGATCTGTGTGTTTTTGATTAATGGGTTATTTGTGCGTTTGGTCCCTCTTACTTTTAATTTGTTTTAATTTAGCCCCTAAATCAATTTCTGTTTAATTACAAAATTGGCCCAAAAATTTTTAATGATTTTCAAATTAGTCCTCTGACTTCTGAGTGCCTATAGGGCTGCCACGTGTCACCTATTCTTTGATTTTATTTCTTATAGGTCCCTAAACTATCCAAAAATTATTTTTTGACCCCAAACTTTCCAAAATTCCATTTTAACCCCGATTTCACCAAAAATTACCATTTTACAATAGAATTTTCCAAAATCCCATTTTAACCCCGATTTCACCAAAAATTACCATTTTACCCCTTAAACTTTCCAAAATTCCATTTTTAACCCCGATTGCATCCAAAATTACCATTTTACCCTCGAACCTTCTAAAATTCTATTTTTAACCTCGATTTTATCAAAAATTACCATTTTACCCCTAAACTTTCCAAAATTCTATTTTTAACCCCGATTTCACTAAAAATTACCATTTTACCCTCGAACTTTCCAAAATTCCATTTTTAATCTCAATTTCTCTGAAAATTACCATTTTACCCCTAAATTTTCTAAAATCTCATTTTTAACCCCGATTTCATCAAAAATTACCACTTTACCCTCTAATCTTCTAAAATCCCATTCTTAACCCTAAATTTTCCTAAAATTATATTTTTACCCTTGAGAGTCAAAAATTACCATTTTGCCCCGGGCGTCCAAAGGTCCTGTTCTCAATACCGATTGCATCGTTTTTCCTCCTCATCAATATTTGCATTTATTTTAATCATTATGCACCTGCATTTTATATTTTTGCATACTATTCATTTGCTTATTATCTTGCTTCGTATTTAATTTCTCTTATTGATTGCTATTTGATATCTTAAATTTACATGTTCATTTTCAAAAAATTTTAAAGACAAGGCAATGTTCCTCTCGTGTGAAAGCTTCGGGAAATCATGCCCTAACGTGTCGGGTATGATTTTTCATATAATTCACACGCGTCGACTATCCTCTTTTGGGATTTTTATACTGTTAACTCTGAGATTCCGAGAACATCGTGTCCTAACGTGTTGGTCCGGTTTAATTGCGAAAATCGAAGTAAATGGGTATTCCATATTTAAATCTTTTAAACTATGTGTCTGAGGGTTGCATTTTAAATCCAATACGAAATTTTCAAGTTCTCAAAAATATATATCTATATATCACGAGTGATATTGAAACAAAAACGAGGCAATGTCCTTTCGTGTGAAAACCTCGAGAAAATCGTGCTCTAACGTGCTGAGTGTGATTTTCGTAATTCATGCAAATCGGATATCCTTTCAAAAGTTTTCAAAACATCCTTAATTTTATATATCTATATACAAAGGATTTTAAGATAAAAAAATAATGTCCTTTTGTGTGAAGACCTCGAAACACCATGCCCTAACATGCTGGGTGTGATTTTTGTATAATTCACGCGATTAAAATACTCTCTTCAAAATTTCTCGAAACGTCCTTCATTTTTGAAACTCCGAGAATATAGTGCCCTAATGTGTTGGACACGGCTTCTAGTTCTCATAAAAATCGAAACATAGGGACGATTCTTCTTAAAAAGATTTCTTTTGAAATTACACAAAGCTTCTAAATAAACATCGTATTTTAAACTTTACTCAAGTTTTCATTGTTTTCATAAAACAAGACTCGAAAATAATCATGTGGTACCATTTTAGGCGTATGTGGGTGCTAATCCTTCCTCATGCGTAACCGACTCCCGAACCTGTTTCTCTGGATTTCGAAGACTAACTTTTTAAAAACATTTTTAAAAAACATTTTTAAATGTTTTGTGGTGATCCAATCACACCAAATAAAAGATTGGTGGCGACTCCCATTTTTTCCAAAATTTTAAAAATCATTTTTCGAAGCCTCGTTTTCGAGGTGGTTTCGACAGCTGGCGACTCCACTGGGGACTTTTTCAAAATAAACGAGAGTCAAGCCAAAATTGATAATTTTTCGGGTCTTTTTGAGAACTTTTAAACTTCGGTTTGTTTAACATGCGATCCTCGGCATTTTTGTGTGGCATTATACTCTGTGATATTGCTAGTGTAATTTTTGCATCCATATGCATTGTGCTATTACCCTTTTAAGTGGAAGCGAGAAACTACTCCTTCGTGAGTCTTCACCTCCGTGCAGGATAGGGATCGCTTTCGGGATTACAAAGTACCCTATTTTCGTGAAGTTTTCACTTCCGTGCAAACATGTGGGAAATGCGTCCCCTGAACCGAACTCGTCCGTATGAGCCTATAATGGGTGAGGATGAGGAATCTGCTGGTTTGGGTACCCTTTACTTTAGAACCTAAACTACATATAGTGAGCCGTAAGTACTCACCCTAGATGGAGTTAGGCCGAGCCCTGTTAGCATATACCGAAATAATTTTTAGGTTCTGTGTTATATATTTGTATGCTGATTTTTTTTATATTTATTTATTACCTGCTACTAACCATGTTTGTTTTGCCTCTTTCACCTGCATTTGCATCATCATATGAAAAGGTGTTGATTTAAATCCATTTACCGACTAGGCAGTTTATCATGGAGGAAGGATTTCTTGATAAAGTAGAGGATAATATGGTGACACGCCTATGGTCTGAGGAGCAACAACGCGAAAAAAGGTGATAGCTTGAAAGAGGGGCATTTGTCAAAATTTAGGACTATACTCGTATTAATGTGACTCAGAACAACTTGCAGGAGTTGAAAGAGATTTGGGGACAGTGGGATAATGAGATGAAGCAGATGTTTTATCGAGATTATGGAGATCTACCTTACTTGCTGGAAGTAAAGATCGACAAGCACCTTTTCTGAGCCTTACTCAACATTGGAACCCCGCATATAGTTGCTTCACCTTTGGGCACTTAGACTTGACACCTACGATAGAGGAATATACTGCTCTGATTCGATGTCCAAGGATTCAAGTCGATAAGGCATATTTGAAAGACGCGAGTGTTCGACATTGCTAAAGAGATTAATGAATGTAACAGGGATGAGCGAACAATGGGTCGCTTCTCGTATAAAAGAGAAAAGGAGACAACAGGTGCGTCACTTGGAAGAGTTTGCGAGACTTGATTGTGACACATCCAGATATGAGGAGACGCATTGAATTTTCGCCCTCAGTATATACGGGTTGGTCTTGTTCCCGAAAGCATTGGGACATGTAGAGGATGCGGTGGTAGTATTGTTTGATCGACTCAGTAGAGGAATCACGCCCGTCCCCGCTATCCTGGCAGAAACTTTCGCTCATTGAGTGCTTGTCGGAGAGAGGGAGAAGGAAGATTTATCGGTTGTGCACAACTCTTGATGGTTTGGTTTCACAGCCATTTCTGAAAGTGGAGAAATTTTCTTGTAAAGTTTTCTCGACTGACTTCTCGCCTTTGAAAAATTTGTGGCTACGCAACGAGAACCGAAAGTATCTGAAGAAAAGTGGGCAGCTGTTCTCCAGAATCTCCAGGATGAGGACATTGAATGGTGCGCACCTTGGTTTCTTCCAGATGAAATCCTTTACCGCTGTGGCGACTTTGATTGGGTCCCGTTACTCGGAGTATGGGATGCCACTGGGTATGCTCCTCTTCTGGTTTTGAGATAATACAAGGACAAGACAGTTTATCCCTGCAACTCATGGTCTAGCACATTGCGAATTTTCATATAAGGGGGAATGATTATAAGAAAAAGGTCCGAGAAGTGGCAAATGCGTGGAAGAAGGTGCAAAGAATGAAGAAGTTCAGTGCGAACCCTTAACAACCTCGAACTACGACTGGTGGAGGAGTAAGAGGGTTAATGACAACATTCCTGCGCCAATCCTGAAAATGTTCGTCCAGTAGAAGAATGTCTGCAAGAAGCTCCTTCAGAGTTAGACATCCTCAAACAAGATTTTGAAAGGAAAAACTCAGAGTTTGGTAAGAGGATAGAGGTATTGGAGGAAGATAAGATGAAGCTGGGGCTAGATGTAGATTTCACAGACTAGAGGCTGAGAAGTTAAGAAAAGGAAAAAACAAAGCCAAGAGGACCTCGAGGACTTAAAGAAACATTACAAAAAGCTTCGTCAGTCTATGAAGATTGCAGGGCTGGGTAAGACGTCCGAGCAATGGCGCCAAGAGATTCAGATACAGAAAGACCAGGCGGAACAATGGCAGAGAAGGTTCCAAGATGGTCAGGCTCGCGAGAATGCCTTGAAGGGAGAGTTGCTAGAAAAGCAGGTCGAGAAGGCCGAAATGAGAGCTAAGATGACCAGCTTAGAAGCCAGGATAGAGGAATTGGAAGAGTCACTACGGAGGCACCGCAATCGGAATACCGTACTGGAGCTCAAAGCCTGCATGGCTGAAAAATAAGAGTTAAGAGAAAGAGTGCAAGAATTGGAGGCCACGCTTCACAATAATGAAATCCGACTTGAGATTATGGAAAGAAATTTAGAAACTAGTGAATGGCACACACGCCAAGCTCAGAAAGAAGTCGGGGAAAGAGATCACATAATGGGAAAGGCACTGACTCAAATGAGAGAAGCTGCTGATCACATGCAAGAGTTGGCTGCCGAAGCTGATGTTTTGAGTCTTCAATACGAATCCAAGTCGGAGCGAGGAAAGAAGTTAGCTGGACTTCTAGAAAAAATTAAAGCTCTAGGACAAAAGGCCAAACCATTTGTGTAACTTCTGTTTTATGTAAAGATTTTTTTCTCTCGAGAAGTTGCTCTAATGGAAAGTGATTTTGGAATCAATGCCTTTTCTTGCATTGCATGCATACATTTCATTTGCATTATATTTTGCATATTCTTGCATAATAATCCTGATTAAATAAAATTACCAGTTAACACCAGTCATCATTGAAAATTCGCATCATTATTATACCCGCAAGAAAACAAAAGCCATGGAACAACGGCTTGAGCAAATCCAGAAAGAACTACAAGATCAAATGCAGGAACAAATGGCAGCAATGTGTAGGGAAATAAAAAACCAATTTTCGGAGGTACAAAAGAGTTTGATGACGGAATTAGCGCAAGTTAAACAAAGCGTGGCTGACAAAGGAAAAAGCCCTGCTATTGAGGATGACGAAGACCCGAGTGTTCCTCCGGGCTTTACACCAATACATAACCCGACTTCACAAGAAATGCCGGCCAGAGAAGCCCATGTTACCATCAGACCACAACAGCAGACCACAGGCACGTCAAGACCTGCTAACTATGTAGTCGGATCTGGGTCAAATCCAGAAGATAATGCTGCAAACCTGGGAGTCCCAGATTTTGATGAGATGATAAAGGAGGACATCCCTAGGCAAATGGAGGAAAAGTATAGGCTATTGGAGGAGAAAATTCAGGCAATACAAGGAATTGAAAATTCTTACGGAGTGGATGCCAAAGAATTGAGTCTGGTTCCAGACTTGGTTCTCCCTCCCAAGTTTAAAGTTCCAAATTCGAAAAATATCACGGAACGAGCTGCCCAGAAACACATCTGACCATGTTCTGTAGAAAGATGGCAGGGCATGTTCACAATGATCAATTGTTGATTTACTGTTTTCAAGATAGTTTGGTCGGATCGGCAGTCAGATGGTATAACCAACTGAGCCGAGCGAAAGTTCGTTCATGGAAAGATTTAGCACAAGCTTCTTGAAACAATACGGTCATGTGACCGAGATAGCCCCCGATAGGCTCACGTTACAGAACATGGAGAAGAGGTCAAACGAAAGTTTTAGACAGTACGCACAGCGGTGGAGAGAAATGGCAACACAAGTACAGCCACCGTTGACGGATAAAGAGACCACGATGCTGTTTGTCAATACCCTTAAAACCCCCTATCTTAATCATTTACTGGGAAACGCCACCAAAAGCTTCGTCGACATGGTCATCTCAGGAGAGATGATTGAGAATGCAATTAAAGCCGGTAAAATCGAGGCGGGAGAAAACGCTAGAAGACCTGCCCCTAGAAGAAGAGATAATGAGGTCAACAATACAAGTGTATACCGACCTAGTGGTGCCAAACCCTTCGTGGCAGGTCAGCTAGAGCACCAGCAGTTAATTATCAAACGCCCCGAGGCGGGAACCGAGTGTTAGGCCAAATAGAGAAGAATTCAATACACTCCACTTTCGGTGTCATACAAAGAACTCTACAAGATGCTGTATGACGCCCATGAGGTAGCTCCTCAAAGGGTGAAACCGTACGAACCACCGTTCCCAGCCTGGTACGATGCGAATGCTCATTGTGAGTACCACGCAGATGCGGAGGGTCACTCAATTGAAAATTGCCCGGCTTTCAAAAGGCGAGTCAAGGAACTGATAAGATTCGGGGTCGTGAAATTGAAAGACCCAGCTAGGCCTAATGTAGCTAGGAACCCTCTGCCGAATCATTCCAATCAAGGGGTCAATGCCGTGCTGGAGGAAAAGGCACGAAAAGTTAAAAGAAGAGTGGAAGACATTAGGTCTCCGCTACGATGGGTATGGCAGCAAATGGTCAAAGTCGGGATGATTGTGAAGGATAAAAAGGGTATGATGGTGGAGGCTGACTGCGAGTTTCATGCTGTTAAGGGCATGAAATCCAAGATTGTGACGAGTTCAAAGCCCTGCTGCAAACATTAATGGACAATCAGGAGCTGGAATTCTTCGAAGAAGAAGAAGAAGAAGTCAATGATATCTGTGCTTCCGAAGAGGGGTCGGTCAACCACCCGAAGGTGATCATTTGCAAACTGCCAAAAAGCGCAGCCAGAGGACAGACGACGCCTCGTATTATCATTCAAAGACCTGCAACCTTCCCTTACAATGATAACAAAAAGGTTCCATGGAATTACAACTGCAATGTGACCATACCCAGAGAAGGGGAGCCTAAGAAGGATGTAAACTTGATTACCGGAACGGAAAAATTTATGACTCAGCCAAAAAATCAAAAAGAGATCAATAAAGGGAAAGTGGTAATATGCGAGCCTGAAGAAGAGATAGCCACTAGACTTGAGGGATCCACCAATGAGCCAGTATCTGAAAGGGAGGCGAAAGAGTTTTTGAAATTCTTAAGGCACAGTGAATACAGTGTGCTTGAACAGCTCCATAAACAACTTGCACGAATATCGATCTTATCATTGCTCTTGAGCTCAAAAACATTGTGATGCATTAATGAAGGTGCTCAATGAGACTTACGTGACCAATGATATATCGGTATGTAAGTTGGACCGCTTAGTTAATAACATTACTGCAGACAATTTTATCTTCTTTAGCGATGATGAGATCCCATCCGGGGGATGAGATCAACCAAAGCCCTCCACATCACAACCCGTTGTAAAGGGTACACGCTACCGGGAGTACTCATAGATAATGGGTCAGCATTGAATGTACTACCACTAGCTACACTCCAAAGATTACCGATCGATAGCTCTCATTTGAAGGATGCAACAACATAGTAAGAGCATTTGACGGGACAGAAAGGAAGGTAACCAGAAAAATTGAAGTACCCCTGCAAATTGGGCCGAACACATACGAAATAGATTGCCTAGTAATGGATATTAGGCCTACCTACAACTGCCTATTGGGGAGACCATGGATCTACTCAGCTGGGACAGTACCTTCCTCTCTACATCAGAAGGTAAAGCTAGTGAATGAAGGGAGGTTAATTACCATCAACTGAGGAAGAAATAATTGCCTCTGTAACAAGCGAGTCACCTTATGTGGGAATGGATGAAGAGGCTATGGAATGCTCGTTCCGTTCACTGGAATTTGTAAATGCGACCTTCATTTCGGAAGGAAGCAAGGTGCCTGTGCCGGTAATATCATCGACTACTAGAATGGGCCTACGGATGATGCTTGGGAAAGGGGCTGTCTTTGGAAAAGGACTTGGGAAGTACCTCCAAGGGAGAACTAACGTGCTGACCTTGATGGAAAAGCAGGATCGCTACGGTTTAGGGTATGAGCCGGATACGAAGCAGAAAAGGAAAGAGATTGAAAAGAGACAAGAGAGGAGGAGGGCCAGACTATCTGGAAAGGAACTCTCGTGGGAACCCATGATTTTCCCACCTATTTACGAGACTTTTGTTTTGGGAGAAATAATTAATTAGAAGGAGAGCAAGAGAAAAAACAAGTAACCATTGGTACTGGAGGGAACATTATGAGGGACTTGAGCGTCAATGCTATATTGGAAGAAGACAGGGAAGGAAAGCTATCAAGGATTGGTCCGTGTGTACCTGGAAGCACCCTGGATAACTGGACCGTGGAGGAACTTTCTGTAATTTTAAAAATTCCTTAGAGTAATGCTCGAAAACACCTATTGCTTTAGGCCTGAAAGCAATATGAATCTTTTGTAAAAGGCCCACGTTCATTACTTAGTTATTTTGAATGAAAAATGCATTTCCTAAAATTATTCTTTCATTTTTTGATTTAGCCTAATAAATCACTCGTACATAACTAACAAATACTACTAATCATCCTTTCGATACATACATACTCATATACATACACAGAATCATTCTTTCATAAATTTATTTTGTTCTTTGGACCTTCCTTTTTATCCCTCGACAGGTCCTCAAATATCAATAATATGAGTAACTCTGAGGTTAACTTAGAGCCTCACTTTGAGCAAGACATGTGTCTAGAAGAACTTCAGGGTTTTGAAGAAAATCAAGATTGTGATCTCTCCTCGGATCTGCTAAGGTTGATAGGGCATGAAAAAAACAAATCTTGCCTCATTCGGACCCTGTAGAGATGATTAATTTGGGGAACGAAGACGAAAAGAAAGATGTAAAAATTGGGACATGCATCTCTGCGGAAACTAGAAAGAATCTCATCGAGTTGCTCAAAGAGTTCCAAGACATCTTTGCATGGTCCTATCAAGATATGCCGGGTTGAGTACTGATATTGTGGTACACAAACTCCCTATAAAAGAAGGATGCAGGCCCGTGCAGCAAAAATTCGGAGAATGAGACCGGATGTGCTGTTAAAAATAAAAGAAGAAGTCAAGAAACAATTTGAGCCGGTTTTCTCCAGGTAGTTAAATACTCCGAATGGGTAGCTAATATAGTCCCTGTTCCTAAAAAGGATGGAAAGGTATGAATGTGCGTGGACTATCGAGACTTAAATAAAGCTAGCCCGAAGGACAATTTCCCTTTACCTCACATCGATACGTTGGTCGATAACACAGCGGGACATTATTTGTTTTCCTTCATGGATGGTTTCTCCGGATATAATCAGATAAAGATGGACCCTGAGGACATGGTCAAGACCACATTCGTCACGCTATAGGGAACATTTTGCTACAAAGTAATGCCCTTTGGACTTAAAAATGCAGGGGCAACATATCAGAGAGCTATGGTAACCCTGTTCCATGACATGATGCATAGGAAATCGAAGTTTATGTTGATGACATGATAGCGAAATCCCAAACAGAGGAGGAGCATGTAAGAATCCTGAGGAAGTTGTTTATAAGGTTAAGGAAATATCAACTAAAGCTAAACCTGGCTAAGTGCACTTTCGGGGCTATATCAGGAAAACTGTTAGGCTTTATGGTCAGCAAAAGAGGAATTGAAATCGACCCAGACAAAGTCAAAGCCATACAGGAGCTACCACCACCCAGCACGCAAAAAGAAGTGCGGGGATTTTTAGGAAGATTAAATTACATTGCTCGGTTCATCTCACAATTGACCTAAAAGTGTGACCCTATCTTCCGCTTGCTTAGAAAGCGTAACCCGGGCGTATGGGATGCTAAGTGCTAGGAAACTTTCGATAAGGTCAAAGGTTATTTGTCTAAAGCTCCTATCTTAGTCCCTCCAATTCTTAACAAGCCTTTGATACTGTACCTGACGGTCTTTGAGAATTCCATGGGATGCGTGTTAGGCCAGCATGATGAATCTGAAAAGAAGGAGAGGGCGATATATTATCTGAGCAAGAAATTTACCGATTGTGAGACTCGATATTCGTCTATTGAGAAATTATGTTGTGCACATGCTCTACCATACTACTTGGTTGATCTCGAAATTAGATCCTTTGAAGTACCTAATGGAGTCAGCTACACTAAATGGAAGGTTAGCTCGATGGTAAATCTTGCTCTCAGAATTTGACATTGTCTATGTCAATCAGAAGGCAGTAAAAGGGAGTGCGGTAGCAGACTTCCTAGCCAGCAGGGCCTTAGAGGATTATGAGTCGATAAACTTCGATTTCCGAATGAAGATTTAATGTATGTTGCAACAGCTGAAGAAGCAACTACGAGGGGGCAACCGTGGATTTTAAATTTTGACGGAGCTTCAAATGCCATGGGTAATGGGGTTGGAGCAGTTTGGTATCACTAGAGGGAGACCATTACCCTTTTACCAGCAAGCTGATTTTGACTGCACTAATAATATGGCTGAATACGAAGCATGCATCATGGGAATTCGCGCAGCCATAGAACGGGGAGTTAAAATTTTGGAGATTTATGGAGACTCCGCATTGGTAATCTATCAACTTAAAGGAGAGTGGGAAACGAGAGATGCTAAGCTAAGGGATTACCGCAAGCTAGTTCTCAATTGATTACGAAGTTCGATGATTTCACATTCCATTATCTCCCTCAAGAGGAAAATCAAATGGCTGATGCCCTCGCTACTTTGGCCTCGATGATCAAAGTAAGTAGGCCAGAAGATGTGACGCCCATTCAAATGAGTATCTATGAAACTCCCGCTCATTGTTTGATATCGAGACAGAGGAGGAAGTAGAAAAGGAAGATCACCCATGGTACCAGGACATCCTTCAATTCGTAAGAGATCGAAAATACCTCGAGCAAGCCTCAGATAACGAAAAGAGAACATTAAGAAGACTTGCTAGTGAATATGTCTTAGACGGGGAAATCTTGTATAAAAAGAGGAAAGACCAGGTACTATTGAGATGTATTGATGCAGTGGAAGCTAAGAAGATTTTAGAGGAAGTTCACGAAGGAATTTGTGGGCGCATGCCAACGGTTTCACGATGGCTCGACAAATAATGAGGTTCGGGTATTACTGGTCTACCATGGAGAGTGATTGCATTAACTATGCCAGGAAATGCCACAAATCCCAAATATATGGAGATAAGATTAATGTACCTCCATCAAACCTCCATGTCATGACTTCCCTTGGCCCTTCTCTATGTGGGGCATGGATGTCATTGGACCAATTTCTCCGAAAGCTTCCAATGGCATAGATTCATCTTCGTGGTGATCGACTATTTCACCAAATGGGTAGAGGCAGCTTCGTATGCCAACGTTACCAAGTCAGCAGTTAGCAAGTTCCTGAAAAAGGAGATTATATGCCGGTATGGGATGCCAGAGAGGATTATATCCGATAATGCCTTGAACTTGAACAATAGCACGATTGTAGAAGTTTGCGAACAATTCAAAATCAAGCATCACAATTCCTCTCCCTACCACCCAAAAATGAATGGAGACGTAGAGGCGGCCAATAAAAATATCAAGAAAATCGTGGCAAAGATGACAGAGACTTACAGAGACTGGCACGAAAAACTGCCATTTGCCCTTTCGCCTACAGAACTTCGGTTAGAACTTTTACTAGGGCAACACCGTTCTCGTTGGCATACGGTACGGAGGCAGTCTTACCTATTGAGGTTGAAATACCTTCTCTCCGAGTCTTAACTGAGCTCCAATTAGATGAGGCTGAATGGATCCAAGCTCGATATGATCAATTGAATTTGATCGAGGAAAAAAGATTAAAAGCCATCTGTCACGGCCAAATGTACCAAAAAGGATGATGCGAGCTTATGACAAAAAGGTCCGTCCTGAGGAGTTCCATGAGGGAGATCTGGTTTTGAAGAAGATACTCCCCATACACAAAGATTTTCGTGGAAAGTGGATGCCCAATTGGGAAGGACCTTATGTAGTAAAGAAAGCTTTCTCGGGAGGAGCTCTCATCCTAACAGAAATGGATGGCAAGGAACAGTATAACCCATCAATTCAGACTCGATAAAGAAATACTTCGCTTAAAATAAAAGATTTGAGATGAAAACCCGTAAAAGGGCATCTCGATTCGAAAAAAAGGGGTCCACGATGAAAACCCGCAAAGGGCATCCTGGAACCAAGAGAATTTTGAGTTGAAAACCCGTAAAGGACTACTCAAGCCCAAAATAGGTCGAGGAGATAGAGAAAGGTTACAACTTGAAGCATCGACCAAGCACTCCAGGTCTTCTAGACACACGTCTGGGCTAAGGGTGATTCTCAGCAAGTCAATGCAAGAGTGGCTCATTTTTGGCGATATTTATGACAATTAAATTGCCCTTTTCTTGTACTTAGCCATTTTTTATTAATGTTGTTTCCTTTGACTCCCTTATTAATACATATTTTTAATACAACTTTGTTTCCATACAATTTTTGTGCAAGCATTTCACGTTTAAATAACGGTAATGAACTGATAAATCATACAAAGATTCATGAGCATTATCTTAGGGATTTTCAAAATTATAGGGGTCCGAAACAGAATTGCCAGTGGGAAAACAAACTTGAAAATGAGCAATTCAAGATCAACATAGAAGAAGATGGATTGACACATCAAGGACAGAATTTGGATGGGCAATAAAATATTAATCATGCACACATATAGTTAGGAGCATTTCAACTCATTCTAAGCATGGCATCCTAAACAAAATGGCCTACCCATAAGCCCATTTGAGCATATTTTACAGGTCTCGACACCTTGAAGCAAGACGAGAAATGACAAATTCATGACGGATCCCGTGAAGTTATAAGGACAACCATTTTTCGGACAGATTATAGTTATTTTATCCTTTACCCCAAGTTTGGAGCAGATCACCATCAATCGACCTTACTCCAATCACGGAGTAGTTCAACAAAATGGTAAGGCGGTAATCTACCTGATGAGATACAGAGAAGAACACCAACTCAGCGCTCAACACAAGCAAATCTTGAATCCAGCTTCCTAATGAGACACTGAGAAGCAGGCGAACCAATAAAAAGGTTAGCTTCCTGATGAGACACAGAGAAGTGGACCAAATTCATCTTCTTGAGGAGATCCAGAGAAGCGAATTAAAACAACCGAGGCGGTCATCTTCCTGATGAGATACAGAGAAGAATACCAACTCAACGCTCAACACGAGCAAATCTTCGAACCCAGCTTCCTGATGAGGCACTGAGAAGCGGGTCGAAGCAATAAAATGGTTAGCTTCCTGATGAGATACAAAGAAGTGGACCAGATTCGTCTTCCTGAGGAGATCCAGAGAAGCGAATCAAAACAAGCGAGGCGATCATCTTCCTGATGAGATACAGAGAAGAATACCAACTCAACGCTCAACGCGAGCAAATCTTCGAACCCAGCTTCCTGATGAGATACTGAGAAGCAGGTCGAAGCAATAAAAAGGTTAGCTTCCTGATGAGACACAGAGAAGTGGACCAATTTCGTCTTCCTGAGGAGATCCAGAGAAGCGAATTAAAACAGGTGATTGCAGTCATTTTCCTGATGAGACACATGGAAGAAGACCAGGTCAATGAAATCAGACTCAAAGACTACGATGACAAATTCCAATCACCTTGAAATTTTGAGAGAATAGGGTGAAGTCGTAGTAGCAAATTTGACTTTTTGAAGATCAACTCAAAGCAGGATGGAACCACCACGTCAAAGAAATGGAAAGACGGATGTAGTGGAGATGGAACGATTGACAAAACGAAAGGCGGACCAGTTGAAGATAGAGTGTCAAAGAGATGGGGCCCGACAAAATTGGGCTTTCTTTTGGTCTTTGCTCTGTTCCTGTTACACAGCAACGAGCAAAGAGGGGCAGCTGTTGAAGCCCAATTTATCCGGGCCCAATAGAATTTAAATTTGTTCTAAATTAAACTTATTTTAGGTTTAAGTTTTTCCAAAATTTAAACTCAATATAATTTTAAATTTAAAATAAATATAAATAAAAAGTCCAATTAAAAAATATAGGGCCAAATTGAGCCCAATACACCATAAATTAACCCAATTCTAAATAACCTAAGCCCAAACCAATACATTCAACCCAAATTTTCTGAGCTCCCACTTGTGCTGCCACCTCCATCTCAGCCACTTAGAAGGCGACACGTCAGCACCACCAGCTATCATCCCCAGCCAAGTTGCCCTTGCCACCACCGGCTTCAACCTGCTCCAACCACCACTGTTTGGACCTGCAAAAAGAAAGGATTAGGACTAGCATTTAATTGAAAGAAACAAATGGAAATGATTATAAATTGGCTATAAAGACAAATTAAATTTTGTACAAGGGTTACGACCCCTATTCTTGAAATTAAAAACACAAACCCTGTTCTTGAAATCTAAATACAGACCCAGTTCTGAAAATTAATAGATAGACAACCCTTGTTTTTAAAATCAATATACACCCTTCAAACTCGGAATACAAGCAAACAACTATCGTTGGTATAAAAGGTCAAGCAATCGACAGCAGATAGAGGCATTAAACATTGCTAGAACCAAGCAGTAAACACTTGAAAAGTATTAAATACATGCGTTGAATGTTATTATATTTTATTTGTTATTCAAACTCCAAAAGTCTTCATCATAAGTGTTGTGCATTAATATTTATTAACTTATCTCTAATGACTAATGCTTTTCATTAACTCATGCATTTTAACCGCATATACATGTATGTATTAAATATGACTGATTACATTTATGGCGTTATCAGTTTCTCAAGCATACATTAAATATATACTAAGCATTAAATAATTTCATTAATATCTTTAAATAATTTTTTAGTAATAGTAAATAAATATTAATTATTAGTAATAAAAATGGAACTTGAAAGGTTTGTGAAACCCCCTATTCTGCGACACCGTCGTCGGAGCATTGCACTGTAGCCCTCTGATCGTCGCCATCTCTTCCTCCGAAATAATGACCTGCCAAACAAATAGGGACGTATGGGATTAAAAGTGGATTTCTAAAAAAAGGCATGAAACAATTCTAAACTAAAAAATCAAAAAAAATTTTAAAATAGGACCGGGTTTTAACATGAAAATCAAGTATTTTTTAAAAGGATAAAAAGAAAAGAAAGAGCAAAGGTCTAGAAAAAGAATCAAGGTTTGAAGTTTTCCAGATCTGGATCTTTAGATCTGAGTTATGTTTTGAACAATAAAAGGAAAAGGATTTTCAAAAGAAAAGAATGGGTTTTTAAAAGAAGAAAAAAAGGAACAAAATCTGAAAGGAGGAGTTTTACCTTTGAATCTCCGGCGGTTAGTGGTCGGAGGACGGCGCCGGCGACAGGAGACGAAGACGCGCGACTGGCGATGGACGGAGATGACAAGGGACGGCCGTGAGCGGCGCGCGTGGCCTTGCACGCGCGGGACGAACGGCGACCGGAGCATGGCCAGCCTTGGAGTCTTCTAGAGAAAAAAGGAAAGAGGGGGGACTTGTTTTTGAAGAAATGAAGGAGAAAATGGATGTTAGGTTAAAAAAATGGTTTTATAGCATTCCTTAAACGGTACCATTTTGGGGGCTGAGTTTCAGCCCTAAAATGACGCCGTTTTACTCCATACCCACTGGTTTGACTCGATCCGACCCGACCCGCCTCTAGATCAGCGTATTTTGATTAATGGGTTATTTGTGCATTTGGTCCCTCTTACTTTTAATTTGTTTTAATTTAGTCCCTAAAGCAATTTCTGTTTAATTATAAAATGGCCCAGAAATTTTTAATTATTTTCAAATTAGTCCTTTGACTTCTGGGTGCCTGTGGGGTTGCCACGTGTCACCCATTCTTTGGTTTTATTTCTTATAGGTCCCTAAACTGTCTAGAAATTATATTTTTTACCCCCAAACTTTCTAAAATTCCATTTTAACCCTAATTTCACCAAAAATTACCATTTTACCCCTAAACTTTCCAAAATTCCATTTTTAACCCCGATTGCACCCAAAATTACCATTTTACCACCGAACCTTCTAAAATTCTATTTTAACCTTAATTTTATCAAAAATTACCATTTTACCCCTGAACTTTCCAAAATCCCATTTTTAACCCTGATTTCACCAAAAATTACCACTTTACCTTCAAATCTTCTAAAATCCCATTCTTAACCCCAAAATTTCTCAAAATTATATTTTTGCCCTCGAGAGTCAAAAATTACCATTTTTCCCGGGCGTCCGAAGGTCCTGTTTTCAATCTCGATTGCGTCGTTTTTCTCCTCATCAATATTTGCATTTATTTTAATCATTATGCACATTCATTTTATATTTTGCATACTATTCATTGCATTTGCTTATTATCTTGCTTCGTATTTAATTTCTCTTATTAATTGCTATTTGATATCTTAAATTTACGTGTTCATTTTCAAAAAATTTAAAGACGAGGCAATGTTCCTCTCGTGTGAAAGCTTCGGGAAATCATGCCCTAACGTGTCGGGTGTGATTTTTCATATAATTCACACGCGTCGAATATCCTCTTTTGGGATTTTTATACCTGTTAACTCTGAGATTCCGAGAACATCGTGTCCTAATGTGTTGCTCACGATTTTAATTCTCTACGAAAATCGAAGTAAACCGGTATTCCATATTTGAATCTTTTAAACTATGTGTCCGAGGGTTGCATTTTAAATCCAATACGAAATTTCAAGTTCTCAAAATATATATCTATATATCATGAGTGATTTTGAAATAAAACGAGGTAATGTCCTTTCGTGTGAAAACCTCGAGAAATCGTGCTCTAACGTGCTGAGTGTGATTTTCGTAATTCATGCAAATAGGATATCCTTTTTAAAAGTTTTCAAAGCATCCTTCAATTTTATATATCTATATACAAAGGATTTTAAGACAAAAAATATTGACCTTTCGTGTGAAGACCTCGAAACACCATGCCCTAACATGCTGGGTGTGATTTTCGTATAATTCACGCGATAAAATACTCTCTTCAAAATTTCTCGAAACGTCCTTCATTTTTGAAACTCTAAGAATATAGTGCCCTAATGTGTTGGACATGACTTCTAGTTCTCATAAAGGATCTAAACATAGCGACGATTTTTCTTAAAAAGATTTCCTTTGAAATTACACAAAGCTTTCTAAAATAAACATCGTATTTTAAACTTTACTCAAGTTTTCATTGTTTTCATAAAACAAGACCCGAAAAAAATCACGTGGTACCAATTTTGGGCGTATGAGGGTGCTAATCCTTCCTCATGCGTAACCGACTCCCGAGCCTGTTTCTTTGGATTTCGAAGACCAACTTTTAAAAAACGTTTTTAAACGTTTTGTGGTGATCCAATCACACCCAAATAAAAGATTGGTGGCGACTCCCATTTTTTCCAAAAATTTTAAAATCATATTTTGAAGCCCCGTTTTCGAGGTGGTTTCGACATCAATCATAGACTTTTAGGTGGTTCTTCTCATGACCGAATAAGACAGTTATAGTGGAAGAGGATGCCTATGACCACCAGCTCCAGTTATAGCTTTGCGATTTTTAGAGGAACTTGACTCTAGCCAACCGTCACTCTAGTGGGACCGTCTTACACTAGATCATCTCTTCTCAATGATGAATGCCATGTCATTTTGTCTCTTTCGCTCGACAACCTTTGACGCAGTAAGTTAGTGAGTCGATTGTGCAGCATTCTCAAAACATATAAAGCGGCTATCTTCACACAAGATGAAAAGATTACTTTTGAAAGGATATGGATGGAAGCGTTAGTCCCGTAATGCGGAGAAGTGATGAATACTTGGTTGAAAAGGGTTAAGTATTGGTTCTAAGCCTCATGAATCTTTTTGAGGAATTTTGATAACCTTCGGCTAAATGAGTTTTAGTTGCTCATGCTTTTCGAAAAAAATACATAAGCTTAATGAAAGTAGAATTTTTATTGAAAGAAATGGCTAGGGTTTTTAGGAGATGGAGGATTTTACAGAAAATTCGAAGTGTCTAATTTATGTCACTCCATCCCCTATTTATTGTACATAAAAATCTCTAGTTGAATCCAATTTAAACTCTAAAAGGATCATTAAAATTAAATCTAAACAATAAATTTCTAGTTGGATCCAAATTAAACTCTAAATTATAATTCTTAAAAGATAATTTAAATTTAAATCTAAACAATTTCATAATAATCCTAAATAATAATCCTAAAAATAGAATTTAAATTTAAACAAAGTCTTATGTCCAATAAATCTCTTCCTTGAAATTTTGCCCCAAGTCTTCCACACTTTTGCATTTTCAGCACTTCTTCGTCCTTATTTTGCATGCTGGCCCATTTTGTCTCTAAATTCACATTTTTCCCCATATTTCCTTTTGCCTTCGATTTAGTTACTACAAGATAAAAGAACCATAAATAGCCAAATTAGTAGGATCATACTCAATATAGATATATATATAATTAATATACAAAAGTATGTCACTTTTGAGTATTATCATATTCCCCTTACTTAGCCCATTCTTGCCCTCAAGTATGGTTCCTAATCAACTAAGTATTTTAGATTTTTCCAAGGAAAGAAGTATCACCCCAAAGTTTTACAAAAAATTAGGCATAATGCATATAAAAATAAAGAGAACATTTAGCTTGCTGTAAGTAAAATCGAAAAAAATACTCCAATTTAAACACACAAAAATTAAATTGACTTGGATTATTTCATGAAAGTTAGGCAATGTACTAAACTTACCAAGACACCTATTTGTTCACCCTTAGTCCTCAAATTTAATTCTCTTCCTTTTATTTTGTTGATTTTCTTTTTTTTCTTCTTCTTTTTTTCTTTTTCTTAGGAATATATTGACACTTTTGACGCGAAATGGAATGACAATCCAAGCACTCCATCCCAGTTACTCAGCCCAACACACTCCTAATTTATTTTTTATTTTCTCATAATTCCGGTTAGTGGAGATTTACCTAACACTTCACACAACTTTTTTACATGAAGTAGGATGACAACCCAAGTACCCCACCCTGGTTACTTAGTCACACTTTAAGTTGTGCCCATAACCACGAAATCATCAAAGTTTTTTCTTTTTCTTTTTTTTTTGGATAGAGAATTTTAATTTTTGAGAAATAGGAAAAACAATCAAGTGCCAAAAATAAGTTTTGACAACTAATTAACAATCATGAAAATAAATTTAGCATGCAACCGCATTAAATGTCCTCTTTGCACATAGACTCAACCGGCTTTACTATAAGCAAGATAGAGTTATCTTCATTAATCATAATTATGTCTACCTAATAGAAATAAAACTGTGGAAACGAAATCAATCATTGCAAAATCATAACTAACTCAGTAGACAAGAATCATGCTCATGGGCAAAACAATGGGTAATTCATAGTCAAATCTTGGGCATGAAAAGTGACAGAATATACTAAAAAAATAAATGTGGGCAAAACAAGTAGAAGGCAATAGTAACAGTAAACACACAGCAGCAAAAAAAGTAGATAAAAATAGCAAAAATAATGAGGAACATCTCCTCTACTTAAAATGCATTACCCTCAATGTGTAGAATAATATGAATAAATACGATGAAAAAGAAAGGGTTTAAAACACTCCCCATGTCGTTTTCGTTACTGTCTTCACCCGTAAATTTGATTCCTCGATTTTCCTGAACATAAGAAGAGAGATTAAAATTTATTAACATGCAAGAAAATAAAAATACTAAAAAATTAAGAATAATAATAAAAATAAAATTGGGTTACCTCCCAATAAATAACCTTACTAGCTTGACACTTGAATTAGTATTGGGGCTATTCCAGCTGAATTTTGTTGATTGTACGAGCTTGGAAATTTGGTGCTTACACAACAGAAGGTAAAAGTTTAGTATTCATAAGAGGCAATAATTCATTAACAAATTCACAATTTGGATCTGAATCGAAATTATCATCAAAAAATATTTCAAGTTCATTTTCATGGAGTGACTTGGAAGTCTCTTCTACTAAGGATTCAACTATGTC
Source organism: Gossypioides kirkii (assembly GCA_005610355.1). NCBI lineage: Eukaryota > Viridiplantae > Streptophyta > Magnoliopsida > Malvales > Malvaceae > Gossypioides > Gossypioides kirkii. The sequence goes on from CP032248.1 coordinate 30,091,155, forward strand.
GACACGGTTTACGTTCAAGACTTCACTAGGGTGACTAATGACGCCATAAACATTAAAATTCACGATCTCCCCATCAAACTCCATCGTGAGGATTTCGCTATGCACGTCAATCTTAGTATTTGCGGTACTAAGGAAATGTCGTCCCAACAAGATGTTCGAAGACCTAGGAGTGTTATCCTTTTCCATTCTCACCACATAAAAGTCTACAAGAAAGATAAGGTCGTTGACTTTCACTAACACATCTTCAAGGACTCCTTCGAGATCACAATAAACCTGTCCGCCAATTGGATTATAACACCTGTTTCCTTCAAAAAACCTACGTTAAGAGACTCATAAATGAAAAAAGACATTATATTTATAAAGGCGCCTAAATCACACATAGCTTTTTTAATTCCTAAGTGGCCTATTTTGCATGGTATTGCAAACATGCCCCTATCTTTACATTTTGCTGGCATCCTTCTCTGCAACACTGCAGATACATTCTTACCAACACATACTTTTTCATTTCCAGTCAATTTTCGGTTCTTGGAGCAAAGCTCATTAAGGAATTTAACATATCGTGGAATTTTGTTTTGACATCCAACAACAGTATGTTGATCTCGATGTTTCTGAATGTTTTGAGGATCTCTTTTTCCTCTTACCTCTCTGATCTTGTTTCAACCATCTTGGAAATAAGGGTTGAATTTTGGGCAATGAAGGTTTCGTTCAGACTTGTTCATCGTTCTCTTACTTTTCCTGAGCGAAATCTTGGCCACGATTTTTGCCAAGATTTGGTTCCAGTATTTTTCCACTTCGTAGCGTCACTGCATTTACATTTTGTCTTGGGTTAGCTTCTGTTTGTGACAATAGCCTTCCCTGTGCGCTTAATTTCTCAATTGACATGGTCAACTCTTTTATAGATGCCTCTGTTTTCTGTTGAAAATCAAGCACATTAGCTACTAATTTATTTACCATGGCATCTAGAGAAGTACCTAAATTTTGTGTTTCTTTTGGAAACTAATTTTGGTATGGCTGGTTATACCGTAGATTCGCCCCACAACTCAAGTTAGGATGGTATTTCTATCTTGGGTTGTATGTATTGGTGTAAGGGTCATATCGCCTCTGGGGTGGTCCAGGAAGGTTCCCCACAACATCCAAATGGGTCATAGTATCATCATATAAACTAGGGCATGCGTCAGTTTTATGTTTGGGTTCCGCACAAATTTTGTATAGTCGGGCCGGTCCTATTTTTACTGCAAGAAGATAATTCACAACATTAGTAAGTCTGTCAACTTTATCTTCTAATATTGAATTACTTAGTTGGTGAACCCTTCTACTGAGTTCAGGATTGGCTCGAAATTGCTAAGTATTTGCAGCCATCGTGGATATCAAGTCACTTGCCTGTTGGGGGAGTCATATTGACCAATGCTCCTCCACTGGTGGCAGCTATTATACTCATTTCCATGGGTTTCACATAGAAGTATTGGAGAAGAGACTGTTCTGTTATCCCATGTGTGGGCAACTTGCACACAACTTCTTAAATCGCTCCCAATAGTTGTAAAGAGACTCCATATCATTTTGCCTTATCCCAACAATTTCCTTCCTTAACTCCGCTGCACGCGATGCTAGGAAAAAACTTGTTAAGAAACAAACGGGAAAGATCAGCCCAAGTTGTGATAAATCCAAGAGGTAGATAAAATAACCACTCCTTAGCAGAGTCTGCTAGGGAAAAAGGGAAGGCACGTAATTTGATTTGATCCTCAGTTACCCCCTGAGGTTTCATACTCAGACAAACCATACGAAACTCTTTTAGATGTTTATGTGAATTTTCATTTTGCAATCCACAAAAAGTCGATAACAACTGGATTAAACCTGCCTTAAGTTTATAATTAGTATCCACAGTAGGATACGTAATGCATAATAGTTGTTGATTTGCAAGAGCCTCGACCATTTGTCGAATTGTTTGAGCCATGGGTTATTGTGCCAGATTTGGATTTTCATTAACCCTAACGTTAGGCACTTCTTTCGGTGGGTCGACTCCTACTCTTTTATTTTCTAATGTTTGAAGAGGTTTTTTGTTAACCCTAGATTCAACTTCGTCTTCTATTTCTATTTCTGACGGTGGACTATGTTTAGTTCCTACCACCTTTGACTGTCTTTTTTGTAGCTTTGTTTCCTTACGATTAGCTCTCGTAGTCTTTTCAATTTCTAGATCAAATGGGAACGCAAGATTTCTTGGAGCAGACCTGGTCATAAGAGAAAGAAACAAGATTAGTACGTTACTAATCCCCGGTAACAGCGCCAAAATTTGGTGTGTCGTTGAGAGCACCAAATATAACTTATCCTTAAAAATATCGAAAATAATATTGTAAGGGAAGTAGGGTCAAATCCTTAGGGATTGAATTGTTACAGATTCTTGTATATCGAAATCTCGGGCACAGTCGTGCCCAAGAAAAGTGTCCAACCTAGAGAAATAATAAAGAAACATAATTAAAAATATGAACAAATTAAAATTTTAATAAATTGAAATTGCAATACGAAAATAAACGAAGTTGAGAGAAAAAGGTTTTTTCAATTTCGAGAATTCCAGCCTCCGATTATCTTGATTCTTCCTTGGTTCAATCATGATTTTTAGCTTGTTCTTCTTGTGATCGAATAAGCCAATTATAATGGAAGAGGACGCCTACGATCACCAGATCCAGTTATAGCTTACGATTTTTAGAGGAACCTAACTCTAACTAACTGTTACTCTAGTAGGACCGTCTTAGACTAGATTATCTCTTCTCAATGATGAATGCCACGCCATTTTGTCTCTTTGGCTCAGCAACTTTTGACGCAGTAAGTTAGCAAGTCGATTGTACAACCTTCTCAAAACATACAAAGCGATCATCTTCGCACAAGATGAAAAGATTACTTTTGAAAGGACATGGATGGAAGCATTAGTTCTGTAATGCGGAGAAGTGATGAATACTCGGTTGAGAAGGTTAAGTGTAGGTTCTAAGCTTCATGAATCTTTTTGAGGAATTTTGATAACCTTCGGCTAGAAGAGTTTTAGTTGCTCATGTTTTTTGGAAAAATACACAAGCTTAATGAAAGTAGAATTTTTATTGAAAGAAACAACTAGAGTTTTTGGGAGATGGAGGATTTTACAAAAAATTTGAAGTGTTTAATTTATGTCACTTCACCCCCTATTTATAGTTCATAAAATTCCTAGTTGAATCCAATTTAAACAACTAGAGTTTTTGGGACATAGGTTTATTTTTTTCGCATACATGGCATAAGTGCTCTACTATCTCTTTTAAGTGGAAGTGAGAAACTACTCCTTCGTGAGGTCTTCATCTCCGTGTAGGATAGTGGATTGGTTTGGGATATGTCTGTACCTATGTTTGTGAAATTTTCACTTCTGTGCAAACATATGGGAAATGTATCCCCTTGATCTGAACTCGTCCGTATAAGCCTATAATGGGTGAGGATTGAGGAATCTGCTGGTTCAGGTATCCTTACTTTAGAACCTAAACCCCATGTAATAGACCTTAAGAGCGTACCCTAAGTAGCACTATGTCAAACTTTTGGTGGTTACCCAAATAAAGTGGAAAGAGCGACGCTTATATTCATTGTTCTTTGCTTTTAATTGAAATTTGTTTTCATGTTTTTATTCATCATACTCTTACCTCATTTTGTTTTGATTACATCGCATTATCATCTTAGGAAAGGTGTTGATTCGTGCCCGATTACTAAATAGAGAACTAGTCATGGAAAAAGGGTTTTTTGATAAGGTAGAGTTTAATATGGCCATGCATATATGGTCAGAGGAAAAACATTGTATCTGCATTATCAGGAGTGGGAAAATAGACGCCGGGGAAAATGTTAAGAGATCTACCCCTAGAAAGAAAGAAGATGAAGTAAATAATGCAGGCTTGTACAAAACAAGCTACTCAAGGCCAGTTATGATGACACAACCTAAGGCCATGACAACTAACTACCGAGGTGCATCTAGGTAAGAACTTAATTCAAGGCTAAATACTGAAAGGGTTCAGCATACCCCCATCCCAATGACATATAAGGAGCTTTACCATTCCACTTAGACCCATTGTAACCCCCATTCTCAAAGTGGTATGATGCGAATGCTCAATGAGAATATCACATAGGGATAATGGGACATTCAATTGAAAACTGCATTGCTTTCAAGAAATTGATCGAGAGGTTCATTAAAATGGGAATTGTGAGGTTTGACGACCCAACGGGCCCAATGTGGCTAGAAATACATTACCCAATCATCTTGATTAAGGGGTAAATGCGATAGTTGAAGATAGGAGAGTTAATGCCATATCCGAAGAAAGGAATGGAGAAGAGAACCTATCAAGAATTCGTCCCTACGCCCTTGAAAGTGTTTTTGAGAACTGGATCGTGGGGGAGCTTTCTGTAGTTTTTAGGAATTTTCCAGAATAATTGGCATCCATTTGTAAAGGGCACATGACCACTATATTTTATTTCAATAAAAACAAAGCATTTTTTATCCAATTTGGCAAAAATCTTACTATTCTTTTCATTCGTTCCATATCATAATTAATCATTCTTAAATTCATTTATTCTTTGGATATCCTTTTGTCCCTTTGTTGGGTCCCTTGATATCAATTATATGAGCGATACTGCTACTAACTCAAAGCCTCTTTTGAGAAGGATATGTGTCCAGAAGAACCTCAGGACTTTGAAGATAATCAATAATGTAACTTGTCTCCAGATCTGCTATGGATGGTCAAGCAAGACGAGAAACAAATATCTCCTCACAAAAGAGTTAGTAGAAACTGTGAGTTTAAGGGAAAAATGAAAAGAAAGAGGTGAAAATTGAGACATGAACCTCTGCAAAAACAAAGAGAGATCTTATAGAGCTGCTTCGAGAATTTGAATATGTCTTCGCATGGTCCTATAAAAACATGCCAAGGTTAAGTACTAATGTCGTAACACACAAGCTCCCTATAAAGGAAGAATGCAATTTCAACAGAAACTTCGAAGAAAAAGGCTCAACGTGATAAAAAAAGATCGAGATGAAAACTTGCAAAGGGCATCTTGAAACTAAAAAAATCATCATAAACGGAGAAATTTGATAGGGAAAAGGAACAAGTCTTACTAAGATGTGTGGACGTTGCGAAAACCAAGAAAAATCTGGAAGAAGTCCATGAGGGCATTTTACCGATGGTTTTATAATGGCTGGAAAAATCATGAGATTTGGTTATCATTGGTCCAGCATGAAAGGAAATTGCACCAGTTGTGCCAAGGGATGTCATAAATGCCAAACTTATTGAGATAAAATCTATGTATTTCCTTCACCTCACGTCGTGACTTTTCATTGGCCTTTTTCTATGTGGGGTATGGACATTATTGGAACAATTTCGCCGAAAGCTTCCAATGGGCACCGATTCATCTTTGTGATCATTGATTACTTCACCAAGTGGGTAGAAGTTGCTTCCTATGCCAATGTCACAAAATCAGTAGTGAACAAATTTTTGAAAAAAGAAATTATATGTCGGTATGGAATGCCAGAAAGGATCATATTTGACAACGCTTTGAATTTGATCAACAGCAAGATAGTAGAGGTTTGCAGTTAGGAGTGGGAAAATAAACGCGGGGAAAATGTTAAGAGATCTACCCCTAGAAAGAAAGAAGATAAAGTAAATAATGCAGGCTTGTACAAAACAAGCTACTGAAGGCCGATTATGATGACACAACCTAAGGCCATGACAACTAACTACCGAGGTGCCCCTAGGCAAGAACTTAATTCAAGGCTAAATACTGAAAAGGTTCAGCTTACCCCCATCCCAATGACGTATAAGGAGCTTTACAATTATACTTAGAGCCATTGTAACCCCCATTCTCAAAGTGGTATGATGCGAATGCTCAATGAGAATATCACGTAAGGATAACGGGACATTCGATTGAAAACTGCATCGCTTTCAAGAAATTGATCGAGAGGTTCATTAAAATTGGAATTGTGAGGTTTGACGACCCAACGGGTCCCAATGTGGCTGGAAATCCATTACCCAATCATCTTGATTAAGGGGTAAATGCGATAGTTGAAGATAGGAGCATTAATGTCATATTCGAAGAAAGGAATGGAGAAGAGAACCTATCAAGAATTCGTCCCTACGCCCTTGGAAATGTTTTGGAGAACTGGATCGTAGGGGAGCTTCCTATAGTTTTTAAGACTTTCCAGAATAATAGGCATCCGTTTGTAAAGGGCACATGACCACTATATTTTATTTCAATAAAAACAAAGCATTTTTTATCCAATTTGGCAAAAATCTTACTATTCTTTTCATTCGTTCCATATCATAATTAATCATTCTTAAATTCATTTATTCTTTGGATATCCTTTTGTCCCTTTATTGGGTCCCTTGATATCAATTATATGAGCGATACTACTACTAACTCAAAGCCTCTTTTGAGAAGGATATGTGTCCAGAAGAACCTCAGGACTTTGAAGATAATCAATAATGTAACTTGTCTCCCGATCTGCTATGGATGGTCAAGCAAGATGAGAAACAAATATCTCCACACAAAAAAGTTATTAGAAACTGTGAGTTTAAGGGAAAAATGAAAAGAAAGAGGTGAAAATTGAGAAATGAAACTCTTCAAAAACAAAGAGAGATCTTATAGAGCTGCTTTGAGAATTTGAAGATGTCTTCGCATGGTCCTATCAAAACATGCCAAGGTTAAGTACTAATGTCGTAACACACAAGCTCCCTATAAAGGAAGAATGCAATTTCAACAGAAACTTCAAAGAAAAAGGCCCGACGTGATAAAAAAAAGATCGAGATGAAAACTCGCAAAGGGCATCTTGAAACTGAAAAAATCATCCTAAACGGAGAAATTTTATAGGGAAAAGGATCAAGTCTTACTAAGATGTGTGGACGTTGCCAAAACCAAGAAAAATCTGGAAGAAGTCCATGAGGGCATTTTACCAATGGTTTTATAATGGCCAGAAAAATCATGAGATTTGGTTATTATTGGTCTACCATGAAAGGAAATTGCACCAGTTATGCCAAGGGATGTCATAGATGCCAAACTTATTGAGATAAAATCTATGTATTTCCTTCACCTCACGTCGTAACTTCTCATTTGGCTTTTTCTGTGTGGGGCATGGACATCATTGGGTCAATTTCGCCAAAAGCTTCCAATGGGCACCGATTCATCTTTGTGATCATTGATTACTTCACCAAGTGGGTAGAAATTGCTTCCTATGCCAATGTCACAAAATCGGTAGTGAAAAAATTTTGAAGAAAGAAATTATATGTCGGTATGGAATGCCAGAAAGGATCATATTTGACAACGCTTTGAATTTGATCAATAACACGATAGTAGAGGTTTGCAGTCAGGAGTGGCAAAATAAACCCGGGGGAAATTGTTAAGAGATCTACCCCTAGAAAGAAAGAATATGATGTAAATAATGCAGGCTTGTACAAAACAAGCTACTCAAGGCCGGTTATGATGACACAACCTAAGGCCATGACAACTAACTACCGAGGTGCTCTTAGGTAAGAACATAATTCAAGGCTAAATACTGAAAAGGTTTAGCTTACCCCCATCCTAATGATGTATAAGAGCTTTACCATTCTACTTAGAGCCATTGTAACCCCATTCTCAAAGTGGTATGATGTGAATGCTCAATGAGATTATCACGTAGGGATAACGGGACATTCGACTGAAAACTACATCGCTTTCACGAAATTGATCGAGAGGTTCATTAAAATGGGAATTGTGAGGTTTGACGACCCAACGGGGCCCAATGTGGCTGGAAATCCATTACCCAATCATCATGATTAAGGGGTAAATGCTATAGTTGAAAATAGGAGCGTTAATGCCATATCCGAAGAAAGGAATGGAGAAGAGAATCTATCAAGAATTCGTCCCTACGCCCTTGGAAGTGTTTTGGAGAACTGGATCGTGGGGGAGCTTCCTGTAGTTTTTAGGAATTTTCCAGAATAATTGGCATCCGTTTGTAAAGGGCACATGACCACTATATTTATTTCAATAAAAACAAAGCATTTTTTATCCAATTTGGCAAAAATCTTACTATTCTTTTCATTCGTTCCATATCATAATTAATCATTCTTAAATTCATTTATTCTTTGGATATCCTTTTGTCCCTTTGTTGGGTCCCTTGATATCACTTATATGAGCGATACTACTACTAACTCAAAGCCTCTTTTGAGAAGGATATGTGTCCAGAAGAACCTCAGGACTTTGAAGATAATCAATAATGTAACTTGTCTCCCGATCTGCTATGGATGGTCAAGCAAGACGAGAAACAAATATCTTCTCACAAAAGAGTTAGTAGAAACTGTGAGTTTAAGGGAAAAATGAAAAGAAAGAGGTGAAAATTGAGACATGAACCTCTGCAAAAACAAAGAGAGATCTTATAGAGCTGCTTCGAGAATTTGAAGATGTCTTCACATGGTCCTATCAAAACATGCCAAAGTTAAGTACTAATGTCGTAACACACAAGCTCCCTATAAAGGAAGAATGCAATTTCAACAGAAACTTCAAAGAAAAAGGCCCGACGTGATAAAAAAAGATCGAGATGAAAACTCGCAAATGGCATCTTGAAACTGAAAAAATCATCCTAAACGGAGAAATTTTATAGGGAAAAGGATCAAGTGTTACTAAGATGTGTGGACGTTGCCAAAACCAAGAAAAATCTGGAAGAAGTCCATGAGGGCATTTTACCAATGGTTTTATAATGGCCAGAAAAATCATGAGATTTGGTTATTATTGGTCCACCATGAAAGAAATTACACCAGTTGTGCCAAGGGATGTCATAAATGCCAAACTTATTGAGATAAAATCTATGTATTTCCTTCACCTCACGTCGTGACTTCTCATTGGCCTCTTTCTATGTTGGGCATGGACATCACTGGGTCAATTTCGCCAAAAGCTTCCAATGGGCACCGATTCATCTTTGTGATCATTGATTACTTCACCAAGTGGGCAGAAGCTGCTTCCTATGCCAATGTCACAAAATCGGTAGTAAACAAATTTTTGAAGAAAGAAATTATATGTCGATATGAAATGCCAGAAAGGATCATATTTGAAAATGCTTTGAATTTGGTCAACAGCATGATAGTAGAGGTTTGCAGTCAGTTTAAGATTAAGCATCACAATTCGACACCATATTGCCCAAAAATGAATGGGGCAGTGTGATTCTAACCGAGATGAATGGCAAAGATCTGCCCAACCTCGTGAACTTGGATTTGGTGAAGAAGTGTTTCATCCAACAAAAAAAAAGAAAAAGAACAAAAGAAAAAAAGAGTAAAAAAAGAAAAAGAAAGAGAGAGATTAAGATGAAAACCCGTAAAGGGCGTTTCGAAACCTAAGGAGGTTTGAGTTGAAAAACCGAAAGGGCGGCTCAAATTTATATCAAAGAATGGGTATGAAATGGTCTTCTCTTTCAAAGTAACATGGTGGGGGAATTTTACATTTTTGGCATTGACAAAGTACTCCAAGTTTCATGGGCACATGTCAGACTCAGAATGGTCTTCATCAAGTCTGCTTAGAGAAGCTAATACCTTCATATCTAGGGCACCTGATTTCATTTTTCTTACTTTGTGTTCAGCAATTTTTTACCAATGTTTGCCATTTTTAATCTTTTCATTCATTTCCTTCATTTCCTTCATTCGAGCATTGTCTCCAATAAAATTCAATCTTATCCTTTTTACAACCCTATTCAAGCATTTTTTTTTACATTGAAATAACGGTTAGTAGACTAACAACGATATAAGGTATAAAAGGATTTTTGTATATCGATCTGAAAAATTTCTAAATAGTACAGGGACTTGAAATAGGACTACTAGTTGGAAAAACCTGAGAGTTGGAGGGATCCTAAAACAAAGTAGCTCAAATTATGACTACCTCTTCGGATTTCATATTGAAGACACCATACCTGAAAGGAAAACATGGTGACACAATAATGATAAAACTTAGACAAACGACGGATAATGTCGACTTAAGGACTAAAAGACAAAATATGACATGTTGCATTCATTTCCAAATCATTCATATTCGTCTAGTCAAGGGCATTTGGTTTATTCCAATCATTACTTGGCCTAGATAAAGGCTTCTAAAACAAGATTCTATATGTCCTATTCCCCAGAGAATGGCGTAAGGGATCAGTACGACATAAATCTTATATTCCTGAAGTTTTAGTGGATCAGATTGAAAATTATGGTAGCAAATCTTTGTCTTTCTGAAGTTGCAATAAAGTAAGACGAGACTACAACACCAAATCTTATACCTTTAAAGTTGCAGTGGATCGAATTAAAGTTACAAAAGCAAATCTTTATCTTCCTAAAGTTACAGTGGAGCAAGATGAGGTTACAATACCAAATCCTATACCTCTGAAGTTGCAGTGGGTCAGATTAAAACTACAAAAGCAATTTTTATCTCCCTAAAGTTACAATGGAACAAGATGAAGCTACGACATCAAATCTTATATCCCTGAAGTTGTAGTGGATCGGATTGAAGCTACAAAAGCAAATCTTTATCTCTTTGAAGTTGCAGAAAAGCAAGATGAAGCTACAAAACCAAATTTTACACCCTTAAAGTTGCATTGGGTCGGATTGAAGTTACAGAAGCAAATCTTATCTCCCTAGAGACACATTGGAGCAAGATGAAGTTACAACATCAAATCCTCTATCCCTGAAGTTGTAGTGGATTAGATTGAAACTATATTAGCAAGTCTTATCTCCCTGAAGATGCAATGGAGAAGGATAAAGCTACGATATCGAATCCTATCTTCCTAAAGTTTCAGTGAAGCGGATAAAACAACAATTCCAATCCTCCTGAAGTTGTAGTAGGTTGGACTGAAAGATTGAGTCACTTGAAGAAGGGAAACACCAGAAGTCGAAGTTCAGCAAGACAGAACGAAATTTGTCCTCCTTTGAATCTTTGCTCTATTCCTGTTACACGATAATAAGCAAAGAGGGGAAGATGTAAGATCCCTAATTTGTCTGCCCCATTCATTTAAATAAACCCAAACAAAAACAAAATTAAAGTTCAAAAATCAATAAAAAAATCAAAGTCCATTAATAAATTTTCTTTTTACAAAAGACTTAAGACCCAACTAAACCAAACCAATTTACAATACCCAAACCCAAATAATAAACAAACCCAAACCCTAAAAGATGAGCAAAAACCTTAATCCCATTGTAGACTTCAAGCGTCGCTGCCTTTCGACCGCCGTTCTAGTGCCACGTCAGTGTCGTTCTTGCCACGTCGGCCACCTCACCACGTCCGCACATACCAGCATGAAGCATCTTCTAATTCCATGGCCGTACCTGCAAAATAAAATAGAAACAAGAAAAAAAATAAATTTGTAAATTGGCTATAAAAGCCACCACAAATTTGTAAAACTTTAAACACACAAGAGAAGAAATAAAGCAAAAATTTTTAAGGTATATTTATATATATATATTTTTTAAATTTTCGAAAGCAAAAAAAGAAAAAGAAAAAAGAAATGTAGGGTTTTTTTTACCTGTGTCGATTTGGCTTTCCCCGTCGTGGATAGTTGAGGTCCCTGTTTTTGATGAAAGGCAGGTCTTCGTTCGAAAAGCGCGTCATCGGATGGGTGGAGATGAAAGTTTTTTTAAAAAAAAACTAATGAAATTGTAAGGTTTCTAGGTGGTTTGGTGAGTTTAGGTTAAGGTTTTGGGGATAATACTCTCGGATCTAGGTTTAAGAGAATCAGGGGTGTTAAAATTGAGGTTTTTACGTAATCGATCCGGATCCACCTTAGGATCCACACGTTTTTGAGATTTGGGAAATTTCTTTCCCATGTCACCTTTAAGCGTTCTTCAATTTGGTCTTGATTTTTAATTTTCTTTATTTTTAAAATTTCACCCTGTAATTTTATTTTTCTTATATTTTTCTCCTCTGACTGTTGACCCTTTGGGGAAGGACACGTGTACAGTGGCTAGGATATTTGGTCTTTTGGCCCTTACCTGTTTTATTTTATTTTAATTTAGCCCTTTATTTTCTGTTTTTTGTAATTTTCACTTTCACTTTTATTTTTATTTTTCAATTTAGTCCTATATTTTATATTTATTTATTTTATTTATCTTTTATTATTTATTTACTTCTTGCACTTTTATTCTCTGATATTTATATTTTTCCCTTTTAATTTCTTTTAATTTCCAATTTAGTCCTTTATTCATTTTTTATTATTTTTTATTATTTATTTATTTATTTATTTATTTCCAACACTTTTAACTTTAGATATTTACCTTTTTGCCCTATTAAATTTTTTAGGTTTCAATTTAGTTTTTGCTTAATTTTTTTTCCTCTTTATATTTTTAATATTTTTAGTACTTTTATTTCATGCTATTTACTTTCTTGCCCTTTAAATTAAACCATTTTATTTTCATTTTTTATCTTTTATTTTTAATTATGTCATGATTTCAATTCTTATTGTTATTATTGCAATGAATTAATATTATTAATATTATTATTTCTATTATTTTATTATTAAATTTGTAGTGTTATTTATTTTATTTTACTATTCATGTATGTATTTTTATTTTTTCATCACCATATTGTATATTATATGTTCTTGCATTCCTTCATTCATATGTAATATTCAAATAAATCAATTGCCCAACTTTTTTATGCATAATATACATACAATTAAAAACTGAGACAATGTTCTTTTACTTAGGGGACTCGATAAAATTGTGCTCTAACTTACGGGGTACGGTTTTATCTTCGAACCTATGTAATTAAATACCCTATTTAAAATTAAAACATGTAAAATTTAATTAATAAATAAATTATCTTTATTTCTGAGGATCCGAGATGTTATGCTACTAACTTACTGGACATGACTTTCCTTCTCAATTGACTCAAAATAAAAGATTATTTTTGTGAAATTTAATTTACAAATGATACTATTTATATGTTTAAGGATCGCATTTTAAATATTTTACGAGGTGATCCAATCACACCTAATTAAAAAGGATTGGTGGCGACTCCATTTTCGTTTTTCAAAATAAAAGTCAGGACTTTTCGAAAAATAGGTTTCGACAAATCCCATATATGTTTCCTTGTATGCTATTGCTACTCGTAATTGGCTAACCATTAGCCAAAAGGATTCAATAACAAAGAGAATGGTTGTATTGCTTAGGAAGGTATTAGATATGGTAGAATTTGATCTAGATTAGCTTAGCTTTGATGAGATTACCAAATTTGCTAAGAAGGTGTATGAAAATCATCTAATGCCCTATCCATCACTAATCTTTAGAATTCTTCACTCCCAAGATGCTAGTCTTGTTCGTGCCAATGAGGCATATGAAAAACTAGCACTAGAGCTGAAGTTTTCCCATAAAAGGTTATAAGGAAAATATGTTGTTAATGAACTAAAAGAAGTAGATGATCTTGAGTCTGGCATTCCTAAAGCTAAGACTGTGATTAAGAAGTGCCCACTATTGCAAGCACCATTCTATCTCCAATGGCATTAGGGCAAGGGTAATTCCAGTTCTCAAAGCCTCAATTGATTTCTACCAAAATCATCGTAACAGGCTAAGGGTAGAAGCCAAAGTTGTTAAAAAAATGATTGATTGACAGGAAGCCCTTCTTGCTGACCTCTTAGTTGGGTGCTGATGAATAGAAATAGTTTGGCAGATTTGTCAAATAAAAAGAGAGATAAGGATGCTTGTGAGGGGAGTTGCTACTAGATTATTGATTGATGGGGAGATTTTGTTTAGGGGGAATTTTTTGAAGTTTTTATAAGATTTCTTTCCAACCACAAGCAAGCTTAGTTCATATCTGTAATCAATTCAATTAACCCAATCATTTTCATGTTAAATCAACCAAAGGAAATAACATAAAATAAATTGGGTTTAGAAAAGAACAATATAAGGGATGGAACCCCTGAATTGATGAGAGATTGGAATTATTGAATCCATAAATGTTAAAGCCCAATTGATAAAATAAAAAATTGGAATAGAACACTCACTACAGGAAAACAGGGTATTAACAATATTTTTTTCCATAAACGTTGCTATAGAACATGATCTTTAGCGGCGCTTTACCCACAAATGCCGCTATAAAACATAGTCTTTAGTGGTGTTTTTCCCACAAGCGCCGCAATAGAACATGATCTTTAGTGGCGCTTTTCCCACAAACGCCACTATAAAACATGTCTTTAGCGGCGTTTTTCCTACAAACTGCACTAACATTTATTTTACCAACCCATTTTAATTCATATAGAACCCTAATTTTTAACATTTTTTTCCTGTAAATTCAAATCAAACCATTAACTTCAAATCTAAATGATACTATCACAAAAGAAATATGCATATGATTTAAATTAATAAATAAATGAAAATTATATTCAAAAGTAATATTTTTGTATACTATTCTCACAATAAGAAAAACAAAAGTCTAAGATGACAGATTCTGCGATTGATTCTGTTGAAACAATTTCATCATATTTTGAAGTTGTAGTTGCAGTTCGTCATACTTTCTTTGAGACTCTACTTCCCTCACTGCTGCCTTGGCTTCAAGTTGTAGCTGAAGTTCATCATATTTTCTTTGAGCCTCTGCTTCTCTCAATGCTGCCTCCACTTTAAGTTGAGTAATTTGCTTAACTATGCTCGCTTGCATCTGAGCCATTTGGTCTTTTAACCTCTGAACTTCAGCTTGATCCTAATTCCCCGAAGGCATGTATCTCTGCGAGCTGGATCCAAAATATTGGGTTGGACTAACAAAAGATCCTTGAAATCAAACCCGACCATACCTTTTAGGATCCAAAACTTCAGTAATAACTCGGTTATCAATGTCCTCCAGATTAACCGAACTATCACTTGAAGCCGTCGCTTCATACTCCGCTCTCTTTTCCTTTAGTTTATCCTAATAAATCAATCAAGGAGTTAGAAATGAAATATATAATCAAACAAATGCAACATAACTTGACATTATTTACATTACAAATGACGAATTAAACCATTATAATTAAACATGATAAATATTTAAAATAATTCAAATTTTATTAAGTAAATATACCATAATTTCTGCAGCTTCATTAGTCAAAAGAGATCCATCTTTCTTTCTATGTGTAATGTCAAAAAGCTGAAGGCGTCTAACTTTTTGACCAGACGATAGTTCCTACATTATAGTAGGAAAAATATTATTTAGTAGAAAGGAATTAATATTTGACACAATTAATAAATTCAAAATACCTAATCATCAGCTACACAATCAAAACTTCTCGATCCAGCTATATGCGTGAATTTTTGTTTTTACCTAGTTCCAACACGCTCACGATCCTACATTATGAAATTATTATTACGTATATAATAAATACTAACCAAAATAATTATAAGAGTTTGGTAGTACGTAATACCTCTCCTTTCTTTGAATTCTAAAATCAAACTTGTTCTTCCCATTGGTACCTCAACATTCCCGACAGGACATTTCGCAATTTCTCTTCGAGGCTTATATTTTTCTTAAAATATTCTTTCTTTAAAGTACTTTTATGGTCTCTCCATTTATTTCCTAATGCTTTCTTCACATAATTATCCGAGACCTCTAAAACAAATCTCTCCTGCAAATAACACAAGTTTAGAAAGTAAATATAAATTAAAATTAAACCAAAGTATTATAAATTACATTCACCTTATTACCTTAATATTATCGAGAGCTTGATTTTTGTTAATATCAGGCATATGATACCATGACTCGTAGTTGATTGGTAACATATTGGCATTTCGTGCTATAATGCCCAAGTATCCTCCGAGCTTCTGATTCAACAGGCTAACCATGACTATTTGCAGATACTTTGACATGCTCCTTAGGATTATCAGCTAAAAAAAATTGTATATGATAATATTAGAATTCGAAACAAAAATAAAAAATAAAAGTGAACATGCATGTAAATTAAAGTTAACATTACCTTGATTTTCCACAGTTTCGGCAACTATATTCGAAACATTCGAAGATCCAATAGCAGTCTATTGATCACTATTTTTTCTTCCGAATTTTGAAGAATTTGAATAATACTTAGATCTCAAAAATTTCTTCTAGGTATATTATATGCAATACACATAAAATAGTTGAAATATTAGTAACTAATTACAACAATAATAGTAATGCATATATTTAACAAGATCAAGATTTAAATTATAATATTACATATAATTAAAAAAACGTAAAATCTTACTACATCATGATTCGTAAATATCTTCATCCACATCCTGGTGAACCCATTGAAATTGTGTACTAGTACTAGGGATAGTTTCATTTAAGTTTTGTTCTGGAAAAGGCAAAGTTTTTTTATCTTTCGTCCATGTCATCTCTACTTCCATTGCCCATGTTATACAAGTATTTAGGGGTGTTACGGAGTACAACGTACCAACCCTCGTCAGTTGGATCTCTCGAGTAAAAAACTTGTTTAACTTGAGAAGAAAATACATACGGCTCGTCTATCAATTGTTGCCCAGTGTGAATTAATCAAGAGAAGTTCACCATTGTAAAACCAAATTGATCTTTTTAATTCCGCGTAGTAGTATTAACATCAGCCCAATCACATCGAAATAAAACAACCTTCCGTTTGCCATAGTAATCCAACTTAATAATGTCCATAGGAAGTCCGTAATACTCCATATTTACCTCAACAGGATTATTTTCCCTAGGACTAGCATAACTTGTAATTGAAGAATTAACAACAATTCCACAATTTTGAGTCCTCCTCAATCTTTCGCGAGATTTTGTATGAAACCTGAATCCATTAATCAGGAAGGCATTATATCTTTTTACTACTCTATTCGGACCTTAGGAAAGCCGTTTAACTTCTTCATTGACGTCCTTTCCACTCCAAACCTATTGAATTAAAAGTAAATTGATTAATTATAATGTTATACGAAAATATTATTATTTGTCATTGAAAGCTTCAGTTGCATACCGTCTGCCCTAACCATTCATAAAAAGATTCTGTGAATAACTTATTAATCTCTCGATGTTGTAATCTTCGGGAGCGTGAACAAAATCTCAAGAGTTATTTATACTCACTATGTTAAAAAGTGAATAACTTGGTTAGAAAATAAACAAATGAAAAGGATGAATATTTATCAAATTCTAAAACTTACTTGCGTAATGGTTCAATTGAATCGTGGTGAAAAAGAACATATCGATGTGCTTGTACCCAAGATCTATCATCTAAGTATGTAATTTCAAATTTCCCGATTGGTTGTCCATGACTTCGAAATAGATAATTTTCAGCTAAGCTATGATTAGTGAGCCCAACATTTCTACTTGGTCTATTCAATCTTGTTTCAACATCTTCTAAATATCTAGAGCAGAAAGTCATACACTCCTATACTGAGTAACCTTTAGCAATTGATCCTTCTGGATAACGCTTATTATGACAATAAGACTTCAATTTGCATAGGAACCTAAACACGATATACAACATTATCAAAAGTTGTAACTAAAGGTATATTAATAAATGAATGAAAACTTTGCAAATTAATTAGCACCTCTCTATAGGATACATCCACCGATAGAAAACTAGTCCACCAAGTTTTGCTTCACGAGGGAGATGGATTAGCAAGTGCACTATAATAGTGAAGAACGAAGGTGGAAAGATCTTCTCCAAGTTGCATAAAGTCAAGGCAGCTCGATCTTGTACTTTTTCATGTTCTTCAACATTAAAAACTTTGCCACAAATAACTTTCATTATATTGGATAGTTCAATTATTTAAGACATCACCTTTTTTCACATACAACACCGCAAAGCAACTGACAGTAAATCTTGCATCAAGATGTGATAATCATGTGATTTTAGGGAATATAGTATTCGATCTTTAAGACTCACACATCGAGATATATTTGATGCATACGCATCTGGGACCTTTATATCCTTTAACACCGTGCAGAACAATTCTTTTTCTTTCTTTGACATTGTAAAAATAGAAGGCGACAACTGACATTTTCCATTCGGAAGTAATTAGGGATGAAGATCATACCGAATTCTCATGTCAACTAGATCAAGTTGACTTTTAAGATTGTCTTTTGATTTTCTATCGACATTGAGAATTGTCTCGATTATGTTCTCGCAAACATTCTTTTCAATATGCATGACATCAAGATTGTGTCGCAAAATGTGATGCTCCCAATAAAGCAAATAAAAAATACTTCTTTTTTTTCACAAGTTCGCCTCATTAGGATCATCCTCTTCATCAGATTCATCATCACTCTTCCGGTTAACATCGCCAACATACGCCTCCCTCGATCTTCTGTTTCTTTGCGTGTTGGGTGGTTGATTCATCTTTTCATAATTGAAATCTATATCTTTTAACATGAACAATATTTCAGATCCAATGGTCTGCTCAGGAGCTTCTCTGAACTCTTTAGTACCATCAAATAGAGTCCTCTGAAATCTAAATCTATGATTTCCATCTAACCACCAACGATGCCCCATATAAGAGAACTTTTTCCCTTTATATAACCACTTCGAACATGTTTGCGCTACACAACAAGGACAAGCATAACATCCTTTGGTACTCCAACCAGATAAATTGGCATAAGCCAGGAAATCATTAATAGTCCACAACAAAGTTGCATGTAAATAAAAGTTCTCCTTTCTGAAGACATCATATGTTTCAACACCCGCCCATAATTGTTTCAACTCTTTAATAAGTAGCAACATATAAATGTCAATATCATTCCCGGGACATTTCTCTCTAGGGATAATCATAGAGATAAAAGAATATTGCTTCATACAAATCCATGGAGGCAAATTGTAAGGAACAAGCACTACAAGCCAAGTACTGTACGAAGTACTCATGATTTTAAATGGATTAAATCCATTAAATGCTAGCCCATGCCTCACATTCCGAGGATCGCTTGCAAAGCTAGGAAATTTACTGTCAAATAATTTCCAAGCTAAAGAATCCCCAGGATGTCTTAATAATCCATCATCTGTTCATTTATCATGATGCCACCTCATAGACTCGACTGTCTTCGACGACATGAAAAGCCTTCGAAGCCTTAGTATTAGTGGAAAATATCGCAAAATCTTTACTGGCTTCTTTCTTGACTGTGCCTCACGTTCATCCTCATTCACATCTTCTGCATTCCTATTCATCCAATGAGATGCACCGCAAACATGACAAGACTGTTGGTTTCTCCGATCACCCCAATACAGCATGCAATCATTTGGGCAACTATGAATTTTTTCGTACCCAAGGCCTAAACCCTTTATTAGTTTCTTCATATCTTTGCATGAATGAGGGATTTTTGCAAATGGAAACATATCTCTCAAAAACCCTAACAGTAGGATAAAAGAGTTTCCGATCTTAAGTGAAAAGGACGAATGCAGAAGGACAGTTTTGAAAATTTTGATCCCTTATAAAGTTCTTCATTCATTTTATTAAGTAACTTGTAGAACTTCATCGCTTCTCCATTTGGCTCTTCATCAGGTGCACTTGTTCCCATTTCGGTAAAAGCATTTCCACGAATATCACAATCTTCAAATGCCATAATTTCAGGTGGAAACGATTGCAAACCATGACTGTGCATATTAAATGCGTCCCGCAACATACCTTCCATGTCATCTTCTCTAACATACCGATGATGAGCATTATGAGGATAACCCGGATTAATTGTTAAAGAGGTTATACGAGGTGTACACTCTCCATGGAAAATTCATTTTTTATACCCCGAATAAAGCCATCAACAATTAGATGTTCGTAGACAACTTCACGAATATGCCAATTGATGTTGCCACACTTCTTACACGGGCAAAGAATCATATTCTCTTGGCTTGCATTTTAAAATGCAAAATTTAGAAAAGTTTGTACTTCATTTCGATAGTCGTTGCTTACCCTTGACAATTCCATCCAACTCTTATCCATTCCGTAGTTATTGAAGTCTAAAATTGATAATAAATTACGGTTACTTAAGTGTTGTAAATAGATTTAAATCATGTCATTGTATTAAAATAAATAATATATATCAAGTATCAAGTATCTAATTATTTTAAAAATATATATTAGTAACAACATTTTACTTAAATTTTATTAGGAAAAATTTTAGCCTATAATGCCATATGGCACCTTTAGCCTATAATGTTGGTTATATGTTTAGATTTAGATTTAGATTTAGATTTTATCATCCTAGTAGATATTGGTTACTATTTATAATTTTTAGATTTTTTATTTTATTTGTATTATTTAAATTATATTTTAAAATTTAAAACACAATAAAATTAATTTTGAATTTATTAATATTTAAACTATTGTTTTTAATTAAATTTGTTTGGATTGTATTCATTTTGAATTAAATATTTAGGTTATTTTTAATAATTAAATAATTAAATAATTGGGTTGTTTTTAATAATTAAATATTTAATTAAATATAATTAAATAATTAAATATTTGAATTAAATATTTGAGTTTTTTTTAATAATTAAAAAATTAAATTAATTTGGTTGATTGAATAACTAAACAATTGCATATCATATACCTCTAATATAGAGAAATTAATTTACTAATTTTTAAATAAAAAAATGTAAATCTTAAATTAATTGGTGGTCACAAAGTTGAATCAGAATGTAGTTTGTTTGTTTTCTCCTTTAAAGTAGTGTGAAATCAAAATACCCCATAAAATTGTTAGCTCTTCCTGGAAAAAGGGCAATTCAACTGCATCTTTCAATGCGGCTCCATTGTTAGCTTTATTCTTAAATTTTGAATAAATTATTGTGGTAATCACTCAATTTTTAAAGCAATTTTAAAACACGTTATTCAAGCGTTAGATTTTTAATGATGATTGATTGTACAATTTTTATTACGATTGATTGTACATGTCAAGGGATAATGTTGAGATTTAATTTCTAATAACTTAAATAAAACATTTAATAAAATCTCAACCCTCAAATCAAGTATAAATCTTAAGTATACTGTAAGGCATGAATACAGTTGAGAGTCTGACTTTTATCTATAGCAAATACTTGTAATTTCAAGTTCTTAATTACATGAGTTTTATTACATGCAATTCAATGTCAACTATCATTTTTATCAAAACATGTCCAAGCAACGAATTTAAACTCATGGATATAGAAAAACATCATGAAGATCACATAATCAAAATAAAAGTAAAAAGAAATACATGAGATTGAGCAAAGATTGAGCAAAGTCTATTGAAACTAGAGTACAATCAAATTTTTGCAGCTTCAAGCCTTCAACTTCAGTTGTAACAATAAGATCTGCGAACTCACTGTAATCAACATAAGAATAGTGCTAAGCATAAAATGATAAAGTCCCTAGCAGCTTGTAGCAGTATCAAACCATTTGCTAAAGTGCCCTATGTAGAAACAGTCCATTATCGAATTAAAATATGCAAACTGAAAGAAAATTCTTACATCTCTAGATCTGCCAGGCATTTCAATAGCTGTTTGGCTAAGTCTCATAATACATAGCGATGTTAGCAGTTCAGATGAGGATGCTGCAATGGCTGTGTGGATATACCAGAAAGACAGGACAAGAAATAGACGATTTGGGAAAGATGGGGTTAGCGACATCAAGGACAAGGTAAGGGAGAAATAGCAATTGAAGGAACTAAATACTGTTTAGATCACCAGAAAGTTCGATAGTTGTTTCATCTAGTCTACAATACTAATCGAGGTCGGGGAAAATTAATAAAAGCACAGCTGAAGGCATCTTCTTTTTATTTCAGCCAAGAACAATCATGAAGTAAACGTAAAAAAGGAGTAACAACCATGCAAATTGACTTCTTGATACATGAATCTCTATTCATTCATACTAAGCAAGGCTAAAGAGGACTTTCTAGGAACAAGATGCATTTTATAAACAAACCAAGAAAATACATAATGTTTTGCTTAGAAATGCATCCACATGCGTACTTTGAGATTAATCACAAGGATAAATGGAAGATTTTTTCCGGCATCAGACTGAAACAAATGTAAAACAAGTAAATCAATACCCATAAAAATTAACCCTAACCCCCCAAAAATATAAAGGTTGAAGCCTAAATCAAAGAATACCTTAGTGAATCTGAAAGAGGGAGGCAGAACGGTGAGATCGAAAGGAGAATGAACGGGAGAGTAGAAAGAATCTGAGCAGTGAGAACTGAGGTGAATAAGGCGTCGGCGTCGGTGCCACCGCTTGGTTTGGCAGTGAGAACGAACTAGAAAGAGACTCCAAAGTATTGACTGTGGTGGTTTTAAGGGAGTTTTAGGGTTTTTCTTATAGCAAGAATCTATGAAAAAATTAGTTAGGCAAAATGTTATAAGATATGAAAGGAAAAGAGAGGAGAAAAGTAGAAAAAAAAGAGAGAAGCGAAAAACAGACGAAAGAACCAGGAAAAGAAGGAGAAGGATATCTGGTTTCGTAGTGAAACGGTGCTGTTTCAATAAAAAGTAAAGAGCATTAGTGGAAAACGCCGCTATTTTTCAACCTTTAGCGGCGTTTTTCCATAAACGCCGCTAATGATCTTTAGCTTTTGCGACGTTTTCCCATAAACGCCGCTATTGCTCTTTACCTTTTGCGGTGTTTTCCCATAAATGCCTCTATTGCTTATCCTTTAGCAACGTTTTTCCCATAAACGCCGCTAAAGGTAAAGAACATTAACGACGCTTATGGGAAAAACACCGCTAATGCTCTTTCCCATATTTTAAATTTTTGTAATTTATTTTCAAATTTTATATAAATATAACAAATTTTTATATATCTAAATTTGATATAATCCTTTTATATATATTTGAATTTTTAATAATGTTTGAATTTTATTTTTCTTCTACAAATTTTAGAAATGTTTATATATTTTGGTTTTTTATTTTTCAATTTTTTGAATTTTTTAGGATATTTAATAGATCTCATTTATAAAATATTATAATTTTTTAACTTTTTAAATGGCATAACATAATATAAGACGAAATAATTTATATAAAAATGTTATTTCAGTAGTGATAAATTAATAAATATATATTTTATATAAATACTTTAAAATTGAAATTAAAAAAAACAGTAAATTAATAATTATTCATGATATAATTAAAAAAAACAAAATTAATAAATTTAAAATTTAAAATATTTTTTATTTTTCGTATTTAATTCCTAATTATATTTATAATTCAATTATAAATATCCTTTTTCTTCCCAATCACCTTTTTTAACGTGATTAATTTATTACATTTCAATTATAAACTTATCTTTTATCTTCACAACCCTAACCACTCCCATCCATGCCCTTCTCTCGTTGATCTCAACACCAAATTGAAACCCCTTCTCATCTTACAACTTGAACCCTTGTGAAACAATGTGAAAACTACAAATTTCCAAATGAAAGTTCAAATTAAACTACTTCAATCTATTTTTTTTCTTCTTCGTCGTCATCATCATCGTTTTTTTTCATTTGTAATAATTCAATGCATGTTAAATTTTTTCATTTGCAATAATTCAAACACAGCAGAGAAAGATTCATTAAAAATACACAGCAGAGAGAAAGAGAAGGAAGAAAAACCTACCTTGCCAGATGCAACGAAAGTATAGCAAATGGATAACCCACAAACGAATGAAATAATGTTGTTCGTATTCAAACAGGATCCGATTTTTGAAAGTATAAGCGTGATCTGTGAAATTTTGGGAGGATTAGAGGCGGGGACTGTGAAGGACATCACTGAAACGGTGCGTTTTGATACGTAATTCATAAGCACATTTGGGATTTGGTTATTGAAACTGTGCGTTTTGTTTTAAATGGGTTCAAAACGGTGAGTTTTGATTTGGTAATTTAAATTATAGTTTATGTTTTTGTTTCGAAAACTTTGAAAGGCCATAACTTTACGCTTGGTTGTCCGATTGAGACTATTTTTTTATTTCTAATAACTTTTCAAGATCTATGCGCTGACAAACAGTTAAAGGAGATCTGCCGATGTTTTCGTCCAAAACGATCCGTTTTTTACCTTTAAATTTTGATTTTTTCGGTTTAAATTTGAATTCTAAAACATTCAAACTATTATTTTTCTTTCTTATTCGAAGCAAACACGAATTTTTTTACAGAATTATCGTATTATTTTTCAGATTTGACACGTGTACGGAATAGGTCCGATAAATTTTTAAAACACGTAATATAAGTAAAATAATAATATTACTTTGTTAATATGTTAATTAATCAATTTGACTTTAATGGTTAAGATACTTGACTATTTTCCTTATGACCTTAGTTCAAACCCCATTGTTAACAAATTCAATTATTTTTTATACAATATTATATTAATATAATTTAAAATAATTAAAATATTTCCTTAATGTATCAATTAAATGATTTAAGCTTAATTGGTTAAAATGCTTGTCTTGTTTCCATAAACGTCGCTATAGCTCTTTACCTTTTGCGGTGTTTCTCCAAAAACGCCGCTATTGCTTTACCTTTTGCGGTGTTTAGGGAAAACGCCACTATTGCTTTACCTTTTGCAGCGTTTATGGGAAAACGCCACTATTGCTTCACCTTTTGCGGTGTTTTCGGTCCAAATGCCACTAAAAACCTGTTTTGCTGTAGTGACTATAAGAAATCTATTAAAATATTAAAGCAAGTGCAAAAACGAATAAGAAAGTCCCTGTACTTTTTGTTAGGAAAAGTAAAAGTGAAGAAAATTCAAAGAGGAAATTCTAAAAATCTAACCTAAAAGAGTATAGTATTAAGAATCTAAAAGGTCCCTTCAAAATGTGTCACAAAGTGACTTATATAGTCCGAGACAAATTGACCTACATTTGGAAATTATGCCTTCACTTAACATTTGAATTAAGCTTGATTGGACTAAAAACTACCCTTCAAATTTTCCCTTTGTCAGGCATCAGTGTCATAACACCCTTGATAGTCGACTCCCTTGGGTATTTGGAAGCTTTAGTGTCGCGACCTAGACCCTTTGGTGTCACAACATTGTCTTCAGGAGACATGTTTTCCTTAACTTTGGCAACTATGGTCAATGTTGCGACCACAATGGCTTGGAGTTACAACCACATAGGCTAGTGTTGCAACATCTATAACAGTCCGATTTTCAGTAATGTCGAAAATAGTGATTTCGAAATCACGATTTCGACGAATTGAGTTGTTAATTTAATTATTTAAATAATTACGACTTCGTTAGCATCGCATTAAAAATTTAGTTATGAAATTTTAACGTTTAGATGATTAATTGAATAAAGGGATTAAATCATAAAAGGTACAAAGTAGAGTTAAGTGATTTAAGGGACTAGGTGGGCAAATAACCCATGGAAATTGAGTTAGTGGGATTTCATGACATTTGGTGGTGTAATAACGGGTTAAATTAAACCTAAGAAAGGTTAATTAAGTTTAATTAAAAAGGACAAAAGAATTACGGAAAAAACCAAAGTATATAAATTAGAAAATAAAAGAATTAAATGAAAATTTTCATCACCTTCTTCCCTCTTCTATTTTCACGGCAAACCTAAGGAAAACTTAAGGTTTTCATTTCCTTTCTTTGAGCTTTGATTTAAGTAAGTAAAGTTCATCCGTTTTTAGTAATTTTTATGTTTTCGAGTCTGTATTAGCTTAATCTAGCTTATGAAGGGACTAATTTGTGAATCTGTAAGATGTTATGAAAATTGTCATTGTTGAAAATGCTTGTTCTTGAAAACTTTTGATATATGCTGGGTTAAATCTTTTTGTCAAGTGATTTTTGATGGAATTAGGGTTTGAGGACTAAAATGTTAAAATGGTAATATTGTTGTACTTGTTATGAAATAAATGGATTTGCTTAGATTTGTATGGGGACTATGAGTGTTCGTTTGGTATGGTTGAGAAGAAAATGGGTATTTTGCATGTTTTGTGTTAAAAGGACTAAATTGAATAAAAAGAAAATGTTAGGGGTAAAATCATAATTTCACCAAAAGGGGTTGATTGTGTTAAATGAATTGATTATGTGATTAATATGAGAAATTTAATGATTCGTGAATGTAGACTACGACCGTTCCACCAATCGTGAAAGGGGAAATTAGTAGAATAGTCCTTCGGATCCATTCATAACTGCAATCCAATCTAGTAAGTTTGTATGGTTAAATTCTAGTTTGAATTTCATACTCTTGTATTGTAAACCATTGTAGTGAATTGAAATGATGATTGAAAGATAGAAGACGAGAATAAAGGAAAAGAAAAGCAACGGGCTTTGAGCTGTAAATGAAAAAGGGTTTGATGACTAAGTGTCATCGTGAGTAAATAAATCCTTTACGGATTATGAGGTCCGATGACTAAGTGTCATCGTGAGTATATGGATCCTTTACGGATTAACAGGTCCGATGACTCTGTGTCATCATGAGTATACGAATCCCTCGTGGATTATAAGGTCCGATGACTATATGTCATCGTGAGTATTAAATGAAATGAATGCCATTACGGATTAAGGGTCCGATGACTTTGTGTCATCGTGAGTATCAAATGCTAGTTGAGGCTTACCTCGGATTTACATTGTATTCCATTCGGTTAATTAGATTTTTACAACTCTTGAAGTTTGATAAATCTATTTAACTTGTGAACTTACTAAGCCTTAAAGTACTTACCTGTGGATTTGCTATTGTTTTGTAAATTCAATTTTGTTGTTCGGAGATCTGATCATCTTGGAGCATCACACCATCCTGGAGTTGTTCGGTAGACTTTTACATCACTTGGTTAATATGGCATGTACTAGAATGATGTTACCTTTTGCTTATGAATAATGAGTAATAAAAAACCTTATTATGTTTGATGAAATGTTGAAAATAGACTTTAAGTACCTTGTATTGATGTGGATATTATGTACTTCTATCAACTTAAATGCATACTTAAGGTTGTGTATGAATGAAGTTAATGAACTTGTGTTTGGTATAAATCTTGAGATTCTGCATACTTGTTTCGGTAGAACTCATGTATGTTTCGGTAGAAGTACAGGATAGGAGAGAGGTTGCTCACTAAGTTGAGATGTATCGATAGTTGATTTGTGAATATCGGTAGTTCTGCACTTAGAAATATCAGTAGTTTGTATACTTGTATCGGTAAAAGTTACAGGGTAAGACTTCTTAGCTCTCTGGAGTTTTTAGTATCGGTAGTTGCATGACAAGTATCAGTAGAAATTATATCGGTAAAAATCTGCATCGTTTTAAAATTGTTCACTGGTAGGGGTACTACCGATACTTGACCATTAGGTAACGGTAGAAGCCTCTCAAAATTATTAGAAATGTCATTTTTACCCTTGTTGACTTGTGTTTATGTTTAAATAACGATATGCAACATGTGAAGTGTATTTTTTTATATAAATAAGGTTGTATAATATAATAATAAGATGAATAGTGTAAATGAAAAGTAAAACATCGAAAATCCTAACTGGTGTCGGTGTTCGGATTTTGGGTGTTACATTTAGTGATATCAGAGCTTACGATTTAGCCGTTTCTTGGACTGTATTGGTCGTGTTTGATGATTTAGAAGTACATGCCTTATGAACTTGAAATAGTGTGATATGGATGAATCCGATCTAACTAAGATTTCTGCAGATAAATACAGTATGCCTGACTCTGGAAAGGATGAAACTAATGAGGTAAACAACAATGTTCCGACTAATGACTCTTGGGCTAGTCACAGTGCATCAATACTACCGATGACAGAAAATGAAGTAAAGAATATGTTCTTCGATTTAATGGGACAGTGGTTCACACATGAGAAACAATCCGATGGCACCACTCCCTACGCCTCCTATCACACAACCAGGTGTCCGACCAGTAGCACCCCTAAAAAGGCCTCCACCACCTCTAGTGGTAGAATCGAGGCGTCGCATTCCTACAGATAGGGTTAGGAAATACAGAGCTGAAGACTTTCGAGGCAGTGTAGAAGACGATCCTTCCAGAGTTGAATACTGGTTGGAAAATACGCTGAGGGTCCTGAATGAGATGGCTTGCCTTGTTGAAGATTATGTAAGGTGTGCCGTGTCGCTACTGAAGGACGAAGCTTACCATTGGTGGGCTATGATCGTGGCTATGATGCCTGAAAACGAAGTTGTAACCCCCTATACCCGGCCCAAAAGATATGACCGGATCTAGAAGATTATTTAAGTAATTTACCCACACCCAACTCGACAACCAAAATCATTCACATTCATTCCCAAAGATAAACATAATTATATATATATATAATTTTAAATCTATAATTAAAAATAAAATAAGTTAATTAAACTCCCAAAAATAAAATATCAAAAGTCCCAAAATAAATTATATTTACAACTCAAAATGAATAGTTACTAACAAAGTAAATTAATAATCCAAAATCAAAATAATAAAAATAAAATAAAATAAAATAATATAAATTTGTAACTAAGCCTCCGGGAACCAAGTCACCTAATTCCTGATTACCTATAAAGAACTGTGGAGGTATGAGCTATAAAGCCTAGTGTGTCTCTAAAGTACATGCAACCTAATGTATTTTTTAAAAACAACATAACAATTTATATCACAAAAGGGTAACCACAAATCATATTTCATACACAAGCATAATGCAATGCACCCATACTCCATCACACCAACACAGTGAAAAGGTTCCCCAAAACCCTTTCCCAACCAACATCACCAATCGTAGTGTGGCTTAAGTATCAACCTTAAAAGGCATGATAACCACTTCTTCCACCTTACAATCCCACCCTATGAACACACAATGATATGACCACATGATTATCATATATATATATTTGCCTCAAACTCATTCTCAATTATATCCCATGAATCACAATCACTGTAGAATAATCACAATAATTACCCGTCACATGCTCAAGTTACATATATATATATATATGCATAACATTATCATCATAAACTTTCACAGCTCAACCAATCATACCATTATTTTTTTATCACAACACAACCATCTCAATATCAACATACCTCAAAAAACATGAAATCACATAATCTCAATCACATCACATACATTAAGGTATATTACAGTTAGAACACACCTCAAGCAAATAGAACTCTAGCGACGAGGAGGTTGTCCGCCACGCACTGTACGAGTTCCCGGTCTAACGGAATTAGATCCTACAAATACAACTAAATACTATTACAAACCTATCCACCACTTAAACACAAAACTAAACTAAAGTAACTTACGTGTAGCTCTCGGAATTGATGCAGGAACGGGTTGAACAGGTAGAGGAGGTAAATCGTCTACCTCGGAATCGTGGTCACCTAAACACGAATATTTTATATTAGTAAACCCCAAATTAAAAAACTAAAATAACTTAAAGTACACAATTTAAGATAAAACTATCAAAACGAGACTTTCAGGTTAGAATTTGGCAAAACGGACAGCGAAATCGGACTCAATACATCGAAAAATGACAGGTTAGGGTTTTTGAAAAAAGTCAACGATTAAAGTCAATGGTCAAAGTCAACGATCAACTGTTAATGGTAACGGTCAACGGTTTGACTTGGTTTGTGTTTGGACTTGGTTCAATTGGGTTTAGGCTTAATGGTTTTTAAAGGGTTTATATGGTTTGGGTTTAAAAAGTTATTGGGTTGGTTTTGGATATTAAAGGTTTGAGTCCAAAAAGCTTAATGGATTATGCATCAATTATCCTATTTGGGCCATCAGATTTGGGTTGGTTATTTTTGACCCAAATCACAACCATGATGCATCAAGGAAAAACCAAAGTTTGCTCCCCTCTCCCTAAACGACACCGACGACGGCAACCTCCCACACCGGCGTTCAACCACCCTAAATACAACAAGCAACCACTCCAAAAAATAAAGTCCCCACACAAACAACCACTTACCAACTTCAAAACAACCAAGCAATGAAGCCAAAAGGAAGTGACAAAGCCGAAAGCCCCCCTTGTCAACACACACAATGGTGATGATTGATTTGAGGTTTGAGGGTTTGGTTCACACGAGTCAGAGGAGAAGATTGGTGGTGGCGGTGACTAGCACAGATGGCGAAATGACCTTGAACGGAGGGTGATTGCTCTTGAAAATAAAAGAAAGAAAGAAAAATTAAGAGAAAAGAAGGTGAGAAACGACAGGCAAGGGAACAAAGGAATAAAAATGGCCAAAAGAATAAAAATACCTAAGCAACTTGGGTTATTTTCATAGGGGTCCTTAAAGTATACTAGGGTTTTTAAATTGACCCAAAACTTTCACACTCATCATAAATAAGTCCAACTTCCACAATTGATGAATTTAACCCAATAGACCCTTAAATTTTTATAATTACCTCACTTTAATCCCTAAAATTCTAGAGTGTTACAACTCTCCCCCTTAAAAGGAAATTTCATCCTCGAAATTTACCTAAACCAAAAAGATGTGGATACTGGGCCTTGATGACGGATATGGGCTCCCAAGTAGCCTCCTCATAACCATGGTTGTGCCACAAGACCTTAACCATCTTAATGGTCTTCCTCCTAAGAACCTTTTCATCCTAAGCAATGATCTCAATCGATTCCTCCTCAAAACTCAAGTCTGGACGAACCTCAATCTCCTCAACAGGCACAATGTGAGATGGGTCCGATCGGTAACGTCTCAACACGGAAACATGGGAAACATCATGAATCCTCTCAAGCTCAGGCGATAACTCAAGCTGATAAGCAACTGGTCTCACGCGACGAAGTACTCGGTAAGGACCGATGAAACGAGGACTCAACTTGCCCTTCCGCCTAAACCTAAGCACCTTCTTCCACGAAGACACCTTCAAGAAAACCTCATCTCCTACACTGAACTCAATATCCCAACGCTTCAGGTCGGCATAAGACTTCTGTCGGTCAAAAGCAGCCTTAAGCCTCTCACGAATCAATTAACAGTCTTCTCAGACTCGTGAACTAGATCTGGTCCCAACAATTGATGCTCCGTCAACTCACTCCAATCGATAAGGGTACGACACTTGCGCCCATACAAGGCCTCATAAAGAGCCTTCTTAATACTGGCTTAATAACTGTTATTATAAGCGAATTCAGCCAGTGGTAAGAAATCCTCCTAACTCCCTTGACACTCAATCACACAACCTCTCAACATGTCCTGCAAGACCTAGATCACCCGCTCGGATTGACCATCAGTCTGCGGATGGTAAGCAGTACTGAAGTTTAACTGAGTACCCAACGCACGATACAAAGACTCCCAAAATCTCGAAGTAAACCTCAGATCTCGATAAGAGGTGATAGACAACGGTATCCCATGAAGACGAACTATCTCTAAGATATAGAGTCGAGCTAGCTTACTCAAAGGATAATCGACACTCATGGGAATGAAATGTGCAGGCTTAGTGAGTAGGTCCACAACCACTTACACAGAGTCTTTCTTGGACGGTGTTAAGGGCAAACCACTCACAAAATCTATAGTCACCCTTTCTCATTTCCACTGAGGAATCTCAATCGGTTGTAGTAACCCCGAAGGACACTTATGCTCGACCTTAATTTTCTAGCAAGTCAGACACTTCGGCACAAAATCCACAACATCCCTCTTTAAACCTTTCCACCAATACCTATCACAAAGGTTCTTATACATATTATCTCTGCTAGGATCCATGGAATAAGGGCTATCATGAACCTCACGGAGAATAGTCTGCTTAATCTTAGAATTCCTCGGAACACGGTATCGACCACGAAAGCATAATAAACCATTATGATCCACAGAGAAGTCCGCAGATGTACCCTCATTACCTCCCTCATACGGTGCTCTAGATAAGGATCATTAGCTTGCTTAGCCTTAATCTCCGAGAGTAAAGTGGGAATAACTCGGAGTTCAGCCAAAAGACTACCATCCTCAAACAAACTCATCCTGGCAAACAATGCCCTCAACTCAGTCACAGCACTACGACTTAAGGCGTCGGCAACCACATTAGCCTTACTAGGGTGATACTCAATCTCACAGTCATAGTCCTTAAGTAGTTCCAACCAATGACGTTGCCTCAAGTTAAGCTCCTTCTGAGTAAGCAAGTACTTCAAGCTCTTATGATCAGTGAAGATATAACACTCTCCCACAGACTTCAATTTCTTGAAACTAGCCTCCTAAGCCTCGGTCCAAACAAATGGAACATTCTTCCTTAGTAGCTTAGTCAACAGAGCTGCGATAATCAAGAAACCCTCAACAAACCTTCAATAATAGTAGCTAAACCCAAGAAGCTACGAACTTCAGAAACATTCTTGGGTTGCTTCCAGCCCATAATAGCCTCAATCTTCTTCGGATCCATACGAATACCCTCAGCAGAAACTATATGACCCAAAAACATCACCTCAGATAGCTAAAATTCGCACTTACTAAACTTAGCATAAAGCTGCTTCTCTCTCAAAGTTTGTAGCACAACTCTCAGATGTTCCTCATGCTCAGCCTCAACTTAGAGTATACCAGAATGTCATCTATAAACCACACTATAAATTGATCCAAGTAGGGTTGAAACACCCTGTTCATCATGTCCATAAAAGCAGCAGGGGTATTAGTTAACCCAAAGGGCATTACCAAGAACTCATAGTGCCCATAACGAGTTCGAAAAGCTGTCTTGAACACATCTGAATCTTTCACCCTAAGCTGATAGTATCTCGACCTTAAGTCAATCATAGAAAACATAGTAGCTCTCCGAAACTGATCGAATAGGTCATCAATACGAGACAAGAGGTACTTATTCTTAATCGTTAGCTTATTCAGCTTCCAATAGTCAATGCACAACCGAAGTGTTTCATCCTTCTTCTTCAAAAACAAAAACTGGAGCTCCCGAAAGTAAAACACTTGGTCGAATAAAACCCCTATCCAACAGCTCTTGCAACTGTACTTTCAACTCCTTGAGTTCCTTAGGTGCCATTCTATAAGGTGCCATAGACACAAGAGTCGTGCCAAGATAGCCTTCTATGCCAAACTCAAACCTCATCACACTTAGGTGCCACCCTAGGTAATTCTTCCGGAAACACATCGGGAAAGTCCTTCACCACTCGAAATCTTGTCAATCTCTCGGAATCAGATTGCCTTGGATCAAGAATGTAAGCCAAATAAGCCATGGATCCCTTTCTAATCAACTTCTTAGCTTTAAGGGTTGAGATCACATTGGACAGAAATCATCTACATTCACCAACTAGGGTTATCTGTTGGTCATCAGTAGTTCTCAGAGTTGCCCTTTTTTTCTCACAATCTAGATTAACTCGGTGCTTTGAAAGTCAATACATACCTAGTATAAGATCAAATCATTGAATGGCAACTCCAATAAATCAGCAAAAAGATTTCCCCTTGAATCTCTAAAGGATAGTTGTGTATATTCTAGTAACCTTTACAGAGTTACCCACCGGACTTTGAACAGTTACCGTGACTCAACATTTTCAGCAGTAATCTTAAGACCCCAAGACACAGCACTAGCCATATAGGAATGTGTCGAACCATTGTCGAGCAAAGCAAAATAAGGAATGAAATGAATAGAGAAAGTACCTGCTATGACATCAGGCTCAATCATGATCCTCATATCTCTAGTAGCATATACCAACCCAAGCTGTCTCGCCTCAGATCTAGAAGCGCCTCCACTCTGAACCGACCTACCTCTAGTAGCTGAACCCAAAACAACCGGTCTAACCTGCCCCTACCTCTAGACTCTAGAGGAGCCTGAACCGAAGCTTGAGACTGACTCTGCATAAATGATCCAATAGAAGGATAGGGACAATCTCTAAAGAAGTACTCCTGTGAACACCACCTAAAACAAGCCTCGATCTTTCTCCAACACTCACCTCCATTTCTTTATTACACTAAGAATAGAGATGCATGGGACGAGGTCCAGTAGTAGAACCACAAATACTACCAGCTGGAGCTGCCGAAAACTGCAGGCCTCACTCTCGGATAACTAAGCTGAACTGTCTCCTCCCTAGTCCTCTTAACAGAACGACCACCCGTAACGGGCTGAGCTGATGTGCCCACTGGCTTTTTACTATGCTCCCTATCTTGAACCCTTTGAGCCTTAGTACGAGCCTTCAAACTCTCAGCAGATCTTGCTCGACTAAGTAGGTCACTGAATACTCTATCATGATGCATGTTAACCCTAGCCTGAAGTGAGAGTCGTAAGTCCCTCCCTAAACCAATCACATTTTTCTTTCTCATTTGTCACCAACCTTGACGCATAACGAACCAATCTCAGGAACTCTATCTCATAATCATTAACGGACATGTCTCTTGTCTCAAGTTCATAAAGTCGTCCCTGCACTTGTCGAGAAACTCCTCACCTACATAAAAATCCTGGAAGGCCTCTCTGAAATAATCCCATGTAATCTGTCCAGCAGGAGTAGACTCCTCCACAGTGTCCCACCAATTTTGGGCCTCAACCCTCAGTAAATAGACAGCAACTCTACCTTCTGTCCAACAGGGTAATTCATCTCTAGAAACAATCTCTGCAAATCCTTCAGCTAGTACTCAGCAACTGAAGGATCTGTATCAGTCCTACCCTCAAACACTTTTCTCCCAGCAGTAATAAAATCAGCAGAAATGGGCCTCCTTGGACCCTCAGAATGACCCCCAGCGAATCCACGAAGTAATCTCAGTAACTCTCTCGATTAACCGTGGCACTGTCCAACTCCATGGTCTCACTATCCCTAATATTGGGCACATCCTCAACAAGAGCCTCCTCAGCAGGTAAGCCTCCTCCAATAGCTGGCTGACCCTCAGCACCCGTGAGTAGCCCATCCTCAGTAACATGAGGCAACTCATCTACATTTGCCTCAAGCCCGAACATAGGAGTAGGGTCGCTAACGGCCCTAGTAGTACAGCCCTGACCTCGACCTTGGCCGCGATCAGTCGTAAGTCTAGCACTCTCCACGTGGCGACATACTTTCTATCTACATTAGTAAAGAGTACTAAAGTAAAAATCGGTACCGGAGGTTTAGAATAAATCGCATATATATATGTAACATAATTTATTATAACTCATCAGTTTATTTAAAATCCCCATTTAACTCCAAAATTTTCAAAACCAAGCTTGGAGAGCCACACAGTCCATGGGTTGAACTTGACTCTGATACCACTAGATGTAACCCCCTATACCCGACCCAAAAGATATTATCGGATCTAGAAGATTATCTAAGTAATTTACCCACACCCAACTCGACAATCCAAAATCATTCACATTCATTCCCAAAGATAAACATAATTATACATATATATATTTTAAATCTATAATTAAAAATAAAATAAGTTAATTAAACTCCCAAAAAAAATATCAAAAGTCCCAAAATAAATTGTATTTACAACTCAAAACGAATAGTTACTAACAAAGTAAATTAATAATCCAAAAATCAAATAATAATAATAAAATAAAATAATATAAATTTGTAACTAAGCCTCCAAGAACCAAGTCACCTAATTCCTGATTACCTATAAAGAACTGTGGAGGTATGAGCTATAAAGCCTAGTGTGTCTCTAAAGTATATATAACCTAATGTATTTTAAAAAAAAAACATAACAATTTATATTACAAAAGGGTAACCACAAATCATATTTCATACACAAGCATAATGCAATGCACCCATACTCCATCACACCAACACAGTGAAAAGGTTCCCTAGAACCCTTTCCCAATCAACGTCACCAATCGCAGTGTGGCTTAAGTATCAACCTTAAAAGGCATGATAACCACTTCTTCCACCATACAATCCCACCCCATGAACACACAATGGTATGACCACATGATTATCATATATATATTTTTTGCTTCAAACTCATTCTCAATTATATCCCATGAATCACAATCACTGTAGAATAATCAAAATAATTACCCGTCACATGCTCAAGGTGCACATATATATATATGCATAATATTATCATCATAAACTTTCATAGCTCAATCAATCATACCATTATTTTTTTATCGCAACACAACCATCTCAATATCAACATACCTCAAACAACATAAAATCACATAATCTCAATCACATCACATACATTAAGGTATATTACAGTTAGAACACACCTCCAGCAAATAGAACTCTAGCGACGAGGAGGTCATCTGCCATGTACTGTAAGAGTTCCCGTCTAATGGAAATAGATCCTACAAATACACAACTAAATATTATTACAAACCTAGCCATCACTTAAACACAAAACTAAACTAAACTAACTTACGTGTAGCTCTCGAAATCAATGCAGGAACGAGTTAAACAGGTGAAGGAGGTAAATCGTCCGCCTCGGAATCGTGATCACCTAAACACAAATATTTTATATTAGTAAACCCTAAATTAAAACTCTAAAATAACTTAAAGTACACAATTTAAGATAAAACTATCAAAACAAGACTTTCGAGTTAGAATTTAGCAAAACGGACAGTGGAATCGGACTCAGGACGTCGAAAGTAGGTTTTTTTTGAAAAAAGTAAAAGGTCAAAGTCAACGGTCAACGGTCAGCGGTCAACTGTCAACTGTCAACGATCGGTCAACGACTGATTAACAGTCAATCAACAGTCGGTCAATGGCCAGTCAATGGTTTGAGTTGGTTTGGGTTTGGACTTGGTTCATTTGCGTTTGGGCTTAATGGTTTTTAAAGGGTTTATATGGTTTGGGTTTTAAAAAGTTATTGGGTTGGTTTTGGATATTAAAGGTTTAGGTCCAAAAAGCTTAATGGATTATGCATCAATTCTCCTATTTGGGCCATCAGATTTGGGTTGGTTATTTTTGACCCAAATCACAACCATGATACACCAAGGAAAAACCAAAGTTTGCTCCCCTCTTCCCAAACGACACCGACGATGGCAACCTCCCACACCGGCATCCGACCACCCCAAATACAGTAAGCAACCACTTAAAAAAATAAAGTCCCACATACAAACAACCACTTACCAACTTCAAAACAACCAATCAATGAAGCCAAAAGGAACTGACAAAGCCGAAAGCCCTCCTTGTCAACACACACAACGGTGATGGTTTAGGAGGTTTGAGTTTAAGGGGTTTGGTTCGCATGAGTGAGAGGAGAAGATTGGTGGTGGCGGTGACTAGCACGGATGGTGAAATGACCTTGAACGGAGGGTGATTGCTCTTGAAAATAAAGAAAGAAGAAAGAAAACTAAAGAGAAAAGAAGGTGAGAAATGACAAGTAAGGGAACAAAGGAATAAAAATGGCCAAAAGAAAAATTAAGAGTGTTTAAATACCTAAGCAACTTGGTATTTTCATAGGGGTCCTTAAAGTATACTAGGGTTTTTAAATTGACCCAAAACTTTCACACTCATCACAAATAAGTCCAACTTCCTCAATTAATGAATTTTAACCTAATAGACCCTTAATTTTTTGTAATTACCTCACTTTAATCCCTAAAATTCTAGAGTGTTACAGAAGTTACTTGGGATTCTTTCCAAACAAAATTTAAGAAGAAATATGTCAGCAAGCGATACTTGGATAGAAAGAAGAAGGAATTTTTAGAACTGAGACAGGGAAATAAAAAAGTGGTAGATTACGAACGAGAATTTATACAGCTTAACAAGTATGCAAGAGAAGTGGTACTAACCGATGAAGCTATGTGTATCCGTTTCGAAGAGGGGCTAAACGATAAGATTAGAATGATGGTGAGTGGTTCTAAAATTCGACTGCTGGTAGTGCTAGCGAACAGAGCTCAAAAGATGGAAGAAATATACAATAGTAAGAGACAGAGAGAGATAGGAGGTTTCAAGAATCTGGAAAGAAAAACATTGTCAGGACTTTCTCTATGCCACTGCCGAAGAGATTCAGAGAAGAGGCTAGTCGGGGCCTAATTTCTTCACGATTTTTGAATAGGAGTAAGTCGAGACCACCAGAATCTAAATTCTAGAACAGACCCACAGACAGTGTAGTAATATACCTAGCCCGATATGTGGGTATTGTAAGAGGAGCCATGCAGGTCATTGTCGTAAGATGAAAGGGACATGTTATCGATGCGGAAGTGTAGATCACTTTCTGAGGAATTGTCCAATAAGATCTAAAGCAAAGGAGGAACAAAGTGTAAAACCTCCTGCTACACCACAAAAGAGTAGACGTTCAGTCGTCGGGCAGAGAGTAGCGGTACAAGTGGAAACCCGAAGATAACAAGGATACTGTAGCCAGATCTGAGGCTTGAGCACCTGCACGAACTTATGCTATTCGAGCCCGAGAAGAGGCTACCGCTCTTGATGTTGTGACTAGTATGTTCTATCTCTTTAATGATATTATGTGTGCACTGATTAAATCGGGATCGACTTTTTCATATATTTGTATTACATTAGCTACTGAAAATAAATTGCCTGTTGAGTCAACTGAGTTTATGTACAAGTCACAAACCTATTAGGTCATAGTGTCATTATTAATTTGGTATGCCGTAAATGTCCACTTAGAATTCGAGACTGTAAGTTCCCTGTTGATTTGATGTTATTACCATTTACTAAGTTCGATGTAATTCTGGAAATTGACTTGTTAACGGAGCATGATGTAGTGGTTAATTGTAAATGAAGACGGATCGACTTGAAACGGCTGATAGGGGAAATAATTACAGTTGATTTAGTAAGTTAAACAGTGGCACTGAAATAATCTCATCTTTATCCGCACAGAAGATGGTTCGTAAAGGTTGTGAAGCATTTTTGGCTTATATACTTGATACTCGGAGTACCAAAACAGAGTTAGAACAAGTGTCGATTATCAAGGAATTTATAGATGTGTTTCTAGAGGAGTTACCGAGTTTACCACCGATTAGAGAAGTAGAGCTTGGCATTGATTTAGTACCCGAAAACTTATCGATTTTGATTCCACCATACAAGATGGCACCCATTGAATTGAAAGAGTTAAAGGCATAGTTGCAAGAGTTATTGGACAGGGGTTTTATCCGCCCGAGCATATTGCCTTGAGGCACACCAGTATTGTTTGTGAAAAAGAAAGACGGATCGATGAGAATGTCTATAGACTACAGACAGCTAAACAAGGTAACCATCAAGACTAAATATCTGTTACCTCGTATTGACGAGTTGTTTGATCAGTTGAGAGGTGCAACCGTCTTTTCTATAATAGATCTCCGATCGGGTTATTATCAAATGTGAGTAAAAGATAGTGATGTGCAGAAAATAATATTCAAAACTCGATACGGACATTATGAGTTTTTAGTAATACCGTTTGGGTTAACTAACGCTCCGACAACATTTATGGATTTGATGAATCGAGTTTTTAAACCTCAGCTGAATAGATTCGTAGTGGTATTCATTGATGATATATTGATTTATTCCAAGTCAGAGATAGAGCATGTTCAACATTTAAGGGAAGTTTTACAAATAATGCGGGAAAAATAATTGTATGCAAAGTTTAGCAAGTGCGAGTTTTGGCTTTGAAAAGTGGGATTTCTGGGCCATGTAGCATCATTGGAGGGGATTGAGGTTGATCCAAGTAAAGTTTCGGCTATTCTCAATTGGAAGGTACCTAAGAATGTTTCCGAGGTACGTAGTTTCCTAGGATTAGTAGACTATTATCGTCGATTCGTGAGAAATTTCTCTATTGTAGCCTTGCCGATGACAAAACTATAGAAGAACATTCAGTTTGTGTGGTCAAGAAAGGTGTCAGTAGAGTTTTGATCAGCTGAAGAAAATGTTGACAAAAGCTCCGGTATTAACACAACCTGAAATGGGTAAAGATTTTGTCGTATATAGTGATGCATCTCTGAATGGCTTGGGTTGTGTATTGATACAGGCAGGACAGGTAATAGCTTATGCCTCTCGACAATTAAAACCGCATTAACAGATCTGGCGACATTATTTATACGAGGAGAAGTGTCACATATTCACAGATCATAAAAGTTTAAGGTATCCGATGACTCAAAAAGAGTTGAATTTGAGGCAACGTTAGTGGTTGGAATTATTGAAAGACTATGATTTGGTAATTGAATACCATCCAGGAAAGGCTAATGTTGTCGCTGATGCTTTGAGAGCAATGAATACTCATTTGTCACTTAAGGGTGATGGTTCTGTCATAGCAGAACTTCGGACGAAACCATTATTCTTACTGCGGATAGAGAGTTGCAGGAAGATAACTCAAAGCTTAAGGCTAAGAGGGAATAGATGTAGAATGATGCAACTATTGAATTTACTACAGATGATGATGGTATGTTCTACTTCTAGGGCAGAGTATGCATTCCTGATAATTCTAACTTAAGATAGGACACTTCTGTTAGAGGCTCACAGTAGTACTTACTCTATTCATCTGGGCAGTGTGAAATGTATAACGACCTGAAGAAGAATGTATTGGTGGTCGGGTATGAAACGAGAAGTCTTAGCGTTCGTGACTAGTTGTTTTGTGTGTCAGCAAGTAAAAGCTGAACACCAGGTACCGTCTAGACTGTTATAGCCTATTACCATTCCCGAATGGAAATGGGAACGGGTCACTATGGATTTTGTTACAGAATTACCTATGCCGCGGAGGAAGAAAGACTCGATCTGGGTTATAGTGGACAGATTAACGAAATCGGCTCACTTTATTCCCATCCGAGTGGATTTCCCACTAGAGAAGTTAGTTGAATTGTATGTATCCGAGATAGTACGACTACATGGAGTACCAGCATCTATTATCTCTAACAGAGATCCACGTTTCACCTCGAGGTTTTGGGGTAAGTTACATGAAGCTCTAGGAACCAAACTGAATTTTAGCACTGCATATCATCTACAGGCAGATGGCCAGTCAGAATGGGTGATACAGATTCTTGAAGACATGCTACGGTGCTGTATACTTGAGTTTGAGGGTAGTTGGGAAAGATATCTACCATTGGTAGAGTTTGCATATAACAACAGCTATCAGATTAGTATCAAAATGGCCCCGTTTGAAGCATTATATGGTAGAAAATGCAGAACACCCTTGTATTGGTCAGAGTTGAGTGAAAACAAGTTAGTTGGAGCCGACTTGATTCATGAGACCGAAGACAAGGTAGGGTGATCTGCGACTGTTTGAAAGTAGCATCTAACTGATAGAAATCTTATGCAGATCTTAAAAGGAAAGATATAGAATTTACAATTGGAGACCGAGTCTTCTTGAGAGTTTCACCTTGGAAGAAAGTGCTAAGGTTTGGAAGAAAGGAAAGCTGAGTCCACGGTTTATTGGGTTGTATGAGATCATGGAATGGGTTGGTCCTGTGGCATATAAACTGGCTTGACCATTGGAATTAGAGAAGATTCATAATGTGTTTCACGTTTCGATGCTAAGATGATACAGATCAAATCATTCACATGTGATTACACCTTGTGAGGTTGAGATACAACCAGATTTGTCGTATTCTGAAGAACCGATTAAGATTCTGGCTCGTGAGGTAAAAGAACTGCGAAACAAAAGAGTACCATTAGTAAAGGTATTGTGGAATCGACACAGACTTGAAGAAGCGATATGGGAAATAGAGGCTTCGATGAAATCACAATACCCTACTCTGTTCATTGTTAAGAAATTTCGGGACGAAATTTCCCTAAGGTGGGAGAGTTGTAACAACCTGATTTTCAGTGATGTTAAAAAAAGTGATTTAAGAATCATGATTCCGATGAATTAAGTCATTAATTTAATTATTTAAATAATTATGACTTCGTTAGCATCGCATTAAAAATTTAGTTATGGAATTTGAACATTTAGATGATTAATTGAATAAAAGGGATTAAATCGTAAAAGGTACAAAGTAGAGTTAAGTGATTTAAGGGACTAAGTGGGCAAATAACCCATGGAAATTGAGTTAGTGGGATTTCATGACATTTGGTGGTGTAATTAAGTTTAATTAAGTTTAATTAAAAAGGACAAAAGAATTACAAAAAAACCAAAGTATATAAATTAGAAAATAAAAGAAATTAAATTAAATGAAAATTTTCATCACCTTCTTCCCTATTCTATTTTCACGAAAAACCTAAGGAAAACTTAGGGTTTTCATTTCCTTTCTTTGAGTTCTATTTGAGTAAGTAAACTTCGTTGTTTGTTTTTAATAATTTTTATGTTTTCAAGTCCGTATTAGCTTAATCTAGCTTATGAAGGGACTAATTTGTGAATCTGTCAAATGTTATGAAAATTGTCATTGTTGAAAATGCTTATTCTTGAAGCTTTTGATATATTTGAGTGTTTTATGCTTGGGTTAAATCTTTTTGTAAAGTGAGTTTTGATGAAATTAGAGCTTAAGGATTAAAATGTTAAAATGGTAACATTGTTGTACATTTTATGAAATAAATGAATTTGCTTGGATTTGTATGAGGACTATGAGTGTTCAGCTGGTATGGTTGAGGAGAAAATAGGTATTTTGCATGTTTTGTGTTGAAAGGACTAAATTGAATAAAAAGAAAATATTAGGGGTAAAATTGTAATTTTAACCAAAAGGGTTTGATTGTGTGATTAATATGAGAAATTTAATGATTCATGAATGTAAACTACGACCATGCCACTGATCGTGGAAAGGGGAAATTAGCAGAATAGTCCTTGGATCCATTCACAACTGCGATCCAGTCCGGTAAGTTCGTATGGTTAAATTCTAGTTTGAATTTCATACTCTTGTATTGAAAACCATTGTAGTGAATTGAAATGATGATCGAAAGATGAAAGACAAGAATAAAGGAAAAGAATAGCAATGAGCTTTGAGCCATAAATGAAAAAGGGTCTGATGAGTAAGTGTCATGTGAGTACATGAATCCTTTACGGATTATAAGGTCCGATAACTAAGTGTCATCGTGAGTATATGAAATCCTTTATGGATTTAAAGGTCTGATGACTAAGTGTCATCGTGAGTATATGGATCCTTTACGGATTAACAGGTTCGATGACTCTGTGTCATCGTGAGTATACGAATCTCTCGTGGATTATAAGGTCCGATGACTATATGTCATCGTGAGCATTAAATGAAATGAATTCCATTACAGATTAAGGGTCTGATGACTTTGTGTCATCGTGAGTATCAAATGCGAGTTGAGGCTTACCTCGGATGTACATTGTATTCCTTTCGGTTAATTAGATTTTTACAACTCTTAAGTTTGTTGATAAATCTATTTAACTTGTGAACTTACTAAGCCTTAAAGTGCTTACCTGTGGATTTGCTATTGTTTTGTAGATTCAATTTTGATGTTCGGAGATCGGATCATCTTGGAGCATCACACTATCCCAGAGTTGTTCAGTAGACTTTTACACCACTTGGTTAATATGGCATGTACTAGGATGATGTTACCTTTTGCTTATAATCAATGAGTAATGAAAAAACCTTATTATGTTTGATGAAATGTTGAAAATAGACTTTAAGTACCTTGTATTGATGTGAATATTATGTACTTGTATCGACTTAAATGCATACTTAAGGTTGTATATGAATGAAGTTAATTAACTTGTGTTTGGTATAATTCTTGAGATTCTGCATACTTGTTTCAATAGAACTCATGTATGTTTCGGTAGAAGTACAGGGTAGGAGAGAGGTTGTTCACTGACTTGAGATGTATCGATAGTTGATTTGTGAATATCGGTAGTTCTGCACTTAGAAGTATCGGTAGTTTATATACTTGTATCGGTAGAAGTTGCAGGATAAGACTTCTTAGCTCTCTAGAGTTTTTAGTATCGATAGTTGCATGACAATATCGGTAGAAATTATACTTGTATCGGTAGAACTAGCACAGGTATCGGTAGTAGAAATCTGCATCGTTTTAAAATTGTTCACTAATAGGGGTACTACCGATACTTGACCATTAGGTACCGGTAGAAGCCTCTCAAAAATATTGGAAATGCCATTTTTACCCTTGTTAACTTGTGTTTATGTTTAAAATAATGATGTGTAACATGTAAAGTGTATTTTTTATAAATAAGGTTGTATAATATAATGATAAGATGAACAGTGTAAATGAACAGTAAATCACTGGAAATCCTAACTGGCGTAAGTGTTCGGATTTTGGGTGTTACAACATCACTCCCTTGATGTCGCGACTTCTGAGACAGACCACTCAAGCTTCCAATTTAGTGAAGTCCAACACCAAGACATTCATGTCGTAACGTTGGCCTCAGTAGAGTCTCCTTTTCTCATTTTCACCTCAACCACATTCCTAAAATAAGCTTAGTTCAAACATTAAACCCGTAATGGGATAAACTTACCATTTTATTCCAAAAAAAAATATAGAAATGCATTAAAAACTAACATTAAACATGAAATTTAATAATTAAATAAAAGCAATTAAGAGTGTTTAAAATACTTGAGAATAAGCTCTTTAAGGGTTTAAAGATCTTAATTTGACGTATATAAATACGGAA
Organism: Gossypioides kirkii; assembly: GCA_005610355.1. NCBI lineage: Eukaryota > Viridiplantae > Streptophyta > Magnoliopsida > Malvales > Malvaceae > Gossypioides > Gossypioides kirkii. Next base: position 30,135,329 of record CP032248.1, read on the forward strand.
AGTAAGTTCTCTCTATAAAAAAATCGGTAAATAATTCTCAAAAAAAAAAAATTATTCTTAAGAAACAAATTGCCACTACTTCCTAGTAGAATAACGATTTGTGGATAATGTATGAAGTGTACTTTTAGATTAACTTGTGCTTTCCATTTATAGGGAGAGGTACAAGAATCTTGTTGGAAAATTGTGTTTGGAAAACGCAACAGAAAATATGTTTAAGTGAAAACAAAAGTTTTATTTTATTTTTCCAAAAACAAGAATTTGGTTATGTTATCTAAAGTAATAAACACTTAATCAAAATCGTACCTTTATGATTCATTTAGGATGAATGCTTCGACCGAGTAGTCTTCTCTACTATCCTTGTAACACTCCCATACCCGACCCAATCGTCGAGTCAAGACACTGGGATGTCACATTTGTTTGCCGAAGCAACTACTAAAAATTTCATATCAATTTATCATATTATGTAATTAATGTAGATCATCAACTCATTTTAGTAAATATTGAATTTACGAAAAAACTAATTATGAGTTAAAGGAGCTCATTAAAACATCCACAATTGATCAAAGACCAAATTGTGAAGTTTATAAAATAAAAACAAATATTAAAGTTTTGCAAATAAGACCATTGGAGGACTTGTACTTTCAAAAGTAGTTTATCCACTTTAAATATATTTCATATTTATTTCTAAATTGTGCCAATCAATTTAATTCTTCATAAACTTTTAACAAAGATTTCAATATCACATCAATTAACAATTATTCACTTATTATTATCAATTTATTTAAACATACTCACATGTATTAATCATTCAATCACTTATAACCATTTCAAAACATTTCAAAGTCATCTACTATATATATTTTTCTTCCTCCTCCTCTCCATTTCACATCCTTTATATATATATATATTTATTAGAATATTTAACTTTTAGTATATAGCATGCTTATATGTTGAAAATATGTTATTTTGAAATTTCTATTGTGAGATCTATTAATGATGGTTAAATTGAAAAACTAATATTTGAACTGTTGTTTGAATGTGATTATTTTATGCGATATTATTTCATATATCTTACCGACTGTTTGCACTAATTGTCTTGTAAATGAACTCACACTGACACGGCATCCGAAAGGTCTCAACTCAGTTTTTATTTATCAAATGACATAGGTTTAGTACTTGATTTATTTTTATCATTCAAAATATGTATGACTTTATTTTGAATTGTAGCATGGGACTTAAGATTCAAGTTTGTTTTATTTTGCACGACATTTAATTTAAATTTTAGGATATCGAGTTATTATTATGAATTAGTTATGCATGAACCCTGGTTTTCATAAAAATACAAATATATATCACTTTTTCGCTGCTAGATTATAAATAAATTTTAAGTAATAGATAAACAAGAAGCTAAGTTTTCTAATGTAATCACTGTTACAAGAAGAATGTTAAACTTAATTGATTTTTGTTAACTCATGAGCTTTTCTGAAAATAGGCTAAGTTTTCTTTTAAAATAAACAAATGGTTTTAAACAACTGCTTTCTATCAACTCTGATCGCTAAGAGGTCATTTCAGTGGCTGATGTAATCTCCTAAATTCGAGTCTAACATCTTGGCTAGGTTGGGGAGGTTACATTTCATGTTAGAGCACACAAATTTGAAACCATATATATTTGAATCATTAATTAACTTATTTAGGTCCCAAAATTATAATTTTTATAATTTTTAAAAAATATAAATTTTGAATTTTTTATAAATATTTTAAATTTTAAATATTATTTTAATTTTTTTTTGTAATTTTTGTCCACAGAGAGATTAATTTACTCATTTTCAAAATTGATAGTGACCAAAGGGATATATTACACCATTTTGTTATTCTAATTATTCGAGTTATTGGAATTATAAAATTCAATTAGACTCAAACTCGAATTACTTCAACTCGAATAACTAAAATAACTCAATTCGATTAACTCAAAATTTGATTAGTATTTTTTAATTTTTTCGAATCGAATCGAATTTTATTCACCTCTATGTACGAGAGATTTTTATGGATTGTTTCGGACAGGTTGATGCAGAGTGGGTGACGGTAATAGAGTTTGGTTTACTAACCTTAGAGAAAAAGTGAATTATATATTCACTTTTTTTAAAAAAAAAAGAGATTATATTTCTACTTTTAAAGGTGCTTCATTTTAGTTATCTTTCATTTAAGTCCTTATGTATTGGGCTCATATGTGAGTACTTCTTCGGATTAGAAATGATTTTTCTAGTAGTACCTAATACATTTATGTAGAAGACTTAATATGTTCAGGCAAATTAAAACAAGTATTCAATTAACTTTAAACTTATATTAATAGCTTTTTATTGTGCACTAAATGATAATAAAAATTATTGAAAATAGTTATACCCCATTAATGGCAGCATATGCATGCAATGTTACCCTATGAAAAAATGAATAATTATCAATGAAATTTATTATATAATGTTTGTAAGAGGCTTAATTTGTCCGGACCCAAACCAAATCCAAAACAATAATAAAACAATAATAAAACATTTTAAATTAAAATTTATTTTAATTTAAAAAGTCCATTTACACCAAAATTCAATTACATTAAAGTCCAATACCATTTAAAATACTTAAATCCTAAACTACCCATGACCCAATACCCATACAAGCCCAATAAGCCCAAACTTTGAAAACAATCAGAAACCTTAGCAAGGGTTTGTTCTTTTCGGTGCCGCAAGCCCTTTTCCAGGTCAACAACACCCCTATGTGTTCCCGAGGCCGTCTGACACCCTCTGCCACCATCACGCTTCTGCCATCACCGTCGAAAGCACCTGCAAAAGACAGAAGCAAAGAGACAAAGAGCAAGAAACAAATAGAAAAAAACAAAATGAAATGATATGTATTTGGCTATAAAATCCATGAAAATCGATTGTAATGGGGCTCTTCTTCTCTTTGATTTTACGAAGAACAATCACCAGAAATCAATAAAAAACACAAAGTATATTCGTAGATTTTTCATTTGTATTTTTTTGTTTCAAAACACGCACTCATGATTTATATAAGAAATAAGATTCGAAATACCAAGAAAATTCTACAGTTCGATTGTGCAAGGTATACTAGCATTCACACATGTACATACACAAATATATAATATTATTTCATTTTATTTTATTTCTTTCTTATTTTAAAAAAATCAATCTATATATATATAATATAATATATATATATATATATATATATATTCGCCTCTATTTTATCCTTTTTCCAATATTTCGAAACTAAATAAAATAAATAAAATATAAAATGAAAAGGGATTAGGGTTTCAAACCTTCTCTCCTCGCCGCTGTCGTCGTAGCCATGAACGGAGTCCCTCCGAACTCATTCATGTTCATGAGGGGCTCCGATGAGAAGGGTATTTATAAAATAATAGATTAAAAAAAACAAATCAGATCTTAAAAACAATCAAAAAACTCGAACTTTTTGGTTTTCTTCACAGATCCGGGCTCAATCTGTTTAGATTTGAGCCTAGATCCATTTTTTCTTTAAAAAGGGGAGGGTTTTTTCTTACCTGGTCACGTGCGCAGCGGTTTGTGACGATTAGAGGTGGCGGAGCAGTAGCGGACTAAGAGACGGCATTGAGATCGGCAGTGGAGTGGAGAGCTTTAGAGAGAAAAAAAAACAAAAGGAATTTTTTTTAAACAAAATGAAGGAAATGAAATTTTCAGCAAAAAAATTAACTTAAATACCCCTTCCAAACGGTGTCGTTTTGGCGTCAATGCTCAAATGGAAAAACGGCGTCATTTTGCGACGCTCCGACCCGACCCGCACCGGACTCAAATAGGGTCCACGTGTTTTTGAAAATTGGCAGATTTGTTTTTGCAGTCCTTCAACCTTTCTTGAATTTTTAATTTAGTCCTTAACCAGCAATTTTGTATCTCTACATGGCACCGTTTCAAGCTGACCTTTGCAGCTTTAAAACGTAGTCGTTTCGACATCAGAAAAAAAATAAAATGGTAAAGATGTTAATAAGGTCCCTCCACATTTTGTTTCTTTTAAATTTAAATTTTTACTTTTAAATTATTTTTTTTAAAAATTAGTCACTCGAACTTTATTTTTCTTTTAATTTAATCCCCAACCACTTTTCTTTTAAACAATATAGGAAATTTACCTATTTAACCCTCTTTTAATTTTTTAAATACATTTTTTTCTTTATTTTGACATCTTTTAAATCTTTTTTTAATTTTTTTGCTATATTTTAATTTCTTTTCTTCGTGTTTTCTAAAATTCTTTTAAGTTTTTACCTTTTAATTTCTTAATTTCTTTCTTTTCATCATCTCGGTCTCCCTTTTATTCTTTTTATATTTATTTATTTACTATTTTATATATTAAATACGTATTGCCGTTTTATGAATTTAAGGTGATATATGTTTTATACTTGGCATACATTATCATTGCATGTGCATATGTTGAAATTTTATTTATCATATTTTTTTTAAAAAAATATGATAAACACTTTGATAAAACAAAATTTCAAAATTAAGGCAATATCCATTATTTCGTAATTTGAAAAGTCGGGCATTAACTTACTAGGTGCAACTTTTCTTCGAATTGAAATAATCGAATACTCTTTTTCCTTTCTAGAAAACAATAAAACGCGAAATTTTAAAAGAGAATGCTCACTATTTTGGGAATCTAAGGTTTCGTGCCCTAACTCACTGGACGTGACTCCTCTTCTCGATATTTTCAAAATAATAAGCCTTCCTCACCAATTCGACTTCTAAAAATAATTTTAAACCTATCAATCACGGATTTTGGGATCGTATTTTAATTTCTACTCAGGTTTTCAAGTTTTCAACAACTAAGCCCTTTTAAAAATCGACTTGGTATCGATTTTGGGCGTGTAAGGGTGCTAACCCTTCCTTGCACGTAATCGACTCCCAAACTGGTTTCTGGATTTCGAAGACCTATTTGTTTTTTACAAATATAAAAATATTTAAGGTGCTCCAATCACACCAAATAAAATGATTGGTGGTGACTCCCATTTTCGATTTAAAAATTTAAAGTCGAGACGCGTTTCAAAAACGTTTCGACAGCTTAGTGACTCCATTGGGGACTTTAAAAATAAAAAGAGGTCAAGCCAAAGGTCGATTATTTCTGGGTCTTTTGTTTAAATTTTTTTTAAACACTCAGTTTAATTTAATATGAGATCCTTTGCATTTTTGTCTGATGCCATAATAATATTGTGTTTATATTGCTAGTATAGGCTTGCATTCATGTGCATCTGTTACTACACCCTTTAAGTGAAAGTGAGAAACTACTCCTTCGTGAGGTTTTCACCTCCGTGTAGGATAGTGAATCGCTTTCGGGATTACATCCGTACCTATGTTTTTGTGAAGTTTTCACTTCCATGCAAACATATGAGAAATGTGTCCCCCTAAATCGAACTCGTCCGCATGAGCATGTAATGGGTGAGGATCGAGTAATCTGTTGGTTTAGGTACCTCAACTCTAGAACTTGAACCACATGTAGTAAATCCTAGTTTCTTACCTTAGGATAGAACTACACCGAGCTGTTAGCGATCTCCCAAGCCTAGGTCCTTTGTTTTATATCCAGATTTTGTTATCATATTAACTTGTGTTTTCTTTTGCTTTTCTAATTGTTGCTTGCATTACATCCTCATTCAAGGAAAGGTGTGGATTTAAGCTCAATTACTAAATAGAAAACTGTTCATAAGAAAATGAGTTTATTGATAAGGTAGTCACGCGTATATGGTCAAAAGAAAGATGGAAAGTCGATAATTTATCAGACGAGGAAGACGAAAATGAAGACTGTACAATGAACCAAACTTTGATCCAACTACGAGAAGTGACTGATTACTTAACCATTCAAGCTGACATTTTGGACAAAAATGATGAACCAGAGCGAAATTGGATGATTTCCTACAAAGATTAAGGCTTTTGAACACCATGACACGATCATATGCATATCTGCCCTATGTGAAGGAATTTGATTTCTAATAAAGTTTTCTAATAGAATTGAGCTATGAGTCAATTCCTTTCTTATGCATACATGAATTCATAAGCAGCACATTTTATTAACTTGTATATAATTCCATGAGACCCAACCTTAAGTAGAACTGTGCTAAACCTTTAGTAGTTACACGAAGAAGGTAAGAGATACGGTTATATTATTGTCTCTTTGCTTTTAATTGCAATTTGTTTTCAAGTTTTATTCATGTATTAACGATACTAATTTATTTACTTTGAATCTGTTTGCATTGCATTTTCATCAAAAAAGGTGTTGACTCATGTTTTATTGCTAAATAGAGAACTGATCATAAGAAAACGAATTCCTTGATAAGGTAGAAGTCAACGTGGCTGTGTATATGTGGTCAAAGAAAAATAACAACAAAAAGTGATGACTTGTCAAAGGGGCACATATCAAAGTTTTGGGATTACACCCAAATAAATGAATCCATAACAGTTTGCAAGAGCTGAAAGAAGTATGGAAGACAAAATGAGGCAGATGTTCTAATTCGAATATGTTGATTTGCCTTACCTACTCAAGCTTAGTTGCTTCACTTTCAGAAACATGAACATAAGGTAGAAGAATATGATACATCGCCCCATTGCACAAGGATTCAGAATAATAAGGCCTATTCTAAACGAGAGAGCATTAGGTTGCAACCCTGATTAAGGAAAAAAAAGATAACTAGTATATTGCTTTGGAAACCTGCAAGACACGTAGTACACTCAGATGAAAAAATGTATCGACATTTTTGCCTCAAATACATATGAGTTAGTCGTCTTCCCTGAAGTGTTGGGACACGTAGAGGCGCGGTTGTAGATTTGTTTGACCAACTGGACAAGAGAATCACTCATGTTCTAGCAATCTTAGCCACTAAACACCTGTCAAAGAAGGGGCAAAAGAAGGTGTATTGGAGCACAACTTTTGCTAGTATGGTTCCGTGGCTATTTTTGGAAGGTCGAAAAAGGCTCTTATCGAGTATTCTCTGACGACTACTCTCAGTCGAAGGAATTTATGGCTATCCAAAGACAAGATGATTTCACCAAAGAAATTGGAAATAAATGAGGAATGACTCCAATGCTCTTAGGGGCAAGTCTAAGATAGGGATCATGTTGCAAGCAAGGATTCACCAAGTGTGAGAAATGACTAATCACTTGTAGACTTCAACCATTCAAGACTGACACTTTGAACCTTGAAATCAAGGTCAAACTGAAGCAAAAATTAGCTTGGAAGATTAGAACTTTGAGCATTAAGGCACAACCATACATATATCTACCTTATGTAAAGAAATTTGTTTTCTATTAAAGTTGTTCTAATGGAATGTGTAACACCCCTACACCCGGTTCACATGTATAAACTCGGTATAAGAGTATTACATACAGTGTTAGAGAATTAAAAAGAGTATAAAAAAATTTTCTTTCAAATACTGTGTAATTGAATCGTTTTACTCAAAATAACACAAAATATCACAAAATAATCAAGTATAATCAAAATCGAGACTTAAAACCAGTTCGAAAATAATGAAAATGTAATTTTTACTACTCAAAACATAATTTTAATCATTTCATTCAATTCATGTAAATTTTCAAAGCAATATTGATAACACATTCATTAGAGACAAATAGTTATACCATTTGTACATGCCATTTCACACAAAATAAATATACCTTGCCTTGCAATCTTCCGATGTTGATGTGATTTGATGAGAGGCACCTAATCCAACCTTAGCTTCTCAGAGGTCTTATACCTACGTGTTAAAATAAACGCGTTAAACCAGTGAAGGCTTAGTAAGTACTACAGGTGTCATTAATCATTCATCTTTTAATCACTCATTTCAAACTCATTCATATAATTGTTTATTCATGTAAAATACATACATTTTATGTATATAACATTTAACTTACAGTAGTGTTATAAATTCACATATTCTTCCTCATTTCACATTTTAGCCATTCCAATCTCTTAGCTTACTTAGTTTTATCATTCTTTGATTTTTATACATATATTGTACTCACCTTTCATGTGATTATCATTTCACTTACCTCAATGTCACAATTTACACATTCTTTCTTTTTCACATTGTTTACCCTATTAACAAGACTCGGACCTTGACGGATATACGGATCCAACCAAACACACCAGAATGGCACCTAGTGCCTGATCAGATAGTTCGAAGCAATAAAGTGACACCCAGTGTCTCATCATCGGCCTAGCCGAAGTAAAGTGGTACCTAGTACCTCATCGAATCTATCAGAGGTAAAATAATGACACCCAGTGTCTCATCGACTCAAGGTCGAAGTATCCCTGAACTCTTCCAATCCTATGGCATGCCAACTATATTCGACTTAGCCCAACTAGTTAATAAGGATTTTCAATTTACAATTCATATCACTTCAATTCAATTCCAATTTCACTTTCACATTCACTTTCAATTTTGATCACAAATCATTCAAATTCAATTCAAATATACATAGTCATGTATTTCTCACCTTTGTTTCCTCAAATAAATCCACAATTTCACCAATTAATCACACAATCAATCTTTATAATTAACCACATAATATTTCACACATATATTTTTCTCGCATGTTCATCATCATATACCTCTTACTTTTATTTTCACATTAATTTTCAAAGCTGTCCACTTGCATCACAGTCACTAAATTATTTATATCTTGAGCTACAGAATTCAAAATTAATATCTGCTTGATTTTTCTGAAACTAGAATCAATCATCTTTTTACCATAAAATTTCCAAAATTTTTACCTTGGGCAATTTGTACAGTAAATTCTTTTAGTTTACCCCTTCTCTGCTGCCTGACAGTTTCGACCTTTCTTCACTAAAAATTATCTATCTTTTAGTACAGAGATCAAATGATGTTACTGTCTATTTCCTTTAAACATAGACTCATTAAGGATTCAGTCATATAAATTTAAGTCTCTAATAATTTTTCTAAATTTTTCTATGATTTTTCAAAGTCAGAACAGGAGAACTCGAACCTACTCTGAACTTGTTACACAAGAACTAGTATATCTCAAAATATACAATTCCTTTTTTTTCACTGTTTCTTCCATATGAAACTAAACTCAATAACCTTTAATTACACATTTAATTAAAACTCTTAACTCTTTTAATACAATTTTTGGTGAATTTTCGAATTGTCCAAACTGTTTCAATGAGATTAATTCCTTTCTCATGCTTCTTTATACTAAATTTCATTCAATCACACATAATTACCATACTTATAATTAAACATCTCATTTTCATCATGATTAATCATATATATTAAAATTATAATCACTTTAACTTAATTGTTACTAAGTCTTTTAATACTTGTAGTACTTACCTCTCACTTGTAGATAATTTCTTCTCACACCTTAGCTTTCTCCTTTCCTTTTTCTTCAATTTGGTTCTTCTCCTTCTTCCCTTCTTCAATTTCATATACACATATAAGCTTAAGACTAAAATTCAATATTTCTTTCATGCTAGATTATGTAAATATACATGTATGTCATGAAAATTGAATCATCTCTTACCTTTGTTCTTGAATTTCCAAAATTCTAATTCAATCCCTATCCACTTTAACAATTCAAAGTGGACTCTATAAAGAAATTAAGGTGTCTACTAACTTCCCTCTATCTTAAGGAAATTTCAAAGAAAATGGAGGATTTTGAAGCTTGGAGGGCTTAAAAATGGTGAAGGGACTAAATTGGAATAAAAGCAAAAGTTTGGATGGAGAAGAATAACATGAACGGTTGGACTTTTTAAAGAGAATATGATATTTTCATCTTTTATTTCCTTTTTCTTTTCTCAATTTCTCTAGAATTTTCTCTTAAAATATCTCACTTGCTAAAAATGGTAAAATTGCTCTTTTAGTCCCTAAGCCTTCCAACTTTACACTTTGACCCAAAACTTTGCCTCCAAAAATATCTTCCACCAAATTACTCTTTTGCCCCTCCTTAATCAATCTAATTCCCATGATGACTCATAATTCAATTTGGATAAATTGCTATTTAGTCCTTCCTCCTTTCTCACAATTACTAATTAATCCTTAAATTTTCCTAATCTTCTTATTTTAGCTACATATTCTAATTCTTAACTCGACACAATTACTGTTCCAAATCTGGTTCAAAAACACGGATGTTACAATTCTTCCCCCTAAAAAAATTTCGTCCTCGAAATTTACCTGTAACGAATTATTGCGAATATTGTTGTATCATATTTTCTTCTTCTTTCCCATGTTACCTAAAAAAAATTACCTTACAAAGAATCAAACAGAAATTATGTGTTTTGGGAATGCAAACGAATAAGAGATAAAGCGGGTGAAAATTCAGACATGTATCTCTGCAAAAATAAAACGAGATTCCGTAGAGTTGCTTCGAGAATCCAAAGGTCTTTGCATGGTCCTATCAAAGCATGCCAGGCTTAAGAAATTGATGTCGTGACGCACAGGCTCCCATAAAGGAAGAATACAATCCAGTTCAAATAGAAACTTCGAAGAATGAGGCCTGACGTTTTATCAAAAATAAGGTCCAAAAAAAAAGAAAAAGGGTCGAGATAAAAAACCCGCAAAGGGCATCTTGAAACCCAAAAAAAGAAAACAAAAAAAACAAAGAAAAGAAGCAAAAAGTCAAGATGAAAACCCACAAAAGGCATCTCCTTCACCTCTTCACGTCATGGCCTTCTCCTATGAGGAGCTTGGACGTTATCGGGTCAATTTTGCCAAAGGATTCAGTGAGCATGAATTCATCTTCGTGATCAATGATTACTTCACCAAGTTGGTAAAACCTGCCTTCTATGTCGATGTCATAAGATCTATGCATAAGATTAAGGGTCTACAGTTAGTTCAAAATCAAACATCACAAATTTAGCATCATATTGCCCAAAAGTGAATAGGGCAATGGAGGCAATTAACAAGAATATCAAGAAGATCGAGACCCATAAAGATCGGCACGAGAAATTATCATTTGCTCTCTATGCTTATTGAACATCAATCAAGATTTTGTTGCAGCAACACATTTCCCATTGATTTACGTAATGGAAGCAATCCTACCCATTGGAGTCGAGTTTTCTTCCCTCCAAATTTTGTTAGAACTGATGAAGGAGAATGAATCTAATCCAGATGTGGTCAGCTAAACTTGATTGAAGAAAAGATGCTAAAAGCCATCCATCATGACCAGATGTACCAACAACAAGGACTTATGACAAAGAAAGATCCTCTCTAGAAAATCCCATAAGGGAGCTCTGGTTTTGAAAAGAATCTTGCTTACAAAAGACTTCCAAGGAAAATGGATGTCGAATTGGGAAGACCACATAAGGTGATAAAAGCCTTTTTTGGAGAAGCTATGATTTTGACCGAGATGGACAGCAAAGACCTGTCCAACCTCGTGAACTCGAATTCGGTGAGAAAGAAATTTCACCCAAAAAAAAAGAAAAGAAAAAAAAAGAGAAAGAAAAGAAGAAGAAAGAAGAAAAAAAAGAAAAAGGAAAGAAAAAGGAAAAAAGAGAAAAATGTGAGGTCGAGGTGAAAACCCGTAAAGGGCATCTCGAAACCTAAGGAGATTTGAGTTGAAAACCTGAAAGGACGGCTCAAATTTGAATAAGAGAAAAGGGGCATGAAATGATCTTTGCTCTCAAAAGTAACAATGCGAAGAAACTTTACACCTTGAGGCATCAACTAAGTACTCCAAGTTTCATGGACATATATAAAGCTCAAAATGGTCCTCATCAAGTTTGCTCAGCGAAGCTCATACTTTGATATTTGGGGCACCTAATTCCATTCTTTATTCACCTTATGTTTGGCAACTTTTGATCAGTATGAGTCATTTTTAATCTTTTCATTCATGAGAGCTTTGCCTCCAATAAAATTTTATTCGCCTTGTGACCATGTTCAAGCATTTCTACATCAAAATAGCAATTAATGAACCAATGATCTTTTTATTCATGCGAGCTTTGCCTGCAATCAAATTTAATTTCATCCACCTTACAACCTTGATTCAAGAATTTTTTGCATTTGAAATAACGATTAGTGGTTTAACAATATAATGAATAAAAGGATTTCTGCATATCGTTCTAGAAAATTTCTAAATAGTACAGGGACTTGAGACAGGACCACTAGTTGGAACTAACCAAACCCGAGGGTTAGAAGGGTCTTAAAACAAATAGTTCAAATTACGACCATCTCTTTAGGTTTCATGTTAAAAATACCATACCAAAAGAAGAACATGATAACACATCAGTGATAGTACTTAGACAAATGATGAACGGTGCGACTAAGGATTAGAAACAAAATCATTCTCAAAGATGATATTTTTGCTTTCTGGTTAGGAGCATTTGACTCATTATGATCATAGCATCATAAATAGTCTGGCTTACATAGAGGTCCATTAAAGCATATTCTATAGGTTTGACAAGGAAGATTGAGGCTGCAACGACAAATCTGATACCCTGGAAATACGAAAGGAAGGTTAAGGCCGCACGGTGAACCTAGTACCTTAGAAGACATGATGGGAAAGATCGAGGCCGTAATGGCGAATCTGGTACCATGAGATATGGAGAGAAAGGTTGAGGCCACAACGACAAACCCGATACATTAGAAGACATGATGGGAAAGATCGAGGCCGCAATGGTGGATTTGGTACCATGAAGATGTGAAGGGAAAGGGTGAGGCCACAACGGTGAACCCGGTACCTTAGAAGACATGATGGGAAGGATTGAGGCCACAATGGTGAATCTGGTACCATGAAGACGTGAAGGGAAAGGTTGAGGCCGCAACAGTGAACCCAGTACCTTAGAAGATGTGATGGGAAGGATTGAAGCCGGAACGACGAATCTAGTACCATGAAGATGTAAAGGGAAAGGTTGAGGCCGCAGCAGCGAACCTAATACCTTAGAAACATGATGGGAAAGATTTAAGCTGCAACGACAAATCTTATACCCTAAAAGTAAAAAAAGAGCAGATTAAAGTCGTAACGATGCATCTTCTACCTCGAAGTTATAGTGGATCAGATCAAAATTACAATAACAAGTCTTTATCTCTCTGAAGTTGTAGTAAGAGCAAGATGAAGCTTTGATATCAAACCCCATCTTCTTGGTGAGGTATAGAGAAGTGGGTGCAAACAATGTGTTAAATCAAAACAACGAAGTAGATCTTAATGTCCCTAAAGATACAGTAGAGTGGAGTGAAACTTCAAATCCCATCTTCCTGATGAGATACAGAGAAGTGGGTCAAAACAGTGTGTCGAATCAAAAAACGAAGCTAAGCTCAATATGAGTGAAACTTCAAACCCCATCTTCTTGATGAGATACAGAGAAGTGGGTCAGACAATAAAGTGGTCATCTTCCTGGTAAGATATAGAGAAGTAGACCAAATCAATGAAGTAGAGCTCAATGTGAGCGAAACTTCGAGCCCTATCTTCCTGATGAGACACAGAGAAGTGAGTCAGATAATGAAGTGATCATCTTCCTGGTGAGATACAGAGAAGTAGACCAAATAAATTAAGCAAAGCTCAATGTAAGTGAAACTTCAAACCCCATCTTCCTAATGAGATACAAAGAAGTAGGTCAGACAATGAAGTGGTCATCTTCCTAATGAGATATAGAGAAGTGGACCAAATAAATGAAGCGGAGCTCAATGTGAGTGAAACTTCGAACCCCATCTTCCTGATGAGATATAGAGAAGTGGCTCAGACAATGAAGCAATCATCTTCCTGGTGAGGTACAGAGAAGTAGACCAAATCAATGTGAGTAAAACTTCAAAACCCCATCTTTTTGATAAGTTATAGAGAAGTGGGCAAACAATGAAGCTATTATCTTCCTAATGAGATACAGAGAAGTGGACCAAAATAATGAGGTGAAGCTCAATATGAGTGAAACCTTAAATCCCATCTTTCTAGTGAGGTATAGAGAAGTGGGTGCAAAATAGTGTGTTGAATCAAAACAATGAAGCCGATCTCAATGTCCTTGAGGATACAGTAGAATGGAGTGAAGCTACAACAACAAATTTTATCTTTTTGAAGTAGTCATGGAGCAAGATAAAGTTGAATGACCAATAAAGCTAAAAGCAGATTATTTGAAGAAGAAGCGCCGAAGAAGCCAAATTCAGTAGGACTGGACGAAATTGGTCCTCCTTTTAGTCTTTGCTCCCTCCCAATACACGACAACGAGCAAAGAAGGGCAGCTGTAGAAGGCTCAATTTGTCCGAACCCAAACCAAATCCAAAACAAAAATAAAACAAAATAAAAACATTTTAAATTAAAATTTATTTTAATTTAAAAAGTCCATGTACACCAAACCCCAATTACATTAAAGTCCAATACCACTTAAAATACCCAAATCCTAAACTACCCATGACCCAATACCCATACAAGCCCAATAAGCCCAAACTTTGAAAACAATCAGAAACCCTAGCAAGGGTTTGTTCTCTTTCGGCGCCGCAAGCCCCTTTCCACGTCAGCAACACCCCTGTGTGTTCCCGAGGCCGTTTGACACCCTACCACACACCACCACGCTTCTGCCACCACCGCCGAAAGCACCTGCAAAAGATAGAAGCAAAGAGACAAAGAGCAAGAAACAAATAGAAAAAAACAAAATGAAATGATATGTATTTGGCTATAAAAACCATGAAAATCGATTGTAATGGGGCACTTCTTCTCTTCGATTTTACGAAGAACAATCACCAGAAATTAATAAAAAACATGAAGTATATTCGTAGATTTTTCATTTGTATTTTGTTGTTTCAAAACACGCACTCACGATTTATATCAGAAATCAGATTCGAAATACCAAGAAAATTCTACAGTTCGATTGTGCAAGGTATACTGGCATTCATATATACATACACAAATATATATATATATATATTCGCCTCTATTTTATCCCTTTTTCAATAATTTGAAACTAAATAAAATAAATAAAATATAATATGAAAAGGGATTAGGTTTTCAAACCTTCTCTTCTCATCGCTGCCATCGTAAACACGAACGGAGTCCCTCCGAACTCGTTCATGTTCGTGAGGGGCTCCCAATGAGAGGGGTATTTATAAAATAATATATTAAAAAATCAACAAAACAAATCAGATCTAAAAAAAATCAAAAGACTTGAACTTTTTTGTTTTCTTCACAGATTCGGGCTCAATCTGTTTAGATTTGAGCCGAGATCTATTTTTTCTTTAAAAAGGGAAGGTTTTTTCTTACCTGGCCACCGTGCATGGCGGTTTATGACGATCGGAGGTGGCGGAGCAATATCAGACTAATAGATGGCACTGAGATCGGTAGTGGGGAGCTTCAGAGAGAAAAAGAGAGCAAAAGGGATTTTTTTAAACAAAATGAAGGAAATGAAATTTTCAACAAAAAAATTAAATTAAATACCCCTTCCAAACCGCGTCGTTTTGGCGTCAATGCTCATATGGCAAAACAGCATCGTTTTGCGACGCTCCAACCCGACTCGACCCGCACCGGACCCAAATAAGGTCCGCGTGTTTTTGAAAATTGGTGAATTTGTTTTCGCAGTCCTTCAACCTTTCTTGAATTTTTAATTTAGTCCTTAACCTGTAATTTTGTATCTCTGCACGGCACCGTTTCAAGCTGACCTTTGCAGCTTTAAAACGTAGTCGTTTCGACATCAAAAAAAAAAAAGGTAAAGATGTTAATAAGGTCCCTCCACATTTTTGTTCTTTTAAATTTTCATTTTTACTTTTAAATTATTTTTTTTTTAAAATTACTCACTCGAACTTTATTTTTCTTTTAATTTAATCCCCAAACCACTTTTCTTTTAAAAAATATAGGAAATTTACCTATTTAACCCTCTTTTAATTTTTTAAATACATTTTTTCTTTATTATTTGACATCTTTTAAATCTTTTTTTAAATTTTTTTGCTATATTTTAATTTCTTTCTTCGTGTTTTCTAAAATTCTTTAAGTTTTTACCTTTTAATTTCTTAATTTCTTTCTTTTCATCATCTCGATCTCCCTTTTATTCTTTTTATATTTATTTATTTACTATTTTATATATTAAATACGTATTGCCGTTTTATGAATTTAAGGTGATATATGTTTATACCTTGGCATACATTATCATTGCATGTGCATATGTTGCAATTTTATTTATCCTTTTTTTTAAAAATAATATGATAAATATTCACATTTGATAAAACAAAATTTCAAAATTAAGGCAATATCTATTATTTCGTAATTTAAAAAGTCGGGCCTTAATTTAGTAGGTGCAACTTTTCTTCGAATTGAAATAATCGAATACTCTTTTCCTTTCTAGAAAACAATAAAACACGAAATTTTAAAAGAGAATGCTTACTATTTTGGGAATTTAAGGTGTTATGCCCTAACTCATTGGACGTGACTCCTCTTCTCGATATTTTCAAAATAATAAGCCTTCCTCACCAAGCTCGATTTCTAAAAATAATTTTAAACCTATCAATCATGCATTTAGGGATCCTATTTTAATTTCTACTCGGGTTTTCAAGTTTTCAACAATTAAGCTCCTTTAAAAATCGACTTGGTACCGATTTTGGACGTGTAAGGGTGCTAACCCTTCATTGCACGTAACCGACTCCCGAACCCGGTTTCTGGATTTTAAAGACCTATTTGTTTTTTACAAATTCAAAAATATTTAAAGTACTCCAATCACACCAAATAAAATGATTGGTGGCGACTCCAATTTTTTATTTAAAAATTTAAAGTTGAGACGCGTTTCAAAAACGTTTCGACAATATTATTAACTTTTTTTAAACAATAAATTTCAAACTTACATACGTACCCATTTAAACTACCATATAGACATTATCTGTGAATCGATCCCATGACCTTGGAAATATGGTGAACACCCTTAACTAATAGACTAAATATTGGATTCATAATGCATTCATTTAAAAAAAATATATAACTTCATTGAAGATTAAGTGTATAAAGAAACATTAATTAACATAATATCATTAATACTCTAATTATAGATTTTATTTTATTTTTTAAAATTTTCTCGATATCATATGTTTTGTCGTTTAGGTTTAAAATGTTGAGATATTTTTATATTTGATAAATAGATCACTTCTATAAATTAAGGATTACCAAATATGTTTTTTCATATTTAATTTTGATATTTTTAGCTTTGAGCTTACTTATTTTAGCTATTGTAAAGCCTTTAAAAGGCTAGAACCATGTGAAGTTATTCATCAATTCAATAAAAACCATCTTCTCTCGTTTGAGTTAAAAACTCGGTTTTATCTTTTTCTTTACTTGTAAGTGCAACAGAAAATAATTTAAATATGCGTGTTTTAGAAAAAAATTACCTAATCATGGAGTTAGTCCACAAGAAGTATCATGATTAAAAACTCATTATTGTATACTCTTTACGAAAGCAATTCATCCAACTGCTTTATCCAATGATCTCGTCATGTGTGTGTTACCATCATATGATATCCTTGATTCCTTTGAGTTAAATCCGTTCACTCAATACAATTTTATTTTATCTCATTGTCACCATTGTGTCTTCTTAATGATTAATATGATCACCGTCACCAAATGACTGTGATAAATTGTAACACCCTATACCCGACCCAGTTGCCGAGCCCGAATACTAGGATGTCACACCACCACCGCCTCACGTCATCTTTACCTCGTTTTAACGTTTTATTTCACATGCAAATTTTTCTTTTTAATTATCTTACTGTACTGTTTATATTTTCAAAAATTCATGCACATTATATGTCATACATAATCAAATTAATGTTAAATCATACCATCATAAATTGATTTATCATCTATCAAACATTTATCATGTATTAGGATCGTTTAGCAAATTTTCCCAAAACTGCTACGTATTTATCAGTATTTTGAAGAAGGTATCAATAGCTTAATGAGGGGGTATCGATACTATTTGAAAAATCGATACCAAAATAGCTTATTGTTTTCGAATTAAAAACCCAACTGTCAGAAAATATTGGTACTTCAATACAGGTATCGATAATTTCCCCTCAAATATCGATACTCGTATTAAGGTGTCGATAATGACAAGCAGAATTGACTTCCTATACTTCGAAAATTTCAAAGGTATCATTTTTAAAACCCAATTATCAATACATCTATTGCAGACTTGAAAAATACAACATATATTAGCATATAAATCATTCTAACAAATCCTTAAACAACATGCAATGTTTACCTCATAAAATAAACGTCTAAACATCTCAAAAATCACATTTTTAAGTCCACAATTTATCAACCTTAATGGCATGCAAATAACTAAAAAGATTATAGCAAAAACCAATAAGATTTATTCATAAAACCTACTAAATTAAAGTCTCGAATTGGCTTGGATCACCCTCGAGACCATACCCCTCACACCGACACTAAGTATCTGCAATGGTTAAAAAGGAGTGAGTGAGCTTAACAAGCTCACTGAGTGCCTAGAATAATGCTTCTACCGATACTAAAAACTCCAAAGAAACATGCCTTGCAACTTCTACCGGTACAAGTACACAAACTACCAATACTTCTATGAGTAGAACTACCGATACCTACTATGCAACTACTGATACAACTCAAGCCAGTGAACAACCTCTCTCTGACCCTGTACTTCTACCGATACATGCATGAGTTCTACCGAAACAAGTATGCATAATCACAA
Source organism: Gossypioides kirkii (assembly GCA_005610355.1). Taxonomy (NCBI): domain Eukaryota; kingdom Viridiplantae; phylum Streptophyta; class Magnoliopsida; order Malvales; family Malvaceae; genus Gossypioides; species Gossypioides kirkii. The sequence continues at coordinate 30,153,992 of CP032248.1, forward strand.
GAATCATGTCAAAACACAAGTTTATCAACACATATCATTCACAACTTCAAAATGCATTAGACCATTACATTATTCATAGTGTCCCAAGTCATTACATTGAACCTCCAAGACTATATTGTAACTTGAACATGCATATAACAAGATCATCTCAATCTCGAACAAGTAAACAAAAGATAACATCATCCTAGTACATGTCAAATAACCAAGTGATGATGGACTACCAAATAGGCTCCGCGATAGTGTGACTTCATGGGGATAATCCGATCTTCAAGCAGTAAACAAATCTACAAAACAACAATAACATCTTTGGTAAGCTTCACAGCTTAGTAAGTTCAAAAAGTCTAAAGAGTTACCAATCATAGGCATAAAGCGATTATAGCTCAACCAAGCTAGGCTGAACTGTTGTTTCCTCAAGCCATATTTAGTATTCCAACTTTCTTGTTATAACTTTTTTGTTACTAGTACCCGATACTGCTCACATGAGTTATCGAGGACTCGCAACAAATGCGGTACCCCAGCCATCGGTACTGTGTCTGTCCGTAAACTGTCCCCTAACGATGCTGCTCACACGAGCTATCGAGAATGTTCATTTAAGCATCAATCCCAGCCATTGTAAGGCCTATAATTCATTTAGGATTCATATCTCTTTTTTGACTCACGATGTTGCTCACACAAGTTGTCGAGGACTCGCAACGTATGCAGTACCCCAACCATCGCGTCAGTTTCATTTCAACGGCTTAAAGCCTACTATCTCTTTCATTTCATTTCTTCAAATCTCTTTGAATCCAAGTGCTTCCATTTGTTAAACAATGATAAGATATATACAAGTAATATTTAGATACAAAATTTACATTATGAACTTATCGAACTGATTTGCAGTTACGGATAGGCACCAGGGACTAATCTACTAATTTCCCCTTTTCGCGATTCGTGGCATGATCGTGATCTACATCCACAAATCATCCAATTCTCACGTTAAATCACTAAATCATGTAACAGCCTGATTTTCAATGGTGTCGAAAACAGTGGTTCTGGGAGCACAACTATAGCAGCTCAGTTTTCAGTGGTGTCGAAAACAGTGATTTCGAGATCACAACTCTGATGAGTCACATTAAAAATTCATTTATTTTAATATTTATAATGTCATTAGCATCACATTAAAATTTGGTTAGGGAATTTTGACGTTTAGATAGTTAATTGAATAGAAAGGATTAAATTGTAAAAGATGCAAAGGTAGAATTATTTGATTAGAAGGACCAAATAGGTAAATAAATCAAAGGAGATTAAGATAGTGGAATATCTTGAGATTTAGGTGTTAAGGTAATGATTAATTAAGGATTAAGAGTGATTAAGTAAGGTTAATGATGAAAGTTACAAAAAATCATTACTATATATATGAAATTAAAAGAAAGAAATTGAGAATTTAATTATAATATCTCTTCTTCTTCTTCTTTACATGGCCAAAAAGAGAAAAACTTAGGGTTTTTCATTCAAATCTTCAATCCTTGATTTGGGTAAGCAAACTTGGATCGTTTTTAGTAATTTTTATGTTTTTGAGTCCGTATCAGCTTAATCTAGCTTATGCAAGGACTAATTTGAGAATTTTTCAAATGTTATGAAACTTTCCATTGTTGAAAATACTTGTTCTTTAAAGCTTTTGATAAATTTGAATGCTTGATACTTGGGTTAGATCTTTTTGTAAAGAGATTTTTAAAGAAATTAGGGTTTAGGGACTAAAATGTGAAAATGATAAAAATACATATATTGCTGTGCAAATGAATGTGTGAAGGGGTTGGATGAACACCCTAGATATTTCAGCTAAGGTTGATTGTGTAAGTGAAGGGTTATTTTGCATGTTTTGTGTTGAAAGGACTAGATTGAATAAAAGGAAAATATTAGGGGTAAAACTATAATTTTCCTAAAAAGAACTAAATTGTGTTGAATGACTCAATTATGTGATTTAATGTGAGAATTAGATGATTTGAGGATGTAGACTACGATCGTGCTTCAGATCGCGAAAAAGGGAAGTTAGCGAAGTAGTCCTTGAAGTCTAATCGTAACTGCAATTTAGTCTGGTAAATTCATAATGTAAATTTTACTTAATATTTCTTTTATGTATATTGTCAATGTTCAGCAATTGGAAGCACTTGGAATTGAAGAGATCGAGGAAATGAAACGAAAAAGATAGTAGGCTTTATGCCGTTGAAAAAGTACCGACACGATGGTTGGGGTACCGCATATGTTGCGAGTCCTCGACAACTCGTATGAGCAGCATCGTGATTCAAAAAAGAGATAGGAATCCTAAATGGATTATAGGCCCTTCGATGGCTGGGACTTATGCTTTATGCATACTCTCAACAGCTCGTGTGAGCAGCATCGTTAGGGAACAATTTACAGACAGACATCGTACCGATGGATGGGGTACCGCATATGTTATGAGTCCTAGATAGCTCATGTGAGCAGCATTGGGTACTGGTAATAGAAAAGTTATAGACAGGAAAGTGAAAGTTATAATGTTCTTGAGAAAGCAATGGGATTATTCTGGCTCGATTGAGCTATAGCTTCTTTATACAAATGTTTGGTAACTTTTTAAACTATCAAACTCACTAAGCTGTGAAGCTTACCAAAGATATTGTTGTTGTTTTGTATATCGTTTTGTATATCATTTTATTACTTATCGAAGATCGGATCATCATCATCATCTCTTCGAAGTCACACTATCGCAGAGCTAGTAGGTAGTTTTTGCATCACTCGGTCTTATGGCATGTACTAGGACGATGTTATCTAATGCTTTATGTATTTGAGCTTGTGGAAACCTTGATAAGTTGATTAATGTAGTAAGGCGTATTGATGACATGAATGTTTTGTGTTGATAAACTTGTGTCTTGGTATAATTCTTGTGATTTTGCATACTTGTTTCGGTAGAACCAATGCATGTATCGATAGAAGTACAAAGTAGGAGAGAGGTTGCTCACTGCCTTTGTATCGATAGATGAATAATAAGTATCGGTAGTTATGCATTTAGAAGTATCGATATTTTGCATATTTGTATCGATAGAAGTATAGGGTAGGAGAGAGGTTGTATACTTGGGTATCGGTTGTATCGGTAGATGAATAACAAGTATCGGTAATCATGTATTTAGAAATATCAATAGTTCGTATACTTGTATCGGTAGAAGTAGCAGGGTAAGATTTCTAGCTCTCTAGAGTTTTTAGTATCGGTAGAAGTAAGACTTGTATCGGTAGAAGAGTCACTTGTATCGATAAAGTTGTTAGTTGTATTAGTAGGAATCTGCACTATTCTTGAATTGTTTACTGACTTGACAACTACCAATACTTGTCCAAAAGGTACCGGTAGAAGTCTCCAAAAATGTCAAATATGACTTTTTTGCCCTTGTTGAATTGTGCTTATAATCAAATAATGATATATAAAGTGTGGAATGCAATTCTTTAATAAAATAAAGTTGAATAATATTATGTTAAAGATGAATAGTGATAAATGAATAGTAAGACATCAGAACCCTAACCAATAATGGTTTTTGGGTTTTGGGTGTTACATTTAATTGTATCAGAGCTTACGATTTAATCATTTCTCTCACTGTTATGACTGTATTAAATGATTTAGTAGTACATGCCATATGAACCTATGATAGTGTGATATAGATAATCTGATCTAACCATAGTTTTTGCAGATAAAAGTTAAGATGTCTGATTCTGAAAGAGATGAGACCAACGAAGTAAACAGTAATGACCCGACGAGTGATTCTGGGACTAGTCATGGGGCACTGATCGGTTCTTTTATGATACACGATTGTGCAAGTGTACACACGTCAATGCAAGTATAGTTGATAGACAGAGCTATCGGATATTGATCCCACAAGGAAATGGATTCCGATGTCTTAATGTTAAAGCAATTAATAGAAGAAAAATAAGTATAATGAGAATAGGGTTATCAGCACAATTATGTCAGTTATGCGCACTAAATTAATCATTACTGTCATTGTATTAAAGTCAAATCTTAGAAGTTAGATGTCAATGTACTGAAAATAAATTCAAAACTGTTGAGTGTGAGTAATGGAAATTTAAATGCAAGAAATATAAAAGTGATCAAGTGTAAAGGGTGGAAATGGTTCACTGATTCCACAGGTTGCAACGTTGGATGCATCAACAAGGTAAAATGTAGACGAATTGTCGCAGCAATGAAATCCTTTCGAGTTCTTACTCACAATAACTCACTACTTAATCCTGACTCAGATACACTACTTCACCTCTCGATGCGAGCAATGATGTGTATCCAAGAACAAGTAACTGGAGTCTTTCCCCCATCCCGAGCAGCTCTCGCCTAACCCACTTGTTAATCTAACCTGTCATCACATCTCTCGATGTCAATGTACTGCAATTTCACTTTTGTGTTTAGAGCGGTTAAATCCAAGAATAAGAGGACAAGTAATGTAAAATAAGAATCAAAATGATATAATATTAAAAGATACTCTCGTATTCATTTAATACCAATAGAATCCATCATCGTTTTAGAAGAAATAAAGAGTACAACGAAGCTTACAATCTCTAGACTACTAGGCCTACTCTTTACTTATTCCTCTTGCTCAGCATCAAGCACCTCTCGTCAGAAGCAGTTGCAGACGTGGTTTATCAGCTCCTCAATTCCAGGTCAAATCTTTGATTCACGAAGAATTTTCAGAATTTAATCCCCTTGTTCTTGATGATTTTTTCCTCATTTTTCGTCTATTTATAACCCCTAAATATTTACAGATTTCTTCTTCATTCTCAGATTCAGATTTGGATTTTTCTGCAATTGTCAAAGTTAGTTAGAGTACAGTTGTGCACTCACGCAGATTACATGTTTTCTTTAAAGATCTGCAAATTATTGCTGGACTATTAGACGCATTCTGATATTGAATTTACAGCGACATCTGTGATATTCCTGCGCTGGTGCTTCTAGTGTAAACTCAGCTTAACTCTACTCATTTGAGGTTCAACTTAAATGCAACGACATCTCTGGTCGCAATTCCAAGCTAGTTTTGTGGCTGCATGCTATCAATGTTGATCTTCTGAACTGAGTTCCTGTGCTAACAATCTTAATATGCAATATACCAACTGCTTGCGTCGACATTAGTACAAAATATATAGAAATAACGAGAGTTTAAACTAACTAGCAATGTATTAGAAAATATAAAAAAACTAATTATAAAATGCTTATGATGCATGCTAAATGAGATACAAAAGAGACAATAAAAACTAAATTAGGAAGAAAATATATGTCATTCGTAATACTATCACACCCCCAAACTTAAGTTTTTACTTGTCCTCAAGTAAACAAAAATTAATGAAGTCAGAAGCAAAAAAATGTTACCATAATTATTATCCATATAACTTAAACTCTCTAAATTCGTAATGTACAAATGGTATTCATATGAAAGAAGAATGTACCAACAATTTATAGAAATGAATGTTCAATAATTGCAACTTCATAAATGTTAGTGATATGCACTGAATCCTAATTTTCCTTAAACCATTACAGCATTTATTTTTTTTAATGACTGAGAGATGTCATTGCATTACTCTATCTTTGTTCCTGGGCAGTAACGATGGGGTGCAACAAACCCCCAGGAGGTATGTAATTGCGCCGACACATACTCTTGCAGTGATAGCCTTTTGCTAGATGATTTTTTTTCTATTCCTGCAGCGGAGAGTTCTCCCTTGAAAAGTCATAATGCACTCACATTGGAGTGTCTTTTATAAATGTAGCTGCAGCGGGTCAATTAGTTCAAGATTCAAACATAAACACTAATCATTTATTGCTGAAACAATTCCAATCATTCATTCGAAAATAGTAGATTCATCATTCATTCACATTCATCCAATGTATACATCAGTATCCAAATAATTCAAGAATTACGCATTAAGATAAAAATTGTAAGCAATTCAAGTTGAAATTTTGTGAATTTCATTAACCAAAGAAACAAATAGAATTTAAATATGTGGGTTGTAATTGCATTTCCATTTCACATTATCTCCCCCTAAACTTAATGTTTGCCTTGTCCCCAACGCACTGACAATATTATATAGAAATAATGGAAATGCAACTACAATGCAACTAAGTTAACAAAATGATGCGATAACAAAATAAATGCAATGATAATAAAAATGCATTAAAACTAAAAATTTTGTACCAAGTCATTCATCAGCAGCTGATGTAGCGGCGGCTGCCTTTGCTTTCTTCTTTTTCTTCTTTGGGCTCTCCCCATCTCCATGGTTCTTCTTCCCTTTCTTTCCCTGTGCCTCTTTCTTTTCTTATCCCTTGAGCCAACCGGCTCAGTAATTGCTCTCCCTCGACAGGTTAGGTGATGGCCTCATTATTATCACATCAGATGGATGGATTTCGGCGAGGGCTGATATGTATGGTATAATAGCTAGAGGATTCAGTTCCTCTTCTTCGCCTGTGACAATTTCAGCTTGACTCGCAACAAGTCGAGTCACTTCTAGGCTGGATGCTCTCACATCATCCTCTACAATCAATGCTGGAGCATCATTAGATTCCTTTTTTCCTGTATTTCTACAGGCTCTGTTTATTCCTTCTCAGTCTCATTTTCGTCCTCTGTCGCTTGCTCATCTACTTGATTGGCTTCCTCTTCCACATGATGTTCATCCTCAGTTAGGCCCTTGTCATCACTATTGACTGTATCGACATCTTCTGTAATATCTGCTCTTTCAGCCATATTGGCGCCTAAACTATTTGAGAATTCTTCCTCAAACAGATCAATTATATTGTGACAACAGTCTTCTTCAGCATTTGACTGCACTTCATTATTGTTATCATCAGAGATGTGAACTCCTGTTGGCATTTGACTAGGCCCACCATCAGTAGTAGGCTTATCAGATGAAGATTATTGCATGTGAAAAAAGATATCAGGAAATTTTGGAAATTCTAGCAGAGGTCTGGTGCTGATAAGATGCAGTGCAGCGACAATGGCCTCATTCCAAGCCTTTGAATAGGCATAAAATATATGCTGCCTATAATCCAAATCTTCTAACACACTTAAAAGACTGATTGCTCGCACATCAACATGGTTAAGAAGAATTTCCAAACTAGCCAATTGTCATAATATTTTTGGATCAGAGGGTGCATGAGTCTGTTCTTCTTTCTCTCTCCCTTTTTCTTTGTCTTTTTTTGTCGAAGCTTCTTTAGGCACAGGTGTATCTTGGCCTCTAGTCATTCTTTCAATAGATATATCATTGATTGGGCCCTTATTTTCCACAACCTCTTCATCATCTTTTGGCACAATGCCCTTATGTTGACACATTAACATAATAAGAAATGGAAAATGGAGAATACCATTTTATTTGCCAGCAGCTTCCACAATCTGAGTGTGTATGATTTCCCCAATGTCGATGTGATGATGTGTTGATATTGAATGCAACAAGCACACACGGTCTAGAGTAGCTGTAGTACTATGTGTAGAAGGCATCACATGACGGTTAATAAAGTGAAACCATACCTTACAAAAAGTCGTCAGATAATGCCGATGCATTGTAAATTGTGAAAATTAATACCTGTCCATACAGCATTTTCAATACAAAGATCTTTAATTATTGCAGCCAGAGTATCTTCAGTCATGCTGTGCATGAAGGGGATGACTGTCTACCCTTTTTGGTGATTACCAGTATACGCAGTAAAACATTGATATGCGTCGCACTTCATGGTATCAGCCCTTCTCGAACAAAAATAAACTCTTGTTCCTTGTCTACCAAGTTAGCATAAAACTCCTGAACCAAAGTAGGGGACTTACCAGATGGATGATCCCAGAGAAATTCCCACCCCATGCGACTGATGGTGCGATGGTCCTGTTTTTCTAGGGTTAAGTTTGGTGAAAGTTGGATGCCCTACTCAAGATGTATATTACATTTCATCATTATGTTATGATATCTATCTTTGGCCGCAGTCGTTAAAAACAAAATCAGGCCTGAGGAGGATGATGGTGGTGTTGTAGGCGGAATCTCAATAAGGTTGTTCGGGGCATTTCGAGATGAAGCTTTTGGAGTGTTTTTGGGAGTGTTTTTGGATGCATAAGTTTTTTCCATGGTGCAACTATTAATGAATAAAGAAAAATTTTGCTTTGAAGTGAAAAAAAATCGGTAGAGAAGGTTGATTCTCACTAATAATGGCGATTGTGAAGAAAAATAAAACTGTAGTGAGGGTTTTATAACCTAGGTGTAATGAGTGAAAAAGTATGGGGAAACGATGCGCTTGCAGCCATTAATTACCAGGCTACAAATAGTACCAAGTTTGTTTTGATCCAACGGCTGGGATAAGAAAGAATCAATCGGCATAATTTTTGCTGAAAAGCAATGCTAACTCATCGTTGAATGCGCCGACAATATATGCTCTAATGCATAGACAAAAATACGACCTTTATTTTTCTAAGAATATGAAATAACACGACAAAAAGTAAAATAACTAAAAAGTAAATAAAATAAAATGCGTCGACATTAATTAAATTTTACCAGGTTGATGACTTCGTTTGGTTCTTGAATGTTTGGGCTCACATAGCGTTTAAGACTTTGGCCGTTCACTTTGAATTGTTGTCCATCTTGCAAATTTTCAATTGTTACCGCACCGCTTTGAAATGCTTCGACAACCTTAAAAGGACCTGACCACCTTGATCGAAATTTCCCTGGATGTAGTTTTAAACGAGAATTAAATAAAAGTACCAACTGACCAGGATGAAATTGTCGATGCAAAATTATGTTGTCATGCTATCTCTTTGTCTTTTCCTTGTATATCGCTGCATTCTCATAAGCATGGCGTCAAATTTCTTCTAATTCGGTGATGTCCAACATTCTTTTCTTACCAGCTGCATCATAATCCAAGTTTTCCTGTTTAATTGCCCACATAGCTTTATGTTCAAGTTCGACAGGTAGGTGACAGGATTTTCCAAATACCAACTGATATGGCAACATTCCTAGAGGTGTTTTGTTGGCAGTGCAAAGCGCCCATGATGCATCATGTAACCGCATTGACCAGTCCTTTCTATATGGATTAACCACCTTTTCCAGTATACCTTTAATTTGACGATTGGATACTTCGGCTTGACCATTAGTTTTTGGGTGATATGTGGTAGCCATACGATGCTTCACACCATTCCGTTCCAATGCAGTCGCCACTTGATTGTTGTAGAATGAGTGCCTTGGTCGCTTATTAGTGCTCTTGGGATTCCAAACCTTGTGAGGATGTATGTATGAAAGAATTTCAACACTGTCTAAGCATCATCTTTTGGTACCGCAATAGCTTCGATCCACTTGGATACATAATCAACATCTACAAGGATATATATGTTTCCAAAAGAGTTTGAAAATAGTCCCATAAAATCAATACCCAAACATCGAAGAGTTCCACTTCCATGATAGGTTGTTGGAGCATATCATTACGTCTAGAAATAGAACCAGTATGTTGACAACGATCACACTGTTGCACGAAATTATGGGCATCTCGAAACAAATTGGGCCAATAGAATTTGGATTGCAGGACCTTTGCAGCAGTCCTTGTTCCACCAAAATGACCTCCATAAGGAGCGTCATGGTAATGTTACAGTATTGACATCATTTCTTCTTCAGGAACACATCGGCGAATTATATTATCAGCGCATAACTTGAATAAGTATGGCTTATTCCAATAATATTTAGTAGCATCGCGTATGAACCTGATTTTTTTATGACCAGTTGCACTCATGGGTAGCTTTCCACATACAAGATAATTGACTACATCAGCATACCATGGTGACGTGTCAACAGTGAATAATTGCTCATCAGGAAATGCTTCAACAATTTGAGTCTTTTGTCCATCTTTGCTTCCACTTTCTAGCCGAGATAAATGGTCCGCATATACTGTAGTCTTTGCGTCGACAAGATAAGAATGGAACTTGTCAAATGCGAAGACTACTACGAGTAACTCTTTTTCAATTGTAGTGTAATGAACCTGCGTTTCAGATAGTGTTTTACTAGCATAATAAATAGCTTGAAATACCTTTTCTTTCTTTTGTCCAAGAATAGCTCCTACAGCGAAGTCGCTAGCATCACACATTAATTTGAATGGTTGAGTCCAGTTCGGTGCTACGATAATCAGAGCTTGCACCAACTTTGTCTTTATTGTTGTGAATGCATCCAGACATATGTCATCGAATACATACTTTTTATTTTACTCTAATAAAGAACATAAAGGTTTAGCTATCTTGGAGAAATCTTTGATAAATCTCCTATAAAAAACCTGCGTGTCCAAGAAAGCTTCTTATTGCTTTGACAGTGGTAGGTGGTGGTAGTTTTTCGATGATTTCTACCTTTGCTTTATCGACCTCAATGCCTTGACACAAGATTCAATGCCAAGGATGATTCCCTCTATTTCCATGAAATGGCATTTTTCCCAATTCAGAACCAAGTTTGTTTCTTCGCATCTTCTCAAAACATTTGCCAAGTTGTCGGCGCATTGATCGAAACTCTATCCATAGACTAAAAAATCATCCATAAATACCTCAAGTGAGTCTTCAATCATATCCGAGAATATCGCCATCATACATCTCTGAAACATTGCTGGCACAATAAACAAACCAAACGGCATCCGTCGAAAAGCAAAAGTTCCAAAAGGACATGCAAATGTGGTTTTCGCTTGATCTTCCGATGCAATAGCTATTTAGTTGTATCTAGAGTATCCATCCAAGAAGCAATAATAGGCTTTACCAGCTAGCCTTTCTAACATTTGATCGATGAAAGGGAGTGGAAAATGGTCCTTCTTTGTGGTCACATTCAATCGTCGATAATCCATGCACACACGCCATCCAGTTGCGATGCGAGTAGGGATTAACTCATTTTTATCATTGGTTACAACAATAAAACCACTTTTTTTGGAACACATTGAACGGGGCTTACCCAATTACTATCAAAAATAGGATATATTATGCCCGCATCGAACCATTTGATGATTTCCTTCTTTATCACTTCTTTCATTTTCTCATTGAGTCGTCTTTGTTGTTCAATTGATTGCTTCCCTTCTTCTTCTAACCTTATCTTATGCATGCAAAAGGAAGGACTGATGCCTTTGATGTATGCTATGCTCCAAGCTATAGCTTTCTTGTGCTCTTTCAGGATTATGATAAGCTTCTCTTCTTGTGCGGTGTTGAGGGTTACGTTGACAATGATAGGCAATGTCTCATTGTCACCAAGGAATACATATTTCAAATGTGTTGGAAATTGTTTTAACTCCAAGGTAGGAGCTTGGTCTACAGATGGTTTAAAAATTGGAATTGTCTTATTGGATAAATCCAATGATTCCAATTGCCAATATCTTTGCAACTCACAATTGCTCACTTCCTCTTTGTCAATACAGTCTCCTAAGATATCGTCAATAAATGTCACTGCATCAGTATCAACCAATGTTGAATGCTTGATACGAAACTCTTCAGAAATAATTTCATCCAAAATATCAACATGGTGACATTGTTCTTTGGGCCCTGTCGGTGCTGCTTCAAACACACTGAATGTTACTTGGTCATTATTATGACGCATCACTAATTCTCCCTTAAACACATCGATAAGTGTTCGTCCCGTTGCTAAAAATGGCCTTCCCAAAATAATAGGAACTTCCTTATCAGCTTCGCAATCTAGGATGATAAAATCAGCAGGAAATACTAACTTATCAACTTGAGCAAGAACGTCTTTGATTTGTCCCTCCGATTGTGCTAAAGATCTATCTGTTAATTGCAATGTCATCGTAGTGGGCTTCATTGATCCAATTCCTAGTTTCCTAAAAGTAGACAAAGGCATTAGGTTAACAGTAGCTCCTAAATCACATAGTGCTTTACCTAAGTAATGATCTCCAATAGAGCATGGAATTGTGAAACTGCCAGGATCTTTCATCTTTGTTGGCAATTTGTTTGTGAGTACAGCGTTGCACCCCTCTGTGAGCGCAATCATCTCGATGTCGGATGGTTTCTTTTTCTTTATAATAGCTCCTTCATGTATTTCTCATAACTAGGTATCTGTACAAGAGCATCTATTAGAGGTAGATTAATATGCAATTGCTTAAAAGTAGAAACAAACTTATAGTATTCTTCATCATGGACTTCTTCTTTGAAACGTTGTGGAAATGGCAAAGGTATGGCTGTAGTAGGGTGGTGTGGATGATTCTATTGCTTAAACAGTGATGGTTGTGTCGACAACTTATCTAGACAAACTGTAAGCACAGATGGTACTACTGTTGGTTTTTTCACATTCTCTTGTGCTCGACTTTCTTCAATTATAAACTCTTCTTGCTGCTGTGAAATGGATGCTTCGACATTGTCTTGACCAGAATTACTTATTTCTACTGTTTGTTTTCCACTTCTTAATGTGATTGCTTTGCAATGCTCCTTCCCTCGTTGCGTTGAATCTTCAGTATCACTAGGTAAAGTACCCGGTGATCTAGTGTTGAGATTAGAGGCCAACTGTCCAAGTTGTGCTTCCAATTCTCGTATTGAAGAAGAATTTCCTTGCACTATCGCTTCGGTTCGGGTAATATGCTCGCGCATCATTGCTGTGAGAGCAACCATAAGATCTACCTTAGATTTATTAAATTGCTGCTGTTGATGTTGATGATGTTATCCTTGCATTTATGGCAAAACAGATGGTTGTGGTTGTAATCGTGATTGTAGTTGCATTTGAATATGTGACTGTATTAGTTTAGGACGAGAATTTACTTGTGAATTCTGATTATAATTTTGTGATTGGTTGTTGTTGTAACCTCCTTGCCTATAAATTCCTTGGTTCGAAGAATTTCCATATCGAAATGTGGATGTATTCTGATTTCCCCAAGGTTGTTGCGAACGATTGTTATAGGAGTTACCAAACGAAACCCCTCGAATGTTATTGACATAATATGCATTTTTTGCATGCTGTAGGCAATCTTCATAGCTGTGATTGTCATCGCAAATCTCGCATGAAAATATCGGCATATTTGTTTGCTGAGCCACTTGAATCAGAGCAATGGTGCTTGTTCCATTCATGTTATTAATGATGTTGGCCAAACAAGATACATGCGATGACAATGCAGAAATAGCATCTAATTCAAGAACTCCAGGGTTAGTTTTCACCTGTGCAGAACAAGAAATTAGATATTGGTAATCATTTTGAGCTATCCTCTCCAGAATTCGAACCACTTCATCATATATGCAATCCAACAATGGACCGTTTGCAGATGCGTCGACAAGATTCCTTATTTGAGCATTCAAACCACTATAAAAAATTTCAATCTGAGTTTTTTGTTGAATCCCATTCATTGGGCAACGTCGAAGCAATACTTTGTAGCGCTCCCACGTTGTGTGTACATTCTCATCATCGAGTTGATGATATGCAGTGATGTCATTTTGCAACCTTGCATTCATTGTCAGCAGATTAAATCGTAAGACAAACTGCGTTGCTAAAGCATTCCATGATGTAATAGATCTAGTTGGCAATTCTAAAAACCATGTTCGAGCTTTTCCCTACAATGAATAAGTACATTTTCAAAGCATCATCAGGGACACCATGTTGACTAAAGGATGCAGAAATAAGTAAAAATGATTTCAAATGTTCTCGTGTGTCCTCATGTGGAAAACCTGAATACTGTCCATTAGAATTATGCATTTGAAACATCACCGGTTTCAATTCAAAGTTACCAGCCTGAATTGCTAGTCGCACAACCCCTAGTTGCAAATCATCAAGTATAGGCACAACAAAATCTCTTATTGGCCTATTCTGTATTTGCTCTTCTTGTGGATGTGGTAGCGGTAAATCTTGTGGTAGCACTAGAGGATTGTTATCCTGTGGCAGCAATGGTGGTAGATTATTATTGTTGTTGTTACCAGCCATCTTCCTTTATTCTTGTCTTCTCCTCCTAAGTGTTCTCTCAAGCTCTAGATCAAAGCTTACAATGTCCTTAGGATTTCTCCTTGTGGACATACAATACCTTTAAAATTAGAAAAGAACGATAAACAAATTAATCAAAAGTTAAAAGTTAAGTAAGTAAAATTAATTGCAATAACAAAAAAAACATCGAACAAATGCCAAGTTCCCCGGCAACGGCGCCAAAACTTGATCGGTGCTTTTACAACACACGATTGTGCAAGCGTACACATGTCGATGCAAGTATAGTTGATAGACAGAGCTATCGAATATCGATCCCACAAGGAAATGGTTTCTGATGTCTTAATGTTAAAGCAATTAATAGAAGAAAAATCAGTATAATGCGAATAGGGTTGTTAGCACAATTATGTTAATTATGCACACTAAATTAATCATTCTGTCATTGAATTAAAGTCAAATCTTAGAAGTTAGATGTCAATGTACTGAAAATAAATTCAAAAGTGCTGAGTGTGAGTAATGGAAATTTAAATGCAGGAAATATAAAAGTGGTCAAGTGTAAAGGGTGGAAATGGTTCACTGATTCTACAGGTTGCAACGCTGGATGCATCAACAAGGTAAAATGCAGACGAATTGTCACAGTAATGAAGTCCTTTCAAGTTCTTACTCACAATAACTCCCTACTTAATACTGATTCAGATACACTACTCCACCTCTCGATGCGAGCAATGATGTGTATCCAAGAACAAGTAACTAGAGTCTGTCCCAGTCCCAAGCAGCTCTCGCCTAACCCACTTGTTAATCTAACCTGTCATCACATTTCTCGATGTCGATGTATTTCACTTTTGTGTTTAGAGCGGTTAAATCCAAGAATAAGTGGACAAGTAATGTAAAATAAGAATCAAAATGATATAATATTAAAAGATACTCTCGTATTCATTTAATATCAATAGAATCCATCATCATTTTAGAAGAAATAAAGAGTACAACGAAGCTTACTATCTCTAGACTACTAGGCCTACTCTTTACTTGTTCCTCTTGCTCGGCATCAAGCACCTCTCATCAGAAGCAGTTGCAGATGTGGTTCATCAGCTCCCCAATTCCAACTCAAATCTTTGATTCACGAAGAATTTTTAGAATTTAATCCCCTTGTTCTTGATGATTTTTCCTCATTTTTCATCTATTTATAACCCCTAAATATTTACAGATTTCATCCTTCATTCTCAGATTCAGATTTGGATTTTTCTGCAGCTGTCAAAGTTAGTTAGAGTACAGTTGTGCACTCACGCAGATTACATGTTTTCTTTAAAGATCAGCAGATTGTCGTTGTCTGTACTATTAGACATATTCTAATACTATAATTACAGTGACATCTGTGATATTCCTGCGCTGGTGCTTCTAGTGTAAACTCGGCTTAACTCTACTTATTTGAGGTTCAACTTCAATGCAACGACATCTCTGGTCACAATTTCTAGCTAGTTTTTGTGGCTGCATTCAGTCAATGTTGATCTTCTGAACTGAGTTCCTGTGCTAGCAATCTTAATATGCAATATACCAACTGCTTGTGTCGAAATTAGTACAAAATATATAGAAATAACGAGAGTTTAAACTAACTAGCAATGTATTAGAAAATATAAAAACTAATTATAAAATGCTTATGATGCATGCTAAATGAGATACAAAAGAGACAATAAAAGCACTAAATTAGGGAGAAAATATATGTCATTTGTAATACTATCAGGCACCTATCTTGCCAATGATAGAAAGTGAAGTCAAAAACACGTTCTTTGGCTCAATGGGACATTGGTTCTCAGAATTTATACAGAATAATCGTATGGCGTCACCTCCTTCACCCTAGCTACACAGCCTATTGTCTGACCTGCGGCACCTTCGGTAAGGCCTCCACCTCCTCTTGTAATAGAATAGAGACATCATATCCCGGTGGATAGGGTAAGAAAGTATGGGATGAAAGAATTCTGCGGAACTACAGAGGATGATCTATCCAAAGCTGAGTATTGGTTGGAAAAAAACCTTGAGGGTACTGAATTAAATGGCTTATCCGCCTGAAGACTATGTAAGGTGTGTCGTTTTGTTGCTGAAAAAAGAAGTTTATAATTGGTGGGCGTAGCAGTAATACCAGAAAACAAGGTTATTTAGGAGTTTTTCCAAATAGAGTTAAGAATTCCTAGAGTTGAGACAGGGAAATAAGACTGTAGCAGAGTACGAACGGGAATTTGTATTTCTCAGCAAATATGCACGGGAGATTGTACCTACAGACGAGGCTATGTGTGTTTAATTTGAGGACGGTTTGAACGAAGAAAAAAAGATAATGGTAGGTGGTTCAGAAATACGATCATTTGTCGTCTTGGCAGATAGAGCACAGAAAATGGAGGAAGTTTACAACCAGAAGAAACAAAGAGAGAAGAGATTTCAAGATTTTGGGAAGAAGAATCCTACTAGAACCTTTTCAATGCCACCACCGAAGAAATTTAGAGATAGTGAAGTCCGAGGAGCAGTCTCTTCTGGCTTTCTGAGTAGGAGCCGATCAGGACCCCCAAAATCCAAACTTTAGAATCGGTCAGCCGATAGTGTGGCTAGTGTTCGTAAGGTGCGAAAACCAGTGTGCGAGCATTGTAAAAGAATCCATTCAAGTGAATGTCGGTTGATTAAGGGATCTTGTTTTCGATGTGGAGGTACCGATCACTTCATGCGAAATTGCCCAATGAATTCTAAAGCAAAGGAAGACCGGAGTGTTAATTCTCCAGGTACCCACAGAAAGGCAGACGCCCGGTGTAGAATAGTAGTGCAGGTGGAAATCGAAATGAAAACAGAGACAATATGAGCAGGTCGAAAGCTTGAGCACCTGCACGGATTTATGCCATCAAAGCTAGAGAAGAGGCTACAGCTCCCAATGTTGTGACTGGTATATTCTATCTTTTTAATGATATTATGTGTGCTTTAATTGACTCGGGATCGACTCATTCATATATTTGCACTACCTTAGCTATTGATAAGAAATTGTTTATTGAGTCGACTGAATTTGATGTGCAAGTCACAAACCCATTGGGTCACAGTGTCATTGTTAACTTGGTATGTCGTAAATGTCCACTGAAAGTCCAAAGCTATGAATTTCCTGCTGATCTAATGTTATTGCCATTCACCAAGTTTGACGTGATCTTGAGTATGGATTGGTTATCTCAGCAAAATACAGTAATAAATTATAAGAAAAGACAGATTAGTTTGAAATGTCCGACAGGTGAAGTGATTACAGTTGATTCTGACAGATTGAACAGTGAAACTAGGGTGATTTTACCTATTTCATCACAAAAAATGGTTCGTAGAGGCTGTAAAACATTCCTGGCATACATACTTGATACACGGAGCTTAAGAACGAAGTTGAAACAGGTACCAATTGTTAGTGAGTTTACAGATGTGTTTCCAGAGGAACTACCAGGTTTGCCACCGATTAGAGAGGTAGAGTTTAGTATTGATTTGTTGCTTGGTACCGCTCCGATCTCAATTCCACCATACAAAATGGCACCGACCAAGTTGAAAGAGTTGAAAGCACAGCTGCAAGAATTGTTAGAGAGAGGGTTCATACGACCTAGCGTATCACCTTGGGGTGCGTCCGTGTTATTCTTGAAAAATAAAGATGGATCGATGCGGATGTGTATAGATTATAGGCAGCTGAATAAGGTGACAATCAAGAATAAGTACCCGTTACGTCGGATCGATGAGTTATTTGATAAGCTAAAGGGAGCAACCGTATTCTCCAAGATAGACCTCCGATCAGGTTACTACCAGATTCGAGTGAAAGACTGCGATATAATGAAAATGGTATTCAGGACCCAGTATGGTCATTATGAGTTCCTGGTTATGTCATTTAGGATGACTAACGCTCCCGCAATATTTATGGATTTGATGAACAAAGTATTTCAGCCTCAGTTGGACAGGTTTGTAGTTGTGTTTATTGATGACATATTGATCTACTCCAAGATAGAATCAGAGCATACTCAGCATTTGAGAGAAGTGTTACGGATTTTGCGAGAAAAAAAGTTGTATGTAAAATTCAGTAAATTTGAATTCTAGCTTCGAGAGGTTGGGTTATTATGGCATGTAGTATCTTCGGGAGGAATACTGGTTGATCCAAGTAAGGTCTCAGCTATTCTTAATTGAAAGGTACCGAAGAATATCTCCGAGGTACGCAGTTTCCTAGGATTGGAAAGTATTATTGTCAGTTCGTGAAAGATTTCTCTATAATAGCTTTGTCGATGACGAAGTTGCTACAAAAAATAATCCAGTTTGTTTGGTCTGATAAGTGCCAACAAAGTTTCAATCGATTGAAAAGTTATTAACTGAAGCTCTAGTCCTGACGCAGCCAAAGTCGAGAAAAGAGTTCGTTGTTTACAATGATGCGTCTTTGAGTGGATTGGGATATGCTTTGATGCAAGATGGGAAAGTGATAGATTATGGCTCCTGTTAATTAAAGCTGCATGAAAAGAATTATCCAACTCATGATCTGGAGTTAGCTGTTATAGTCTTTGCATTAAAGATTTGGTGTCACTATCTTTATAGGGAGAGATGCCATTGTTTACTGATCATAAGAGTTTGAGGTATCTGATGACACAGAAGGAGTTGAATTTGCGACAGCGTCAATTGTTAGAGTTGTTAAAATATTACGACCTTGTGATTAATTATCACTCGGGAAAGGCTAACATTGTTGCTGGTACCTTGAGCCAAAAATCGTTGTTTACACTAAGAGCATTGAATGCTCAATTGTCTCTGAAGAATGATGGTTTTGTCATTGTTGAACTCAAGACGAGACAATTTTTTCTATAGTGGATTCCAGAATTACAGGGAAATGATCCAAAGCTTATAGCTAAAAAAGGGAAAATACATAATGATGCCACTACAGGGTTTGTAGTAGATATAGAGGGAATGTTGTATTATAGAGACAGGGTGTGCGTTCTGAATAATTTGAATTTGAGACGAGACATTTTGACGGAAGCTCACAGCAGCACTTATTCCATTCACCCGGGAAGTGTGAAAATGTAAAATGACCTGAAGAAAGTGTATTGGTGGCCGAGTATGAAACAAGAGATTTTAGAGCTTGTGACTAGATGCCTTATATGTTAGCAAGTGAAAGCAGAGCATCAGATATCATCTGGGTTACTACAACCGATTTCCATCCCGAAATGGAAGTGGAAGCAGGTTACTATGAACTTTGTTACAAGACTTCCCGTAACACCGAGAAAGAAATATTCGATCTGGGTAATTGTAGATAGATTGACTAAGTCAGCTCACTTCATTCTTATCTGGGTGGATTATCCACTTGAAAGGTTGGCTGAGTTATATGTATCCGAGATCGTACGACTACACGGAGTGCCAACGTCTATTATCTTTGACAGGGATCCAAGTTTTACCTCGAGGTTCTGAGGAAAGTTACATGAGGCCTTAGGAACCAAATTGAATTTCAGTACTGCATATCATCCGCAAACGGATAGACGATCAAAGCGAGTAATACAGATTCTTGAATATATGCTACAATACTGTATACTTAAGTTTGAGGGAAGCTAGGAGAAATATCTGTCGCTGGTAGAGTTTGCATATAATAACAGCATCAGTCCAGTATTAAAATGGCACCGTTTGAAGCATTATACGGTAGGAAATGCAGAACACACTTGTATTGGTCACAATTGAGCGACCCTAAGTTGGTTGGAACAAACTTGATTCATGAGACCGAAGACAAAGTACGAGTGGTCCGCGATTGTTTGAAAGCAGCGTCTGACCGGTAGAAGTCATACGCGGATCTTAAAAGGAATGATATAGAATTTGTAATGGGAGATCGAGTTTTCTTGAGAGTTTCACCTTGGAAGAAGGTGCTACGGTTTGGCAGAAAAGGAAAGCTGAGTCCACGGTTTATCGGACTATATGAGATAATGGAACGGGTTGGTCCTGTAGCTTATAAACTGGCCTTGCCTCTGGAACATGAAAAGATCCACAACATGTTCCATGTTTCGATGCTAAGACGGTATAGATCAGATCCTTCTCATGTTATTACACCTTGTGAGGTTAGATACAGCCAAATTTGTTGTATTCGAAAAAACCGGTTAAGATTCTAGCTCGTGAGGTAAAGGAGCAGCGAAACAAAAAAGTACCATTCGTGAAGGTACTGTGGAACCAACACGGGTTGGAGGAAGCTACATGGGAGACAAAGGCTTCGATGAGATCGCAGTACCCTAACCTGTTTACTGGTAAGAAATTTCGGGACGAAATTTCCCTAAGAGGGAAAGAGTTGTAACAGCCCGATTTTCAGTGGTGTCAGAAACAGTGATTTCGAGATGACAACTCCAATGAGTCAAATTAAAAACTCTTTTATTTTAATATTTATAATGTCATTAGCATCACATTAAAATTCGGTTAGGGAATTTTGACTTTTAGATAGTTAATTGAATAGAAAGGATTAAATTGTAAAAGGTGCAAAGGTAGAATTGTTTGATTAGAAAGACCAAATAGGTAAATAAATCGAAGGAGATTAAGATGGTGGAATATCATGACATTTAGGAGTTAAGGGAATGATTAATAAAGGATTAAGAGTGATTAAGTGAGGTTAATGATGAAAGTTACAAAAATTACAAAAATGTCATTACTATATATATGAAATTAAAAGAAAGAAATTGAGAATTTAATTATAATTTCTCTTCTTCTTCTTCTTCTTCTTCACACGGCCAAAAAGAGAAAAACTTAGGGTTTTTCATTCAAATCTATAAGCCTTGACTTGGGTAAGCAAACCTTGATCGTTTTTAGTAATTTTTATGTTTTTGAGTTCGTATCAGCTTAATCTAGCTTATGCAAGGACTAATTTGTGAATCTGTCAAATGTTATGAAACTTTCCATTATTGAAAATACTTGTTCTTGAAAGCTCTTGATAGATTTGAATGCTTGATACTTGGGTTAGGTACTTGGGTAAGCAAACCTTGATCGTTTTTAGTAATTTTTATGTTTTTGAGTCCGTATCAGCTTAATCTAGCTTATGCAATGACTAATTTGTGAATCCGTCAAATGTTATAAACTTTCCATTATTGAAAATACTTGTTCTTGAAAGCTCTTGATAGATTTGAATGCTTGATACTTGGGTTAGGTATTTTGTAAAGAGATTTTTAATGAAATTAGGGTTTAGCGATAAAATGTGAAAATGATAAAAATACATGTAATGTTGTGCAAATGAATGTGTGGGTTGGATGAGCACCCTAGAGATTTTGGCTAAGGTTGATTGTGTAAGAGAAGAGTTATTTTGCATGTTTTGTGTTGAAAAGACTAGATTGAATAAAAGGAAAATATTATGGGAAAACTTATAATTTTCTCAAAAAGGATTAAATTGTGTTGAACGACTCATTTATGTGATTTAATGTAAAAATTGGATGATTTGTGGATGTAGACTACGATCGTGCTTTAAATCGCAAAAAAGGGAAGTTAGCGGAGCAATCCTTGAAGTCTAATCGTAACTGAAAGTTAGTCCGGTAAGTTCGTAATGTAAATTTTACTTAATATTTCTTATACGTATATTGTCAATGTTCAGCAATTGGAAGCACTTGGAATTAAAGAGATCGAGGAAATGAAATGAAAGAGATAGTAGGCTTTATGCCGTTGAAAAAGTACCGACGCGATGATTGGGGTACCGCATATGTTACGAGTCCTCGACAGCTCATGTGAGCAGCATCGTGATTCGAAAAAGAGATAGGAATCCTAAATGGATTATAGGCCCTTCGATGGCTGGGACTTATGATTTATGCATACTCCCGACAGCTTGTGTAAGCAGCATCATTAGGGAACAATTTACACACAGACACCGTACCAATGGCTGGGGTACAGCATATGTTGCGAGTCCTCGACAGCTCATGTGAGCAGCATCGGGTATTGGTAACAGAAAAGTTATAGACAGGAGAGTGAAAATTATAATGGACTCGAGAAAGCAATGAGATTATCCTGGCTCGGTTAAGCTATAGCTGCTTTATACAAATGTTTGGTAACTTTTTAAACTATCGAACTTACTAAGCTATGAAGCTTACCAAAGATATTGTTGTTGTTTTGTAGATCGTTTTGCTAATTTAAGATCAGATCCTTAAGACGAATCACACTATTCCGGTAGTTTATTCGGTAGACCTCGTTATCACCTGGCTTATGTGGCATGTAGTAGGATTTGTGAAACTTGTTATGTTGAAACTTATTTGTGTATTTTAATATTTGGGAACATAATGGTGGTTCATGAATGTATTTTGGAGTAGTCTTCATATGCATGTGATATAAAGGCAATATGAAAGGTATTTTGATGAAAAGTTGCAACACTTAAAAGAATTTTCATGTAACTTTGCAATTCTGCTTACTTATTTTGGTAGAACCTATGCATGTATCAATAGAAGTACAGGGTAAGAGAGAGGTTACATTCTGACTTGCATTATATCGATAGTAACAATTGAAGTATCGGTAGTTGGGATTTCATGATTTAACGTGGAATTTAATGATTTGTTAATTCAAATCACGAGCGGGCTGCAGATCGTGAAAAATGGAAAATTTTAGAGTAGTCCTTAAAGTTTAGCCATAACTACAATCTCATCCGGTAAGTTCGTGAAACCACTACTTTACTTAATTTCTCTAATTTTCTTTGTTTTGTGTTACTCTTGATGGAACGAATGAGATAGAAGAAGACAAAGGAATTCTAATTCTAGCTCGAAAGAGCAATATTCTGATTTTGGCTCGAAAGAGTAATATTCTGTTTAACTCATAAGAGCGATATTCTGATTCTGGCTCGAAATAGCAATATTTTGTCTGTCTCGTAAGAGCGATATTCTGATTTTGGCTCGAAAGAGTAATTTTCTATTTGGCTCGTAAGAGCGATATTATGTCTGGGCTCTTTTGAGTCAAATTTTGGAAGACTTGAAGACAATGGTTTGACAAAGTATTCGAGACATCGGAGTTGTTAAATTACTCGTCCTGAATTTAAGTATACCAATTTGTAAGATAACCGTTTTACGAACTTACTAAGCATTGTAAGCTTACCTATGTCTCTATTCCTTCTTTTGTAGATTCCTTTTAGTGTTGAAGATCGGATCCTCAAGACCAATCACACTATCCTGAGAGTTTGTTCGGTAGACCTCGTTGTCACCTGGCTTATGTGGCATGTAGTAGGATTTGTGAAACTTGTTATGTTGAAACTTATTTGTGTATTTTAATAATTGGGAACATAATGGTGGTTCATGAATGTATTTTGAAGTAGTCTTCATATCCATGTGATATAAAGGCAATATGAAAGGTATTTTGATGAAAAGTTGCAACAGTTAGAAGAATTTTCATGTAACTTTGCAGTTCTGCTTACTTGTTTCGGTAGAACCTATGCATGTATCAGTAGAAGTAACAGGGTAAGAGAGAGGTTACATTTTGACTTGCATTATATCGATAGTAACAATTGAAGTATCGGTAGTTGGGATTTCATGATTTAACGTGGAATTTAATAATTTGTTGATTCAAATCACGAGCGGGCTACAGATCGTGAAAAATGGAAAATTTTAGATTAGTTCCTAAAGTTTAACCATAACTACAATCTCATCCGGTGAGTTCGTGAAACCACAACTTTACTTAATTTCTTTAATTTTCTTTGTTTTGTGTTACTCTTCATGGAATGGATGAGATAAAAGAAGACAAAGGAATTCTGATTCTAGCTCAAAAGAGCGATATTTTGATTTTGGCTCAAAAGAGCAATATTCTGTCTGACTCGTAAGAGCGATATTCTGATTCTGGCTCGAAAGAGCAATATTTTGTATGGCTCGTAAGAGCGATATTTTGATTTTGGCTCGAAAGAGTAATTTTCTATTTGGCTCGTAAGAGCGATATTATGTCTGGGCTCTTTTGAGTCAAATTCTGGAAGACTTGAAGACAATGGTTTGACAAAGTATTCGAGACATCGAAGTTGTTAAATTACTCATCCTGAATTTAAGTATACCAATTTGTAAGATAACCGTTTTACGAACTTACTAAGCATTGTAAGCTTACCTGTGTCTCTGTTCCTTATTTTGTAGATTCCTTTTAGTGTTGAAGATCGGATCCTCAAGTCGAATCACACTATCCCAAGAGTTTGTTCGGTAGACCTCATTATCACCTGGCTTATGTGGCATGTAGTAGGATTTGTGAAACTTGTTATGTTGAAACTTATTTGTGTATTTTAATAATTGGGAACATAATGGTGGTTCATGAATGTATTTTGAAGTAGTCTTCATATGCATGTGCTATAAAGGTAATATGAAAGGTATTTTGATGAAAAGTTGCGACACTTAGAAGAATTTTCATGTAACTTTGCAGTTTTTCTTACTTGTTTCGGTAGAACCTATGCATGTATCAGTAGAAGTACAGGGTAGGAGAGAGGTTACATTTTGTCTTCAATTGTATCCGTAGTAACAATTGAAGTATCGGTAGTTCTGTTTACCCAGGTATCGGTAATTAGGATACTTGTATTGGTAGAATTTGCAGGGTTAAACTTCTTAGCTCTCTGGAACTTTTAGTATCGGTAGAAGCATGACTTGTATCGATAGATATGTCACTTGTATCGGTAGAACTGTCATAGATATCGATAGAAGTCTGCACTGTTCTTGAATTATTTACTAACTTGATAACTACCGATACTTGTCCAATAGGTATCGAAAGAAGTCTCCCATTTTTGTGAAAATGACATTTTTGCCCTTCTTGAGTTGTAATTATAATTAATCGATGATTTATGTTGTGATTGTTGCATTTCTTCATTAAAATAAGATTAAAGGAAATGGTGGAAAAGATGAACAGTGCTTGTTGACCGAAAAGACATCGGGACCCTAATCGATGACGATTTTAGGTTTTAGGTGTTACAAGTCAGCTCATTTAACACAATTTGATCTTTTTTGGAAAAATTATGATTTTACCTTAATACTTTCTTTTTATTCAATCTAGTCCTTTTCACACAAAGCATGCAAAAGTACTCATTTTCTTCTAGGCACAATATAACCGAACACTTATTGTTCAAGTAAAATCCCCACCAACCATTTATTTCAATCAAATACACACAATTTATTCACCTTTGCATTTTAGTCCTTAAACTCTAATTTCATTCAAAACCACTTCACAAAATCAATGAATCTATTCATCAAACATACAAATCTATCCATAACTTTCAAGAACAAGCATTTTTCAACAATGGGAAGTTTTATAACATTTAACATGTTCACAAATTGGTCCTTTGATAAGCTAGATTAAGCTAATACGGACTCAAAAACATAAAAATTGCTAAAAACGGTCAAGATATGCTTACCCAAATCAAAGCTCAAAGATTTGAATGAAAAACCCTAAGTTTTTCTCCTTTAGCCATGTGAAGAAGAAGAAGAGAAAATATAATGAAATTCTCAACTTCTTTCTTTTAATTTTATATATATAATAATGGCATTTTGTAATTTTTGTAACTTTCATCATTAAGCTTACTTAATCACTCTTAATCCTTAATTAATCATCCCATTAACACCTAAATGTCATGATATTCCACTATCTTAATCTCCTTTGGTTTATTTACCTATTTGGTCCTTCTAATCAAATAATTTTATCTTTGCACCTTTTACAATTTAATCATTTTTACTTAATTAACTATTTAATTAGTAGAATTTCCTGACCAAAATTTAAAGTGATACCAATAACACCATAAATATTAAAATAAATAATTTACGACCCGACTCTTCAGAGTTTGTGATCTTGAAATCACTGTTCTGACACCACTAAAAATCGAGTTGTTACACCACACATGCCACCTGCTCCTTATAGCAAAAAGAACTACCAAACACGAAGCTATCAGAGTCCCGGACAATGACACCAATGCCCATCTTGCCCTTATCCCAAGCGGCATCCACATTAATTTTCAAGAGACCCGTCGACAGTTTGGACCATTTACCATCCTTCACCAGCTTAAGGAGCATAACAATGTTATGGAGGTTGTGCACTCGGAACTCATTACTAAAACTAGCAACCTGATCCTATATGGCCTTAGGCTCCTCATCGTATCCCCGGAAGATGAAATTATTCCTAGAGTTTCACACATTCCAAAGGATGATGATAAAGCATTCAAAAGTAGCATGATCCATAAGTCTCAAAACATTTTCAGGCCAATCAATGCCATTGGTCCAAATAGACCTCAACACTATATCGTTAATACTCCTTTAAACCAAAATATTACGAGCTTTCACACAATCACGTAATGCATGCATCAGATTTTCCTCCTTAATGTTGCACCTAGGGCACAGTTTATTAGCAGCAGGATTAATCGTTGCAATTTTAGAATTCGTAGAGAGCATATTGTGCCCAGCCTCCAAGCAAATACACGAATTTTTGGAGGCACTCTAAGCTTCCAAATGGCTCTCTAGAAGAACCTGTGCGGTTCGTATCCCATCTTTCAAAAAATAAGCCACTAGTAGGCCATCTTAGTAGTATAAATCCCATCACTCGCGTGTAGACATGAGCAGACCATTTTTCATCAAAGGAATCTCACATATTCTCCCACCTAAAGCATCACCAAACACTTGATCAACTCAAGCTCTGTCCCATGCAGCCATATCATTTTTCCATAGGTCACAAACCACCTTTAACTCCTCAAGTTGCTCCATGTTCATATCCTTCCAACAAAGCCCTTCAAAACCCCATCTATGTTTAAGCAGCTGCACCCTTTCCCCATTCTCGACTTGCCACCCAAACCCTTCCTCCAATTCTCTAGTAGCTGAACAAATGCTAGACCAAACGAATGACAGCTTATCTATATTTTTATGATTAAAAAGAATCTCCTTCGGGAAAATATTTGGCCAAGAAAACCTTAAAACAAAGGGTCTCTTTATTGTTTATGAAGCGCCAAACTTGCCTCCATAAAAGGGCAATATTGAAGAGTCTAAGATCCTTTATGCCAAGCCCCTTTGGAATACATACCCTCTCTCAATTTAACATCGCCTAGCCATGTCCTTTATTTTTGTTCTCCCACCAAAAATTACGAATCTTGGCCACCATAAAGTGAATGATCCCTTAGGCAGTAAGAATACAGAAAACATGTAAGTTGGTAGTGATTGAAGAATAGCTTTGACAAACACTTTTTCACACCCTTGGAAATCAACCTTTTTGAACACCCTTTTATCCTGATTGTAAACCTATCTATAATATATTTAAAAACATTTGTTTTTGTTTTTTCCCACCACCAAGGGCAGACCAAGGTAACTATCCATCTCCTCCACAACTCGTATGCCTAATATGTTACTTAACGTCTGTCTTTAATGAATAGGAGTTTTGGGGCTAAAAAATAAAGTAGATTTAGAAAGATTAATTTTTTGACCCTACACCCTTTTGAAAATTTGGAGAATATCCCTAGGAATTTCCACATCCTCTTTCTTATTACGAATAAAAACAAGAGCATCATCGGTAAAAAACAAGTCATTTATGCACGGACTATTTTGACTCACTCGAATCCCCTACATTAACCAATTATTTTGTGCATCAAGAAATAAAATTGATAAAGCATACATGCAATAAAAACAAGTATGGGGAAAGAGGATCTCACTGTCTAAGGCCATTGCTAGGGATCAGAACGTCGGACAGACAAGAATTGCATTTTATCAAGTATTTCACAGAGCGCACACATTCCATGATTTTCACAACCCAAATTCCATTGAACCTCATTTTTAGTAACACCATCTCAAGGAAATTCCACTCGACCTGGTCATAGGCTTTGCTCATGTCGAGCTTAGCCACAAAACCCTTGTTCAACCCATTTTTCGAGCTAAGGAGGTAGTGCATCAATTCATGGGCAATAAGCACGTTGTCATGGATCATCCTGCCGGGGATGAACGCGCTTTGGTTTTGACCATTGCACCTGTGAAGAAAAACTTTTAAACGGTTAGCCCAAACCTTAGCGACAATTTTGTAAATTACCCGGCAAAGATTGATGGGCCTGAATTGACTCATATCCTTCGACTCTTGCACTTTTGGAATCAGCACCACCACAGTCTCATTAATCTCAGCAACACCTTTGTTCCCATTTAACATATCATCACAACCATGAAGAATATCTTTTCACACCACCTCTCAGTTCTCTTTGTAGAACAATTCAGACAACCCGTCAATACCCGATGCTTTCTAAGGTCCATCTGACTGAATGCCTCCATAATCTCCTTTTCCGTCACCCTCCTAGTAAGGAACTCATTCATATTCGATGTCACACACCTAGGAATCACCCTCTCAATTTTATCAAAGCTATTGTTCCCACTCATCTTGAATAGCTCCACGAAGTACCTCTTAGCCACAAGACAAATGTTCTCCGACCTCGTAACCCATCTCCCTGAATCATCATTAAGGCCCTCTATGAAATTCTTCTTCACGCAATGTGTCGCACGAACATGAAAAAATCTGATATTTCTATCGCCCTCCCTCATCCATCTGACCCCCGACCTATCTCCTCCGAGTTATAAAGTCTACCTAATTCTGCACGAGCCTCACACAACCTATTGGTATTAACCTCCATTCTCTACTCATCAACAAGTTTATCAATCTCTCTAATCAAAGAGTTCATGCGACCGTTATTGTCTCTATACCTCTGCCGAATTCGAGTCTAACGTTTAGGCTGGGTTGGGGAGGTTACATTTCATGTTAAAGCACATAAATTTGAAAGCATATATATTTTAATCATTAATTAACTTATTTAGGTCCCAAAATTATAATTTTAAAAATTTTAAAAATTTTAAAAATTTTAACTTTCTTTATATATTTTTAGAATTTTTTTATAATTTTTATAATTTTTAAAAAATATAAATTTTGAATTTTTTTTATAAATATTTTAAATTTTAAAAATTATTTTGAATTTTTTTTTGTAATTTTTGTTGAGAGAGAGATTAATTTACTCATTTTCAAAATTGACATTGACCAAAGGGGTATTTTCACCATTCTGTTATTCTAATTATTTGAGTTATTTGAATTATAAAATTCAATTAGACTCAAACTTGAATTACTTCAACTCAAATAACACAAATAACTCGATTCGATTAACTCGAAATTTGATTTTTTTTTTAATTTTTTTAATCGAATTAAGTTTTATTCACCTCTATGTACGAGAGATTTTTATGGATTATTCCGAATAGGTTCATGCAGAGTGGGTGACGGTAATAGAGTTTGGTTTACTAACCTTAGAGAAAAAGTGAATTATATATTCACTTTATTTTTTTTAAAAATGATATTTCTGCCTTTAAAGGTGCTTCTTTTTTACTTATCTTTCATTTAAGTCCTTACGTATTGGGCTCTTATGTGAGTACTTCTTAGGATTAGAAATGATTTTTTTAGTAGTCCCTAATACTAGGGGTGTTCATAATCAGGTACCTGCAATTTCGGGTACTGAAGATTCGAGTATGCGGATTTTCGGGTATTAAAAATGTCGGCCCGTGACCCGACCCTTGAATACCGAGTACCAAGAATTTTTGGTACCTGTAATAATCCCGTATTTTCGGGTCATAGGGTACCCGGATTAAATTTGTGCACTTTTTTTTATAAATCATACGATTTATAGTGATTCAAAATGACAAAATTAAAAATCCAAAGCAGATAATAGCGTAATCCAAATATAAAGTTTAGAAATTCAAACATAAAGTTTATAAATCTAAATTACATAATTCAAAGATAAAACTTCAAAAAAAAATACAACTAAAGATAAAACATATAGCCGTATACTCATCAATCATCATGACATGGTGTGATGTCCGAAACTTCGTTTGTCTCATCAATGATAATAGTTGGTTGCTCCAAAGTCAAATCTTGCATCTCTACAAAAAAATATTTCAAATATACAACAACAATGAATGTTTAGAAATATAAAAACTTATATTCAAAAAAAAAAAGAAATATAAAAACTTAAATATCTAAACTATATAAATAAATACTACAAAATAAAATTAATAAATTTAAAAATAATAAAGATGAAAGCAACGAAAACCATGATAACAAATACTTTTGGCTAAAAATTGAACGAGTGGGGTTGACGGAGATGATTTGCGTGAGAGAATTGAACGAGTGAGATAGTGATTTAGTAATTAGGATAAAAAATTGGGAATCGGTTTAAGTTTTAACTAAAAAATGTAAATAATTTAAAAATAAAAAACATACAAATACACATAAATAATCGGGTCAAGTACTCATGGAATTTAGAAATTACGGCCTGAGCCCGACTCGTGAATCCGTAAAAAAATAACAAGTCGAGTACCCAACCCGAAAATTATTTTAAAAATAAAAAAATATCCGTTTATTTTTTTCGGGTCAACAAATCAAATATCTCAAATCGGATATTTTTGAACACTCCTACCTAATACATTTATGTAGGAGACGTAATATGTTCGGGCGAATTAAAACAAGTATTCAATTAACATTACACTTACATTAATAGCTTTTTATTGTGCACTAAATGGTAATAAAAATTAATGAAAATAATTATACCCCATTAATGCGAGCATATGCATGCAATAGTACCCTATGAAAAAATGAATAATTATCAATGAAATTTATTATATAATGTTATTAATTTTTTTATACAGTAAAATCTCAAACTTACATATGTACCCATTTAAAATACCATATAGACATGATCTCTGAATAGATTCCATGATCTTGAAAATATGGTGAACACTTTTAACTAATTGATCAAATATTTGATTCATAATGCATTTATTTAAAGAAATATATAACTTCATTGATGGTTAAGCGTATAAAGAAACATTAATTAAAATAATATCATTAATACTCTAATTATAGATTTTATTTTATTTTTAAATTTTTCTCGATTTCATATGTATTTTTGTTTAGGTTTAAAATGTTGAGATATTTTTATATTTTGTAAATAGATCATTTTTATAAATTGAGGATTACCAAATATAATTGAGGATTTTTCTCGTATTTAGTTTTGTTATTTTTAACTTTGAACTTACTAATTTTAGCTATTTTGAAGACTAGAACTATTTGGAGTTATTCATTAATTCAATAAAAACTATCTTTTCTCATTTGAGTTAAACCTCGTTTTTTTTTTACTTGTAAGTACAACAGAAAATAATTTAAATAGGTGTATTTTAGAAAAAAAGTTATCATGTCATTAACATTTTACTTCAAAATTCTCCATATAAATTTTGACCAAATAAATGCAACATATTTAAATTTAATACATTTGATGGGTAAAAAAATTAGTATATTATTCACATTGTAGTTTTTTTTTTTTTAACATTTAATACTATTTAACACACGTTCGTACTCTTTTTAGCTTATTTAATTCATTAACTCTTTAAATATTGATGGGTTCACAATTTAATCCATCTTTCAAATATTATTGAAATTAATTTATTCAATAACTTTTTTTTTATAATTACGAAATTAGTTTGTATTAAATTTTAATTGTTACATTTAGCTATGAAATAACAATTTATTAGTAATGATGAATTTGAATGTATTTATATTTATTTAATATAAAAATAAATTGATGTATTTATTTCTTTAAATGTGTATGATTAAATCAAAATTAAAATTTCAAGTATACATTTAAACCACAATTAAAATTTCACGTGTATAATTGCACTAAATTAAAGTTCCTGAATACAATTCCACATTAAATCAAAATTCATTTATAATTTTGAGATTTATCCCTAAAAATAATGTAAAACTTTATCAATAAAAAGTTACCATTCTAAAAAAAAGTGACTAAAAATTAATTATATATAATTTCATTAATTCATTAAACACTTTCAAATAAAAAATGGCATAATAATTTATTTGACCCTCTAATTTTACAAAAGAAAAAGATACATTGCAACCCTCCATTTATTTTTTCATCTTTTTTAACTCTTAAACTTGTATTATTTGTCAAATCACCCACAAAATAGATGAAAAATTTAACGTCGGTTAACTTTACTAACATGACAATCCACGTGGGTGTCACACATCAGCAACTAATTAATTTTTTAAAATTTTAAAAGTTCAAAAAAATTCTAAGATTTATTAAAAATTAAAAATTACTAAAATTGTATTTTTTAATTTAATTAATTGTTAATGTGGCATATACATGGACTGTCACATGGATGCAACATCAGCAAAGTAATAGACGTTAACATTTCTTTCAATTTGGGTGTGATCTGACAAACAATGCAAGTTCAAGGGTTAAAAGAGACGAAAAATTAAATAGAAGGCTAAAATGAATTTTTTTTATAAAATTGGAGTGCCAAATAAGTCGTTAAGCCTAAATAATCTTAAAAACTCATGTTCATAATATATAAAAGAAACTAGTTTTATTGATTAAGTCTAAGCTCAATTAGCATAGATATTGTTGCCAATGTAAGAAGAAGATTTTAATATGTTTCACAAAAAATTTCATTTTTTTTTTATCAAAAAGAGGCCAAAGGCCACCCTCAAAATTTTATTCCATCGAATCCTGAATTACAAAATTTTGGATTTCACAAGGAAAATCCAAATCAAAGTAAAAATTACCCTTATCCTTAAGACCAAGGTGGCTAAGACAGCCAGCAACCTTATTACAAACTCTATTGCACCACCTTATTTTACAATTATTTAAAGAATCTAAAACAAGCCTACAGAATTGGATTTTATGACCCAACGCAGTGATGTCCGCACGGTTACTATTAACTCTGTTTATGATAGTAGCACAGTCCCCTTCAAAGATTATGTTGTTCCACCCCTTGTTGCTAGCCCACGTGAGGCACTGATGAAGACCCTCCGCCTTTGCCCATGCTGTACAAGTCACATGCGGAATAAAGAGAAACCCACCCCCAAGTACAAAACCTTCATGATCGCGTGCGACAAAACCGATACCAACCTTGTGGTTATCCCATGCAGCGTCAAAGTTCACTTTGAGAAACCCATGCAAAGGTTTGGTCCGCTTTGACGTGGAGCTCTGTTTGGGGATCAAAGCAGGCTGACAGAAATTAAAGATGCGAAAATCATTACAAAACTGGGAAGCCCGGTCCCAAACAGCCTTTGGATCGTCCATACTTCCCTTGAAAATCAGCTTATTACGGGCGTTCCAAATATTCCATAAGACCATAACAAAACATTCGAACGCAGGTTTATTGAGCAAACGCATCATAAACTCAATCCAATCCACTCCAGACTGCCAGTCAGAGTTTAAAATACGACCATCAACGCTGCCTTGGAGCAGGACCTCTCTAGATTTGGAGCAATCACGTAGAGCATGGATCAGCGTCTCGTTCATACTGCCACACTTAGGGCACTTGGAGCTGATCAAGGTATTCAACGCAGCAATCTTCACCTTGGTAGGCAGCAGATCGTGACAAACCCTCCATAAAAAAATGCGGACTTTGGGGGGAAGCTTGAGTTTCCACAGAACTCTCCAAATGAGTCGGTGAGGGCCAAAAACCCAACTTTTTCAAAACCATGAGCCAGGGAGTAACCTGATTTTGTCGAGTAAGCCCTTGCGATTGTGGAACCAAATAACCCTGTCCAACAAACCCTCCTGAGAAATGGGAGCTCGCAAATCTTGTTACCACATCCTCCCCATATAAGTGCACCACCTTGTTAAGGTCCCAAACAGTGTCATTAACCAGCCATAACTCCCGCACAAGACTCCAGTGTATACTCTCAGGAATAGGGATGAGAGCTTCTTTATCCAAACCCTTAAAACCCCATTGCTGATTTTTGAAATTAATCAAACTGCCATCTCCCACCTCCACCCAAATCCCTTTTTCAGAGCTCTAGCAGCAGCACAAAGGCTGGTCCAAGCGTAGGAAGGTTTATCCACTTTCTTAGGGTTGAAAAGATCACCAGCAGGGAAATATCTAGCCGAGAGAACCTTGAAGCAAAAGAGTTTCCTTGTGATTGATCAGCCTCCAAATTTGTCTACCAAGAAGGGATAGATTGAAAAGCTTAAGATCTTTGAATCCCATGCCTCCCATACCTTTAGGAAGGCAGACTCTATCCCAAGCCATCATAGCCCAACCCCTCTCCTTTTTGTTGCTGGCCCACCAGAAACTTTTAAAACAGGATTCCACCTTCTCCAGGATGCCACGAGGAAGGAGAAACACCGCCAAGAAATGTGTAGGTAAGGATTGAAGCACAGACTTGAGAAAGACTTCCTTACCACCAAAAGAAAGGAGCTTCTTTGACCACCCTTTCATCCTATTAATCACTCTTGTAATCAAGGTGCTGAAAACATTGGTTTTGTTTTTGCCCACGGTCACAGGGAGCCCGATATACTGATCCATTTTGTCCACCACGCGCATACCAAGCAGATTCCCAAAGTAAGCCCGTTGATCCCTAGAGGTCTTGGAACTGAAGAAAAGAGAGGATTTGTCAAGGTTGATTTTCTGTCCCGAAACGCGTTCAAACGCAAGCAAGATATTCTTTAAATGTTCCGCATCTTCGCGTTTGTTCCTGACAAAAAGTAACGCATCGTCAGCATAAAAAAGGTGGTTAATACGAGGGCTTCCATAACAGACCCTTATTCCACGCAGCATGCCATTGCTTTGTGCAGCTAGCAACATGCGAGAAAGAGCATCCATGCAAAACAGAAAAAGATAAGGGTCATAATAATAATAATAATAATAATAATAATAAACTATTATTGCATTACTCTAAGAAT
Organism: Gossypioides kirkii; assembly: GCA_005610355.1. Lineage (NCBI taxonomy): Eukaryota > Viridiplantae > Streptophyta > Magnoliopsida > Malvales > Malvaceae > Gossypioides > Gossypioides kirkii. Next base: position 30,188,553 of record CP032248.1, read on the forward strand.
TCACTTTACATATCTAAAAATTTAAATATTAAATATCAATTAATATATAATTAAATTTAGTACTTAAATTTAAAATGAGTTCTTAATTAATAACATGTATACTTATATTTTAATTTAAATGTTACACAAATTTTAACTAAAAAAATTATATTTAATTATTACATTAAAACCATATAACATTTTTCCTATTACTATATGGACTTAAATTTTATAGAAAGATAATATTTTACATTTGAAAGTTAGTTTATGTTTAAATTTTGATTGTAATATATTTTACAATTATTTAATAAACACAATATTGAAATATCTTTAATTAGAACCTTAAACATGGGCGAAACCAAAAAGTTTTTTAAGGGGTCGAAGTTAAATTGTAATTTTTACGATAGTAAAAGTGCAATTTTTAAAAGATTAAAATTAAAATTTTATCATTTTTAAGGGGGCCAAAGTGGAATTTTACCTTTACTAATTTAAAATTTTAAAAAAAAAATTTAAGGCCTAAATGAAAAATTTTCTATTTTAGGGGCCAAGGCCCCTGCGAACCCCCTGGTTTCGCCCCTGACCTTGAATATGAATAATTTGAATAACATGTTAGTGTAAATATCTTTTAGGTCCTTGATAATTTTGAAAATGAGCAAATTGGTATTTCTCAATAAAAATTACAAAAATTTTAAAATAATTTATAAAATTCAAAATATTTGAATTTTTTTAAAATATAATTTTTTAAAAATTCAAAAGAATATATAAATAAAGTTAAAACTTTAAAAATTTTCTAAAATAATAATTTTAGGATATGAATAAGTTAATTAATGATTTAAATTTATCATTTATTTTGCTTTGAAAAAGTTTTCAAATATAAATGGTTTCAAATTTACGTACTCTACCATGGAATTAATTATATTGTAATAAGATTTTAATTAAATATTTTTAATTTTTTAATTTAAATCGAATAATTTCACTCGATTCGACTCGACTCAAATTTTATTTCATTCAACTCGATTCGAAAAAGATTTAAATCGAATTAAAATGATAAAATAGAACTCGTCAACTCAATTAAGTCATAATTGTTTTACTCGATTCGATGAAACGGTAAAATTTAATTCTAATGGTTAGGGTGAACTCTGAAACTCCACGTTATTTATTTATTTTTATGTTACTACTATGTTTGCTATAAAAAGTAAGGTAACACATAAAAGCTAGCCAAAGCAGGAGAAAAAAAAGGAGTAAGATGGAGGTGGAGCGAGTCCAAGCCATTGTTTCTTCATCTCTAGCTAAAGACAATATTCCAGCAGAGTTTATTCGACCCGAAGATGAACAACCTGCATTCACAACATTTCATGGTCCCAACCCTGACATCCCCGTTATCGATTTAAACCACCCTGATCAGGATAATATCATCCATTTGGTTGCCAATGCTAGCAGGGATTGGGGGATATTCCAGGTTGTGAACCACGGGATACCCTTTGATCTAATTCAAAAACTGCAACTAGTTGGAAAAGAGTTCTTTGATCTCCCACAGGAAGAGAAAGAAGTGTATGCTAAGCCTCCTGGTGCACTCACCATTGAAGGGTATGGAAGCAATGTTGGGAAAGATATTAATGGAAAGAAGAATTGGGCTGATCACCTTTTCCATAGGATATGGCCTGCTTCATGTATTAATCACCAGTTCTGGCCCAAAAATCCTCCTTCTTACAGGTGATTAAACCCATAGTTTATGCATGATATAATCATTTTTCTTGTGCTTTAATAAGATTATAAAAAAACATTATTGGTTTGGTGGTAGAGCGGTGAACGAAGAGTATGCGCAAGAGGTGAGAAAGGTGGTGGATAAGCTGTTCAAATGGCTATCAATAGGGCTTGGGCTTGAAGCAGATGTCCTGAAAGAAGGAGCAGGAGGAGAGGAGATTGAGTATATGATGAAGATAAACTATTATCCGCCATGTCCACGTCCTGATCTTACTCTTGGGGTTGCTTCCCACACTGATCTTTCTGCCATGACCGTGTTGGTGCCCAACGAGGTCCCTGGATTGCAGGTATTCAAGGATGACCATTGGATGGACGCCAAATACATCCCTGGCGCCCTCATTGTTCACATTGGCGACCAAATTGAGGTTACTTCATCTTCCTCATTCAATGCTTTTTTATTTTTAAAGCAGTTTTAAATATTGTAATTTGTATAGGATTCAAAAGTAATTGTTGTAAATATAATAAATGTAGATACTAAGCAATGGAAAGTACAAGGCAGTGTTGCATCGGACGACAGTAGATAAGAAGGAAACAAGGATGTCATGGCCTGTATTCTTGGAGCCTCCAGGGGAACTTGTGGTTGGTCCACTTCCTCAGCTTGTTGATCCCCAAATTCCTCCTAAATATAAGCCCAGAAATTCAAGGACTATAGCTATTGTAAACTTAACAAATTACCCAGTAAATGAACCCACAAATATACATACCATAAATCAATTGCATGCCCTATTATTTTTCTTTTTATGTATTATGCAATAATAACTGTGTGTTGTTGTATAAAAAATAAAAATAAAAAACTGTGTGTTGTATTTGGCCCAGAATTGAAAATTGTGTGGGGGTATGCAACAAAAATTTCAGTATTTTCTTATATGTAATAAAAGTTTCTAATTTAATAAAGTTGAGAAAAAAATCTTCATGAAAAAAGAGATTTTATTTTGATAATGATAGACAACTCTAATTTGTAAAATGTTTTGGTAAAACGTTAGTAACGTATAATGACAAAAATAGTTCATAAGCGATGGATCACTTTGACCTTTAATATTTTTGTTGGAGTACTTTAACACTTAACTTTTTTTTTTTATTAAATTGGTATGTTTTTAACGGATATGCTAATCTGGTCGTTAGTTGAATAATGATCAACATTAATCGCTGACATGACGATCCAAATATAATTAAATGCTAATGTGATATTATTTTATCTTACATATCATGCCATGTTAGTAAATTATTTTAAAATTATTAAAATTATTTTTTTTTTTAAAATAACACTGACTGGTTTATATTGATGGAAAAAAATAATATTTGAAACAAAAGCTAAAACCCTAGACCTACACTACAAATTTGGACTTATGAAGACTAAAGAGCCCCAAACTCGGAGCCCAATAAACCAAAATACCTTAAAGAAAACAAATATAAGAAAAAAAACAAATAAAAGAAAACCCTAGACAACATCTAGCTAGCAATGAGCTGGTAACCACTCACTGACAGAAATGAACCCTAAATAAACATAATGGCGCCAGTTTCCTAAAACGCAGCTTTTCAAAGAGAAGAAAAAGACCTTTTAGCTGCAACTCCTCAAACGTTGCATCTTATCCGGCTCAACCAGGCTCTCTTGGCCTATACCTCCTCAGTCCATCTAGAGGAATTTTCGATTCGTCACCATAGAGATAAGTATTTTGTTCCATTCTCAAACACTCAGCTGCTAAGTTATGAGCAATATTGTTGTTTGTTCTAGGGATATGAATGAACTTAATGCTTTGAAAAAACATTTTCTGTTTGTGAATGCCATACATGATGGCACTGATCTTCGTTCTGTCTCGTAGTTCAGATCTACTTTTTATAATAATAGATCTAGCATCACCTTCTATGCTAACCATCTGAAAACCCAAGTTGGCTCCAACCCTCACCGCCCCAAGGCAAGCCAGTCCCTCTACTGCGAATGGAGAGGCCACCCCTCTATGAAGGGTTTGTTTAGTGGCCAAGATCTCACCCATGGGCTTCGACCGACACTACCCGAACAAATCTGCCCAGATCCTGACAATAGGAAGCGTCAAAATTTATTCTAACACTAGAGTCTAAAGGAAGAGTCCAACTCTCAACAACCACAGATCTAGTAATTTGTTTGAACTCTAAGCCTTCTAGTTCCCTTAAATATCTTTGGACCCCTTCTGCAATGTCTAAACCTCTGTACTAACGCCCTTCTTGGATAGATTTGTTTCTGCTTGACCAAATCATCTAGATGCAAACACAAAATAGTCAAATTTGGGAAACAAAACTATTGTGAAAAACCCAGGTAAACCATTCATCCGCGTTCAATGATATGTTGGAAATATTTCTGGAAAATTGTAAACAAACCCATGTTTCAACAGCTATCGGCCAGTCTCTAAAAACGTGCACTATTGTCTTTGAAGCAACACCACACCTTGGGTAGAGACTATCATTTCGGACGCGTCGTAGTTGTAAATTTACATAAGTAGGTAGATAGTTCCAAATAGTTATCCAGAGGTTCAACTTATTTTGTATGGCACTTGTATTTACCATAATTTTTTGAAATGTTTTCTAGAATCATAATTTGTATAACTAGGGTTCAGAGAACCTTCATGTAAATAGTTTATAGGCGCTCTTAATCGAGAACTCTCCTAAAAGATCGCCTCTCCAAACTCGCATGTCCTTCGTTTTTCCTCTTGCTAGTGGGATTCTTAGAATCTTTGAAGCTGTCACCATTGGGAAGGTATCACAAATCAACTCAACCTTCCACTCATTAGTATCAACATTTATGAAATATGACACTTTTGTTAATCCTCCAATGTTAATTGGTACATTGATTCTATAATTTTTCAGATCTAGAGAGCTAAGCATCCTCCAAAACAGAGATGTTTTCACTCGAGCCCACTCTCCAACAAACCTCGCTTTTTAGAAAACCTTTAGCAGCCCAAAGTTTTCTAGGTATACGAAGGTAAATTACCCAAACTCATATTTAGAAAATCAAAATTTGGATAATATTTAACTTTTAATATGCGCGCTAATAATGAATCGGGATAGTGAATTAGACGCCAACCTTATTTGGCTAACAAAGCAACATTAAATTTCGATAAACTGTGAAAACCTAAGCCCCCCCATTTCTTAGGTGCGTTTAGTTGATCTCATGAACACCAATGAATACCTTTCAGTCCTGAGCCCTTCTACCACCAGAATTTTGCCATGATATGTTCCAAATTTTGCCATGATATGTTCTAACTCATTACATTAAGTTTTAGACAGCAAAAAACATACCATCAAATACATAGGAATAGCTTAGAGAACAGATCGAATAAACACCTCCTTTCCTCATTGGGACAAATATCTAATACTCCAGCTTTCAATCTTCTTTTTAAACTTGTCTTTTAGAATTTGGAAAGATGCCTTTTTCCTTTTACCCACCATATTTGGTAATCCCAAATATTTTTCCGAATCATTCGAGCAACGAGCCTCCAAGATCCCTGAAACATTTAGGCAAACAACACTACTAGTATTAGTGCTAAAGAAAATGGTAGATTTGTTAAAATTGATGCATTGGCCAAAGCACTTCTTGTATTCGTTTAACACCTCCTTAAGCGCTTCAGCCCTCGCTGCTGTTGCTTCGCCAAATAAAAATAGAATCATTGCAAACAGGAGGTGCGAAATCTAAGGCTCACTCTTGTTGGCCTTTGCTCCCTTTACTTTGCCCTTACAAAGTGCTAACCTCATAAGAGAATATAGCCCTTCGTTACAAATTAAAAACTGAAACGGACTCACGGGGTCTCTTTGACGAAGCCCTTTACTGGGCTTAAATCTTTCTCCAATTCTTTCATTAACCACCACTGAATACGACATTGAGGAGATGCACTTCATAATTGTATCTATCCATCATTCGTCAAAGCCCATCTAAATAATCATCACTTTTATAAAATCTCATTCAACTCTATCATAGACCTTACTTATATATAGTTTTAAGGCCATAAATCCTTTCTTCCCCACTTTTTTTTGACAGAAAGTATGTAAAATTTCATATGCCAACAACACATTATCAAAAATCAATCTATTAGGGACAAAAGCGCTTTGTGATTCATCAATGCATGTGTTCAGCACCTCCTTAAATCTGTTAACTATCATTTTTGCTATCAATTTATACAAAACATTGTATAAACTGATACGAAGAAAATTAAACAGATTTGTAGGATGAGAGATTTTAGGAATCAAAACAATATTGGTAAAATTAATCTTATCAAAATCCATACCATCGTTAAGAACTTTGAAGCAGAATTCTGTAACGTCACTGCTAACAGTATTCCAGTAATTCTGAAAAAATAGGGTAGGGAATCCATCATCTCCGGAAGCTTTGGTGGGGGCCATATCTTTTAAAGCCAAAACTACCTCTTCTACTAAATAGATAACATTTTGAATCCCTGAAGGAATATGAGACAGATTTCCTATTTCGTTTGACTAAAATAGACCAGAGAAAAACTGATGAGCCATGCTATCCATTTCACCCTCATCATTCGTGACCCTCCCATCTACATACTCCAATGAATGAATCCGATTCCAGCTTCTACGTTGGGACACATGCTTATGGGAAAAAGTTAAATTTTTATCCTCCACTTTAACCAATTTGCACGAGCTTTACTCTCAAAATCTCTTATCTTTATCGATCTCAAGATTTAAGATGACTTTATTATTGACGAGGTTTGCGAGCTAATCCTCATTGGCATCTTTCAACAATAATTCTTCAATCTTCCGAGTCAATTCCTTTTTGACCTTTTTACGCTGTAAGTTTAGACTTTTTGACCAATCAACTAAACCTCTTTGCAAAGCTCGAAGTTTTGACAATAGATCACCATTCGTCAATCCCCATGCATTCTTAACGACATCCGAAAAAATTCTTCTAAAACCCACCAAGCTTCAAAACGAAATTGTTGACTCCTTGATGAATTAACATATTGATTTGTACATATAAGAAGGGGCAGTAATCTGAAAACGAGTGGGGGAGATGTTGGATACTTGCGCTTGGAAACAAATCTACCCAAGTATCACAAGTCACCCTTCTATCTATTCTTTCTCTGATGTTTGTTTCCGGAAAATTACCCTTTTCCCAAGTGATCCAAGATCTCGAATACCCAAGATCCACCAACTGACAATCCTCTAACGCCTCTCTAAAAGCTTCCATACGTCTTTCATCTCTAGGCACACCCCTAGCTTTTCACTTGCATACATGATTTCATTAAAATCTCTACAAACCATCCATAGGAGATTTCACACAAGACCTAAACCACGCAAAACATTTCAAGACTCGTTTCTATTATTTGTATATGAGGTACCATAAAACCCCGTGAAGAGTCACTTTGTATTAATCTCCATGTCCTCCACCTCTATATCAATATGTCGAATAGAAATTTTTTAAAGGGAAATCGAAACATTACCCTTCCAAGCCAAAGATAGCCTACCTCTAGAACCTTTTGCATAAACATCAATGCCAAATAAAAAATCGCACGATCTATGAACTCTCTCCATTTGAACGTTATTGAATTTGGTTTTCATAAAGAAAACCATTTGGGGATTGTACACCTTCAACACATGTTGAAGGCGTCACACATTTCGAGGGTTCCCCAACCCTCGAACCTTCCAGCTTAATATTTTCATTGTGATTGGTCGACTTGCCCTTTGGCAGCCGCCGATATAAAAAAGTTTGATCCTCCACCTCCCCTTTCTCTAAACAATAAGCATCCCAACTCTCCATCAAACGTTCATTTCCTAAAATCCTCCTCGGCCTCTTCTTTCCGTACACCCCCACAATCATCGCATCCTCAGAATCATGCTCCATGGTCACCCCCTTAGTCACATGTGAAAGGTCACCTATCAAATTTACCCCTAGCATAAGATCAACACACTTATCACGATCAAGTCAAACCGATTGCCCCCAATTACGACGCCTCACTTTCCAATCTTTAGATGTATCTCCTTTTTGTATTCCTTTCTTGATATCTCTTAACCAAACACTATTCATCACCATGAAACGTTTCGATTGAGCCTTAATTGATAAATCTCATTCCATCTCAACAATTTCAAAACCCAAAGACATTCTATCTTCACAAAAGGAATCGTTGTGCCCTAGCTTGTCGCAAAAAAAAACAAAAAAGGTAAGGCGCTTATATTTAAAGAAAACATAACCAAGATTCCCAATTGAAAATTAAAGCCTCTTCTTTCTTTTTAATGGGAGTCGAATGTCCATGCAAACCCTAATTCACATGTAGCTACCTTTCCTCTTGGCTAAACCTTCACAATCATATTCTATGAAATGACCAATAAATTGCCTAATTGTCTGGCTAATACTTTGGAAAAACACCCTAGAGAAATGTCATGAATCTGAACCCAAAAATGAACAAAAATCAAGAGCACCTTCAATGGATCCTCCCTCTTAAACAATCTATGGAATACTAGCAAGTGATTGTTAAACGTCCACGAAACTCCTTTAATTACACGATCATATCCATCTTACGAAAATTTTTGAAAAGGTACCTTTTCTCTCTTAAATCTAAAATCTCCATGCCTTTGATGGGATGCCATAGGTTGACCAAAGTACTCCTCATTGTAGGGAAGTGATTAATATTTGCCGTAAGAAAACACCCGAGTAAATTAACCTCGTTTTCCACAATAAAAGAACCCACTTGTCTTTGCGCCTCATCAATTTCATCTTCTTGATTATCCAAAGATAAAGCAACCATCCCTCACTCCATTTTGAAAAAAGAGACTATAACACAACCTTAATCGAAACCGAAAAAATTATCAAACAATAAAATAGATATGCTTGTAAAAGAAAAGAGATTGCCTTTTGAGGAAACTGAAATCTCCAGTCGCCATCGCAAAAGTCAAAAGAAAACTAGAAAACCTAATGTTGCTAAAGAGAAGCAGACAGAGGTGTGCAAGCAACAGACTTGTCACAATTATTATATTATTTTTTTGAAATAAAAATTATTAAAATTATAATTTCCAATTTTCAGATCTTCTTCCCCATTGTTTCCAATTTTCAGATCTGTTTTTTCCCGATAGCCACTACTTCGTCAAAATTCAATAACTGCATTACACATCCTTTAGTAGTCTCGTTAAAAAAAATTCTTTAATCGAATCGAACCCATTAAAGATCTGATCACAAAGCCTCTTTTCCCCACTCAAAAGAATCCTAATAGTACTCTTAATTGTCTGAATCCATTTCTTCATCTTTTTATCCAAAGCTTTCCACTCAATCTTCTGACCTTCTTCAATACTTAACTTTTCAACTCCAAAAATCACCAAATACTCATCCAAAGCATCACGCCTAACATTACTATAAGTTTGAACGCACTCTTTTCGTAGTCAGAATGGATCATCCGATCTACCATCTCTTGCAACTCCATAGCAACATCAACATTTATCAAACCAACACATAAATCATTAGCTGATGCATTGCTCGATCTTGAGATGATGATTATAGATGAATTCCTATGCAGTGAAGCAAAAAGACTGCTATCTGGATTAGGGGCAAAGATTTAGGGTTTTTTTATTTCATTTGGGGACAAAGAATAAGTTTGATTTTTAAAAGATTTCAGATTTCAAAAACCTAGATTTTATTTGGTGGATTAAGGGATTTTAGGGAAGAAACAATGGGGAAGAAGATTTGGAAATTGGAAATTAAAATTATTTAATAAATTTAATAATTTTATATTTTAAAAAATAATATAATAATTTTATATTTTAAAAAAATAATTTTAATAATTTTAAAATAATTTACTAACGTGATATATAAGATAAAATAGTGTCACATCATCATTTAATTACATTTGAACCATCTTGTCAACGATTAATGTTGACCATTAGTCAACTAACTGCCACGTCAGCATATCCGTTAAAAACATTCCAATTTGACCAAAAAACATTAGATGTTAAGTGCTCCAAAAAAACATTAAAGGCCAAAGTAACCCAACACTCAAACGTTAGGGGCTATTTTTGTTATTATGCATATTTTAAAATATCTTAAATATTTTTCATGAGAAATTATTTTATAGACTTTTCGCACCACATCATCCATGGTCTTTTTTCAATTATTTAATGACTTTTCAACAATTTTTTCCATTTGATTGACACATAATTTTAGTAATATTTTTACCTTGAATTCTAAACCCTGAACCTTGGGCTAGGTGCAAAAATTTAGGGTTTTTGATTTCATTTGGGAGAAAAGAACAAGTTTCAAAAGCCTAGGTTTTTAATTTTGATTTTTAAAAAATTTCATATTTCAAAAACCTAGATTTCATTTAGTGGATTAAGGGATTTAGGGAAGAAACAATGGGGAAGAAGATTTGGAAATTGGAAATTAAAATTAGTTAATAATTTTAATAATTTTAAATTTAAAAATCAAAAATAATAATAATTTTATATTTTTAAAAAATAATTTTAATAACTTTAAAATAATTTGCTAACATGGCATATAAGACAAAATAGTATCACGTCAACATTTAATTACATTTGGACCGCCTTGTCAACGGTTAATGTTGACCATTAGTCAACTAACGGCCACATTAGCATATCCGTTAAAAACATACCAATTTGACCAAAAAATATGTTAGGTGTTAAAGTGCTCCAAAAAAAACATTAAGGCCAAAGTAACCCAACACCCAAACGTTAGGGGCTATTTTTGTCATTATGCCTATTTTAAAATATCTTAAATGTTTTTCATGAGAAATTATTTTATGGACCCTTCTCACCATATCATCCATGGTCTTTTTTCAATTCTTTAATGAACTTTTCAACAATTTTTTCCATTTTATTGATAATTTTTTTACCTTGAATCTTAAACCCGAACCCAAAACATTGAATCTTAAATCCAGAACCTTAAACCCTAACTTTGAATCTCAAACTTGAACCCGAAACTTTGAACCTTGAACCTCGAGTTCAAGATTCGGGGTTCAAGGTCAAGGTTTGAGGTTTGAGGTTTGAGGTTTGAGGTTTAAGCTTTAGAATTTAGGGTTTTGGGTTCAAGGTTTAAGGTTCAAGGTAAAAAAAATTACCAAAATTATGTGTCAATGACATGAAAAAATTATTGAAATGTCATTAAATAATTAGAAAGGGACCATGGATGATGTGATGGGAAGAGTTCATAAAATAATTTCACATTTTTCATACACGCATGTCAAGTTTTGGAAAAGGGAGTTCTCTTCTTCTTTCTTCTAAAATATAGTTATCTGAGGTTTGAGGAACCAAAAGTATTTCTTCAAGTTGGAGTTGTAGAACGAGATCTTTGCTAGTGATTACTCCATGTTAAGGTAAGATTTATGACTCGGTATGTAATATTATGAAAGATTAAGGCTGTAAGAGGGTATGAATAGTGAAATGAGGAAGTAAAGATTTGTTTGGGGGTTATTTGGGTTTGAGATTATGGCAAATATTGTCAAAACCATCTTTTTGGAAAACGACGTGTTTCAAAAAATTATTTTAAAATTTGGAAAAAATATGAGTCGCCACCAATCTTTTTATTTGGGTATGATTGGATCACCACAAAATGTTTGAAATACGTTTAAAAAAATGTTGGTCTTCGAAATCTAGAAAAATAGGTTCGACAGTCGATTACGCATGAGGAAGGATTAGCACCCTCATACGCCCAAAATTGGTACCGTATTGATTATTTTCGGGTCTTAATTTGTAAATTTTAAAAGCTCGAATAGAGTTTAAAATACGATCCTCGAATGCATGGGCTATTTTTAAAAGAAAATAGATTTTGTTTGGAAATCCCGCTATTTCAAAGTGATCGGGGAAGAAAGTCACATCTAGTGAGTTAGGATACAACATTTCGAGATCCAGAAATAATGAGCCTTCCTTTGTAAAACTTTCTAAATTTTGGAGAAGGATATTTGATTATCTCGATTTGAAGAAAGGTTGCACCTAGTAAGTTTAGGCACAAATTTTCATTACCGAAGATAAGGAAACATTGCCTCGATTAAGGGTATTCGATTATTTCTATTTGAAGAAAAAAATCACACCTAGTAAGCTAAGGCGCAAAATTTTGAAACTCAAAATAAAAGAATATTGCCTCAATTTTAAAGTTTTTATGAAAACAATTTTGAAAACGAATATACGAGTTTAATATGAATGAGCAATTAATGATAGATATTAAATAACACAAAGTAAAACAATTAAGTAGATAAATGGTAAAAAATGAAATAAACATGAAATACGAGTGCATAATAATGAAAAATAAATGCAAATATTGATGAGGAAACATAATGATGCGATTGAGGTTGAAAACGGGACTTTTTGGATACCCCGGGGTAAAATGGTAATTTTAGACTCTCGGGGGCAAAAATGGCAATTTTGGGAAAATTTTGGGCTAAAAATGATATTTTGAACATCTAGGGGTAAAACAATAATCTTTAGAAGAATCGGGATAAAAAAATGGAGTTTTTGGACATCCAAGGGTAAAATGGTAATTTTGAAAGTTTTGGGGTCAAAAATGGAATTTTTGTAAGTTTGGGGCAAAAATGGAATTTTTAGAAGTTTATGGGCAAAAATATAAATTTTAGAAGTTTTGGGGTTAAAATCGCAATTTTGGAAAAGTTCGAGAGTCAAAATATAATTTTTGGATATTTAGGGACTTCTATGGTAATAAAACCAAAAATAAGTGACACGTGGCAGCTCCACAGGCATCTTGAAGTCAAAAGACTAATTTGAAAATCACGAAAAATTCCTGGGTCAATTTTGTAATTAAACAGAACTTGATTTAAGGATTAAATTAAAATAAATCAAAAGTAACAGGGACCATTTGAATAAATAAGTCAAAATAGTGACACGTGGGAGCTTCTAGTGTATTCAAAAAGTCGAGAGATTAAATTGAAAATAAATGAAAATTATTGGGCCAAATTAAAATTAATTAAAAGTGCAAAAAGGATTAAATTGAAACAATCAAAAAAATCTGAAGGCCCGATTGTAGAAATATCCCTTTTGTTGAAAACATGAGGATCCTGGGGTCCATGGGTCGGATTTGGGTCGGGTATGGACGGGTATAGCCAAAACGGCATACTTTTGGCTCTTTAAACAGCCCACCAAAACGCTGCCGTTTAACGGTTGCTATAAAACCATTTTTTTTAACCCAAAATTCATTTTCTTCTTCATTTCTTCAAAACAGATGCTACCCCCTATCTTTTTTCTCTGGAGGTCTCCAAGGCCGGCCATGCTCCGGTCGGTGCACCACTGGTGGTCTGACGCGCGTCGCTGGCTACGCGCCCGTGCATGCTGCCGCCCATCGAGGTCCGACGGTAGCCCCGATCACACACGCGGCGATCCCCCGTCCACGCGCCACCGAGGTAAGTTCAAAAGCCTTCCTTCATTTTTTCTTTTCTTTTCTCTTTTAAAACTTTATTATTGTTATTATTATCTGAAAAACGTTTGGATTATTGTTTTTGCTTTCGCAGAAGCCAGATCTGGTTTTGAACTTGTTGTTTCATTATGATTTTGTTCCTAAATATGCTATGGGTCGAAGCGTAGTTCTAAAAACCTTCTTTTTCTTACAAATCGGCCCGTTCCATGGTCTCCACGCGACGACAGCCAAAGTCGAGGTGACGTCCGGTGTTTCAACGGCGGCAGCAACCAAGCACCAGATAAGACTCTTTGATTTTCTATTTTTATTTATTAAATTAACATTTATTATTATATTTATTACTATTTTAATATTAATTACCAATAATACTATTAATTAATGCCATTAGTGATATATTAAGTAACATTAATATTATTAATAAAATTTATTTAATACTTAATGCATTTAATGCGTTCAAGGGAAAGGTAACTGAGATTAATGTAATAGGTAGAAATTTAATGTATGTTTATTCACTCAAGGCGTTTGGGATAATTTGAACAATGAATAACAGTTATAATATACTTAGTAAATACCTTAATGTATGTTTAGAATACAAAGAGCTTAGGAATTTAAATCATGCGTAACAGTAATGATGCTTGTGTTGAGACTGTACCTCTGTATCTTGATGCTGGAGAATTTGAGTCTGACTTATATTCTTCTATTGCTTTCTACCTCTATTCAAATGTGAGAAAATGGACTCTTGTGTATTGATTTTTTTTCAGAAAAGGTCCTTTTTACAAGTATTTTAATTCTGACTTTAAAGCCATTTTACAAATGATGGTAATTTGTTGCTTGTAATTAAATGTCTGTCTTTTCTCCTTGCTAGCTGCAGGTTTCTCTTGGCAGCGATGGTGGCAGGGCAGGTTGGAGCTGGTGGTGGCAGGACAGAATGAAGTTGGTGGGCAACAGGAGAGGCACGTGGGGGTAGCTCAGTTTAGGGTTTGACTTTGGTGGTTTGGGTTTGGGCTATTTTGTTTGGGTGTAATGGGTTAAGGAATTGGGTCTTTTGAAATTGGGCCCAATTTGGGTCAGTTGCTTGTATTTGGATATTGTTTATTTTAAATTTATAATAATTTTAAATTTGAAGATAAATTTAAACTCAAATTAAATTTAAATTTAAAATAAATTTAAATTTTAAAACAAATTTAATCTTAAAATAAATTTAAAATGAGTTTGAGCCCGGTCAAAATTGGGCTTCACCAAATATTATTCGAATGAGTTTTAATGGTGCTCTTCTGTTTCATAAGCAATGGTTGCTGTAGTTCCTTATTGAGTGTTAGATCTGGTGATTCAAGTTGTTATCCGTGGTTGTTAGATGAGTCCCTAAGTTGACTCTTGCATGTATGTTGTTAATATGAGAGGCTTTTGTGAAAGTCGATCGAACAATGCAACTGAAACTAGAAAAGTATAGTATGATGATTATGTTATTATATGCATGTTGATGGGCTTTGTACATATAGTTTGTATGGTTATATGGACATTTGAAATGTATATGATAAGGTGTATGTTAGAGACTTAAAGTGTTGAGTCTTAAACAATGTCAATGCATGAAAAGTCTGTCAAGTGAGTCTGTGTCTATTTAATGTGGTGGAGTCGAAAAGGGTCCATTGGGACTGAAAACACAATCTCTAATATGAATCTTGAAGGAAAAGCCCATAGCCATGGCACTCTCTGAAGGGGAACTGAAGGAAGGTGATTACCCAATGGGTTCTCTGCGTGTATTAGGATGATGATGGGCAAACTTCACATAACGTGATTTTAGGCAAATACATATAGTAAACACATCAGGAAAAGAAAGGCCTATGTGGCGAAATATGAAAGAAAAGACTTTGTGGCAAAGTATGAAAGAAAATCCTTTGTGGCGAAATACGAAAGGCATGCCTTTGTGGCAAACTCTATAAGGAATGCCTTCGTGGTGCACTCTTAAGAACCGCTCTTATGGCGGCCTGTGTGGAAAATTCTAACGTGACAGCCTTTGTGGCGAAAACTTGAAGGAATGGTTTACATGACGAATTCTGAAAGCAGTGCCCTTGTGGCATGTCCTAGTAAGGCTTTTAATGACATACCCTAAAGGAATGGGTTTTTTCGTGGATTCAGTATTAAATTGTTTTGGCGCGTTCAATGTGGCTTATAAGTGTGACCGAAAGATTAGAAAGGCACATTGTCTTTATGGGCTACGATAAAGTATTATGAAAGACCATGATTCGATTATGAATAATGAAGTGATGAGATACAAAAAAATTGATGGGTAAACATAAGGAAAACATATTATGAATAAGGATTTTTCTAATTATATATCTGAAGGATGGTACCTATTATCTATTTATGTGATCAATCATGAATTGTGATGAAACGATGGCTTAAAGTTACGTATACAAGAGTAACGATGTTTCGGTTGTATGGACCTCTGTAGAGGAAATGGGTAAAGACTTATGAAAAATCAGATTGAAAGAGGTAAGTGGCGTATCGAAGATGTTGATGGGTAAGTAATGAGTTCAGAGTAAGGCATGATATCCATATAGAATGAAGAATGAAATTTTGAGAAAAGTATTCGCAAAAAACAAGTTGAAAGACCAGAACAATTAGAACGTCATAACGATTCTTCAATAACAATGTGCAAGCGTTGTGCAGGTAAAGGACATTTTTCTCACTAAGTTCTTATAGGCTTACATGAGTTTATATTTTTGTTTCAGGCTTATTATGAGTATGCGTTAGAAGGAACAATGTCAGGACCATGCTAAAGAAAAGAGTGTATGGAGATATTATGCATACAGAGGGAGCTTGATGGTGCACCCAAAGGCTGAATTGTCTTGGAGAATTTCACACTTTGGGGTGTTTATAACATATTAAGATTTCTAATTAAATATTGTTGCAATTTGATCACCTTGTGTTGTAACTATATTTACTTCTTGTACATGCTTTTGTATTCAAGTTAGAAGTTTTGTAATTAAGTTGTAATTGATTGAAATTTGTATAAGTATTTTAGGATTTGTTTGTATAAGTGTGGTAACACTTAAGATCTGGATCCGGTTAAACGGATCGGGTTTGAGCTATTACAACACTATTAATATTTATCAATTTCCACAAGGCTAATATTTGCAAATAAGAAGGCTAATATTTGGAAATAAGGAACTTAAGAAATTTGTTTATTTAAATTTTCAAAAATATTTACTAATTAATTTCCATAATGGATGTTTTAATTCCTTGCTAATAGTGTTTTATTTCAATAATTTCACCCAATAAAGTTAAAATATTATAAACAAATAAATATTTAACAATAAAATGTGTCATGTCCTTATTTTTCATTTTACACATATGAGTTTTCAGCTATCAGTTAAGTTTTACCAAATACTTTTAAATAAACAATTAATAAAATCAGTTGGTCAAACCAACCACTGCAATCAACAATCAGCTATCAGCAAATTGCCAAACAATACGTTTGATTTTTTTAAATATTTTTAATTTAATTGATATAAATTATTACACATTCATATGAAGCATAACAGAGATAAAAAATGTATTAATTATGATGTTTTCAATTTAATTGTATTAATGTATAGTTTAAAAAGTTTTATAGTAATTTACAAAATTAAGTTATGAACATGAGCATAAGTGTCATGTGCAACGGATCAAAGTTTGTGATTATTACGCACAAAACACCTCATAGTGGTCAACCTATTAAATGGTGCTTATTTGATCCGCGTGAACTAGTTCGACTTGTGGAATTCATGAAGAAGCTCATCTACTTGAAGTTTTGGTGGTCTGGTGAAACACTCTAGTAAAACAAGAGTTACTAGGGTAAATAGTGTAAATCCTAAAAGGATAAGATGTATAGAGTTTAAATCTCTTAAAACTCTCGATAGACTTTAATCTCGACCGTTGATGTAATTCAATCGATAACATTGATTTTGGGGAGCTCAACTATAACAGAGGCTTCTCCCTTCATTTATATCATCCATTGTATTCCATTATTTAGTAGTGAATACTAATTGAGTGCATCTACTCAAACACCTTGTATGCTTTGCTTTTTTCTATGACTATTCTGTTCTTTTGAGCTTTCTTTTGTCTTTAAGTTGCTTCCGCTGATTTTTAGTGCCTTAAGAGAATTTCTATCAAAAATTCTCACTTTGTGAGAGTTAACTCGACTTAATCGCATCTATAGTGAAAAAATTACCTAAAGTCGCACGGATTACAAAATTAAAGTTCTAGTCCTATGATAGCATAAATGGATACTAATTTAGTTCCTATATTTTTTAGATATCAAAATTCAAGTTTAAGAACCCAACGAGTGACTCCAATGGAAAAGAAGATGATATTCATCCTAAGAAACCCGGGTTCGAGAACCTGTGTGTGCGTTGTCAAAGGGTTAAGAAAGTATGAATAGATACTACCATTTAATCATACCAGTATATTAAAAAAAATTCAAGTTTAATAGTTAACATCATTAAAATTTATCTATTAAATTCACTAGTATGACATTTTGAAATAAATAAATACTCACTTGATAATCATGTAACAAAAAAAATGATGCTATAATGAATCTAAATTTGATAGAAGAAACAATTATATTAGCATTTTTAAATTTGAAAAGTAAAGAGACTAAATGTATTGAAATAAAAGTAAAAATACTAAATTTCAAACATATAAAAAATCTAAAGACTTAAAGCATATTTTAACCTAATAATAATATGCTCTTTGCTAAGGCAAAATTAGTGATAAATGTCACTTTAAAAAACATTACGAAAGTAAATTATTTTTATTGATATTTAAGGAAATATGTCATTTTTGAAGAGTGAGAGTTGACATAACAAAAAACGTGTCTCATAATATTTAACTTCTTTGATTGATAGTTAAATATCTGTGCTTTTTATTTTTTTTCTCAAGTTCGAGTCTTATTTTATGTTTGTTTTATTGCTTCCTTTTTTATTTTTAAAATTTTTAATTAATAATTTTTTATTAATAAGCATGTTATTTTCAAGTTTATAATTAATAAACATGTTTTTAATTTTTAATTTTAATTTTAATTTATGTTTGTAATTAATAATTTTTTATTTATATAAAAAATAAATACATAATTATATAATAAAAATATATTTATATATCATTATTTAAATATATTTTATTTTTTAAAATATCAACTATTTTTTGATTATTTTATATATATTATTTTTATATGTCAAATATTTATTTTTTTCACGTATATTGTGGATATGGTAAATTATAATATTATAAAATCAAATATTTATTTCAAATATCATTATTTTGTCACATATATTGTGAATATGATAAATTCTAATACAAAAAATCAATTAATTATTTCAAATATCATTATTTTAGTAAATATAATTTTTTAATGTGAAATATTTAATTTTTCCACCTACATTGTGGATATAATAGATTCTAATATTATAAAATCATATAATATTTGAAATAAATTTTTGAAATATTTTATATAAAAAATAATAATGACATTTGAAATAATTATTTAATTTATAATAATTAAAAATTACCATACCCATAATGTACATTAAAAAAATAAATATGTGACATATAAAAACGATATACAAAGAAAAATATATAAAAAAATTTAATTGATGCCTTTAAAAAATAAAATATGTTTAACGTAATGATATATAAAAATATATTTTCATTATATAATCACATATTCATTATTATTTTTATATAAATAAATAAGTTATTAATTAAAATTTTGAAATAAAAATAAAATAAAAAACTTTGTTAATTAAAAAATTGAAAATAAAATGTTTATTTATAAAAATTCATTAATTAAAATTTTAAAATAAAAAAAAGTCTTGTTTAATATAAAATGGTTTGCCCAAAAGTTGTATTTACCACTAATTTTGCTTGCTAAACTAAAGTTTTAGCCCTCGTCACAGAGCCGTCAGAGGCAATTTGCCAATAATAGACTTAAGAAAAGAATTAACCCCAAATTCTGAACGAAATAACAACTATTCCATCTCCGCTAATCAGCCAGCCACCCACAACGGTGCAGTAAGAAAAATCCCAAATTATTTTTTGAAAAATTCAAAAGAGCTAAAGTCAAAAGTCAAAATTATATCCATCTGATCTTTCCCGGAAAACTGTGAGGGGGAACAAAGATCGAATCAAACCCTCAACTTTTTTATCCTTCTTTCCTCACAATTTTGATTTATTTCTCCAATTGGAAATGTGTGGAATATTTGCGTATTTGAATTACAACGTGAACAGAGAAAGAAGGTTCATTCTTCAAGTTCTCTTCAATGGCCTTCGTCGTCTCGAGTATAGAGGCTACGATTCCGCTGGAATTTCCATCGACAACGACTTCTCATTTTCTCGCAATCCAAACACCCCTCAATCATCCTCCATCAATTCTCTCTCTTCTCCCCCTCTTTTCCGCCAGGAAGGCAACATCGAGTCCCTCGTCAAATCCGTTTACCAAGGTAGCCTATTAACTCTTCCATTTCTCTTTCAGCCGGGGTTCTTAGCCGTGTCGGCCTGTCGGCTTGTGCAGACAACCTGGTTATACTCACTTCTTAATCGGTTATATTAAATTCGTCCTTTTCTCAGTACCGGGTCGGGTCAAGTTAGGCTTATAAGACCAGGTTTGGCGGTTCCAGTAGTGGTAGCAACTTAAAGGAAAAGTAAAGAGCAGGAAGGGATGCTCTTATTGTAATTAGTTTATACACTTGCATCACTTTTTATATGAATGATATTTTACCTGTTCGATCATTATAATTCTACTCTAAAATTGGATTTGATATATCTCTCTCGTATCATTGATTGAAAATATTATCTTTTATTTGTATATATTTAAGGGTTGAATGTTTTACAATTCAAAAAATAGTTATACATTTGTATTACTCAAAGCTCCATTCATCTACATGAATAGACTATTAAGTATAACAGTTGGATTGTTAGAATTGTTAATTATATACAAAGTTAGAAAATGTGTAATTGTGTAAGTTGATCCTTCATATATATATCGTTATTTATTATTATTACTAATATTATTTTAATCTCCACGGGATTAGCTGAAGCTGAAATGTAAGTTAATTAATTAAATAGTACAATTTATTTTTAATAATTCTTGGACCATATTATACATTCATTGCAGCAGCATATCTTATAATGAAAGATATGGCTTGTTTATCAGTGAAACAAAATGTTATTTTAATTGTTTCTCACAATTTAATTATCACTTTTTATGAGAAGAATTCATTTTGAGTGAAAAAGCTGTAGTTCTCTTATGTTCTTTATCTGTAGTATGTTAATATTAGAAAGAAGAAGAAGAAGAAGAAGAAAAAAGAAAACGAGTTGTTTGCCTCCGATGGCCACTTTTATTTATTTAATTGTGTTTCCATAGGCTTAGTGGTTGAATTAATGGTGGTTTTGGTACTTTCAGAGGTAGTTGCAACAGAGTTGAACTTGGAGGAATCCTTTACTACCCATGCTGGTATAGCACACAGCAGATGGGCTACCCATGGGGTGCCTGCTCCAAGGAATAGTCATCCTCAGACTTCTGGCTCTGGGAACGACTTCTTGGTTGTTCACAATGGTGTTATCACTAATTATGAGGTTTGCTTAAATTTTTAGTGACGATGTTTCTCATTTTCTTACCTAAACTCTCTTTTGCATTCTTGATGGATTTGCAACCTAGGTTTCTATACTGCAATTGTTGATTATTTAACATTTTATTTAGAGGATAAAATATTACATGTGTATAAGGTAAGCAACTGATAGATGGATTGATAGATATCTGTCCAGTTATGTTTGTATGTACCACTAGCGCTCTTTTTCTCTACCTTAATCTTCTCCCTCCGTTCTTGCAACATCCTCACCACAAGTCATCTTTATGCTTTGATAGTGGTATAGTTCCTACAATAAACCTTGCAAGAGAGTCAAATATTCTGTAACTGATAAATTCCTTTTTTTGGTTGCTGAAATGTTTGTCTTAATTTCATAGATTTGTGCAACATCATTGATCTTGGAATAGGTCTGCTTAATAGAATCCCAAATTTCCTTTGGCAAAAGGAAGAAACATACATGTATCACTAATCTCTAGAAGTGTCGAATTCTATAACAGGACACCACCATGGAGTTTGTTCATACTATGCTTGAAATTTAGGATCTTTTCAATGGCCCTTGCCCAACATGTGACTCAATTTCCCTCAACCCTTCAAGAATATACGAACCAATTGTGACCGTTTCATATAATTCTCACCATTCAATCAATAAGCAGGTCAAATGTTTTGCAACTCTTTACTTTCTGGGATTGAAGCTATAGTGGGTTGGATCATGATAGTGTCCATGGCATGGCTAGTTTCAGTGGAACTTGACATGATTTCTTAGAATAGTAATAGCAAAGGGAAAGAGAGGGCTTTGGAAGAAGAGGAACAAAGGAATAGGAATTCGACTAGTAGAAAAAGGAAATTAGAAGGGAAAAAAATTTATTCAGGAAAGAACCAATGATATCTGATATTGTGTAGAAAATTTATCTATATAAATTCTTCATTCAGTATTGAAAAAAATGCTTTTACAATCTCTCATATATACACACTTTAAACCTTATCAGTAACTAACTATTTAAAAATTAAGAATTAAAAAATGTATATATCTAATTTACTACTCACAACAACTAAATACTTATTTGCAACATTTTACCAAAATTCAAACACTCACATATTATTACCTTATCTGACATTATGCATTGGCATTATAGATTAGGACGTCCGAGGTTTTATCATTTAAAACATTTTCTTCCTAATTTATTTTTTATAAAAAAAGTCTGTCTTCATTTTAGTCTGAGATTTGTGAATTGGCTAAATATAACCGTTCATTTATGCTAATTAGTGATGTTTAGGAACCACCTAGGGTTTTGACCATGTTTGGGAAAAAATGGTTTGTTACTTTTATTTATGATCATACTCAACTTAGTTGGGCATACTTAGGGATAAATCTGAAGTAAAAGGTGTCTTTAAGCATTTTTTCACAATGATAGAGATACAACTTCAGGAAAATATAAAAAATATTTAAAAGTGATAATGGTAGAGATTATTTTAATCAGGTATTATGGGATTTATTCTCAGAGAAAGGTATAGTACATCAAAGCTCATGCACTGAAAACCCCAACAAATGGCATAGTTGAAAGAAAAAATAAACACCTTTTGAAGGTCGTTAGGTCATTGTTTTACTAATAGGGTTCCTAAATGTTTTAGAAGAGAAGCTCTTTTGATTGCTACATACTTGATAAACCGTATGCCTACTGAAATCTTGAATTTTCAAGCGCCTCTTTGTGTTTTAAAAGATTATTTTCCTACTTCTAGGTTGATTGATCTATCGTTCAAAGTGTTTGGCTATACTGCCTTTGTTCATATAAAGGATGAAAACCATGTGAAGATAGATCCCTGTGCTAGGAAATGTGTTTCTGTAGGCTATGCTCTATATAAAAAATATACAAATGTTATGATCCTAGTTCAAAAAAGTTATTTGTCTCAACGGATATCACTTTTTGAGTCTACACCATTTAAGGAGACAAAAGATGAAGATTCAATTTTTTTTTTCTTTTAATATTGTTCAAACTAAAAACACTACCATGACTATTCACCCAAGTTTTTTAATAAATATTGAAGTAAGTGATTTAACTAAGGAAAATTTTAATTCCAAATCTATAGCGCCACCTGATGACATCTCTAGAAATGAGAAGTGGAGAAAAAAGTACAAAAGAACTTGATCTTTATTCTAGGAGTAACCTGGGTCAAAGAAGAATGAGACAGAAACATCTCAATACTGTCAAGAGTCATTACCTCAGACCGTTTACGAGTTTACCTAATTTTAAGTCAGTTCATCCTGAGTCTAGCATTTCTGATCTTTATATTCCCATTGTAAAACAGAAAGCTACCAGAAATTGTATCAACTATCTTGTGTCAAACTCTGTATCCTATAAAAAGTTATCATCAATGTTCTCTACGTTCTATTCATGTTTGTCTAGTGTGGAGATTCAAAACTCAATATCTTATAAAAAGCTACCGCCAATGTACCGGATACTTTATAGGAAACACCCATTTGTAGCCAATTGTCAAATGTGGAGATTCCAAAAGCTACTCTT
Source organism: Gossypioides kirkii (assembly GCA_005610355.1). Classification (NCBI taxonomy): domain Eukaryota; kingdom Viridiplantae; phylum Streptophyta; class Magnoliopsida; order Malvales; family Malvaceae; genus Gossypioides; species Gossypioides kirkii. Next base: position 30,211,793 of record CP032248.1, read on the forward strand.
GAGGAAATGAACGCTCTTGAGAAAAATGGGACATGGGAGGTAATGGAGTTGCATAAGGAAAAGAAGACGGTTGGCTACAAATGGGTGTCCGTGACAAAGTACAAATCATATGGGTCCCTTGAAAGATACAAAGCATACTAAGTAGTTAAAGGATTTAGTAAAACATAGGGCATTGGTTATCTTGAAACCTTTGCACACGTAGCAAAACTGGATACAATAATAGTGCTATCAATTGCAGCCAACCTTGATTGGTAGCTTCAATAAGTAGATGTGAAGAATGCTTTTCTCAATGATGACGTGGAAGAAGTTTACATGGATCCACCCTATGTTCTGAAAGAAAATACGGAAGGGTATTTAAACTAAAAAAATTTGTATGTGGAAGTTGTACTAGGACAATAAGGTAGCCACCGGTATTGCCCACTATTCAGTCCAACATGACAGAAGAAACATGTTGAGATTGATAGGCATTTCATAAAGCAAAAGGTTGAAAGCTTGAATAGGTTGTATGCTGTTTGTCCTTGCATCACAACAAGTGGCAGATATTCTTACAAAGGGATTGATCAAACTGAACTTTGAGTTTCCCATTAGCAAGTTGAGCCTGATGGATATTGATGCACCAACTCGAGAGGGGTTGTATTATGGGATAAAACATCATTGAATGCATAATTAACACAATCCCGTCAATTAGTCAATTACCTTATTTGGTGGTATGCTTTCCCTATAACTTGTGTTGAATTTTTCAGGATGTTATATGCAGAAAATTGCAGTCATTTGCCCTAAGCTTTCTCTTAGTTTTTCTGTCCTAAGTTCCTATTCTAAAACCTTAATTTTGTTCTCAACTTTCTGTCTTAAAACCACACTTTAATATTTTTGAATGTAAGCTAATTTTGAGATATATTTGTGTCGAAACCATTTTAAAAAAAAAAAAACAAAAATAAGTCTTGATTTATGAAAATGGAGTCGTCACCAATAATTTTTTAAAACAAGTGTAATTGGGTCACCTCTTGAGATTTAAAAAAAAATCATTAAAATAATTTTGGTCTTTGAAACCGTAAAACGAGTTCGGGAGTCGGTTACGCATAAGGAAGGATTAGCACCCTTACACACTCAAAATTGGTACCTAATCGATTATTCGAAATCTTATTTGTTGAAAATTAAAAATTCGAAAAAAAAATTAAATCGCTATCCTTAAATGCATGAATGTCAAATTTATTCTATTTTGAAAATAAATTTTGCTTCCGAAGAAAGCTCGTTATTTCGAATTAATAGAGAAAAAGTCACATCCAGTAAGTTAGGACATAATAATTCGAATATTCAAAAATGACGAGCTTTTCAAAAAAATCTCGTATTTAAATTTTAAAAGGATATTCAATTATTCCGGTTCAAAGAAAAAACCACACCCAATGAGTTAGGACATGATTTTTCAAATTCTCGAGACAAGATATTGTCTTGATTTATTAAAACAATTTGAGTATTTTAAAAAACAAATTTTCATGTTATGCAAAAATAATATGCACATGATTTATAAGTATACATAATAAAAAAACCAATACATACATAAAATACAATAATATACATATGCATATATAAAAGGGATTAAATAAAAAAAATTATATTAAAATTGTGTCAAATTTGAATTTTTGAAAACTTTAGGGGTCAAATTAGAAATTTTAGAAAGTTTGGGGGTTAAATTGGAATTTTTGAAAAATTTAGGGGTTAAATTTAAATTTTTGGAAAATTTAAAGATCAAATTTGGATTTTTGAAAAATTTAGGGGTTAAAAAATAATTTTAAAATAAAGTAGGGTCCTAGTGAGCAATAAACCTAAAAGAAACTTGACACGTGGTAGCCCTAAAAATATTTTGAGTCAAGAATCGAATTGAAAATCAAGTGAAATTATAGGGTCAAATTGAAAATAACAAAAAAGTAAAAAATCCCGATTGAAACAATTAAAAAAACAAAGGAGGACCAAATGAGAAATTATCCCAATTTAAAAAAAATGTTCTCTCGCAGTTTCACTTTGGGGTTTCATCCTTTCATTCTTTTTTCTTTCTTTCTCAAAACACCAACTTTCTCCTTTATTTTCTCACAAAATCAAAGTAAAACTCCGAGGATTGAGGAGCCTCACCGCCGTTCATCTCGACGCCGACGACTCGTCGATGTCATCGTGAGTAGTGCAAAAAGGTAAAAAAAAAAACCCAAAATCCCTTTTTTACTAGTATTTTCGATTAGGAAAAAAATAATAATAAAAAGTTCAAAAATGTATAGATCTAAAATTAATACCTTGCTTTTATTGATGGTCTTGGTTATTAAAAATTGCTACACTTCTATTGATTTTTGTACAAATCTGTTTATTTCCCTCTAATTTTTGTATATATCTTTTTTTTCTAGAATACATTTTGAGCTGGGTTTTTATAACCCTCTTTACAACCGATTTTTTCGAATTTTCCAATGATGTATGTAAAGTGGGGTCTGGGTCCGACGGAATCGACAATGGCGATGGCGGTGTAGGCGTGGGCGAGCTGGCGACGATGACAGCTGGAGACTAGAGAAGGCTAGGGTTTGTTTAGTTTGGCTTGTTTAGGCATTGAGTTAGGTTTTGAAGCTTGGATAGTTTTTTTAAGGTATTGGGCTAATGGATTTGGGCTCAATCAAAATTGAGCTCCAATAATTTGTATTTTTAAGCTTGAAAGAGACCCTTGTTCGACATGGATTCACTTTTGAATCTGAAACAGAGATAGAAGTAATACCAAAGCTTGCCAAATTTGTCTTTGACAAAGCAAATGAAAAAGGTAATATATTTTTCAATTATGATTATCGCTTTGCAATCTTGCAATTTGTGCAAATTCCTAACACTTTGTTTTTTCGCTTATATTTAGTCCCAGTACCTGGTTACATTGCACTTCTTTTCCGCCTTGTACCTTAGGTATTGTAAATGTCTAGCACATAGAGTTTCCCTTAATCCTTATGCATGTGATATGCAATAACAAATGCATTGATCTTTGCCTAGTTTCTGCTGCTATGCTAGCGTGTAAATAAATAATTATAATGGTTTGGTGGACCATGACTATAGTAGTATTATAGTAACTTGATCTCCTTAATTGGAAATGTCATTGGTGAGCTCAAGCATGAGAGATGTAGTACTAAGAAGGCTAGATAATCTAATTCTCACTGGATGATTCTTTTTTAAACTGCTGGCCATGGACTTAATAATATACCTGTACTTAAAATGCTGATTCTGCAAACTTCAATGTTAAACTAGACCTTTTGTCTCTTGCGGCACATAGGTAGGCTAGGATGCATCAAATTCTGAAAATGGCTTGGAAGAGGTTGTTGGAAAAAGCATAGTCAAAGAAATTAAGCATAAGCGGGACATGGGTTATGGTACACATTCATATACAGCAGTTAGCATACAGCAGTCATAGAACAGCAGAAAGGACAACACAACATTGAAACAACAAGTCATGAAAGGAACAAAATCTAGGTTTTGTTGCCATTCTCTTATCCTCTTCTTCTGATTTTCCATACTACTAAAGCTTCTTCGAGTGGCTTGTTTTATTCTGAATAAACAATTTTTGACCTAAACGCTTTCTTGAGAATGAGTACCCATTTAAGGGGACTTAAATGGCCTTTTGCTTTTATATTGAGTTAGTACGACTTGAGGGTTATCCTTTCCCCAATCTGTGAATCTTTCACCACTATTTTAAGGGTTGTTTGAGTTACTGTTATGTGGTCTGCATAAGGTTTCTTTCCTCCTAACTGACTCTCAATGTTTGATAGCCTGTTTGCATGACCATCATGCTGCCATCTCAAGAATAACAATATTCAGTTCCAAATCTTTCATAATATTTAATTTAATCATGAACAGCCACTGAAAATTTTCATAATATCTAGTTTAAATAATGAGATTGAAACACTGACTTGATGTCAGATCAATGACCTGGTTTTCTATTACCATTGCTGCACATTATATTAATCAGGGCATTTATTGTGTATTGTTACCTTTTGCCTTCATTGTTTTCCAAGTACATTATTTGCAACTAGTCTATTTTCTTACATAAAATGCTTTTTGTACTCGTGTTTGAAGAGACATTTCAAATCAAATGCACTTATAGTGTTTATATCTGTTCTGCAGGTGACCAGACTGTCACATTCAGTCAAGTAGTACTTGAAGTTATGAGGCATCTTGCGGGAGCTTATGCCCTCATTTTCAAAAGTCGGCATTATCCAAATGAGCTTATTGCTTGCAAGCGTGGTAGTCCTTTGCTTTTAGGTGTCAAAGTAAGTATAATCATGATTCAAGCCTCTTATATCATTGATTTCTGCTCCAAAGAATTCATTATAAATATGTGACTTTTTGCTTATAAATTTTCTTGGTAGGTGGCATTTTGTGCTTTTGACTAGCCACTACTCTACTGAAATCTTCATATTCAGTTTATTTGCCCATTTTCTTTTGTTTGTTTTGTAGTGTTTTATTTACCGAACTTTTATTAGATAAATTTTTTTCTATTTGCTCTCTGATTTAGTTGCAATGTTCCTTCACTAGTATTATCGACTTATTGAAAATCATTTTGGTTCAAGACTTCAAGTATCATCGATTGTAATGCTTTTTGAGGATTAATTACTGCTCTTAGGATATAGAACATATCCAGAAGCTTTGCTTTAGTATTAAAGTTAATTTATGGGTGACAAGTATTTTGGATTCCTTTCGTGCTACATCAGGGTAAATGATTTTATCTTCTTAATATTTTAAAATCCTATAAAAATTTCTAAGCTAGTATTATGGAGATATGAATTTTGATCAAGTATGATAAAGGGGGGAAAACTTAGTAGACATTGCTGGATTATTTCTTGGTTTTTTAATTTCGTTTTAGAAGGAAGAAGTCGCAACGAAGAGTGTTGGGTATGAAAGGAACAATATATCTGGAGATTCTACCTACATTAAAATTGAGTTGGGTAGAAGAAAGAGAAAGCTAGAGAGAGAGAGGGAGAGTGAGAGGGAGGGAGGGAAGGAATAAATGAGGAAAAGAGGAGAAAGAGAGCAGCTGATGGGGTTGGTTTCATTTCCTCGCTTCAAACTTGTTTTAGAACTTAGCATGGGATCGACCTAGCTCCTATTATTGTGTTGTGTGGAAAAGAGCCAGAGTTTGCCCCTTACTTGGTTGGCCCTTCGCCAAAAAACAAAGGGAGCGGGGCAAAGTGAGAAGGCAAAAAGGAATAAAAGAAAATAAAATTGAATAGGAGGGACAATTTTTTTCCCCATAACTTCTATTAAATGAATTGTAGTATTACTACTCTCACTAAATCATATGATTGAAAAAAAAATTTAAGAAACAAAATGGAAAAAGGAAAACAAAAGAGACAAAATGGAACAATAGATATATTGTATTTTCAAGTTCAATTGCAGTAATGATAGTTTTAGTAATAATAGTAAATTCAAATGATAAAATAGCCAAAAGGAAAAAAAGAGAGAAACAAATAACTAAAACATAGAGGGAAAAAAGGAGAGAGAGAATCTTTATTGGGGTTAACTAGCAATGATATGATGACTTACATGTTTACATTCAAACAACAATATGCCATATATAACTATAATTATTTATGTTTCTTTTTGAAGGTAATTGAAAACATTTAAAGGACTAGCACTATTAATTAAAATGAATTTTTAGTACTAAAAAATAATTGATATTTTACAGGTTGTGTTTGGATTATTTAAGTAAACCCGTAATAACCAGTGATTATTTATATTTTATGGTTAAGATGTTGGTTTATCATTTAAATTTTTTTTGTCAGAACATTTTTTCTAATTCATTTTAGCTATTTTGGATTTCATGTAGGTAGTATACATATGACCTTTTTTCACGAATTAAATAAAGGGTTTACAGAAGTATTATTTATATTCTAAAACTGTTTAGTGTATAATACAAACCATTTTTACTCTTCAATGTACATAAGATGTAAGAATACCTTTATCTTTCCATGTCTTTAAAACCTAAAAGAAGAGGAGAGTTTTAGAAGATAAATTTCTAGATTTATCCCTATTCATCCTGAGTATGAAATTTGTTCTCATTAAATCTCACTAAATCATATCCACACATATTGACATATGTATGTTTCTCTTCACATACCCAGACTTTCTTACGCATTTTCCCCTCAATTAATTCAACCCTGACATTTTCCTTATGACTATTGTCGAAATCATTTTTGAAAAATAAAAATAAAAATAAGTCTCGATTTATATTTTGAAAAATAAAAATGGAGTCGTCACCAATAATTTTTAAAGTAGGTGTAATTGGGTCACCTTTCGAGATTTTTTAAAAAAAAATTAATAAAATAATATTGGTCTTTAAAACCATAAAACGAGTTTGGGAGTCAGTTACGCATAAGGAAGGATTAGCACCATTACACGCCCAAAATTGGTACCTAATCGATTATTCAAAATCTTATTTGTTGAAAATTAAAAGTTCGAGAAAAATTTAAATTGCGATCCTTAAATGCATGAATGTCATATTTATTTTTATTTGAAAACAAATTTTGTTTTCGAAGAAAGCTCGTTATTTTGAATTAATCGAGAAAAAGTTACGTCCAGTAAGTTAGGATATAACAATTCGAATATTAAAAAATAACTAACTTTTAAAAAAAATCTTGTGTTTAAATTTTTAAAAGGATATTCAATTAGCCCGGTTCAAAAAAACTGACACCCAGTGAGTTAGGGCATGATTTTTTAAATTCTCGAGATAAAAGACATTGCCTTGATTTTTAAAAATAATTTATGTATTTTTAAAAAAAATGAATTACCATGTTATGCAAACATAAATTGCACATAACTTAGAAATATAAATAAAAGAATAAAATGTAATAAATGTAATTAATAGTACAATTTCTCAAGAATTGTTGTCACGTTCGTCGTCTTTTTTGCTCGAATCTTCTCAGATCGAGGTCTCTGATGAAAACCCAATGAAGCTATTTCCATGGCTGAAGATCACTCTTCCCAAGAGGGAAAAATCGACAAAGGAGTGGAAGAGAAATGGAAGGGAAAAGCTAGAGGGAAAATGAGATAAAGAAGAAAATGTGTTGGTGAATTTGTGATTAGAATGGGTAGCTTAGGGGGGAGAATTTATAGGTGGAAGTTAGAGGTTATTTTTAGAAAATGAATTTCAACCACTCAATCCATGGCCAGCCACCTTTTGAGCACTTTGACTAGTTCAAAGTTTGCTTGAAACTAGCTTGGGGCAAATCCATAAAGGCACCAAAAGTGGAGAGGTTTGAATGGGATTTGAGAGGACTTTAAGGATTGATTTTCAAAGATTTGAGGACTTTGACTTTGGGTTTCGAGGCCCGAACGAAATTGGGCTTGTACAGTTGCCCCTCTTTGCTCGTTGTCGTGTAACAGGAACGGAGGAAAGAAAAAGAAGACCAGTTTCGTCTGATCCTTTTGATGTTTCTTATTTTCAGCCATCCGTCCTTTCACTTTATTAGCTACTCTATTCTACGGTATTCGCTTCACTGCAATCTCAAGAAGATAAGATTTAATGTTGTAATCTTATCCTTCTCCACTCCATCTTTAGGGAGATAGGATTTGCTAATGACTTTAATCCGACCCACTTCAACTTCAAGGGTATAGGATTTGTTCTTGTAGCTTCATCTTGCTCTACTGCAACTTCAGAGAGATAAGGATTTGCCTTCGTAACTTCACTCTATTTCTCTACAACTTTAGTGAAGACTGAGGTCTACTACTGTGAGTTTTAATCCGCCCTTTTATAGCTTTAGGGGTGTAGGATTTGCTTTTGTAGCTTTAATTTGCCCCACAATAGCTTTAGGGGTAAAAGATTGGATTGCTTCAATCTGCCCTATAATTAGGGTAAAAGATCAAATGGTCTTCAATCTGCCCTATAATTAGGGTAAAAGATTAGATTGCTTCAATTTGCCCCATGTCGGGGTAAGAGATTGGATGGTCTTCAATCTGATGGCTTCAATCTGCCCCATAGTCGGGGTAAGAGATCTGGATTACTTCAATCTGCCCTCTGGTTAGGGTAAAAGATCTGAATTACTTCAATCTGTCCCATGATTGGGGTAAGAGATCGGATGGTCTTTAATTTGCCCTCTGGTCGGGGTAAAAGATTGGATGGTCTTCAATCTGCCTCATGGTCGGGTAAAAGATTGAATGGTATTCAATCTGCCCTCTAATCGGGGTAAGAGATCGGATGTTCTTCAATCTGCCCTCTGGTTAAGGTAAAAGATTATATTACTTCAATTTGCCCTATGATCGGGGAAGAGATTAGATGGTTTCAATTTGCCCTTTGGTTAGGGTAAAAGATCGGATGGTCTTCAATCTGCCCCATGGTCGAGGTAAGAGATCGGATGGTCTTCAATCTGCCCTCTGTTCAGGGTAAAATATCGGACGGTCTTCATTTTGCCCTCTGGTTAGGGTAAAAGATTGGATTGCTTCAATCTGCCTCATGGTCGAGGTAAGAGATCAGATGATCTTCAATCTGCCCTCTGGTTAGGGTAAAAGATTGGATTGCTTCAATCTACCCCATGGTCGGGGTAAGAGATTGGATGGCTTCAATCTACCCTCTGATTAGGGTAAAAGATTGAATTACTTCAATTTGCCCTCTAGTTAGGGTAAAAGAGCTGAATTACTTCAATCTGCCCTCTAGTTAGGGTAAAAGAGCTGAATTACTTCAATCTGCCTTATGGTTAGGGTAAAAGATTGGATGGTCTTTAATCTGTCCTCTAGTTAGGGTAAAAGATCTAATGGTCTACAATTTGCCCTCTGGTTAGGGTAAAAGATTGGATGACCTTCAATTTTCCCTCTAGTTAGGGTAAAAGATTAGAGTGCTTCAATCTGCCTCATGGTCAGGGTAAGAGATTGGATGACTTCAATTTGCCCTCTAGTTAGGGTAAAAGATTGAACTACTTCAATCTGCCCCATGGTCGGGGTAAGAGATTGGATGGTTTTCAATCTGCCCTCTGGTTAGGGTAAAAGATTGGATGATTTTCAAAAAGATTTGGTGGTCTTTAATCTATCCTCTGTCTAGGGTAAAAGATAGAATGATCTTCAATTTATCCTCTAATTAGGGTAAAAGATTGGATGATTTCAATTTGCCCTCTGGTTAGGGTAAAAGATTGGATTGCTTTAATCTGCCCCATGATTGGGGTAAGAGATTCGATGGTCTTCAATCTGTCCTCTGGTTAGGGTAAAAGATTGGATTGCTTCAAACTGCCCCATGGTCGGGTAAGAAATTGAATGGCTTCAATCTGCTCTCTAGTTAGGGTAAAAGATTGGATTACTTCAATCTGCCTTATGGTTAGGGTAAAAGATCTGAATTACTTCTATCTGCCTCATGGTTGGGGTGAAAGATTGGATTACTTCAATCTACCCCATAATCGGGGTAAGAGATTGGATGACTTCAATCTGCCCTCTAGTTAGGGTAAAAGATTACACTGCTTCATCTGCCCCATGGTCGGGGTAAGAGATTGAATGGTCTTCAATTTGCCTTCTGGTTAGGGTAAAAGATTGGATAGTCTTCAAATGATGGTCTTTAATCTGCCCTTTGATTAAGGTAAAAGATTTAATGTTTTCAATCTGTCCTTTGATTAGGGTAAAAGATTGGATGATTGTAACTTGCTCCATTCCACTACAACTTCAAGGAGATTGAAGTTCGTTACTTGTTTTAATCCTCCTCTTTATAACTTTAGGGGTATAAGATTCTAGTGCTTTACTTCACTCCACTGTAACCTTAGGGATGTTGAGATCTGCAACTTGTTTCAATCTGCTTCACTGTAACTTTGAGGTAGAAGATTCACCGTTCAATTTGCTCCTTTTCAACTTTAGAGACGTAAGATTCGCCTTTGCAGCTTCAATCTACTTTTCCTCATCTTTCAGGGTGTAAGATTCGTCATTGTGGCCCCAATCTTTCCCTTCACATCTCTAAGGTACAAGGTTTGCCGTTTGCAGCTTCAACCTTTCCCTCCATAACTCTAGGGTCCAAGATTCACCATCGCGGCTTCAATATTTTCCATCATGTCCCTAAAGTACAAGGTTTGTCGTTGCGGCTTCAACCTTTCTCTTCATATCTCTAGGGTATTAGATTTGCCGTTGCGGCTTCAATCTTTCCTTTTAAACCTGTAGAATATGCTTTTATGGACCTCTATGTAGGCCAGATTATTAAGATGCCATGATTAGAATGAGTCAAATGCTCCTAACCAGATGGGTATGAATGATGAATGCAAAAATGTCATCTTTGAGAATGATTTTATTTTTAGTCCTTAGGTCGACATTGTTTGTCGTTTGTCTAAGTCTTATCGCAGATATGTTATCATGTTCTTCTTTTGGTATGGTATTTTTGACATGAAACCTAAAGAGGTAGTCGTAATTTGAATTATTTGTTTCAATATCCTTCTAACCCTAAGGTTTGGTTATTTCCAACTAGTGGTCTTGTTTCAGGTCTCTGTACTATTTAGGAATTTTCTAGAGCAATATGCAGAAATCCTTTTATTCCTTATATCGTTAGACCACTAACCGTTATTTCAAATGCAAAAAAATGCATGAATCAGGTTGTAAGGTGGATGAAATTGAATTTGATTGGAGGCAAAGCTTGCATGAATGAAAAGATTAAAAATCACTAGTCTACTAACTGTTATTTTAATGCAAAAATGCTTGAACATGATTGTGAGGTGAACAGATTAACAATGGCAAACATTGATCAAAAGTTGCCAAAAAAAAAAAAACCAAGTGAGCAAAGAATGAAGTTAGGTGCCCCAAATATCAAAGTATGAGCTTCCCTGAGCAAACTTTATGAGAACCATTCTGAGCTTGACATGTGTCCATGAAACTTGGAGTACTTCGTCGATGCTTCAAGGTGTAAAGTTTCTCTACCTTGTTTCTTTTGAGAGAGAAGACCGTTTCATACATCTCTCTTTTATTTAAATTTGAGCCGCCTTTTCAGGTTTTCAACTCAAATCTCCTTAGGTTTCGAGATGCCCTTTATGGGTTTTCACCTCGACCTCCCCTTTTTCTTTTCTTTTCTTCTTTTTTCCTTTTCTTTCTCTTTTTCTTTTTTTTTAATTTTTTTATCTTTTTTTTTGAAATTTCTTCCTCATCGAATCCAAGTTCACAAGGTTGAGCAGGTCTTTGCCGTCTATCTCGGATAAAATAAAAGCTCCTCGAAGAAAGGTTTTCTTCACCTCATGGGGCCTTTCCCAATTCGACATCCATTTTCTTTGGAAATTTTTTGTAATCAAGATCCTTTTCAAAACCAGAGCTCTCTCGTGGAATTCTCTAGAGCAGATCCTTCTTTGTCGTAAGCCCTTGTCACTGCTCATGACGGATGACTTTTAGTATTTTTTCTTCAATCAAGTTTAGCTGACTGCATCTGGATTGGATCCATTTTGTTTTATCAATTCTAACAAAATCTGGAGGGAAGGAAACTTGACTCCAATGGGTAAGACGACTTTCATTCTAGTGAGAAAGGTATTTCCCCGGTGGATGTTTTGACAGAAGTTTGATAAGCATCGAGGGCAAATGGTGATTTCTCATGTCAAGCCTTTATAGGTCTCTGTTATTTTCCAATCAATCCTTTGGTGTCTTTATTGGTTGCCTCCACTGCCCCATCCGTCTTTTGGCGACGTGGTGATGAATTGTGATACTTTATCTTGAATTAGCTACAAACTTCCGCTATTATGCTGTTGTTCAAATTGAAATCGTTGTCGGATATGATCCTTTCTAGCCTTCCATATCGACATATAATCTCTCTTTTTCAAGAATTTTCTTAACCGTCGATTGGCATAGGAATCAGTTTCTACCCATTAGGTGAAGTAATGAATCGATACCCATTGAAAGCTTTTGACAAAATTTACTCAATGACATCCATGCCCTACATGAAAAAGGTCCTAACGTGAAGAGGTGAAGGAGATATATAGATTTTCAAAATGCCCTTTGCGGGTTTTCATTTTGACTTTTTCTTTGTTTTTTTTCTTTTTTCTTTTTTCCTTAAGTTTCAAGATCCTCTTTACGGGTTTTATATCTTGATCCTTTTTTTTACCTCATTTTTTATAACAAGTCAACCCTCATTCTTCGAAGTTTCTGTTGAATTGGATTGGATTCTTCCTTTATGGGAGCCTGTGTGTCATGACATCAATTTCTTAAACTCGACATGATTTGATAGGACCATACAAAGACCTTTGGATTCTCGAAGCATCTTGCCTTGTTTCTGCAAAGACACATGCCTCAATTCTTACTTAAAATCACAACTCTTCGAGGTGATATTCGTTTCTTGTTTTGCTCAACCATCCATAGCAGATCGGGAGACAAGTTACATTATTATCATTTTCAAAGTCCTGAAGTTTTTCTAGACACATGTCCTTCTCACAAGGAGGCTCCAAGTTAACAGTAACGTAGATCATATGCATAACGTAGAGACAAAATGGGATCCAAAGAATAATTGAATTAAAGAATGGTTAATTATGGTATGATTGAATGAGAAGAATTGTAAGATGTTTGCCAAATAGGACAAAACAATACATCGGTTTTGGAACAACAAATAGTGATCATGTACCCTTTACAAAAGGATCCCTATTACTCTCGGACTTAGAGCAATAAGTGTATTCTGAAAATTACTCTGGAAAAATCTAAAAACTATAAGAAGCTCCTCCACAGTCTAGTTGTCCAAAACACTTTCAAGGACGTAGGGATGTACTCTCGATGAGTTCCACTCTCCACATGACTTTTGCTTAAAGTCCCTCATTATCTTGATTTATCCTGTTTCCTCTTAATTTTCATTTAGGGTTGATGACTCTCTCTCACACAAATGTTTCAGCTATGGGGGATTTTATTGAAATTTAATGCATGAAGTGCAATGCAAATGAATGTTAAAATGCATGCAAAAAGGGGTTGATTATAGTTCAATTCCATTAGAACAACTTTACTAGAAAACAAATTTCTTTACAAAAGGCAGATACATATATGGTCGTGCCTTAATGCTTAGAGCCTTAATCTTCCAAGCTAATTTTTGCTCCAGTTTAACTCTGTTTTCCAGCTCAAAACGTCGATCTTGAATGGCTAAGGTCTACAAGTGGTTAGTTACTTCTCGCATTTGGAACAAAGCTTCGTTCACAATATAATCTTTATCTTCGAAGCCTGTGAAAGCGTTGAAGTTGTTTTCCAACATTCACTGTTTACTTCTATAGTTTCTTTGAAAAGCTCAACTCGTAGTTCAAAATGAGACCTCAAGTTCTTCTACCTTTGAATTCTTCATTCTTGGCTTGCCTTGCCTTTTAGCTTAGTCACTAATTCGAGACCACATCCTCTATATGCACTGATGCCTTGGGGAAGATGACTGCTCCATAAACTCTTAAGGCGAATATGTCGACCTTTTCTTTGCGACAAGGTGCACCAAATTTAAGTTTCACGAACTCTTCTAGGCGATGTACTTATTATCCCTTTTTCTTAATCTCGGTCGTAACTTAATGCTCGCTCCTCGGTTATGCTCATCAGCTTCTTAATCTTGAGTAAGTAAAGCAAATCACTATATTCGGTAGAATGTCTACCTTGTCTCATTATCCCATTGATCTCATATTTCTTTTAGCTTTTGCAAATTATTCTGAATCATGCTTATCTAAGTGAAATTTCAAGACTTTGATATATACACCTCTAGCAAGATGTTATCATTCTTTAGTTGTCTTCTCTTTGACCATATACACACGGCCACATTGTCTTCCACTTTATCAAAAAACCCGTTTTCCATGTTAAGTTCTCTATTTGGTAATCGAGCTTAAATCAACACCTTTTCTTTGATGAAAATGCAATGCAAACAGGTTTAGGAATAAAACTTGAAAATAACTTGCAATTAAAAGCAAAGAAGCAAGCATATAAATGTATTTCTTACCTTGGTAACCACTAAGGTTTGGTACAGTTCTACTTAAGGTAGGCTCTCATGGAATCAAATACAAGTTAAAAAAAATGTGCTACTTACGAGTGCATGTATTCATAAGAAAAGTATTGACTCATAGCTCGATTCTATTAGAATAACTTCACTAGAAAATAAATTTCTTTACATAAAGCAGATACATATATGGTCGTGCCTTAGTGTTCAAAAGCCTTAATCTTCATAGGAAATCATCCAATTTCGCACTGGTTCGTCTCTGATTTTTGGTCCAAAATGTTAACTTGAATGGTTAAGTAATCAGTCACTTCTCGTACTCAGTTCAAAGTGGCTCGCTGTGCGGTCTTTGTTTCCGTCTTACTCATTTTTCCTTCTTTTGACCATAGACGCACAACTATATTGTCTTCTACTTTATCAAAAAATCCATTTTCTTATGACCAATTTTCTATTTAATAATCGAACTCAAGTCAAAACATTTCCTAATATGAGGATGCACATGTACAATAAGGAAAAAAATCAAGTTAGTATCAACAATTATCAAATGTATCAACAAATATACCATAAAGAACCTATGCATCTATTAGGTGGTTTCTGAAGGTTCGGTATAGTTCTACCTAGGGTGGGCACTTAGGGCTCATTATATGTGTTTTCGGTTCTAAAGTAATGGTACCCAAACCAACAGATTCCTCAATCCTCACCCATTATAGGCTCATACGGACGAATTCGGTTCAGGGGGATATTTCCCGTATGTTTGCACGAAAGTGAAAACTTCACGAAAACATAGGTACGGATGTATCCCGAAAGCGATTCACTATCTTGCACGGAGGTGAAAACCTCACGAAGGAGTAGCTTCTCACTTCCACTTAAGCGGTGTAGTAACAAATGCATGTATGCAAAAATATAAACATATAATATCAACATGCTATTATCATAACAAACATATAAATCACAAAAAATAAAATGCAAAAGATCACAAATTAAATTAAATTTAATTTAAAATTTTCAACAAAAAAGACCAAAAATAATCGATCTACGGCTTGACTCTGTTATTGTCCTCAGTGGAATCGCCAAGCTGTCGAAACCATTTTTGAAAAAAAAATAAAAATAAGTCTCGATTTATATTTTAGAAAATGAAAATGGAGTCGCCACCAATAATTTTTAAAGTAGGTGTAATTTGGTCACCTTTCGAGATTTTTTTTAAAAAAAATCATTAAAATAACATTGATCTTTGAAACCATAAAACGAGTTCGGGAGTCGGTTACGCATAAGGAAGGATTAGCACCCTTACACGCCCAAAATTGGTACCTAATCGATTATTCAAAATCTTATTTGTTGAAAATTAAAAGTTCGAGAAAAATTTAAATTGCGATCCTTAAATGCATGAATGTCTTATTTATTTTATTTTGAAAACAAATTTTGTTTCCGAAAAAAGCTTGTTATTTCGAATTAATCGAGAAAAAGTTACGTCCAGTAAGTTAGGATATAACAATTCGAATATTAAAAAATAACGAACTTTTCAAAAAAAAATCTCATATTTAAAATTTTAAAAGGATATTCAATTATCCCGGTTCAAAAAAAACCGACACGCAGTGAGTTAGGGTACCGACACCCAGTAAGTTAGGGCATGATTTTTTAAATTCTTGAGACGAAAGACATTGCCTTGATTTTTAAAAATAATTTATGTATTTTAAAAAAAAAAGAATTACCATGTTATGCAAACATAAATACGCACATAACTTACAAATATAAATAAAAGAATGAAAATGTAATAAATGCAATTAATAGTACAATTTCTTGAGAACTGTTGTCATGTTCGTCGTCTTTTTTGCTCGATTCTTCCCAGATCGAGGTCTCTGATGAACACCCAATGAAGTTATTTCCAAGGCTGAAGACCACTCTTTCCCAAGAGGGGAAAAGCGGCAGAGGAGTGGAAGGGAAATGGAAGGGAAAAGCTAGAGAGAAAATGAGATAAAGAAGAAAATGTGTTGGTGAATTCGTGATTAGAATGGGTAACTTAGGGGGGAATTTATAGGTGGAAGTTAAAGGTTATTTTTAGAAAATGAATTTCAGCCACTCAATCCCATGGCCAGCCACCTTTTGAGCACTTTGATTAGTTCAAAGTTTGCTTGAAACTAGCTTGGGGAAAATCCATAAAGACACCAAAAGTGGAGGGGTTTGAATGGGATTTGTGAGGACTTTAAGGACTAATTTTCAAGGATTTGAGGATTTTGACTTTGGGTTTCAAGGCTCGAACGAAATTGGGCTTGTACAACTATTAATTTTATATTTTTCTTTATTCTGTACATTTACCACAGCATTCTATATCAATCTTCCTTTTTAACATATTTTGCTTTTCAATCGTGCAACGGTTAGTGGCACAGGCCATTACTAATCTAGTTGTTCGTAAAAGTTGCGCTTACTCTCTACAAGGAATACAAAAGAAAAGACCATATTGAAGATATTTTCGCCATTTACCATATTTAAATTTGAAAGTACCTAGCTTTTTTTAAGGAGACCATGGTTTAGGGGCCTTGTGGTGGGAAATCTGCAAATGATTGGGATCAAACCCAGCCTTGCGGACATTTTCCACCTAAGGGAGATGGGTGAACCTTTGGGTTACCAGGTTCAAGTATCTATCCTTTTGACTAATATGTGGTGTTCAAGTATTTAAGGCAACAAGTATCTTTATCTTTGGGCCAGAGCAATTGAAAGGTCCATGTGTAAAGAAGTTTGAAGGATTGGATTTTATGCTTTTGCTATTGATAGTCTTTTGATCCAACCATACTGACTGTAGGAACATATTTTATGTGTTATTGCCTAACAAATTGGTAGAAGCGAGTAACATAGGGAAGTATAGGGAGGCATGACTGTCTTTGACTTTTTCTCTGTCAAATACATGAATATAAAAGCTAATTATTGTGGTTATAAATTTGGATTCCATATCTTCATATGGAGATTAATTTCAAGAGGTGCCTGCATTATGCACTGCAATTTCTTCTCTCCACCCTTCTCTACTGAAGTATAAAAAAGTCTTGCCATAGTGCAAGCATTTATAAAGTTTTTGCTTGCTCATTTGACCATTTACTGTTTGTTGTTTTAATGGGTTATGGTTTTATGTATAAATTATTATACAAGGTTACAAATTCAGTGCATAAACTTTCTAGTTATTTTTGGTTGCATATTCCTTTGTCTTCCAAATTGTTTTTATTTAAGAAATTGCTTTCTCTCAGGAATTAAATGATGACGTCTGCAATGGATCAGCATTTCATGATGCTAAATTTCTCTCAAAAAATGGCAATCCTATGGAACTTTTCTTATCAAGTGATGAAAATGCAATCATTGAACACACAAAGAAAGTTCTGGTCATCGAGGATGGTGAAGTAGTTCATCTTAAGGTACATTTTCATCTTTTGGATAAGTTGCAAGTATTCTTTTACCCTTTTTGTCTTTTTATACTTGGTATATCTTGCAACTCTTTCATGTGCTACTCTGCAATTATTTTCGATATGCATTTCTTTTTTTCTTCTTTTCAATTTGATCCCTCATTTGCCATCTCTTTCTATCCTACACCTTTTCTATAACATGTACGGTTTCCAATAATAAATGCTATGCAGGGTCGGTCTGATTTTTATTGGAATGTTTGAGATTCATGGCTTATGGTTGTGAGCCTATTTTGGTAGGCATTTCCCCTTTTAATTAACACACACCAGAGTTTCCAATTGAATAAGGTGCTTACTCTAAATCAACTCTAAATAAGTTGTTGATTTAATTTAAAATCATACAAGAAGTTATACGCATGTTGGTTCAATGCATGTTACATGGCTTCTAATTTATGAAATTTCCAACCAAATCACTAGGAGGCTTCTCATGGTGAGTAAATGACATTTAGCATTAAGCACTTTAGATTCCCTGCCAATTATCATTGTCTTGCAGATGATTAACCTAGCTGTCAATAGGGTGCAAGTGATGTCCTGAACAATTTTCTTTCTAGTGTGGTTTAGGTGAAAACCAGCACTAAGAAAAGAGAAGTATGGTTGAAAAATTAGTAGAAAGAAGTTGGAACTATATAGAAAACGTAGGGTTATAGAAAATCTCTAGTTTCCTTATATTATTCCGGAGAAAAATAATAAGAATAACAATGCTGACTGTAAAGTTTATTACTTATTTATACGAGACTTTCTTGCAAAAAAAGTTCTATTCCTGCCCTTTGATTTAAACCCTACAAATAACTAATAATCCTAGCCGTCCATCATATATCTAATACTTAATACATAAATAAAACTTAAATAATAAAATACTAAAAAATAATAATAAAGCTCCTACATCACTTTCCCTTGTGGAGTTTCTTTGCTTTCAGATGTTTGACAACCATTTGAACAGCTGGTTTTCCGACCAAGTGGCCTGCTTTTGTTAAGACAGTTGCAATGTTGTGCTCTTCTGGTTTGATGGTTATTTTACTATTTAAAAGATAAGATGCAATTGTAACCAGCTTCTGAGATTGCCAAATTAGGCAAAAAATGACTGTCAAGTCTTCTGCTCTAGGATGTCCCATTAACATCTATAACATTGAATTTGATCAGTGAATGACATTTTACTTTGATCCCATTCTATTGTCTTGAATGGGAATATTCAAGTATGCTCATTAACATTTTATTTTCGGAGTAAACAGGCCTTTGCAGCTCCTTTTTATGTTTTATTTTGCTAAGTTCTGACCTGAGGTGTAAAACTACGCAGCTCTTGAGTTCATCATCTTTTCTTCATAGAATCATAGTTAACTTGTGATTTACTACTTTTTTTCTTTTTTTTTTTTTTTTTTTTTGTCTTTCACATTGATTAATTTTCGAAAGTGCCAGTCTGTTAAATCATTTTTCCCCTCATGATACTTGGGTTCTTCAGGAAGGAGGTATATCAATCCTAAAATTTAATAATGATAAAGGAAGAAATGGTGATAGTCTTTCTGCTAGGCCTGCATCAGTGCAATGTGCCTTATCTATTCTTGAAATGGAGGTTGAGCAAATAAATAAGGGAAAATACAAGCATTATATACAGAAAGAAATTCATGAACAGCCAGAATCTCTGACAACTACCATGAGAGGGAGGCTTCTACGTGGAGGTTCCTGCAAGGCTAAGACTGTTCTTTTGGGTGGACTGAAGGATCACCTTAAAACAATTAGGCGTAGCCGAAGGATTGTATTTATTGGTTGTGGTACGAGTTACAATGCTGCTCTAGCTGCTAGACCCATCTTGGAAGAGCTCTCAGGTAACTGCTATTTGTCTGGGAACTATAATTCTGCACACCTTAAAATTCCTTATGTTCATTTTCAACTTCTTTGTTTGATTTATGTGGAAAATTAGGGGTGCCTGTTACAATGGAAATTGCTAGTGATCTATTAGATCGGCAAGGTCCTATATACAGAGAGGATACGACAGTTTTTGTCAGTCAATCTGGTGAAACGGCTGATACATTGCTTGCTCTAGAATATACGCTGGAAAATGGTGCACTATGTGTTGGCATCACAAATACTGTTGGGAGTGTAATAGCTCGCAATACACACTGCGGGGGTCGTATAAATGCTGGTTGTGAGATTGGTGTAGCAAGTACCAAGGTAAATACAGGATCAAGGAATCTTTGTCCGTTTGTTTTTTAGTTAAAAAACTCATGATGTTATTGATAGGCATATACAAGTCAAATAGTTGTGATGGCCATGCTAGCTTTGGCAATTGGAGGTGACACAATTTCTAAACAAGAGAGGAGGGAGGCTATAATAGATGGTTTATTTGACCTGCCAAGTTAGTCTAAAATCTTGCCCCTTTTACTATGCTTTTGTTTTATTTCTTTTATTATGATTTCCCCCTTTTCACTTCTTTTTTGTGGCTGTCTAATTTTGTGTTATGTTCTGATTTTACAGATAAAATCAGAGAGGTACTGAAGCTTGACCAGGAAATGAAGGATCTTGCAAAGCTATTGATTGCTGAACAGTCGCTTCTTGTCTTCGGGAGAGGATACAATTATGCAACTGCTTTGGAAGGTGCTCTAAAAGTGAAGGAAGTTGCACTTATGCATAGTGAGGGGATACTTGCTGGTGAAATGAAGCATGGTCCCTTGGCATTAGTTGATGAAAATCTCCCCATTGTTGTTATTGCTACCCGTGATGCTTGCTTCAGGTTTGTTTGTTTATTATTTGGGAGAAATTATATTATCTTAGTACATCAAATTGTTTGGCACTGACATCTCATGATTGCCAATAGTAAGCAGCAGTCAGTTATTCAGCATCTACGTGCCCGCAAAGGACGCTTGATAGTAATGTGTTCAAAAGGAGATGCTGCATCAGTGTGTCCTGGAGGCGGTTGTCGAGTAATTGAAGTTCCTCAGGTTGAGGACTGTCTTCAACCTGTGGTTAAATATAGTTCCATTTCAGGTATCATTCTCATAATTATTTTAGCTTGTTTGCTTATCATTAAATTTGCAGTTTAATGGAGAATGTATGTTAGTGAACTATACTTGAATCATGGTCGTTATGCATTCTGTAAGTGACAAGGCAATTTCATTCATTTATGTTCTTACATATGTATAGTTAATTATTACATTAATAATAAATTGTTTATGAATAAATATAGTAGTTGGCTATTGCAAGGTATCTGTGTATAGGGTACCCATTGCAAACCTCTCGTTCTTAAGGCAATTTTTTTACTCTTAACATGCTAATCAACCATAAACTTTGTGTATTTTGGTACAGTTACTTGCGTATCATCTCACTGTGTTAAGGGGATACAATGTTGACCAGCCTCGGAATCTTGCAAAAAGCGTGACCACACAGTGAAGAATGCTTACTGATGAACTTCAATAACGCACCTCTGTAAATTATTGGAGGGGGACACAGTACACATTCTTTTGCCTCTTATTTTCCTTTTTCAAATTATTTGCAAGATGAATTAATTAGGTATTTCTGAATTAAAAGTAGTGATGGTTTTATCATTTATGCTTACAGTGCTGTGGAAAGACATTCGTACTAAAATTTTGGGACTATATGACATAATGTTTGATGAAAGGGCTGAACCAGAAATAAGCCATTTTAGTATTTCTTGGTCCTTATCTTGAGTATGTTTTGATTCACAGGTGTCGACATCTATATTAATGCGTTGTTTAAGCCAATGAACAAAGCAGGTTACTTGAGATTAGTAATTTTCTCAAACTCAGTTTGCTAGTATCTCGCAGAATCAGTGTGGACTTTCTTTTTTCCTGTTTTAATCAATACAAGATTGGAGGCAAGGACGGGAATAATAAAAATAATAATAATTTTTCTCGAAATGTTTTTGAAAATCGTCCTGAACTTTTATATTTTAAATCCGAAAACGAGAGTCCCCACCAACCTTTTTATTTGGTGCGATTGGAACATCTTAAAACGTTTTTTATTTGTAAAACTAAATAGGTCTTCGAAATCCAAAAAATAGGTTAGGGAGTTGATTACGTGTGAGGAAGAGTTAGCTCTTTGATATGCCCAAAATTGGTACCAAGTCGATTTTTAAAAGGTCTTACTTGTTGAAAATTTGAAAATTCGGGTAGAAATTAAAATACGATCCTTAATGCATAATCAACCAATTTAATATTATTTTCAGAAGTCGAATTTTGTGAGGACGGCTCGTTATTTTGAAATTCGAGAAAGGAAGTCATGTCTAGTAAGTTAGGGCACAACATCTCAAATTTTTGAAACAACAAGCATCCCAATTTTTAAATCATATGTTTGATTATTTTTTAGAGAGAAAAATATTCGAATATTTCGATTCGAAGAAAAAATTGCACCTAATAAGTTAAGGCTCAATTTTTTAATCTCGAAATAACGAACATTACCTCTATTTTCAAAATTATTTAATTTATTAAAACCCAAATATATCTTTTAAAAAGATAAATAAATATGAATGATCAAATTAATAATTTAAATGATAAGACAACATGACATTGAAAATAACAAATAAATGTACAATGAAATAAAAATAATAAATTGAAACAAATTGAAAACACCAACTAGATAAAATAATATCAAAACAAATAAAAGAAACGCAATGCATAAAGCCAATAAACAATCATATATATATGCGTATTTAACACATAAACCAAATAAGTTAATACGTATATATATAAAAAAATAAATATAAAAGGATTGACTTGAAAATAAAAGAATCAAAATAATGACAAGAAATTCAAAAAAAAAGGATTTAAAAGAATTTAAAAGGTAAATAAATTCAAAATATTTAAAGATTTAAGGATAAATGAAAAACATGTTAAAACGAATTTGAAAGAAAAAGGAATTAAATTTGAATAGTAATTTTATTTTAAAAAAAAAAACAAATAGAAGATTTAAAAGGAGTTTGACAGATTCAAATTAAGAAAAAATAAAAGAGGGGCCAAATGGGAAATTTTCATATTGTTTTCAAAACAGTGGTTTGAGGATCAATTTTAAAAAAAATAAAATTAAGTTACGAATTTAAAAAAAAATTAAGGGCGAAATGGATTAATTTGAAATAAAACAAAATACAGAGGGGCTTAAAAAGAAATTTATCCTTTTGTAATTTTTAAAATGTCATCAAAACGACAACGTTTCAAAGCCAATGAAATTAGGCTTGAAACGGCGTCGCATGGGTTTCAAATCTGCTAAAGAGGACTGAATTTAAAGTCTTGGAAAAGCAAGAGGATCGCGAAGTAAAATTTCCCATTTTTTGGAAACGCACAGATCCTTTTGGATGGGTCGAGTTCTTTTCGGGTTGAAGCGCCAAACGGCGCCGTTTTGGTCACTGAGCATTGACGCCAAAATGATGCCTTTTGGAAGGGGTATTTAAATTAATTTTTTTTTGCTGAAAATTTCATTTCCTTCATTTTGTTTACAAAAAAAAAAAGACCTTTCTGCTCTCTTTTTCTCTATGGAGCTCCCCACTACCGATCTCAGTGTCGTCTCCTGGTCCGCCACTGATTCGCCGCTGCTCTGCCACCTCCGATCGTCGTAAACAGCCACACACGGCGACTAGGTAAGAAAAAAACCTTCTCTT
Source organism: Gossypioides kirkii (assembly GCA_005610355.1). Classification (NCBI taxonomy): domain Eukaryota; kingdom Viridiplantae; phylum Streptophyta; class Magnoliopsida; order Malvales; family Malvaceae; genus Gossypioides; species Gossypioides kirkii. The sequence goes on from CP032248.1 coordinate 30,234,720, forward strand.
TTTAAAGAAAAAACAGATCTCGGCTCAAATCTGAATTTTTATAAATACCCCTTTCATCAAAGCCCCTCACGAACATGAACGAGTTCGGAGGAACTCCGTTCGTGGCTACGACGGTAACGATGAGGAGAGAAGGTTTGAAACCCTAATCCCTCTTTTGTTCTATTTTATTTATTTTAAAACTGTTTCAAAAAGAAGAAAATAAATAAATAAATAAATAAAATGACAGAATATAAATAAGTTATATATAATATATACCTTGCACGAACTGAATTTTTGTGTTGCTAATATGTATTCTGATATATTATGGGTGCGTGTTTTGAAAGAACAAAATACAAATGAAATATCTACGAATATACTTCGTGTTTTTATTAATTTCTGGTGATTGTTCTTCGTAAAATCTGAAGATGAAGAAGAAGCCCTTACAATCGATTTGCTTAGGCTTTATATAGCCGAATACAATTTGTTTTTTTGCATTTGTTATTTACTCTTGTTGTTTTGCTATTTGTCTCTGTGTTTTCTCTCTTTTGCAGGTATCTGAAGGTGGCAGAGGCGTGGTGGTCTCGTGTCTAGTGCGGTGGCAGGGGCGTGCTTCGACGTGGCATGAAGGCAGTGACGATTGGAGGCTAGGGTTTCTATTTTAGGGTTTCTTGGCATGCTTAGGATAATGGGTTTTGAGCTTTAGATGTTGGGCTTAGGTTTAGGTAATTGGGCATAGTGGTATTTGGGTTGTTTGGATTTGGTGTTTGGTTTTTTTATTTTGATGTAACTGGACTTTTTAATTAAATAAATTTTAATTTAAAATGTTTTATCATTCTGTTTTATTTTTGTTTTGGATTTGGTTTGGGCCCGGATAAATTGGGCCTTTTACAGTTGCCCCTTTTTGCTTGTTGTCGTGTAACGGGAATGGAGCAAAGACTAAAAGGAGGATCAATTTTGTTCGGTCCTACTAAATTTGGCTTCTTCGGTTCTTCTTCTTTAAGTAATCCGCTTTTCGCTTCATTGGTCATCCAACTTCACTGTATCCGCTTCTCTACATCTTTAGGAAGATAGGATTTAGTGTCATGACTTTATCTTGCCCCATGTCAACTTCAAAAAGATAAAATTTGTTGTTGTAGCTTCACTCCATTCCACTGCAACTTCAGGGAGATTGAGATTCGCTATTTGTTTTAACCCACTTCTCTGTACCCCACTAGGAAGATAAGATTTGAAGTTTCACTGCACTCCACTGTATCCCCAGGGACGTTGAGCTCGGGTTCATTGTTTTGATTCAACACACTGTTTTGACCTACTTCTTTGTATCTCATCAGAAAGATGGGGTTTGAAGTTTCACTCACATTGAGCTTCACCTTATTGTTTGGGTCCACTTCTCTGTATCTCATCAGGAAGATGACCACTTCATTGTTTGACCCGCTTCTCTGTATCTTATCAGGAAGATGGGTTTTCGAAGTTTTACTCACATGCGCTCTGCTTCATTGATTTGGTCCACTTCTCTGTACCTCACCAGGAAGATGACCGCTTCATTGTATCTAACCCACTTCTCTGTATCTCATCAAGAAGATGGGGTTTGAAGTTTCACTCACATTGAGCTTTGCTTCATTGATTTAATCTACTTCTTTGTACCTCACCAAGAAGATGATCGTTTCATTGTCTAACTCACTTCTCTGTATCTCACCAGGAAGATGGGATTTGAAGTTTCACTCATATTTGAGCTTCACCTCATTATTTTGGTACACTTCTCTGAATCTCACCAGGAAGATGATCACTTCATTGTTTGATCCACTTCTCTGTACCTCACTAGGAAAATGGGGTTTGAAGTTTCACTCACATTTGATCTTCACCTTATTATTTTGGTACACTTCTTTGAATCTCACCAGGAAGATGACCACTTCATTGTTTGATCCACTTCTCTGTACCTCACTAGGAAGATGGGTTTGAAGTTTCACTCACATTTGAGCTTCACCTTATTATTTTGGTACACTTCTCTATATAGATGACCACTTCATTGTTTGACCCACTTCTTTGTACCTCACCAGGAAGATGGGGTTTGATGTCAAAGCTTCATCTTGCTCTTACTATAACTTTCGAGAGATAAAGACTTGCTATTGCAGTTTTGATCTGATCCATTGTAACTTCGAGGTAGAAGATTTACCATCACGGCTTTAATCTGCCCTTTTTTGGCTTTTAGGGTATAAGATTTATTGTTACGGCTTCGATCTTTCCCATCACATCTTCATGGTATCGGGTTCGCCGTTACGGCCTCAACCTTTACCTTCATATCTTCACGGTATCGGGTTCGCTGTTCCAGCCTCAACCTTTCCCATCACATCTTTTAAGGTACTGGGTTCGCTATTGCAGCCTCAACCTTTCCCATCACATTTCATGGTACCATATTTGCCGTTGCGGCCTCAATCCTTCCCATTATATCTTCTAAGGTACCGGGTCCGCCATTGTGACCTCAACCTTTCCCTTCAAATCTTCATGTTTCCTTGGTTCATTTCGCCATTTCGTGGTAACGAAACTTGTAGAATATGCTTTAATGGGTCTCTATGTAGACCAGATTATTAGGATGCCATGATCAGGATGAATCAAATGCTCCTAAACTAGTGGGTATGAATGATGAATGCAAAAATGTCATTTTTGAGAAATGATTTTATATTTTTGTCCTTAGCCGACATCGTTTGTCGTTTGTCTAAGTCCTATCACTGACGTGTTATCATATTCTTCTTTTGATATGGTACCTTTGACATGAAACCTAAAGAGGTAGTCGTAGTTTGAACTATTTGTTTCAAGACCCTTCTAACCCTCGGGTTTGGTTATTTCCAACTAGTGGTCCTATTTCAGGTCCTTGTACTATTTAGAAATTTTTCAGAATGATATACAAAAATCCTTTTATTCCTTATATCGTAGACCACTAACCGTTACTTCAAATGAAAAGATGCTTGAATCAAGGTTATAAGGTGGATGAAATTGATTTTGATTGCAAACAAAGGTCGCATGAGTGAAAAGATCGTTGGTTCATTAATCGCTATTTTGATGCAGAAATGCTTGAACATGGTCGCAAGGCGAATGTAATTTTATTGGAGACAAAGCTCACATGAATGCTAAAGATTAAAAATGACCCATGCTGGCCAAAGTTGCCAAACAAAAGGTGAACAAAGAATGTAATTAGGTGCCCCAGATATCAAAGTATGAGCTTCGCGGAGCAAACTTGATTAGGACCATTCTGAGCTTGACATGTGTCCATGAAACTTGGAGTACTTTTTCGATGCCTCAAGGTGTAAAGTTTCTCCACCTTGCTGCTTTTGAGAAAAAAAGACCAGTTCATGCCCCTTTCTTTTGTTCTTAATTGAGCAGCCCTTTCAGGTTTTCAACTCAAATCTCCTTAAGTTTCGAGATGTCCTTTACGGATTTTCACCTCGACCTCTCCTCTCTTTTCTTTCTCTTTTGTTGTTTTTTTTTCTTTTGTCTTTTCTTTATCTTTTTTTGGTGAAATTTTTTCCACCGAGTTTGAGTTCATGAGGCTAGGCAGGTCTTTGCCGTCTATCTCGGCCAAAATCGAAGTTTCTCTCAAAAGGTTTTTTTCTTCACCTCATGAGGCTTTTCCAAATTCGACATCCATTTTCTTTGGAAGCCTTTTGTAAGCAAGATCTTTTTCAAAACCACGACTTCCTTGTGGAATTCTCTTGAGCGGATCCTTCTTTGTTATTGGTACATTTGATCATGACGGATGACCTTTAGCATTTTTCAATCAAGTTTAACTGACCTTATTTGGATTGAATCAATTCTTCTTTATCCATTCTAACAAAATTTTGTTTGGAAAGAAACTCGACTCCAATGGGCGAGAACCTTCTATTTTGTAAATCATCGGGAAAGGTGTTGCCCCAGCAAAGTCTCGATTGATGTTCAATAAATGTAGAGAGAAAATGATAACTTCTCATGCCAATCTTTGTAGGTCTCGATCTTCTTGATATTCTTATTAACTGCCTCTATTGCCCCATTCACTTTTGGGAAAACTGGTGCTGAATTTGCGATGTTTGATTTTGAACTAACTGTAGACCCTTACTCTCGAGTGTAGATCTTATGACATCGCCATAAAAAGCAACTTTTACCAATCTTGGTGAATTAATTATTGATCACGAAGATAAATTTATGCTCATTGAATCCTTTGGCAAAATTATCCTGATGACGTCCAAGCTCCTGATAGAAGAAGACCATGACGTGAAGAGGTGAAGGAGATGCCCTTTGCGGGTTTTCATTCTGACTTTTTCCTTCATTTCTTTTTTTTTCTTCTATTTTTTTCTTGGGTTTCAAGATGCCCTTTGCGGGTTTTTTATCTTAACCCTTTTTTCCCTCTATTTTTTTGATAACACGTCAGACCTCATTCTTCGAAGTTTCTGCTTGAACTGGATTATATTCTTCCTTTATGGGAGCCTATGCGTCATGACATCAGTTCCTTAAACCCGATGTTGAAGCCCAATTTATCCGGGCCCAATGAATTTAGTTTTAAAATTAGATTTATTTTGGATTTAAATTTGTATACAATTTAAATCTATTATAAATTAAATTTAAAATTAAATTAAATGTCCATTTACAAAAATAAGTCCATTTACAAAAGCCCAAATTACAATAGCCCGAATAAGGCCCAAACCCAAATACAATAAACCCAATTTACCCCAAATTACAGTAGCCTAATTAGCCCAAACCCTAAATCTAAACAGAAGGCCATCTGCCCACTTGCATCAAGCCGCCTCCACCTCAGCCAATTGCAGACCGCCACGTCATCGTCTTCAACACCACCTCCAGTCAACTTTCACTACCACCAGCTGCTCCAACTGCTGCTGTCACCGCCACTATTTGCACCTGCAAAAGAAAAGAGAGATTAGGACTAGCATTTAAATGTACAAAACAAAATTGCATGATGGGATATTTGGCTATAAAAGCCAAATTGATTTCGATTGTAAGGGGTTCGGACCTTTGATTGAACAAAAAATCAATACACAGTACAAACTCTTGAAAAATCTATACAAGCAGACTTTCGAAACATTAACAACAAGAGGAATTAGTAACAAGCAGAGACATTTGAGCAGATACATCAAACAATCGAAACAGATTCATAGTCTCAAGCCAGGTACGTTTAACATGCATTCAATGTCATTTAGATTTTAAAGTTTTAAGACCCATCAGTTTCAAAGGTGCATTCAATACCCCCATCGTTATTATTATCTCTATATTTTCAAAAGGTGCAATAAATACATACATTAAAGTTCTTAAATAACATTAACGATATTAATAGTAATACTAATAATAATTTATAATATTAAATAATATCATTAATAGTAATACAGTAATTAATGATATTATTAATTAATAAATAAATAAGAAATAAAAAAAGAGAAAATGAAAGGCCCCTTTTTTGGTTCCTGTCACTGTCATCGAAGCATCGTCGCCGGCGTCTTCTCCGTGCACCGCCACCGCCTCGGCATGCATGGATCTGCAAAAAAAAGAGGATCAAAAGAACTAAATAGTTTTAGAATCTTTAGGGTTTAAACAAAAAAGGAACTTAAAAGGAAAGGTTTTTAAAAAAGGGGGCACAGATCTGGTTCGAAAACCAGATCTGATTTAAAAATGAAACAAAAAAGAAGCGGAATAAGAGAAGAAATAAAGTGAAAATGGAGTAAAAATCAAAAAGGAAAAAAAAATAAAAGGAAATCTTACCTCAGTCGGTGGTCGGACGGCGCGTGTAAGTCCGTCGACGGTCGAGTTTGACTGGAGAGGAGCCGGGGCGACGGAGCGTGGCCAAGGCACCGACGACGCGCCCTCACGCGCAGGTTCAACGGCGACCGAAGAAGGCCGGGGCATGGCCGGCCTTGGGGGGTAAGGGGAGAGTTGAGAGAAAAAGAGAGAGGGGGGGCTAATTTTCAGAAAAATGAAAAAAAAAAAATAAAAATAAAACCCTAAATTACTATTTATAATACTCGGGGTCCCGACCCGATCCGACCTGTTATGTTTTCGTTAAATGGTTATTTGCGTGTTTGGTCCTTCCGCATTTTTTAATTGTTTTAATTTAGTCCTTTTCATACTTTTAATTATTTCTAATTTAGCCCAGTAATTTTGTTTACTTTTCAATTTAATCCTTTAACATTTTGAATGAACCAGAAGCTGCCACGTGGCACTATTTTGGCTTATTTTACAATTAGTCCCTTTTATTTTTAGTTTATTTTAATTTGTTCCTTAAATCAACTTCTGTTTAATTACAAAATTGACCCAAGAATTTTTTAAGATTTACAGATTAGTCCTTTGACTTCTAAATGTCTGTGGGGCTGCCACATGTCATCTTTTCTTGGTTTTATTATTTTATAGGTCCTTACACTGTCCAAAAATTACCATTTACCCCCTAACTTTCTAAAATCCCATTTTAAACCCGATTTCACCAAAATTACCATTTTACCCCCAAACTTTCCAAAATTCCATTTTTAACCCCGATTTTACCAAAATTACCATTTTACCCCTGAACTTTCCTAAATCCTATTTTTAACCCCGATTTCACCAAATTACCATTATATACCCTCAAACTTTCTAAAATCCCACTTTTAACCCTGATTTCACCAAAATTATCATTTTACCCCCCTAAACTTTCCAAAATCCTACTTTTAACCCCATTTCACTATAAATTACCATTTTAACCCTCGAACTTTCCAAAATCCCATTTTTAAACCTAATTTTACCAAAATTACCATTTTACCCCTAAATTTCCTAAAATCCCATTTTTGACCTCAATTTCATCAAAAATTACATTTTTACCCCCGAAAGTCAAAAATTACCATTTTACCCTCGGGCATCCAAAGGTCCCATTTTCGAACCTGGTCGCATCGTTTTTCTTCATCATTAAATACTTGCATTTATTTTAACCATTATGCATTTGCATGTTACATTTTCACATTCTATTTATCTGCTTATTATCTTGTTTCATATTCAATTTCTCTTATTAATTGCTATTCGATGCTTAAAACTTACACGCTCATTTTCAAAGTATTTTCAAAGACGAGGCAATATTCCTCTCATGTGAAAGCTTCGATAAATCATGCCCTAACGTGTCGGGTGTGATTTTTTGTATAACTCACACGCGTCGAACATCCTTTTTAAGATTTTTATACTCGTTAACCCCGAGATTCTGATAAGATCGTGTCCTAACGTGCTGGTCACGATTTTAATTCTCTGTGAAAATCGAAGTAAACGGGTACTCCATACTTGAACCCTTTAAAAACTATGTGTTGGAGGATTACATTTTAAATTTAATACGAAATTTTCAAACTCTCGAAAATAGATCTATATCATCACAAATAACTTTAAGAACGAGGCAATGTCCTTCCGTGTGAGAACTTCGAAGAATCGTATTTTAAATTTTTACACGAGTTTTAAATTGTTTTCATAAAATAAGACCCGAAAATAATCATGTGGTACCAATTTTTGAGCGTATAGGGGTGCTAATCCTTCCTCGTGCGTAACCGACTCTCGAGCCTGTTTCTCTGGATTTCGGAGACCCACCTTTTTTAACGTTTTAAAACGTTTTATGGTGATCCAATCACACCTAATAAAAAGATTGGTGGCGACTCCCATTTTTATCTTATTTCAAAAATACTTAAAATGATTTTCTTTCGAAGCCCCGTTCTCGAGGTGGTTTCGATAGTTGGCGACTCCACTGGGGACTTTTCAAAATAAACGAGAGTCAAGCCAAAATTGATAATTTTTGAGTCCTTTTTGAGAACTTTTTAACTTCGGTTTTTTAACGTACGATCCTCGGTATTTTTGTGTGGTTTTTTACCGTGTGATATTGCTAGTGTAATTTTGCATCCATGTGCATTGCGATACTACCCTTTTAAGTGAAAGCGAGAAACTACTCCTTCGTGAGGTCTTCACCTCCGTGCAGGATGGTAGATCGCTTTCGGGATTACAAAGTACCCTTATTTTCGTGAAGTTTTCACTTCCGTGCAAACATGCGAGAAATGCATCCCCCTAAACCGAACTCGTTCGTATAAGCCTGTAATGGGTGAGGATAGAGGAATCTGCTGGTTTGGGTACCCTTTACTTTAGAACCTCAACTACATATAGTGAGCCGTAAGCACTCACCTTAGATGGAGTTAGGTCGAGCCTTGTTAGTACCCGAAATACTTTTTAGGTTCTGTGTTATATATTTGTGTGCTGATTTTGTTTTATTTATCACCTGCTACTAACCATGTTTGTTTTGCCTCTTTCACTTGCATTGCATCATCATAAATGAAAAGGTGTTGATTTAAATCCGTTTTACCCGACTAGGCAGTTTCATCATGGAGAAGGATTCCTCGATAAAGTAAAAGATAATATGGTGACGCGCCTATGTCTGAGGAGCAGCAACGAGGGAAAGGTGACAGCCTGAAAGAGGGGCATTTGTCAGAATTCTGGGACTATACTCGTATCAATGTGACACAAAACAACTTGCAAGAGTTGAAAGAGATTTGGGGACAGTGGGACAATGAGATGAAACAGATGTTTTTTCAAGACTATGGAGATCTATCTTACTTGTTGGAAGTCAAGATCGACAAACACCTTTTCCGAGCCCTAACTCAACATTGGAACCCCGGATATAGTTGCTTCACCTTCGGACACTTAGATTTGACACCTACTATAGAAGAATATACTGCTCTGATCCGATGTCCAAGGATCCAAGTCGATAAGGCATATTTCAAAGACGTGAGTGTTCCAACATTGTTAAAGAGACTGATAAACGCAACGGGGATGAGCGAGCAATGGGTTACTCCTTGTATAAAAGTAAAAGGAGACAACCGGTGCATTACTTGGAAAAGTTTACGAGACTTGATCGTGACACACCCCGACATGAGAAAGCGCATTGACATTTTTGCCCTCAGTATATACGGGTTGGTCTTGTTCCCGAAAGCATTGGGGCACGTGGAAGATGCAGTAGTAGCATTATTTGATCGACTCAGTAGAGGAATTACACCCGTCCCTGCCATCATGGCAGAAACTTTTCGCTCGTTGAGTGCTTGTCGGAGGGAAGGAGGGAAGATTTATCGGCTGCGCACAACTCTTGATAGTTTGGTTTCACAGCCATTTCTGGAAAGTGGAGAAATTTTCTTGTAAAGTTTTCTCGACCGACTTCTCCGCCCTTGAAGAGTTTTGTGGCTTTGCAACGAGAGCTGAAAGCATCTGAAGAAAGGTGGGCGGCTGTTTCCCAGAATCTACAAGACGAGGACGTTCAGTGGTGCGCCCCTTGGTTTCTTCCTGATGAAGTCCTTTACCACTGTGGCGATTTCGATTTGGTCCCGTTACTCGGAGTTTAGGGTGCCACTGGGTATGCCCCTCTGCTCGTTTTGAGACAACACAAGACAAGACAGTTCATCCCTGTAACTCATGGTCTGGCACAGTGCGAGTTTTCGTATAAGGGGAATGATTATAAGAAGAAGGTCCGAGAGGTGGCAAATGCGTGGAAAAGGGTACAAAGAATGAAGAAGTTCAGTGCGAACCCTTTAATCACCTCGAACTACGATTAGTGGAGGAGCAGGAGGGTTAACGACAACATTCCCGCGCCTAATCCAGAAAATGTTCGTCCAGTAGAAGAATGTCTTGAAGAAGCTCCTTCAGAGGTAGATGTCCTTAAACAAGATTTTGAAAAGAAAAACTCGGAGTTTGGTAAAATGATAGAGGTATTGGAGGAAGATAAAATGAAACTGGGGCTAGATGTAGATTTCCACAGACCAGAGGCGGAGAAGCTGAGAAAAGGAAAGAACAAAGCCGAAGAGGACCTCGAGGACTTAAAAAAGCATTACAAGAAGCTTCGTCAGTCTATGAAAATTACAGGTCTGGGCAAGACATCCGAGCAATGGCGCCAGGAGATTCAGATACAGAAAGCCCAAGCGGAACAATGGCAAAGAAGGTTCCAAGATGGTCAGGCCCGTGAAAACGCCTTGAAGGGGAAATTGCTAGAAAAAACAGGTCGAGAAGACTGAGATGAGAGCTAAGATGACCAGCCAGCCTGGAAGCAAGGATAGAAGAATTAGAAGAGTCGTTACGAAGGCATCGTAATCGAAATACTGTACTGGAACTCAAAGCCTGCATGGCTGAAAAGCAAGAGTTAAGGTAAAGAGTGCAAGAATTGGAAGCCACACTCCACAGCAATGAAATTCGATTCGAGATTATGGAAAGAAATTTGGAAACTAGTGAATGGCAGGCTCGTCAAGCCCAGAGGGCAATCGGGGAAAGAGATCATATAATGGGGAAAGCATTGACTCAGATGAGAGAAGCTGCAGATCACGTACAGGAATTGGCTGCTGAAGCTGATGTTTTGAGTCTTCAATACGAATCCAAGTCGGAGCGAGGAAAGAAGTTAGCTAGGCTTTTAGAAAAGGTTAAAGCTCTAGGACAAAAGGCCAAACCATTTGTGTAACTTCTGTTTATGTAAAGATTTTTCTCTCTCGAGAAGTTGCTCTAATGGAAAGTGGATTTTGGAATCAATGCCTTTTCTTGCATTGCATGCATTTCATTTGCATCTTGCATATTCGGGCATGACAATACTAATTAATTAAAATTAATAACTAGTTAACACCAGTCATCATTGAAAATACGCACCAGTATTATACCAGCAAGAAAACAAAAGCCATGGAACAACGGCTTGAGCAAATCCAGAAAGAACTTCAAGATCAGATGCAGGAGCAAATGGCAGCAATGTGTAGGGAAATGAGGAACCAATTTTCGGAGGTACAAAAGAGTTTGATGACAGAACTAGCGCAAGTAAAACAAAGCATGGATGATAAAGGAAAAAGCCCTGCTATTGAGGACGACGAAGACCCGAGTGTTCCTCCGGGCTTTACACCAGTACACGACCCAGCCTTACAAGAAATACCGGTCAAAGAAGCCCATGTCATCATTAGGCCACAACAGCAGACCACAAGCACATCAGGGCTTGCTAACTATGTAGTCGGATCTGGGTCAAACCCAGAAGATAATGCTTCAAACCTGGGAGTTCCAGATTTTGATGAGATGATAAAAGGGGACCTCCCTAGGCAAATGGAGGAAAAGTATAGGCTATTGGAGGAGAAAATTCAGGCAATACAAGGAATTGAAATTCTTCTTACGGAGTGGATGCCAGATAATTGAGTCTAGTTCCAAACTTGGTTCTCCCCCAAGTTTAAAGTGCCTGAATTCGAAAAATATCACGGAACGAGCTGCCCAGAAACACATCTGACCATGTTCTGTAGAAAAATGGCGGGGTATGTTCACAATGATCAACTGCTGATTCACTGTTTTCAAGATAGTTTGGCCGGATCGGCGGTCAGATGGTATAACCAACTGAGCCAAGCGAAGGTTCGTTCATGGAAAGATTTGGCACAAGCTTTCCTGAAACAATATGGTCATGTGATCGAGATAGGCCCCGATCGGCTCACATTACAGAACATGGAAAAGAGATCAACGAAATTTTTAGACAATACGCACAGCGATGGAGAGAAATGGCAACACAAGTACAGCCACCGTTGACAGATAAAGAGACCACAATGCTGTTTGTCAATACCCTTAAAGCCCCCTATCTTAATCATTTGCTGGGAAACGCTACCAAAAGCTTTGCCGACATGGTCATCTCAGGAGAGATGATTGAGAATGCAATTAAAGCTGGAAAAATCGAGGCGGGAGAAAATGCTAGAAGACCTGCCCCTAGAAGAAGAGATAACGAGGTTAACAATACCAGTGTATACCAGCCTGGTGATGTCAAACCCTTCATATCAAGTCAGCCTAGGGCACCAGTAGTGAATCATCAAAACGCCCCGAGACGAGAACCGAGTGTTAGGCCAAAAATTCAATACACTCCACTTCCAGTGTCGTACAAAGAACTCTACTAATAATAATTTATAATATTAAATAATATCATTAATAATACAATAATTAATGATATTATTAATTAATAAATAAATAGGAAATAAAAAAGAGAAAATGAAAGGCCCTTTTTTTTGGTTCCTGTCACTGTCACCGAAGCATCGTCGCCGGCATCTTCTCCGTGCACTGCCACTGCCTCGGCATGCATGGATTTGCAAAAAAAAGAGGATCAAAAGAACTAAATAGTTTTAGAATCTTTAGGGTTTAAACAAAAGGAACTTAAAAGGAAAGGTTTTTTAAAAAGGGGGCACAGATCTGGTTTTCGAACAAAAATGAAACAAAAAAAAGCGGAATAAGAGAAGAAATAAAGTGAAAATGGAGTAAAAATCAAAAAGGAAAAAAAATTTAAAGGAAATCTTACCTCGATCGGTGGTCGGACGGCGCGTGTAAGTCCGTCGACGGTCGAGTTTGACTGGAGAGAAGCCGGGGCGATGGAGCGTGGCCCAAGGCACCGACGACGCGCCCTCACGCGTAGGTTCAACGGCGGCCGAAGAAGGCCAGGGCATGGCCGACCTTGGGGGGTAAGGGGAGAGTTGAGAAAAAGGATGAGAGGGGGGTTTAATTTCAGAAAAATGAAAATAATAATAAAAAATAAAACCCTAAATTACTATTTATAGTACTCAGTGGCCAGACCCGATCCGAGTCGACCCGCCTCTAGGATCGGCGTGTTTTCGTTAAATGGTTTATTTACGTGTTTGGTCCTTCCGTAATTTTTAATTGTTTTAATTTAGTCTTTTTCAAACTTTTAATTATTTCTAATTTGGCCAAGTAATTTTGTTTACTTTTCAATTTAATCCTTTAACATTTTGAATGCACCAGAAGCTGCCACGTGGCACTATTTTGGCTTATTTGTGCAATTAGTCCCTTTTATTTTTAGTTTGTTTTAATTTGGTCCTTAAATCAACTTTTGTTTAATTACAAAATTGACCCCAAAATTTTTCAAGATTTACAAATTAGTCCTTTGACTTCTAGATGCCTGTGGGGCTGCCACGTGTCACCCTTTCTTTGTTTTATTGTTTTATAGGTCCTTAGACTGTCCAAAAATTACCATTTTACCCCCAAACTTTCCAAAATCCCATTTTTAACCTCGATTTCACAAAAATTACCATTTTACCCCCAACTTTCCAAAATCCCATTTTTAAACGCGATGTTACCAAAAATTACCATTTTCCCCTAAACTTTCCAAAATCCCATTTTTAACCCCAATTTTACCAAAATTACCATTTTACCCCCGAACTTTCCAAAATCCCATTTTTATCCCCGATTTTACCAAAAATTACCATTTTACCCCCAAACTTTCCTAAATCCCATTTTTAACCCAATTTTACCAAAATTATCATTTTACCCTTAAACTTTCCAAAATCCCACTTTTAACCTCGATTTCACCAAAATTACCATTTTACCCTCGAACTTTCCAAAATCCCAATTTTAACCCTGATTTCACTAAAAATTATCATTTTACCCCGAACTTTCGAAAATCCCATTTTTAACCCCGATTTCACCAAAATTACCATTTTACCCCTAAACTTTCCAAAATCCCACTTTTAACCCCGATTTCACTAAAAATTACCATTTTACCCTTGAACTTTCCAAAATCCCATTTTTAACCCTAATTTTACCAAATTACCATTTTACCCTTAAATTTCCTAAAATCCCATTTTTGACCTCGATTTCATCAAAAATTACATTTTTACCCTCGGAAGTCAAAAATTACCATTTCACCCTCGGGCATCCAAAGGTCTCATTTTCGAACTTGGTCGCATCGTTTTTCTTCATCATTAAATACTTGCATTTATTTTAACCATTATGCATTTGCATGTTACATTTTCACATTCTATTTATCTGCTTATTATCTTGTTTCATATTCAATTTCTCTTATTAATTGCTATTCGATGCTTAAAACTTACACGCTCATTTTCAAAGTATTTTCAAAGACGAGGTAATATTCCTCTCGTGTGAAAGCTTCGATAAATCATGCCCTAACGTGTCGGGTGTGATTTTTCGTATAACTCACACGCTTCGAACATCCTTTTTAAGATTTTTGTACTCGTTAACCTCGGGATTCCGAGAAGATTGTGTCCTAATGTGCTGGTCACGATTTTAATTCTCCATGAAAATCGAAGTAAAAGGGTACTCCGTACTTGAACCCTTTTAAAACTATGTGTTCGAGGATTACATTTTAAATTCAATACGAAATTTTCAAACTCTCGAAAATAGATCTATATCACAAATAAATTTAAGAACGAGGCAATGTCCTTCCGTGTGAGAACTTCGAAGAATCGCACTTTAACGTGTTAAGTGAGATCTTCGTAATTCATGCGAGTCGGATATCCTTTTAAAAAAGGAGCTTTCAAAATACTCTTCAAATCTAATAATTATATACAAAGTGACTTTATAACCAAAAGAAGAAGCGATGTTCCTTTCGTGTGAAAGCTTCGAAATTTCATACCCTAACGTGTTGGGTGTGATTTTCGTATGGTTCATATGATAGAACGCTCTTTTTAAAAAATGTCCCGAAATGTCCCGCAGTTTTGAAACATCGAGAATTTAGTGCCCTAATGTGTTGGACACGACTTCTAATTCTCATAAAGGATCGGAACGCGAGGACGAATTTTCCTTAAAAGTCTTCTTTTGAAATTATACGAAGCCGTCTAAAATAAACATCGTATTTTAAATTTTTACATGAGTTTTAATTATTTTCATAAATAAGACTCGAAAATAATCATGTGGTACTAATTTTTGGGCGTGTGGGGGTGCTAATCCTTCCTCGTGCGTAACCGACTCCCGAGCCTGTTTCTCTGGATTTCGAAGACCCACCTTTTTTAACGTTTTAAACATTTTATGGTGATCCAATCACACCTAATAAAAAGATTGGTGGCGACTCTCATTTTATCTTATTTCAAAAATACTTAAAATGATTTTCTTTCGAAGCCCCGTTCTCGAGGTGGTTTCGACACCCGACATGGTTTGATAGGACCATGTGAAGACCTTTTTGAATTCTCGAAGTAGCTCTACGAGATCTCGCTTTATTTTTAGAGAGATACAAGTCCTAATTTTCATATTTTTATCACTTTTTCATTTTCATTCCTCAAACTTGCAATTTCTGCTGATTCTTTGTTAGGTAATATTTGATTCTTGTCTTGCTCAAATGTTCGTAGCAGATCGGGAGACAAGTTACATTCTTAATCATCTTCAAAGTCTTGAAGTTTTTCTAGACACATGTTCTTCTCAAAAGGGGCTTTGAGTCAACAGTAGTGTCGCTCATATCCTTGATATCAAGGGACCCGACATATGGATAAGAGAAACTCAAAAAATAAATGAATTTAAGAATAATTAGCCATACGGCTGAAAAAGAAAAGCAAGATGCTTGCCAAGTGGGACACAAAAAAATGCATCATTTTCATCGAAATAAAAGTAGTGGTAATGTGCCCTTTGTAAAAGGATCCCTATTACTCTCGGCTTAGAGTGATCAGTGTGTTTTGAATATTACTTTGGAAAAAGTCTTAAAAACTACAGGAAGCTCCTCCATAGTCTAGCTGTCCAAAACACTTCCAAGGGTGTTAGGACGAACTCTCGCTTGGTTCCACTCTTAGTATGACTTTTGCTCAATTTTTTACATTCCTAAATTACCTTGATTTATCATTTTTCCTCTCAATCTTTATTTAGGGTTGGTGACTCACTCACACACGAATGTTTCAGATATGTGGGATCTTATTAAAATTTAATGTATGAAGTGCAATGCAAATGAATGATAAAATACATGCATAAAGGCGATGATTCTTGGATCCATTCCATTAGAACAACTTTACTAGAAAATGAATTTCTGTACATAAGGCAGGTACATGTATGGTCGTGCCTTAATGCTCAAAGTCCTAATCTTCCAAGCTAATTTTGTTAGCCCTAGTTTTTCAAGTATTTTGATATAACAAAAAGTATATTAAAAATCCCTACTTAAATTTGTAAAACTTGTTCATAAGTCCTTAAAATTATTTTCAAAGTGTTAGACAAAATAAAATCTTAAAAAGCCTTGAAATAACTTTTTTTTGAAGTTTGGAAGATTTCTACCGATACTTAGTGGAAAAGTATTGGTAGAATACAAAGTAGAAAACCTTTGTAAATGCTTCAGACTTCTACCGGTAGAACAGGACAAACTACCGATACCTGCCTGACTTGTACCGATACAACCATAACTTATACCGGTAGAACAAGCTCTAGAGAGCAAAAAAGTTACGGCCTGGGACTTCTACCGATACAACCATGACTTCTACCGGTAGAACAAACTCCAGAGAGCAAAGAAGTTGTGGCCTGGGACTTCTACCGATACCTTGAAGGCTTCTACCGAAACAAGTCAAGTCAGTAGCCAAAGTTCAGCATCCCCTACACTTCTATCGATACTCTGATGGGCTCTATCGATACCAAATGAAACCCTCAGAGTTATACTGATACAAGGTTGGATCTACCAGTACAACGACTCCAACGGTCACTTTGGACAAAGGATTCTACCGAAACAACAAAGCTACTGTCTGTATTAAATACTAGTTTTAATGGCTGCAACGTCTCTAATTTATTTCTAATGGCTACAAACGTCCACAAAGTTGTTAGAGGACTTAAATTCAAGGTCAAAGATCCTTATTAAAGTTTAACAAAGACAAGAAACAAGTGCTTAACTTTGAAAAACTTATTTTTCCATCTTTCATCAATCTTCTAGCAAACTTTTCTTGTACACACTTGTGGGTTAAGTTTTTAATCATTCTTTCAAGTGTTGTAACTTTGTGTGAGAGTGCTTATTTGTTGATCATTTGCCTTTTGGAGGTACATTCTCATTCATTCTTATTTTTGCTTATTTTGTGAGGTGTTACTTAAGGTTTTGGGTAGAAAACCTTAACGGGTAGTGGTTCTATCTTACATTTAAAAATAGAGATTTGTAAGGTTAAACCTTGCTCTTAAAGGTTCAAATCTAGTGGATTTGGGAAATCCTTAGTTGAGGAAAGCTAAGGTAGTGGACGTAGGCAATTGAGGCCAACCACTATAAATTCTTGAGTCATTTGTATTTCTCATTTTACCAAAACTTTTTTAAAAACACCAATTCACCCCCTCTTGGTGTATTTCGATCATAACAAATTTTTTTGCTTCGATTTGACCCTGATTTCAAGGTTCAAATTGTCAATCTTGAATGGCTAAAGTTTACAAGTGGTTAGTCATTTCTCGCACTTGGTCGAATCCTTGCTTCGACATGGTCCCTATCTCAGACTTGCCCTTAAGAGCATTGGAGTCATTCCTCATTTATTTCCAATTTCTTTGGTTAAATCATCTTGTCTTTAGATCACCATAAATTCCTTCGACGGAGAGTAATCCTCGGAGAATGCTCGATAAGAGACTTTTTCGACTTTCAAAAATGGCCACGGAACCATACTAGCTAAAGTTGTGCTCTAATACATCTTCTTTTACCCCTTCTTTGATAGGTGTTTAGTGGCTAAGATTGCTAGAACATGAGTGATTCTCTTGTCAAGTTGGTCAAACAAATTTGCAACCATGTCCTCTACGTGCCCCAACACTTTAAGGAAGATGACTAACTCATACGAAGATGTCAACATTCTTTCTTGCATCTATGTGTACTATGTCTTGTAGGTTTTTCAAAGTAATGCACTTGTTATCCTCTTTCTCCTTTATCAGGACTGCAACCCAATGCTCTCTCAGTTAGAATAGGCCTTATTATTCTGAATCCTCGGGTAACAGAGTGATGTAGCATTTTCTTCTACTTTATGTTCATGTTTTTTGAAAGTGAAGCAACTAAGCTTGAGTAGGTAAGGCAAATCAACATATTCTAATTGGAACATCTGCCTCATTTCGTTCTCCATACTTCTTTTAGCTTTTGCAAATTGTTATAGGTTTTTATTTATTTGGGTGTAATCTCAAAACTCTGATATGTGCCCTATTGACAGGCCATCACCTTTCGTTATTGTTTTTCTTTAACCACATATGCAGTACCATGTTGATTTCTACCTTATCAAGAGATTCGTTTTCTTATGACTAGTTCTCTATTTAGCAATCGAACACGAATCAACACCCTTTTTAGATGGAAATGCAATGCAAATAGGTTCAAAATAAACAAATTAGTATGATTAATACAGGAATAAAACTTGAAAATAAATTACAATTAAAAGCAAAGAGACAAAATATAACCGTATCTCTTACCTTCTTCATGTAACCACTAAAGGTTTGGCACAATTCTACTTAAGGTAGGCTCTCATGGAATTATGTGCAAGTTAATAAAATGTGTTTTTTATGAATGCATGCATGCATAAGAAAGGCATTGACTCATAGCTCAATTCTATTAGAAAACTTTACTAGAAAATAAATTTCTTTACAGCAGGTAGATACGTATATGATTATGTCTTAATCTTCGTAGGAAATCATCCAATTTTGCCCTGGTTTATCATTTTTTGGTCCAAAATGTCAGCTTCAGTAGTTAAGTGATCAGTCACTTCTTGTAGTTGGTTTAAAGTTTGGTTCGTTGTGCGGTCTTCTTTTTTTCGTCTTACTCGTCTGGCAAATCATCGATTTTTCGTCTTTCTTTTGACCATATGCGCGCGACCATATTGTCTTCTACCTTATCAAGAAACTCGCTTTCTTATGACCAGTTTTCTTTTTAGTAATTGAGCTTAAATCTACACCTTTTCTTGTATCAGGATGTAATGTAAGCAACAAAAAAAGCAAAAGAAAACAAAAGGCAGTATGATAACAGAATATAGATATAAATAAAGAACCTAGGCCTGGGAGTCTGCTAACAGTTTGGTGTAATTCTATCCTAAGGTAGACACTTAAGGCTCATTATATATGGTTTAAGTTCTAGAGTAGAGATACCTAAACCAGCATATTCCTCGATCCTCACCCATCACTGGCTCATACGAACGAGTTCGGTTTAGCAGGACACATTTCCCATATGTTTGCACGGAAGTGAAAACTTCACGAAAACATAGGTACGGATGTAATCCCGAAATTAATTCACTATCCTACACAGAGATGAAGACCTCAGGAAGGAATAGTTTCTCACTTTCACTTAAAGGGTGTAGTAACAGATGCAAATGAATGCGAGTTTATACTAGTAGTAATATTATCACGGTATCACATAAAAAATGCAAAGGATCGCATATTAATTTAAACCGAGTTTTTTAACTTTTAATAAAAAGACCCAAGAAAAATTGACTTTCAACTTGACCCTCTTATTTTTTTCCCAGCGGAGTCGCCAAGCTGTCGAAACATTTTTGAAAATCATCCCGAACTTTTATATTTTAAATCCGAAAACGGGAGTCGCCACCAACCTTTTTATTTGGTGCGATTGGAACAGCTTAAAATGTTTTTTATTTGTAAAAACAAATAGGTCTTCGAAATCCAGAAAAATTGATTCGAGAGTCGATTACGAGTGAGGAAGTGTTAGCACCCTCACACACACAAAATTGATACCAAGTCGATTTTTAAAAGGTCTTACTTGTTGAAAATTTGAAAACTCAGGTAGAAATTAAAATACGATCCTTAATGCATAATCAACCAATTTAATATTATTTTCAGAAGTCGAACTTTGCGAGGAAGGCTTGTTATTTTGAAAATCGAGAAAGGAAGTCATGTCCATTGAGTTAGGGCACGACACCTCAAATTTTTGAAACAACAAGCATCCCAATTTTTAAATTACATGTTTGATTATTTTTTAGAGAGAAAGTATTTGAATATTTCGATTCGAAGAAACGACCGCATCTAGTAAGTTAAGGTTCGATTTTTTAATCCCGAAATAACAAACATTGCCTCTATTTTCAAAATCATTTAATTTATTAAAACCCAAATATATCTTTTAAAAGATAAATAAATATGAATGAACAAATTAATAATTTAAATGATAAAACGACATGACATTAAAATAACAAATAAATGTACAATGAAATAAAAATAATAAATTAAAACAAAATTAAAAACACCAACTAGATAAAATAATATAAAAGCAAATAAAAGAAAAGCAGTGCATAAAGCCAATAAACAATCAAATATATATATATAAATGCGTATTTAACACATAAACTAAATAAGTTAATATGTATTTATGTAAACAAATAAATATAAACGGATTGACTTGAAAATAAAAGAATCAAAATAGTGACAGGAAATTTTTTTAAAAAAGGATTTAAAAGGATTTAAAAGGTAACTAAATTCAAAATATTTAAATATTTAAGGATAAATGAAAAACATGTTAAAACGAATTCGAAAAAAAAAAGGAGTTAAATTTGAATAAATTTTTTTAAAAACAAACAAGATTTAAAAGGGAGTTTTACAGATTCAAACTAAGAAGAAATAAAAAAAGGGCTAAATTGGAAATTCTCATATTGTTTTCAAATCAATGGTAAGAGGACCAATTTAAAAAAATAAAATTAAGTTGCGAATTTAAAAAAAATTAAGGGCGGAGTGGATTAATTTGAAATAAAGCGAAATACAGAGGGACTTAAAAAGAAATTTATCCTTTTGTATTTTTAAATGTTATCAAAACGTCGACCTTTCAAAGCCAATGAAATCAGGCTTGAAACGGCGTCGCATGGGTTTCAAATCTGCTAAAGAGGACTGAATTTAAAGTCTTGGACAAGCAGTAGGACCGCGAAGCAAAATTTCCCATTTTTTGGAAACGCGCGGATCCTTCTGGACGGGTCGGGTTCTTTTCGGATTGAAGCGCCAAACGGTGCCGTTTTGGTCACTGAGCATTGACGCCAAAATGAAGCCGTTTGGAAGGGGTATTTAAATTAATTTTTTTGCTGAAAATTTCATTTCATTTTGTTTACAAAAAAGACCATTTTGCTCTCTTTTTCTCCATGGAGCTCCCCATTACTGATCTCAGTGCCGTCTCTTGGTCCGCCACTACTCCGCCACCTTCGATTGTCGCAAACCGCCACGCACGCGGCCAGGTAAGAAAAAAAACCTTCCCTTTTTAAAGAAAAAATAGATCTCAGCTCAAATCTAAACAGATTAAGCCCGGATCTGTGAAGAAAACCAAAAATTTCGAGTCTTCGATTTTTTTAGATCAAATTTGTTTTTTTGTTATTTTTTAATCTATTATTTTTTTATAAATGCCCGTCTCATCGAAACCCTCACGAACATGAACGAGTTCGGAGGAACTCTGTTCGTGGCTACAACGGAAGTGGCGAGGACAGAAGGTTTGAGACCCTAATCCCTTTTTTGTTTCTATTTTATTTATTTTAAAATTGTTTCAAAAAAAATAATTAATTAAAATGGCAGAATATAAATCGGATATATATAATACATACCTTGTACGAACTGAATTTTAGTGTTGCTAATATGTATTCTGATATATTGTGGGTGCGTGTTTTGAAACAACAAAATACAAATGGAATATCTATGAATATTCTTCCTGTTTTTATTGATTTCTTGTGATTGTTCTTCGTAAAATCCGAAGATGAAGAAGAGGCCCTTACAATCGATTTGCTTAGGCTTTATATAGTCGAATACAATTTGTTTTTTTGCTTTTGTTTTTTGCTCTTGTTGTTTTGGTCTTTGTCTCTGTGTTTTCTCTCTTTTATAGGTTTGACGGTTGGCAGAGGGCAGAGGCTGGTGGTGGTCTCGTGTCTGGTACGGTGGCAGATGCGTGCTTCGACGTGGCATGAAGGCAGCGACGATTGGATGTTAGGGTTTTTGTTTTAGGGTTTCTTGGCATGTTTAGGATAATGGGTTTTGGGCTTTAGATGTTAGGCTTAGGTTTAGGTAATTGGGCATAGTGTATTTTTGGGCTGTTTGGATTTGGTGTTTGGTTTTTTATTTTGATGTAACTAGACTTTTTGAATTAAAATAAATTTTAATTTAAAATGTTTATTATTTTGTTTGTTTTTGTTTAGGATTTGGTTTGGGCCCGGACAAGTTGGGCCTTCTACAGCTGCCCTCTTTGCTCGTTGTCGTGTGACGGGAACAGAGCAAAGACTAAAAGCAGGACAAATTTCGTCCAGTCCCACTGAATTTGGCTTCTTCGGCGCTTCTTCTTCAAGTAATCTCTTTTCGCTTCATTGGTCATCCAACTTCATTGTATTCACTTCTCTACATCTTTAGGAAGATAGGATTTAGTGTCGTGACTTTATCTTGCCCCATGGCAACTTCAAAAAGATAAAATTTATTGTTGTAGCTTCACTCCATTCCACTGCAACTTCAGAGAGATTGAGATTCGCTATTTGTTTGAACCCACTTCTTTGTACCTCACCAGGAAGATGGGATTTGAAGCTTCACTCCACTCTACTGTATGCTCAAGGACGTTGAGCTCGGCTTCATTATTTTTATTCAACACAATTTTTTGACCCACTTCTCTGTATCTCATCAGGAGATGGGGTTTGAAGTTTCACTCATATTGAGCTTTACCTCATTGTTTTAGTCCACTTCTCTGTATCTCATCAGGAAGATGATCGCTTCGTTGTCTGACCCGCTTCTTTGTATCTCATCAGGAAGATAAGGTTTCAAAGTTTTACTTCTGCTTCCTTGATTTGGTCTACTTCTCTGTACCTCACTAGGAAGATGATCGCTTCATTGTATCTAACCCACTTCTCTGTATCTCATCAGGAAGATGAGGTTTGAAGTTTCACTCACATTGAGCTTCGCTTCATTGATTTGGTCTACTTCTCTGTACCTCATCAGGAAGATGACCGCTTCATTGTCTGACCCACTTCTCTGTATCTCACCAGGAAGATGGGATTTGAAGTTTCACTCATATTTGAGCTCCACCTCATTATTTTGGTACACTACTCTGTATCTCACCAAGAACATGACCACTTTATTATTTGACCCACTTCTCTGTACCTCACTAGGAAGATGGGGTTTGAAGTTTCACTCTCATTTGAGCTTCACCTTATTATTTTTGTACACTTCTCTGTATCTCACCAGGAAGATAACCACTTCATTGTTTGACCCACTTCTCTATATCTTAACAGGAAGATTGGGTTTGATGTTGAAGCTTCATCTTGCTCTTACTACAACTTTAGAGAGATAAAGACTTGCTATTGCAGTTTTGATCTGATCTATTGTAACTTCGAGGTAGAAGATTCACCGTCACGACTTTAAATCCATTTATTTTGGCTTTTAGGGTATAAGATTTATCATTACGGCCTCGATCTTTCCCATCATATCTTCATGGTACCGGGTTCACCGTTGCGGCCTCAATCTTTCCTTTTATATCTTTAGGTACCGGGTTCGTCGTTGCGGCCTCAACCTTTCCTATCACATCTTCTAAGGTATCAGGTTTACCGTTGCGTCCTCAACCTTTCCCATCACATTTCTTAGTACCAGATTAGCCGTAGCCGTTGCGGCCTCAATCCTTCCCATCATATCTTCTAAGTTACCGGGTTCGCCATTGTGGCCTCAACCTTTCCCTTCAAATCTTCATGTTTTCTTGGTTCATTTCGCCATTTCGTGGTAACAAAACTTGTAGAATATGCTTTAATGGGTCTCTATGTAGACCAGACTATTAGGATGCCATGATCAGGATGAATCAAATGCTCCTAAACTGGTGGGTATGAATGATGAATGCAAAAATATCTTTTTTGAGAAATGATTTTACTTTTAGTCATTGGCCAACATTGTTTGTTTTTTGTCTAAGTCCTATCACTAATGTGTTATCATGTTCTTCTTTTGGTATGGTACCTTTGACATGAAACCTAAAGAGGTAGTCGTAGTTTGAACTATTTGTTTCAAGACCCTTCTAACCCTCGGGTTTGGTTATTTCCAACTAGTGGCCCTATTTCAAGTCCCTGTACTATTTAGAAATTTTCCAGAATGATATACATAAATCCTTTTATTCCTTATATCGTAGACCACTAACCGTTACTTCAAATACAAGGATTCTTGAATCAAGGTTATAAGGTGGATGAAATTGATTTTGATTACAATAAAAGTTGCATGAGTGAAAAGATCATTGGTTCATTAATCGCTATTTTGATGCAGAAATGCTTGAACATGATTGCAAGGCGAATGAAATTTTATTGGAGGAAAAGCTCACATGAATGCTAAAGATTAAAAATGACCTATGTTGGTCAAAGTTGCCAAACTTAAGGTGAACAAAGAATGGAATTAGGTGCCCCAGATATCAAAGTATGAGCTTCGCTGAGCAAACTTGATGAGGACCATTCTGAGCTTGACATGTGTCCATGAAACTAGGAGTACTTTGTCGATGCCTCAAGGTGTAAAGTTTCTCCACCTTGCTACTTTTGAGTAAAAAAAGACCAGTTCATGCCCCTTTCTTTTATTCTTAATTGAGCCGCCCTTTCAGGTTTTCAACTCAAATCTTTTTAGGTTTCGAGATGTCTTTTACGGGTTTCACCTCGACCTCTCCTTTCTTTTCTTTTTCTTTTTCTTTTTTTTGGTGGAATTTTTTCCACAGAGTTTGAGTTCATGAGGCTGGGCAGGTCTTTGCCGTCCATCTCGATCAAAATCGAAGCTTCGCTCAAAAGGTTTTTTTCTTCACCTTATGAGGCTTTTCCAAATTTAGTATCCATTTTCCTTGGAAGCCTTTTGTAAGCAAGATCTTTTTCAAAACCACAGCTTCCTTGTGGAATTATCTTGAGCGGATCCTTCTTTGTTATTGGTACATCTGATCATGACGGATAACCTTTAGCATTTTTCAATCAAGTTTAACTGACCGCATTTGGATTGAATCAATTCTTCTTTATCCATTCTAACAAATTTTGGAGGGAAAGAAACTCGACTCCGATCGGAGAGAACACTTCTATTTCGTAAATCATCGGGAAAGGTGTTACCCCAGCAAAGTCTCGATTGATGTTCAATAAATGTAGAGAGAAAATGATAACTTCTCATGCCAATCGTTGTAAGTCTCGAGCTTCTTGATATTCTTATTAACTGCCTCTATTGCCTCATTCACTTTTGGGCAAAATGGTGCTGAATTTATGATGTTTGATTTTGAACTAACTGCAAACCCTTGCTCTCGAGTGTAGATCTTGTGACATCAGCATAAAAAGCAACTTTTACCAATCTTGTTGAATTAATTATTGGTCACGAAGATGAACTTATGCTCATTGAGTCATTTGCCAAAATTAAAGATCCTCATAGAAGAAGGCCATGATGTGAAGAGGTGAAGGAGATTCCCTTTGCGGGTTTTCATTCTGACTTTTTCCTTCTTTTCTTTTTTTCTTGGGTTTCAAGTTGCCCTTGTGTGTTTTTTTATCTCGACCCTTTTTTTCCTCTTATTTTTTGACCTTATTTTTTGATAACATGTCATGCCTCATTTTTCGAAGTTTTTGCTTGAACTGGATTGTATTATTCCTTTATGGGAGCCTATACATCATGACATCGATTTCTTAAACCCGACATGATTTGATAGGACCATGCGAAGACCTTTTCGAATTCTCGAAGTAGCTCTACGGGATCTCGCTTTATTTTTAGAGAGATACACGTCCTAATTTTCATCTTTTTTATCTCTTTTTCATTTTCATTCCTCAAACTTGCAATTTCTGCTGATTCTTTGTGATGTAATATTTGATTCTTGTCTTGCTCGAACGTTCGTAGCAGACCGGGAGACAAGTTACATTCTTTATCATCTTCAAAGTCTTGAAGTTTTTCTAGACACATGTTCTTCTCAAAAGGGGCTTTGAGTCAACAGTAGTGTCGCTCGTATCCTTGATATCAAGGGACCCGACATATGGATAAGAGAAACTAAAAAAATAAATGAATTTAAGAATAATTAGCCATACGGCTGAAAAAGAAAAGCAAGATGCTTGCCAAGTGGGACACAAAAAAATGCATCATTTTCATCGAAATATAAGTAGTGGTAATGTGCCCTTTGTAAAAGGATCCCTATTACTCTCTAGCTTAGAGTGATCAGTGTGTTTTGAATATTACTTTGGAAAAAGTCTTAAAAACTACAGGAAGCTCCTCCATAGTCTAGTTGTCCAAAACACTTCCAAGGGTGTAGGGACGAACTCTCGCTTGGTTCCACTCTTAGTATGACTTTTGCTCAATTTTTTTACATTCCTAAATTATCTTGATTTATCATGTTTCCTCTCAGTCTTCATTTAGGGTTGGTAACTCACACACACACGAATGTTTCAGATATGTGGGATCTTATTAAAATTTAATGTATGAAGTGCAATGCAAATAAATGATAAAATGTATGCAAAAAGGTGATGATTCTTAGTTCTATTCCATTAGAGCAACTTTACTAGAAAATGAAATTCTGTAAATAAGGTAGGTACATGTATGGTCATGCCTTAATGCCCAAAGTCCTAATCTTCCAAGCTAATTTTTTTGCTCCAGTTTGACCCTGATTTCAAGGTTCAACTTGTTCAGTCTAGAATGGCTAAAGTTTACAAGTGGTTAGTCATTTCTCGCACTTGGTCGAATCCTTGCTTACGACATGGTCCCTATCTTAGACTTGCCCCAAAGAGCATTGGAGTCATTCCTCATTTATTTCCAATTTCTTTGGCAAAATCATCTTGTCTTTAGATCGCCATAAATTCCTTCGACGGAGAGTAGTCCTCGGAGAATACTCGATAAGAGACTTTTTCGACTTTCAAAAATGGCCACGGAACCATACTAGCTAAAGTTGTGCACCAATACATCTTCTTCTGCCCCTTCTTCAATAGGTGTTTAGTGGCTAAGATTGCTAGAACATGAGTGATTCTTTTGTCAAGTTGGTCAAACAAATCTGCAACCGTGTCCTTTACGTGCCCCAACACTTTAGGGAAGATGACTAACTCATACGAAGATATTAACATTCTTTCTTGCATCTATGTGTACTATGTCTTGCAGGTTTTTCAAAGTAATGCACTTGTTATCCTCTTTCTCCTTGATCAGGACTGCAACCCAATGCTCGCTCAGTTAGAATAGGCCTTATTATTCTGAATCTTTGGGTAACGGAGCGATAGCGATGTAGCGTATTCTTCTACTTTATGTTCATGTTTTTTGAAAGTGAAGCAACTAAGCTTGAGTAGGTAAGGCAAATCAACATATTCGAATTAGAACATCTACCTCATTTCGTCCTCCATAGTTCTTTTAGCTTTTGTAAACTGTTATGGGTTTTATTTATTTGAGTGTAATCCCAAAACTCTGATATGTGCCCCTTTGACAGGCCATCACCTTTCGTTATTGTTTTTCTTTGACCACATATGCACGACCATGTTGATTTCTACCTTATCAAGAGATTCGTTTTCTTATGACTAGTTCTCTATTTAGCAATCGAACACGAATCAACACCCTTTTTAGATGGAAATGCAATGCAAATAGGTTCAAAATAAACAAATTAGTATGATTAATATAGGAATAAAACTTGAAAATAAATTGCAATTAAAAGCAAAGAGACAAGAATATAACCGTATCTTTTGCCTTCTTCATGTAACCACTAAAGGTTTGGCACAATTCTACTTAAGGTAGGCTCTCATGGAATTATATGCAAGTTAATAAAATGTGTCGTTTATGAATGCATGCATGCATAAGAAAGACATTGACTCATATCTCAATTCTATTAGAAAACTTTACTAGAAAACAAATTTCTTAACATCAGGCAGATACGTATATGATCATGTATTAGTTTTCGTCTTACTCGTCTGGCAAATCATCGATTTTTTGTCTTTCTTTTGACCATATGCGCGCGAACATATTGTCTTCTTCCTTATCAAGAAACTCTCTTTCCTATGACCAGTTTTTTTTTAGTAATTAAGCTTAAATATACACCTTTCCTTGTATCAGGATGTAATGTAAGCAACAAAAAAAGCAAAAGAAAACACAAGGCAGTATGATAACAGAATATAGATATAAATAAAGAACCTAGGCTTGGGAGTCTGCTAACAGTTTGGTGTAATTCTATCCTAAGGTAGACACTTAAGACTCATTATATATGGTTTAAGTTCTAGAGTAGAGGTACCTAAACTAGCATATTCCTCGATCTTCACCCATCACTGGCTCATACGGACGAGTTCGGTTTAGGGGGACACATTTCCCATATGTTTGCACGGAAGTGAAAACTTCACGAAAACATAGATACGGATGTAATCCCGAAATTGATTCACTATCCTACACAGAGATGAAGACTTCAGGAAGGAATAGTTTCTCACTTTCACTTAAAGGGTGTAGTAACAGATGCAAATGAATGCGAGCTTATACTAGTAGTAATATTATCACGGTATCACATAAAAAATGCAAAGGATCGCATATAAATTTAAACCGAGTTTTTTAATTTTTAACAAAAAGACCCAAGAAAAATTGACTTTCAACTTGACTCTCTTATTTTTTCCCAGCGGAGTCGCCAAGCTGTCGAAACGTTTTTGAAAATCATCCCGAACTTTTATATTTTAAATCCGAAAACGGGAGTCGCCACCAACCTTTTTATTTGGTGCGATTGGAACACCTTAAACGTTTTTTATTTGTAAAAACAAATAGGTCTTCGAAATCCAGAAAAATGGGTTGTCGATTACTTGTGAGGAAGTGTTAGCACCCTCACACGTACAAAATTGATACCAAGTCGATTTTTAAAAGGTCTTACTTGTTGAAAATTTGAAAACTCAGGTAGAAATTAAAATACGATCCTTAATGCATAATCAACCAATTTATATTATTTTCAGAAGTCGAACTTTGTGAGGAAGGCTTGTTATTTTGAAAATCGAGAAAGAAAGTCATATGCATTGAGTTAGGGCACTACACCTCAAATTTTCGAAACAACAAGCATCCCAATTTTTAAATTACATGTTTGATATTTTTTAGAGAGAAAAGTATTTGAATATTTCGATTCGAAGAAACGACCGCATCTAGTAAGTTAAGGTTCGATTTTTTAATCCCAAAATAACAAACATTGCCTCTATTTTCAAAATCATTTAATTTATTAAAACCCAAATATATCTTTTAAAAAGATGAATAAAAATGAATGAACAAATTAATAATTTAAATGATAAAACGGCATGACATTAAAAATAACAAATAAATGTCCAATGAAATAAAAATAATAAATTGAAACAAAATTAAAAACACCAACTAGATAAAATAATATAAAAACAAATAAAAGAAAGGCAGTGCATAAAGCCAATAAACAATCAAATATATATAGATATAAATGCGTATTTAACACATAAACTAAATAAGTTAATATGTATTTATGTAAATAAATAAATATAAAAGGATTGACTTGAAAATAAAAGAATCAAAATAGTAACAGGAAATTTTTTTAAAAAAGGATTTAAAAGGATTTAAAAGGTAACTAAAATTCAAAATATTTAAAGATTTAAAGATAAATGAAAAACATGTTAAAACGAATTCGAAAGAAAAAAGGAGTTAAATTTGAATAGTATTTTTTTTAAAAAACAAACAAAAATTTAAAAGGAGTTTGACAGATTTAAATTAAGAAAAAATAAAAAAAGGGGGCCAAATAGGAAATTTTTATATTGTTTTCAAAACAGTGGTATGAGGACCAATTTTAAAAAATAAAATTAAGTTGCGAATTTAAAAAAAAATTAAGGGCGAAATGGACTAATTTGAAATAAAGCGAAAGACAGAGGGACTTAAAAAGAAATTTATCCTTTTGTATTTTTTAAAATGTCATCAAAACAACGACCTTTCAAAGCCAATAAAATCAGGCTGGAAATGGCGTTGCATGGGTTTCAAATCTGCTAAAGAGGACTGAATTTAAAGTCTTGGAAAAGCAGGAAGACCGTGGACCAAAATTTCCCATTTTTTGGAAACGAGCGGATCCTTCTGGATGGGTCGGGTTCTTTTCGAGTTGAAGCGCCAAACGACGCCGTTTTGGTCACTGAGCATTGACGCCAAAACGACGCCGTTTGGAAGGGTATTTAAATTAATTTTTGCTGCTGAAAATTTCATTCATTTTGTTACAAAAAAATACCTTTTTGCTCTTCTTTTTCTCTATGGAGCTCCCCACTACCGATCTCAGTGTCATCTCTTGGTCCGCCATCTCCGATCATTGCAAACCGCAGCGCACGGCGGCTAGCTAAGAGAAAAAACCTTCCCTTTTTAAAGAAAAAACAGATCTCGGCTCAAATCTAAACAGATTGAGCCCGGATCTATGAAGAAAACAATAAATACCCCTCTCATCGAAGCTGTGACACCTTATACCCGATCCAGTTGTTGGATCCGAATATAAAATGTCACATTTCGTTGCCGAAGCAACTTACTTTTTCTATTTTTTTTAAAGCATAGTGAAAAAAAATATTTTATAAAAATTTCGGCAGCATTTCTGCTTATTTACGTAAAATCCCCTGTAAAATTTTGCATTTCACAATATATTCGCATTCAAATAATCTCCCAAATAAATTCCCAACACTTCAATTTCTCAAAGCATTTCAATAAACTTAATATCTACTTTTAACCATTTCATCAAAACATTGATTTTAAAGTACTAGCAAAAGAGACATAATAAACATATTTAAATTTAATTTATGAGTCAATATTATATCTATAAGCCTATGTATATGCCATAAATATTAATAAAAAAGTAAACTTTTCACCAACTTTGTTTGAGCTGAATTCCTATTCTTCGGATGCTGTTCGTACGATCTACTGAATCTAACTACCTGCACACGAAAAAATAAACAAACCGTACGCTGAGCAATTTTTATGCTCAGTGGTGCTAATATTATATAAATCATTACATAAGTATTAAATATACATTAATTAATAAAAGTAAATAAATAACAATAAACTTTTTATTCAAATTTAAAATCATATAATCAATTTAATTCACACAATAAGGAAATTCAAATATATTCAATTTTTATTTTTTCTTTTCTTTCAATCTAAACCCCGTACCAAAGTTTAGACTTATAACTAGATACACGAATCCGCCACCCCGAGTTGTTCGGCAACGATGGCTATCAGAGTAGTCCACGACCCTCAAGGAATTGGGACTGCCCACAACCCTCTGGGAATTGGGACTAACAATAATAAAAACCGACCAATTTGGCCTTTTCTCCCCTGACCCTCTAGGAATTGGGGAGACCTAAATTCTCTGATATAAAGACTCTATGGCATGCCAACTATATCTGATCTAGTCTAACTTAGTGTATCGGGGTAAAAATCAAATTTCACTTCAATTCTATTTTTCACATCATTCTCATTTTTGTCCAATATCATGATCAAACCATATATTTTGTGTAATGTAAAATTAGGCTTCCAATTCAAAAAAACATATAAAATATTTTCTTGATCAAACATATAAAATTATAATACTTAAGTTCAAATCATAACCATGAATTTGTTAATTTAATCATTTGAAAAAATAAACATATTCCATCTCAAATCATAATTTTATAAATATTAATTAAATAATTCAAAACTCATAAAAATTAATATAAAAATAAAATTAATATAATTAATCATAATAGTCAAATTATTCTAAAGCTTTATGTAATGAAAATAAGATCTTAGCACAAACCGAATTTTAATCGCTTTACTTCTTCTCTTCGTCTTTCTCCTTCAAGGTGCTCGCTTCGTTTTTAGCTACAATATGAGCAATTCAATACGAAATAATATAATTTACCCATTTTAGTACTAAAACTAATAAAAACAACATAAATACGCATGATTAACCAAATTAATATACTAAGCTTCCAAATCCGAAATTCTCATATCTTTCAACTCGATTATCCGTTTTCAATTCCGTCTTCACCGGAGTACTCACTAATTTATAAGCTATCATTTAGCACCAATATTACTCAAAATAATCAATTTTCTCTACTACCCCTTCAACTTAGCCAAATAAACCAAATAAACTTCTCAACCCATTTCATTTCTTTTTCACACTTCTAATAAGCTAGAATTCATCTTCTAATAATTTTCTATTAAGAAAAAATACCTATTTCACTTAAATTTTCTAATCTTCCATCAATGTTCTTTAACGTCAACTTTTAAAATACTTGATGAAATCAAAAATTATTGGTATATATATGTAGAACAAGCTTCAAATATTCAAAATCTATGAAAAATTTGAAGAAAAATCATACCTTATGCTTGAAATTTGAAGAAAAATGGTGAAAGAAAATTTCTTTCCCCCTTTCGTGAGAAACAGAGAACATAAAACAAAATAGAAATAAAGAAAGAAGAAAACGTCTCTTTCTTTCTTTCTTTTATATTTATAAATATTATTATATTATAATATTATTATTAATTTATATATCATTTGAAAATAGAAAAAAAATCATTGATTTTTTTTTAAGTAATGGTAAAATTTCCATTAGGTCCTTTCCATCAAAAAAAAATAGAATATTTACACTTTAGTTCTTATAATTTTCCAACTTATTCAATTTAGTCCCTGAACTCAATAACGGATATTTTAACCAACCACATGCACCTAATAATAATTCTCTATTTTTCCATGCTAATAGTTTCCTCTAAAAACGATCATTACTTCTTATACTACTATTTATTTATAAATTCTTTTATTCAAGGGCTTCTACCATAAATTTATATTTTTAAAGTGGGGATGTTACAGAAGCCCCTCACGAACATGAACGAGTTTGGAGGAACTCCGTTCATGGCTACGATGGCAGTGGCAAGGAGAGAAGGTTTGAAACCCTAATCCCTCTTTTGTTTCTATTTATTTATTTTAAAATTGTTTCAAAAATAAATAAATAAATAAAATGGCAGAATATAAATCGGATATATATAATATATACCTTGTACGAAATGAATTTTTGTGTTGCTAATATGTATTCTGATATATTGTGGGTGCATGTTTTGAAAGAACAAAATACAAAATGAAATATCTACGAATATATTTCGTGTTTTTATTGATTTTTGGTGATTGTTCTTTGTAAAATCGAAGATGAAGAAGAAGCCCTTATAATCGATTTGCTTAGGCTTTATATAGTCGAATACAATTTGTTTTTTGCTCTTGTTGTTTTGCTCTTTGTCTTTGTGTTTTCTCTCTTTTGCAGGTGTTTAACGGTGGGAGAGGCGTGGAGGTCTCGTGTCTGGTGCGATGGTAGGGGTGTGCTTCGACGTGGCATGAAGGCAGGGACGATTGGAGGCTAGGGTTTCTATTTTAGGGTTCTTGGCATGTTTAGGATAATGGGTTTTGGGCTTTAGATGTTGGGCTTAGGTTTAGGTAATTGGGCATAGTGATATTTGGGTTGTTTGGATTTGGTGTTTGGTTTTTTATTTTGATGTAAATGGACTTTTTAAATTAAAATAAATTTTAATTTAAAATGTTTTATAATTTTATTTTATTTTTGTTTTGGATTTGATTTGGATCCGGACAAATTGGGCCTTCTACAATAATAATATTTGAATCTATGTCATTTAGGTGTTTAAGGGGAGTTTTGAATACTACTCAAGTGCCGGCAGTTGGACAAGGTATTGGTGAATGATTTCATTAATTCAAGTTAATTGTTAGCTTTGTTTTTAAGAGTAAAGTTTGGTGAATGTTTGAGATATGTTAAAGATTATCAACAATTAAATTTATGGTTCTACTACTTTTGAGGGTTTCACTTACTCTCTCTCTATATTTTACCTTTATACTTTTTTGCCATAAAATTTTCTTTTTAAATGATAAAGATATCAAATCCACTTGTAGTTCATAAATCTAATTGGAATTTTCTTTTTATCAATTTTTATGTTATCCAATGTTCTTTGGATGACATGGTTTACTCAAAGCCTGATTTTTGTGATGCAATGTTGTGGATCAATCGCAATCAATTTTATTATGTTGAATTGCAGAGCATATGACTCATTTCATGTCATTGCTTACTATGAATGAAGAGCTAAAAACTGATTGGAGTGAACAACCAAGGAAGTTTAGAAACTCATATATATTTTTTCTTAGTGAAAAGTTCTTATAATTCTTTCCTGGAAGAAGTTGGTGAGTTCCTCCAAGTAGAAATGGTGGCCTTTATAGAGGAAATCTTATGGTGGACTTGGATGGGTGATGTATTTATTGCAGTTAGTAAAAAAATAATGATGTTGGTGAGATTAAATACAGTAGTATGAGATGAAAAGTAAATTAAATGCATCGCATTTCACTGTTTATCTGAACCCACACTTAATTTTATTTGTTGAATAATGACTTTTACGGGTGCATTTTACATGAGCTAAAACAAGTTAATAGATAATCCCACTACTAGCTTTTACACATGAAAATAAAAACTGAAACATAAAATAAAATACATAAAATTCCAAAATATTGACACAATGATTGGGTTGTCTTAAGTCTTGCTTTGAAATTCGTCTTCTTTTGTTTGAACTTTTAAGGGCTTAAAAAACCAAAAATTAACTACTACACTCTACTCTTTAAGCAAGGGTAATATCCAAAGGATCCCTTTTACACCGAAGAATGTAGTTATAGGGTTTTTTGGATGAGTGGTGCATTTATCTGTGGTTAATATAAAAAATAATGGTGGCAATGAGATTAAATACTGCAATATTAGACAAAAAAAACTAATCACACCGTACTGAAAGTCAACACCTACCAAAGGGCCCTTTAGTCCACATTGCATTCGACGATTAATTTCTACATCGAAATCTTTTATGGATTCATATCAAAGTGCAATGTCAAAATTAAAATATTTTTCTTTTCAGTTTGCAATTGAAAAATAGATGTGTTAGTTTCTTGATTTTTACTTTATGTGGAAAAGTAATATATTTTAGTTATTACACATACTATGCATGTAATCTTATCAATTCATAATATATTAAATTTATTTAATATTTTTATAAAAATATGATTAAGATAAACATCATTATATTATATCCATATAAAAATTCAAATTAATATGTTAAATGTTGTGGCAATGTCATTTAAAATCTTATATATGTTATATTGTAATCTCATTGACTAATGACAATTTGATAAAAAAAATTACTGTCCTCAATTTTGGTTTTTAAAGATTATTATGGTAATTAGATTATCAAATCAAACCTGATGAATAGTTTACTAATTAAGAATATAATTTATAATTATTAATATTTTATTTAAAAAATTTACAATCACTCATATATTATTAATTATTTAATAGTTTACTACTAATAATCTGCTATAATTTGATACATCAAATTAGGTTCTCTATGAACTTGTTCTTAAGTAGTTTAAGAGTTTTTTTAATGCTTTTTATGAATTCTTAGATTTTAGTTTCGATGCTAGCTTTTATTAAGTGTTATCACTTTCGAGACACAAAATGGCAAAATTATGTCATTGGAAGTCTAATGGTTGATTTGAGCTTTTGTAAGGAGATGATCAAGGCAAAACGTCAAGTAGGATTTCTATTGTGGCCATGATCGCGACACAGGAGTTTGTGTGTCGCGACACAGACCCTTCCACCGCCTTGAAGGAGTTGGACTTCACCAAATCCCAACTTGAAATGGACTATTGTGGATGTCCCAACACTAAGCCTCAAGGTATCAATATCAAGTTCTTGAGGTTGCAACTTCAAGCCAAATGTTGAAGTGAAGGGTGTTAAAATCATAAGTCAAGATATGATAAAAAACTTAATAAACCATAAACCTAGATCTATCATGTCAAATCATCAATAATAAATAAAAAACAAAACTAGATGTAGAAGTGTACCTGAATCCATGGATTCTCGGAGATCTTTTTGGATATTGAGATTTTGATCTTCCAAATTAACATACAAGCAATTTTGAGAGGGTGGCTCTCCCTTTTTCAAAGATGGGATATTAGAAAAGCTTTCTTGTGTGTAATTTGGGGACTATAACTCTAATATATATAACTTTGGCACATTAGCTCTAATTCCTAATCAGTCCATCATCAATTAGGAATTAGTCTTCAATTAGAATTTAGTTACTGGATATTTATCTCATACTTTATTTAATAATTAAAGCTCAATAAACTTTAACTAAATTAAATCACTTTTAATTTGGGCTAACCTATTATGATAATAAATAATAGCATGTAATTACCCTTATTATATATGTGATGTCCATATTTTCCAACAATCTCCCACTTGGACCATATATATATACTAATTACTCTATAATTACATGTCGTTATATAACCTTATGAGCTCAAAACTTTACTATCAGATCCAAAAGGTATTCTGAACAATCTCGTCCATTAATTATGTTAACATAGAACCAAGACAACTTTCGTTACATATATCGTAACTAAATCTTCCTTGATCACGTATATTAACACAACTAAATGACATAGATCAAGTATGGATGTGTAGCATGAAAATTACATGCAATATGATCTAAACATGTCTATTTCCAACTGGTCCTCCTTAACTTTAGTGAGATCAAATGTTACCAAAATCAGAGTGTGAATAAACCACATAAACTTTATTTTTGTAGAAAATAAACTCAATATCCGTAAGCTGAAATAATTGAAAATGTGTCTATAACATAAAAGCATTTAAAAGTACAGACTCCCACTAAAACCAAATATCCTTAAATGACATTACACCCATATGAGCAATGTGCTTTTATAAAACCTTAGGTGTAGTCCCTTAGTAAGCGGATCCGAAATCATGGAGTTTGTCCCAATATGCTTTATAGACATCTAACCACTTTGAACTTTTACTTTAACAACCAGGAACTTAAAGTCTATGTGCTTTAACTTTGATATGCTCCTGTTGGTATTGGAATAAAAGACTGCAATTTGTTTTCACAATTTGCACATTAGTGACAAAAATTTATCCATATTCCATCAAAATCGGAGTCTATATACCTGATGATCTCTAACTGATTAGACCTCCGATATGTGAGCATGTAATCTTTTGTTCTCTGAAAATACATTATAACCCTCTTGGATGCTATCCAATGGTCCAAACCAGGGTTGCTTAAATATCTGCTTAACATACCAATAGTGTACACAATATTCCAATGTATACAAACTTGAACATACATTAGACTTCCCACTGCTAAAGTGTAAAAAATCTTATGCATTTCTACAATCTCAAAATCATTATTAAGGCATTGATTGAGACTATACTTATTATTGACAAGCAGTATGTCATTAACATATAAAACCAAATACAGAACCTTACTTCCACTAAACTTATGTATATACAATTATCAACCAAATTCATCTCTAAACCGAATGAGATAATCATTTGGTAAAATTTGTAATACTACTGACGAAAAGTCTGCTTAAGCCCATAGATGAAGTTCTTTAATTTGCAAATTATTAACTTTGCATCATTAGACACAAAGTTCTCTAGTTGCACCAATGCATGATCAATGTTACCATTGAGAAACCATTAACTTAATATTCATCTAATGCAACTTAAGGTCAAAATATTCCGCTAAAGCCATTATAATCCTTTCTCTAGTGGACCTTCTTAATGACATTCGTTTTTGAGGTTGTTGAGTTTGTTCTTTTGGAACAATTACCTCATCTTAAATAGGGAGTTGTTCAACATTGTTTTGTTGAGGTTTTAGATTCGCTTCTTGATCAATGATAGGTATAAGAACCTAAATATCGTCAAAAGTGATAGTATGAACTGAGTTAGAATTCAATTCCTCCTCAAAAGCAATGTCTCTAACCTTATTTCTCCCTCCGAACTCAACATCCTAAAAAATTATTGAAATTCTCGTCTAAAAAATATTCCTAATTGTGGGATCATAAAAATCATAGCCCTTAGATTGCTTAGAATAACCAATAAAGTAGTTGTTCACTATTTTGGAGTCCAAGTTATTTTCATGTGGCTTATAAGGCCTTGCCTTAGCTGGACATACCCAAAAGTGAAAGTGCTTTAGACTAGGCTTTTGACTTGTCCAAAGCTTATAAGGTGTTTTTGCAGCTACTTTAGTGGGTAATCTATTCAGAATGTAAGCTGCTGTCTTTAGAGGCACTGGCCAAATAAGCACTTTCAGACTTATCTTGTTTCAACCTTTCTTCCTCTTGTACACAATGAGAAATGAGCTCATTTAGAGTCCATTTCTCCTTTAGACAGATGTAACCAATTTAAAATTGGTTAAACTGTGTAGGAAGGGATACCAAAACCATAAGAACAAGCAATTCCTCAAATAGCTCGATCTTAAATGCCTTAAGTCTTGAAGCAACATGAAACATCTCTGTAATGTAATGTCTGTCTCACGTTTCCTTGACCCTTATACTTCATAGACATAAAAAAATTCAAAAGTGATGTCATTTCAACCTTATTGTTTTTTTTTGGCAAAACGTTTCTCAATTTCGTCAAGGAAACCTTAGCTTGAGTAGTCTCTTTAGATTCTTTGCCCCTAAAGGCTTTTGGAATACTATGCTTAATGATCATTAGATTCATGCGATTTGAACGATCTCACCTCTCAAAATCCTTTTTAACATAAGAGGTGCTTTCCATAGTGAGAGGTGCAGGTTGTTCTTTCCTTAGTGCAATGTCTATGTCTATACAACTAAGCACTATAAATGTCTTTTCCATTCCTTAAAATTAGTCCCACTAAAAAATGCGTATAAACTTTATATTAGCAGATATTATGGCAACAAAAGATGATAGATGAATATAGAACAAAATAGATAAAAACAAGCTCACATGAATATTCATAAGTAAACAATAAATTCAAAAATAATGGTTATTTCCATCTCAAGATACCAAACACAACATTAATATCAAGTCTTTGGATAGTAATACTAACTGTAAGCGGTACTCTTGTTGTAGTAATCAAACATTGACAATAAATTATGTCAAACAATGAATTAATCTTTGGACTAACTTACTGCTCACATAAAGCACCTTATAATTGTCAGACATTTATCACCTCAGATGTCTTTGAAATTCGGCCAAATATTAACTTACCTTTGGGTCAATTAATAAAAGCATGAAATCATATTGATATTTTAAATAAACTAATCTATGCAAAAGAGGTCACTTTGGCGGCATTTTGTTTCAACTAATCTATTTAAAATATTAGGCATCCTTAATTAAAATCCAAAGCCAAAATTTGAATTTATTTGTTTCAAAATATTTCTCTTAATTTCATTTTTTTCAATCAAATTAAAAGATAATAGTATATATATGTGTATATATATATATATATATAATATATATATATCCCAAAACAACATACAGTGATGTTGGCAAATATAATAATAGCTAAATAAATCAACATAACCTCACATAAGACTTCAAATTTAAACCAAAATAATTTGAACAAAGGAAAACTTCATATCAAGATATCAGACACTCCATTAATATTTTATCTTTGGATAGAATATTAACTTGTAAGTGGTATCTTGGTGTAGTAATCAAACACTGACAATAAGAACATGTCGAACAATAAATCTTCCTTTGGGCCGGTTTATTGCTCACATGTAAAACCAAATAATCGTCACATGTTTATTACAACAGTTGCACATGTAATATTGTTAACCTTACTTTGGGCCGATCAATATTACCATAACTTTAAGTTACAAGCACACAACCTTTTATATTTTAAAACAAAATAATTTACACAAAAAAAATCACTTTGGCGACTTATTGCTTCAATTAAGTTATTTTAAAATATATAAACATTCTAATATTCAAATTGAAAATTTCCATAATAGTTAAAGGTCAAAACTAAATATTTTTATAGTTTCCGAAATAACCCAAAATGAAGTTGTTTATATATATATTAACCATATATGTCCAAACCAAACAAAAAATAATGTAGTGATGCAAGGTCAAATAATTGACAAGAACATGTGTTCATAATTTTGGCATAGACAAAACACCAAAGCAATTCATGTATATACGTGTATTCAAAATCAAATATAAATCCAAAATTACATTTATGATTAAACAGAGATTCACATGAATAGTTGAAAAATATTTTCAGGCCAATAAATCTCAAAAAACATAATCATAATAGTTGGCATATATCACAATTCATAAAATAAACCGTATCATCATAATTTAACCAAATATTTGGAATCATAAGATGTCAAAACCTAATATCATAGAACCAAACTTAAAATTAGATTCCTTAAACATGCATCAATTTAGCATGAATTTACATAAAAACGTCTATAAAAATAATTTAACAATATATAAAATTGAATCCATAAAAATTTATCCACAACCTTAGCATCAATATACAAAATTTAAAATCATAACATTTTATAGATTCAATAATATCCAACTCATGCATTATACCTTTAAAAACACATTGCTTTTGTTTCAAAAGCAAAAAAAAATAACCGTATTTATATATTATGATTAACATGAGTTTACTTTAAAGTATCCAAAAAACTAAATAAATATCCATAACATAAAAATTAATAACTTCAATAAATATCCATTAAAGCTTAATATAATACAAGGTTTAATGTATAATTTGGGAAAAAGTTAACGAACATTAAATAAAAAATGTCTAAAACGCTGTCTCCGGTGGAGTTTGAGATTGGCTCTAATGCGGCCAGTTCGAATGGTGGTATTAGGCGGGCAACCAAGAAGGTTTACCGTCGGGTTGATCAGGTCCCGAGAGTTGCGGATCCCTTGGTAGATAAGAATGGTCAGGCAGTGGCAGAGAAGACGATTGATGGGTGTGTCATACAAGGAGTCCTTTATGGGGAAAGGGGATGATCGAAATATGTTGGACCAGAAGGACCTTGATTTTTAGCTTCAGGATGGAGATTATGCTACGGAAGTGTTTGAGGGTGTTCTTACGGTTCGTTTCTCGACTAGGGTTCATGGTTTTATAGAGAAACAAATGGAAAATACACTTTTGCTAAAACTCCTTGGTCGGAGTATTGGGTATGCTGCCCTTTTGAACAGAATTAAGATGTTGTGGAAACCTCAATCCCATTTTCAACTAATGGATTTAGATAAGAATTTTTACCTTTTTCAGTTTGTGGACAAGGAGGATTTGGAGAGGGTTTGATTTGATGGGAGGGTCGTGGATCTTGTATGGCCATTACCTTTCTGTCCAACCATGGATTCCATCGTTTTCTACCACTAACGATGCCTTTGGGAGTCAAGTGGTTTGGATTTGACTTCCTACTTTGCCAGAGTGTTACTACTCAGAATGTTTTCTACGGGCAATCGGCCAACTGGTTGGCCTTGTGATTAAGATTGAACTTAACACTGCCCAGGCTAGGAGAGGGCAGTTTGCTCGGCTTGCAATGAGTGTTGACCTTCGAAAATCATTGATCTCTAAGATTCGTATTAAGGATCGATTACAACGAATTGAATATGAAGGCCTTCCTAATATGTGTTTTTATTGTAGCTTGTTTGGACATGGATCTGAGATGTGCCGTCAAGGTGATTTTGATGATCGGCAAACGAATTTGTCGAATGACAAAGATGTTATTCACAAAGCGGTAGAAGAGGAAGATTTTGGACCTTGGATGATCGTTGAGCATCGACAAAGGGGGAGGAGGAAGGTTTCGTCGGTTGTTTCGCTTGAGGGCGGTTGGATTTTGGAGGAGGGTGGCTCTCGGTTTGACGCTCTAGCTACGTCGAATTTGGAAAGTGATTCTGGTGTTATTGCACCAACAGATTTTTCATAAGTTTCCTTTGGTGTTGGGGGCGTTTCGGTGCAGGCAATTACAGCTAAGACTGGTGGTAACAATAATGATCTTAGTGCTAATGTTAAGGATGGTAAGGGTAAGGGTAAGAGTAAAATGGTTGGGTTTGGGCCTGGATCGGGTAAGGCTAAAGAAGGGTCTGGTGGTTTTAGTAATAGATTCAAGTTGGGTAGGCAAGCTCTTAAGATTGTTAATGGCCCAGTTGGGCAAATTGGTGTTGGGCATGGAATTTCTTTGGATGATAATTTTGAGGTACGACAAGTGTCAAATAGATTGGGAAATGGTAAGCATGTTGCTGTACGACCCTTATTTAGCAATAAAACAAATTTACCTAAAGGTAAAGAAAATAACACCTTTATTTTTGGGGGTAGTGGCCATGAAATTCTGAACCTGAAGTTTCTTTGGCCTCGGATAAGAGAGGTTTTTAATAAAATGTCGACTGAAGGTGGCAATAATCTGGGTACTTCTTCAGTTGAGTTTGGTACGACTATGAAGGTTATTGTTACAGCAATTTATGACTCGGTGGTTCATAATGTGATGGATGATCAGGTTGTCGAGGCTATTCAGAAGATGAATGCAGAGAGTGGAGGTAATTTAATTATTTCCTCATGATTTGAACTTTTTTTTCTGATGGGTGTCTTTTGGTTGTTATTTTTTATGGTTAGTCTAAATACACAAATGATGTTTTGGAATTGCCAAGGCACGGGGCATCCTAGATTCCATAATTTTGTTGCTAAGTATAGGAGGGAGTTTCATCTGGATATTGTCTGTTTCTTTGAAACTAGTATGAGTGGTGAAAAAGCGGATAATATTATTAGTAGATTGGGGTTTCAGAATTTTTTTCACATTGAAGCTGTGGGGTTGGCTGGTGGCATTTGGCTTCTTTGGAAGGATGCTGTTTTGATTGATATTATTGAGTTACATAACCAAGCTCTTACTTCCAAAGTAAGGGATAAAGTTGAGGCTTCTGAGTTCACTATTTCGGTGGGTTATGCAAGTCCCCATAGTTCAACTCGAAGGTTTCTTTGGGATTATCTAAGTAGGCTTGCTTTGAAGGTTGACGGGCCTTGGTTGATTGCAGGTGACTTTAATTGCATTTTAGAAGCCTCTGAATGGGTAGGCGATTCTTTGACGGTTCGTCGTGGGTGCAATCTTTTCCAAGAGTTTATGTTCATTCATGGGCTATGGGATTTGGTTGTAGTAGTTCTCGTTTTACTTGGAGTAGAGATGGTTTATCTCAGAGATTGGATAGATTTATTTGTAATAGAGCTTGGGAATTGAGGTTTTTGACTTGCTCAGTTAGAAACTTGTACCGTCTAAAGTTTGATCATTGCCTAATTCTAGTGTCCTCAGAGTCTTCATGTCTTGTTGTTCAAAGGCCTTTTCGCTGCTTGGATAGTTAGATGTTACATAGGGATTTTCATTCTTTGGTGGAAAAGAACCGGGTTTTGGAGAACTCTATTGTTGGGAGTTTAGAAAATTTTCAATCGTCTGTTTTAGAGTGGAATCGACAGGTGTATGGGAACATATTTGACCGTAAGAGAAGACTTGCTTGGGAGTTATCTCGGGTTCAGTGTATTTTGGAGTTACGTGGTTCTGATAGTCTATGCAAAAGGGAAATAGAGCTTCGGGCTGAGTTTGAGGATGTTTTGAAACATAAAGAGGTTTTATGGTTTCAAAAATCTCGAGCCTCTTGGCTTACTAATGACGATCGAAATACGAGGTATTTTCATAGTCGTACTATGGCTAGACGGAGATGGAATCAGATTAGTGGTCTGTTAATCGGGGATGAGGAGTGGTGTTTTGATGATGATCGGTTGAGGCAGCATGTGGTGAGTTTCTTCACTAATCTCTTTTGTATCGAGGGAGGTGTGTCTGGTTCCTTTCCTTATCGAGGTCGCTTTCCTTTGATCTCAAATATGGATGCTAATATCTTACAAGGAGGTGTGTTAGATTTTGAGATTCAATCAGCTCTTTTTGGAATGGCTCCTTTGAAAGCACTCGGGGTGGATGGTTTTCATGCAAAGTTCTTCCAACTTAATTGGCATATTGTTGGTCCCTCGATTTGTGCCATGGTTCATAGTATCTTGGAGGGTCATGTGATGGATCCTGCTTTAAATCGCACTTTACTGGTCTTAATTCCTAAAGTGAACACCCGAAATGGATTACCCAGCTTCGGCCAATTAGTCTCTGCACCGTGCTTTATAAGGTTGTTACTAAGATTGTTGTTAATAGATTGCGTCCCTTAATGGGTCATCTTACAAGTCCAAACCAAGCAAGTTTTGTCATGGGTCGTAATATTGGTGATAATATTGTGGTGGCTCAGGAGGCTATTCATTCTTTGAGAAATTTTAAGGGGAATAAGATGGGAATGGCTATGAAAATTGACTTAGAGAAGGCCTACGATCGCATCCGTTGGGATTTTTTGGAGGATACTTTAATAGATGCTGGTATTCTTATTATTCTTATCCGAACTATTATGCATTGTGTGTCGTCTTCTTCTCTCCAGGTTCTTTGGAATGGATCTTTGACTGAGGAATTTTGACCTTCACGGGGCATTCATTAGGAGGATCTGCTATCTCCCTATTTGTTTGTTCTATGTATTGAACATTTAAGCCACCTTATTAAGGAAGCGGTCGAAAATGGGAAATGGAAGCCACTTTTTTTTATCTCGGAGGGACCTTCATAACGCATTTATTTTTTGCGGATGATCTTTTCCTTTTTGGAGAGGTTGTTCACGAGCAAGCTTCATTGGTTAATGCTATCTTGGACACTTTTTTCATTTCTCCGGGCAGAAAGTTAGTAAGGCCAAATCTCAGTTTTTTTCTCACCTAATACTCCTACTCCTCGGATTTTTGATATTTGTCATACTGTTGGATTTGAGCATGTAAAGGATTTGGGCATGTATTTAGGATGCCTTTGTTCCATGGTAGAGTGGGGAAACAGATGTTTGAGTTTGTGGTTGACAAGGTTCGAGAGAAACTTAAAGGTTGGGATGTTAAGAGGCTGTCTATGGCGGGGCGTATAACACTTGCTAAGTTAGTTTTATTATCTATTCGTAATTACTTTATGGGAACTGTCAA
Source organism: Gossypioides kirkii (assembly GCA_005610355.1). NCBI lineage: Eukaryota > Viridiplantae > Streptophyta > Magnoliopsida > Malvales > Malvaceae > Gossypioides > Gossypioides kirkii. The sequence goes on from CP032248.1 coordinate 30,279,168, forward strand.
ATTACCTTTATATGTTTGCAGAGAGGTTGAAAAGATTGCTAGGACTTTTATTTGAGGCTCTTCTGTGACAAGTTCTAAAGCGGAACTATTATCTTGGGAGGTAGTATGTCATCCGCATGAGAATGGAGGGCTTGGTTTGAGATGTTTGGAGGAATAGAATAAAGTTTTTTTTACTAAATCTTGGGTATCAACTATTAACAAATACGGACGCTCTTTGGGTTCGTATATTATGGAGTAAGTATCGTATGGTTGGTCTTTTGCCTGTTTCTATTGCTAGAGCTAATTGCTCCTTTGTTTGGAATTCCTTGTCAAAGGTGTGGCCTAAAGTGCTTGGGAATATTGTTTGGTCTCTTGGTAATGGTCGCATAGTTAGCTTTTGGAATGATATATGGCTTAATATGCATAGGCCACTTCGTGAGTTTTATATTGGAGAAGATACGATTGATGACATTATGCATGCTTGTGATTTGGTTGAGCCTACTGGTATTTGGAACTGGGCATTGTTGCGACAATGGTTTCCACCCTTGATTTTAAATTGGTTTGCTGTACAAATTCCCCCTTCACCTCATGGTGGTTCAAATCTTTTGATATGGAAATGGAGAGCAAGTGATAAATTTTCTACTAAGGAGACTCATTGTAGTTTGTTTCATAATTTTGAAACTGTTCCATCAGAGCATTGGAGCCTTGTGTGGAAGGCTAAAATACCTTAGCATGTGCGAGTCTTTCTTTGGCTTCTTTGGCTTCGATTGGGGGATTATTCGTGAAGAGTTTGGGATTTTGTAGTGTGGTTTTACAATGGCTATGGGTCAGGGTCCAATTTTTTAGGTGGAAGCTCGAGCAATGCTTGAAGGTCTGAGAGTAGCATGGGATAAAGATTATCGTAATGTTGAGGTTGAGTGTGATAACAGTTTGCTGGTTAATCTTATCCTTGTGGGAGGGGCGGCAGATAGTAAGATACTTAAAGTTCGTCTCATAAATGAGCTTCTGAATAGAACATGGGACGCTCGTGTTAGGTATGTGCCTCGAGATCAAAACATGGTTACAGATCGGTTGACAAAGACGGCTAGTCCTCATTTGACGCATTTGGTTTTGTTGGATTTCCCACCACTATCTCTACTACAATTACTTAGGAAGGATATTGATGTTTCTTCTTTAAGCTAGTTTATTTCTTTGCTTCGCCTTTGGCTGTTTTTTATTTACTAAAAAAAAGCTTAATATAATACAAATATACAATTTGTATCAAACTCAACTATATATACTAAAAATAAACAAATAACCAATATGTATGGTTTAATAACGAAACCCAATCACCATCATTAAAACTAAAATGTCTTTAGCCAAAATTCGTAATAATAACAGTGCAAGTATAAATCCATCAACCATGCCAATATGCTCAATCAAATAATGGAATTTAACACAAATGCATACTTTTATACTTGAACTAAATATAATATTAAAAAACATAAAAAATTGACAATATAATAGTAATATTATCCAAATTCTAAATATATACTTAATCTGAATAGTATGAAAAGAATAAGCATATAAACTCAAATTTATATTCATAATTAAATATATTATCATAAAAATTCTTTATATACACAAACATGAATAATCAAATTTATATGCATAAACATTAGTCGGCCAATTGAAACATTTATTTAGTATAAATCTCAATTAGATGAAATATCAAAACCCTGAATTTTTAAATTAATCAAGATTTAAAAAAAAAAACTTTAATATAACCCTTCAAACCTTAAAGAACAATTTAATTAAAAAAATAAAAATCAATTCATTCTCAATTATTCAACATGACAAGGCTCTAATACCACTTGTTAAAATCATAAGTCAAGATATGATAAAAAACTTAATAAACCATAAACCTAGATCTATCATGTCAAATCATCAAGAATAAATAAAAAGCAAAACCAGATGCGGAAACGTACCTAAATCCATGGATTCCTGGAGATCTTTTTGGATCTTGGGGGTTTGATCTTCCAAATTAACACACAAGTAATTTTGAGAGGGTGTCTCTCTCTTTTCCAAAGATAAGATATTAGAAAAGCTTTTTTGTGTGTAATTTGGGGACCATAACCCTAATATATATAACTTTGACACATTAGCCTTAATTCCTTATCAGTCCATCATCAATTAGGAATTAGTTTTCAATTAAAATTTAGTTACTAGAATATCTACACATATTTATCTCATACTTTATTTAATAATTAAAACCAATAAACTTTAACTAAATTAGATCACTTTTAATTTGGGCTAACATATTATGATAGTAAATAATAACATGTAATTACCCTTATTATATATGTGATGTCCATATTTCCAACAAAGGGGACTTAGTAGCCTGTTGTTCGGGTTGCAACACCAAGTACCCCTTAAGCTTCCTCTGAGCCAACTGCCATGGGGTTGCGACACGAAAGCTTGGGTGTTGCGACACTAAAGAGCAACGGGTGAAAAACCTCGAAGGGTGATTTTGTGTTCAAAAGGTTCGAGTCATCCATTTTTAAAAGGGCATTTTTGTCAATATTAGGTTGTATAGTCAGATTATTTAAAGCCTCTTTATGGCACAAAAAGTAAGAGATACATTATCCTATCATAATCTTTATTCTCGCAATCATTTTTGATTCCTAGGTCTTCTTCCTTTTCTCGGTTAGACTTTATTTTGTTATTTTCTTCATTTTAATGCACTTTTCTTCTTTAGTTCAAAAGATACAAGGACATCTTATGTTATTTAAATGTTTTAGTTACCTAAAGTTGCAAAGTATTAATTTGGGTTGTAGATTATGAATTTTTCTTGCTTGTCATCATTCCACGAAGGACTTCTCCAATATTTACTAAGCATTTCTTAATCTTGATCTCTTTTTTTTGATTATTTAATGATTAATTTGAGCATTAAATTGATTGGGCTTTGTGTTTTGATGATGGGTAGAAACTAAACTTTATAGTGGTGGATTGATTGAAATGTTGTATGATTAATTTTAAGGTTAGGGACTAAATCATAAAAAATGGATTAAACCGAATAAATTTCAAATCTTAAAATTGACAACTCTAGGTATTAATAGTATCGAAAGGCTAAAAACATAAACGACTTGGAAGTCCTAAAGAAAAGCATTAAAATCCAAAATGGCCATTCTCCATATTTCCTAAGTTAACGAACATAGTCAGAACTTGTAGATATATTAAAAAATAGAGTGAGTTTAACTACTTAGTAAGTAACTGAAATTTCCATTGAATGGTTAAGCAAAAGCAAAAAAATATTTAGATCAATTATTTAGTAGGAAATACATAATTACAAAATTTATGAGTAAACTGGGATAAGATAATTCATGTCGAAGCAATAACTAAGATAAATTAACAATTTCTAAATATAATAATAGTTAGAAGTCAACTCCCTTTTACTCAGTATGATCACCCTTAACCTCAGTCAAATGTGCAAACGTTTAACTAGAAAATACTACACTAAAAATATAAGAAATAATGCAGTGATATCTGCAAGTATACGAGTCAAATTGTAATATAGGATTGTGTTACAATGAAACACAAGGAAGTATCCCGAGGATCGTACCCAAGAGAGGATGAATTAAATATATTGAAAACCTCTCTACAATAATAAGTCTAAATAGTAACAATTAAATTCTATATTACGATAAATCATAAAAGAGATAAATATCAGAAACTAAATAACTAAAATAAATAAACAATAAAATAAACAAACAACTAAACCGATTAAACCAATAAGGAATGTTAACTCGTTTTAAGGGTTGTAATTAAATTCAAATTTGGGTTTTAGGGTGAATTAGCTATTAACTAACCAATTATTAGCTCCTAGCCTCTAACTGATTAACTAATTGATTGATACTCGCTTATCTCCCGACCTCACTTTCTCAAGCAGGATAAATTACGATTTACTCGAAAAACTTATCTCCCGACCTCGTTTAACCTTTAATTACTTCATAGGGTTGTTAAGCCTAGGGTTTAATAATGCATAATTTATACCAACTAATTTCGTGAGAAACCCTTAATCCTCTGTTAATCACTTCCACATCCATTTGTTAATCTCCTCTAAGGGAATTAGCTACTCATGGTATTCATAATCTCAAACTCAACTAATATAAACATGTAAATAACACGAATAAGCCGAAAAAGAAAAGAGATATAGAACAATCTGTATTTGTATAAATTAAGAGCGAAATAGTGAATCTCTCGATTGGGAAAACGAATCTCGTTGCTTGTAAAGGAAAATAAACTGAATAACTTCAATTGAATAAGAGAAATCTTGGATCAAAATAAATAAAAGAAAACTAAATCTAAATCCTACTCCTAAATTACAAAGGTTTTTGTATGTGTTTAAGACGACTTAGTTACATCAAACCCCTTAGGTTTTATTTATAGAAGTGTTAGTAGCCCGAATTAGGTCTTCAGCACGACCTAGGTCTTCATATAAGTTTTGATTGTGTGGACAAAATTAACCCTGAAAAGCTTAGGCTCCATGTTGGTCCTATATCGTGCCATACACAAGCCATGGTGCAACACATTCATGTAATTTGTAGACTTTTGGGTTTGTTTCATACTTAACAGTTATAGAAGCTTGTGCATTACTCATCCCAAGTTCTTACGCTCATTGGGCTTATAACTTAGCATCTTGTACACTCAATTCAACATATTAGCACTATTTAAGGCTCGTGTCAGCTTAATAAATCACTAACACTAAAAAATGTGTTTAAAAAACTTATTTTATTAACTTTTATTACCTAACTACTAAGTACTAAAAATGCAATAATAAATACTAAAATGGCTAGAAAACAAGCTCCTTAAGTGTAGAAATATACCAAAATGACTACTACATTTGACAATAGGTCAAGAAGTCTATCAATATTATCTTATGTAGAAGTTTGCAAGGACTATCTGATATGTGAAAAGTCTGTCAAGACGATTTAATGTGGGAAGTCCTCCAGAACTATTGATTGTGAGGAAAGTTCACCAGAACTACCTAGCCAATATGATTCTGTAATAGACCCATTGGTATGAGTCCATAAAATGGTATTATATTATTATGAGAAGGTTATTATGTCTGTGCTAGTACATAAGTGAGGCAGATACAAGTTATAACAATCCACCAGTTCTATTCTCATAGTTTGGCATATATAGTAGTCAAGGAATTCACTCTTGTGAGGGTTGGTAGATTCATTTGGGGATTTGAGTCTAATTCTATAGGACCGTCATCAAGAATTCGCGTGCTAATATCACAACTTATGCATAAACCAAATGTATGGACAATTGTATGGAAGTCATATTATATATATATCACATTCCACCATGTTCTGTTGGGATGATACAAGGGTATTCTCCTATACTTTCAAAATGGAGAAACAATTTACCAAAGTTTTGTGTCCGAGATATTGTGTAAGCTATTTAGCTATACGAGACCGCATATGAAAGGTTTTGTAGTCCGTCATGACTGTCTCACATGTATGATTTCGTAAATAAGAGGTTCGTTGTTAAGAATCCGCCTACAAGTTATTTGTTTCAAAGAGATAACTACTAGGAGTGGACTATTTGATTATTGAATAGGGGCAGGATGAAATGTACCGTCTGATCTGTCCTTTTGATGGGGATGAGCAAACTTTCTATATTAAGCCGCAAAGATTTAAATCCCACAACCCTATCCAATTCATTGGGTCCAGATCTCGAGTGTTACCACTCTATTACAAACTATTACTTAAAAAATTCATACAAACTTTCAAAATATACGCATCTTATTAAGTAATGCTACCCAGCCAACTAATCATCTGGGCGTAAAATGTATACTTACAACCATCTAACAAAACTTTTCACCCGGCGAGAACTTAGAAGTATAAATATATATTACACTTATTTTTCCCTTAAGCAATATCACAAGCTTTGCTTATTTGGCCAATACATTCTATTTACAGTACTAGGCTTACAAATGGATTGCCTAGCCTAATCACAATATCGTTGTTAGACTCGAACGCGCTGCTTCACTTGCTCTGTATGCATAACAGCCCAGCACATCCCTCTTTAGGCGTAGCCTTAACATCGTCTCTCCTGGCAAGGCTTTACATTAGCTTACCTGTGACATGAAAGACATAAAGTTAAGTTTGTGAGAACTTAGTGAGTAACCTTGTTTTACTTGAGTATTGTTTGATAACTCGTCATCTTATCCTCTCATGATTCCTTAACCATTCTCATTACAGAGGGCCTTACAGGTAGAATGCTCTTGGCTCGTCACATATTTCGGTGCACTCTTGCTTCTTTATTCTTACCTTGTTACTATGCGCAGTTAACCATAAGACTTCCTACGGTTTTTTCCTTCATAGTTCACTACACACGTTATTCTTTCAGAGATTACCACACTTATCATTCTTTCAGAATATCTTCTACATTGTTTTTATTAGAGTTCTCCATGGGTTCCTTTCTCTTCATTTAGGATCAGCCATAGAGGCGTTTCCTTCAAATGGTCGGCACAAAGGCCATTCTTTAGATTGCGCCACGAAGGCATTCCTTTTCAGATATAGCCATCAAGGCTTCCTTGTTCAGAGACTTACCATAAAGGCGTCCTTTTTATTCATTACTTGCCACAAAGGTTTTCCCTTCCAGAGACTCGTCACAATGGTTTACTTCACAAATATTGCCACAAAGGTGTTTCTTATAAAAAAGATTGCCACACAAGCTTGTCCTTTAAGAGGTTCACCATGAAGGCTTACCTTTCCAAAGTTCGCCACGAAGACTTTTCTTTTTGGTGTTTTAAATGATAAGGATTTTCTAGACTCACACTTAGTAAGGTTTGCCCTTCATTGTCTTGGGACACATAGAAAACCACATTTGGTAATAACATTCCTTAAATTTTCACATATGATTTCATAACCCACCAGCTATGGCTTACACGATATGAACATTCATTTTGGTGTTATTGCCATGGACTTTTCCTTTCAAAGATTTGTGTTTTTAGTCTCGATGGACTCCTGTAGACGACTCCCAAGACAAACACAAACTCATCATACATTGACTCATTCATGACAGACATTTCCATGCTTATCGAACACATATACATTTCATATCCATTCACATCAGACACATTCATGACAGACTTTCTCGTTTTCCAAACACATAGTTGCATTTTATGCTTTCCAAGCTTATGAAACATTCCAATTTCTCAGACATGAGCATCCTTTAGCTTTAAGTTCCACAAATCCTGCATTCCTTTTCAAAATCGTGCTATCATACTTTTCTAACCTCAGTCTCATGGTTTAGTTTTTTAGCATAGAAGTTTCCAAAAGATCTTGTAACAACCCATTTTTCAGTGGTGTCGAAAATAGTAGTTTCGGGACCACAAACCCCGAGAAAATTCTTATGATGAGTGTTTAAATTAAATAAGTAAATAATAATTTTTATAGAAATTTTGAATGACTGAATTTAATTATTGAATTAAGAGTTAGTATAAGTGGTTTGGTTTAAAAGTCAAGTGGTTTTAGAAAATAAGGTATTAGGACCTCGTTTCTGAAATTAATAGCCGTAAATATTTTTATTAAATATTTACAGAGTCTTATTATATGTGAATTGAAGTTTAGTTGGGTAATTTTGATGATTAATTGCTTAATTAAGGAAAAAGGAGTAAATTGTAAAAGAGGTAAAAGTTAATTGCTATTGATTAAAAATAGTAAAGGGACAAAAATGGTAATTAAACCATGGTCAAAAAGTCCAAGTGGTGGTGACATGATTACCATCCCCTAACTTTTGGGTTATTTAGTCATTTAGTCCTAATTAGTTTAAGGTTAAATTGAAAACAAGTTAGCTTAATTGAATTTAATATAATTGAATTTAATATAATTGAAGCACCAATTATGTAATTAGACCCTCCTTAAATGGCCTAATAATAGAAATGACGTGGGTATCTTGAGATTTTGGTAAATTGCAATTAAATCCTAATTAAATGAGAATTTACTAATTAGTCTACATTTAGTATGATCAGGAATGGTTGTTTCGAGACCAAAAATTCAATGTGTTAAATCGTAAATATTAATTATTTAATATTTAACAGGTCATTGGTATTTTATTAAAATTTGGTGACGAAACTTTTTTGTTTAGATAGTTAATTATGCAAAAAGGATTAAATTGAAAGAGGTGCAAAAGTTAAATTCTATTAATTAAAGGTATTAGATGTTAATTGAAAGCTAAGTTGAGGCACTTGAATGGTAAATAGACAATTAGAAGAGAAAGTAGACGTTTTTGGGCTAAAAGAGATTACAATTTGGTTTAAACCATTAAGGGTAAAATTGTAAATTAGAATAAAAAGGAAATTAAAGTGAAATTTATGAGAATTTAGTCATAATTTTCTATCTTCTTCCCCTTTACTTAGTTGAACCCTAAGAATCCATGGAAGAAAGCTTAGGTTGGCTTTGATTCTTCATTTGGGTGAGTAGATTTCATTCGTTTTTAGTGATTTTTATGTTTTTGAGTCCGTAATAGCTTAATCTAGCTAACCCAAGGACTAATTTGTGATTTTGTCAAATGTTATAAATTTTTCCATTGATGAATAAGCTTGTTCTTGAAATTTTATGGAAGATTTATAAGCTTGGTTGTTAGATTTGATTATTTTGTAAAGTAGTTTTTGATTATTTTAATTTTTAATGACTAAAATGTTAAAGTGATAAATTTGCAAGGACTTAAGGTGAAAAAATTGCAAAATTTGGCTGTATAAAGACACTTAAACATTTGAAAAAGCTGAAAATTTAAATAAAATGGTTAATTTGCATGTTTTGAGCTAAGGGACTAAATTGAATAAAAGTGAAAAGTTAAGTGTAATTTTGTAAAAATGTCAAAAAGGACTTAATTGCATAAAATAAGTTTATTTTACTATTGGAATTAGTTAACTGAATGAAATTATTATTTTAGATCAAGAATGGGTTGAAAATCGAGGCAAGGGAAAAATTATGGAATAGTCCCTATATTTTGACGATTACTGCAAATCAGCCCGATAAGTTCGTACAGTAAAATAATTTATTTAGTTTCTGTTTGTGAACCAATTAATTTAAGCATGTTGTATTTAAATGTTTTTGCTTAGTAAATATTAAATGGTGGAATTGAATCAAATTGAAATGAAATTATGTTGAGAGGTATGATTGGAAGTGACAAAATGATATAGTTGAATTCAGGTGACAACGAAACGCTTAAATGATTATGTATTGTGTTAGTTATTATTCATGTTACAAATGAATTAATTCGATTGATATATGACAATTAGTAAATTAAATTAAATGGCATTGTTAGTTAGTTCGATATTATGTTTGATAAATAAGAATTATATTGATGTGTGCTCGAAATGATATAATGTGAAGAAAATTAGTTGAAATGGACATGGTATATGATGCATATGAACTTTGTGATTAATCGGGACACAAATGACATGTCATTAGGGGATATACAGTTCGAGAGCTAGTCTTGGATGTTTTACTGACGAGTAGTCCCTGTACTTGAGCCGTTACTACAAATCAATCCTGTAGGTTCGTAACATTAAATTTTCATTAAAATAGTACACTATTTTTATTATTTATAATTATTTCAAAACAAGTTATGATGCTTGAAATTGAGAAAGATGAAAAGAAATGAATGAAAGAGATATCAGGTTTTGAGCCGGTGATTTGAACCGACGCGATGGCTGAGGTCTTGCATATGTTACGGATTCTCAACAACTTGTGTGAGAAGCATCGTGAGTCGAGAAAATGTTGAAATGAATCCTGGATTGGATTACACGGCCCTACGAGTGGTTGAGATTTATGCATGAATTGCGTATTCTCAACAACTTGTGTGAGTAGCATCGTTAGGGAACATGTATATTGGGCAGCATCGTGAGTCGAGAAAATGTTCAAATGAATCCCAGATTGGATTACATTGCCCTAAAATGGTTGAGATTTATGCATGAATTGCATATTCTCAATAACTTGTGTGAGCAGCATCGTTAGGGAACAAATATATTGAGCAGCATTGTGAGTCGGGAAAATGTTGAAATGAATCCTGGATTGGATTACATGGCCCTATGATGGTTGAGATTTATGCATGAATTGCATATTCTTAGTAGCTTGTGTGAGCAGTATCGTTAGGAAACAGATATATTGAGCAGCATTATGAGTCAGGAAAATGTTGAAATGAATCCTGGATTGGACTACATGGCCTTACGATGGCTGAGATTTATGCATGAATTGCATATTCTCAACAGCTTGTGTGAGCAACATCATTAAGGAATATATATATACCGTAACGATGGATAAGGTTTCGCATATGTTGTGAGACTCCTCATCACCTTGTATGAGCAGCATCGTATACTGGTGAAAGAGTTGATTCTAGCAAGAGAATGAAATTCTGGTTATAGCTTATTGAAGCAAGGTCCTATTCTGGTTCGAATGAGTTATAAACTGTTCAACACATGATGTTTGGTAATTTATTAAACTCTACGAACTTACTAAGCTATGAAAACTTACCTATGATATTTTTGTTGTTTTGTAGATTCTATTTTGCTATTTTGAAGATCAGATCATCTCGAAGGAATCACACTATCTCGGGAGCTTGTTCGGTAGTACTTACATCACCTGGTTATATGACATGTACTAGGATGTTGTTATCTTATATAGCATTTGATTTTGGATGAATTGTGAAATGATAATGACTTGGTTGAATGTTGAACTTAAGTGTTTGTAAGCTTTGTTAACGTTTCAAGTAGGCATATATGTATAAGGCATAATATTTTGTGAAACCATGAACATTTGGTATGTTTTGCTTTTCTTTCCATGAGAAATTATATGTTTGGAGTTGGAAATCAATAGAATTACGAAGACTGTTGGTATTTGCATTTTATAGGTGAAAGGCATGACTTTTGCTGGTTTAAATTGCATTTTTGTAAGTACACACGACCTGACACACAGGCCAGTACACGAGCGTGTGCCCTGGGAATAGGTACAGGGTTCACACGGGCTGCATACGGTTTGGGACACGACCGTGTGGCCTTATTTCGAGTTGACACATGGTCCAGCACACTGTTTGACACACGGGCGTATGTGGTAATTTTGCATGTTCACACGGCTTGTCACACAGACTGTGACACGACCGTGTATGGGTATTTCATGTATGCACACCGTCTGGCACACGGCCTGGGGCACGATCGTGTGACCCCTATTTTGATTATTTTCCATATTTTTGTGAAATGTTTTGGTTGAAATCGATTAAGTCCTTGTGTACTGATTTGATAAATGGAGTAAAAACTATGAATAGAGTCAAATGAACTTATTTTATTCAGCATGGTATTGAAATGTATGTGAATTAGAAAATTGTTTTGAGAAGTGAACGTTAATAGCCTCGAAACTCTAACCAATAATGATGTCGGGTTTCGAGTGTTATAATAGGGCTATGTGACCCCTATTAGGAAAATTTTCGAATGTGATCCTATGTTCTTGTATGATTAAATTTGATTCTTGATTGGTTGAAATGTTATAAATAAATGCGTAAGAATAATTAGAGCTAGCATTCTGTGTGGCTGGTTTGTAATTGTATAGCTTGTGATTGATTTGTATGTATAATAAAAAAAATTTGTAAAGTTCTATAAACCCTTGAGTCCTTAATTCGGTAATGGTTATGGATTTTGGGTGTTACAGATATTACATACATTCTAGAGTTAGCTTAGGGACTCACCTGGTGGTCACGAGTAGTAGCTTAAACTTCAGACCTCAACAATCGACAAGGTACTTCTCCATGGAACGAAAAAATCATCATTAAAACTTGTTTAAATTACCTCTAACCTTATTCCAACCCAAAAGACCTTAGTTGGTCCTATCTTTCCAAGTACTCTTACATATCTATGTTTTATTTCTAAGAAAAGTCATAAATCTTACCTTGAAATGGAGAAAACGCTAGTAAAATTCATGATCTCAACCCTAGCAAGAAGGAATCCCATTATAATATCTCTAGCGTTCCGGTAGTAATATTTAAAGAGAAAATAAGGATCTCCTTATCTATTCTAGTACATCTATTATATAACCTATGGCCTTATTGAAACTTGACAAGTTTCACCTCTTCACAGAATTGTCTTGTCAAAATCTACAACTCCCGAGAAACCTAATTGAGTGTTTCTTTTTCTCTCTTAACTATTCTGGTTCACGTTTGGTCAGCTTTTAGCTAGCCTACCTTATAGATTAACTGGCACGGAACCATGTTACAAAGTTCACTATGCCTCTAGAATGAATTCATTCCTTAAAACTGATTTTACTTAGTCACAACTCTTATTCCACTAATCTTAGTAATCTGGTATGGAACCTTTATTCACCTATACCCATTTCAATCTCTGCCCACACTATACGCCTATAATGCATTTGGGCACGTACCACTCTGCCAATCATACTTCTTTAAAGTTATACACTAGTTCTCATGTCTATCAAAACTAGAGCATTCCAGGCGTACTCTTAGGATTCTTATACTTAGTCCCATTCTAACACTATACATTCCCAAGACTCACTTTATATACCTTACTTCCATAAAAAATATTCATCTACTAGGGCTTTACTGGCCAAGATGGTACAAAAGATGTTTTTCTTATGGATCGAGGAGGATCATAATATGGGTCTGAGTTCGGTGAGATAAATCACTATTAACAATCTGCAATCGGAATTGTTGGCCAAAAATGGTATTACGTGCATATCTGTAGTCACTAGTGCAAGGCGTGTTGTGGGAATTTTCGATGGATTATCTCTTACAAGTAGTTCGCAAGTAAGAATTCGTGAGGATTTCCCTCTCAAGGAAATAGATGCATAAGGAGTCATGAAGGAAATTAAAGAGAATAAAGTTAGTAAGGGAAATTCACGAAGAAACTATCTTCTATGACGGTGATAATGGAAAACTTGATGCAGTCGAAAACTAACTAAAAATCTGACTAAGGCAAGTACACCTATCAATTAATAGTATAGCTACGATAAGCACAGATATTGTTCCCACGAGGACTAAAAGTACTAGTAATTACCTTATTTATATTATTTAACCTACAAATTGGAGAGATTGATTAAAACTAAAATTAACTAAATTAATTAACTAAAGAACACGACAAAGAACGAATTAGGAAAACAAACTATTAACAAGCAAGAAGCGAAACAATACTCAGGAAAGAATCCACCTAAACTTCAACTGTCATTATCAATCTGAATTAAGCAATTTCTTCACTTAGCATCTTGATCCGTAGAAATCCCTAAATTATGCTAATATCTCTTTCGAGAGTAAGAGCAATTAACTCTAGGTTGATTAATTGAAATTTTTTTCTAACTAAAACCTCTATTATCACATTAACTTGATCTATGGATCCCCTATTAGATTTGACTCTAATCCAATAGATTTATGTCATCCTATTTCTAGGATTGCATGAAACTTCACTCAATTATGCTAGATCTACTCTTAAGTAGGGATTTTTCGTCCTCTATTTAAGAACGTCAAGCATGAATTAATAGCCTAGAAATATTAAACCAAGGATTAAGCACATATAATTGAGAACAAGATCTAAGTATTTATTGTGTAAAACAGAAATCATAAGACAAAATTCATCATAAGGTTTGTCTCCCCTAGGTATTTAGAAAGTTAGTTCATAATTGCAAATAAAAACATCTCAAATATAGTATACCATAAGAAATAAAGAAACTCATAATAAACTTCAAAGAAATTAAAGGAGATCTTCAATTTTGATGGAAATTTGCTTCAAAGATGGCTTCAATGGTGTTTTTCGAGTTATTTTCTTCAATATTCTCTAATGGCTTACTCTCCTCTTCTCATATTTGGTATATATAGATCTTAAAAAGCCCGAAAAACCTAAAAATTACACTTTTTTGTGTGTTTTGAATGCGAATCGCGATTTAGACATAATTTGACACATGGCTGTGTGGCTCACACGACCTTGTTCCTAACCCATGTGGCATGGTCTAACCCGTGTGGCTCTTAAAATCTACTCCAAATTTTTTATTTTCTCTCCTTTTGCTCCCAAAAACTCTCATAAGTATAAAAACATGAATTTAAGGGATTAGGAGCATAAAAATCACTATTTTACATCGAATAATCATCCAAAAACGCATTAAGAATGTGATTAAAACATGTTACTTTTAGCACTTATTAGTGATAATGGCGTACTGTCCTATCACGAGCAAGATTATAGAGAAACCCCAGCCACAAAGTGCAAACGAGTTAGCATTGTGTTAGTAAGGTATGAAACTCATTAAGTTCTTTGGAACTTATTTGTGTTGTTATGTATTTTAGGTAATTGGGGGATTATGAGAGTTCGAGAAGGGACCAAGACAAAGTTCATCGTTAATCGGCTTGTAAACGTCACAAAAATTATGTGCAAGCGAACACTGTCGATGCAAGTATAGTACAAAGATATAGGTCTGTCGGATATCGATCCCACGAGGATGGTGTTCTTGTTGCTTAAATTTGTCTAAGCAATTAGAGTTTAAATGAAAAGAATTGTTAAGAATATTGTCAACGTAATTTAGGTAAGATTGCACAAATCAAAGAGTTAAATCTGTCAATGCAAATATAGTATAAAATGTCAAAGCAAATTAATAGAAAATGAATTTTTGTAGAAGATGTTGTAAATGTAAATTCAAAAAATTAAAAGAAATAGATCAAGTGTAAAGAAATAGGGGGATCTCTGACTTAACAAGTTGGCAACGCTAAATGTGACTACAAGGTAACTAATAGATGAATTGCCGTCGCAATTAAGTTCTAATGAGATCTTACTGCTATCAACCTCTCTATTTAACAAAGACACAAGTACTCACAATTACCACACCTTCCAGTACTGGTAATGCTTCGCACTCAAGAACAAGTGGCCAAAATTCCTTCTTGCCTCAAGCAACTTCCGTTGTTTTGCTTGTTAATTTAACTTGTCTCCGTACCTTGCAGTGACTGTGACTGCAATCGCACTTCCGTGATCAAAGCAATTAAATCCAAATATAAACAGATGAGAAGAATTGAGTAAAAATCAAAATAAATCTAACATTAATAGAAACTTCTGTATATATTAATAGTCAATAGCGTTCATCAACATTCAAGAGGGATTAAGAAAAATTGAAGCATGCTATTCCTAGTCTACTAAAATCCTCCCGTAATCGCTCCTCTTACGTCGCACCTAGGCACTCCTAGTTAGGAGTAGTCGCCTCCTTGTTGCGTCAGATTACCCACTTGGAAGTTAAGCTTCCATTGTAGCGAAACTTAAGAAAGATTGAGAGAATTTATGGAATTGTTTTCTTCATCGCTCCTCCTGATCTTCTCTCTCTCCCCTCTTAATAATCACTAAAAAGTACAAGTCTACCCCTTCTCAGTTCTAACTCCCTTTTTTGTAGCTGTACAAGTTTATTAACCAACTGTGCACTCACACAGATCTGGTTTGTGCATTAGGCAGTTGCAAATTGTCGCGACATTTCTAGAAGCAAATTATGATTTAAATTTGCTGCGACAACTTGACATTCTCCTGCGCTGGTGCTTCTGAATGTGTTAGTAGCGTAAAATCCTTGATAAAATGTAGAAGCATTTATGTGGTGACGTCTTTGGCTACAATTCTAGATCAAACTTGTGGCCGCAACTCTAAATTCTTTCCCACTCTGATCTTCTAAGGTGGATTTTTGCGCTGACAACTTTAGATGCAAAACCGATACTCAATACACTGACATTAGTAGCACAAAAGGAATAAAATGAAAGAAAGTAAGACCATACAACACTGATTTAGAAAATGCAAATACTAAGTATGAAATGCTAAAAATGTAGGCTAAATATGATACAAAAGGAACAAATTGTACACTAATCCAAGGAAAAATTAAGTGACATTTCTAATGGTATCTCAGCCTCAAACTTGAGTTTTTACTTGCCCTCAAGTAAATAAAAGCTAGCAAAGTTATATCCAAATTCTTGTCACCACAGTCATCATTCTAGCAACTTATATTCTCTAAAATCCTAATGTATAAATTGCATTCATATGCTGGGCTATTGTGCCGACAATTTATAGGCATGAATAATTAGAATTGCAACTTCACTAATGCTAGCCTCATACTTTAAATCTTAAATCTTCTTAACCAATACATCATGTATTGTATAATAATATACATATACATATATATATTTTTTTTTTCTTTTTATCAAGTTTTCTTCTTTTTTTTTATGCGACTAAGAGATGTCATTGCATTACTATACTCTTGTTCTTGGGTAATAACGATGGGGTGCAACAAACCCCCAAGGAACATGTAATTGCGCCGACACACATTCTTACAGTGACAGCCTTTGGCTAGATAATTTTTCTAACACTTGCATCAGAATGTTCCCGCTTTTTTGAGTCACAATGCACCCATATTGGAGTGTCTTTTATTAGTAGATATAATTATATACAAAGCTGCAAGATGACAAGTTAATTCAGGATTCAAAGAATGATACTATTCATTTATTAGTAATGCAATTTCAACCATTCATCCAAAAATACAAGGATTTAATATTCAATCACATTCATCCAATTCACGTATTAGCATTCCAAATAATTCAAGATTTAAGCATAAAATGAAAAAATTGTGATCACATTTTTCTTAACTATGCATACTTTCATTCAACTAAAAGACAAATATATTCTTAAACTTGTGAGTGTAATTGCATTCTCATTCCAAACTTCCCCCAACTTAGTGTCTGCATTATCCCCAATGCACTAACAATACTATACAAATAACAATGGAAATGCAACTACAATGTAAATGTGAGAACAAGTAAAATACAGAGACAATAAAAATGTAATGACAATTAGATGAAATGCATGCAACTAAACTAACTACTGAAAAGTAAACTAACTCAGTGTGTTGCAGCCAAGGATGTGGCTTCTTTGGACTTCTTTTTCTTCTTAGGATTCTCCTCTTTGCTCTTCTTCTTTGCCTTACGTTTGCGCTTCTTTTCCTTTGGGTTAATCGATGGAGTTGATTACTCCTCCATGGTTGGTTGAGTATCGACTTCATCGACAGTCACACCCGATAGGTGTATCTTAGCAAGTGGTGCCACATATGGCATAATAGCCAGAGGATTGGAATCCTCCTTGCTGGATGTAACTGCCTAGGCCCAACTCGCCCCATATGGTGCCAATTGTTCAACAGATGCACCCACATTGGCAAGTACGTCGATAAATTTCTCCGATAAATTGTTCGGAACAACTTCTTCTTCTTCTTCGTTTTCCTTCTCTTCTTTTCCTTCATCTTTTCTTCTTTTTCTTTTCTTCTGCTTTAATACCCACAAAAGCAATTAGTGTGTGCTCCTTTGCAACAACAACCTCTCTCCGCCATAGTGGCCTCCAAACTGTTCAAGAGTTCGTATTCAAAGAGGCTAGCTATGTTTCGAAAGCAATCTTCCATTTCCTTAGATTGCACATTTTGATCCTCATCATCAGAGATGTGGATTCTATTCGGGGATTGGACGGACTGAGTTCTTCCTTCTAAAGCATGCTGCTTTGATGATGGTGTAGCTTCATCGATAAAAAGAAGGAACACAGGGAATTCTAGCACCAGATTTCTGTTAAAACTGCTTAATGCACTGACAATAGTGTTATTCCATGCTCTATAGTAGGCATAGAATAAGTTTTGTCTGTATTGCATCTCGTCGATTGCACTAACAAGTTTGATTTGTTGGATGTTCATCCGATCAACGATTTTTTCAATCCCAGTAAGCTTCTTCCAAATCTGAGGATCTGTAGGCGCATGGGTTTTGGTGTCCTTTTTCCCTTTCCCTTTTTCCTTCTTTTGTGGTACCTCCTTCACCATAGGGGTTTCCTACCCTCGTGTCATTCTTTCCAATGGTAGATCATTAATCGGCCCTTTGTTTTCCAAAGTCTCATTCCTTCGCGAGGCACAATGCCCCTCTGTTCACACAACATCATGATCAGAGAAGGAAAAGGTAAGATACTTGTCTGTTTGGTGGCGGATTCAACAATTTCCTGGTGCAAGATTGAGCCAACATCAATTCATCGTCCCTTGAGTATAGAATGCAGCAGGGACATTCTGTCCAGCATTGCAGTAGTACTGTGGGTGGATGGCAGGAGATGGAAGTTGATGAAATGAAACCATACCTTGCTTTGAATGGTGAAGTAGTGATGGTGCATCGTATAATTATTTGGATTGTTGCCAGTTCAAATAGCACCGTCGACGCATAAATCATTCAGTAAAAGATCAACACCTTCCTCTGTCTAGTTTTTCAAAAACTCGACATGCTCGTCTTCTCCCTAGCAATGTGGAAGAGAGCATTGATGTGGTCAGCACTCCATGGCACCAAACCTTCACGAACGAATATAAACTCCTGTTCTGGATCAACCAGGTTAGCATAAAACTCTCTTACCATTGATGGAGAGTATCCTGTCGGGTGGTCACAAAATTGCTCCCAACCGAAACGAGAAATTATTCTGGCGACCTACTTCCCAAATGTCAATTGTGGGGACAACTGAAATCCCTGCTCAGGATGATAGTTCCTTTTCAACATCACCTCATGGTAATGGCCCTTCGTTACTTTCAATAAGAACAGAACAGGTTCTTTATGTGGTGGTTGGTCGGCGTTTCTGACCATTACAGCTAACGATTCAGCAGTAAGTTTGGATGGGGTTTTCACACCACGAGTTCTTTCCATAACTACTAAAATAAAGAGAGTGAGAATATCTCGCAAAAAACTGAAGGTTGGAGAAAAAGAAGATTACAACAACAACGGTGGTTGTGAGTGTGAAGATCCAGTTGACACAAAAAGGTGTTCTATGGAAGATGGAGGTGACTAGAAAAATTGCAATGGCATCCTAAAAAAATGTGACCAGGTTAATGGTCTTGTTTTGTTCATTGATGTCTGGGCTTCGGTAATGCTTCAATCGTTGGCCATTCACTTTAAATTGGTTCTCATCGTTCAAATCTTTGATTGTCATTACACCATGTGGAAATGCTTCGACAACTTCAAAAGGGCTTGACCATCTTGAGCACAATTTTCCTGGATACAATTTTAAACGTGAGTTAAATAAAAGCACTAACTGACCAGGAGAAAATTGTCGCCGCAAAATGATGTTGTCATGTCATGTCTTAGTTTTTCCTTGTAAATGAAGCATTTTCATAAGCATTGCGTCAAATTTCTTCTAGTTCTAAAATGTCCAATAATCTTTTTTTCGTGCAGCATCATAGCCCATGTTCACTTACTTGATTGCCCACGTGGCCTTATGTTCATGTTCAATGGGTAAGTGATAGGATTTACCAGACACCAGCTGATATGACGACATCCTCAATGGTATTTTGTATGCGGTGCGAAGTGCCCACAACACATCATTTAATAGTGAAGACCAATCATGTTGAGATGGGTTAACCACCTTCTCAAGAATACCCTTGATTTGTCGATTGGATACCTCTGTTTGTCTATTTGTTTGTGGATGATATGTGGGTTTCCATGCAATGTTTCACACCATAACATTTTAAAGTTGTTGCCACCTTATTACAATGGAAGTGAGTGCCTTGGTCACTTATTAATGCTCGAGGTGTTTCGAATCATGTAAGGATGTATGTGTGAAAAAACTTCAACACCGTCCGAGTATCATCGTTTGGAACAGCGATTGCTTTAATCCACTTAGAGACATAGTCAGCGACGACTAGAATATACACATTTCCAAAGGAATTTGGAAATGGCCCCATAAAATCTATACCCCACACATCAAATAGCTCAACTTCTATGATAGGTTGTTGGAGCATCTTGTTGCGTCGAGATATGAAATTGGTGCGCTGACATTTGTCGCACTGTTGAGAAAAATTGTGGGCGTCACAAAATAATATCGGCCAGTAAAATCCTAACTGTAGGACCTTTGCAGTAGTCCTAACACCACCAAAACGGCCTTCATAAGGAGCATCATGGCAATGCTTCAGGATAGATAACATTTCTTCTTCAGGAACGCAACGACGAATGATGTTGTTAGCGTATACTTTGAACAGGTATCGCTCATTCCAATGATACTTCACAATATCTCGAAGAAATCTAACCTCCCTATGACCTGTTGCACTTAATGGTAGCTTTCCACAGACTAGATAATTGACGACATCTGCATACCATGGAGATGCATCGACAAAGAATAATTTCTCATCTGGAAAGACGTCGACAATTTGTGACTTATTTCCATCCTCGCTCCTAGATTTCAAACGAGATAGGTGGTCTGTACTTGGTTCTCAGATCCTTTCCTATCCTTAATCTCAACATCAAATTCTTGTAATAAAAGGATCCATCTAATCAGCCTGGGTTTTGTACCTTTCTTAGCAAAAAGGTATCTCAAAGCAGAATGATCAGTATACATTGTAATTTTTGCACCCACAAGATAAGAACAAAACTTATCAAATGCAAAAATTACTGCCAGCAACTCTTTCTCAGTGGTTGTGTAATTCACCTGTGCTTCAGTTAGAGAAATACTAGCATAATAGATTGAATGAAACACCTTATCCTTTCGTTGTCCAAGCACAGCACCCATAGTAAAGTCGCTCGCATCACACATCACCTTGAACGGTTGCAACCAATCTGGTACGACGATAATGGGTGCCTGCACTAGCTACTGTTTAATTTTAAGGAATGCTTTTAGACAAGCTTCATCGAACAAATTTTTTTTATTTTTCTCCAACAAAGGCAAAGTGGTTTTGCTATTTTGGAGAAGTCTTGGATGAATTGTCTATAAAATCTGGCATGACCGAGAAAACTCCTTATTCTCTTTACAGTAGTGGGTGGAGGTAGCTTTTCAATGATTTCCACCTTAGCTTTATCAACTTCAATGCCCTGACAAGATATTCGATGACTAAGGACAATTCCTTTAATTGCCATGAAGTGGCATTTTTTCCAGTTTAGAACCAAGTCGGTGTCCTCGCATCGTTTCAACGCTTTTGCTAAATTATCAGCGCATTTATCAAAATTGTGCCCATAGACAAAGAAATCATCCATAAATACCTCTAACAAATCCTCGATAATATCAGAGAAGATGGCCATCATGCACCTCTAGAATACCTCTAGAATGTAGCTGGTCATTGCACAAACCAAATGACATTCGTCGAAAAGCAAAGGTTCCAAATAGGCAAGTAAAAGCTGTTTTTGCTTGATTTTCTGGCGTGATTACAATCCGGTTGTACCCAGAGTATCCATTAAGGAAAAACAGTAATAGGCCTTACCAGCTAGCCTATCCAACATTTGATCAATGAATGGGAGTGGGAAGTGATCCTTCTTTGTGGTTGCATTTGGACGACGGTAATCCATACACACTCACCAATCTGTATTAATGCGAGTAGGGATTAGCTCATTTTTATCGTTGCTTACCACCATGATGCAGCTCTTCTTAAGCACACATTGGACCAGGCTCACCCATGTACTTTCTGAATTTGGGTATATTATGCCTGCGTTCAGCCATTTGATGATCTCTTTCTTCCCTGCTTCCTTCATTTTCTTATTTAATCTTCGTTGTTGCTCAATTGACTGTTTTCCTTCATCTTTCAGCCTAATTTTATGCATGCAAAAAGAGGGACTAATGCCTCTGATGTCTGCTATGCTCTAGGCAATGGCTCTTTTGTGCTGCTTCAATATTCGATTAATTTTTCTTCTTGGCTTACGTCGAGACTTGCGCTAACAATTGCTGGCAATGTATTATTGTCACCCAAAAAACATATTTCAAATGTGTTGGCAATGGCTTTAACTCTAGAGTTGGAGCTTCTTCAACCGATGGTTTAAAAATAGGGATCGTCCTATTAGTCAGATCCAAAGATTCCAATTGCCAGCCATGTCTAAGCTCACAAACATTAGCCTCAACCTTGTGGTCACATTTAGGTAAGGCATTGTCTTCCGATGTCACTGCATATTCCTCTTACACTGTTAAACTTCGTTCATTAAATTCCTCCATAATTAACTCATCCAAAACATCAATGTGGTGACATTGTTCCTTACTCCGTGATGGAGATGCTTCAAAAACACTGAAGGTTACATGTTCATCGTTATGGCGCATGATCAACTCACCCTTGAAAATATCTATGAGTGTGCGTCTCGTTACGAGAAATGGGCATCCCAAAATAATCGGCACCTCCTTATCAGATTCACAATCAAGTATGATGAAGTCGGCTGGGAACACAAACTTATCGACATGGATGAGAACATCTTTAATCTGTCCTTCAGGTTGTGCCAAAGATCTTTCCACAAGTTGTAATGTTACCGCAGTGGGCTTCATATGACCAATTCCTAATTCCTAATTGTGAAACTACTAGGGTCTTTCATTTTTTGTGGTAATTTATTTTTCAGTACAATGCTGCAGCCTTCTGTGAGTGCAATCGTCTCAATATCGGATAGCTTCTTCAATAATAGCTCCTTCATGAATGTCCCATAGCTGGGAATCTGCACAAGAGCATCAACTAGAGGTATATTAATATGTAATTGTTTCAAGGTAGATAAAAACTTTTGATAATATCTGACATGATCTTTCTCCTTGAATCGCTGTGGAAATGGAATAGGTATGTTTACAGTGGATTATTGTGATATAACCGGTTATGTTGACATGGGCATTTGCGTCGACAACTTCGTAGGACGAATGGTCGGCATTGGTATGTCTATTGGTGGTTCATCGTCATTTACTTCTATTGTGTCTTCTTCAAATGCAACCTCTCCTTGTTGCTTTGGCTCATTTGTGTCGACAGGTGCTTGGTTAGAGCTACTACTATGTTCGGCAGTTTGCTTTCCACTCCACAATGTGATAGCCTTGCAATTCTCCTTTCTTTTCTGATTTGGATTTTCAATATCATTGGGCAAAGCACCTGGTGGTCGTATGCTCATGTTAGAAGCCAGTTGTCCTAGTTGTGCTTCCAACGCTCGGATGGAAGAAAATTTCATTGTACAATAGCTTCTATTCTTGTAATATGCTCATGCATCAAAGCTTCAAGAGTAGTTAATGGATCTGATCTCGGTTGAGAATACTGCTATTGCTATTGTTGATGCTGTCCTTGCATATTTGGCATTGCAATTTGTTGTGGCTGCATTCGAGCATGTGGTTCATCTGATTATATGACTGCATCTATGATGTAACTGCATCTGATCAGGCTATGCATGCACTTAAGGGTTGTGATTATAATTCTAACTGTTGCTGACTATAACTCCATAGTCTAAAGTTATCTTGATTTAAGGAATTTCCATATCTATATGTGGATGCATTCTAATTCCCCCAAGGTTGTTGAGCTCTACTTGAATTGTTATATGCGGATGTTATTAACATAAAATGCATTTTCAGCATGTTGTAGACAATCCTCATAACTATGGTTATCGTCGCAAATATCACAAGAAAATGTCAGAAAATCCATCTGCTGGGCTACTTGAATATGGGCAACATCACTCGTCCCCTTCATGGTTTTAATAATCATATTTGCCAAAGAGGATACTTGTGCACTTAGTGCTGAAATGGCATCTAACTCAATAACTCCAGGATTTGTTTTTACTTGAGCAAAACAAGAAATTGGGTACTGATAATCATTTTGCACAATTCTTTCTAAAATTCACACAGCTTCATTGTAAGTACAATCCAACAAAGGACCATTAGCAGATGCATCGATAATTTCTTGTCTACTCATTTAATCCATTATAGAAAATCTCGATTTGTGTCTCCTGTTGGATTCCGTGCATGGGACAGTGTCTAAGCAAAGTTTTGTAATGTTCTCACGTAGTGTGCAAGTTCTCATCATCCAATTGATGGTATGCTGTGATATCATTCTGCAGTCTAGCAATTATTGTGGGTGGATTGAATCGCAAAACAAACTGAGTTTCTAGAACATTCCATGAAGTAATAGATCCTACTGGTAAACTAAGAAACAATATGTGCCCTTCCTTACAAAGAGTAAGGGAATAGCTGCATCTTCAAGGCGCAATCAGGAACACCGTGTTGACTGAAAGAAGCACATATAAGTAGAAAAGATTTGAAATGCTCCCTCGTGTCTTCGTGAGGCAAACCAGCATATTGCCCATTTGAGTTTAGCATTTGAAACATCACCAATTTTAATTCGAAATTCCCAGCTTGTATTCTTGGTCTAACAACCCCTGGTTGTAGACCATCGAGCACAGGAACAACAAAGTCTCTTATTGTCATGTCTGGAATTTGCTCTTCTTGTGACAGCGGTATCTTGTTGACTCCTTGTGGCTTTACTGGAGGAACAATATTTTGTGGTAGCAAAGGTGCTAGATCGTTATTGTTTCCAGCCATTTTTCTTTGCTCTTGTCTCTTCCTCCGAATAGTTCTTTCAATTTCCGAATCAAAATTAACAATGTTGTTAGGATTTCTCCTTGTGGACATAAAACACCTAACAAGAATTTAAAAGAAAATCAACAAAAGATTAGTAATCAATAAAAGTTAGAAAAGGAATAGTAAACGAGACTACAAAAGTAAACATCAAACAAATGTCATCCCCGACAACAGTGTGAAAACTTGATCGGCTTGTAAATGTCACAAAATTTATGTGCAAGTGGACACTGTCGATGCAAGTATAGTAGAAGGATATGGGTCTGTCAGATATCGATCCCACGAGGATCGTGTTCTTGTTGCTTAAATTTTGTTGAAGCAATTAGAGTTTAAATGAAAAGAATTGTTAAGAGTAATGTCAACGTAATTTAGTTAAGACTGCATGCATAAAAAGAGTTAAATCTGTCAATGCAAATATAGTATAAAATGTCAGAGCAAATTAATAGAAAATGGATTGTTGTGGAAGATGTTATAAATGTAAATTCAGAAATTAAAAGAAATAGATCAAGTGTAAAGAAATAGGGGGATCCCTGACTTCACAAGTTGGCAATGCTAAATGTGACTACAAGGTAACTGATAGATAAATTGTTGCCGCAAATAAGTTCTAATGAGATCTTACTACTATCAATCTCTCTGTTTAACAAAGACCCAAGTACTCACAATTACCACAACTTCTAGTGCTGGTAATGCTTCGCACTAAAGAACAAGTGGCCAGAATTCCTTCTTACCTCAAGCAACTTCCGTTGTATTGCTTGTTAATATAACTTGTCACTACACCTTCCAGTGACTGTGACTGCAATCGTACTTTCGTAGTCAAAGCAATTAAATCTAAATATAAATAGATTAGAAGAATTGAGTAGAAATCAAAATAAATCTAACATTAATAGATACTTTTGTAAATAATTAACAGTCAATAGCATTCATCAACATTCAAGAGGGATTAAAGAAGAAACTGAAGCATGCTATTCCTAGTATACTAGAATCCTCCTGTAATCGCTCCTCTTGCATAGCACCTAGGCACTCCTTATCAGGAGTAGTCGCCTTCTTGTTGCGTCAGATTACCTTCTTGGAAGTTAAGCTTCCATGGTAACGAAACTTAAGAAAGATTGAGAGAATTTGTGGAATTAATTTCTTCACCGCTTCCTCTTAATCTTTTCTCTCTCTCTCTCTACTCTATTAATAATCACTAAAAACAAGTACAAGTCTACCCCCTCTTAGATCTAACTCCCCTTTTTGCAGTTGTAAAAGTTTGTTATTGCCAGCTGTGCACTCACGCAGATTTGGTTTGTGCATTAGGAAGTTGTAGATTGTTGCGAGATCTCTAGACGCAAATTATGATTTAAATTTGCTGGACAACTTGACATTCTCCTGCATTGGTACTTCTAAATGTGTTAGTAGCATAAAGTCCCTGATAAAATGTAGAAGCATTTATGTGGTGACGTTTTTGGCTGCAATTCTAAATCAAACTTGTGGCTGCAACTCTAAATGCTTTCCCACACTAATCTTTTAAGCTGGATTTCCGCGCTTACAACTTTAGATGTAAAATCGATACTCAATAAAGCGACATTAGTAGCACAAAAGGAATAAAATGAAAGAAAGTAAGACCATACAACACTGATTTAGAAAATGCAAATACTAAGTATGAAATGTTGAAAATGTAGGCTAAATATGATACAAAAGGAACAAATTATACACTAATTCTAGGAGAAATTAAGTGCCATTTCTAATGCTATTAGTCGTGCAGTGGCATCTTTGTTTCTTAGTTGTAACTTGCATACAATGGTGTGACCCAAAGTTGGAGTCTCAAGGTCTTCATTGTAAATGAAACTATGTATTCAAATTATTATATGATCATTTTAAATAAGGTTTACTTAGTGAAATTGTTGTACATTCAATTAAAGTTTTATTAACGACGTAGATTCATTTAAATCTTGAATTTACTTAGTAGCAATATCAATTGTGTTCTTGGTATTCACTCTTTTATTATTGCGGATAATAATATTGAAAGTATAAGTTAGATTGATTAATTTGGAATGTAGCATCCTATAGTCCGGACTCAATGATCGAGTCAGGTATGGGCTATTACAACCCAAGAAAGAATGTCAATGATATTCAATGTTGTATTGTTGTCGATCGCATGAATAATGATGTGAAGTGATGATTTTACTGTGACTTTATTGGTAGTTGCTTTAGCAACGACTGTAGCATCCTATAACTTGGACCTTGCGATCGGATCTGTAACACCCAAAATTCGAACATCGACGCCAGTTAGGATTTCCGGTGTTTTACTGTTTATTTGCATTTGCACTGTTCATCTTATCATTAGATTATACAACCTCATTTATTAAAATAATACACTTCACATGTTGCACATCTTCATCTAAACATAAACACAAATCAACAAGGGTAAACATGGAATTTCCAATACTTTGGGAGGCTTCTACCGGTACTTGATGGTCAAGTATCGATAGTAGCCCTGTCAGAAAAATAATTCCAAAACGATGCAGATTTCTACCGGTACCTATACTAGTTCTACCGATATAAGTATAATTTCTACTGATACATGTCATGCATCTACCGATAAATATATACATATAACTACCGATACACATAATTCAACTACTGATACAACTCAAGTCAGTGTACACCTCTCTCTTACCATGTACTTTTACCAAAACATACATGAGTTCTACTACCGAAACAAGTATGCAAAATTTCAAGATTTATACCAAACACAAGTTCATTAACTTCATACATACACAACTTTAATTATGCACTTAAGTCAACACAATTACGTGATTTATATTAATACAAGGTACTTATAGTCTACTTTCAACATTTTATCAAAACATAACAAAGTTTTTCACAAACTCATTGTATAAAAGTAAAGGGTAACATCATCCTAGTACATGCCATATTAACCAAGTGAAGTAAAAGTCTACCGAACAACTCCGGGATAATGTGATGCGCCAAGATGATCAAATCTCCGAACAGCAAAATTAAATCTACAAAACAATAGCAATTTCACAGGTAAGCACTTCTTAGCCTAGTAAGTTCATAAAGTTAAATAGATTTACCAACTTCAAGAGTTTGTAAATCAAATCAACTGAATTGATTAAACCGTAAACATTAAGGTAAGCTTAAATTCGCATTCGATACTCACGATGACACAAAGTCATCGGACCTTTAATCCGCAATGAATTTCACTTCATTCATATACTCACGATGACACATAGCCACCGGACCTTATAATTCGCAAGGGATTCAAATACGATGACACAGAGTCATCGGACCTCTTAATCCGTAAATGACCCATATACTCACGATGACAGTTAGTCATCGAACCTTTAAATCCGTAAAAGATTCATATACTCATGATGACACTTAGTCATCGGACCTTTTAATCCGTAAAGGATTCATATACTCACGATGACACTTAGTCATCGGACCTCTTCGTTTATGGCTCAAAGCCCGTTTGCCTTTCGTTTTTCCTTCATTCTCATCTTTCACGAGCTCGATTATCATTTCATCTCAATACAATTGTTTACATTACAAGAATATGCAATGTAAATTAGTATTTAACCATACGAACTTACTGGACTGGGTTACAGTTGTGAATGGATTCCAAGGACTATTCCGTTAATTTTTTTTCCACGATCGGTGGAACAAACTAGCCTACATTCACAAATCATTCAATTTCTCGCATTAAATCACACAATTAATTCATTTAACACAATCAAACCCCTTTTTGGTAAAATTACAATTTTACCCCTAATACTTTTTTTTTATTCAATTTAGTCCTTTCAACACAAAACATGCAAAATACCCTATTTCTCCTCAACCCATACCAGCCGAGCACTTATAGTCCTCATACAAACCCATACAAATCCATTTATTACACAACAAATACATCAATATCACCATTTTAACAATTAAGTCCTTAAACCTTAATTTCATCAAAAATCACTTTACAAAAAGATCCAACCCAATCATCAAGCATTCAAAACTATCTAAAACCTCTAAGAACAAACATATTCAACAATGGTAAGATCCAAAACATTTGAAAAATTCACAATTAGTCCTTACATAAGCTAGATTAAGCTAATACGGACTAGAAAACATAAAAATTACTAAAAACTGGTGAGATTTCACTCACCAAATCAAAGACTAAGCTTGGCAGAATATTCTTATTTCTTCTCTAGGGTTTTCCTTTTGTTTCAAGGTTGAAGAAGATGATTAAAATCTTCCAAATTATCTTTTATTTAATCTTCACTTATTTATTTGTATTTTACCAAAATACCCTTAATGATTTACATGATTTTCACAAAATAAGGGTTCATAATTGTCCACTATACCTTGTTAAGGTATATTTACTCATCAAGGACCCTTCCTAAGTCATTCCTCTACAATTTGGCATGTTTGGTCAATGATTCCTACATTTTGTGACTTTTACGATTCAGTCCTTTTTACTTAATTAAATATTTAAGCATTAAAATTTCATAACCAAATTTTAACACGATGCTAACGAAGTTGTAATTATTTAAGTAAATAAATTTTTGATTCGATTTATCGAATTTGAGATCCTAAAATCACTATTTTTGATACCACTGAAAATCGAGCTGTTACAATTCTCCCTCCCTTATGAAAATTTCGTCTCGAAATTTCTTACCAGTGAACAGAGTAGGATATTGTCATTTCATCAAATCCTTTGTTTCCCATGTAGCTTACTCAAGCCCGTGTCGATTCCACAGAACTTTTACCAATGGTACCCTCTTGTTTCGCAGTTCTTTTACCTCGCGAGCTAGAATCTTAATTGGTTCTTCAGAATACAATAAATTTGGTTGTATCTCAACCATACAAGGTGTAATCACATGTGAAGGAATCGACCTGTACCGTCTCAGCATCGAAACGTGAAACATATTATGAATCTTCTCTAATTCCAGTGGTAAAGCCAACTTATATGCCACAGGACCAACCCGTTCAATGATCTCATACGACCCAATAAACCGTGGACTCAACTTTCCTTTCTGCCAAACCTTTGCACTTTCAAGAAGACTCATTCTCCTACTAAAAATTCTATATCTTTCCTTTTAAGATCTGCATAGGACTTCTGCTATTCAAATGCTTCTATCAAACTGTCACAGATCACCCGTACCTTGTCTTCGGTCTCATGAATCAAATCGGTTCTAACCAACTTAGTTTCGCTGAACTCTGACCAATACAAAGGTGTTCTACATTTTCTACCATACATTGCTTCAAACGGAGCCATTTTAATACTGGTTTGATAGTTGTTGTTATATGCAAACTCTACCAATGGCAGATACTTTTCCCAACTACCCTCAAACTCAAGTATACAGCACACGTAGCATGTCTTCAAGAATCTGTATCACCCGTTCTGACTGGCTATCTGTCTGTGGATGATATGTAGTACTGAAATTTAGTTTGGTTCCCAAAGCTTCATGCAACTTACCCCAAAACCTCGAGTGAAACGTGGATCTCTGTAAGAGATAATAGATGCTGGTACTCCATGTAGTCATACTATCTCAGATACATCCAATTCAGCCAACTTCTCTAGTGGAAAGTCCACTCGGATAGGAATAAAGTGAGCCGATTTCTTCAATCTGTCCACTATAACCCAGATCGAGTCTTTCTTCCTCGGCGTCACAGGTAATCCTGTAACAAAATCTATTGTGACTCGTTCCCATTTCCACCCAGGAATAGAAATAGGTTGCAATAGTCCAAACGGTACCTGGTGTTCGGCTTTTACTTGCTGACACACTAAACATTTAGTCATGAACTCTGAGATTTCCCGTTTCATACCCGACCATCAATACATCTTCTTTAGGTTATTATACATTTTCACGCTGCCCGGATGAATGGAGTAAGTACTACCGTGAGCCTCCAACAGAATGTCCTGTCTCAAGTCAGTTAGCAGGAATGCACACTCTATCCCAGAAATACAACATACCATCCTCATCAACAGTAAACCCAGTGGTTGCATCATTCCGGTCCGTTTCTTTTTTTGTAACCTTAAGCTTTGAGTCATCATACTACAACTCTCATATCCACTGTATGAATAGTGATTTCATCCAAAGTTTCGCTGTAACAGAACCATCACCCTCAAGTGACAAATGAGCATTCACTACTCTCAATTCAAATAACGATTTCTGGCTCAAAGCATCAGCGACAACATTAGCATTTCCCGGATGGTATTCAATCACCAAATCATAGACTTTCAATAATTCCAACCACCGACGTTGCCTCAAATTTAGTTCTTTCTAAGTCATCAGATATCTTAAACTTTTATGATCTGTGAATACATGACACTTCTCCCCGTATAAATAATGTCGCCAGATCTTTAAAGCAAACACAATGGTTGCTAACTCTAAGTCATGGGTCGGATAGTTCCGTTCATTCGGTTTTGCTTGTCAAGAGGCATAAGCTATTACCTGTCCTGCTTGCATCAATACACAACCCAAGCCATTCAAAGATGCATCACTATATACGACAAACTCTTTACCCATTTCAGGTTGTGTTAATACTGGAGCTTCTATCAACAATTTCTTCAACTGATCAAAACTCTGCTAACACCTTTCTGACCACGCAAACTGAATATTCTTTTGTAGCAATTTTGTCATCGACAAGGCTACAATAGAGAAATTTCTCATAAACCGACGATAATAGCCTGCTAATCCCAAGAAACTAAGTACTTTGAAAACATTCTTAGGTACCTGCCAATCGAGAATAGACGACACTTTACTTGGATCAACCCGAATCCCTTCCGAAGATACTACATGGCCTAGAAATCCCACTTCCTAGAGCCAAAACTCACACTTGCTGAACTTTGCATACAACTTTTTTTCCTGCATTATTTGTAAAACTTCACTCAAATGTTGAACATGCTCTGTCTCTGACTTGAAATAATTCAATATATCATCAATGAACACCACTATGAATCTATCCAGCTGAGGTTTAAAAACTCGATTATCAAATCCATAAATGCTGCCGAAGCATTAGTTAACCCAAACGAACTTACTAGAAACTTATAATGTTTGTATCGAGTTCTGAATGTTGTCTTCTGCACATCACTATCTTTTACTCACATCTGATAATAACCCGATCAGAGATCTATTTTAGAAAAGACGGTCGCACCTCTCAACTGATCAAACAACTCATCAATACGAGGCAACGGGTATTTATTCTTGATTGTTACCTTGTTTAGCTATCTGTAATTTATACACATTCTCATCGATCCATCTTTCTTTTTCACAAACAATGCTGGTGCACCCCAATGCGATTTGCTCGGTCGGATAAAACCCCTATCCAACAACTCTTGCAACTGTGCCTTTAACTCTTTCAATTCAGTGGGTGCCAACCTGTACGGTGGAATCAAAATCGGTGCGGTTTCGGGAACTAAATCAATGAAACCTACTTCTCTAACCGATGGTAAACTCAGTAACTCCTCTGGAAACACATATGTGAATTCCTTGATAATCAGCACTTGTTCTAACTCTATTCCGGTACTCCAAGTAAAGTCAAGTATATAAGCCAGAAATGCTTCACAACCTTTACGAATCATCTTTTGTGCTGATAAAGACGAGATTATTCTCGTGCCACTTTTTAATTTCCCAGACTCAATTGTGATTGCTTCTCCTATCGACCATTTCAAGTCGATCCATCTTCGTTTACAATTAACTACTGCATCATGCTCAGTTAACCAGTTCATTCCCAAAATTACATCGAACTCGGTAAATGGTAATAATATCAAATCAGCAGGGAACTTACAGTCTCGAATCTCAATGGACATTTACGACATACCAAATTAACAATGGCACTATTACCCAATGGGTTTGTGACGTGTACATCAAAATCAGTCGACTCGATAGGCAATTTCTTTTCAGTAGCTAATGCAGTACAAATATATGAATGAGTCGATCCCAGGTTAATCAGTGCACACATAATATCATTAAAGAGATAGAATATACCAGTCATAACATTAAGAGCATAGCCTCTTCTTAAGCTCGAATAGCATAAGTCTGTGCAGGTGCTCGGGCCTCAGATATGGCTGCAATACCCCTATTATCTCCGTGGTTTCCATCTGTACCACTACTCTGCCTCGGACGTCTACTCTTTTGTGGTGCAGCAGGAGGTTTTACACTCTGTTCCTCCTTTGCTTCAGATCTCATTGGGCAGTTCCTCAGAAAGTGATTTGCACTTCCGTATTGATGACATGTCCCTTTCATCTTGCGACACTCGCCTGCATGGCTCCTCTTACAATACCCATATATCGGGAACGCTAGCTACATTGTCTGCGGGTCTGTTCTGAAATTTAGGTTTTACGGGTCCCGACTTACTCTCGACTCAGAAATCCTGAAGAAACTGGGCCTCGACTAACCTCCTCTCTGAATCTCTTCGGCGATGGCATAGAGAAAGTCCTGGCAATGTTTTCTTCCCATATTATTGAAACCTCTTTTCTCTCTGTCTCTTGCTATTGTAAATTTCTTCCATCTTTTGAGCTCTGTCCACTAACACTACTAGCGGTCGAGGTCGAATTTCAGAATCACCCACCATCATTTTAATCTCGTCGTTTAACCCCTCTTCGAAATAGACACACATAGCTTCATCAAATGGTACCACTTCTTTGGCATACTTGCTAAGCTGTAAAAACTCTCGTTCATAATCTACCACTGTTTTATTTCCCTGTCTCAGTTCTAAAAATTCCTTCTTCTTTCTTTCCAGGTACTGCTTGCTGACATATTTTCTCTTAAATTTTGTTTAGAAGAAATCCTAAGTTACTTCATTTTCAGGCACCATAGCCACGATGATAGCCCACTAGTGGTAAGCCTCATCCTTCAGAGATGACGCGACACACCTTACATAGTCTTCAGCAGAACAGGCCATCTCATTCAGGACTCTCAGCGTATTTTCCAACTAGTATTAGCGCTGGAAGGATCGTCTTCTACACTACCTCGAAAGTCTTTAGCTCCGTATTTTCTAACCCTATTTATAGGGATACGACGTCTCAATTCTACTCTTGGAGATGGTGTAGGCCTTTCTAGGGTGCTAACGATCGGGTACCTAGTTGTGTGACAGGAGGCGTAGGGGGTGGTGCCATTGGATTATTTCTCATGAATTTCGTGAACCACTGCCCATTTATACCGAAGAACATATTCTTTTCTTCATTTTCTATCATCGGTAATATTAATACACTATGACTAGCCCAGAGTCATTAGTCAGAACACTGCTATTTACCTCATTAGTTTCATCTTTTTCAGAGTCAGGCATTCTGTATTTATCTGCAAAAATCATAGTTAGATCAGATTCATCCATATCACACTATCACAGGTCCATATGACATGTACTTCTAAATCGTCACACACGACCAATACAGTCCAAGATACGGCTAAACTATAAGCTATAATACCACTAAATGTAATACCTAAAATCTGAAAATCGATGCCAATTAGGATTTCCAGTGTTTTACTATTGATTTTCACTGTTCATCTTATCATTAAATTATACAACCTCATTTATTAAAATAATACACTTCACATGTTGCACATCATCATCTAAACATAAACACAAATCAACAAGGGTAAAAATGACATTTCCAATACTTCGGGAGGCTTCTACCGGAACTTGATTGTCAAGTATCGATGGTAGCCCTGTAAGAAAAATGATTCCAAAACGATGCAGATTTCTACCGGTACCTGTACTAGTTCTACCGATACAAGTATAATTTCTACTGATACATGTTATGCATCTACCGATACTAAAAACTCCAGAGAGCTATAATTCCCACCCTACAACATCTACCGATACAAGTATGCAAACTATCGATACATCTATAAATATAACTACCGATACACACAATTCAACTACCGATTCAACTCAAGTCAATGTATAACCTCTCTCCTACCCTGTACTTCTACTGAAACATACATGAGTACTACTGAAACAAGTATACTAAATCTCAAAATTTATACCAAACACAAGTTTATTAACTTCATACATACACAACTTTAATTATGCACTTAAGTCAAAACAATTACATGATTTATATTAATACAAGGTACTTATAGTCTACTCTCAACATTTCATCAAAACATAACAAAGTTTTTCACGAACTCATTGTATAAAAGCAAAGGGTAACATCATCCTAGAACATCCATATTAACCAAGTGACGTAAAAGTCTACCGAACAACTCCGGGATAGTGTGATGCTCCAAGATGATCCGATCTTCGAACAGCAAAATTGAATCTACAAAACAATAGCAATTTCACACGTAAGCACTTCTTAGCTCGGTAAGTTCATAAAGTTAAATAGATTTACCAACTTCAAGAGTTTGTAAATCAAATCAATTGAATTGATTAAACCGTATACATTAAGGTAAGCTTAAATTCGTATTCAATACTCACGATGACACAAAGTCATCGAACCTTTAATCCGCAATGGATTTCACTTCATTCATGTACTCACAATGACACATAGCCACCGGACCTTATAATCCGCAAGGGATTCGTATATTCACGATGACATAGAGTCATCGACCCTCTTAATCCGTAAAAGACCTATATACTCACGATGACACTTAATCATCGGACCTTTTATTCGTAAAGGATTCATATACTCACGATGACACTTAGTATTTAACCATACGAACTTACCAGACTGTGTTGCAGTTGTGAATGAATTCTAGGGACTATTCCGCTAAATTTCCTTTTTCACGATCGGTGGCACGGTCGTAGTCTACATTCACAAATCATTCAATTTCTCGCAGTAAATCACACAATTAATTCATTTAACACAATCAAACCCCTTTTGGTAAAATTACAATTTTACCCCTAATACTTTTTTTATTCAATTTAGTCCTTTCAACTCAAAACATGCAAAATACCCCCTTTCTCCTCAACCCTTACCAGTCAAACACTCATAGTCCTCATAAAACCCATACAAATCCATTTATTACGCAACAAGTACTTTAATATCACCATTTTAACAATTAAGTCCTTAAACCTTAATTTTATCAAAAATCACTTTACAAAAAGATCCAACCCAATCATCAAGCATTCAAAACTATCAAAAACCTCCAAGAACAAACATATTCAACAATGGTAAGATCCACAACATTTGACAGGTTCACAAATTAGTCCTTACATAAGCTAGATTAAGCTAATACGGACTCGAAAACATAAAAATTACTAAAAACGGGTGAGATTTCACTCACCAAATCAAATACTAAGCTTGGTCGAATATTATTGTTTCTTCTTTAGGTTTTCCTTTGTTTCAAGGTTGAAGAAGATGATTAAAATCATCCAAATTATCTTTTATTTAATCTTTACTTATTTATTTTCATTTTACCAAAATACCCTGAATGAATTTACATGATTTTCACCAAATAAGGGTCCATAACAATCCACTATATCTTGTTAAGGTATATTTACTCATTAAGGACCCTTCCTAAGTCATTCCTCTACAATTTAGCATGTTTGGTCAATGATTCCTACATTTTGCGACTTTATGATTTAGTCCTTTTTACTTAATTAACTATTTAAACATTAAAATTTCATAACCAAATTTTAATACAATGCTAATGAAGTCGTAATTATTTAAGTAAATAAATTTTTGACTCGACTTGTCAGATTTGTGATCCCAAAATCTCTATTTTCGACACCATTGAAAATCGGGCTATTACAACTCTTCCTCCCTTAGGGAAATTTCATCCCCGAAATTTCTTACCAGTGAACATAGTAGGATATTATGATTTCATCAAAGCCTCTGTTTCCCAGGTAGCTTCATCAAGCCCGTGTCGGTCCCACATAACTTTTACTAATGGTACCCTCTTGTTTCACAGTTCTTTTACCTCGCGAGCTAGAATCTTAATCGGTTCTTCAGAATACGACAAATCTGGTTGTATCTCAACCTCACAATGTGTAATCACATGCGAAGGATCCGACCTGTACCGTCTCACCATCGAAATATGAAACACATTATGGATCTTCTCTAATTCCAGTGGTAAAGCTAGCTTATATGTCACAGGACCAACCCGTTCAATGATCTCATACGGCGCAATAAACCGTGGACTCAACTTTCCTTTCCTGCCAAACCTTAGCACTTTCTTCCAAGGTGAAACTCTCAAGAAGACTCGGTCTCCCACTACAAATTCTATATCTTTCCTTTTAAGATCTGCATAGGACTTCTGTCGGTCAAATGCTGGTTTCAAACAGTCACGAATCACCCGTACCTTGTCTTCGGTCTCATGAATCAAGTTGATTCCAACCAACTTATATTAGCTTAACTCTGACCAATACAAAGGTTTTTTGCATTTTCTACCGTACAATTCTTCAAACTGAGCCATTTAATACTGCTGCTGATAGCTGTTTTATATGCAAACTCCACAAATAATAGATACTTTTCCCAACTACCCTGAAACTCAAGTATACAGCATTGTAGTATGTCTTCAAGAATTTATATCACCCATTCTGACTGGCCATCTATTTGTGGATGATATGTAGTACTGAAATTCAGTCTGGTTCCCAAAGCTTCATGCAACTTACCCCAAAACCTCGAGGTGAAACATGGATCTCTGTCAGAGATAATAGATGCTGGTACTCCATGTAGTCGTACTATCTCAGATACATACAATTCAAGCAACTTCTCTAGTGGAAAGTCTACGCGGATAGAAATAAAGTGAGCCGATTTCGTCAATTTGTCCACTATAACCCAGATCGAGTCTTTCTTCCTCGGCGTCACAGGTAATCTTGTAACAAAATCCATAGTGACCCGTTCCCATTTCCACTCAGGAATAGTAATAGGTTGCAACAGTCCAGACAGTACCTGATGTTCGGCTTTTACTTGCTGACACACTAAACATTTAGTCACGAACTCTGAGATTTCCCATTTCATACCCGACCATCAATACATCTTTTTTAGGTTGTTATACATTTTCACGCTGCTCGAATGAATAGAGTAAGTACTACTGTGAGCCTCCGACAGAATGTCTCGTCTCAAGTCAAAATTAACGGGAATGCACACTCTATCCTAGAAATATAACATACCATCCTCATCAACAGTAAACCCAGTGGTTGCGTCATTCTGCATATGTTATTTTCTAGCCTTAAGCTTTGAGTCATCCTCCTGTAACTCTCATATCCGCTGTAAGAATAACGGTTTCACTTGAAGTTGCACTATAACAGAACCATCACCCTTAAGTGACAAATGAGCATTCATTGCTCTCAATGCAAATAATGATTTTTGGCTCAAAGCATCAACGACAACATTAGCCATTCCCGGATGGTATTTAATCACCAAATCATAGTCTTTCAATAATTTCAACCACCGAAATCATCTCAAATTCAGTTCTTTCTGAGTCATCATATACCTTAAACTTTTATGATCTGTGAATATGTGAAACTTCTGCCCGTATAAATAATGTCGACAGATCTTCAAAGCAAACACAATGGTTGCTAACTCTAAGTCGTCGTCGAATAGTTCCGTTCATGCGGTTTTAATTATCGAGAGTCATAAGCTATTTCCTGTCTTGCTTGCATCAATACACAACCCAAGCCATTCAGAGATGCATCACTATATACGACAAACTCTTTACTCATTTCAGGTTGTGTCAATACCAGAGCTTCTGTTAATAATTTCTTCAGCTGATCAAAGCTCTGTTGACACCTTTTTGACCATGCAAACTGAATATTCTTCTGTAGCAATTTTGTCATCGGTAAGGCTACAATAGATAAATTTCTCACGAACCGACGATAAAAACCTACTAATCCCAAGAAACTACGTACCTCGAAAACATTCTTATGTACCTTCCAATCGAGAATAGCTGACACTTTACTTGGATCAACCCAAATCCCTTCCAATGATACTACATGGCCTAGAAATCCCACTTCTCGGAGCCAAAACTCGTACTTGCTAAACTTTGCATACAACTATTTTTCCCGCATTATTTGTAAAACTTCACTCAAATGTTGAACATGCTGTGTCTCTGACTTGGAATAATTCAATATATCATTAATGAACACCACTACGAATCTATCCAGTTGAGGTTTAAAAACTCGGTTCATCAAATCCATAAATGTTGTCGGAGCGTTAGTTAACCCAAACAGCATTACTAGAAACTTATAATGCTTGTATCGAGTTCTGAATGCTGTCTTCTACACATCACTGTCTTTTACTCGTATCTGATAATAACCCAATCGGAGATCTATTTTAGAAAAGACGGTCGCACCTCTCAACTGATGATCAAACAACTCATCAATACGAGGCAACGGGTATTTATTCTTGATTGTTACCTTATTTAGTTGTCTGTAATTTATACACATTCTCATCGATCCATCTTTCTTTTTCACAAACAATACTGGTGCACGCCCAAGGTGATTTCCTCAGTCGGATAAAACCCCTGTCTAATAACTCTTGCAACTGTGCCTTTAACTCTTTCAATTTAGTGGGTGCCATCCTACACGTGGGAATCGAAATCGGTGCGATTCTAGGTATTAAATCAATGCCAAACTCTAATCTCCACAAATAATAGATACTTTCCCAACTACCCTGAAACTCAAGTATACAGATTGTATATGTCTTCAAGAATTTATATCACCCATTTCTGACTGGCCATCTATTTGTGGATGATATGTAGTACTGAAATTCAGTCTGGTTCCCAAAGCTTCATGCAACTTACCCCCAACCTCGAGGTGAAACATGGATCTCTGTCAGAGATAATAGATGCTGGTACTCCATGTAGTCGTACTATCTCAGATACTACAATTCAAGCAATTCTCTAGTGGAAAGTCTAACGCGGATAGAAATAAAGTGAGCCGATTTCGTCAATTTGTCCACTATAACCCAGATCGAGTCTTTCTTCTCGGCGTCACAGGTAATCTTGTAACAAAATCCATAGTGACCCGTTCCCATTTCCACTCAGGAATAGTAATAGGTTGCAACAGTCCAGACAGTACCTGATGTTCGGCTTTTACTTGCTGACACACTAAACATTTAGTCACGAACTCTGAGATTTCCCATTTCATACCCGACCATCAATACATCTTTTTAGGTGTTATACAATTTCACGCTGCTCGGATGAATAGAGTAAGTACTACTGTGAGCCTCCGACAGAATGTCTCGTCTCAAGTCAAAATTAACGGGAATGCACACTCTATCCTAGAAATATAACATACCATCCTCATCAACAGTAAACCCAGTGGTTGCGTCATTCTGCATATGTTATTTTCTAGCCTTAAGCTTTGAGTCATCCTCCTGTAACTCTCATATCCGCTGTAAGAATAACGGTTTCACTTGAAGTTGCACTATAACAGAACCATCACCCTTAAGTGACAAATGAGCATTCATTGCTCTCAATGCAAATAATGATTTTTGGCTCAAAGCATCAACGACAACATTAGCCATTCCCGGATGGTATTTAATCACCAAATCATAGTCTTTCAATAATTTCAACCACCGAAATCATCTCAAATTCAGTTCTTTCTGAGTCATCATATACCTTAAACTTTTATGATCTGTGAATATGTGAAACTTCTGCCCGTATAAATAATGTCGACAGATCTTCAAAGCAAACACAATGGTTGCTAACTCTAAGTCGTCGGTCGAATAGTTCCGTTCATGCGGTTTTAATTATCGAGAGTCATAAGCTATTTCCTGTCTTGCTTGCATCAATACACAACCCAAGCCATTCAGAGATGCATCACTATATACGACAAACTCTTTACTCATTTCAGGTTGTGTCAATACCAGAGCTTCTGTTAATAATTTCTTCAGCTGATCAAAGCTCTGTTGACACCTTTTTGACCATGCAACTGAATATTCTTCTGTAGCAATTTTGTCATCGGTAAGGCTACAATAGATAAATTTCTCACGAACCGACGATAAAACCTACTAATCCCAAGAAACTACGTACCTCGAAAACATTCTTATGTACCTTCCAATCGAGAATAGCTGACACTTTACTTGGATCAACCAAATCCCTTCCAATGATACTACATGGCCTAGAAATCCCACTTCTCGGAGCCAAAACTCGTACTTGCTAAACTTTGCATACAACTATTTTTCCCGCATTATTTGTAAAACTTCACTCAAATGTTGAACATGCTGTGTCTCTGACTTGGAATAATTCAATATATCATTAATGAACACCACTACGAATCTATCCAGTTGAGGTTTAAAAACTCGGTTCATCAAATCCATAAATGTTGTCGGAGCGTTAGTTAACCCAAACAGCATTACTAGAAACTTATAATGCTTGTATCGAGTTCTGAATGCTGTCTTCTACACATCACTGTCTTTTACTCGTATCTGATAATAACCCAATCGGAGATCTATTTTAGAAAAGACGGTCGCACCTCTCAACTGATCAAACAACTCATCAATACGAGGCAACGGGTATTTATTCTTGATTGTTACCTTATTTAGTTGTCTGTAATTTATACACATTCTCATCGATCCATCTTTCTTTTTCACAAACAATACTGGTGCACCCCAAGGTGATTTCCTCAGTCGGATAAAACCCTGTCTAATAACTCTTGCAACTGTGCCTTTAACTCTTTCAATTTAGTGGGTGCCATCCTACACGGTGGAATCGAAATCGGTGCGATTCTAGGTATTAAATCAATGCCAAACTCTAATCTCCACAAATAATAGATACTTTTCCAAACTACCCTGAAACTCAAGTATACAGCATTGTAGTATGTCTTCAAGAATTTATATCACCATTCATTCTGACTGGCCATCTATTTGTGGATGATATGTAGTACTGAAATTCAGTCTGGTTCCCAAGCTTCATGCAACTTACCCCAAAACTCG
Source organism: Gossypioides kirkii (assembly GCA_005610355.1). Taxonomy (NCBI): domain Eukaryota; kingdom Viridiplantae; phylum Streptophyta; class Magnoliopsida; order Malvales; family Malvaceae; genus Gossypioides; species Gossypioides kirkii. The sequence continues at coordinate 30,320,318 of CP032248.1, forward strand.
AGGTGAAACATGGATCTCTGTCAGAGATAATAGATGCTGGTACTCCATGTAGTCGTACTATCTCAGATACATACAATTCAAGCAACTTCTCTAGTGGAAAGTCTACGCGGATAGAAATAAAGTGAGCCGATTTCGTCAATTTGTCCACTATAACCCAGATCGAGTCTTTCTTCCTCGGCGTCACAGGTAATCTTGTAACAAAATCCATAGTGACCCGTTCCCATTTCCACTCAGGAATAGTAATAGGTTGCAACAGTCCAGACAGTACCTGATGTTCGGCTTTTACTTGCTGACACACTAAACATTTAGTCACGAACTCTGAGATTTCCCATTTCATACCCGACCATCAATACATCTTTTTTAGGTTGTTATACAATTTTCACGCTGCTCGGATGAATAGAGTAAGTACTACTGTGAGCCTCCGACAGAATGTCTCGTCTCAAGTCAAAATTAACGGGAATGCACACTCTATCCTAGAAATATAACATACCATCCTCATCAACAGTAAACCCAGTGGTTGCGTCATTCTGCATATGTTATTTTCTAGCCTTAAGCTTTGAGTCATCCTCCTGTAACTCTCATATCCGCTGTAAGAATAACGGTTTCACTTGAAGTTGCACTATAACAGAACCATCACCCTTAAGTGACAAATGAGCATTCATTGCTCTCAATGCAAATAATGATTTTTGGCTCAAAGCATCAACGACAACATTAGCCATTCCCGGATGGTATTTAATCACCAAATCATAGTCTTTCAATAATTTCAACCACCGAAATCATCTCAAATTCAGTTCTTTCTGAGTCATCATATACCTTAAACTTTTATGATCTGTGAATATGTGAAACTTCTGCCCGTATAAATAATGTCGACAGATCTTCAAAGCAAACACAATGGTTGCTAACTCTAAGTCGTCGGTCGAATAGTTCCGTTCATGCGGTTTTAATTATCGAGAGTCATAAGCTATTTCCTGTCTTGCTTGCATCAATACACAACCCAAGCCATTCAGAGATGCATCACTATATACGACAAACTCTTTACTCATTTCAGGTTGTGTCAATACCAGAGCTTCTGTTAATAATTTCTTCAGCTGATCAAAGCTCTGTTGACACCTTTTTGACCATGCAAACTGAATATTCTTCTGTAGCAATTTTGTCATCGGTAAGGCTACAATAGATAAATTTCTCACGAACCGACGATAAAAACCTACTAATCCCAAGAAACTACGTACCTCGAAAACATTCTTATGTACCTTCCAATCGAGAATAGCTGACACTTTACTTGGATCAACCCAAATCCCTTCCAATGATACTACATGGCCTAGAAATCCCACTTCTCGGAGCCAAAACTCGTACTTGCTAAACTTTGCATACAACTATTTTTCCCGCATTATTTGTAAAACTTCACTCAAATGTTGAACATGCTGTGTCTCTGACTTGGAATAATTCAATATATCATTAATGAACACCACTACGAATCTATCCAGTTGAGGTTTAAAAACTCGGTTCATCAAATCCATAAATGTTGTCGGAGCGTTAGTTAACCCAAACAGCATTACTAGAAACTTATAATGCTTGTATCGAGTTCTGAATGCTGTCTTCTACACATCACTGTCTTTTACTCGTATCTGATAATAACCCAATCGGAGATCTATTTTAGAAAAGACGGTCGCACCTCTCAACTGATCAAACAACTCATCAATACGAGGCAACGGGTATTTATTCTTGATTGTTACCTTATTTAGTTGTCTGTAATTTATACACATTCTCATCGATCCATCTTTTCTTTTTCACAAACAATACTGGTGCACCCCAAGGTGATTTCCTCAGTCGGATAAAACCCCTGTCTAATAACTCTTGCAACTGTGCCTTTAACTCTTTCAATTTAGTGGGTGCCATCCTACACGGTGGAATCGAAATCGGTGCGATTCTAGGTATTAAATCAATGCCAAACTCTAATTCTCTGACCGGTAGTAAACCCGATAACTCCTCTAGAAACACATCTTTGAATTTCTTGATAATCGGCACTTGTTCTAACTCTATTCCGGTACTCCGAGTATCAAGTATATAAGCCAGAAATGCTTCACAACCTTTACGAATCATCTTCTGTGCTGATAAAGATGAGATTATTCTAGTGCCACTATTTAACTTCCCAGACTGAACGGTGATTACTTCTCTTGTTAGTCGTTTCAAGTCGATCCGTCTTCGTTTACAATTAACTACTACATCATGATCAGTTAACCAGTCCATTCCCAGAATTACATCGAACTCGGTAAATGGTAATAACATCAAATCAGCAGGGAACTTACAGTCTCGAATTCTCAGTGGACATTTACGACATTCCAAATTAATAATGACACTATGACCCAATGAGTTTGTGACGTGTACATCAAACTCAGTCGACTCGACAGGCAATTTATTTTCAGTAGCTAATGCAGTACAAATATATGAATGAGTCGATCCCGGGTCAATCAGTGTACACACAATATCATTAAAGAGATAGAATATACCAATCACAACATCAGGAGCGGTAGCCTCTTCTCAGGCTCGGATAGCATAAGTTCGTGTAGGTGCTCAGGCCTCAGATCTGTCTACAGTATCCCTATTATCTCCGTTGTTTCCACCTGTATCGCTACTCTACCCCGGACATTTACTCTTTTATGGTGTAGCAGGAGGTTTTACACTCTGTTCCTCCTTTGCTTCAGATCTTATCGGGCAATTCCTCAGAAAGTGATCTACACACTTCCGCATCGATAACATGTCCTTTCATCTTGCGACACTCACCTGCATGGCTCCTTTACAATACCCATATCGAGGTAGGTATATTACGAAAGCTAGCTACACTGTCTGCGAGTCTGTTCTGAAATTTAGATTCCGGGGGTCCCAACTTACTCCAACTTAGAAATCCTGAAGAAACTAGGCCTCGACTAACCTCCTTTTGAATCTCTTTGGCGGTAGCATAGAGAATGTCTTGGCAATGTTTTTCTTCCTAGATTCTTGAAACCTTTTTTTTTTGTCTCTTGCTGTTGTCGATTTCTTCCATATTTTAAGCTCTGTCCACTAACACTATTAGCGGTCGAGTTTCAAAACCACCCATCATCATTCTAATCTTGTAGTTTAGCCCCTCTTCGAAACGGACACACATATCTTCATCGATTGGTACTACTTCCCTGGCATACTTGCTAAGCTATACAAACTCTTGTTTGTAATCTGCCACTGTTTTTTTCCTTATCTCAGTTCTAAAAATTTAGTCTTCTTTCTATCCAGGTACTGCTTGCTGACATAGTTTTTCTTAAATTTCGTTTGGAAGAAATCCCAAGTAACTTCGTTTTCATGCACCATAACCACGATGATAGCCCACCAATAGTAAGCCTCATCCTTCAACAATGACGCGGCACACCTTACATAGTCTTCAGCAGGACAGGCCATCTCATTCAGGACTCTCAGCATATTTTCCAACCAGTATTTAGCTCTGGAAGGATCGTCTTCTACACTACCTCGGAAGTCTTTAGCTCCGTATTTTCTAACCCTATCTATAAGGATACGACACCTCAATTCTACCCCTGGAAGTGGTGGAGGCCTTTCTAGGGTGCTACCGGTCGGGCACCTGGCTGTGTGATAGGAGGCATAGGGGGTGGTGCCATCGGATTATTTCTCATAAATTTCGTGAACCACTACCCCATTATACCGAAGAACATATTCTTTGCTTCATTTTCTGTCATTGGTAATATTGATGCACTATGAATAGCCCTAGAGTCATTAGTCGGAACATTGTTGTTTACCTCATTAGTTTCATCTATTTAAGAGTCAGGCATCCTGTATTTATATGCAAAAATCACAGTTAGATTGGATTCATCCATATCACACTATCACAGGTCATATGGCATGTACTTTTAAATCATCACACACGACCAATACAGTCCAAGAAACGATTAAATCGTAAGCTCTGATACCACTAAATGTAACACCCAAAATTCGAACATCGATGCCAATTAGGATTTTCGGTGTTTTACTGTTGATTTGCACTATTCATCTTATCATTAAATTATACAACCTCATTTATTAAAATAATACACTTCACATGTTGCACATCGTCATCTAAACATAAACACAAATCAACAAGCGTAAAAATGACATTTCCAATACTTTGGGAGGCTTCTACCGGTACTTGATGGTCAAGTATCAGTAGTAGCCCTGTCAGAAAAATAATTCCAAAATGATGCAGATTTCTACCGGTACCTGGACTAGTTCTATCGATACAAGTATAATTTCTATCGATACATGTCATGCACCTACCGATACTAAAATCTAGAGAGCTATAATTCCCACCCTACAACTTCTACCGATACAAGTATGCAAACTACTGATACACACAAACATACCGATTCAACTAAAGTCAATGTACAACCTCTCTCCTACCATGTACTTCTACCGAAACATATATGAGTTCTACCGAAACAAGTATGCAAAATCTCAATATTTATACCAAACACAAGTTCATTAACTTCATACATGCACAACTTTAATTATGCACTTAAGTTAACACAATTACATGATTTATATTAATACAAGGTACTTATAGTCTACTTTCAACATTTCATCAAAACATAAGAAAGTTTTTCACAAACTCATTGTATAAAAGAAAAGGGTAACATCATCCTAGTACATGCCATATTAACCAAGTGATGTATAAGTCTACCGAATAACTCCGGGATAGTGTGATGCTCCAAAATGATTCGATCTCCGAACAGCAAAATTGAATCTACAAAACAATAGTAATTTCACAAGTAAGCACTTCTTAGCCTAGTAAGTTCATAAAGTTAAATAGATTTACCAACTTCAAGAGTTTATAAATCAAATCAACTGAATTGATTAAACCGTATACAGTAAGGTAAGCTTAAATTCGCATTCGATACTCACGATGACACAAAGTCATCGGACCTTTAATCTGCAATAGAATTCACTTCATTCATATACTCATGATGACACATAGCTACTGGACCTTATAATCCGTAAGGGATTCGTATACTCACGATGACATAGAGTCATCGGACCTCTTAATCCGTAAAGGACCCAAATACTCACGATGACACTTAGTCATAGGACCTTTTAATCCGTAAAGGATTCATATAATCACGATGACACTTAGTCATCGAACCTTTTAATCCGTAAAGGATTCATATACTCACGATGACACTTAGTTATCGTACCTCTTCGTTTATGGCTCAAAGCCTATTTGCTTCCGTTTTTCCTTCATTCTCATCTTCCACGAGTCCGATTATCATTTCATCTTAATACAATAGTTTACATTACAAGAATATGCAATTTAAATTAGTATTTAACCATACAAACTTACTGGAATGGGTTGCAGTTGTGAATGGATTCCAAGGACTATTTCGCTAATTTTCTTTTCCACGATCGGTGGCACGGTCGTAGTCTACATTCACAAATCATTCAATTTCTCACATTAAATCACACAATTAATTCATTTAACACAATCAAATCCTTTTTGGTTAAATTATGATTTTACCCCTAATACTTTCTTTTTACTCAATTTAGTCCTTTCAACACAGAACATGCAAAATACCCCTTTATCCTCAACCCATACCAGTCGAACACTCATTGTCCTCATACAAACCCATACAAATCCATTTATTACAACAAGTACATCAATATCACCATTTTAACAATTAAGTCCTTAAACCTTAATTTCATCAAAAATCACTTTACAAAAAGATCTAACCCAATCATCAAGCATTCAAAACTATCAAAAACCTCTAAGAACAAACATATTCAACAATGGTAAGATCCACAACATTTGACAGGTTCACAAATTAGTCCTTACATAAGCTAGATTAAGCTAATACGGACTTGAAAACATAAAAATTACTAAAAACGGGTGAGATTTCACTCACCAAATCAAAGACTAAGCTTGGTCGAATATTATTCTTTATTATTTAGGGTTTTATTTTGCTTCAAGGTTGAAGAAAATGATTAAAATCATCCAAATTATCTTTTATTTAATCTTTACTTATTTATTTGCATTTTACCAAAATATGCTTAATGAATTTACATGATTTTCACCAAATAAGGGCCCATAACCGTCCACTATACCTTGTTAAGGTATATTTACTCATTAAGGACCCTTCCTAAGTCATTCCTCTACAATTTAGCATTTTTGGTGAATGATTCCTACATTTTGTGACTTTTACGATTCAGTCTTTTTTACTTAATTAAATATTTAAATATTAAAATTTCATAACCAAATTTTAATACGATGCTAACGAAGTCTTAATTATTTAAGTAAATAAATTTTTGACTCGGCTTGTCAGATTTGTGATCCTGAAATCATTGTTTTCGACACCATTGAAAATCGGGCTGTTACAGGGTTGGGCGAGGGGTGTTACAGTGTACTTATGTTAAATAGCTTAAGTTGTGATTATGACATTTGAAATGGTAATTTTAGATGTGATTTGATAATGATAAAGATGGTAAGTGGCTAATAGTTGACATGTATACTTTGATAAAGGAATGGTATATTTAAAAGCCATTTAGATGCTTATAAGTTGAGTCGATGACAAATGTGGTTATTTGAACATGCTTGAATATGTAATTGAAGTGATTTTGTGCAAGTAAGTTGTGCATTATGCACCAAAATGATTTATTTGTGAGGTTGACATGAAATAGGTATCAAATATCCTAATTTGTACAAAAATAGAACCCTCATCCCAGCGACCATATTATCTCATCTCAATGCTGGACGACAGTATATTACGTCATGATGTCGCGTGGTGGCTTGACGTCGTGAAGTGACAAACATTTTGATGGTGTCATGACGTGGAGGAGGTTACATCACGACGTCAGCACTAAATTTTTAAAATTTTGCAATTTGGTCCTATTTCATGCTCGGGTTAACAAAAGAGCTATTGTAAGCTTGATTAAGAATTGAATTTATTTTTTTATCATATTATGAATGTAGTTAAGACATGAATATAAGTTTGAACGATGCGTTATAATGTATTTTGACAGTAGTTGCTTAAACAATAGATATGGCATCTTACAGCTCTGATCCGAATTGACTTTGTTTTTCTTATAAATAAACCATGTCAACTAAATCAAATTGTGTTGTATATGATGAAGTAAACAATAACATTCATGCTTTTAATCAGGGACCTACAAACAGTGTGCTTGTTCTGTAAGGGAGTGGGAGTGAGGCGAGAGATGCCTTTTTGTAGATGATGAACCAATGGTTTACTCAGGTTATGAGAGCTACCCCTTCAGCTTCATAACCTTAAATGCAACCTCCACCCACGATTATGCCTTTTGTGGTACCCCTTGTCCTCAAAATACGGTAAATTTTCACAAACCTCCGATTAATAAGATCCGAAAGTATGGGTAGAAGAGTTTAGAGGTAAAAAGGATGATGATCTAACGAAAATTGAATATTGGTTAGAAAACACTCTGAGAATGCTTAATGAAATGATGTGTTCACCGAAAGATAGTTTAAAATGTGTTGTATCATTACTAAAAGAAGTGTACTAGTGGAGGACGACACTGATACTAGTTATTCCTAAAGATGGGATAAACTGGAATTTCTTCCAAATCGAGTTCAACCAGAAGTATGTTGATCGACTGTATCTCCAAAAGAAAAAGAAGGAATTAGCATTGAAATAGGGAAATATGACGTTAGTTGAATATGAGCATGAATTTTTCCAACTCAGTGGCTGAAACTTTGAAACTTCAAAGGAGGTTTTTTTTTCTTTTGTTTTTCAGTGGAGAAGAAGATGGAGAGAAAATGTTTTGTTTCTCTTTATTTTTTTAACTTACATATTTTGTTTTAACTTTAATTAATCAAAATGAATCTAATAAACTTAATTAATCAAACCATAATCACAATTAACTTAAGATAATGGATTTTAACATCATTCATTACTATCTATTAAAGAGAAAGGGTCAATTGATCTTTTGGTCCTTTAACTATTTAAAAATCTATAGTGATAAGAATTTTACAATTTAGTCCTTTTATGCTAATTAACTATCTATGCGAAAAAATTATTGGACTAAACTTTAGTATAATTCTATATTAACCTCGTAAAGGTTAATATTTAATATTTACAAGCTTAAACTACGAAAATGAGATTCTGAAACCATCGTTTCCGACACCACTGAAAATTGGACTGTTATACATGTCTCCTCAGTATTGTCACATAAGGAGACTTTATCATATTCATTGGGATCAAGGGCACAAAATAAAGTGTGAATAACTTTGGCGTTCAATTGCACCATCTTGATGTGAACTCACCCCATTCATCTTCTTCCTTAGGGATTATGACACCGTCAACTCTTTTCTTAAGAATGGATGGTCTATTGGTGGTGACTTCATAGTCATTTGCTTGGATGAACAATTTTATTATTGTCCTCCAATAAGAGTAGTTGGTGTAACTAAATAAAGGAGGCATCTTGGAATAATGACCTTCACCAAACATTGTTTTTAGCTCTAGTTTTTCAAGTATTTTTATATAACAAAAAGTATATTAAAAATCCCCTACTTAAATTTTCAAAAATTGTTTATAAGTCCTTAAAATTATTTTCAAAGTACTGGATAAAATAAATTTTAAAAAGCCTTGAACTAACTTAGTTTTTGACAACTTTTTGAAGTCTAGAAGACTTCTACCGATACTTAGTGGAACAAATATCGATAGAACACAAGGTAGAAAAACCTTTGGAATGCTTTAGACTTCTACTGGTAGAACAAGGACAACTACTGATACAATTCTTGGTTATACCGACACAACCAAGACTTCTATCGATAGAACAAACTCTAGTGAGCAAGGAAGTTATGGCTTGGGACTTCTACCGAAACCTTGGCCAAGACTACTAAAGCAACTTCTATTCTATCCATACCTGGAAGGCTTCTACAGAAACAAGTCAATTCAGTAGCCAAAGTTCAGCATCCCCTACACTTTTACCGATACTTTGATGGGTTCTACCGATACCAAATGAAACCTCACAGTTCTACTAGTACAAGGAGGGTTTTACCGATACAATGACTCCAACGATCATATTGTGTAAAGGCTTCTACCAATATAAGTGTGCTTCTACTCGAACAACAAAAATGTTGTCTGCATTAAATGCTGGTTTTAATGGTTGTAACGACTCTATTTTATTTCTAACGGCTTCAAACATCCATAAGGTTGTTAGAGGACTTAAATACAAGGTCAAGGCTCCCTATTGAAGTAAAAAAAGACAAAAAAAAAGTGATTAACTTCAAATAACTCATTTTCAATCTTTTATCAATCTTCTAGCAAATATTTCTTGTACACACTTGTGGGTTAAATTTTCAATCATTCTTTCAAGTGTTGTAACTTTGTGTGAGAGTGCTTAATTGTTGATCATTTACCTTTTGGAGGTATATTCTCATTATTCTTATTTTCTCTCATTTTTTAAAGTGTTACTTAAGGTTTTAGGTTGAAAACCTTAAGGAGGTAGTGGTTCTATCTTACCTTTGAAAAGATAGAGATTTGTAAGGTTAAACCTTACCCTTAAAGGTTCAAATCTAATGGATTTGAGAAATCCTTAGTTAAGGAAAGCCAAGGTAGTGGACGTAGGCAATTGAGGTCGAACCACTATAAATTCTTAAGTTTCTTATATTTCTCAAAATTACCAAAAAATTTTTAAAACAGTAATTCACCTCCCTCTTGGTGTATTTCGATCTTAACAATTGGTATCAGAGCTAAAACTCTAAAGACGATCTTACAACCAAGAGAAAATATCCGAAAGTTATCCAAGATGGAGATCACAAGTCAAGAGATGTGCTTCATGGCATTTGAGCAAAATTCTATCATGGTGGAAGAAGGGCACTTTACTGTAAGGCCTTAATAGCATTGCAAATGACATATTTTCTCCCTAAATTGATGTTTTAATTGTCTCTTTTGTATGATATTTAGCATGCATTGTAAGCATTTCATACTTAGTTTTTATATTTTCTAACTCATTATAGTTTGGTTTAAATTCTTGTTATTTTTTACAGCTTTTGTGTACTAATGTCGCTACAAGTAGCCTATATATTGTGCCTTAGAATTGTCAACGCAGAAACTCATCTCAGAAGATCAATGCTGGAAGAAGAATGCAGCCACAAGATCAGCTTGAAATTGCGACCAAATATGTCGTCGCATAAAACCTGAGCTTTGGATAAGTGAACTCAAGCTGAAAATACAACTGGAAGCACCAACGCAGGAAAATCACACGTTGTCACCGTAATTGACGATTTCAGATCGCGCCCAACAATGTAGCCACAAGCTGTATATCTCTGAAGTACATATTAAATCTGTGTGAGTGTACAACTGTACTGTAACTAACTTTGACAGCTGCAAATTAGATCTGGACCTGATAATGGAGGATGAAACCTATAACTTTTGAAGGCTATAAATAGATGAAAGAATATGGAAGAAAATATCAAGAGGTGAGGGAATTAATACTGCAATTGTTGTGTGTTTTTGAGATTTAAGCTAGAAAATGGTGAGCTGATGAAGAAAAGGAGCAGCCACTTCTGACGAGAGGTGCTTGATGTAAGGCAAGAGGAGCGATTGAGGAATAGTCCTAGTAGTTTAGAAATAGTAAGCTTTGATTGTATTCGTTAACCCCTCTTTTATGTTGATGAATTTTCATGACATTTGAATGAATACGAGAGTATCTTTAATTGTTAGATTGCTTTGATTCTTATTTAATGCTTTTCATCTGTTTATTCTTGGTTCTAACTGCATCAAAGACGAGAGTGCATTTGCAGTCTATCGACATTGCGAGATGCGGTGACAAGTTAGGTTAACAAGCAAGACAGTGAGAGCTGCTTAGGATTAGAAGAGATTCTAGTCACTTGTTCTTGAGTGCACAACGTTGCTCACATCGAGAGGTGGGGTGATTGTGGTACTTGAGTCTTGATTAAATAGAGGATTGTTATTGGTAAGATTTCATTGGAGCTCTATTGCTGCGACAATTCATCTATATAATACCTTGTCGACGCATCCAGCGTTGCGACTTAGCGAAATCAGTTATCCACTCCAATCCTTTACACTTGATCAAACATTTACTTTTATGCATTTAAATTCTTAAAACTTCCACAACAATTGATTTACTTTCTGTTTCTTTGACAATTAACCTTGATTGCATTGACAGTATTAACAATTTTAATGTGTAGAACTAACTCACTTGCGCTAACATCTTTACTCATATTTCATCTAATTTTAGTATTAGTTGCTTCGATAGTTAAACATCAAGAACCCATTCCTCATGGGATTGATATCCGATAGAACTGTTCTATCAACTATACTTGCATCGACGTGTGTCCGCTTGCACAACTGCTATGACGTTACAAATGCGATCAAGTTTTGGCGCATTTATCGAGGAATTGACGTTTGTTTGATGTTTATTTTTGTAGTTGCAATTAATTTTTCTTACTTAACTTCTAACTTTTACTATTTTGTTTACTTTCTTTTGTTAATTTCTTTCAGAATTCTTTAAGTGTTGCATGTCCACAAGGAGAAATCTGAAGGATATTGTGAACTTTGATCCAAAACTTGAGAGGACGTTAAGAAGGAGAAGACAAGAACAAAAGAAAATGGCTGGTAACAATAACAATAACAACTTACCACCATTGCTACCACAAGATGTAGTTCCTCCAATACAACCACAAGTTATCAATAATCTACCACCACTATCTCTACAAGAAGAACAAGTACAAAATAGGACAATAAGAGATTTTGTTGTGCCTATACTAGATGATCTACAGCCAGGGGTTGTGAGACCAGCTATACAAGCTGGAAATTTTGAGCTGAACCTGGTGAAGTTTCAAATGCTTAATTCAAATGGGCAATATTCTGGTTTGTCTCATGAAGATGCAAGAGAACATTTAAAATCATTTTTGCTTATTTGTGCATCTTTTAGTCAACATGGTGTCTCTTATGATGCCTTGAAAATGCAATTATTTCCTTATTCGTTGTAGGGTAAAAAGAGAACATGGTTCTTAGGATTGACGGCTGGATCCATTACATCTTGGAATGCCTAGCAACGCAGTTTGTTTTGCATTTTAATCTGTCGACAATGAACGCAAGGTTACATAATGATATTATAGCATATCATCAGCTGGATAATGAGAACTTACATACAACATGGGAGCTTTCTAAAACTCTATTTAGACGTTGCCGAATGCATGAAATTCAACAAGAGACCCAGATAGAGATCTTTTATAATGGATTGAATACTCAAACAAGAAATCTTATCGACGCATCAGCCAACGGTCCCTTGTTGGATTGCACTTACAACGAAGCTGTGAGAATTTTGGAGAGGATTGCACAGAATGATTACTAGTATCCAATCTCTTCATTGGCAAATATCATAAAGAATATGAAGGGGACAAGTGATGTTGCCCCTATTCAAGTGGCTCAACAAATGGATACGCCGACATTTTCCTATGAGATTTATGGCGACAACCATAGTTACGAGGACTGCCTACAACATGCTGAAAATGCTTTCTATGTCAATAACATCAGAGGGAATTCATATGGTAACTCATACAACAACAGAACTCAACAATCTTAGGGAATCAAAATGTTTCCACATACAGATATGGTAATTCCTCAAATCAAGGAAGTTATAGACAAGAGAGTTACAACAACCATCAACAGCAAAACTTTAACCAGAATTCGCAACTACATTCGCACCCTAATCAGATGCAAGCACATAGCCAGATGCAACCACAATCTCGAATGCTGTCACAATAGTCTGCATTGCCACATATGTAAGGACAGCATCAGCAACAACAGTAGCAGTTTCCTCAGCAAAGGTCAGATCTGATGGCTGCTCTTGAAGCTCTGATGTGAGAGCATATCACGAGGACTGAAGCAATTGTGCAAGGAAATTCTTCTTCCATTCAAGCGGTGGAAGCCCGGCTAGGACAGTTGGCTTCTAATTTGAGTGCAAGATCACTTGGTACTCTACCTAGTGATACTAAGAACCCAACGCAGAGAGGGAAGGAGCACTGTAGGGCTATCACGCTGAGAAGTAGAAAGCAAACGAATGGACCAAGCAGTTCTAAGCAGAACACTGTCGACGCATCTGAGCCACAGGAACGAGAAAAGGATGCAGCTGAAGGAAGCAAAGCGGACGCACATGAGGAAGAACCAACTGTAACACCATCTATGCTTACAGTTTGTTCACCACAGTTGTCAGCGCAACTGCCAATGTCGATACCACTGAGTTTTTCGCAACAACCCATTGTTACGATACCTTTGCCATTTTCGTAATGATTTAAAGAAAAAGCCATGATAAAGAGTATCAACAGTTTGTTTCTACTTTGAAACAATTACACATTAACATACCTCTTGTAGATGCTCTTATGTAGGTACCCAGTTATGGGAAATTTATGAAGGAGCTACTATCAAAGAAGAAGAAATTGTCCAAAATCGAGACGATTATGCTCATAGAGGGGTGCAGTGCTGTGCTTACAAACAAGTTGCCACCTAAAATGAAAGACCTTGGCAGCTTCACAATTCCTTGCTCTATTGGGAATCATTATCTACGTAAAGCTTTATGTGATTTGGGAGCAAGTATCAACCTTATGCCTTTATTTACTTTCAAGAAGTTAGGAATAGGATCAATGAAGCCCATTGCGGTGACATTGCAACTTAAGGACAAATCCTTAGCACAACCTGAAGGCCAAATCAAATATGTCATTGTTCAAGTAGATAAGCTCATGTTTCCTGCCGATTTCATAATCCTTGATTGCGAAGTAGACAAGAAGGTACCTATTATTCTGGGGCGACCATTTTTTGTAATAAGACACACACTTATCGACGTGTTCAAGGGAGAACTTATCATCCGTCATAACGATGAACATGTGACCTTCAGAGTGTTTCAAGCATCCCCGTACAAGAGTAAAGAGCAATGTCACCACATCGACGTGCTAGACGAGATAATTCTGGAAGAATTCAATGCAAGGAGTTAAGCCGTCATAGATAAAGATGTAGTCACATCCGTTAAGGAAATTCTAGCTGAATGTGATCACAAAGAGGGGGTTAATAATTATGAGCTGAGGCAGAATTGGCAATTGGAATCTTTGGATTTGTCGAACAGGATAATCCTTGTGTTTAAACCGTCAATTGAGCAAGCTCCTATGTTAGAGTTGAAACCATTGCCAACGCACCTGAAATATGTCTTTTTGGGTGACAACGATACATTACCTGTTATTGTCAACGCATCCCTCGATGCAACGTAGGAAGATAAGCTCATCGCCATTTTGAAACAACATAAGAGCCATAGCTTGGAGCATTGCTGATATTAGAGGCATTAGTCTCTCTTTTTGCATGCACAAGATCAGGCTGGAAGATGAGGGGAAGCAATTAATTGAGCAACAAAGGTGACTAAACGAAAAGATGAAAGATGTAATGAAGAAGGAAATTATCAAGTGGCTAGACGCGGGCATCATTTACCCTATTTTTGATAATGATTAGGTGAGCCCCGTCTAATGTATGCCCAAGAAAAGTGGTTTCATAGTTGTGAGCAATGACAAGAATGAGTTGATCCCTACTCGCATTGCGACTGGCTGGCGAGTATGCATGGATTATCGTCGACTGAATGTGGCCACAAAGAAGGACCACTTCCCACTACCTTTCATTGACTAGATGTTGGATAGGTTAGCTGGTAAGGCTTATTATTGCTTCTTAGATGGTTATTTTGGATACAACCAAATAGCCATTGCACCGGAAGATCAAGCAAAGGCTACGTTCACATGTCCTTTCGGAACCTTTGCCTTCCGTCGTATGCTATTTGGGTTGTGCAATGCGCCAACAACATTCTAGAGATACATGATGGCGATCTTCTCGGACATGATCGAGGACTCTCTAGAGGTATTCATGGATGATTTCTCAGTCTATGGACAGAATTTTAACCAATGCATTAATAATTTGGAAAAAGTTCTGAAGAGATCCAATGACACAAATCTAATTCTGAATTGGGAAAAATGCCACTTCATGGCAACTTAAGGCATTATCCTCGACCATCGCAAATCATGTCAAGGCATTGAGGTTGATAAAGCAAAGGTTGAAATCATCAAGAAATTACCACCGCCCACTAATGTCAAGGGAATAAGAAGCTTTCTTGGACATGCTAGTTTCTACAAGAGATTCATCCGAGATTTTTCCAAGATTGCTAAACCGTTTATGCTCATTGCTAGAGCAAAATAAAAAGTTTGTGTTTGATGACACTTGTCTGGATGCATTCATAACAATAAAGAAGCAACTGGTACAAGCTACGATTGTCGTCGCATCAAACTGGACGCAATCATTTGAATTAATGTGTGACGCAAGTGACTTTACTGTGGGAGTTGTACTAGGCCAACATAAAGAAAAGGTATTTCATTCCATTTATTATGCTAGTAAAAGTCCAACTAAAGTGCAGGTCAATTATACAACTACTGAGAGGGAGTTGCTAGCAGTAGTCTTTGCATTTGACAAGTTTCGCTCATACCTTGTCAGCGCAAAGATTACAGTTTACACAGACCACTCTGCATTGAGATACATTTTTGAGAAAAAAGATGCCAAACCTAGATTAATCCGTTGGATCTTACTCCTCCAAGAATTCGATGTTGAAATCAGGAATAGGAAAGGATCCGAAAACCAAGTAGCTGACCATTTATCTCGATTAGAAGTTGAAAGTGAAGATTGGAATAAAGCCCAAATTGTCGATGCATTTCTAGACAAGTAATTGTTCTTTGTTGACGCATCGCCTTGGTATGTTGATGTAGTCAATTGCCTTGTGTATGGGAAGCTACCTTTGAATCCTGTTAGTCACAAGAAAGTCAAATTTTTGTGCGAAGCTGTAAAATATCATTAGAACGAGCCATACCTATTCAAGGTATGCGCCGATAATATTATCCATCGCTGCATTCCTGAAGAGGAAATGACTTCTATCCTGCGACATTGTCATGATGCTCCATATGGAGGCCATTTTGGTGGTGTAAGGACTGTTGTAAAGGTCCTGCAGTCAGGATTCTATTGGCCCACATTGTTTCGAGACGCCCACAACTTTGCACAGCAATGTGACAGATATCAACACACTGGTTCAATATCTCGAAGCAAAGAGATGCTCTAACAGCCGATTATGAAAATAGAGCTCTTCAACGTTTGGGGTATAGATTTCACGAGACCATTCCCTAACTCTTTTGGGAATGTGTACATTCTACTTTCGTTTGACTATGTCTCAAAGTGGATCAAGGAAATAGCGGTGCCAAAAGATGATGCTCGAATGGTGTTGAAGTTCTTCCACACCTAGAGCATTAATAAGTGATCAAGGTACTCATTTTCACAACCATCAAGTGGCGACGGCATCAAAAAGATATAGTGTGAAACATTGTATGGCTACTACATACCACCCACAAACCAATGGCTAAGCTGAAGTATCCAATCGTCAAATGAAAAACATCCTTGAGAAGGTGGATAATCCATCTAGAAAGGATTGGTCTTCGTGGCTACATGACGCATTGTGGGTGCTTCGCACTGCTTATAAGACTCTGCGAGGAATGTCGTCGTATCAGTTAGTGTTTGGTAAGTCTTGTCACCTACCAGTTGAGCTTGAACATAAAGCCATTTGGGCTATCAAGCAGGTGAATAAGGATTACGACGCTACCGAAAGAAAAAGATTGTTGAACATTACTGAGCTGGAAGAAATCCGTCGCCATGCTTATGAGAATGCCGCAATATATAAAGAAAAGACCAAGAGATGGCACGACAACATCATCTTGCGTCAACAATTTAGCCCTGGTCAGTTAGTGCTTTTGTTTAATTCACGATTAAAACTACATCCAGGTAAATTGCGATCAAGATAGTCAGGCCTTTTCAAAGTTGTCGAAGCATCCCAGATTGGTGCTGCGACAATTGAGAATCTGAAGGATGGATAACAGTTCAAGGTGAATGGCCAACGTCTAAAACACTACATGAGCCCAGAAGTCAAGGAACAAAACAAGGCCATCGATTTAGTTACATTTAAATAATGTCGACGCATTTTCACCTTTTCTTTTATTTGTTTTACTTTTACTTGTTTCGTTTAATTTCTTTGTAGGAATAAAAATCGTCTTTTTGTTGATGCATCCAAAGCATAACTTGTCGACGCATTCTGTGCTGACTTAGCAAAGCTTTTTCAGCAAGAATCGCATCAATTGATTTTTCTCTTCTCCCAGCCATTTGATCAGATGAAAAGGTACGATCTGCAGCCTGGAATTTAATGGTTGTAGACACAACATTTCCCCAAGTTATTTTCAATCATCACGACTTTTGCCAACGCTAGGTTATAAAACTCTACCAACTTCTCTTTCTCCATTCACAATAACCATTATTACTGCAACTTATTTTCTTCTTTGCTTTTGCTCTTATTTTTATTCTGTCAGTCTAATCTTTTCTTTGCAAAGTTTCTGTTAACTTTCTTCTCTAGATACCATGGCCAAAACTAGAGGAGCAAAAAATCCTTCTAAAACCACCCCTTCAACTTATGCCACAGTGGTTCAAACCACCACTCTACCACTATCAACAGGGTCGGTCTTATTTTTGTCAAAAGCAGCCAAAGACCATTATCAAAATGTGATGATGAAACGGAATATCCATCCGGGGCAAGGTCTACAACTGTCCCCGCATCAAACTTTGGAGAAGCACATCGTAAGGACCATAAGCCGTTTGGGATGTGAGTTCTTCTGTGAACACCCCGTTGGCTACTCCCCTACGTTGGTAAGGGAATTCTATACAAACCTTGTCGATTCGGAGCAACAGTTTTTCTTTGTGAGGGAAGGTCTAATCCCATGGAGTGCTACGAATATCAACATTCTGCTTTGGATTCCTGAGAGGGTTGATAATCACTCTCCATTTGTGCATGAATTACTGACGAGAGGGCTGCCCAAGTGCTGAGCGACCTGTGTGTTGTCGGGGCTGTCTGGACAGGTAATGGACCACATAACTACACCATGCATCGGAGGTATCTCACAATCTTCAGCAAGGTGTGGTTCCACTTCATAAACAGTCGCATCATGCCTTCTACGCACAGCACTACGACGACATTGGATCATGTGCCTTTTGCGCTCAATCTTACATGGCCGTCACATTGATATCGACGAAATCCACCATGATCAAATAGATGAAGCTGCTGCAAAACAAACTGGTATACTCCTCTTCCCTTCTTTAATAATGCTACTATGCAAACAAAAGGGCATTATGCCCTAGGATGGCGAGGAAGTGTTGGAAAAAACAAAGTCCCATCAATGATATATCAGTTGAAAGAATGACTCGAGGCCAAGAAACACCGATTGTGAAAGAAGCACCACAAAAAAAGGACAAGGGCAAAGGAAGAAGGAAAAAACAGGCTGGTGCGCCTACAAATCCTCAACTGGAAAAGAGGCTGGCTACTATGGAAGCCAATATTGATCGCATCGACATGCGCACTATCCGCACTATCGGCGTATTAGAAGATATGGATGACAGACAGCATATTTTCTATGCGTATACAAAAACCTAGAATAAGGCAATTGTCACCGCATTACGTAGCATAAGTCTCAGTTCGATGCCAAACTTCCCAGCCTTCCCCTCTATTTTTCACCCAATACAAGCCTCATCCTCTAACCAGCCTACTCCTAGTGGTAGGCCTCAGAATGTTCCATCCCCAACAAGAATTCATATCTCCGATGATGTGGAGAGCGAGGGACATTTTAATGCCATGGAAGACTGCTAAAGAACAATTGCCAGTCTATTCGAAGAATTCGAATAGCCCTAGGGCGACCATGGCAGGTAGGGGGTTGTCATTAATGAGCTGCATAGCCTTGTGGTTGTAGACGCAGTGGAAGGTGCTGACATTACCACAACTGAGCAAGAACAACCTGTGGATGAAGCGGAAGAAGATGGAGAAAAGAGAAAAAGAATGAAGAAGAAGAAGAAGAAAAGATAAAGCACTGAAGGACCCTACTGAGGTGTAGAAAGAAAGGAAGGAAGATGTCCCAACAAATATCGCTGAGGATATTTTCGGCACACCTGTGAGTGTGAGGACATTTAGTGGTGACGAAGCTCCACTTGAATCGAGCCAGGCTGAGGTAGTTACAAGCAACATTAAGGAGATTCATCCTCTTGCTGTTGTGCCATATGTGGCACCATTAGCTGAAATCCACCCATCCGAGGTAACTATCAATGAGGCCATCACCCAACCAATTGAGGAGGAGCAATTCGTCGATCCGATTGGTTTAAAGGATAAGAAAAGAAAGCGGTACAAGAACAAAAAGAAAAAACATAAACACGAAGGCGAGAGCCCAAGGAAGAACAAAAAGAAGGAAAAAGTAGCCTCTGCCTCGGCTACTACGGAATGAGTTAGTACACTTCTCTGTAGATAGTTTGCATGCATCTTTATTTTCATTGCATTTTTATTTTGTCATTGCATTTTTTTTGTTAATTTAGTTGTATTGTCGTTGCATTTCCATTATATTTTGTATAAGTATTGTCAGTGCATTGGAGATAATGCAGACATTAAGTTTGGGGTGGATATTGTGGAATGGAAATTCAATTACACCCACATCTTTGAATTTTACATGTTTCTTTTGTTAATGAAAATATGCAGAATTTCAACAAAAATGTGACCACAATTTTTATTTTTATGTGTAAATGTTGAATTGTTTGGGATGCTGATATGAAAATTGGATGAATATGAATGAATAGTGAGTCTTCTATTTTTGAATGAATGATTGAAATTGCTTCAGTAATAAATGAACAGTGTGAATGTTTGAATCTTGAACTAACTTACCAGTTGCAGTGACATGATATTAATAAAAAAACACTCCAACGTGAGTGCATTGTGACTTTTCAAGGGAGAACACTCCGCTGCAGGCTTTAGAAAAATCATATAGCAAAAGGCTGTCACTGCAAGAGTATGTGTTAGCTCAATTACATATCTCCTGGGGGTTTGTTGCACTCCATCATTACTACCCAGGAACAAAGGTAGAGTAATGCAGTGACATCTCTTAGTCACTTAAAAAGAAAAAAATGAGAAAAAGAAAAAAATTATGTTTGTTATAAATGTTGTATTAGTTCAAGGAAGATTAAGATTCAATTCATGATGCTAATATTAATGAAGTTGTAGTTTTAATTATTCATACCTATAAATTGTCGACGCATTATTCTATCATGTGAATACAATTTATGCATTGGGATTTCAGAAAATTTAAGTTGCGATAATAATGATTGCGGTGACATGTTTGCTTGTGACTTTGCTAATTTTTGTTTACTTGAGGACAAGTAAAAACTCAAGTTTGGGGGTGTGATAGCATTGCAAATGACATATATTTTCTCCCTAAATTGATGTTTTAATTGTCTCTTTTGTATCGTATTTAGCATGCATTGTAAGCCTTTCATACTTAGTTTTTATATTTTCTAACTCATTATAGTTTGGTTTAAATTCTTGTTATTTTTTATATCTTTTGTGTAATAATGTCGCTACAAGTAGCCTATATATTATGCCTTAGAATTGTCAGCGCAAAAACTCATCTCAGAAGATCAATACTGGAAGAAGAATGCAGCCACAAGATCAGCTTGAAATTACGACCAGAGATGTCGCCACATAAAACCTGAGCTTTGGATAAGTGAACTCAAGCTGAAAATACAACTGGAAGCACCAGCATAGGAAAATCACACGTTATCGCCGCAATTGAAGATTTTAGATTGCGCCCAGCAATGTTACGACAACCTGCAAATCTCTGAAGTACACATTAAATCTGCGTGAGTGCACAGATGTACTGTAACTAACTTTAACAGCTGCAAATTGGATCTGGATCTAATAATGGAGGATGAAACCTGCAACTTTTGAAGGCTATAAATAGAGAAAAGAAGATGGAAGAAAATATCAAGAGGTGGAGGAATTAAATACTACAATTACTATGTGTTTTTGAGATTTAAGCTGGAAAACAGTGAGCAGATGGAGAAAAGGAGCAACCACTTCTGACGAGAGGTGCTTGATGCAAGGTAAAAGGAGCGGTTGAGGAATAGTCCTAGTAGTCTAGAGATAGTAAGCTTCGATTGTATTCGTTAACCCCTCTTTTATGCTGATGAATTTTAATGACATTTGAATGAATATGAGAGTATCTTTCATTGTTAAATTGCTTTGATTTTTCATCTGTTTATTCTTGGATCTAACTGCATCAAACACGAGAGTGCATTTGCAGTTTACCGACATTGAGAGATACACTGACAAGTTAGGTTATCAAGCAAAACAGCGAGAGTTGCTTGGGATTAGAAGAGATTCTAGTCACTTGTTCTTGAGTGCACAACGTTGCTCACACCGAGAGGTGGGGTGATTGTGGGTACTTGAGTCTTGATTAAATGGAGGACTGTTATTGGTAAGATTTCGTTGGAGCTCTACTGCTACGACAATTCGTCTATACAATACCTTGTCGACGCATCCAGCATTGCGACTTAGCGAAATCAATGATCCACTCCAATCCTTTACACTTGATCAAACCTTTACTTTTACGCATTTAAATTCTCAAAACTTCTACAACAATTGATTTACTTTCTGTTGCTTTGGCAATTAACCTTGATTGCATTGACAGTATTAGCAATTTTAGTGTGCAGAACTAACTTACTTGCGCTAACATCTTTACTCACATTTCATCTAATTTTAGTATTAGTTGTTTCGACAGCTAAACATCAAGAACCCATTCCTCGTGGGATCGATATCCGATAGAATTGTTCTATCAACTATACTTTCATCGACGTGTGTCTGCTTGCACAACTGCTGTGACGTTATAGACGCGATCAGGCCTCTTTTATTCAACGACACTAAATACTCTTATTGGAGAACAAGAATGAAGCTATTCGTCCAAGCTAACGACTATGAAGTTTGGAGAATAATCACAAATGGGTTATCCATTCCAATGAAGAGGGTCGAAGGTGTCGTTATTCCAAAAGAAGAGAATGAATGGGATGATCATGATATCAAGTTGGTGCAATTGAATGCAAAGGTTATGTACACTCTATTATGTGCTTTTAGTTTAAATGAGTACAATATAGTCTCATTATGCAACAATGCCAAATAAATATGGGACAAGCTTGAGGTCACCCATGAAGGAATAAGTAGAGTCAAGGAATCAAAGATAAGTCTTCTCACCCTTGATTATGAATTATTTAAGGTAAAATCAGAGGAAGGAATCAAGGAGATGTCTGATTGCTTCACCAACGTTATCAGTGGTCTCAAAGCTCTTGGGACGATCTATCCCAACAAAGAGATGATGAAAAAGATGTTGAATCGTCTTCCAACATCTTGGGAACGAAAAGTGACGGCAATAAAAGAATCAAAGGATCTCAATGTGCTCTCCCTTGATAAGCTCATTGGTTCCTTGTTGACATACAAGATGAATATCAACCACCTTGCAAAAGTAACAAATGAAATGCCAAAGAAAGTGGGAGTTGCCTTCAAATCAACAACTAGTGAGAAGGATGAAGATTCCAATGATGATGATGATGAGAAGGAAGAGATGGTTATGTTGGTAAGAAAATTTAAAAGATTCATAAAATTCAACAAAGTGAAAAGATTTCCAAGAAAAGACATCATCAAGGGTGAACCAAGCAAAAAGGAAAAGTACCCAATCATTTGCTATGAGTGCAAAAAGTTGGGTCACATCAAATTTGATTGTCTACAATTCAAGAAGAAAGGGGCATCAAAACAAAAGAAGAAAGCCATGATGGCAACTGATGAGGTGATAGTGATTCATCCAATGAGGAGGAAGAAAATAAAGTTACCCAACTATGCCTTATGACTATTGAAGAACAAAAGGTAACTCTAAACTCTAGTGAATTAAATGAATATACTTTTGAAAAGTTATAAGATGCATTCGATGAATTGACTATATATTTTGAGACTATGAACTCCAAACATAAGAAAATGATTTCAAAACTAAAGGAGGAAAATAAGTCTCTAATCATAGTTAAAGAGGAAATGGAAAAAATTAATGATATTCAAGCTCAAATCGATAATTTGATTTTAAAGAATGAAAACTTGCATAATTCATTTTATATATTTCAAATGGGGCAACAAAAGTTAAATGATATACTTGAATCTCAAAGAGTCTTCTTTGACAAGAGTGGCTTAGGTTTTGTAAATTTACAAAAAGAAAGTAAATTTAAAAATTTCTTTGAGAAACCAAGCTATATTTATGATGCCTCACTCGTATGCACTCATTGTCATAAAAGGGACATGATAGGCAAGTTTGTTCTTTAAGGAAGCTCACATCTAGAAGCAAACTCACTAAGAGTGTGTGGATTCCAAAAGGATTAAACACACTTCAAAATGAGGAAGCTTTAAAGAAGTGGATTCCTAAGGGAACAAAAATTGTTAGGACTAATGCTAATGGGCCCAAGAAAGTTTGGGTACCAAAATCCAAAGTTTAACTTTGTGTTTGTAGGAGGAAGAGCTTTGCTTCAAGGCAAGCAACTCTAATAAGAACTCATGGTACCTTGATAGTGGATACTCTATACACATGACCGGTGACAAAAGCCATTTCATGGAACTAATGCCAAAGTATGGAGGAGAAGTTTCATTTGGTGATAACTCCAAAGGACTTATTGAAGGTATTGGTTCTATAGGTATAAATTCTTGCATTCCTATTAAAAATGTGCTTTATGTCAATGGTCTTAAGCATAACCTCCTTATCATTAGTCAACTTTGTGGCGAGGGATTCAAGGTAATATTTGAGTCCAATGGATGCAAAGTTGTAGATATTGTAAATAATAGAATTCTTTTTATAAGACATAAAGTGGGTAATATTTTTGTGGTTCATTTTTCTGATATACTTTCCTCTAATGTTTATTTTGTGGCTAATAATGAAAATATGTGTTGACTATGGCATAGGATATTAGGTCATGCAAGCATGAGTGCTATTGAAAGCTTATTAAAAATGATCTTGTTGTTGGCATGCCTAAATTTTCTATTAACTTTGATAAAATATGTGATGCATGTGCTAAAGGTAAACATAAGAGAGCATCTTTTAAATCTAAAGATATAGTTTCTACATTTAGAGTAATCCAACTTATTCATATTGACCTTTTTGGACCCACTAGAACTATGAGTTTAGGAGGAGGTAAACAATATGAATTTGTTATTATTGATGACTATTCTATATATACATGGGTTTTCTTTATGTTTTCAAAAGATGAAGCTTTAGAAAATTTTATTATTTTTTGTAAAATGATTCAGAACCAAGTGGGATATTCGATTTCAAGTGTAGGAAGTGATCATGGAAAAAATTTGAAAACCTTGGCTTTGATAATTTTTGTAATGAAAATGGTATTAGTAATAACTTTTAGGCACCTAGAACTCCTCAACAAAATGGAGTTGTTGAAAAGAAAAATAGGACTTTAGAGGAAATAGCTAGAACCATGTTATGTGAAAATAATTTTTCAAGATATTTTTTGGCGGAAGCCATAAAAACTTCTTACTATATTATAAATAGAGCTATGGTTAGGCCTATTTTGAAGAAAACTCCTGATGAACTTTTTAAAGGAAGAAAGTCTAACATAAGTCATTTTCACCCTTTTGGTTGCAAATGCTTTGTTTTGAATAATGGAAAAGAAAATTTAGGAAAATTTGATGTCAAAAGTGATAAAGATATTTTTCTTGGATATTCCACTCATTCTAAAGCTTATAGAATTTTTAACAAGAGAACCCTTGTTATGGAAGAATTTAAACATTTCATTTTTTTATGAATCTAACTCTCCTTCTAGAAAGGAATCTATTGATTTTGA
Source organism: Gossypioides kirkii (assembly GCA_005610355.1). Taxonomy (NCBI): domain Eukaryota; kingdom Viridiplantae; phylum Streptophyta; class Magnoliopsida; order Malvales; family Malvaceae; genus Gossypioides; species Gossypioides kirkii. The sequence continues at coordinate 30,345,124 of CP032248.1, forward strand.
TGATGTAGAAATATATCAAATTGAGCAAAATCAAGCATCACATGAAGAACAAGGCATAAGTGAATTGGTTCAAGAACTCAAAATTGATAAACTTCAAGAATCAACTCTTGTTGAAAGAGAATATAGCCACCCAAGAAAGCTTTCATATATTAAGGATGGACACATCATTGGTTATCCATCAAAACGGGTAATCACTAGATCTTCAATTAGAAATACTTGTAATTATGTTGCTTTCATTTCTTGCATAGAGCCTAAGAACATTGATGATGCTTTAAATGATGAATTTTGGATAATGGCTATGCAAGAAGAACTAAATCAATTTGAAAGAAATCAAGTATGGAATCTTATTGATAGACCTAGTGATCATCCAACTATAGGAACTAAATGGGTCTTTAGAAATAAACTTGTCGAAAATGGTAATATTGTTAGAAACAAGGTTAGATTAGTTGCCAAAGGATATAACCAAGAGGAAGGGATAAACTATGATGAAACTTATGCACTAGTAGCTAGGTTAGAAGCAATTAGGATGTTATTAGCTTTTGCATGTTCAAACAATTTCAAACTTTTCCAAATGGATGTTTTTAAATGGTCTCATAAATGAAGAAGTTTATGTTGAACAACCTCCCAATTTTGAATATCCACATTTTCCAAATCATGTTTTCAAATTGTCTAAAGCTCTATATGGTTTAAAGCAAGCTCCTAGAGCTTGGTATGAAAGGCTTTTCCAAATTTTTAATTGAAAATGGCTTTAGAAGAGGCAAAGTAGACACCACCTTGTTCATAAAAACTAAAGACAAAGACATTTTAGTAGTACAAATTTATGTAGATGATATTATATTTGGTACTACTAATGAACTTCTTTGTCAAGAGTTTTCTAAGATTATGCAAGGTGAATTTGAGATGAGCATGATGGGTGAGCTCAACTTCTTTTTGGGGCTCCAAATCAAGCAAGCTCAATATGGCATCTTCATCAATCAAGCCAAATACATCAAGGAAATGCTCAAGAAGTTTAAAATGGAGGACTTGAAGCCTCAATCAACACCAATGAGTACTTCAACAAAGCTTGATAAAGATGAAGGAGGTAAATGTGTTGATACTAAACTTTATAGGTCTATGATAGGATCATTGCTTTATCTTACCGCAAGTAGACCAGATATAATGTTTAGTGTTTGTTTATGCTCAAGATTTCAATCATGTTCTAAGGAATCACATTTACAAGCCATTAAAAGAATCTTTAGGTACCTTAAGGACACTCCAAACCTAGGACTTTGGTATCCCAAAGATTCATCATTTAGTTTGCACGCTTACTTCGATGCGGATTTTGGAGGATGCAAGTTGGATACAAAAAGCACTTCTGGAACTTGTCAATTAGGCAACATGCTTGTTTTTTGGTTCTCTAAGAAACAAAATAGTGTAGTTTTATCCACAACCGAAGCGGAATATGTTGTCGTAGGTAGTTGTTGTGCTCAAATTATTTGGATGAAGCAACAATTAGTTGACTATGGAATTGATATGGATCACATTCCTATAAGATATGATAACACTAGTGCCATTTTCTTAACCAAAAATCTCATCCAACACTCTAGAACAAAGCACATAGAAATAAGACACCATTTCATTAGAGATCATGTGCATCGCGGTGACATAGTTCTAAAGTTTGCAGATACTTTGCATCAACTAGCAGATATTTTTACAAAGCCTTTACATAAGGAGAGATTTTGGACAATTAGGGGAGAGTTAGAGACTAGGACTAAACATGCCTTCATAAGCTTCTTGTATATTTTTTTTGACATTCTTGGATACTTGTTTTGTTTTATGTATGTTTTGTGTACACACATACACACACACACATATATATATACTACTTGATTTTCTAGTAATATTTGTTTAAGTATGGCATTATCTGTGTGTTTTATAATTCTTTCTCTATAATTTTTTCATTTTCTGATTAGTTGTCTTAGTAGTAGTACATAGGATGTATCGGTAGAACTGTGCCAAAATGACATTTTTAGGTTTGCGTTCTTAAGATATCGGTAGAAGAAAACATCTATCGAAACCTGTACACTTCTATCGATAAAAGTGGACAATATCAGTAGTTGTGTGCATTTATATACCCCAGCAACGTGTTTTTGACAGAAAACTTAATCTTTTAAAAACCACTTTTTGTTATCTTCTTCCCAAACCCCCATCCCCATTTTCGGTCCCCACTTCCCAACCCCACCTTCCACCATTTTTTCTTTTTTTTTTCACTAAATCTTGTCTCTCACATGCTTCCATTTCATTTTCAACAAGGATTTTTCTCAAAAGGATCACATTTCCCCATTTCCCACATTTATTTTAAGGTACAACCTAGCTTTTTCTTTTATTTTTTATTTATTTTCAAATTTAAAAATAATTCTAATTTTAGGAGAACATAGTTAAATTAGTAATTTTATATACATATTTTTTTACAAATTATATATTTTATACATATATATATATATATATTATATGAACTATTGTTATATAAATTTCATACATTTCTTTTTTATATAAACTACTTTTATATTTATATACATGTGTTTCGACTTATTTTTTCATAACATCATTGTATCATATTTAAAAATTGCATATGCTGCTATTGAGAATATAAATTGTTCGTATTCTTGTTTTCTTTTGCAAGTACATTTTTACTCGACCCATTAACCTTTAGTTTAACTTTTCATTAGATAGAATGCCTCTCTATACATCCCGTAAGTGTCCCGCCACTAAACGCGCTAGAGGTGAATCCTCTTCCACTCCATTAGATCATCCTTCGATAATTGAATTTTTCGAGGACAGCGATGCTCTCGAAAAATTCAAAACCTATTTTGCAACCCGTCCAGTTCAAATATCTCGTCCCGTTGATCTCAACTTCTTAGCAAATACCCTTAAATTCAAATACCTCGATCAACTCCGCGATTGGGGTTGCCTCGATTGTCTCCAACTTAGGGGTCATTGCTACGATAACCTCGTTCGAGCATTTTACTTTAAAGCTAAACTTAAACACGACCCGAACACTCACTTAGTTAACTCTATCACCTCTTTAGTCATGGGCCAAAAGATTATCATCTCGATCGACACCCTCTCTACTTACCTTTCTATCACCAATGAGGCTGATGATGATCGTCATACGGCCCATATGACCCCTCCTTAGTTAGGCCAATTGATTATGTAGGCAACGACATGGACCTTCATGACCGTATCCTCCATCTTATTTTCACTTGGATTGTTGCCCCATCCAATAAGCATTCCAGCTTCGGTCACACAGATTATTGGATGTGGCATTGCTTTAGAACTAACAATCCCCTAAACTTAGCTTTCATTATTTTTTGAATCTTATCGAGATCGTAAGATTACCGATGTCTAGCAACAAAACCTTACATTATGGTACTTTCCTTTATCATATCTTTTGTACCCTTCATCGACATCTCGACCGCACATAGTTGTAATTGGAAGCTTGATGATGAGGGGAATTGGGTTCGAAAGTTCGATCACCAATCATCAGCAGCTCAAGGATTGACGATTCCACCGGTAGCTCTACCATCTTCTGATGCTCCTCCGTCTTCACATGAGGAACATCCAGCTCTCCTCCCTCCGCCGTCTCCACACACCGTATGCTTACTCGAGGCGATCAATGGACTGTCATTGCAAGTCAATGCATGATTTAATGCATTGACTACTCACATCGATGATCGCTACAGGCAATTAGACGAGCGTTTAAATGAGTTGGCCTCTTGATTTCCTCCATTAGACGATTAGGACATCATTTCTTGGTTGAGTTGTACATGTTTTTTGGTTGGATTAGATTTTGATTCTGGATTCTTTGGTTGTTTTCTTAGGATATCTACCTTCTTTTTTATCAATTACATAGTTGGTTGCTTTGGGATATTCTTACTTTCATTATGTTTGAATGTTTTTGGTTCAAAAGTACTACCATTTCATGTTATATTATCTAATTGTTTATGCATAATTCTTCTTTACTTGTTTTTTTTATTCTTTTGGTTCAAGTATTGTACATTAATTCCCTTAGTTTTTCAAGCTTATACTCTTTTTGATATTAAAAAAAAGGGGAGAAAATATAAAATTTGTTAAATTTATTTTCAACTTAACTCTTAAAGCAAAATTCTTCAAGTTGTAAATTTAAATGGAATAACATCTAAAACTTTTTTTTCTAATGGAAGCTTATTTTGAAAATAATGTTTAAGATAGGGGGAGTTAGCAATTTTTTTCAAAATGTTTTGTTATATCAAAAGCTCTAGTTTTTCAAGTATTTTGATTTAACAAAAAGTATATTAAAAATCTCCTACTTAAATTTACAAAAATTGTTTATAAGTCCTTAAAATTATTTCAAAGTGTTGGACAAAATAAATTTTTAAAAAGCCTTGAAATAACATAGTTTTTGACAAATTTTTGAAGTCTAGAAGATTTCTACTGATACTTAGTGGAACAAATATCGGTAGAATACAAGGTACAAAAACTTTTGGAATGCTTCAGACTTTTATCGGTAGAATAAGGACAACTACCGATACAACTCTTGATTCAACCGATACAACCAAGACTTCTATCGGTAGAACAAACTCTATTGAGCAAGGAAGTTGTGGCCTGGGACTTCTACTGACACCTTGGCCAAGACTACCGAAGCAACTTCTGTTCTACCGATACCTGGAAGGCTTCTACCTAGACAAGTCAATTCAGTAACCAAAACTCAGCATCCCCTGCACTTCTACTAATACTTTGATGGGTTTTACCGATACCAAATGAAACCCTCAAAGTTCTACCAATACAAGGAGGGATCTACTGATACAATGACTCCAACGGTCATATTGTGCAAAGGCTTCTACCAATACAAGTGTGCTTCTACAGGAACAACGAAGATGTTATCTCTATTAAATGCTGGTTTTAATGGCTGCAACGACTCTATTTTATTTCTAACGGCTACAAACGTCCACAAGGTTGTTAGAGGACTTAAATACAAGGTCAAGGCTCCCCATTGAAGTAAACAAAGACAAGAAACAAGTGCTTAACTTCAAAGAACTCATCTTTCTATCTTTTATCAATCTTCTACCAAATATTTCTTGTACACACTTGTGGATTAAGTTTTCAATCATTCTTTTAAGTGTTGTAACTTTGTGTGAGAGTGCTTAATTGTTGATCATTTACCTTTTGGAGGTATATTCTCATTCATTCTTATTTTCTCTCATTTTGTGAGGTGTTACTTAAGGTTTTTGGTAGAAAACCTTAAGGGGGTAGTGGTTCTATCTTACCTTTGCAAAAATAGATATTTGTAAGGTTAAACCTTGCCCTTAAAGGTTCAAATCTAGTGGATTTGCAAAATCCTTAGTTGAGGAAAGCTAAGATAGTGGATGTAGGCAATTGAGGCCGAACCACTATAAATTCTTGAGTCTCTTGCATTTCTCAAATTTATCGAAAACTTTTTAAACACCAATTCACCCCCCTCTTGGTGTATTTCGATATTAACAATTGTTGAATTTTGCTTAAAGGCCATGAGACAAACTTTTTGATTTTTTGTTTCCATCTTGAGCTTCTTAAGGATATTTTCTCTTGGTAGTAATATTATCTTTAGAGTTTCAACTCTGATATCAATTGTTAAGCTTAATATACACTAAAAGAGGGTGAATTGATGTTTGTAATAACATATATAGTGATTTGGTCCCAATTTACTACTTCCACTACCTTAGCTTACTATAACTAAAGATTTTCAAAATCACTAATTTGAACATTTCAAGGATCTTTACAATCACTATCTTTTCAATAGGCAAGATTGAGATACTCCCGTTAAGTTTTTCTACCAAAAACTCCTCACAAAATAGAGAAAAAAAAACCCAAACCCATATTAATTCCAACCTAAAAAATCTAACCTTAATTAATTTGAATCCAAAAATCCCAATGAAAGAACACTGGAATCCGCCCGATTGTAACCTCTCATTGCAGTTGCGTCTTTATTTATTCTTGTATGAATAATGAATGCACTAAACACCAGGAAATTATGGATGGATGGATGGATAGGGAAAGCGTAACCCCAAAAAGTAAATTAAAAGAAAAAAGAGAGCACAGATCCCTAGCTCAATCATGCTTCTAAAATTAAGATTGGATAAAGCGACCAACTTGTCTTTGCACATTCCTAGCCTTGCCTGTTATGTTTTTTGTCAGTTGCGGAAATTGGGTTCCACTCACACCCCAACCTATACATACATCACTCATCAAATCAATTTCTTTATCACATCTAACCATAACCATACAACAAGCATAAAGATTACGTCTCCCACAATTTCTCAAGGATATCATATTTCATGGAATAATATGATAAATTATTTTATTAATTTTCTCATCATATCATTTATGGTTCATTTATAATTATTTAATGATATTTTAGTAATTTTTCCTATGTTATTGACATATAATTTTTTTATTTTGAATCATGAATCTCGAATTCAAAATCTTGAACTCCAAATCTAAAACATCAAACCCGAACCTTGAACTCAAATTCCGAACTCAAACCTTGAATTCTAAACCCTAAACCTTAAATCTTAAACTTTAAACCCAAATCCGAACATGAACTCTAAACCCGAATCTTAAACTCGAATTCTAAACTCGAATCTCAAATTCTAAACCTTAAACTTTAAATCCAAATCTAAATCTTGAATCTCAAACCTAAACCCCGAATCTTAGATTTTAAATTTAGGTTCAAAGTTTGGATTTAGAATTTGAGGTTTGAATTCAAAATTCAAAACTTAAATTCGATATTGAAAGTTCAAAATTCGAAATTCGAATTTAAAATTCAGGGTTCCACTCACACACCAAACTATACATTACCACATCACTCATCAAATCAATTTATTTATCACATCTAACCCAACCATACAAGAAACATAAATATTACGTCTCCCACAATATCTCAAGGATATATATAGTATCATATTTAATTAAATAATATGATAAATTATTATTTAATTAATAAATTATTGTATAAACCATTTTTACCATATAATTTATAGTTTCATTTTAATTATTTAATAACAATTTAGCAATTTTTTTATTGTAATTGGCATATAATTTTGATAATTTTTTACTCTGAATCATGAATTTCGAATTCAAAACCTTGAACTTCGAACTCAAAACTCCAAATCTGAACCTAAATCCAAACCTTAAACCTTAAACTCAAATCTCAAGCCATAAACCCTAAACTTAGGTTTAAGGTTTGGATTCAGAGTTCGAGGTTTGAGATTCGAGATTCAATATTTGAATTTAGTGTTCAAGTTTGGGTTTGGGGTTCATGGTTAGGGTTTGGGATTCAAAATTAAGGTTTAGAATTTAAAGTTTAAGGTTCGAGGTTTAAAATATAAAAAATATCAAAATTATGTGTCAATGACATAAAAAAATCGTTGAAAACGTCATTAAATAATTAGAAAATAATCATGGATTATGAGGTGAGAAAGATCCATAAAATAATTTTTCAAATAATATGGTGTACACTGTTAGTAAATTTAAGAAATATTGTTTTGTTAAATATAATGTTACATTTAGATCTGTAAATGAAATAATGCAAATTCTCAAACACAAATAAAAAAAAGTTTAGATGGAGTAAAAACTACAATTTAGAATGAAAAACAGGTTAATGATATTTATAACCATATAAAAAATTTATAAATTCCAATGGAAGTAAATGAGCTGCCGGCTGTCCAATTTCTTAGATCTTGCGGTTTTGGATTAAAGCTTAAATCCCATATATGTATATATGAAAAAGAACAGGGAATGTTGGTTTAATTATTTGGTAGATAATTTTCACTGCAGGTGCTGTGAGTATGCCTCCTAGCTAGGCGTATGATTGATGTTTTGGACAAACTTCGTATCAAACCTCTACATATACCTGTAACTATGGAATTTCAGAGGCAATTCTACAACCATATATCTATTGTTGCCTTTCTTTCTTTCTTTCTTTTCTACTGATTTGTTATTGATGATGATGGAAAATCCAAAACTAATGCAAACCATGAATGGAGTAGGAAGCTCTGAAGAACGCTCCCTGGAACAGGGACTTGAACCTTCCCTTTCTTGCAGTTCCTCCGTCCAACACAAAGCCAAACTCCGAGCAGATGAGGACACTGAGATTAGCATTTTCGATGCCCAGAGATACTTCAACGAAACCAACAGCGATATCAGAGTGTGCAAAAGGGTTTCCCCGCTTAACGTGCCCGACCTGGAATTAGATCCTATTTCATCAGCGCCCCGGTGTGATGTTTCCTCCTCCTCTTGTGCCGACGGCTATGGCTATGGCAGGACCTACCGAGTTCGTTCTTTCCATGCAACCCCAACGGCTTCATCGGAGGCTAGCTGGAATAGCCAGACTGGTCTGTTGTCGAACCCTCCTGGCGCCATTGCGGTGTCTATGACCATGAAAAATCCTACCACTGATCACAAGAGAAAAGGGTGTGTGTAAATTGAAATGGCTTTGGGGCCGAAGCTGTCCCTGCTCCGGCAACAAATCCGTTCCAGTTGAGCCCAAAACACCCTTGGGCTTGAATCAGAAAAGTACAAGCGGTGCCGAAGGAAATAATAAACGGGAAGAGAGATTATTAGCCTCTAATCCTCACAGGATGTCAGCAGAGAATCAATTTGATTCCAGCTTATGGCGACAGCGTATGGTAGCATCGGTTTCAGCATCAGCAAGACCAAGGCCCCTGATGATAAGTGATGGCTACTCCGGGACAGCTGTAGCTGGTTTCACGTTTCCAATACTTAATCAACAATCAACATCATCCCATCTTAAAATGGCAGTGCCGCTGAATAGAAATCACAACTCCCCTAATGATGGTGGTGAGGATCCACCTCGAGACTCGTTGGAGGTGTTCCGACCTTCAGACCAATCATCATCTATATCAGTTCCAAAGAAACTGGTGTCCATAGCCGACGATGATGTTGGCAGTGATACCAGCTCAGACTTGTTCGAAATCGAGAGCTTTTCCACGACCACCCAGAGCCAGACCACATCAAATCCACTGTACCATCGTCGAGATTCGATGGACGAGGCCTCCAGCTTTAATATAAGAAGATCCATGGTATTAGCAGCAGCAGCAGCTTCGCCGATGATGTCGGAGTGTTACGAGCCGAGCGAGGCAAGCATAGAGTGGAGCGTGACGACGGCAGAAGGGTGTGGTGAAGCGGAGGAGAAGAACATCACAGCAGTTGGCAAAGGGGGGAAGAAGAAATCAGGGAATGGGGGGTTGTTGAGCTGTCGATGCGAGAAGGCGGTGAGCGTGGGGCCTAACCCCGTCAAGTACGTGCCCCCTGAGAAACAGGCAGCTACTGCAATCAACCATGTGGGCTGCGCAATGTGAACAAGCCACCGCTTCCCCTTTGTTTTTGTTTTCTTTTATTTTGTGTGCTCTCTGAGTTTTGACACTTGTAGACTTATCAATTATTTATATAAAATTTACGCATCATTTGGTAAATTACCCAAATATTATAAAAAAATTATTAATAATCAAAATGACATTCCCAAATTATTATTTACTAAAATGGTATGTTTAGTTAAGTGGAGGGACTTTAAGTGGCGGCATTAAGGGGTATTTTTGACATGTGTTTTTTTTATTTTTTTTATTTTTATATATTTAAAAATAAAAAAATATTATTTTATTGGTGGAGGGACTTAAAGTGACGGCACTCAGGGATTTTTTGTATGGAAAAATACGAGAAAAAAACATCTGATACCCAATGGAGGAACACGAAGTGGCAGCACCAATGGAGGGTTTTTAAGTGGCGACACTAAGGGGTGTTTTGCCACTTGGCAACACCCCATTGTACCGTGTGTGTGTTTATTTTATTTTGATTGTGAAAATTAATTTGGGCGGCTGGGAAATTTAGGATAAGTGATAAAAATTAAATGAAATAAATTTTTTGTTATAAAATAGGAAAGGGGGGAGCAAATAAAAGGGGAAAGAAAGAAAAGAAAGAAAGAAGAAAGAAAGGAAGAAGGAGAGGAAACAAAGAAGAATGAAAGAAAGATAATGTGTTTATTTTTAAATTTATTTCAGTATGATATCTTTTAAAATCGTATTTTATTTATTGAAATTTTATTTAATTTTTAATAGATTTATTGAAGATGGATAATCAATTTTTTGTATGCATTTATTTTGATGGAGTAATTTTGAGAACATCGGTTGGATGTATATTTGATTGTCAGGAACAAATAGGAATGAGATTTCATCGAAATATCTCGGTTGATGATATGAAAGCAAGGATTAGTGCAAAAAATTTTAGACGTTGTGGGAGAAGGATCTCGAAACTTTTCTACAAGTTTCCAGTTTCGACAGATCCCATCAAATTCACCGAGATGGAACTTGTAGACGATGAAGACGTGGAGACAATGGTCGCTCTTTATTGTTCGAATCAAAGTGACCTAAATGCACTGGTTCTATTGTTTGCCGAGTTTAGTTGATGTGGAACCTATACAAAATGAAGATCCAACTCCATTAGAAAATGAAGATTCAACTCCGTGTATGGTGGTTCCAGTTTGGTACATTGAAAGTCAATCAATCGTACGTGGGCTAGACATCGATCTTAATGCTACTGCACCCGAGAATGATGCAGATCAAGATGGTGGATATGATAGTAGTATTCTTTCTGATAATGAAGTCGATATTGATAGTGATCCGGATGTGGATGAGGTCCCAGATGATATTGACGATGAAGGGGCGAATGACGATGAAAATCCAGTCGAAAATCCAGTTACACATATTATGATGCACAATAATCCTCCTGGGGCACACATGTCGGTTATAAACCCCGATGCGACACATGCCGAGTTCGCGAAGTACCCTGAAATAGTACCTACTCACCGATTGGCCGTAGCAGCAGATTGTGAAGAATTATTTGTGGGCTAAAAATTTGAATCCAAGGAAGAGTGCATATTTGCTATTAAGCGATATAGCATGAATGTGTCGATAGACTATAAAGTCGCAGTGTCTAAACCGATATTGCATATTGGAGAGTGCTGGAAATCGACGGAAGGTTGCAAGTGGCGGGTGCGAGCTGCATTTATCCAGAAGTCGCAGATGTGGGAGATAAGAAAAATTGATGGGCCTCATACATGCAGTTTAACACGTTTGTCAGAAGATCACCAGAAACTTGATTCCAGAATCATCTGCACAAATATCATGCCAATGGTTAAGGACGATCCGACTATCAAGGTTTTTACACTAATTGTGGACATGCAATCACGATTCCATTATCGGGTTTCATATCGAAAAGCATGGATTACGAAACAGATGGCAATGGAATAATTGTTCGATGATTAGGATGCATCATACAATGAGCTGCAATGATGGATAGCCGCAATGCTACAGTACGTGCGGGGACTGCGATTGAGTTGGTGACAAGACCTTATTATGACTCAGATAACAACATACAATCGGGAAAAAGAATTTTTCAGTATATATTTTGGACGTTTAATCCCTGCGTTCGAGCTTTTCCTCACTGCAAGCCATTTGTCCAAGTAGATGGGAGGTGGCTATACGGGAAATATACGCAGATCCTACTAATTGCGGTGGCTCAAGACGGGAATCAAAATGTGCTCCCGATAGCATTCTCTATTGTGGACAAAAAAGACATGGAATCTTGGGAATTCTTCTTGAGAAACCTGTGGAGGTATGTGATTCATAACGATAATATTTGCATCATCTCCGATAGAGGGAAGGGTATTATTGCAACTATTAGGCGTACTGGTGTACCATGGAAATCAATTTACTACAACCGACACATTGCATCTAACTTCTAACGAGAATATAAGAATGCAGACTGGCGGAGACGACTTGTGAAAATGGGTAAAAAATTAAGTTTCAAATTATATATTTAATGTTTTAATTTTAGACTGTAACTTATATTTTCTTAATATTCCTACAGCGTACGAGCTAGAGCCATACTGATTTCGGCAAAGAATGACCAGAGTTGAGCGTGACATGGAAGGTCAAACGAACAAGCCTCTACCCGAGTGGTTGGGTACCATGGAACCGTCGTAATGGTCTCAAAGTTTTGATGATGGGTATCGATATGGTCAAATGACGACCAACCTGGTAGAGTCGATTAACGGCGTGTTCAAGAGAATATGACATCTTTCGATTTCATCTGTGTTCTTTGCTACGTTCTATAGGCTGGCTACCTTGATGCCAATAATAACGATGCGACAAATCGATCAGAAGAACGCCAGACACGTGTTTGTCGAAGCTGTCAAGAATGCAATGGATGCAAACAGTCAGAGTGCGAGGACGATGAACGTTGAAATATATTCACGACAGTTTGAGATCATTAGGTGTCGACCTAATATCCACCTAGGTCATACGGGGTTGATCTCCAAAATAGACACTGCGATTGCAGGAGGTTCGATACAATTCGTTATCCCTGTGCGCATGTCGTTGCAGCTTGTGCTAAAGTGTCGCTCAATGTTGAACAGTTCATCGACCCCGTTTACACTCTCCAGCGTACGTTACGTATTTGGGAAAACGAGTTCCCCGTCCTGCCTAACTTGTCCACATGGGAGGTACCTCCGACGACTTTCGAGCTTATCCCGAGCAAAGGTTTACGAAGGAATTCGAAAGGTTGTCCCCATATCACCAGAATCTGCAATGAAATGGACATCATGGAGAAAATAGACGGTCGCAAGCCGTGTGGACTGTGTAGGCTAGCTGGGCATACTCGACGTAATTGCCTTCAACGAACCTATCATATTGGTCAGTCATCCGGATCGAGTAGGGCTTAAGCTATTTGTATTGGACATTTTTCATTTGAAATTAATTAAGTTTATGAATGAATTTGAAATTAATTACGTTCAACATTTGTATTTAATTAATAATTTTTATATTTGTACATTGGTTTTGGAATTAAGGTTAAAGATTTCTAATTTAGGGTTTTGGAATGTAATTTTTAAAAGTATTACAACCTCGAAACTTTTCATTTATTATCTCTATTTTGGGTTTTTTAAAAATGCTTCATGTATAGGGTTTAAGGTTTGAAGTTTAAGGTTTAAAGTTTATGGTTTTACGTGTCGAGTTTAGGGTTAAGTTTTAGGGTTTAATGTTATGAAATTTAAATAAATGATCAAATAGGTTAAAATATATGTACATTATGGAGAAAATATTCATCATTATAATTCATCAATAGTCAAATTTAAACACTATTAGATACAACTCTAGTATCCATGATTAGATGGTGTGGTTCTCGGGGTATATCTTCGTGGTGGTCGGTGTCTACGTCGAGGTTGCTCGTCAAGCTCATCGTCATCATTAGGGTCTAATTGCACCGGAGGGGTAGAGTATTGCCCGGGAGGAGTAAAGTATTGCGATGGCTCGTCAAACTGAGGCTGGTATCCTTGGTTTGAAAAGCTATGCATATGCGACGATCCTGCAAAATTAGGACGATAAGAATCATTGTCATTCAATGCCTCTTCCTCTTCTTATTGCTCTAGCACTGGCTACATGATAGGGGCAATCTTGTCGAGACATGTATGGGGGAATTATCGTTGATGAAGCACCAAGTAAATATGGTTTCCCAACCTCAATAAACCACTGCATCTACTGCACCGATGACTGCAAATCCGGAGTGTACTCCATCGGAGGTACTCGCATCATTTGGTTGTTCCACACATAAACATATTGTCCATGCACACTCCCCCAATCAGAATTTGCTTTCCCCTTCTTATCTATCCCATGAATAGACCCTAATTAGAATGGCGGTTGCGGGATAGGCTATTTACAACCAAACTGTCGGAGTACTCGATCCCCGGCATACCACTCTATTGTTTGAAAATTGATTATCGTTACGTTAATGCACCATTGGTCTGAGTGGAGGAATGTCGAGGCGGTAATGACAGCGACGATTTTTGGCTGTATATATGGGGTCCAGATGAACTGCACAATTAATAACATGTCAAGATATTAATAAGAGTAAAGTAATATAGTTTAGTAACATGCAACCATATTAACACGAGTCAAGTAATATAATTTAACAAATTAATGAATAACATACCCCTTCCCCGGCATATTGCTCGAGCATCAAACGATACATGGGAACTGTGTACTACCTCCCGATCCCCGGGTTTGTTTTCCATCTAAGAAAACAAAAAACTTGTTAGAATAATATAATTAATAAAATATGTCAAATAATTAAAATTTTGGGTATATGGTAATCACCTATTAACGAGTGGAAATACATATGTTTGGTGCCTAACGGATGCCAAGAATGGCATCCGATAAAGTGCCCAAGATTGCAATAGCACTAGGCATCCACCTATATCTCGGGAAGAAGGGTGTGTGGCACGACAAAGTTCTCGATATGGCATGGCAAGCACCGTAGATCCCCAACTATATTCATGAATTTTTCGCAAATCTCTTAGAAGGGGCAAATACATCAAGTGGATCTTATTGTTATTTGCGTCCAGCATGAGTATGACCCCTATCATTAGCAAAATATAGGCTCGAACGGCCCAAGAAACCTCCATTTCAGTTGTGTGTTCGGGCAAGTGCTCAAAATTGCTCTTCAACCATGTAAATAACAACGACGTAAAGTCATTGTTATTACTAGGTGACCGACCTAGTAACTGGATGCACATCGTTGCTGGCTCTTAAAACGAACTAATACTGGTGACCGGTACACCATTGATTGGAAGCCCTAGTTGGACCGCAACATCCTTCAATGTCACAATGCACTCCCCACAAGGCAGATGAAATGTGTGGGTCTCCGGGCGCCAACACTCCACCAATGCACTGATTAAATCATATCTTAACTCAAATTTTTGGATCAATGCCGCTGATCCAAATCCGGCATCCCGCAAGTACAGAAGCAGACGTTCATGAGGGGGAAATTTGAGGCCCTGTGCATGACCCCTCAATGAACGATACGCAAGCTCTCCTGTTAATTTACAAAAATAGTTAGTATAACCAAAATTAATTTTGTAAACAAATAATAATATCGTGAATGACATAATGAACGAATAATAATTTTTTTTACATTCATATTGGCTTGATGCGTATCCGCATTCACTGATTTGGCTATGTGAGGACGTTCTGAGTTAATTAATGAAGTCATTCTGCAACTTAAAAAAATTAGCAATTAGTTCAATACATAAGTTTACCAATATAATACAAAAATAATAATTAAATATCAAAATGGGTTATTTACTAAAATGGTACAAAATATATATTTATATATCAAATTGGTATCCACACACCATTATTTACTAAAATGGTACAAATAAAAATTTATTTTGTATCATTTTGGTAAATAATATTATGGAGATATTATTTTGATAATTAATTATTTTTTATATTATATTTTGGTAATTAATTAGCTAGATTTAACTTTTTGTGAATTATTAAAAATCTCTATTTTTATAAAATAATAAATTTATTTTGGAGTATTTTTTATCTTTTTATATTTTATATAAATTTAAAACATAATACATTCACATGAGATCCAAATTAAAATTATTAATTTTACCATTTAAATACAAAATATTTAAAATTTTATATTTATTTTTTTATAATTTTATTATATAACTAATTTTACCTGTATTATATAACTATTTTATAAATATACTCTAATATTATTTCAATTAAATTTTTAAATTTCATACTTGTAACTAATTTCATCCCATTGAAAACACATGCATATTAGACAATCATATCAACCCATTCCATCCAACTACCAAAGCTTAATTAATTTATAAATTTCACTTATTTAAATAATTCAACTTTTATTTAAACAAATATAACTAAATGCTATGCTATACTTGATTCTATTTAAATTTAAACATTATTAAATTTTAAATCAATAAATATGAACAATAATATTTTTACTCACTACTACTAACAACAAAATAATTACTAATAAAAAAAATTAAATTAAAGGTAAATTAATAATAACATAATAACGAAACTTACATTTTCCCCCCCTCTCTTAATTTACTCAACTATAACACATTAAATAACAAATCAATTAATTATTAAATTAAACAAAACAAAAAAATTTAAAAATCAAATTAACTAACAAATTAAAATATTTTAAATTAAATTTAAAATTAAACTTAAAAAATTAATTAAACTTACTTTCTTCCACTACTCTTAATTTACTCTTTTAATCAACCTATTAAACAAATGAAATTATAATAATAAATCAATCACATTACTATTACTAACTAACAAATTAAAATATTTTAAAATTAAATTTAAAAACAAACACATTACCTTTTTCTCCTTCTCCTTCTCCTTCTCCTTCTTCTCTTCTTCTCCTTCCTTCTTTCTTCTTCTTCCTTCTTTCTTTCTTTCTTTCTTTTTTTTCTCTCTTTTTCTTTCTTTTTTCCTTCAATTTTCGTTGGGCCCCCACCTATTTTATAACAAAAATTTTATTTCATTTAATTTTTATCACCTACCCTAAAAATTCCCAACCACCCAAATTAATTTTCACAATAAAAATAAAATAAACACACACACGACACAATAGGGTGCTGCCAAGTGGCAAAACACCTCTTAGTGCCACCTTAAAAACTCTCCATTGGTGCCGCCACTTCGTGTTCATCCATTGGGCGTCAGGTATTTTTTTATCGTATTTTTCTGTACAAAAAACCCTGCGTGCCGTCACTTTAAGTCCCTCCATCAATAAAATAATATTTTTTTTTATTTTTAAATATATAAAAATAATAAAAAATAAAAAAACACGTGTCAAAAAATACCCCTTAGTGCCGCCACTTAGAATCCCTCCACTTAACTAAACATACCATTTTGGTAAATAATAATTTGAAGATACCATTTTGGTTATTAATAAATTTTTTATAATATTTGGGTAAAAAACCCTCATTTGGTTGTTTTGCATTTTTCCCATATTTTATATAGTTTCAATGTCATTTTAATATAATAATTAATTTATTATTTACACACAAGTATTAATAAAAAAAATCTTTAAAGATATTTTTAAAGTGGAATTCAAAATATAAAAATAATTTAAGAAAAAGTTAAAGGTAAATTCAAATGTAAATATGCTAATATAATTGTTATATCCCATCCGATTTATACACGTGTTAGTAGAACAAATGACTTTGATTTTTCTTTGGACACTGTTAGAAATGCAACGAATAGCATAAAGATAAAAATAAAGAATTAGCAAGAAGAGGAAAATGGTCTACTCATTTTATGTCATAAACTCTAATAATCCCATAGGACCGAGTCTTTGATATTTATACACACAATTGTTAATGAATCAATTAAGCTTTCAGTATTAATAGTTGAACTTAAATCGATCCTCAATTGATTCAATTACAGAAGAAATGTTCTTACAGTTTTGATACAATCACTAACATAATTAACTAACTAGCAGCTAACTAACTATCTGCTAACTATAAACTATAGTATCTTAACAGCTAACTTCTTAACAACTACCATTAGCTACTTTCAACTGCTTTCAATTGCATACCAGCTTAAGTGAGCTTAATCCTTAACATTCACCCAATTGGTTGCATCTGTCAGGTCCTGGTCTGCAACTGCTCACCCCTTTTAACAACTTTAAGCCTAGTTTTGAACTTGTTGAAAAATCCAACAGATAGAGGCGTGGTGAGAACATTAGCTATTTGGTTGTATAACCAACTATTTAAAACAACAACTGCCACCTTTTCTCAAACAAATCAAGCTCTACATGCTTAAACTTAGAATGCAGAATTGGATTTGCTGCAACTGCCACAACACTTGAATTATCACAACAGAGCACAACTTTGCCAGCAACTTTAACTTGTAGTTCAAACATAAGGACTTTAACCAGGTAACTTTAGCAGCAACATGAGCAAGGCTCCTGTATTTAGCCTCTACAATGGATCGTGACACCGCCTATTACTTCCTAGAGCCCCAAGAAATAGGTTTGGCTCCTAGAAAGACACAAAACCTAATAGTGGGCCTCATATCATTTGGATCAATATTGTAACAACCCGATTTTCATTGGTGTCAGGAACAGTAGTTCCGAGACCACAACTTCGACGAATCGAGTCATAAATATTGAATATTTAATGTTTGTGATGTCATTAGTAGCATATTAAATTTTGGTTAGGAGATTTTATCATTTACATAGTTAATTGTGTAGAAAGGATTAAATTGAAAAAGGTGCAAAAGTTGAGTTGGTTAATTAGAAGGACCAAATGTATATTAGTGGGTGGATTATCTTAGGAAATATTAATAATAAATAGGATTAATTAAAGGTTAATTAAGTGATTAATAAAGCTAATTAGGAAATTCTAAATATTTACAAAAAAGCCATTAGATATAAAAGTGAAATTAAAGAAGAAAAATACATATTTTCTTCTATTTTCTTCATCTTCTTCGGTAAGAACAAAGGGGGAAGCTAGGTTTTTCATTCTAAGCTTTGAGCATTGATTTGAGTAAGCTTTTTGTTACCCGTTTTTAGTACTTTTAGTGTTTTTATTTCGTATTAACTTAATCTAGCTAATCTAAGGACCAATTTGTGAATCTGTCAAATGTTATAAAACTTCCATTGTTGAATTACTTGTTCTTGAAAGTTTTTGATAGATTTGTATGCTTGGTGAATAGAAGGTCATTCATGTGATTTTGTAAAGTGATTTAGAATGAAATTAGTGGTTTTAGGACTAAAATATTAAAATGACGAAATTGTATGCATTTTGTGTGAAACAATGAAATGGTAGGGAATTGTGGCGATACATGGTTATATCAGTTGGTATTGATCTTATAAGAGAAGGGTTATTTGTATGTTTTATGCTTATGGACTAAATTGAATAAAGGTAAAAGTTATGGGTAAAATCATAAATTTTCCCAAAAGGGCTACATTGTGTTAAATGATCTAATTGTGTGATTTCATATGAGAAATTGAATGATTGTGGATGTAGACTACGATCGTGCCACAGATCACGGGAAAGAGAAATTGGCGAATAGTCCTTAGAGTATAACCACAACTGTAATCTAGTCCAGTAAGTTCGTAATGTTAAATTCTTACTTGTAACTGGTTATAACTGCCTTCTTTATTGTTGTTGATGATTGGGAATGACAAATTGAAGATGTGAAAGACAAAAATGGTCGATGACTGAGATCCAGCATTTGTGATTGCGGATTCTCTACGGCATCGTGAGTCATTGTAAAGTGAATTGAATCCATGATTGGATTACAGGCCTACAATGGCTGAGATTTATGCTTGATTGCATTTTCTCGTCAGCTTAGTGTGAGACAGCATTGTAAGGAATAGATATACCATATTGATGGCTAAGAATAGCATCGTATACTGTAACAGATGCATGACCTTCGAGTCAACAGGGAGTAAAATGAGCAACATGACTTCGGTCAACAAGGAGTAAAACAAAGGATAAATGAGCAACATGACCTTTGGGTTAACATGGGGTAAAACAAATGACGAGCATAGAAGTATAGTTCTGTTCTGGCTTGATTGCTTTACAGATTCATTTGTCACATGTTATTCAGTAAATTAATAAATCTTTGCAAACTTATTAAGTTATGAGGCTTACCAGTGAATTGTTTATTGTTTTGTAGATTCCATTTTGTGACTTGAAGATAGGATCATCTTAAAGACATCACACTATCACGGGAGCTCATTCGGTAGTAATTACATCATCACTTATATATGGCATGTACTAGGATGAATTGACTTCTACTACTATTTGTATGGACGAATGAATCTTTGTTCTGAATTTTAGATAAATGTTGAGCAAGTTAGTATGTTAGTTAAATGTGATATTCATTCTATATGAGAGGTATGCAAGGTCTTGTAACCATGTGCAATGCTTTGGTATAATGCATTTAAGGTTATGAAGTGATGAATGTTTGATAAACTTGTAGTTATGTATGATTTATTGATTTCTGCGTACTTGTTTCGGTAAAACTCATGCATATATCGATAGAAGTACAGGGTAAGAGAGAGGTTACTTTCTAACTTGGGTTGTATCAATAGTTGAATAGTAGGTATCGGTAGTTCTGTGTATGCTTGTATCGGTAGTTAGGATGCTTGCATCGGTAGAAGTTGCAGGGTAGGACTTCTTAGCTCTTTAGAGTTTTTAGTATCGGTAAAAGTATGACTTGTTTCAGTAGAAGTTATACGTGTATCGTAGAACTTTCCCAAGTATCGGTAGAAGTCTGCACTATTTCTAAATTGCTTACTGACTTACTACTACTACCGATACTTGTCCAACAGGCATCGGTAGAAGTCTCCAAAAATCGTGAAAATGACATTTTTACCCTCGAGTTATGTTAACATTCAATTGTTGATTCATGTTGTGTAATTTGTATTACTCTGTTAAAATATATTAAACGAAATAGTAATGTGGGAATAATGCAATATAAGATCGGACGACTCGGACCGGAACCGATATTTGGGTTTTTAGGTGTTATAAATGCCCAAATTAGCATCTGAATAGCCAAGAAGAGATAAACGAGATACATTAGTGAAGGAGATCCCATAATCCAAAGTGGCTTGAAGATATCTCAGGATGCGTTTGACTACTTTAAAGTGTTGATCAAGAGGCTTGTGCATAAATTGGATCACCTTATTAACAACAAGTGCAATCTCAGGCTTGGTGTGATAGAATGATAGTATGAATATTTTGATGATTTGAGTTGGTTATCTAGCTGTTATAACAGCTCAGCTGATTAGCTGTTAGTCAAGATCTGTTATAAGGTTATGCATACGTATGAGCTTGCTTCACGTTGTAGTCAACTTCTTTCGGCCAGTATATATGTGCACTGAGCAATAGCTGCTAAATCAGATCTCTTGAATTCAGAATTGAATAACATAGAAATATTCATTTTTCTTTTTCTCTGCTGCCAGATAGTAGCTAGTCATGTTATTTTACTACATTTCTAACTTGGTACCAGAGCCATTATTCCTCACGATTTAAGCTCTTGTTTTTTTTTCTCATTGCCATGGCTCAAGATCATTCTTTTTCTTCAGTTGGTAGTGATATATCAGATAGAGATAGCAAACTCTTCTCTACTAAACGCCTTACAATTGTGCTTGATGATTCGAATTACTTGTTATGGAAACAACAGGTTATGTTGACTCTCAAGACACATAAACTTCAACGTTCATGGATGCTTCTTTCTCTCCTCCACCTCGTTTTCTCACAGGTACAGATGGTCTTGTTAAGAACAATCCAGAGTTTGAGCATTTCGAATAGCAGGATAGCGTATTGGCGTCATGGCTTCTTTCATCTGTAAGTCAACATTTTCTTCCTCACTTAATAGGGATGGACTCTACAATTTAGATTTGGATAAACTTGAGTAATGTGTTTGGTAGCAAAACCACCTCCAAGCTAATGTATTATCGTCAAGCTT
Organism: Gossypioides kirkii; assembly: GCA_005610355.1. NCBI lineage: Eukaryota > Viridiplantae > Streptophyta > Magnoliopsida > Malvales > Malvaceae > Gossypioides > Gossypioides kirkii. The sequence continues at coordinate 30,366,507 of CP032248.1, forward strand.
TACACTTGCAAAAGAAAGGTTAGCTGTCAATGAAGTATTTTCTTATGAAGATTAAAATGTTTCGTGATTAGCTAGCAAGTTATGGAGAAGTGATAGTGAACTTGAGCATGTCACAGCATCATTCTCAATGGTCTCCCTCCAGAGTACGAGTCAACTCTTACGGTTATTTCTGCTAGTCCGTTGTCGTACAATGTTCAAAACATTTCAATAGTATTTCTTGATGCTGAAGCACGTCAACACAAGCTAATGATTGACGTTCCAGTTGCTGGAAATATTATGATTCATGGTGATAGATCGGATCAATCTTATAATGAGTCCACTCCTGCTTATCAACCTCCTGCTGTTAGATCCGGTTCTAGTTCATATAAAGGATGTGGTCGAGGCAGATCTAGCTTTCGTCCTTAATGTCAACTATGTGGAAAGGTTGGACATCTGGTATATCAATGTTATCACCGTTTTGATACAAGCTATAAAAGCACTTTATATAGTCCACCAGCTCAGGCTCATGTGTGTAGTTTTGGTGTTCCCCAATGCACCCTCAAATGTTGTCTCCTTCACCATTAACATGTCCTTCCCAATATGCACCTCCTCAATTTGTTGGTTATCCTCCCAACCTAATGGTTTCAGCATAGTCTCGTGCATGGTCTTATTCACAACCTTGGTCTAATCCATTTGCAGTTCCTGCACCATCGTGCAACTCAACACCAGTACCTTCCTCAATGACTGTCTCTTCTCCTGCTACTAGCAAGGATGCCCAAGCCTTGGTTGCTACACCTGATGTTGTTGATGACAATGCTTGGTATCCAGATTCAAGGGCTACACATTATCTTACCAATAATGCCGCATCTCTAACCTCAAGTGTACCATATATTGGTTCAGGTAAGGTTTTTGATGGTAATGGTAGTGCTTTGCCTATTGCTCGAGTTGGACAATTATCTTTGTTTACAAGGTCTCGCCCTTTTTATCTGTGTTCGTTATTATATGTTCTTTGTAACACCCAAACCTAGAAACCGTTGCTAGCTAGGGTTCGGTGTCACTCTATCCATCTATCACTGTCCATCTTTTAAAATCATATCATTTGATCTTACATTATTAAAGAAATACACCAACATGTCATAAATAATCAATTAATTATAATCACAATTCAACAGGGAAAAAAGGTCATTTCCAAGATTTTTGGAGACTTCTACCGGTACTTGTTGGACAAGTATCGGTAGTTGTCAAGTCAGTAAACAGTTCAAGAATAGTGTAGACTTCTACTGATACAAGTGGCAGTTCTACCGATACAAGTGACTCTTCTACCAAAACAAGTTTTACTTCCACCGATACTAAAAACTCTAGAGAGCTAAAAAGTCTAACCCTACAACTTCTATTGATACATGTATCCCAACTACCGATACCTTATTAAGCAGAACTACCGATACAATGAAGTCAGAATATAACCTCTCTCCTACCCTGCACTTTTACTGATCTATGCATGAGGTCTACCGAAACAAGTATACAGAATTTAATGAATCATGCAGCTAAGTTTTTATCAACCATTCATTCGTAACTTCATAATTCAACATGATAATACATTATACATAGTTTAAGACATTTTATACATATCATATAGTAGGTATATCACTTTGAGCTAACATAGAAACTTGTTCAACATTTATCCAAAATTCACAACATGAAACTTATATAGTTCATACAAGAAGTACAAAATAATCTGATCCTAGTACATGCCATATAACCGAGTGATGTAAAAACTACCGAACGAGCTTTTGGGATAGTGTGATGTCTTTAAGATGGCCTGATCTTCAAGTCGCAAAATGGAATCTACAAAACAACAACAATTTCACTGGTAAGCTTCATAGCTTAATAAGTTTGCAAGGTTTATCAGTTTACCGAATAACATGTGGTAAACAAATCTGTAAATCCGTTGAACCAGAACAGAACTGTACTTCAATGATTGTTAATCGTTTTACTCCCTATTAACCCAAAGTCATGATGCTCATTTTACTCCCTGTTAACCCAAAAGTCATGCCTGTTACCAATATACAATGCTGCTCTCAACCATCGATACGATATAACTATTCCTTACAATGCTGCTTACACTGAGCTGATGAGAATATGCAATCAGGCATAAATCTCAGCTATCGTAGGGCCTGTATATAACACCCAAATCCCGAACACCGTCGTCGATTAGGATTCCGATGTTTTCTATTCATTTAACACTGTTCATCTTTAAAATATCCTAATATTCAACTTTATTCAATAAGAAATTCACTTCTCTCATTATATATCGATATTTAATCGTAAACACAATTTGATAAGGGTAAATATGACATTTCCAATATTTTAGGAGACTTCTACCTACCTATACCTGATGGTCAAGTATCAATAGTAGCCAAGTCAGTGAACAATTCAGAAACTGTGCAAATTTCTACTGGTATTTGCTAGCTCTCTCTACCGATACAAGTATGATTTCTACCAATATAAGTCATGCATCTACCGATACCAAAAACTCCAGAGAGCTAAAATTTTCATCCTGTAACTTCTACCGATATAAGCATATAAACTACTGATACATGAATACTAATAATTACTGATACTTGTAATTCAACTACTAATACAACTCAAGTTAGAGAAAACAACCTCTCTCCTACCCTGTACGTCTCCCGACACATGCATAAGTTATACCGAAACAAGTATGCAGAATCTCAAGAATTATGCCAAGACACAAGTTTAACATCTCAAACATATCCAACACAATTTATGCATTAGGTCATCCCACAACAAACATAATTCCTAAGTCTTTACAAGCATCCTAAGCTTAAACATCTAAATTGTACTTCATGCATATACACATTCAACATAGTAGAATTTCAACATCTTTAGTACAACTACAAAGGTTAATATCATCCTAGTACATGTCATAAGATCGAGTGATGCAAAAACTACCGACAAACTTCGCGATAGTGTGACTTCGAAGAGATGACGATGATCCAATCTTCAGTCAGCAATGATCTGCAAAACAACAACATTAACTGTGGTAAGCTTCATAGCTTAGTAAGTTTGATAGTCTAAAAAGTTACTAGACAATGTATTAAGTAACAATGACTCCATCGAGCTAACATAATCTCCTTGCTCCTTGTGTTATTATAATTTCCTTCCTGTCTATAACTTTCAATTACTAATACCCGATGCTGCTCACACGAGCTGTCAAGGACTCGCAACATATGCGGTACCTCAACCATCAGTATTGTGCTTATCTATACTATAAACTGTTCCCTAACTATGCTGCTCACATGAGTTGTCGAGAGTATGCATAAAGCATAGTACCAGTCATCGTAGGGCCTATAATCCATTTAGAATCCATATCTTTCTCGAAGTCACGATGCTGCTCACACGAGCTGTCGAGGACTCGCAACATATGCGGTCCCCAACCATCGCGTCGGTACTATTTCAACGGCATAAAGCCTACTATCTCTTTCGTTTCTTTCCTCGTTCATCTTCAATTCCAATTGCTTCCAATTTTCTGTACATTTACAATATAAATACAAGTAATGTTAAGTAAAATTTACATTACAAACTTATAGGACAGGATTGCGCTTTAGGAAAAACTTTAGGGACTAATCCGCCAATTTCCCTTTTTCACGGTCTGTAGCACGATCGTAGTTTACATTCACAAATCATTGAATTCTCACATTAAGTCACATAATTTAATCATTCAACACAATTTAGTCCTTTTTGGGAAAATTATGGTTTTACCACTAATAGTTTCCTTTTATTCAATCTAGTCCTTTCAACACAAAACATGCAAAATAACCATTCTCTCACATAACCAACCATAGCCGAATTCTCTAGGGTGTCTATCCAACACATTCACACATTTATTTTCACAACAATTCTTGTAAATTCAACACTTTCACATTTTGGTCCTTAAACCCTAATTTCATCAAAAATCCCTTTTCAAAAAGATTTAACCTAAGCATCAAACACTCAAATATCTCAAAGCTTTCAAGAACAAGCATTTTCAACAATGGCAAGTTTCATAACATTTGACATATTCACAAATTAGTCTTTGCATAAGCTAGCTTAAGCTAATACGGACCCGAAAATATAAAAATTACTAAAAACGATCAAGGTTTACTTACTCAAATCAAAGCTCAAAGATTGAATGTATAGACCCTAGATTTTCTTTTCTTTGTCGTGGAGTAGATGAATAAATAATGAATTTCTTCATTTTTTATTTTAAATATATATAGTCAATGGAAATTTTGTAAATATTAAGACTTCCATCATTAAGCTTTAATTAACCATTTTTAATCTTAATTAAACCTATTTATAATCAATATAAATCATGCTAATCCACCTAGTAAAGTACCTTAGGTCAATTTGCTCATTTGGTCCTTCCAATTATCATCTCTACTTTTGCACCTATTATGATTTAGTCCTTTCTATTCATTGATCTATTTAAACGTCGAAATTTCATACCCGAAACATAATACGATGTTGATGACATCAATAATATTAAATAACTAATACGTACGACTCGACACATCGGAGCTGTGGTCCCGAAACCACTGTTTTTGATACCACTAAAAATTGGGCTGTTACACTGTAATCCATTCTTGGATTCTATTCACTTTACAGTGAATCACAATGTCGTAGAGAATCCGTAACAAATGCAGGATCTCAATCGTCGGACCATTTAACTTTGGCATAAGGCCAGGTAATTCTTCTTTTGTAATTTCTATCCTTCACATCATCAATTTGTCGTTCCAATCATTAACAACCATAAAGAAGGTAGTTATAAGCTGTTACAAGTAAGAATTTAACATTACAAACTTACCGGACTTCGTTGTAGTTGTGGATAGGCTTTAGGGACTATTCTGCTAAATTTTCTTTTTCGCGATCTGTGGCACGATCGTAGTCTACATCCACAAATCATTCAATTTTTCATATTAAACACAAAATTAGATCATTTTACACAATTTTGATACTTCTTAGGAAAAATTACGATTTTACCCTAACACTTTCCTTTTATTTAATCTAGTCCTTTCCACAAAAAACATGCAAAAGTACCCATTTTCTTCTAGGAACATTCTAGCCGATCACTCATTGTTCAAGTACAATCCCCACAACCATTTATTTTAACCAAATGCACACAATTTCTTCACCTTTGCATTTTAGTCCTCAAACTCTAATTTCATTCAAAATCACTATGCAAAATCAATGAATCTATTCATCAAGCATACAAATCTATTCATAACTTTCAAGAATAAGCATTTTTAACAATGGAAAGTTTTATAACATTTGACAAATTCACAAATTGGTCCTTAGATAAGCTAGATTAAGCTAATACGGACTCGAAAACATAAAAATTACTAAAAACGAACAAGGTTTGGTTACCCAAATCAAGGTTCAAAGATTGAATGCAAAACCATAACTTTTCTCTCCTTTATGTTGTGTGGGAGGAAGAAGATGAGAGAAAATGATGATATTTTCACTTAATTTTTCCTTTAATTTAATATATATACTAATGGTAATTTTGTAATTTTTAAGACTTTCATCATTAAGCTTTAATTAATCACTTTTAATCTTAATTAAACCTATTTACACTTAATATAAATCATGTTAATCCACCCACTAACAATCCTTTGGTTAATTTACTCATTTGGTCCTTCTAATTAACCATCTCTACTTTTGCACCTATTACAATTTAATCCTTTCTACTCAATTAACTATCTAAACATTAAATTTCCTTACTAACTTTTAATACGATGCTAACAAAGTCATAAATATTTAAATAAATAAATTAATGACTTGACTCATCGGAGTTGTAAATAGGTTAGGGTCCTGTGATATTATTGAAGCCTCTGTCTCTCAAGTGGCTTCCTCTAAGCCGTGATGAGTCCACAATACTTTCACCAGCGATACTCTTTTGTTCGTCAGTTCTTTTACTTTGCAAGTCAGTATTCTAATCGATTCTTCTGAATATGACAAATTTGGCTGTATCTCAACCTCACAAGGTAAAATCACATGGGAAGGATCTGATCTATATCGTCTCAGCACAGCACCGAAACGTGAATATATTACGAATCTTCTCTAACTCCGATGGTAAAGCCAACCTATATGCTACAGGGCCAACCCGTTCAATAATCTCGTACGGTCCGATAAACCGTTGGCTCAACTTCCCCTTTCTGCTAAACTGCAGTACATTTTTCCAAGGTGAAACTCTCAGGAAAACTCTGTCTCCTACAGCAATTCTTCTTCCTTTTTCCAATTTTCTTTTTCACACTTTTCTATATCCTCTTTTAAGATTGCATACGACTTCTGTCGACCAGACGCTGCTTTTAAACAATCACGAATTACCTACACTTTTCCTCAGTCTTATGAACTAAGTCGGTCCCAAACAACTTAGGCTCGCTCAATTCTGACCAGTACAAAGGTGTTCTATATTTTCGATCGTATAATGCTTCAAACAGTGCCATTTTAATGCTGGATTAATAGCTGTTATTATATGCAAACTCTACCAGAGACAGATATTTTTCCTAGCTCCCCTCAAGTTCAAGTATACAGCATCGTAACATATTTTCATGAATTTGTATCATTCGTTCTGACCGACCATCCGTTTACGGATGATATGCAGTACTGAAATTCAGCCTGGTTCCTAAAGCTTCATGTAGCTTATCCCAAAATCTTGAGGTAAAGCGTGGATCCCTGTCGGAGATGATAGAGGCTGGTACTCCGTGTAGTCGCATAATCTTGGACATGTATAGCTCGACCAGTCTCTCAAGTGGATAATCTACCCGAATGGGAATGAAATGAGCTGACTTCGTCAATCTATTAACAATTACCCAAATCAAATCTTTCTTTCTCGGTGTTACCGAAAGTCTTGTGATAAAATCCATTGTGACTCGTTCCCATTTCCACTCTGGAATGGAAATCGGCTGTAGTAACCTAGATGGCACCTGGTGTTCTGCTTTCACTTGTTGACATATAAGACATCTAGTCACAAACTCTGAAATCTCCCGTTTCATACCTGGCCACCAATACAATTTCTTTCAGGTCATTATACATTTTCACACACTCTCCAAGTGAATGGAATAAGTGCTGCTGTGAGCTTCCGTCAGAATATCTTGTCTCAAATCTGAATCATTCGGAATACATACTCTGCCTCTAAAATACAACATACCCCCTGAATCTACTATAAACCATGTGGTGGCATCATTCTGCATCTACTCCCTTTTAGCCATGAGCTTTGGGTCCTTTCTTTGAGATTCCTGAATCTGTTGTAGAAATAACAGTCTCGTCCTAATCTTCGCGGTGATAGAACCATCACGTTCCAATGACAGGTGGGCATTCATTGCTTTCAAAGCGAACATCGATTTTCGACTTAGGGCATCAGCAACAACATTGGCCTTACCCGAATGATAGTCGATCACAAGGTCATAATCTTTTAACATCTCTAACCATCGACGCTGTCGCAGATTCAACTCCTTCTGTGTCTTCAGATAACTCAAACTCTTGTGATCAGTAAATATATGGCATCTCTCCCCATAAAGGTAGTGACGCTAAATCTTTAATGTAAAAACTATAGCAGCTAACTCCAAATCGTGAGTCGGATAATTCTTTTCATGCGATTTTAACTATCGAGAAGCATAAGCTACCACAGTCCCATCTTGCATCAAAACACACCCCAATCCGCTTAAAGACATATCGCTATAAACAATGAAATCTTTTTCCCAACTCTGGCTGCGTCAGGACCGGAGCTTCAGTTAACAACTTTTTCAACTGATCAAAACTTTGCTGACACTTTTCAGACCACACAACTGAATATTTTTTTGTAACAACCTCGTCATCGACAATGCTATGATGGAAAAGTCTCTCACGAACCTGCGGTAATAACCTGATAACCCCAAGAAAATCTATACCTCAGAAACATTCTTTGGTGCTTTCCAATCAACGATAGATGAGACCTTGGTTGGGTCAACCCGGATGCCCTCCGATGATACCACATGACCCAGAAATCTTACTTTTCTCAACCAGAACTCACACTTGCTAAACTTCGCATACAATTGTTTCTCTCTGTAAAATATGTAACACCTCTCTCAAATGTTGAGTATGTTCTGATTTTGTCTTTGAGTAAATCAATATGTCATCAAAAACATAACCACAAATCTATCCAACTGAGGCTGAAATACTCTGTTCATCAAATCCATAAATGCTGTGGGGGCATTGGTCAACCCGAACAACATAACCAGAAACTCATAATGACCATACCGAGGACTTACAACATATGCGGTACCCCAACCATCGCGTCGGTACTATTTCAACGGCATAAAGCCTACTATCTCTTTCGTTTCTTTTCCTCGTTCGTCTTCAATTCCAATTTCTTCCAATTTGTTGTACATTTACAATATACATATGAGTAATGTTAAGTAAAATTTACATTACGAAATTACCAGACTGGATTGTAGTTTAGGAAAGATTTCAGGGACTAATCCGCCAATTTCTCTTTTCCGCGGTCTGTATCACGATCATAGTCTACATTCACAAATCATTTAATTCTCACATTAGGTCACATAATTTAATCATTCAACACAATTTAGTCCTTTTGGGAAACTTATGATTTTACCCTTAATAGTTTCCTTTTATTCAATCTAGTCCTTTCAACACAAACATGCAAAATAACCGTTCTCTCGCACAAAAAACCATAGCTGAATTCTCTAAGGTGTCTATCCAACACATTCACACATTTATTTTCACAACAATTCTAGTAATTTCATAACTTTCACATTTTGGTCCTTAAACTCTAATTTCATCAAAAATCCCCTTTCAAAAAGATTTAACCCAAGCATCAAACACTCAAATATCTTAAAAGATTTCAAGAACAAGCATTTTTAACAATGGCAAGTTTCATAACATTTGATAGATTCACAAATTAGTCCTTGCATAAGCTAGATTAAGCTAATACAGACCCGAAAACATAAAAATTACTAAAAACGATCAAGGTTTACTTACTCAAATCATAGCTCAAAGATTGAATGTATAAACCCTAGATTTTCTCTTCTTTTCCATGGAAAAGATGAAGAAATAATGAATTTCTTCATTTTTTTCTATTTTAATTATATATAGTCAATGGTAATTTGTAAATATTAAGACTCTCATCATTAAGCTTTAATTACCATTTTTAATCTTAATTAAACCTATTTATAACCAATATAAATCATGCAAATCCACCCACTAAAGTACCTTAGGTCAATTTGCTCATTTGGACCTTCCAATTATCATCTCTACTTTTACACCTATTACGATTTAGTTCTTTCTATTCATTTATCTATTTAAACATCGAAATTTCATACCTGAAACATAATACGATGTTGATGACATCAATAATATTAAATAACTAATATGTACGACTCGACACATCAAAGCTATGGTCCCGAAACCATTATTTTTGATAGCACTAAAAATCGAGCTGTTACACTGTAATCCATTCTTGGATTCTATTCACTTTATAGTGAATCATAATGTCGTAGAGAATCCGTAACAAATGCAGGATCTCAATCATCGGACCATTTAACTTTGGCACAAGGTCGGGTAATTCTTCTTTTGTAATTTCTATCTCTCACATCATCAATTTGTCGTTCCAATCATCAACAACCATAAAGAAGGTACTTATAAGTTGTTACAAGTAAGAATTTAACATTACAAACTTACCGGACTTGGTTGTAGTTGTGGATAGGCTTTAGGGACTATTCTGCTAATTTTCCTTTTTAGCGATCTATGGCACGATCGTAGTTTACATCCACAAATCATTCAATTTTTCATATTAAACACAAAATTAGATCATTTTACACAATTTGATACTTCTTGGGGAAAATTATGATCTTACCCCTAACACTTTCTTTTATTCAATCTAGTCCTTTCCACAAAAAGCATGCAAAAGTACCCATTTACTTCTAGGCACATTCTAACCGAACACTCATTGTTCAAGAACAATCCCAATAAACCATTTATTTCAACCAAATGCGCATAATTTCTTCACCTTTGCATTTTAGTCCTCAAACTCTAATTTCATTCAAAATCACTTTACAGAATCAAATGAATCTATTCATCCAGCATACAAATCTATTCATAACTTTCAAGAATAAGCATTTTCAGCAATGGTAAGTTTTATAACATTTGACAAATTCACAAATTGGTCCTTAGATAAGCTAGATTAAGCCTATACGAACTCGAAAACATAAAAATACTAAAAATTAACAAGGTTTCGTTACCCAAATCAAGGTTCAAAGATTGAATGCAAAACCCTAACTTTTCTCTCCTTTATGTCGTGTGAGAGGAAGAAGATAAGTTAAAATGATGATATTTTTGACTTAATATTTCCTGTAATTTAATATATATACTAATGGTAATTTTTTAATTTTTAAGATTTTCATCATTAAGCTTTAATTAATCCCTTTTAATCTTAATTAAACCTATTTACACTTAATATAAATCATGATAATCCACCCACTAACAATCCTTTGGTTAATTTACTCATTTGGTCATTCTAATTAACCATCTCTGCTTTTACACCTATTACAATTTAATCCTTTCTACTCAATTAACTATCTAAACATTAAATTTCCATACTAACTTTTAATACAATGCTAACAAAGTCATAAATATTTAAATAAATAAATTAATGACTTGACTCGTTAGAGTTGTGATCCCAAAATCACTATTTTTCGACACTACAAAAAACTGGGCTGTTACAACTCTCCTCTTATAGAAATTTCGTCCCAAAATTTCTTACCAGTGAACAAGTTGGGGTACTGTGTTTTCATCGAAGCCTCTGTTTCCCATGTGGCTTCTTCAAGCCCGTGTCGGTTCCACAATACCTTCACCAATGGTACTCTTTTTCGCAGCTCTTTTACCTCGTGAGCAAGAATCTTAGTCGATTCTTCCGAATACGACAAATTCAGCTCTATCTCAACCTTATAAAGAGAAATCACATGAGAAGGATCTGACCTATACCGTCTCAGCATCGAAACATGGAACACATTATGAATCTTCGCATGTTCTGATGGTAAAGCCAGCTTAAAAGCTACAGGACCAATCCTCTTGAGGATCTCATACGGCCCAATAAACCACGGACTCAACTTGCCCTTTTTACGAAACCATAACACCTTCTTTCAAGGTAAAACTCTCAAAAGACTCGGTCTCTTACAAAAAATTCTATATTCTTCCTCTTTTGATCTATATAAGACTTCTTTCGATCAGACGCGACTTTTAAACAGTCACGGATTACTCAGACCTTATCTTTAGTCTCGTGTACCAAGTCGGTCCCAACCAACTTAGGCTCGCTCAACTCAGACCAATACAGAGGTGTTCAATATTTCTACCCTGTAGTGCCTCAAACGGTGCCATTTTAATACTAGTCTGATGGCTGTTATTATAAGCAAAGTCTACTAATGGCATGTACCACTCCCAACTCTGCCCTCAAACTCGAGGATACAACATCGTAACATATCTTCCAACTCGAGGATACAACTCGAGGTAAAATGTGAATCCCTGTCAGAGGCGATAGATATCGGTACCCGTCATACCCGTGAAGTCACACGATCTCAGATACATATAACTCAGCTAACTTTTCTAATGGATAATCCACTCGAATAGGAACGAAGTGAGCTGACTTAGTCAAGCTATCAACTATAACCTAGATTGAATCTTTCTTCCTCGGTGTCATCAACAATCCTATAACAAACTCCATTAAATCATAATGGGTCACTGAATAGATGTTGGGGTAATCCTTCACCAAGAAAATTACAAAGTCTGTCGCGAAACAAACAAGTATCTTGCCATTCCCTTCTCTGATCATGTTGTTATGTCGATAGAGGGCATTGTGCCTCGCGAAGGAGAAAAGTTTTTGGAGAATAAAGGCCCTATAAAAGATGTCTCGGTGGAGAGGATGACGAGGGGGCAGGAAACCCCTATTGTAAATGAAGCACCATCGAAGAAAGAGAAAGGCAAGGAGAAGAAGAAAGATAAGGAATCCCATGCACCCACAGATCCTCAACTTTAGTGGAAGATTATTGAAATTGAGCAGCTCACTGACTGAATGAGCGTGTGATAAATCAAACTTGTCGACGCAGTGGAAGAGATGGAGTACTCACAGAACTTATTCTATGCCTACACCAAGGCATGGAATATTGCCATTGTCAGCGCACTATGCAGCATGAGCAAACAGCCCTTGCTAGAATTTCCAATGTTTCTCCCTATCATTAGGGAGGCCATACCATTACAGAGCAGACTGCTTCAGAAGGGAAAACTCAATTTGTCTACTCTCCCCTCATGGTCCACATTTCTGATGATGAGGACCAGGAAGTGTATTTTAGGGATGTGGAAAACTGTCTCCGCAATATTGCTAGCCTCTTTGAGGATGAGTTTTCAAACAGTTTAGGAGTGAATATGGCGGAGAAGGCAGTTCTGCAGAAGAGGAGCACACAACCATGGCCTTTGTAGGTACTGAGGAAGAGGAGGAACAAGAGAAGAGAGAATAAGCAAAAGAAAAAGAAAAAGAAGAAGAATTTGTAGCGACAAATTTATCTAAGGAATTTGTGGCCATACCTGCCCATGTGGGTGCATCTACTAAAGAACTGGCGCTATTTGGTGTGAGTCAAGCCGAGGCCGTAAACATCCAGTAATGAGGATATTAATCCTCTGGCTATTATGCCTTACGTGGCACCACTTGCTGAAATTCATCTTGCAGATGTTACTGTCGATGAAGCCAGTATCCAACCGAACCTGGAGGAGAAATCCACTGCCCCAATTGAACCATCAAAGAAAAAGTGCAAATGCAAAGACAAAAAGAACTGCAAAGAGGAGCGCCCCAAAAAGGAAAAAAGTCCAAAGCAGCCACATCCTCGACTGTGACACACTGAGTTAGTTTTTTTACTTTTCAGTACTTAGTTTAGCTGCATGCATTTCATATAGTTGTCATTACATTTTAATTGTCTCTGCATTTTATTTGTGAGCGCATTTGCAATGTAGTTGCATTTCCATTAATATTTGTATAATATTGTCAGTGCATAAGGGACAATGTAGACTTTAAGTTTGGAGGAAATATGTATGGCATGGAAATGCAATTGCACCCACAAGTTTAAAAAATTATTTGTCTTTTTTAGTTGAATAAAGAATGTAAAGTTATGAAAAATGTGACTACAATTTTTTTCATTTGATGCTTAATTCTTGAATTATTTGAAATGCTAATGTGTAAATTGGATGAATGTGATTGAATGTTATATCCTTCTATTTTTGGATGAATGGTTGAAATTACATTAGTAATAAATGAGTATTATCATTATTTGAATCTTGAATTAACTAACCATTTGCAGCTATGTATATAATTATATCTACTAATAAAGGACACTCCAATGTGAGTGCATTATGACTTATCAAGAGGGAACACTCCAGTGCAAGTGTTAGAAAAATCATCTAGCCAAAGCTATCACTGTAAGAGTGTGTGTCGGTACAATTACATACTCCCTAGGGGTTTGTTGCACCCCATCGTCTGTTACACGCGCAATGAACAAGGGTATAGTAATGCAATGGCATCTCTCAGTCACATAAAAAAGAAGAGAAAGAAAGAAAGAAAAATTGATAAAAGAAAAAAAATACATATATATATGTATATGTATAGAATAATAAATGTTGTATTGGTTAAGATGATTTAATATTTAAAGCATGATGGTAGCACTGGTGAAGTTGCAGTTTTGACTATTCATACCTATAAATTGTCAGTGCAATCTTGTATCATATGAGTGTAATTTATACATTAGGATTCCAGAGAATTTAAGTTGCTAGAATGATTATTGCGGTGACAAGAATTTTGATATGACTTTGCTAGCTTTTATTTACTTGAGGACAAGTAAAAACTCAAGTTTGGGGGTGTGATAGCATTAGAAAAGACCATTAAATTCTCCCTAATTAGAGTATAATTTGTTTCCTTTGTATCATACTTGGCATACATTTTTAGCATTTTATACTTAGTAATTACAACTTCTAAGTCAGTGTTGTATGGTCTTATTTTCTTTCATTTTATCCCATTTGTGCTACTAATGTCGCTGCATTTAGTATCAGTTTTTGCGTCTAAAGATGTCAGCGTAGGAATCCATCTTAGAAGATCGAAGCAAGAAAGCTTTCAGAGCTGTAGCCACAAGTTCGATATAGAACTGCGCCCAAATATGTCACCGCATGAATACTTCCAGATTGTAACAGGGAATTTACGCTGCTAACATATCTAGAAGCACCAGCGCATGAAAATGTCAAGTTGTCGCAGCGAATAAAAATATAAATTTGCGCCCAGTAATGTCGCGACATCTTGCAACTTACTAATAAATAAACCAGATCTGTGTGAGTGTACAGCTGGAGTAACAAACTTGTACAGTTGCAAGGAGTTAGATCTGAGAAAAGGAGGATACCTGAACTGGTGAATAAAGATAAATAGAAGGGAGAAAGAGAAGATCATCATCAAGCTCGTGAAGAAATTAATTCCATATTTTTCTGATTTTTCTTAAGTAAGTTGCCAAATGATTATCAGTACTCGATTTCTCGATCTGCTTAATTGAAAGCAAATCCTAGAGTTATTGAGCTAGATGACATATCAGCTCTAAGTGCACAAGTATCCTCACTAGCGAACATGATCAAGAACATGAAGGGGACAAGTGATGCTGCCCCTATTCAAGTAGCCCAGTAAATGGATGTCCCGACATTTTGTTATGAAATTTGTGACGACAACCATAGCTATGAGGACTGTCCACAACATGTTGAGAATGCATTTTATGTCAATAACATCAGAGGGAACTCATATGGTAACTCGTATAATAGAGCAACTAGGAATCAACAACCTTGGGGGAATTAGAATACGTCCACATTTAGATATGGAAATTCCTCAAATCAAAGGAACTTTCGACATGGGAGTTACAACTAGCAGCAGTAGAATTATAATCACAATCCTCAGGTACATTCACATATTGATCAGACGCAGTCACATAATCAGATGCAACCACATGCTCGAATGTAGCCACATCAGACTGCAATGCCAAATATGCAAGGACAGCATCAACAACAGCAATAGCAGTACTCTCAACAATATCAGATCCATAAGCTGCTCTTGAAGCTTTGATGCGTGAGCATATTACAAGAATAGAAGCTATCGTACAAGGAAATTCTTCTTCCATCCGTATATTGGAAACACAATTGGGACAACTGGCTTCTAATATGAGAACAAGACCACTAGGTGCTTTGCCCAGTGACACTGAAAATCCAAATCAAAAGGGGAAGGAGCATTGCAAGGCTATTACTTTACGGAGTGGAAAGCAAACTGTCAAACAAAGCAACAGCTCCAATCCAGCACCTGTAGTA
Organism: Gossypioides kirkii; assembly: GCA_005610355.1. Lineage (NCBI taxonomy): Eukaryota > Viridiplantae > Streptophyta > Magnoliopsida > Malvales > Malvaceae > Gossypioides > Gossypioides kirkii. The sequence goes on from CP032248.1 coordinate 30,381,915, forward strand.
GCAAATGAAACAAAGCAACAGGAATAAGTTGTGTCTGTGGAAGAAGCAGTCGAAATAACTGAGGAGGAATCATCAGTAATCACTCCTATGTTTACCATTCGACCTACGAAGTTGTCGACGCAACTGCCAATGTCAACGTAACCGGGTGTATCACAGCAACCCAATGTTAACATACCTTTGCCATTTCCACAATGATTCAAGGAGAAAGAACATGACAGAGATTATCAAAAGTTTGTGATTACCTTGAAATAACTACATATTAATATACCTCTTGTTGATGCTCTTGTGTAGATTCCTATCTGTGGAAAATTTATGAAGGAGCTCTTATCAAAGAAGAAGAAATTATCCGATATCGAGACAATTGCACTCAAAGAAGGGTGCAGCGCTGTACTGACAAATAAACTACCACAAAAAATGAAAGATCCTGGCTGTTTCACAATTCCATGCTCCATTGGAAACCATTATTTAGGAAAAACACTATATGATCTAGGAGCTAGCATCAATCTTATGTTGTTGTTAACATTCAAGAAATTAAGAATTGGTCATATGAGACCTACGACGGTGACATTACAGCTTGCGGATAGATCTTTAACGTAACCTGAAGGGAAAATAAAATATGTTCTCGTCCAAGTCAATAAGTTTGTGTTCCCAACAGATTTTATCATACTTGATTGCGAAGCTGATAAGGAGGTGCCCATTATTTTAGGACGACCATTTCTTGCAATGGGACGCACACTTATAGACATTTTCAAAGGCGAGTTGATCATGTGACATAACGATGAACATGTTACTTTCAATGTTTTCAAAGCATTGCCCTCTAAGAGTAAAGAACAATGTCACCACATTGATGTTCTGGATATAGAGGAATTTAATGACCGTAGTTCAGTAGTGCTAGAAGAATATGCAGTGACATCTGAAGACAATTTCCCACCTGAATGTGACCATAAAGTTGTTGAGGCTAATGTTTGTGAGCTCAGACATGGTTGGCAAATGGAATCTTTGGATCTAACCGATAAGACGATCCTTGTTTTCAAGCCATCGGTGGAAGAAGCTCCGACACTAGAGTTGAAACCGTTGCCAGCGCATATGAAATATGTTTTCCTTGGTGACAATGATACATTGTCAGTAATTGTCAGCGCAAGTCTCGACGCTAGCCAAGAAGAGAAGTCAATTGAACAACAACGTAGATTAAATGAGAAAATGAAAGAAGTTATGAAGAAAGAAATTATCAAATGGCTGGACGTAGGCATAATCTACCCAATCTCGAATAGTACATGGGTGAGCCCGGTCCAATGTGTTCCAAATATGAGCGGCATAACGGTGGTAAGCAATGATAAAAATGAATTAATCCCTCCTCGCATTGCTACAGGTTGGCGAGTGTGCATGGATTACCGCTGTTTAAATGCTGCCACAAAGAAAGATCACTTCTCACTTCCATTTATTGATCAGATGTTGGATAAGCTCACTAGTAAGGCCTATTATTGTTTTCTTGATGGATACTCAGGCTACAACCAGATAGCAATCGCGTCGAAGGATCAAGCAAAGACAACATTTACCTGCCCATTTGGAACCTTTGCTTTCCGTCGAATGCCATTTGATTTATGTAATGCACCAGCCACATTTTAGAGGTGCATGATGGTCATTTTTTCTGATATGATTGAGGATTCATTGGAATGGGCGATTTCTCTGTTATGGTCACAATTTTGATAAAAGCACTGATAATTTAGCCAAAGTATTGAAACGATGCGAGGACACCAATTTGGTGCTAAACTGAGAAAATGCCACTTCATGGCAATTGAAGGCATTGTCCTTGGCCATCGTATCTCTTTTCAGGGCATTGAAGTTGATAAAGAAAAGGTAGAGATTATTGAAAAACTACCCCTACCTACCAACGTCAAGGGAATAAGGAGTTTTCTCGGCCATGTCAGATTTTATCGACGTTTCATTCGAGATTTCTCCAAAATAACAAAACCTCTCTGCTCTTTGTTGGAGTAGAATAAAAAGGTTTTGTTCGATGATGCTTGTCTAGAAGCATTTGTTAAAATTAAGCAGCAGTTAGTACAAGCACCTATTATTGTCGCACCGGATTGGTCCTAACCGTTCGAAGTAATGTGTGATGCGAGCGATTATGCTGTTGGTGCTATACTTGGACAACGCAAGGACAAGGTATTTCATACAATATATTATGCTAGTAAAAGTCTAACTGAGGAGCAAGTAAATTACACAACTACAGAAGAAGAGTTGCTGGTAGTAGTTTTTGCATTTGACAAGTTCCGCTCATATTTTGCTGGGGTAAAAATTACAGTTTATACTGATCATTCTACCTTGAGATACCTCTTTTCCAAAAAAGATGCCAAACCCAGGTTGATTAGATGGATCCTGTTATTACAAGAGTTTGATATTGAGCTTAAAGACAAAAAAGGATCGGAGAACCAGGTAGAAGACCACCTATCTCGTCTAGAATATGAAAGTGAAGATGGAAATACGTCGCAAATTATTGACGCATTTCCAGACGAGAAGCTATTCTTTGTCGACGCATCTCCATGGTATGCAGATGTCGTCAATTATTTGGTTTGTGGGAAGCTACCGCTGAGTGCAACTGGTCACCGGAAGGTTAGATTTCTTCGAGATGCTACGAAATTCCATTGGAATGAGTCATACCTATTCAAGGTATGCGCTAACAATATTATTCGTCGCTATGTTCCTTATAAAGAGATGCTTTCTATCTGACGCATTTCCATGATGCTCCTTATGAAGGACATTTTGGTGGAGTTAGGATTGCAAAGGTCCTTCAATAAGGATGTTATTGGCCTACATTATTTTGAGATGCCCATAATTTTGTTCAGCAATGTGACAAATGTCAGCACACCGGATCCATATCTCGATGCAACGAGATGCTTCAACAGCCTATCATGAAGGTTGAGCTTTTTGATGTTTGGGGTATGGATTTCATGGGACCATTTCCTAATTCTTTTGGAAATGTATATATTATGGTCGTTGTTGACTATGTTTCAAAGTGGATTGAAGCAATAGCTATTCCCAAGGATGATGCTCGGACAGTGTTTGAAGTTCTTTCACACATACATTCTTACATGGTTCGGCACACCTCAAGCATTAATAAGTGATCAAGGCACTCACTTCCATATGTAATCAAGTGGCGACAACTTTAAAATGTTATGGTGTGAAGCATCGCATGTCAACCACATATCATCCACAAACAAATAGCCAAACTGAAGTATCCAATTGACAAATCAAAAGTATTCTTGAAAAGGTGGTTAATCCTTCTAGACGTGATTAGTCTTCACGACTAAATGATGCATTGTGGGCACTTCGGACAGCTTACAAAACACCATTAAGGATGTCACCGTATCAATTGGTTTTTGGTAAATTCTGTCACTTGCTTGTAGAACTTGAACATAAGATCATGTGGGCAATTAAGCAAGTGAACATGGATTATGATGCTGTTGGGCAGAAGAGATTGTTGGACATTTTGGAACTAGAGGAAATTCGATGCAACGCTTATGAAAAATGCTGCCGTTTACAAGGAAAAAACTAAGAGATGGCATGACAACATAATTTTACGACGATAATTTTCTACTGGTCAGTTAGTGCTTTTATTTAATTCACGTTTAGAAACGCATCCAGGTAAATTGCGCTCCAGATGGTTAGGTCCTTTCGATGTTGTCAAAGCATTTCCACATGGTGCAGTGACAATCAAAGATTTACACGATGGGTACCAATTCAAAGTGAATGGCCAAAGATGAAAGCACTACCTTAACCTAGACACCAACGAACAGAACGAGACCATTAACCTGGTCACATTTTCTTAGAATGTCATTACAATTTTTCTATTTACTTCTGTATTTTATTTTCTTTTATTCTCTTCTTTAGTTTTTCTACAGGAATAAAAGGATTCTGTTTAATTGTCGATTTATTTATTGAACTGTCATCCTTTTTGTCGATGCACATTCAACTTTCGAGCATTATTGACTCATTAAAGCGTTTCAGGAAAAATCACGCCGATTGATTCACTTTTTCCCCAACCATTGGATCGATTCGAAAAAAGGACAATCCATTTCATTGTATTTATTAGTTGTAGACACAGTGTCCTCTCACAGCAGTAGAAATCATCATTTCTTTTCAGTTTCATCCTCTATAAAATACCCTATTGTGCCGACTGTGTTCTTCACACTCACATCCACCATTGTTGTTGTAATCTTTCCTTTTCTTCAACTTACAAATTTTTTGTAATTTTTTACTTTCTTCTCTCATTTATCTATGGCCAGAACTCGAGGTTCCAAAACCTCTTCAAAACCAGTCGCTGAATCATCTGCGGCGATGATTCGTAACATTGATCAGCTAACACCCAAAGAGCCAATCCTATTCTTAACCAAAAAGGCTAAGATCGTTTCCATGATGTTATGCTGAAACGAAACTACCACCCCGAGTAGGGATTCCAATTGTCCTTACTACTAACGCTGGGGAAGCCAGTGGTTAGAATCATTTCGCGTATGGGATAGGAGAAGTTCTACGACCATCCAGAGGGATATTCTCCGTCCCTGGTAAGAGAATTTTATGCTAACCTAGTTGATCAGGAGCAGGAGTTTATCTTTGTCCATGAGGGATTCGTGCCATGCGGCGCTGACAATACAAATGCCCTATACAACATTTCCGAGGGGGAAGATGAGCATGTCAAGTTTCTGGAGAACTTGACAGAGGAAGGTGCTGGTTTGTTACTAAACGATTTATGCATTGATCTTACTGTTTGGACTGAAAATAATCCAAACAATTATACAATGCACCAGCGTTTCATCACAGTCCAGAGCAAAGTCTGGTTTCACTTCATCAACCACCGCTTCATGCCTTCCACTTACAGCACTACAGTAATGCTGGATAGAATGTGTCTGATACATTCCATCATAAAGGCCCATCGGATAGATGTTGGGGTAATCCTTCACCAAGAAATTACAAAGTCTGTCGCGAAACAAATAGGTATCTTGCCATTCCCTTCTCTAATCATGTTGTTATGTCGATAGAGAGGCATTGTGCCTCGTGAAGGAAAAATATTTTTGGAGAATAAAGGCCCTATAAATGATGTCTCGGTGGAGAGAATGACGAGGGGGCAAGAAACTCCTATTGTAAAGGAAGCGCCATCGAAGAAAGAGAAAGGCAAGGCGAAGAAAAAGACAAGGAATCCCATGCGCTCACAGAACCTGAACTTTGGAGGAAGATTACTGAAATTGAGCAGCTTGCTGACTGAATGAGCATGCGAAAAATCAAACTTGTCGGTACAGTGGAAGAGATAGAGTATTCACAGAACTTATTCTATGCTTATGCGAGGGAATGGAATACTGCCATTGTAAGCGCACTACGCAGCATAAGCAAATAGCCCTTGCCAGAATTTTCAGTGTTTCCCCTATCATTAAGGAGGCCACACCATCAACAGAGCAGGCTGCTTCAGAAGGGAAAACTCAATCTGTCCACTCTTTCCACATGATCCACATTTCTGACGATAAGGACCAAGAAGTGCATTTTAGGGATGTGAAAGATTGTCTCCGCAATATCGCTAGCCTTTTTTAGGATAAGTTTTCAAATAGTTTGGGGGCGAATATGGTGGAGAAAAAGGCTACTGCTGCAAAAGAGGAGCACACAACCATGGCCTCTGTGGGTGCTGAGGAAGAGGAGGAAGAAGATAAGAGAGAAAAAGCAAGAGAAAAAGAAAAAGAAGAAATTTGTAGCGACAAATTTATTTGAGGAATTTGTCGCTGTACTTGCCCATGTGGGTGCATCTCCTGAAGAACTGGCGCCATTTGGTGCAAGTCAGGCCGAGGTCGTAACATCCAGCGATGAGGATCTTAATCCTTTTGCTATTGTGCCTTACGTGGCACCACTTGCTGAAATTCATCCTTCGGATGTTACTGTCGATGAAGCCAGTATCCAACTGAACCTAGAGGAGAAATCCATTGCCCCGATTGAACCATCAAAGAAAAGCGCAAACGCAAAGACAAAAAGAACCGCAAAGAGGAGCACCCTAAACAAAAGAAAAAGTCCAAAACAGCCACATCCTCGGCTATGACACACTGAGTTAGTTTTTACTTTTCAGTACTTAGTTTAGTTGCATGCATTTCATATAGTTGTCATTACATTTTAATTGTCTCTGCATTTTATTTGTGAGCACATATGCATTGTAGTTGCATTTCCATTAATATTTGTATAATATTGTCAGTGTATTGGGGACAATGCAGACTTTAAGTTAGGGGGAAATATGTATGGCATGGAAATGCAATTTCACCCACAAGTTTAAGAATTTATTTTTTCTTTTTAGTTGAATGAAAGTATGCAAAGTTATGAAAAATGTGACTACAATTTTTTTCTTTGATGCTTAATTCTTGAATTATTTGAAATGCTAATGTGTGAATTGGATGAATGTGATTGAATGTTGTATCCTTCTATTCTCGAATGAATTGTTGAAATTGCATTAGTAATAAATGAGTAGTATCATTATTTGAATTTTGAATTAACTGACCATTTGCAGCTATGTATATAATTATATCTACTAATAAAAGACACTCCAATGTGAGTGCATTATAACTTATCAAGGGCGAACACTCTAATGCAAGTGTTAGAAAAATCATCTAGCTAAAAGCTGTCACTGCAAGAGTGTGTATTGACGCAATTACATACTCCTTGGGGTTTGTTGCACCCCATCGTTACTACCCAAGAACAAGGGTATAGTAATGCAATGGCATCTCTCAGTCACATAAAAAAGGGGAGAAAGAAAGAAAAAAATTGATAAAAGAAATATATATATATACATATATATATGTATAGAATAAAAAATATTGTATAAGTTAAGAGGATTTAAGATTTAAAGCATGATGGTAGCACTAGTGAAGTTGCAGTTTTGACTATTCATACCTATAAATTGTCAACGCAATCTTCTATCATATGAGTGTAATTTATACATTAGGATCCCAGAGAATTTAAGTTGCTAGAATGATTATTGCGGTGACAAGAATTTTGATATGACTTTGCTAGCTTTTATTTACCTGAGGAAAAGTAAAAACTCAAGTTTGGGGGTGTGATAGCATTTGAAAAGACTATTAAATTCTTCCTAATTAGAGTATAATTTGTTCCCTTTGTATCATATTTGGCATACATTTTCAGCTTTTTATACTTAGTAATTACATTTTCTAAGTCAGTGTTGTATGGTCTTATTTTCTTCATTTTATCCCATTTGTGATACTATTGTCGTTGCATTTAGTATCAGTTTTTACGTCTAAAGATGTCAGCGCAGGAATCCATCTTAGAAGATCAAAGCAAGAAAGCGTTCAGAGCTGTAGCCACAAGTTCGATATAGAATTGCGCCCAAATATGTCACTGCAAGAATACTTCTAGATTACAGCAGGGACTTTACGCTGCTAACATATCCAGAAGCACCAGCACTTGAAAATGTCAAGTTGTCGCAGCGATTAAAAATATAAATTTGCGTCCAGTAATGTCGCGATAACTTGCAACTTACTAATACATAAACCAGATCTGTGTGAGTGTACAGCTGGAGTAACAAACTTGTACAGTTGCAAGGAAGTTAGATCTGAGAAAAGGAGGATACCTGTACTAGTGAATAAACATAAATAGAAGGGAGAAAGAGAAGATCATAATCAAGCTCGTGAAGAAATTAATTCCATATTTTTTTGATTCTTTCTTAAGTAAGCTGCCATGGAAGCTTAACTTTCCAGAAGGGTGATCTAATGCGACGAGAAGGCAACTACTTCTGTCGAGAAGTGTCTAAGTGTGACACAAGAGGAGCAATTATGGAAGGATTCTAGTAGGTTTGGAATAGAATGCTTCAATTTCTTCTTTAATTCCTCTTGAATGTTGATAAATTTTGTTGACTTTAATTGTGTATGGAAGTACCAATTAATGTTAGATCTACTCTGATTTCTGCTCAATTCTTCTTATTTGTTTATCTTTGGATTTAACTATTTTGACCATGGAAGTGCGATTGTAGTCGCAGTCACTGGAAGGTGCAATGACAAAGTTAGATTAACAAGCAAGACAACGGATGTTGCTTGAGGCAAGAAGGAATTCCGGTCACTTATTCTCAAATGCAAAGCATTGCCAGCACTGGAAGGTGTGGCTAATGTGAGTATTTGGGTCTTTGCTAAACAGAAAAGTCGAAAGTAGTGAGATCTCATAGAACTTAATTGCGGTAACAATTTATCTACCAGTTACCTTGTAGTCACATTCAATGTTTGCAAACTTGCCAAATCAAGGATCCCCTCATTCCTTTATAATTATTTTACTTCTTTAATTTTCTTAATTTACATTCACAAAACATCTTCACATTCATTTTATCTTCCATTAAAATGCTCTGACAATCTGTATTACAGTCTTACAATAATTGCATTAACAGTTTTAACTCTTTTATTTTTGCTGTCTTGACTTAATTGCACTGACATTACTTCTGACTATTTTTTTAGTTACTTTTTCTTTGAGAAATTTAAGCAACAAGAGCACTATCCTCGTGGGATCGATATCCAATAGACTCACTTTGTCTATTATACTTGCATTGATAGTGTCTGCTTGCACATTATTGCTATGACGTTTATAGCGTGACCAAACTCCCTCTGCATCATTAGGTACTTCAAACTCTTATGATCTGTGAATACGTAGCATCTCTCACCGTATAGATAGTGACGCTAAATCTTTAATGCAAATACTATAGCAACTAACTCCAGATCATGAGTAGGATATATTCTTTTCATGTAGGTTTAGCTGTCGGGAGGCATATGCTATCACCTTCCTAGCTTGCATCAAAACACAAGCCAAACCATTTAAAGACGCATCATTGTAAATAACAAATTCCTTTCCCGATTCAAGCTGTGTCAGTACCGGAGCTTCAATTGACATTTTCTTAAGCTGATCAAAATTCTGTTGACACTTCTCTAACCAAACAAACTGAATGTTCTTCTGTAGCAACTTCGTCAATGGCAAAGCTATAATAGAGAAATTTTTTACAAACCGACGATAATAACCTGCCAATCCCCGAAAGCTGCGTACCTCAATAAAATTCTTTGGAACCTTACAATCGAGAAGAGCTGAATTTTTACCCGGATCAACCCGTATCCTTCTACAAATACCACATGACCCAAAAATCCAACTTCTCGAAGCTAGAATTCGCATTTGCTGAATTTCACATACAGTTATTTTTTCTCGTAAAATCTGCAATACCTCTCTCAAATGCTGAGTATGCTCTGACTCTGTTCTGGAATAAATCAGTATGTCATCGATAAATACAACCACAAATCTGTCTAATTGAGGTTGAAACACTCAGTTCATCAGATTCATAAATGCTGCTGGAGCGTTTGTCAACCCGAACGATATTACCAGAAACTCATAATGTCCAAACCTAGTTCTGAATGTTGTTTTCATCACATCGCAATCTTTCACTCGCATCTGATAATAACCTAACCGTAGATTTATCTTGGAAAATACAGTTGCACCTTTCAATTGATCAAATAACTCATCAATACAAGGCAACGGGTACTTGTCCTTGATTGTTACCTTGTTCAGTTGTTTATAATCTATGCACATTCTCATTAAGCCATCTTTCTTTTTCACAAACAATATTGGCGCACCCCAAGGCGACACACTGGGTCGTATAAACCCTCTATCTAACAATTCTTGCAATTGAGCTTTTAATTCTTTCAACTCGGTCAGTGCCATTATGTATGGTGGGATAGAAATCGGTGCAGTACCCTGTAATAGATCAATGTCAAACTCTAATTCTTTGATCGGTGGCAAACCTGGTAATTCTTCTAGAAACACATTTGTAAACTCATTAATAATTGGTACCTATTTCAAATTTGTTCTTGAGACTCGTGAGTCGAGTATATGCCAGAAATGCTTCACAGCCTTTACGGACCATTTCCTGTGCTAAAATAGCATCATTCTAGTCCCATTGTTCAATCGACCAGACTCAACTCTAATCACTTTACCTGTTAGACTCTTCAAATCAATCTTTCTTCCTTGTTTGCAGTTCACTACTGCATCATGTTCAGATAACCAATCCATACCCAAGATCATATCGAACTCGGTAAAAGGAAACAACATTAGGTCAGTAGGAAATTCACAACCTTTAACTTTCAGTGGACATTTACGACATACCAAATTAACAATGACACTATGACCCAACCGGTTTGTGACTTGTACATCAAATTCAGTCGACTCTACTGATAGTTTCTTATCAATTGCTCATGCAGTGCATAGATATAAATGAGTCGACCCTGGATCAATTAGAGCACACACAATATCATTAAAAAGATAAAATATATTGGTCACAACATCGGGAGCGGTAGCCTCTTCTTTAGCTCTGATGGCATATGTCTGTGCAGGTGCTCGAGCCTCAGATCGGGTTACATTACCCCTATTATCACCTTAATTTTTGCCTGTACTACTGCTCTATCCCGAGCGTATACCTTTTGATGGAGTAATAGAGGGTTTTACACGCTGATTCTCTTTTATTTTCGAAGTCATCGGGCAGTTTCGCATGAAATGATCTGTACCCCACATCGATAACAAGCTCCTTTTATCTTTCGGTACTCACTTGCATGGTACCTCCCACAATGATCACATGGTGCGTTCGATGCATTCCGAACATTAGCTACACTGGCTGCAGGATAATTTTGAAATTTAGACCCTAGTGGTCTTAATTTACTCCTACTCAGAAATCCAAAAGAGACTACCCCACGAGTTTCATTTTCTCTGAATTTCTTTCAGTGGTGGCATAAAGAATGTCTTGGTGATATTCTTCTTCCATGACTCTTGAAACCTCTTCTCTCTCTATTTCTTATTATTGTAGATTTCTTCCATCTTCTGAGCTCTATCTGCAAGAATCACAAATGGTCGTAGTTCAGATCCGCCTACCATCATCTTAATCTCGCCATTTAGCTCGTCTTCAAAACTATCACATATTGTCTCATATGTCAGTACAATTTCCCGAGCATACTTACTGAGTTGTACAAATTCTCATTCATATTCTGCCACTATTTTGCTTCCTTATCTCAATTCCAAAAATTCTTTCTTCTTTTTATCCAGGTACTGCTTACTGACATATTTCTTTTTGAAATCTACTTGGAAGAATTCCCAGGTAACTTCATTTTTGGGCATCACCACTACAATCATCGTCCACCAATCGAAAGCCTCATCTTTCAGTAACAAAGCTGCGCACCTCACATAGTCTTTTGGAGGACAAGTCATCTCATTCAAGACTCTCAGTATGTTTTCTAACCAGTATTCAGCTTTAGAGCGGTCATCTTCTATACTTCCCCGAAATTCTTCAACTCCACATTTCCTAACTCTGTGCGTTAGAATACGATGCCTCTATTCCACCACTGAAAGAGGTGAAGGCATAGCCGGAGGTACTACCAATCGAGCAGCAGGCCGTGTAACAAAAGGTGGAGGAGGTGGTGCCATTAGATTATTCCTCATGAATTCCGAAAACCACTACCCCATTAATCCGAAGAACCTGTTCTTTACTTCGTTCTTTGTCATCAGTAATATTGATGCACCGTGACTGGCCTCAGAATCATTAGTCGGGACATTGTTGTTTACATCGTTAGTTTCATCTCTTTTTTAAGTCAAACATTCTGTGATTATCTGCAAAAACTATAGTTAGATCAGATCCATCTATATCACACTATTACAGGTTCATATGGCATGTACTTCTAAATCATTACACACAGTCAATACAGTTCAAGAAATGGCTAAATCGAAAGCTCTGATTCCACTAAATGTAACACCCAAACTTGAAAACCATCGCTGACTTGGGTCTGGTGTCATTCTATCCATCTATCACTGTTAATATTTTAAAATCATGTCATTTGATCTTACATTTTTAAAGAAATACACCCAACACGTCATAAATAATTAATTAATTATAATCACAATTCAACAAAGGAAAAAAGGTCATTTTCAAGATTTTTGGAGACTTCTACCAGTACTTGTTGGACAAGTATCGGTAGTTGTCAAATCAGTAATCAGTTCAGGAATAGTGTAGACTTCTACCGATACAAGTGGCAGTCTCTACGATACAAGTGACTCTTCTACCGAAACAAGTCTTACTTCTATTGATACTAAAAACTCTAGAGAGCTAAGAAGTCTAACCCTAAAACTTCTACCGATATATGTATCCCAACTATCGATACCTTAGTAAGCAGAACTATCGATACTTCTAATGATACTATCGATACAATGCAAATCAGAATATAACCTCTCTCCTACCCTACACTTCTTCCAATACCTGCATGAGATCTACCGAAACAAGTATACAAAATTCAATGAATCATGCATAAGCTCAAGTTTATCAACCATTCATCATTTCATAACTTCATAATTCAACATGATAATACATTATACATAGTTTCAAGACATTTCATACATCTCATATAGTACAAAATAATCTTATCCTAGTACATGCCATATAACCGAGTGATGTAAAAACTACTGAATGAGCTCTCGAGATAGTGTAATGTCTTCAAGATGGCCCGATCTTCAAGTCACAAAATGGAATCTACAAAACAACAACAATTTCACTGGAAAGCTTCATAACTTAATAAGTTTGCAAGGTTTATCAGTTTACCGAATAACATGTGGTAAACAAATCCATAAATCCGTCGAACCAGAATAGAAATGTACTTCAGTGATCGTTAATCGTTTTACTCTCTATTGACCCAAAGGTCATGATGCTCATTTTACTCCCTGTTGACCCAAAGTTCATGCCTGTTACAGTATATGATGCTGCTCTCAGCCATCGATACGATATAATTGTTCCCTACAATACTGCTCACACTAAGTTGATGAGAACATGCAATCAGGCATAAATCTCAGTCATCGTAGGGCCTGTAAACCATTCTTGGATTCTATTCACTTTAGAGTGACTCATAACGTTGTAAAGAATCTGCCACAAATCCAAGATCTCAGTCATCGAACCATTTAACTTTGACTCAAGGCCGGGTAATTCTTCTTCTGTAATTTTTATCCTTTACATCATCAATTTGTTACAATCATCAACAACCATAAAGAAGGCAGTTATAAGTTGTTATAAGTGAGAATTTAACATTACGATCTTACCGGACTTTGTTGCAGTTGTGGATAGATTCCAAGGACTATTCTGCTAATTTCTCTTTTTCGTGATCTGTGGCACGATCGTACTTTACATCCACAAATCATTCAATTTTTCACATTAACACACAATTAGATCATTTTACACAATTTGATACTTCTTGGGGAAAATTATGATTTTACTCCTAACAGTTTCCTTTTATTCAATCTAGTCATTTCCACACAAAGCATGCAAAAGTACCCATTTTCTTCTAGGCACATTCTAACCGAACACTCATTGTTCAAGTACAATCCCCACAAACCATTTATTTCAACCAAATGCACACAATTTCTTCACCTTTGCATTTTAGTCCTTTGTAACACCCCTAACCCGACATAACTACCAAACTCACATATTTGGATAAACCTTCATTACAAATAACATTCATTATTAACAATGTTTAATAGTTTAACTTTTCAATACCATATATATATATGAACAATAAGACTTAAGAGTAATTAAACAACACATGCTTGAAATTCAAGACCATCATGCAAATTTAATATGAAATGATACTTCTACCGATACATGAACAGGTAAGTGTCGGTAGAACGCACTATAATTAAATCAAAATTAACACTGCAATGAACCACCGATACTATATAAGTTCTACCGATACAACTAGCCTAGATCTACCGATATCAAATAAACTTCTACCGATACCTAAAACCACAGTAAGCAAGACTACTTAGCCTGTAGGCTTCTATCGATACCTCTCTTCTAACTGCCGATACTAAAATTAACAGAGGGCTAGAATGACAATTATGTCATATTTCTACTGATACATCTATTAGTATACTGATACTGCTTTCTTTCATAGTTCTACCGGTAGTCTAACTTCCTACTACCGAAACTAAATAAGTCAATAACTAAAGTTTCCTATCCCCTGCACTTCTACCGATACTAAGCAACAAAGTACCAACACAACACAGATTACTGCTAAAAATTTAATTCCAACTACTCAAAAGTCTCATTGCTATTTACAAAACATTACAAGCTTTCTATCTAAACACATATACATTCACATTAAGTATGCATCATTCATAAACATATATTATCAACCGATACACAAGTAGTATGTTAAAAACATACTCTATTTACTAACATCACTCATTATACCAAATTCACAACCACAACCATTACATGTACCTTCATCAAAGGCTGCTTAAGCTAAAGTCTTATAAAAAGTTATTCCTTAACAAGTAACCACCAAACACACTATATACATGACACTCTTTAACTCAAAATAATTACTCAAAAAGCCTACCGAGGATGAAGATGATAGTTTGCAGTCTTGATTGGATCCAATTGATGCTAAGATTCCTCGAGACCTACAATCATGAAAATCAAACGTGGTAAGTCATTTAAGACTTAGTAAGTTCGAAATACAAGTGGTAATGTAATTAAAGTAAACTAATGACTATAGTTCAAAGTTCAATACTCGTTCTTGGATCACCGACACAAAGCTTGATTGGCACATAGCCCGATTACACCGACACGAAGCCTACTAGGCACATAACCTGAAATCACCGGCATAAAGCCTACTAGGCATACAGCCTGAAAATACCGGCATGAAGCCTACTAGGCATAAAGCCTGAAAACACCGGCACGAAGCCTATTAGGCACAAAGCCTAAAAACACCGGCATAAAGCCTACATGGCACAAAGCTTGAATTTTTAGATGCAATTGTACCAATCCACATAGAATGGTACATGTCAACAAGTAACCATCACATATGCCAATCTATAATTTAACCATGAACAATCACAAAATGAATTTATAATTGCACATAATAACGAAACGAACTTACTTGCACAGTGACGACAGATATTTTACGCAAAACTACTCGATCACTTTTCCTTTCCCTCGTTTATCTACTGTAGTATCCGTCTCTTGATCTAATTAATGAACATTTAAATAAATTAACCTAACATAATACATTGATTCATTTTATCACAAAATAATACATTGATTCATTTTATCACAAAATAAATAAAGAATAAATTCATAATGCATGAACCATTTCTCTCTTTCCACATATGTTACTTAAATTTTCTCATACTATCAACCAAACACCAACTCACTATCAATTCCATTCGAACATACATATAATTAAATGGTAAATCCTGCACAATTTTCCTTTTGTATACATGGCAGGA
Source organism: Gossypioides kirkii (assembly GCA_005610355.1). NCBI lineage: Eukaryota > Viridiplantae > Streptophyta > Magnoliopsida > Malvales > Malvaceae > Gossypioides > Gossypioides kirkii. The sequence goes on from CP032248.1 coordinate 30,397,239, forward strand.
CATAAATTTATTTATTCAATCAAGTCCTTATTTTTCTCTTTCAAGGTTGAACATCAAACTTACCTCGGTTATAACCTTCTTAATATAAATCCATAATCTTCCCAAATATCCACATTTCACTCCCATTTTGTTTACTAATAGCAGCTAATAGAGAAATTCAAGCATGGTAGTTTTTCTAATTCATGATATTTTTTAATCAAAATCACTAGATTACATGACCCAAACTCAAAGGATCACAATTACACAAAAATTAACAAGAAAGAAACACAAAATCACTTACATGCATGAACTTTTATACCAAAGACTCCCAAGCTCTCTTCTTCTTCCTCTAATTTTCGGTTCTAACTAAAGAAAAGAAAAGAAAATATAATGATAATACTATTTCCTTTCTGTTTGTTTCTTTATTAATTTTCTCATCACATTCCGCTAACACTTAAAGGCAATATTATTCATTTAGTCCATTACTATTTCATTTCCTACATTTTTTAGCTAACAATTATTTTAGAATCTATTAACTTAAGAGATCAACTTTTCAAATGTCTCAATTTAACACATTATACTAATTATCACACAACCATAAAATTCTAACATACTAGATGATTTATACGATCTTATAAGCATATTTTAAATAATAAAATTAACTTACTACTTGGAATTTAATTTCCAAACTTTGCTCCCATTACCACTAAAAAAGAGGCTATTACAATTCTCCCCTCTTAAGGACTTCTTAAGGACTTTTCGTCCTCAAAATCTTACCAAGAAAAATATTAGAGTATTGTGATCTCATGGATTCTTTGGTTTCCCAAGTAGCTTCTTCTACACCGTGCTTATGCCATAATACTTTAAGCAATTCAACTCTTTTGTTTCTCAACTCTTTCACTTCCTTTGCCAAAATTTTGATAGGCTCCTCACCATAGGTTAAATCTAGTTGTAATTCAATTTCTTTCACTGACAACACATGTGACGGGTCTGATCTATAACGAAGAAGCATGGAGACATGAAATACATTGTGAATCCTATCAAGTTCAGAAGGCAAAGCTAAACGATAAGCCGCTGGTCCAATCTTATCTAAAACTTCATAAGGTCTGATAGATCTAGGACTAAGTTTCCCTTTGCATCCAAAATGTAATACCTTTCACCAAGGTGAGACCTTCAGAAAAACCTTTTCGCCTACAGAGAATTCAATGTCTTTACGCTTTAAATCTGCAAAAGACTTCTGACGATCAGAGGTGGCTTTCAAATTATCCCTAATCATCTTCACCTTATCTCCCGTTTCACGAATCAAATCGACTCCATCAATCTTCCTTTCTTTCAATTCTATCCAATACAATGGAATTCTACATTTACGTCTATATAAAGCTTCATACAGTGCCATCTTTAAGCTCATTTGATAGCTGTTGTTGTAGGCGAATTCAACTAGCAGTAGGTGTATCACGTAGGTTTGTGCAAGTGTACACAGTCGTTATCAAGTAATAAGTAAGTATCGAGTTATCGCCTCCACAGGGATTGTATTTGTGTTAAATCACTTAATTGTAAAATTAGAAACACAATATGATTGAGAAATGATGATTAAAATTAAATATATTAAACTAAATGCAATGTTCCCTAATGCAAATTATCCTAAGTATGCAAACTATAAGAATGAAATAGATTTTAGAAAGATTAAACACAATTTGCAACAATTATAACATAAATAAACTAGGACAATTACTCTAATTAGACTCAATTTATTATCATCATGCTTAATAATATTCAGAATAATATTTCATGGCAACTCGATCTTTCATGTGTTTGGAAACCACATTAAGTCCTTTCGGAATCCTTTACTTAGTAATATGCATTTTACTGATCCTTATTTACTAAGGGTTTCTTAGCATTCATGTGAGGTAATAGGGACGTGTTAGGTTTGAAACAGTTTAGTCACACAAATCTAAAAACTATGCAGATAACAGAGTTTGGTTAGAGTTGTTATGCAATCTACACAATTTAATAGGGTTAGGATGTAAATTGAGCATGCACATTTCAATTATGTGTCTAGTAGCCGTCGTTTGGTTAGGATCGCTCAGCTAATTCAGGTGCATTTCAATCACATATGAACGAAATATAGACTTGATTTTAATTGAAAACATGATTGATTGAGGCACAAACATAATAAGCATGATTTAAATAAATATTACTTAATTAAAGCAATCATCCTAGCTTAAATAAAATTAAGCTAACATTGTTGTAAACAAGAACAAAGAACACATAGCAAACATTTTCAAAATAAATTAAAGAAAACAAAGATTAAACCCAAATCAAAGTGGCTGTCACCCAAGACTCTGATCGAAGAGGGCTCCTTCGTTTCTTCGCTTTGCTCCTTTGCTGATGGTCTCCAAGATGGTCGACCAAGGGCTCTTTAAAAGGCTTAATTGCTAAAATCTCTATGAAGAGATGATGCTAGGCATGGGGACTAAGGAATGCTAGAGAGAATTAAGAGAGAAGAGAAGGTGTTGGATGAAGGGATGATTAGGAAATGGTGAAATGGGGTCTTATTTATAGGTGAAGAGAGGAGAGTAGTTGGCTAAAAATAGAGAGGTTTAGTCTCTTCAAGCTTCTTCAATGAGTGGCCGGCCATGATTAATGGATTTTGAGTTGAATTTTGCTTGATTTTTGAACAATTTAAATGTCATACAACTCAGGACTGAGACTCGGTCAAATGTAAATCTTCAGGCAAATATCTTATTTGTTTAATATTGCAGGGACCTTGTGCAATTAAACCAAAAACTGATTTATGTGGACAGCCATGTGTAGTCGAAATTGGGTTGGACTTGGTCTTCAATTTGGACGGTTTTGTAATCCAGCAAAGTTTATCAGACCTATCAAAAATAAATAAATTAATTAAAGGACTAAAGAAATAAAGTTAACCCAATTTAATTAATTAATTCAACCCAAATTATTTAATGAAATATTTTAGAATGAATTATTAAATATGATTTTACATTTTATTATTTAATTTAATCATGCATGACCCACTTTATGTCTTAAAAATATAATATGTTCAAATAAATATAAAATAAGTCATTTTATGCATGAAAACTATATAATAAAGCATAAAATTACTAATTTCTATGTCCTAATTTCATATTTTCACATATTTCATTAATTTATTTAACATTTACTTAGTTTTAACAACGAATTTAAGTAAAAAGGTGATAAATTACATAGGAAAAATCCTATATATTTTTTCAGTTTACACACCCCCCAAACTTAAATCATTGCTCATCCCGAGTAATGTTCATGCACAGCAAAAGGTCTTGCTAAGGCAAAATTGCTAGTTGTGTAAGCAGCATCAATCTTTGTCCCATAATCATGCATTAATAACTTCATGTTCATAGATATTCTTTATTAAAAAGTAATTCATATGCAAATATTTTTAGATTTTATACTAAGTTTCAAAATATGTCGACTTGAATCATAGTTTGTATGTATCTCATAGTCACAGATAACATTCTTCATTCAACATAATTTCTCATCAATCAAGTAAAACAATCATAAGGCTTATTTATGATCTTCATATGTTGAACTTAGTATTTCCTCTCCACTAATGTAGGTGACATAATCATCAAATCAATAGGTCTTTTATAAGGTTGTAATGGGGCTCGGTTAAAGGTAAGGATTTCAAGAGATGAGACATTTCGGTTTCAAAATCTTAACCTTTAACTTTGTCTTTGATTTCTTGAAATACAGCCTTTTTCTGTAAGTGAACCTTTGGAACACCCCCAAACTTATTTTGAACTCATGCTCATACATTTTTCTTTTCAAAGACTGAGCAAACTTTTCTTCGCTTTTTTTTATAAGCAAGAGCACGTACATCTTTTTGAAAATTTCCTCAAATGTTGATCACTAAGGCAACTTTAGTTAAGATGGATGCACAAAATTAGGATAACTTAAAAAGATGGTAATGTGGCTTATAATGTAGGTAAATTGCAATAAACAGGCCTTTAAGCTCAAAATTACAGTTTCAAGGGTCTAATATCATAAGGTTGGCTTGAAAAGGCTCAAACGATCCAAATAAATAGTGCCTATATCATTTTAGATTTTTATGTCTCCTAGGATTTGCCTTAAGAAAGTTACTAAGTCAGTTCTAAAGATATAAACCTTCATGCATGTCTAATCTCAAGAGAAACTAAGTTTTCATGCCAAACGTTACCTAAGATTAAGATCATACAAGCATTCCATTCTTCATGATAACATACATTCACTCAGATAGAATCGTCATTCATAGTTGCATACAAACTATCTTATTAACAAAACTCTCTAAACATTCATTTATTAAAACATACTTATGATAGAAATGATTGAAACATACTTGAAAAAAAAATTTAAAAATTAAGCAATTTATTTGCCTTACCCCCTTTAAAAAAAAGTAATTTCCTCATTGCAAGAATAAAGTAATGAATGAAAACTGAACACCAAGTAGGATCGTAAGAAAAGAGATGTGAGTCATAAAGACTGCTTAAATACCAAGTCTTTCTTATCAATCCAATCCTAGACATGTTCATTCACATTACCGCATCACTTAGTCTTTTTCTTTCTAAAGAAGTGTTAAGTTTATTCATGCTTGCTATGTTTTATTCTGCAGAAATTAAATCTTAATTACGAAAGAAATAAATTCATAAAAACATAAAAACAATTAAATAATAACAAGACAAGAATCTCCCCTTTTATTTTTCTAACTCATTCCCCTTGTCTTCTTCAGCTCCATCTTCGCTTGCATAGTCAGTATCTTCCTTCCATGTCTCAAAGATAGCATCTAGGAACTCAAGAACAAAAGTGTTAGAGATATTCTTAAAATTATTTCGAATTGAGTCATCTCTAATCTTTGTATATTTCCAGAAAGTTTTATGATGATTGTGCATGAACTTGCACATATCCATTTAGTTGAAACTCCGATTTCTTTAAAGTACTCGCAGAAGTCGGCATTGGAGTTGTAAATTCAGGTTCAACACTTAGCTTAACTATTTCTTCTCCTATCTCAATCTTTAGTTCAGGGTTTGTAGATCCCTCAACTGGTTTAGGACTATTCGGTTCCTTATCATATTCTTCTTCAACGTCTGTAACTGAATTAGCTTCAGTTTCAGTTTCATTTGTTGACTCCTCGGTATCTGGTTCAGTTGGCTCTTCTTTCTCCTACCTGATTCAGCTCATGCACCTTCTCTACTAACCTTTCAAGATCATGATTTGTAATGCACCCTTGAACATATTGCCCCTTCAGATTTGCTTGTGTTTTAACATGGGCTCTTAAGCAAAGTGAAGTGATTAATGATGGGAAATAAGCACTTCCTATCTTCTTTTTAGCACAATCATGAATCTCCTTGAGAATAATTTTCCCAACATTAATGGACTTTTCTATCAAAATTGGATACAACAAGAGCATCCGTTCCATCGAGATGGTGGAACTATGTGAGATAGGCAAGAAACTATAGCGAACGAAATAAAACCATACCTTTGCTACCAGCTTTAGGTATTCCCTTCGGCAAGAATGGCTCCCAAACTTTCTTATAATCCATTGGGATCTCGGATTTGTCATAACATCAAGCACTTGTTGAAGAAAATCCCAATTGATATTGTTCATCATTAGGTAGTACTCATCTTCTTCAACATCAGGTAAGTTAAACAAATCATTTATGGACTTAGAAGTAAGAGGTACCTTTTTCTTTCAAACGATGACCTCAGTAGCATCTTGCATAGTCAAACTAGCATAGAACTCTCGAACTAGTTCATCATCGGGAAGTGAGCGAGCATCACAAAATCGTTCCTAATTGAGAGCATTGATTTTCTTTCTAATCGGTACAGGAACAACCATCAAATCATGACTCTTCAAGTTAAAACCTTTTTCCGGCATCATAAGTTGATGCTTGAAGATTGAATCAAATCTCTCTTTCACTTCTTCATCGATCAAAATCGAGTTTGCAGGAGTAGTCTTTGAAGATCTAGTTCTTTTGCGAGACATGGTATCTTTTCTCGAAAATTCGGCAAAGTTTCGGCACAAGGGAGAGAAGAGGAATCGGCAAGGTGATGTAAAGACTTACTACGGCAAAAACCTTACGACGGCAAGGATGGTACGGCGGTAATACAACGTGCGACAGTAACGATGGTGTGCGACGGTGACAACGATGATGTGCGACAGCAACGTTGGTGCTTCGGCAATCTTCTTGCGGCGGTAATAGGTGATTTCGGCAACATGGGAAGAAAAACTAAGGTTACTTTCGGGATTTGAGGCTAGCGGTATAAGAGGGAAATTTAGGGATTTTTAGGGTAAGCAAACTACTTTGAGGGATATGAAAAATAGTAGAATGAAGAGGGGTTTATATAGGGAAAAATTAGGGCAACATGTAGCAAAAATTTAGCTACATTAGGGTTACTTGGGCGGCAAGCAATGGGAATGGCAACAAAGCATGGATATTTTCCCTCCTTTTTGCTATCTTGGGCCTCAAACTCAGATTGTATTTACAAACTTATTCAAAAAAACTGATTTGTACTTGGCCAAATTTGACCCCTTTATTATCATAACCATTAAAATTAAAATTAAAACAACAAGAATGAAACTTAAAAATTTTAAAACTCAATTAGAAAATTTTTCTTATCAAATTACATTAAATTAATTCACAGGAAAGGTTGGAGGGTCACAGTGATCCCACTTAAGTTCCAATCTTTCTTAGGCAGAATTAATTAAATGTACTAAGTTAAGAAAATAAGTTCTAATTATTTATTTATTTACAAATGAGTTAAGGGAAAAAATCAAGGGTCTGTTAATTTAAACGAGGATTCAACCGCTGAACTTCACCATCCCAATAGTGTTTGAGACATTGACCATTAACTTTAAACGTACCTCCGTAATTATCGTATAATTCAACAGGCTCATAAGGATAAACTCGGTAGATGGTATAGGGTCCTTTCATCGGGATTTAATCTTCCCAGGAATACTTTAGCCTTGAATTACACAACAAAACCTTCTTGACCTTCTTTAAACTCGCAAGGTTGTATATGACTATCATGCCATCTCTTTTGATCTTTCTTTTACACATTTTGTCATTCTCATAGGAAAACAACCTAAGCTCTTCCAACTCATCAAGTTGTTTAAATCCTTCTCTTACGGGCTTGCTTGAGATCAAAGTTCAACTGCTTCAAAGCTAGTGAGCTCTATTCCTCAACTCTAATGGGAAAATGGCATGCCTTCCAAAGACTAACCGATAAGGAGTCATTCCTAACGGTGTCTTAAATCTTGTTCGAATAGGCCCATAATGCATTCATCGAGCCTTCGAGACCAAACTTTTCTGCTAGGCGTACTACCCTTTCAAGGATACATTTTGATTTCACGGTTCACTCCTTTCAACTTGCCTATTCGACTAGGGTAATAAGCAATAGCAATCTTGTGCTTCATATCATATTTGTCAAGCAACCACTTAAGCCATTTGTTCACAAAATGAGAACCTTCATCACTATAATAGCTCTTGGAGTCCCAAATCGTGTAAACACATGCTTATGTAGAAATCGCATGACTACCTTTGCATCATTTGTAGGATATGCTTCAGCTTCAACCCACTTGGATACATAGTCCACAGCAACTAAGATATATTTTTCCCATATGAAGAAGGAAATGGGCCTAAGAAGTCAATGCCCCAAACGTCAAATAGCTCAATCTCTAAATGGTTATCAAGGGCGTCTTATTTCTCCTTGATATATTTCCAGTCCTTTAGCATCTATCATAGTTCTTCACATAGGCATAAGCATCCTTAAACAATGTAGGCCAAAAGAAACCTGCTTGCAAAATCTTTGCTGTAGTATGTGAACCACTAAAGTGTCCCCCACTAGTATGTGAACCACTAAAGTGTCCCCCACTTGGGGATGAATGGCAATGATACAAGATCTAGGCAATCTCACTTTCAGCTATGCACTTTCGAATTATATTATCTGCACACTGTTTAAACAAAAATGGATCCTCCCAAAAATAATACCTACTATCATGAAGGAATTTCTTCCTTTGTTAGTATGTCATTTCTCGAGGAATTATTCCACATGCAAGATAATTGGCAAAATCAGCAAACCAAGGTGTTTCATGAATTTGACTTACCTCAAATAAGTGTTCATCTGGGAAATTCTCGTTGATAGGCACACATGATCGAGTTACCTCATCTTGCTCCAACCTTGACAGATGATCAGCTAGCTTGATTTGATTTTCGACACCTTTTCTGTCTTGGGTCTCAGAGTATTTAATGGCCGTATGGTCAGTAAATACTGTAACTTTGGTACCTATAAGATATGAGTGGAACTTGTCAAAAGCAAAAACTATAGCAAATAGTTCTTTTTTGGTTACCGTATAATTGAGTTAGGCTCCCGCCAAAGTTCTGCTTGTATAGTAAATAGAGTGAAAACACTTTGTTTGTTCTTTGACCCATCACAGCTCCAACGGCATAATCAATTGCATCGCACATCAACTCAAAAGGTGAGCTCCAATCAAGTGTAACAATTATTCAGGCTGAGATTAACCTTTTTTTAGATCTTCAAAAGCTTCCTAACATGCTTTTTTGAAATCAAACACTGTATCTTTCTCTAACAACAAACACAAAGGTTTTAGAAATTTTTTGAAAAATCCTTGATAAACCTTCAGTAAAAATCGGCATGGCCTAAGAAACTTCTGACTCCTTTCACATTGATTGGGGCCGATAATCTGTCAATTACATCCACCTTTGTTTTTATCGACTTCAATTCTTCTCTTTGAGATTTTATGCCCTAAGACAAACCCTTTCTTAACCATAAAATGGCATTTCTCCCAATTAAGGACAAGATTCGTCTCTTCTCATCTCTTCAGTACCTTAGCCAAATTACTTAAACAAATATCATAAGTGTTACCAAAAACAGAAAAATCATCCATGAAAACTCAACAAAATTTTCAACTATATCAGTGAATATTGCCATCATGCATCGTTAAAATGTTGCAGGTGCATTGCATAAACCAAAAGGCATTCGCCTAAAAGCAAACGTACCGTATGGACAAGTAAAGTTGTTATATGTTGGTCCTCCGGAGCTAAACTATTTGGTTATATCCCGAATAGCCATTTAAAATATTAGAATTTCATTATCTGCCAGTCGATGTACATCTGATCCATAAAAGGTAACGGAAAGTGGTCCTCCGAGTGGCTTTATTCAACTTTCTATAGTCAATACAAATTCTCCAACCAGTAATAGTTCTCGTTGGAATCAACTCGTTACGCTCATTTTCAATAATCGTGATTCCACCTTTCTTCGGCACACACATGCACTGGACTTACCCACGAACTATCTGAAAATAGGGTAGATCATTCCCGCATCTAACCATTTGATCACTTCCTTCTCACAACTTCTTTCATAATAAGATTGAGCCTCCTTTGCCCATTAATTCGAGCTCTTTCACCTTCCTCTAAAATGATTTTATGCATGCAAAAAGAAAGGTTTATACCTCAAATATCAGCTATGGTCCAACCGATTACTTTCTTAAATTTCTTTAGAACAACAATTAGTTGCTCCTCTTGATCTTTCATCAGTTCTGCTAAACAATCATAGGCAAAGTAGAATAGTCACCTAAATAAACGTATAAATGGGAAGGAAGTACCTTTAGTTCGATTTTAGGTGGTTCTTCGATTGAAAACTTTGGTTGCACAAAATTCTCTGACTTCTAACTCCAACAGTTCAAACCGTGTGGATTGAATAAAATTTCTCGGATTGGCTTCCATCAAAGCCATGTTTTCTTCACCTTCTTCATCCTCCAAAGGCTCAAACTCTAAGGCTTTCTCCAGTGGGTCTTCTCTTCAATTGCTTTTCATAAAATACCAAGGTTTCTATCTTTCTATAACTGAACAACTCTTCTATCGGATCGAGAAATTTCATGCTTTAAGAATGTTAAAGGTTAACTAATCGTCTTGAACTTGCATGGTAAGTTCACCTTCCTGCACATCAATTAACGTTCTTCCCGTGGCTAGGAAAGGTCTCCCAAGGATGATCGGCACTTCCTTATCTGCTTCAAAATCTAAGACGATAAAATTAGCAGGAAAAATAAATTTATCGAATCTTAACAAAACATCCTCGATCTTTCCCTCGAGATATGCTAAAGATCGATCCGGTAGCTGAAGCGTCACAGTTGTAGGTCTTACTTCACCTATCCCTAGCATCTTGAAAATAGACTTAGGCATCAAATTGATACTTGCTCCTAAGTCACACAAAGCTTTACCATAGTAAGATTCACTAACGTTACAGGTATAGTAAAGCTTCCTAGGTCTTTCAATTTTGGCGGCAGCTTGTTCTGCAAGAAGCACTGCACTCCTTTATCAAGGTAACAGTTTCACTACTCACTAAGTCGTTTCTTTTTGGACAGTATATCCTTCATAAACTTCACATAATTCGGCATTTGTTCTAAAGCCTCCACCAATAGAATATTGATGTGTAACTGCTTCAGAGCATCCAAAAACTTCTTGAATTGCACCTCTTATTTCTACTTGTGTTGCTGCAATCTTTACGGATATAGAGGTGATGAAACTTTCGGTTGAATCAGACAACTCTTTTAAGTAGGTAAATCTGCATCCAAAGTAGATGTTAAAAGTATCTGAATTCACTGAGTTAGGATTTACCTTGTTAGACTTTGTAGATTCTGACTCTTTTGGTGTAGGAATTTCAATAGCTGGTTGATTCTCCTCCTTCTCAACAGGCTCATCTTCAACATCAATCATTCGGGGTTCCAGAGTCTTACACTTCGTAATGCCACTGCCTTGATATGTTCTTTACCCAAATTTCTTGGATTTTCAGTATTGCTCGGCAAGGTTCCTTGTGGTCTATTGCGAAGCTCCGTAGCTAACTGACCCATTTGGTTTTCCAAATTTTTTAGTGTTGCTGCTTGGCTCTGGATCAAAGCGTCATTCTTTGCCATGTATGCTTTCAACAAGTTCTCCGAACTATTTGATGACTCAACTTGAGGGTGATTTTGGAGCTTGTTGATTGAACCCTTGAGATTGGTTGGGTTTATGTTGCATAAAGTTGTTGTTTGATCCATTTCCTTGGTTGCTCCAAGAAAAGTTAGGATGATTATGCCATGAAGGATTGTAGAAGTTGTTGGATTGGGGTCCTTGTCCACTCCTATTTTGATGTTGGTTCCCCACATAGTACACTGACTCGGGATTTGATGGACAATTCTCAAAAGAATGACATTCCCCACAGTACACGCGGGAAACTACTACTTCAAACGGACTTGGTGGCTGAACTGCAAAATTATTAGCACTATTAGCGGTAAACTGTTTTAACATAAAGGAAATAGACGATACCTGAGCTGATAATGAAGTGAGGGCGTCAACATCATGAACTCCGGCTACACGTCTTCCTGAAGCTGCTCGATTTGTTGGCCATTGATAGTGGTTGCTAGCGATCCTCTCGATGATCTCATATGCCTCATTATAAGACTTAGACAAAATTGCACCATTCGCAGAAGCATCTACCATCAATCTTGTATGTGCATTGAGACCATTATAGAAAGTCTCCAACTGGATACAATGAGGAATCCCATGATGAGGACATTTACGAAGTAACTCCTTGAATCGCTCTCAAGCCTCATACAAAGACTCATCATCCAATTGTTAGAAAGTTGTGATCTCGTTCCTCAACTTAGCATTCTTGCTAGGCGGGAAATACTGAACCAAAAATTTCTCTGCTAATTATTGCCATGTAGATATGGAACCTGGTGGCAATGAATTGAGCCATGCTCGTGCTCGATCTCACAGCGAGTACGAAAACAACTTCAACCTCAGTGCATCTTTCATCACACGACGGCTATCTTGAATGAATCACTTACCTCCATAAATAATCGAAGGTGGAGATGTGGATCTTCCGTGGGCATGCCACTGAATTAGCCCACCGTTTGTATCATTTGAAACATTAATGGTTTTAATTCAAATTGGATTGCCTCAATATCTGGCCTTCTAATTCCTAGATTTAACTCATTGAAAAGTGGCACAGCATATTGTCTGATGCATCGATCCCTATCATCAGCAATGAGGATGGGATTTCGCTCACGATCAGCTTCATTACCTTGGTCTTGATTTTGATTTCCAAGGTCTATCTCGACTTGTCTTTGAGTTGTTCATTCATGTCTTTTTTGTCTGAATGTTCGCTATATTTCAAGGTCTACAGGGAGTAAATCGATAATTTGATCTATGTTCATAAACACCTGAAAAGAAAATCACAAAATTAAAAAGAATAAGTTAGTAATGTTAGAAATAAAAACCAAATTGAAAATAAATAATTTCACAAAAATGACTATGGCAACAGTTAACAATCCCGGCAATGGCACCAAAAAACATGTAACGCGTAGGTTTATGCAAGTGTACACAGTCGTTATCAAGTAATAAGTAAGTATCGAGTTATCGTCTCCATAGGGATTGTATTTGTGTTAAAATCACTTAATTGTAAAATTATATTAACAACTTGGTAAAATTAGAAACACAATATGATTGAGAAGTGATGATTAAAATTAAATATATTAAACTAAATGCAATGATCCCTAATGCAAATTATCCTAAGTATGCAAACTATATGAATGAAATAGATTTTAGTAAGATTAAACACAATTTTCAACAATTATAACATAAATAAACTAGGATAATTACTTTAATTAAACTCAATTTATTATCATCATGCTTAATAATATTCGGAAAAATATCCCATGGCAACTTGATCTTTCATGTGTTTGGAAACCACATTAGGTCCTTTCGGAATCCTTTACTTAGTAAATATGCATTTTACTGATCCTTATTTACTAAGGGTTTCTTAGCATTCATGTGAGGTAATAAGGATGTGTTAGGTTGAAACAGTTTAATCACACACAAATCTAAAAACTATGCAGATAACAAGATCTTGGTTAGAGTTGTTATGCAATCTACAATTTAATCGGGTTAGGATGTAAATTGAGCATGCACATTTCAATTATGTGTCTACTAGCCGTCGTCTAGTTAGGATCGCTCAGCTAATTCAAGTGCATTTCAATCACGTATGAACAAAATACAAACTTGATTTTAATTGAAAACATGATTGATTGAGGCACAAACATCATAAGCATGATTTAGATAAATATTATTTAATTAAAGCAATCATCCTAGCTTAAATAAAATTAAGCTATCATTGTTTTTAAACAAGAACAAAGAACACATAGCAAACATTTTCAAAATAAATTAAAGAAAACAAAGATTAAACCCAAGTCAAAGTGGCCGTCACCCAAGACTCTGATCGAAGAGGGCTCCTTCGTTTCTTCGCTTTGCTCCTTTGCTGATGGCTCTCCAAGGTGGCCGACCAAGGGCTCTTTAAGAGGCTTAATTGCTAAAATCTCTATGAAGAGATGATGCTAGGCGTGGGGACTAGGGAATGCTTGAGAGAATTAAGAGAGAAGAGAAAGTGTTGGATGAAGGGATGATTAGGAAATGGTGAAATGGGGTCTTATTTATACGTGAAGAGAGGAGAGTAGTTTGTTAAAAATAGAGAGGTTTAGTCTCTTCAAGCTTCTTCAATGAGTGGCTGGCCATGATTAGTGGATTTTGAGTTGAATTTTGCTTGATTTTTGAACAATTTAAATGCCATTACAACTCAGGACTGAGACTCGGTCAAATGTAAATCTTCGGGCAAATCTTTGATTTCTTTAATATTACAGGGACCTTGTGCAATTAAACCAAAAAATGGTTTATGTGGACAACCATGGGTAGCCGAAATTGGGTTGACTTGGTCTTCAATTTGGACAGTTTTGTAATCCAACAAAGTTTATCAAACCTATCAAAAATTAATTAATTAATTAAAGGACTAAAGAAATAAAATTAACCTAATTTAATTAATTAATTCAACCCAAATTATTTAATGAAATATTTTAGAATGAATTATTAAATATGATTTTACATTTTATTATTTAATTTAATCATGCATGGCCCACAATATGTCTTAAAAATAGAACATGTTCAAATAAATATAAAATAAGTCATTTTATGCATAAAAATTATATAATAAAGCATAAAATCGCATTTTACTAATTTCTATGTCCTAATTTCACATTTCACATTTTTCATTAATTTATTAAACATTTACTTAGTTTTAACAACGAATTTAAGTAAAAAGGTGATAAATTACATAGGAAAAATCCTATATATTTTTCAGTTTACAGTAGGTACTTCTCCCTGCAGCTTTAAATTCGATTATACAGCATCGTAACATATCTTCTAATACTTGAATTATCCGCTCTAACTAGCCATCAGTTTGAGGATGGAATGTTGTACTAAACTTTAACTTAGTTCCCAAAGCTACTTGTAACATGTTCCAAAATCTAGAAGTAAATCTCGGGTCGCGATCTGAAATAATTGAAAATGGAACACCATGTAATCTCACCACTTCAGACACGTACAGTTTGACCAACTTTTCTAGCGAATGATCCATTCGTACCGGAATAAATTGTGTTGACTTCGTCAAGCGATCAACAACAACCCAAATGGCATCCTTTTTCTTTGGTGAAATAGGTAATCCTGATACAAAATCCATCGTAACATGCTCCCATTTCCACTCCGGTATCATAATTGGTTGCAACAACCCCAGATGGAACTTGGATACAAATTCAGAAATTTCCTTCTTCATTTTTGGCCACCAATAAAATTGCTTTAAATCACAGTACATCTTTGTACTACCCGGATGAATAGAATACATACTGTTGTGAGCTTTTGATGGCAACTTCTGCTTTAACTGAGCATCATTTGGCACGAACAATCTTTTATGATAATACAAATTATTATCCTCACCGATTAAAAATTTAGAAGCTTGATCAATTTCCACAAATTTCCTCTTGGTTATAACATTGGAATCCACAAGTTGCAACTCATGAATATCACGCAGAAACAACGGTCTAACTTTGAGTTCAGCTAAAATAGAATTATCATTTTCCATACATAACTGCGCATTTATCATTCGAAGTGCAAAGAGACTTTTACGACTTAGCGCGTCAGCAACCACGTTAGCTTTACCCGGGTGGTAATCAATCACAATCTCATAATCTTTTAACAATTCTAACCATCTCCGCTGCCTCAAATTTAATTCTTTTTATGTCATCAAATATTTCAAACTTTTATGATTTGTAAACACGTGACATTTCTCGTCATATAAATAATGACACTAGATTTTCAATGCGAACACGATTGCAGCTAACTCAAGATCATGAGTAGGGTAATTCTTTTCATGAGGCTTAAGTTGTCGGGAAGCATACGTAATAACCTTTCCCTCTTGCATCAATACACAACCCAAGCCATTCAAAGAGGCATCACTAAAAACGAAAAATTCCTTTCCTGAATCAGGCTATGTCAAAACTGGTGCTTCTGTCAGCATACTCTTTAGTTGATCAAAACTCTCTTGACACTTCTTTGACCAATCAAAGATCACATCTTTCTGTAACAATCTCATCATAGGTAACAAAATCTCCGATAGTAACCAGCTAGTCCTAAGAAACTCCGTACTTTAGACACGTTCCGTGGAGGTTTCCAATTCAAAATAGCAGAAATTGCTTGGATCTACTCGTATCCCTTCTTTCAAAATCACATGAATGATAAATCCCACTTCTGAAAACCAAAACTCACATTTGCTAAACTTAGCGTACAATTTCTTCTCTCGTAACGTTTGTAAAACGATCTTCAAGTGTTGAGATGCTCTTCTCTATTCTTGGAATAAATCAAGATATCATCAATAAATACAATGAAAAACCGATCTAGATGTGGCTGAAATACTCGATTCATTAAATCCATGAATGCCGCTAAAGCATTTGTCAACCCAAAAGGCATGACTAAAAACCCATAATGCCCTTAACGTGTCCTGAATGCTGTCTTTGGCACATCAACATCCTTAACTCGCAGCTGATAGTAGCTCGATCTAAGATCAATTTTTGAAAACACAATAGCTCCTTTCAACTGATCGAACAAATCATCAATTCGCGGCAAAGGATACTTGTTCTTAATCGTAACTTTATTTAGTTATCGTTAGTCAATACACAACCTTATCGGTCCGTCCTTCTTCTTTACGAACAACATAGGTGCACCCCACGGCGATATACTAGGTCTGATGAAGCCCCTATTCAATAACTCTAGTAACTGTGCCTTAAGTTCCTTAAGTTTCGTTGGTGCCATTCGATATGGAGCAATTAAATTAGAGTGGTACCGAATACGAATAAACTCAATAGCAAATTCAACCTCTCACTGTGGCGGTACCCCGATAATTCTTCGAGAAAAACATCAGTGAACTCGCATACTGTAGACACTTGAACTTTTATTTCTTTCTATACTACCTTAGTATCCAAGACATAGGCTAAAAATGCATGGCAACCTCTACGAACTAATTTTTGTGCGTTCAAAGAGAGATCAAATTGGATGCGCAGTCAGACCTATTCTTATTATAACTAATGAAATAATCTCTCTACTTGAGCTACTCAAATCAACCTTCCTTTGTCGATAACTGACCACAGGATCATGAACATTGAGCCAATCCATTCCCAAAATTACATCGAACTCATTGAATGGTAACAACATCAAGTCAGCAGGGAAATCATAGCCTTGAATTTTTAATGGACATTGCTTACATACCAGATCAATTACCACACTATAACCTAAGGGATTTGTGACCTTGACAACACAATCAGTAGGCTCAACAAGTAAATTCTTTTCTGATACTAATCTAGTGCATATATAAGAGTGGGTTGACCCAGGATCAATTAATGCACAAACATGAACATCAAAAACAGAGAAAGTACCCGTAATAACATCAGGAGCTGAAGCTTCCTCTCGCACATGAATGGCATGCGTTCTGGCAGGAGATTTAGCCTCTAATCTGGTGGACATATCTTTAAAAACATTTTATTTGTCCCAGTTGCATTGCTGTTCCCAAGATGTCTACTTCGAGGTGTAGCTACCGACCTCTCGCGTTGCCTTTTATTAGGCTCATTACGATTAGGACAATCCCTTCTGAAATGATCAGGAGATCCACAAATAAAGCAAACTCCATTGTTAACTCTGCACACTCCAAAGTGAAATCTACCACACTACTTGCACTCTACTCGGTTGGTGTTTCGCACACTGCCTACACTTGCCACTAAAAGAGTCGAAGCTTTTATGTTACGTGGCTTCACGTGGCTTCTTCCATGGTACTCGAATGGTGCATTAAATGCACTATTTGATTCTTTCAACTTCTTTTGTGGTGACCCCGGGAAACTTTTTGTCCCGAAGCATTTGCCAAAGTCATTTGTCCTCTCCTCATTTCTCCTTTTGCTAGAATAAATTTCTTCCATCTTCTGTGCCCAATCCGACAGTATTTCTAACTCCCGAATCTCTAAAGCTCCAACTAGCATTCTAATTTTATCATTCAATCCATCTTTAAAACGTATACATAAGGCCTCTGTCTTCTGTAGGCACAATCTCGCGAGTGTACTTGCTAAGTTGAACAAACTATTTCTCGTATTCTGCCACAGACTTGTTTTCTTGCTTCAGTTCAAGGAACTCTTTCTTCTTCCATTCTAAATACCTCTTACTCACATACTTCTTACGAAATTCAGATTTAAAGAACTCTCAGTTGACTCTTGCTTTCGGTACCATCATGATGTTAGAGTAAACCACCAATGGAAAGCTTCTTCCTTCAATAGTGATACGGTACAACGTAAGCAATCTTCAGGAGGGCAGAACATCTCATCAAGTATTCTTTAAGTATGTTCTAACCAGTACTCAGCTTTTGTAGGATCATCATCAACATTCCTACTCAATTCCATCGCTCCACATTTCTCACTTTATCGATAGAGATTCTACGATCATCACGGTTGATGATCCCTGGGGTCGTGAGAAGGAGTAAGTTGGTTTGATGCGTTTACCTTTAAGTATGCATCATACATATCATGCATCATTTATAGGAATGCATCCGGTGCAACATTTTCGGGCCTTTGAGTTCTCCATTCATTCTGTGTACTTTTCAGCCGTAATTGGAGTGTAACTTTCGATCTCATCAGAATCTACTTGATTAGACCCCGATGACATCTTTTATCTAAATAAAACATTTTAAATTGATCAAGAGTCCCCACACTATCATCGGTTATAAAGTGACATGTATATCTATACTCAAACTTGCTACGTTCAGTCCTAGAATCAACTAAACCGTAGCTCTAAATACCAATAAATGTAACACCCCTAACCCGACATAACTACCAAACTCATATTTGGATAAACTTTCTTTACAAATAACATTCATTATTAACAATGTTTAACAGTTTGACTTTTCAATACCGTATATATATAAGTTCTTTCCTTCTATTAGGGGTGTTTTATGCTTAAAGCACAAGAACTATATTGGTCCTTGTACAAGGTTGATATCGTGAGAAAAATGACGTTGTCATCGTTAGCACTAGCCATATTTAGAACTTGTTTTTATGATGAGTTAAACTGGCCAATATATATACCAAATAGGAACGTCGACTCATTTATTCGTAAAGGTTACTATGGCGGGCATGCTGATACTTATATACCATATGGTGAGGACCTATACTACTATGATGTGAACTCTCTCTATCCTTTTATAATGAAGAGTTATCCTATGCCCGTAGGGAAACCCGTCTGGTATAGCAATTTACAAGGAAAGGATATAAACAACTTGTTTGGTTTTATTGAAGCTTATGTTCAGTGTCCCCCTAATATAAACGACCATTTCTTCCCTATCGAGATAAGAATCACACTCTCATCTTTCCAACAGGTAAGTTTGTAGGCGTATATTACAGTGAAGAATTGAAGTTTGTGCCTAAACCCTAAACCCTAGATCTATCGATATCAAATAAACTTCTACCGATACCTAAAACCACAATAAGCAAAACTACTTAGCTTGTAGACTTCTACCGATACTACTCTCTCTCTAACTACCGATACTAAAATTAACAGAGGGCTAGATTGACAAATCTGGCATAATTCTACTGATACATCTACTAGTATACTGATACTACTACTTCCATAGTTCTACAAGAGATGTCTACTTCCTACTACGAATTAATAAGTCAGTACTAAAGTTCTCCTATCTCCTAGACACTAAAACTATAGCATACCTAAGCAACAAAGTACTAAGTTATCAAACACATACATCTACCCTGTCTACACTATCTAACTATCTTACAATACTAAGCACAAGTATCAAAAAACCCTTAAAATACATGCTGCAAAAATAAAAATTTAATTCCAAACTACTCACAAGTCTCATTGCTATATATAAAACATTACAAGCTTTCTATCTAAACACATATACATTCACATTAAGCATGCCATCATCATCATAAACATATCTTATCAACCAATACATAAGTAGTATGTTAAAAACATACTATATTTACTAACATCTTATTATTTTTCCAAATTCAAACACAACCACAACCATTTACATGTACCTTTATCAAAAGGTTTGTCATTAAGCTAAAGTCTTATCAAACAGTTATTCCTTAACAAGAAACTACAAACCACCTAATCACATATACATGCAAGCCGCTTCCTAACTCAAACACCCTATATACATGCCGCCCTAACTCAAAATAATTACTTAAAAGTCTACCAAGGATGAAGATGATAGTGTACACTCTTAACTGGATCCAATCGATGCTAAGATTCCTCGAGACCTACAATCATGAAAATCAAATGTGGTAAGTCATTTAAGACTTAGTAAGTTCGAAATACAAGTGGAAATGTAATTAAGGTAAACTAATGACTATAGTTCAAAGTTCAATACTCGTTCTTGGATCACCGGCACAAAGCCTGCTAGGCACATAGCCTGATTACACCGGCACGAAGCCTACTAGGCACATAGCCTAAATCATCGGCACGACACGAATCCTACTAGGCACACAACCTGAAAACACCGACACAAAGCCTACAAGGTACAAAGCCTGAAAGCACCAGCACGAAGCCTACTAGGCACAAAGCCTAAAAACACCGGGACGAAGCCTACTAGGCAGAAAGCCTGAATTTTTAGATGCAATTGTACCAATCCACATAGAATGGTACATGTCAACAAGTAACCATCAAATATGCCAAATCTATAATTTAACCATGAACAATCACAAAATGAATTTATAATTACACATAATAATGAAATGAACTTACTTGCATAGTGACGACAGATAAGTAAGTAAAACTACTCGATCACGTTTCCTTTCCCTCGTTTATCTACTGTAGTGTTCGTCTCTTGATCTAATTAATGAACATTTAAATAAATTAACCTAACATAATACATTGATTCATTTTATCACAAAATAAATAAAGAATAAATTCATAATGCATGAACCATTTCTCTCTTTCCACATATGTTACTTAAATTTTCTCATACTAGTAACCAAACACCAACTCACTATCAATTCCATTCGAACATACAAATAATTAAATGGTAAATCCTGTGCAATTTTCCTTTTTGTATACATGGCAGCACATAAATTTATTTATTTAATCAATTCCTTATTTTTCTCTTTCAAGGTTGAACATCAAACTTACCTCGATTATAACCTTCTTAATATAAATCCATAATCTTCCCAAATATCCACATTTCACTCCCATTTCGTTTACTAACAGCAGCTAATAGAGAAATTCAAGCATGGTAGTTTTTCTAATCTAATCATGATTTTTGAATCAAAATCACTAGATTACATGACCCAAACTCAAAGGATCACAAATACACAAAAATTAACAAGAAAGAAACACAAAATCACTTACATGCATGGACTTTTATACCAAAGACTCCCAAGCTCTCTTCTTCTTCCTTTAATTTTTGGTTCTAACTAAAGAAAAGAAAGGAAAATATAATGATAATACTATTTCCTTTCTATTTGTTTCTTTATTAATTTGTCTCATCACATTCCACTAACACTTGAAGGCATTATTATTCATTTAGTCCATTACTATTTCATTTCCTACATCTTTTTAGCTAACAATTATTTTAGAATCTATTAACTTAAGAGATCAACTTTTCAAATGTCTCAATTTAACACATTGTACTAATTATCACACAACCATAAAATTTTAATATACTAGATGCTTTATACGATCTTATAAGCATATTTTAAATAATAAAATTAACTTACTACTTGGAATTTAATTTCCAAACTTTGCTCCCGTTACCACTGAAAACAGGCTATTACATCCTCAAATTCTAATTTCATTTAAAATCACTTTACAAAATCAATGAATCTATTCATCAATAATACAAATATATTCATAACTTTCAGGAATAAGCATTTTCAATAAAGTTTTGTAACATTTAACAAATTCACAACTTGGTCCTTAGATAAGCTAGATTAAGCTAATATAGACTCGAAAACATAAAAATTACTAAAACGAACAAGGTTTGCTTACCAAATCAAGGTTCAAGGATTGAATGCAAAACCCTAACTTTTCTCTCCTTTATGTCGTGTGGGAGGAAGAAGATGAGTGAAAATGATGATATTTTCACTTAATTTTTCCTTTAATTTAATATATATACTAATGGCAATTTTGTAATTTTTAAGAATTTCATCATTAAGCTTAATTAATCACTTTTAATCTTAATTAAATCTATTTACACTTAATATATATCATGCTAATCCACCCACTAACAATCCTTTGGTTAATTTACTCATTTGGTTCTTCTAATTAACCATCTCTACTTTTATACCTATTACAATTTAATCCTTTCTACTCAATTAACTATCTAAACATTAAAATTTCCTTACTAACTTTTAATACGATGCTAACGAATTCATAAATATTTAAATAAATAAATTAACGACTCGACTCGTCAGAGTTATGATCTCGAAATCACTATTTCTGACACCACTAAAAACTGGGCTGTTGTATTCTTGCATAACCAAGAATTTGTTGTTTGTTTCCAAGTTCACAAAGGACAACCAAGTGCTTGTTAATTTTCATCCCACTCATTATCAGGTTCGAGACTTGAAATCAAAGAATGTGTTACTTTGTGGCTCTTTACAACATGGTCTCTATTGCCTTTTGACTTCACTTCAGAAGCATGTTTCTTCATCTTTACCAGCTCATTGCTATGTGGCTGAAAAGTCTGTTTCGTTGGATGTCTAGCGTCAAAAGTTGGGTCATCCCTATAACACTGTTCTTATGCAGGTAATGACTCGTTGTAATGTTACTTTTCAAAAGAATAAAGCTGGTGTTGTCTATGTAGCCTGTCATCTTAGTAAACAACATAAATTACCTTTCACCAACTCTGATACTCATTATACAATGCTACTTGAATTAGTTTTTGCTGAAGTTTGGGGACCTACTCCGCTATTTTCTAATAGTTTTTTATATTATGTGGCATTTACTGATGCTCTCTCTCAGTATACATGGGTGTATTTTTTGAAAACAAATTAGGTATACTCTCAGCATTTGAGCAATTTCATAAACAGGCTGAACGTGTACTTAGTTGCAAGCTCAAAGTCCTTCAAACAGATGATGGGGGCGAATTTCAGGCTATTAAGGCTTATCTTCGTTCTTATGGAATTATACATAAATTTTCGTGTTTGCACGCATCAGAACAAAACGACATTGTTGAGCAGAAACATCGTCAGATTGTTGAAACAGGACTTGCTATGTTAGCACATGCTTCTTTGCCATTATCGTACTGGAATAATGCATTTAGTATTGCAGTGTTCTTGGTTAACAGGATGCCTTCAGTTCCGTTAGGTAATCTCTCTCCTTATGAAAAATTATTTAAAGTTAAACCTGATTACAAGTTCCTTAGATTATTTGGTTGTCTTTGACTTCCCAATTTGCGTCCTTATAACACTCACAAATTACATTTTCGGTCCACACATTGTACTTTTCTTGTTACTCTTCAGTACATAAAGGCTATAGATGCTTGTCTCCAACGGGCAGAGTCTATGTTTCTAGGCAAGTGACCTTCTATGAGCATGTTTTTCCATTTTTCAATTACCACAATCAAAACTTATCCCATCTAATTATGACAAGTCATGTTGTGCTCAGCCATCTTCCCTTCTAATCATACCATCACCTACTACATCACCTTCTCCCTTACCAGCTTTGTCATCACCTCCTGTATCAAATACTAGTTTGCATTCTTTCTCTGTGTCTGGTCCCTCTATACATAATTTGTCTTCCCCTACACTGGCCTCCTCTACTAGTGTGTCACCTTTGTGCTCTACTTCACAGCCTCAAGCTCCCTTTAATACTCACCCTATGATCACCAAAAGCAAGACTAGAATTTTTAAACCCAAGGTCTATCTTATTGAGACAACCTATTCTCCCGACAATATACCTATTGATATCCATCAAGCCATACAGTGTTCTGGTTGGCAGGCAGCAATTCATGCTGAGCTTGAAGCTTTGATACGCAATCGTACCTGGTCTATCTGTTCTCTACCTTCAAACAAAAAATAAGTGGGGTGTAAATGGTTATTTAAGGTTAAAAAGAAGCCAGATAGCTCAATTGATCGGTACAAGGCTTGGTTAATGGATAAAGGTTTCTCTCAGAATGTTGGCTTCGATTTTCTTGACACCTTCAGCCTAGTGGTTCGAGCCAATACTATTTGCATTATGCTTGCACTTGCTATTATGCAAGGATGGTCGTTACGTTAGGTGGATGTTAACAATGCTTTTCTTAATGGGAAGTTGATAGAAGAGATCTACATGACACAACCACCTGGTTTTGAGATTGTTGGTTCTAATTGAGAGAAACTTGTTTGTCGTCTTCACAAGGCCTTGATGGGTTACGACAAGCACCTTGGGCATGGTTTCATACACTTCATAAGTTCTTGGTGATTGTGCTCAATTTTTAGCCATCAAAAGCAGACCCATCTTTGTTCATAAGGGTCTTTCGCCAAGTCTACTCTATTACTCATGGCATATGTAGACAATATTGTGCCTATTGGTACTTCTACTGATGAGATTGATAAGGTTGTGTAGCAACTACGTAGTACATTCTCATTGAAAGATCTGAGTGATCTACATATTTTCCTTAGAGTTGAAGTTTGTGGTACCTCAAGTGGGCTATTTCTTTCTCAACATAAATATGTTACTAACCTGCTTGCCAAGATAGGTATGACAGGTGTAGCTTCCACGCCAACACCTACGGTTAGAACGCCAAAACTATCAGAGTTACAAGATGGTTCATTTGAGGATGGTCATCTCTATCGCAGTATGATAGGGTCTTTGCAGTATGTTTGTTTCACTCGGCCTAACTTAGCGTATTGTGTAAACAAGCTTAATCTGTATATGAACAATCCTCTTAAAGTTCACTGGAAGATAGTAAAACATGTTTTGAGGTATCTCGGTGGTACGTTGAATCATGGCTTATATTTTACAATAGGCTCACTTACTTTGGTGTGTTATTCTAATGCTGACTGGGCGTCTATAGTAGAAGATCGTCGCTCTACATCCGGTTATTGTGTTTTTCCAGGATCAAATCCAGTTGTGTGGTGTTCTAAGAAGCAGAATTTGGTTTTTCGATCGTCTTCAGAGGCTGAATATTGCAGTGTTGCCAACTGTGCGTCTAAGCTCTTATGGGTTCAACAGTTGATAGCAGAACTTGGCATTTATCTGACTCAAATTCATGTTGTTTGGTGTGATAATACTTCTACAATTTTTATGACTACAAATACTACTCACCATGCTCGAATCAAGCATGTAGAAATTGACCTACATTTTATGTGTGAGAAAGTGTTAGTTGGTATGTTGCAGGTCAACTTTGTGCCATCCACTCATCAGTTGGTATATGTGTTTACAAAACCAAAATTCTGGCTTCAGGAATGGTCTTCAAGCTCTTGATGCAACATCAAGTTTTTCTCAAGAAAAAGGAAAAAAAAAACTAAGAGAATGATAGAATGACAGTATGAATATTTTGATGATTTGATTTTGTTATCTAGCTATTATAACAGCTCAGTTGATTAGTTGTTAGTCAAGATTTGTTATAGAGGTTATGCATACGTATGAGCATGCTTCACATTGTACTTAGCTTCTCTCAATCAGTATATATGTGCACTGAGCAATAGCTACTAAGTCAGATCTCTTGAATTCAGAATTTCAATAACATAGAAATATTCATTTTTCTTTTTCTTTGCTACCAAACAGCAGCTAGTCATGCTAATTTACTACATTTCTAACTTGGTGATCACTTTGTATTGGAGGGCTCCCACTATACTCTTGTATTCTGACTCATTTTCTATAGTACTCCCAATATGTGTAGACAAATTGCACGAGGTAACCATGGGAGTGGGAGTGCCCTTGGCCTGATCCATATGAGTCCTTCTTAGTAAGTCTGTGATATACTTTCCTTGATTGAGAAACAAGCCAGTAGATGTATAGGACACTTCTATCCTTAAAAAATAGCTCAACTTTGTAACACTCGATTTCTAATAAATAACCCGAAAATTTATAATAATTAATAGGCTAAATTAGAAGAAGTTGGCGGCCTCTAAATGAAAGTTGGAAATCGAATTGGACTTGGTTGAGATCCAATTGTAACAACCCGATTTCAGTGGTGTCGAAAACAGTGGTTTCAGGGCCACAAATCCGACCAACGAGTCCGTAAATATTATTATTTAATATTTACAGGTCAAATATTAGATTAATAGTAAGTATTAATGTGATGATTTATGTTGATTGAATTTATGGTTAAGTTCAAGAGAGTTTGGAAAGCGAGGTTTCAGGATCTTGTTTCTGTAAATTGAGCTCGTAAATATTTTTGTTAAATATTTATAGAGTTACTATATAGGCATGTCGAAGTGCGGTCCAAAAATTTTAGTGAATCAATTGTTAATTAGAAAAAAAGACTAAATCGTGAAAGTTGCAAAAGTTGGTTCCTATTAGTTAAATGGGTTTAATGGCTAAGGAAAGGGAATTAAGTGGACTAAAATGGTAAATATGCCATGTCAAAAAGTTAGTGGAAGGTTAGGTGACTAACCTTGGATATTTTGGAGAGGAAATAATAATAATAATAATAATCTAGTAAAGTAATAAAAGGTTAAAAAGAAAAAAGAAAGAAAAGATGAAATTTCTTTGTTTCTTCTCCCCAAAAACCATAAGCTCCAATGTTGAAACCCCCCACGGTCGGCCAAGCTCTTTTTCCTTGCTTGGAGGAGATTTTGAGGTCCATTTTTAATTTTTTTATGTTTTTGAGTTTGTTTCAACTTGATTTAGCTAATTCGGGAGTTAATTTGTAAAATTGTTAGATGTTTAAAATATTACCATGGATTAATTTGTGAGCTTTTTGAAGTTTTATGATAGATTTACAAGGTTGGTTATTAAATAGAACTATTTTGTATAGAATTTTTAATAATTTTATTGTTAAAGGACTAAAATATCGAAGTGAAGTGATAAAATTTCAAGGATCTTGGTGTGAAATAACAGTAAACATGGGCTGTACTAGGTCCCCAAACAATTCGATTAAATAGGAAATTAATTAAAAATGGTTAAATTGCATGATTTGGGCTTGGGGACTAAATTTGCATAAAAAGTGAAAGGTTGGGGGTAGTTTTGTAAATTAATGACGAAAAGACTTAATTGTATAAAATTGTTATTTAAGTGCTGAAATTTTATTAATTGAATGAAATTATTATTTAGATCAAGAAACGGGTCAACTGGATGTTTATCAAGGAAAAATTAAAGTAACAAACTAGTCATCGGCTTTATTTTGCCACCGTTTTAGTCGAGGTAAGTTTGTAAACTTATTAAATTAATTATATGTTATTTTTCATGACTTAAAATATATCTATTTATGTTATAATTGAGTTTAACTGCTTAAGATAAGTATCACATGAGTTGAAATGGTATAATTGAAAATGAAATTATAATTGAGAGTCATGATTGGAAATAAAGAAAGGTTTTAAATAATCATATGATATGTTAGTTATTATTTATGTTATGAATGAACTAAATTGATTTATATATGATAATTAGTAAATTAAATTAAATTGCATTATTAGCTAAATTGATCTTATGTTTTATAAATAAGAATTATCTAGACGTGAGCTTGTAATGGTACAATGTAAGGTGAATTTCTAACTGTGTGCTTATTTTATTTCGATATTAAT
This sequence comes from Gossypioides kirkii, assembly GCA_005610355.1. Classification (NCBI taxonomy): domain Eukaryota; kingdom Viridiplantae; phylum Streptophyta; class Magnoliopsida; order Malvales; family Malvaceae; genus Gossypioides; species Gossypioides kirkii. The sequence continues at coordinate 30,424,354 of CP032248.1, forward strand.
GTTGATGAATTTACCTAGATACATGTAAATTTTATATACTGAAATGTAGATAAATTTGAGATGCATGAATGAGTTAAGTGAAGTAAATTTCAATGGATCAAATAAAAGTTTCGAACGTGATGTTTTTATCTGAATAGCTAGTTAGCGTAAACGCATATTAGCTGGCGAGCGTAAATGAATAGCTGGCAAGCATAAACAAATAGCTGGCGAGCATAAACGCATATTAGCTGGCGAGCGTAAACGCATATTAGCTGGCGAGCATAAACGCATACTAGCTGGCAAGCGTAAACGTAAAGTGGCTGACGAGCATAAACATAAAGTGGCTGACGAGCATAAACGTATAGTGGCTGACGAGCATAAACGTAATTGAAACTTGCGTATTGAATACTTTTATAATGATCCATCGAAACAATAAAGGTTAACTACTATGATAATATTCAAAGGAAGTGTCAAAGGCATCTAAGTATAAACACTTGGAAGTTAAATGAGATCGAATCTGAATCATTGATTTATGTTGGACATCGGTGGTTCATATGGATTAAATATTCTTTGACCTGGAAGATATTTAATCAGGTTCAATAGATGTTAAAGGCTTAAAAGAATATGTATATACATATGAAATAAATATTGTCAAGACATGCGAATTGGAAAATGTTGATACAAATGCTTGAAATGAGAAAATATGTTATTGAACGTATGGTGGATGATATATTTATACTTGATGTGTTATTATTACAAGTTACCTTAATTGTTGAAATTATATGTTTCTTGATGATACTCACCAACCTTGTGAGGTTGTGTTATATAGGAAGGAAATGTAAGTATAACATATAATGAATCTTTATAAGTTAAATGTATAAAATGTAAGTGTAAGATTTAATGAATCTTTACATGAAAGAGTATGTGAATTGGTTATGTGAAAATATATGTATGAAATGAGACATTAGATTTAGATAGTTGAAATGAAAGGTGATTGATATGAGTAAATATGATGTTTGATTTATATGTCAAATGTGTTTCTCATATATAAGCTTAATATCAAGATAAACTTATATATTTACATACGAACTCACTAACCTTGTGAGATTTGTGATGCGTATAGATAATTATCGAACTTATGATCATGATATTAGATTATCTGGTAGGTTTAAGCTTCCATCCTTTATTGTAAGTTGAATTTAAATTCATTATGAATTTACTAAGCTTTAAGCAAGCTTACCTCGTTTGATTTTTCTCCCTTGCAAACCGTCGAATACTAGCTGTCGATTCAGATTACTTTTGGAGGTCACACCATCTGGTAATTAGTCGTTATATTAGTTTGGTTATAAGTGACATGTATTTAGGATGTTTTAGATGTTTTTGGGTGTATTTTAAGTCATGGTTAAGTTGTGGTATGAATCGGTTTAGGTACCTAGTCAAATACGTGGTGGTGGTTGAGTTTAATTCTAGACACATTTGGGCACACACGGCGGCCTGCACCTGAGCGTGTGCGCTGAGTGTGTTAGTTGCAAGTGTACACGAGTTGACACATGAGCATGTGACCCATTTTTGTAACCACACACAGTTTGACATAGAGTTAGTGACACGATCATGTGTCCCTTTTTTTCCTTTTCTAGCATACACACGGGCAAGCACACAGTCGTGTACCCCTGTTCCTCAAAATTTTCAACTTTTTCTTAAATTTTCTAATTTGATTCAAATTAGTCCTGAATTGTTTCAAGCTACTTTTAAGGCCTTAAAGGCATGATTTTAAGTTCAATGTATGCGTATCATATGGGATATGAGATGGTATAATTTAAGTTGAATTATTGTACAGTAATATGAGATTAAGTATTTGATTGACTAGTTATGCACCTTAACCTTAATCCGGTAATGGAGACGGGTTATACCATATTAAAATCTATTGGTTATATCATAGGGTTCTGCATGCTTATGAAAGCTTAAGTTTTTAATATGTAGCATAAGTTTAACCAATAGATTTTTGGTTGAAAGCTACTGCTTAGAGAATGGAAGCTCTAGTGCTCAAGAGGAGGAATAAGCTGAGGAAACAACAAGGACTAAGGTGTTCTAGACTTTGAACCTATTATTAAGGTCTACGTTGCTAAGCATGCCATGTTTGCATAAGTATGAAATATAATGATATGAACATGAATTGCATGTCTGTGGGTAAACATCAAAGGGTTAGACGAAGATAGGAATGAGAATAGTGAGAGAGACCCATTAGTTATCACCTCGAGCGAAGCTCCGTACCTTGCGGAGGGAATACTGCGGTGTTTGAGCATCAATGTTAGGAGGTGATAATGAGGTAATGGGAGGATGATTCATGTAATATGAATCATGGAATGGTATTTATTGTGACAGCGGTATCGAATGGTCCTTCGGGGCGACATCGTGACTATGATATATGGTGTAAAACCATAGATGAAAGAGGCTATTACAGTTTGGTATGTGGTACGTAACATAAGACCATAGATGAAAGACACCATGGCGGCAAGGTATAAGGTATGAGATATACGGCGTAAGATCATTTAAGATTGATGTTATGGCAACCAAGTATGATGAGTAAAACCACGGATGAAAGGCTCCATAGCATCATAAGATGGTAAGCCAAGATGAAGGATAGGTGTAAGACCACGAATAAAAGACTTCATGGAATCCACAGTGGTAAGTACGCTAGGACAGTAAACACAGAATAGAGATAAGTCTGTCAAGACAGTAAACTGTAATAGAGATAGTTTAATGGGATAGTAAACACGAGTAAGTCCACTAGGACAAGAGAAAAGAGGTAAAAGGCTATAAGACCATAACTCGGCTATGACATCTCATAAAGTCTGTCAGGAGATAGATGTAGAAAGTATGCGAGAACCTCAAGTGAAGAGTATACTACCAGGGCGTCAAGTATGAAAAGCCCCGTAATTGGAGGAAAGGTAAAGAATAACATAAGTAGGGCAAGCGAAACATGAGGAATTCGCCAAAAGTAATAAAAGCAATAAAGCTAGATGTGGAAGCCAATAAGGCATGGACGAAGATCCAACAAGAATTAAAGGAAGATAAATTAGGCGAGAGCTGACTTATACATGGAAATAAAGGAAAGAAAATTACTCAAGGCTTACAAGATAGGATCTGCAATCAAGAACCACCAAAAAAGGTGAAAAGAAGGATTATGAAGGGAGTGAATTCCCTCGTAAGGAGGAAAGACTAGTGTAGGAACTCTGACATAATGATAGCGATAAGGAGGAAATGAGCGACCTGTTGGTCCAACAAGTTAAACCGTCCTGCATGTATGAGATAGGTGAACTCCAAAGTAAAGGTAAAAGTGAGAGGAAAATTATTGGAAGTAATTCCCACCTCAAACAATAAGATGAAATCAGGGAAGATACACCAATAAGGCGATATCCATCGTGAGTGCACCCATCAAAAGGATATCAACAAGTCCTTCAAGACTAAGGCATGAAAAGAAAGAGTCCACCAGGAGGATATGTCCTAAGAACCCTTGGACAGAAAATCCGAGAAAACTACTAGAGAGGTACATGAACGTAAACAGGCGTACAACCAAGTCTATTAAAGGCCAATGAACACCCCATGTAAAAGGAAAGTGTAAGCAAAGATAGATAAGAGATAAGTATAGGGTTCGTCGATGTGGCGAGAGGTACTTGAATTATGGTTACGTAGAGAGTTTGATCAGAGGATGGTCTTATGGTGAGCCGAGTAGCTCGAAGGATCAAGTAGAGTCTGCTACCCTAATGAAGTAAACTTTCCATGAGCAAGTAGGAAGTATTTTATTTATATTTAGTTTATTTTACATTGTTACCCTCATGTGATAGGGTTTAATTATGGCATAGTGAGGAACTCACTAAGTTCATTTGAACTTACAAGGGTTTATTTTGATGATGCGTAGGATTCGCAAGATTAATCGAAGACTTCAAGGAGGAACCCAGCCAGATAGAGGCAAGATCGAAGATCATAGGCAGATCAAGTCATGCACATAAGAAAGGAGTACCATTGGAGGCATCGCTCAGGAATTGTTAAGCAGTATTCAGATAACGCCCTTAGAATTTGGGTGATAAAGTAGTCAACCTTGATAGGTGTTGTAAAGGGCTAAGCATTCAGTCGCTTAAGGCCTTAGATGTAAGAACTATTATTTTAAAATTTCATTAATTGATAATTTCCTTTTTAGACTGTTTTATAGTAATTAAGTATAGGCCATTTTATGACGCTCCATACCCGGATTCGGAATACAGGTCAGGCGTGGGGTGTGACAAGCTTCCTTAGATCTTTTAGAGAAAACTTAAAGTGCAAAGACTGAACAAATGCATCTACACTTGATTTCTTATTACTAGTGACAATTATGTCATCTACATAGACTAGAACATACAACACGATGTCTCATGACCTTTTGATGAAGAAAGAAGCATTTGATTTGGATAAAACAAAGCTCGAGGAGCTTGTTTAAGGCCATGAAATGCCTTCTTAACTTGCACACCAGTGGTTTGTCTCCCCTTTGTTGCTCAAAACTAGGTGGTTGGATCATATAGATCTCTTCTAAGAGATAACCATTCAAGAAAGCATTGTTGATGTCAACCTGCCTCAATTACCAGCCAAAAGTCACAATTAATGTCAAAACTACTCGAATTGTTGTTGGCTTAACAACTAAATAAAAGTTTCCTAAAAGTCAATACATGCCTCCTGCAAGTAACCTTTGACTACCAACCGACCCTTGTAATGTGCCACAAAGCCATCAGCATGTCGTTTAAGCTTGAAAATCCACTTACAACCCATAACTATCCTATTAGCAGGTAAGGGTACCGATTCCCATGTCTTATTTCTAATAAGGGCATCATACTCTTATTGAGCAGCCTTGGTTTACTCAACAATAGTGAAGGTTTCTTAAATAGTCAAGGGCTAGTGCTTATCAAGTTCAGTTGAAAAGACCTTAGTCTTGTAAATCCCACTCTTGGAACAAGTCTGCGTAGGGTGAATGTTGGAGCATGGAAGCAAACATAGGGAACTGGATGATGGTTCCTCAACAAGAGCACTAAGATGAGTGGGTGCACTAGGGGAATTAGGAGCAACAACATGAATAAAGGAAGACCTAGATAATGGGACACTAGCTACTGAAGCTGAAAGACCAACAGCATCTGGCCCAATAGAGGCCTATTGAAAAATATCTTACAATGTCTTATAATAAAATGCATCATCGAAAATGGATTTTACAAAATTTAAATTGACCCCAACACTGCTTATATACAGATTCACCAATCAACCCATCCCAATGAAAGGATCTATGGTTCTAATAGTAAGAATCGAGAATTCCTATCACACTACAACAATAATGGTGAATTTCTTAATTGTTGACCAACCTTTTACATATAATACCATTTTTATTCCTTTTTCAAATTATTACTAAAATCTATATATTTTACAAATCTAATTATATTCATATTATATAATTTTACTATTATATTTTTAATATTAAGGTTAACACAATTTTTGACTCCTAAACTTGACAATTAAGTTTATTTTAATATACAAACTTGGAAAAGTGTAAAAGTTGATAGCATGACACTCTAAGTTGTGCCACATCATTAAGTTTACGTTTTCCTAGTAATAACATGGCTTAAAAGTGTCACGTCATCAAATTTTTATTTTTTTTCTAAGTTTAAGAACAAAAAATGATTTATTTATCAAATTCAGGTATCAAAATGAACAAAAAAAGAGTACATGTATTATAGTGGATCTAGTTATCAAGTTTAGGGATAAAAAAATTATATTCACCCTTAATATTATTAATTTTCTATTAATGTTTTTTTTATTAAAAGTTTAAATATGTCAAAGTCTCATACTCTTTTAAAATTTAAAATTTAGTTCCTATACTTTAATTTTGAGACATTGAGTTATTGTATTTTCTTGCGTTAAAAATATTGGTCCCTTCATCTAATTTTGCCGTTAAAATTAATGATGTCAAAGGAAAAATAACTTTTGTGGCCTTCAACATTTACAATTTTTTTTTGAATTTGATCTTTACCTTTTAAAAGTTCATAAAATTAAAAAAAATATTAATATTTTTTCGTATTTTAAATAAAAACAAAAAACAAAAAATTATAATTTTTAAAAAAATAAAAAACTATTTAAAAATCTAAAAAACAAAAATAAAAAGCTTTTGAAAATATAAAAAAAATTCCAAATTTAAATGTTATCTAAATTGTACTGGACAAACTAGTCAAAGCGATTGGGCTAAGAATCGGCTAGCGTATTGGTCCGATGAGAGGTAAAAAACTAATTGACCTACGAGCCGGAATGGATTGGATGAACTGAGCTAAAAAACCGATTGAATTAACAGTCGAACCGATTTCCAATAGGTTTGACCAATTAGTTCCCAAAGTGATTGGTCAAATTGGCTCAAAGCAAATAAATAATTCAAAAAAATAAAAATATTAAAAATTATAAAAAATCAGTTCATTGATTTTTTAGCTCAATCTAACCAGTTCGTACCAATTCAGGATTGAACTTGTGTTTTACCTTTCACCAGATCGATATCCCAACTAGTTTTTGGTCCAACCGATCAGATTTAGATAATATTGAATTTTGAAATTTTTATATTTTTAAAATATTTTTTAAAAATATTTTTAAATTTGAATTTTAAAGAGTTATTATTTTTTTCATATTTATTTATTTTTTTAAAATATAATTTTTAAAATTTTTATGTTTTTTTAATGTGAATTTTTTAAATTCTTTTATAAAAGTTTACATATTTTTAAAGAGTATGAACCAGATTGTCAAAAAAAAAAAAAAACTACAAATATTGAGAATAAAAAAATTTAAGAATTTAAAAATTGGTTGATCACAAGCTGGTGCAGAGTGGTTGAATTTGACTAAAAACTAATTGAATCAATTTTTATAATTTTTAATATTCTTTATTTTTGATATTTTAATAATTTAATTGCTTTGAACCAATCAGATCGATCCTTTAGTGAAACAATGATGATCAAACTAATCAAAACTGATTCAATTATCGGTTCAATCAATTTTTTTAACTTAGTTCAACTATTTCATATTGGTTTACGGGTCAACTAGTTTTTTACCTCTCGTTGGACTGATACTCCAGTCGGTTCCCGATCCAATCGACCGATAGAAAACATTGAATTTTGAATTTTTTTTATATTTTTTTTATATTTTTATTTTTTAAAATATGATTTTTATTTTTAAAAAATATATATTTATTATTTAAAATATAAAAAATTAAGTTTTTTAAAAATTATGTACTTCTAAAGGGTAACCATCAAATTGAAAAAAAAAATTATGAATATTAAAGATTAAAAATTAAAGTATAAGAATTAAATTTTAAATTTCGAGTATAGAGAACTTATAGATTAAATTTCTTTTAAAAAATTCAAATGATACAATTATTAATATTTAAAAAATCTTCAAAATTTTAAAAATTGATCCTCCTAAAAGGGTAGGCATCCCTAAAGAGATGACTTGAAAAGAAGTTATTGGCAAAGCACATATGGAAAGGAAAGGAAAGGAATCAAAAGGAAATAAAACAAAAGAAGACGTGAAGCAAAGAAGTCTTGTAGAAATGGAAAGAGCTAAATAAAAAAAACGGAAAATTCCATTTTAAAATACTTTACCGGTTATTTAGTTACTTTTAACTTCCTTCTGATTTTCATGATTTCACGTGAAATTGAAATTTTTAGACAAAAACCGATAGCTCGATTAATATAATATTATTGTTAATGTTGATTTCTCTTAAAATGAAAAGTTATAGTTTAAATTTTTTAATTTTTTTAAAATTTTAAATTAGTAAAAATAATACTACACTTTGACCCTTTAAAATTATAAAATTTTGATTTAATCTTTTAAAATTTATAAAGATATAAACTATTAAAAATTAAAATTTAATTTTAACCCTCTTAAAATAATTTCTGACTTCCTTCCTGACTATTTTCTAATTAAGGGTGAAAGTTAACTTTGCTTAACTCAATATCTTGCATTAAAAATACAATATAATATATTCAATTAATTTTTTTAATGTCAATGTTTGGAGCAGTAAAGTTGTATGTTGGTACTAAAAAATAAAAAATATATATAATTTTTTATCATCTTCATAAATCAAATTGATAATAAAATTATAATTATAAAAACTTTAAAAATATTTTATTATGTATAAATTATAATTATTAATTAAATTTATAATTTTCAAATATAATATGAGTAAAAGAAAAATGAATAAAATTTATTTTTAGTTGGAATCGAATTTTTTACGAAAATATTTTTTGATAGAAAATTTTTTTGGACTAATTGATAGGAGATCTCTTTAATTTTGGTGTTGAAGGTAAACAAAAATAATAATAAACAAGGAGGGTTTGCAAAGCAATTAATTCTATTTAAGGTTTGGATCCCCTTGAAGCTTTTCTTAAGCATTTAATTTAAATGGAAAATTTTCATATCAAATCTCTAAATATTTTAAATCATCACATTTCAATTTGATGCTGCTTGATGAAACAATGTAACAAATGTTTATTTTCATAATTAATCTTTCTCATACCATTTTAGTAATTAATTATTATTTTTATATTATTTAAATAAACAAGCCAAAAGAGCATTCTTAACATATTATTTAAAACAAAAATAAAAATTGAGTGTTGAATAAATTCAATCGCGTATGAATTTCGTGTATTTTACTTGTATGCAGTTGTTAACCGAGAATGTGAGACATTCTAGTTCTTACAACATTAATAAATAAGAAATAAAGAAAAAGGAAGAGGCAAACACGAAGAATGAGCGACCGACTACAAGAAAAATACCTTAGACTCCTCGTGCTTCAGCTTTACAAATAAGACGCATCATTTGGCGTTGAAAACGCACATTTATATCCTCCTTCTTTGTCGTCTTCTTCTTCTTCTTCTTCTTCTTCTTCTTCTTCTTCATGGATTTTGGTCTCCGTCTCCGCCACTTCTCTCTCGTTGTCTTTCTCTTCCACCTTCTTTGAATCTTCTTTGGATTTTTAAATTTCAACAAAAACCCTAGGCAAGACGAAAAAAACCAATAACGAAATTAAGTTTGAAATTCGTAGAGCCAGAGAGATAGAGAGAGAGAGAGAGAGAGAGAGAGAGGTGATTGTTTGTAATTGTTTGAGATGATGGATCTGAGGAGATTAGCGTTGGTGGTTGTGACTGTTGCGGTGACGGTGGTGGGTGAATTCGGTTGTGGTTGTTTTGGGAACGTGTTGACTTTAAATGTATTACGTAAATTTGCAGGCCAAGGAAAGAATTTAAGTGCATTGAGAGCTCATGATATCCGTCGTCATGGTAGGCTTCTCTCTACTATCGGTGTGGATCTACCTTTAGGTGGCAATGGTCATCCTTCTGAAACTGGGTTTGTTTTCTTTCTTTCTTTCTTTCTTTCCCTGGATTACTTTTGGTTCTATGTATAAATATTTGTGTTCCTTTATATGTTATGTTTGAAGGAATTCTTTTTGGAGTAAAACCGAATCAGGTGAAGGGAATTGTTATTTTTCCTTTCAAGGGGAAATTTAGTTTGGCTGAATTTTGATGTTTCTCTATGATGATGGCTAATTATAGTAGAGTTCACTTATTGTATGAGATCCGATTGCTGCAAGAAAGGATTTTTTATTTTCTTTTGAATTTATTATTATTTTCAATTGCTTTTGAGTTTTATCTTATTTAGTTGAAAATTTCAGCTGGTTAAAGTCCATGGTGCCTTTGGTTAAATGCTTAATTGCCCTCTAATTCCACCCAATGCATATACTTAATAATTAGTTTTAAAGCTAATGGTAGCTTAATATTCAGCTGATTTGCTCTATTGAATATATCAGAAATAGGGTTCAATTTTCTTTGCATTAATTTTGTTTTGGGGTGCTAGTTTATCTCTCATTTTCTTAATCTTTTTCAGGCTTTATTTTGCTAAAATTGGATTAGGAAATCCATCAAAGGACTATTTTGTGCAAGTTGATACTGGAAGTGACATTCTATGGGTGAATTGTGCTGGATGTGACAAGTGCCCTTCAAAAAGTGACCTTGGTGTATGTTCCTTTTATAACTTGATCTTAATCTCTGTAGAGTACTATGTCTAGTTTAAAGTTGGGGATATTGTGTTCTTTTTTATTATGATAAAGTTTTGTTGAGAAAACATTTATTGTTTGGTTATTCTATTGCAGCTAGAATTAACATTATATGATCCAAAGAAGTCCTCCACTTCAAGCCTGGTTTATTGTGATCAAGATTTTTGTACTTCGACATATGATGGTCCACTCCCTGGTTGCAAGCCCAATCTTCAGTGCCAATATAATGTCGTCTATGGTGATGGAAGCTCAACAGCTGGATACTTTGTAAAGGACAATATGAAACTGCAGCAGGTGACTGGTAACCTTCAAAGTAGATCTACAAATGGGACTGTTGTATTCGGGTGAGTTGGAATCCTGATGGATTCTGATTTTTCAGGACACAGTTCAGTTTTCTGCTATTGTTACTTACTTGCTTATTCTCCTTGTTCATGAAAATGGTCCTTATAGGTTGGTCTACTAGGAAGCCAAATGTTTATAATTCACTTGAGCATGGCTTTGAGTCTAGTTTTTATTCAGTCTTGACCTAGGAACAGTTTGTAACTATTATTTGTCCTACATATGTCTATTGTGCACAAATAGATGGGTAGTTTCATTTGGGGGCCTGAAGTCTTAATCAAATAGTCATAGATTTGTTGAGCACTCTTGTCAGAGGCTATAACTGACAAAGACGGTTTTTTGGTTCTCTCTTTAAGTGTTTGGCTGTAATATAAGATACCATTGTGCCTTGCTACAGTGAAATATTAGTTCTGCTCTCAGGTTAAGATCTTACCAAACAAGGCAGAAAATGTGGTGTTAATGCATTTAGCCTCTCATTTCTTTGAACAGGACTTTTTTTTGTGCACTTGCGCATTTAATTATCGATTAACTAATATGTGGTGTGCATAATTCCTTTCTGTTTTTGGTACCTGGATTGCAAGACATACTAATCGAGTCTTCTTTTTTCTTCAGCGGATCTTCCTCCCACCTCTTTCTTATGTTGCTTACTGGTTACTGGATTTAGTCATGACTGGGACTATCTCGTTTATTATCTTAAAATTCTGTTCAAGTTTTTCATGTTTTTTTGGTGCCTACCCTTTTCTTTCTCTACTAGTTGTTCAACATACTGAATCACTCCCCTACCCTCACCAAACTGAAAGAAAAAAAAAAAGGGAAATAGCTCATGTTCTTTAGAAGTGATTTGAGATGGGTGGAGTCTGTTGATGTGTATTTGTTGTAGGGGCAGAACTTACAATGTCAAGGGAAGCATATTCTGCTGCAACTGCTGCTGATGTGTTTTTTGGTTATTTATGTTTAGAATTTCCTTTTGTGGTTAGGTGCGGTGCTAGACAATCTGGGGAATTAGGATCATCAAGTGAAGCACTAGATGGGATACTAGGATTTGGACAAGCAAATTCTTCTATAATTTCACAACTGGCTGCATCTGGGAAAGTAAAAAAATCATTTGCACACTGTTTGGATAATATAGAGGGAGGTGGAATCTTTGCGATTGGTGAAGTGAAGTGGATATCCGAAAGTCAAAAGAACACGTATGGTTCAAAACCAGTAAGTGGTCTATCTTAAAAGCTTTTTTTTATATCTATGTTTTATGATTGATGGTTTCTGATTCAGTAATTTAGGTGCAAGATTGTTTCACTGTTGCATGCTTGGTTGTAAAGCATAAATGTTGCCTGCTTTAGGTCATGCTCAATTTTTTAGAATGGAATAAGCATATATTGTTGTTTATTTTTCTCATAATTCAATGTCTAAATTTTATTTTACTTCCGCAAACTAGCATTTGTAAATGGCAAATTGCGCTTCAAGTTGTTGGCCATAGTAATTCTTTACATTGACTATTATATTGGATGATGACCTTCATGATTACATTCAAATCTAGGATTTGATAGATCTCTATTACATTGCTAATCTGAAACACCTATCTTAAACTCATTCTCTCATACTCCCTCTGATAAACAGTTTACAAAGTGTCTTCTTTTATTGCCTGCATTCATTCTCATTTATGCATGTCAAAGTGAATGTGAATCAATCCTATCAATTTCTTGTATACCAAATGAGGCTTATGGAATTAGGAAGAGGAGAGAGAGCAGTATAGATTTAATTCATAACTAAAATGTTTTCAAGTTTCTGGTGCATCTCATCCTTGGGAAACAATATAAATGCTGTGTTTCTTTCACAACACAGGAATAAAATTTTTCTTGGAGATCATGATTGACAAATTAAACCATTTTGCTATTTACTTGTGTTTGTTCATGGATTGCCTTTTAGTTTTCAACTTTTTGTTTAAGGTCTTACTCTTTTTCATCAATCAGGTCTTTTGGTTTATAAATTCATAAATATATTTTTATCGACACTCTTAGGGCACATTACAATATTGTAATGAAGGATATTGAGGTCGGTGGTGATCTACTGCGACTTCCAAGTGATATTTTTGATAGTGGAGATCAAAAGGGAACAATAGTGGATAGTGGTACAACCTTAGCATATCTTCCATCATCAATTTATGAACCACTAATGCAAAAGGTAAACATTACCACTTATCTTACATTGATTTTGACATTTTCTATTACTAATTACATCGTCTCTTCTGTCAATAGATTCTCTCCCAGCAACCTGGGTTGAACTTGCATACTGTAGAAGACCAATTTACATGTTTTCAGTTTGTGGGAAGGTAAGATACTGCAATTGTAGTCTCTGGTATATATGTTAGTAATACACATCATTTGTTTGTTTATGATATGGATAATAGCTTTATCTGCAATGTTTGCAATTTCTGATGTTCCGAATGTTACATTTCCCAAGATTTACTTTAATTTGAACATTTCATGCTTTAATATTATATCTCATTTTGTATACAATTCCAAATTGAGGTGTTATTCCTTATATTCCCTAAAACTAACAATAAAGAATGTGCAGTTGATGCAGTTATAAGGAAAAAAAAATTACACAGTCAAATGCACTCATGCAATACTGATTCACCTAAAAGAAATTGTGATAAAAGAAAACAGATGTTTATTGCATATTTTTTCTTTATTTTGAACCAGAATGACTAGAAAGTTTTATTCTAACTTGGAATCTCTAAGGATTTGGAGAAATATGGCAAAATTGTAGTCAGTGATTAATAGATTTTTTATCCCACTCTTGTCAAAAAGGTGTACTATGTTGATTGTGACTTTTGAAGAACATGTTTTTACTTCACTTCTGTTTCTTGTTTTCTTTTTAACTGTTGCACTCTCTTGCTTTTCAGAAATCTTAGGACAGATTTATAATATATTGCTGCCTTCTTGCGCTTAAATATAAGTCGTTATTGATAGTCTAGCAAAAAAAAAAAAAAGGAAAATTCTTAATTTATATTTTGTTTGCCTTGATTCTTTCATTTCTTTGCCTCAAGGTCAAGTTACTTTTGTTGGACTGATCAATGGCTTTTTCTTTCATTAATTCCTGTGAATTACTTTGTTTGAGACTTGATGCTTCCTTTTGTTATGTGCTCTGCAGTGTCGATAGTGGATTTCCGGTCGTAAAGTTCCATTTTGAAGATTCCCTTGTTTTAACGGTTTTTCCCCATGAGTATACGTTCCAAATTCGTGTAAGTACAATATATTTCTTTTAATTCATTTTATGATCTGCAGACATGTTTCTTGCATTGATGTTGATATTTGGAAGTCTTATATTGCTAATCACCATAGGCGTTTATGAGGGGAACGTTTGTTTTTATTGTAGAATGCTAACTATTAGTCCGTAAAGTTTTATACTATGGTAAAGTATCTTCTGTTGAACTTTGTTTCTCACCGAAGTCTTCATCTTATTATGTAATTTATACAAATTATGGGTCTTGTCTATTATCATAATAGATGCAAACATGTTAACTTGCAGAATTTAGCTAGGCCTATTTAGAGGTATGCATTTGGTTGGTTTGGTTTTTATGTTTCAATAACCGAATAAACGGATAAATCTATTAAAACTGAACTGACCTATCCTATTGCCACAACCAAAATAACTGAACTGAACTTCAGTTAGGTGGGTTTTTTAGTTTTGATATCTTTTTCTTTTGCTTTTTAATGTGTATTTCTTTAAATACCCTTAAAAGTTCCATCCTTGTTTCAACTTTAGATTAGCTTCTATCTATTGAATTTGAGACAGAGACAGATCCGGTTCAAAAAAATAACATATTTCAACCAATAAAATTAAATATATTTGTTAAGAGAAACATAGGATTTGATTTGGTAAATATAACAAAAGAGCTGTTATGACAAAAGAAAAACATGAATTTGTAGAACTAAATATAACAAAAGATTTCAACTTATGGTGAATGGGGACTGGAAGGAAGGAGAGGCTTAGAGCATCTGTTTGATTTGTTAAGCCTCTGTTTTATGTTTTAGTGTTTTACTCATTTACTGTTGGTAGGGGTTTTTAGATTAATTAAATTAATGTAAGTTTGTTTGTATTAGGTAATTTGGTTTAGGTTTGGAGTTGTTGGGTTGGTTTCATATGGGTAATCGGTATTTATTTATTAGGGCTTGGTTATGGATATAAATTTAGGGTTTATTAATTAAAAATATATTCAGTGTGTTCAATTTATTCAGTTTGCAAATTCAATACCGATTACTGACTAAATAAACTGCCTTGCCCGATACTTAAACTGAAAACTGAAAATCCAACTTAACCATTTCTTTTTCAGTTAATTCAGTTCAGTTCAATCAGTTAATCGGTTTTTTGCTCACTGCTTTTTTCTTTTTTAAATATAAGGGCCCATAAGGGTGTATTTTTTGCTCACTGCTAAACCTATTGTTTTACTTTGGTACTTCCACCTTTAATATACGTTCACTTATTTTGTAGGTAAACTTTTGACATTGTTTTTAATCATTCTATCAACCTTTAAGATTTCTATGCTTATTTTTCTTTAGCACATTTTTATTTGGCATCCTAAAACTTAATTTTGACCTTCTACTACTACTAAAATTGAATTTTGGTTAGGAAGTAATTTCGGAAATTTTAAAATAGTGATATTCCCTTTTCTTTTTGTTGTTATTACTTTCCTATATATCTATAAATTATCCACTGTACATGCCTTTAATTCAAATAATCCATCATGGATAAATAAATTCCAATTACTTCGTCCAAGTTTCTCTTTCGAGCATTATTGAATTAAACTAAATAAAGTAATTCCAATTACTTCATTCCTGTTTCTCTTTAAGAAGCACTAAATAAAACTAACTTGATGAAGTCCTTTAAAGACGATGCTTCAAACTTGGAAGTTGCGGAACTGCCAATGTAATGCCTTATCATTTATACAAGCACTGGCACTTCCAGGAATGAAGCTTTCAACTTACAATGCCTACTCTGTCGGCTTGTTATTTGTTGACATCACCTTCAAAAGAACCCATTAAACTACAAATTTACCTGGGAAAGAGATAGGACTAGGCAGAAGGGAGGGTGGGTGGGGGGTAGTGACTTGAGGGAGTGAGACACCAATAGAGGGATAGAAAACGGGTTTGTTCAAGGATGATGCTCCTGGTTTTTGGCAGATATAGCTGCTTGAAAGTTTCATTCTTTCTCTCTGGTTTTGTTTACAAAAAATAGTTAAAAGTATAATGAGAAATGAGAAACATGAGAAATATCTGCTTCTTTTCTTTGCCCAAAGTAATTTCCCTTCGTCCCTAACAACTTGTTCTTTCAACAAGCTGAGCTGCTTGCCTGGGCTGGATCCTGGATAAAGCTTTTCTAACCCAGCCTAAGACCCGGGCATTATTTTAAGATGAATGTAAAAGTAGTTCTATAATATTATTTTTTAGTACTTTTGGGCATTCTGGACTTCAGAGCCAGGCCTTAGGCAAAAGTTTTGAAGTATTGATCAGGTTGGCCTTGGTCCATGGGTATCTCTGCTATTAACTCTAGATTATAGTTAAAACTATTACGATGAATGTAAAAGTAGTTCTATAATATTATTTTTTGGTACTTTTGGGCATTCTGGACTTCAGAGGCCAGGCCTTAGGCAAAAGTTTTGAAGTGCTGATCAGGTTGGCCTCAGTCCATGGGTATCTCTCCTAGCAGGTGGGTATGGCGAGAATTCTGAAGTATCAGGTAAAGTAACTTATATAAGCATACTAGAGGAGCCCTCTATTTGTCATAAGCTGACTGGACTATGTAGCCTTATGTTCCATGATGCTCTTGTAGTCAACTGTTAAGCTTTGTTGCAGAGAGTTATATTTGATAAATATAAAAATTCCATCATTTTCATTTCTTCTAGATTCAAACAAATTAGCAAGGCCAGTATGCATGTTCATTTTGTAATTGTGATCACCATTATCGTCATCATTGTCATTTAATTACTACCTGGGCATCCGAATGTCATTGTTTTTTAGATAATTTATTTAATTATATTTGTAGTGTCTACTTTTCTTTTTGTTGTGAGTTATACATTAAGATGTCAATTTATGGCTTTTTGCAGGAAGATATTTGGTGTTTTGGTTGGCAGAACAGTGGAGTGCAATCTAAAGATGGCAAAGATATGATTCTTTTGGGAGGTATATCTTTAAACTTCTTGTTTTGAACTCATTTGTCATTTTGCTTGCAAAATATAAGATGTACAATATCTTTTACTTTTATGGGTCTTACGCATCTAAATTGTGCACATTAAAAGGAGTTTCAACATATACTCTGTGTCAGTGTAGCAGAAGCTCACCTTGCAATTGGCTATTGTCAAAGGCAAAATAAATCCAAACATAAAACCTGCCTGAAAAAGCCCGAATTTGACGCAAATCAGTTCAAGCTGAACAAAAAATCGAAGATCTGAATGCTAATAAACTCGAATCTGAAATATTATGAGCATTACCTGAATCCAGATGGCTCTGAACACAAAATCATACTGAAGTGGTTTCAAGTTACAGAAAATCTTAGGTGGCTTGACTAAAAGCAACCAAACACTTAAATTACCCTATATCAAAGAAATCCAAACACAAGATGAATTAACCTTAAACAGTCTGATCTAAACCCACACAATTTCTGCTTCCAGCAATCTTCTATTATCCCTTGTTCTCCTCATCAGTCATTCTTCTGCAGTATTAGCATATCTGCTTAAACCAAAAACCTATGAATGCGAAATTTAGTTTTTCCTCCTACTGCTTCTATGTCATTGGTGATCTGTGGTATTGATCTTCTAAAACTGACAAAAATTACAAGTTCAGTTCAACACTCATCTCAGTGATTCGTTTTAGCTGATCTGTTTTTATTTTAATCTATCTACGTCGTGAAGATGAGAACAATAATAAACTAATGTGAAAGGTTTTGATGCAATTCTCATTTATTTAATTTCTTTACAATGCAGATTTGGTGCTTTCAAATAAGTTTGTTATATATGATATAGAAAATCAGACCATTGGATGGACTGAATACAATTGTGAGTACCCTCTTGAACAACCTTACCTGTGTTTAGGTTGAATCCTTTATTTAGTTTTTGTTTTTCTACTTATTATTGCTACATTTTCTATGTCCTCACATGTTTTGACTTCCTCATGTGCTAGTTTCAGGACTATAGTTTGTGCGCTAGGATTGTATCTCCTCTAGGGTCTTTCGACCTTTAGGTTCTGCTTTTGATTTTTGCAGTTTAGTAATCGCTAACTAGTAACAATATTCTTGTTGTTCGAAACTTAATGTCCATCTTTCAGTTTTGAGAACTTTCAAAGCCTAATCCTATTTCGTTTTTCCAAATGCCTAAAGTTCTTATATCTATATTTCATATTAAAGTTTCTGTGATTTTTCAGAAAAACTTGGCATTAAGATATGAGGCCTCAATATTATAAAAAATATAAAATGGTGTTTTGGTAACTTGATTTTGAAAATAAAGGTTTTGGATCTTCAACTAAATAGTGTTGTAAAGTACTAGTAAATATAACTTATGATTATTCTCAAACTTATGAATTTGTTTTATCATGATTTAGGTATTTGTGAATTTAAAATTAATTTTCTTATAATCTTTCAAATATAAAGTTAGGTTGAAACTTAAACTAATATGTATGTAGTGTGTGTATTTCACTTTCTCATTATTTCTGTTAAACGACATAGCAAGTTGAAAATGGACATTAAGTTGTTACAGCCCTCATAAGTGTGTAGAATGCGAGCATGGTAGTTAGTTTCGTGTTAATTGCATCGGTTTTTCTTTGAGAAAGAAATAGAACAGAAAATTATGTACTCTCTTTTCCTAATTACTTAGGATTGCTTTATATTATCTGCAAGTCACTATGATTGCTCCTTTCCCGAAAATTGAAAAGAACATAAAAAGAAAGCTGATTGTAGTTGGCTCTGAAATGTGATTATGGTTACATTTAGGCTCTTCGAGCATCAAAGTGAAGGATGAAAGTTCGGGGGCGGTCTATTCGGTCGGTGCCCATGATATTGGTTCAGCTTCCAGTTTGAGAATTGGAGGAATTCTAACATTATTGTCTATAATAATCGCTTTACTCCACAGTTCTATAGCTTAGATTGTTGGAAGCAGGGTAAAACATTCTTTGATTCTGTTGTACCATAATTCATTTTTTTACAGTGAAATTTCGGGTGTTATTTTTTTAATTATATTTTGTTAATTTAATGCAACTCGTTTCCACCACTCATTAATTTATACCCCATACTTCAAATAAATTTGTTATTTTCAGTGGTTTGCAGCAGTGCAATGTACGAATGACTGAATATAAATTTGCCGATATCATTTATATTTGCTAGAATATGAAAGTCTTTTGAGGCATATATATATATATATATATATATCTTTTTGGATTTTTCGAACACCTCGTGATTATTTTGTTTGGTTCAGTTTTTGTTTTTTCAATACTAATTTTGGGTTGAGTTTTTGGATTTGCTTTTCATAAAATGGATTTCTTTTATGGCGATTTGATTCAAACACCAATTTGAATATATAACAATATACTAACCAAATAAAAAATGAAAATTATTAATAAAAAAATACATACCATTTGTGTTTATCAAAATATTGTTGACTAATATTCTATGTAACTATTTTGAAAATTAACATAACTTATATAACATGTACATGTGAGACATATATAACAAAAAACAAAGAAAATTTACCAAAAAGAAAAAGAAAAAGAAACGAAACAATATTAAAAAAAATTGGCCCAAAATTGAGTGGGAATCATGTCATAAGCAGAGGTATCACGACATGAGAGCTTGGATATTGCAACACTTCTGCCACGGAATAAAAAAGAAAATGAGGCATCTATAGTGGTATCGTTATACCTAAGGATGGGTATCGCAATATCCACCACCAACAACATCCCTTGAGTAAATAGATAAGGATATCGTGATACCCTCCACTGAGTATTGCAATACTCCCCACTAAATATTGTAATACCCCTATCATGGGGACAAAAATGATATTAGGAGTAGTTTTTGTCCACCCGAAGCATAAATCAACAATTAGACATTCAAGGTCATTTTTTGTCTTAAAAATAGGATTGTAATCAATCTTTAAAAGTCACTTTTGGCTTAATGGAGGGGAAGACTCTTTTTGCTTTGTTTTCTATAATTTTTTCCTTAATTTTAGGTTAGGGTTAGGGTTTTTCTTTTCTTTTCTTTTTTCATGTTTTAGTTTAGGTTTTCTCTATTCGTTTTAGAATATATTTTATTTTTGTAGTTCTTTTTCTTCTTTCTTGTGAAAGACTTTGTAAATGAAGATGAATGAAGCTTTTGAGTTTCATTCGTTCCACATCTAAATGAGCATTTTTTATCCTTGTCTCTATATCGTGCTTATTAGTTGTTTGATGAAATGTCTGTTTGGATGTTAAGCTTTATTATGCCCTAACTTGTTGGATGGTTGGTTGATTGGTTGTTAGCTTAAGTTAATGTCTATTCTTGATTGATTGGTTGCTCAATTATATCGAAATACTTAACTACGTTAGAATTGATGCCTCTAGTGGAAAACCTAGATAAATGAGACCGAGAGGAGAGTTTATCTTTAGATAGTTCGAAATAATTGTGTCGAGTAGTGAGACGAGAGATAATCTATATGCCAGGGTTAAACCGAGAGCTAATCTTATGTGGTATCTTTTAGTCTAGGATGAGACCAAGAGGAGATTCCTAACTAAGAGTGGCAACCAATATAATCGGTACATGTTCATTCGAAATGGAATCGAAAGAATCTTGACATACATTCGATGAGGAAAAATTTTGACAGGAGCCCAACCCCCACTAATAGACCCACCACTTAACGAACTAAGAGTCGAGGAACGCTCACCACCACCACATCAAAGACCAATGGTGGAAAGAATGTTGAGAGATTATGTTATGCCTAATCTCGATGCCGTCCGAGGAAACATTAACTGCCTGGCGATTAATGCTAACAACTTCAAGATCAAGTTGACCATGATTCAAATGATCCAAGGGAATCTTCAATTCTGTGGATAGATGAATGAAGACCCAAACCAACTCCTTAAGCGTTTCTTGACCATATGTGATACTTTTAAGTATAACGGGGTATCTAATGGCACCATATGTCTTCGACTATTCCCTTTCTCGTTGACTAACTATGCTTTCATGTGGTTATATTCGCAGCCGGTGGACTCGATCAACACTTGAGACAAGCTAACTAGTTGGTTATTGGCAAAATACTTTCCTTCGAGTAAGACCATAAAGCTCCCAATGAACATTACCAACTTTCGATAACTTGAGGGAGAGTTGTTATACGAAGCGTGGGAGCGCTTCAAATTGATTCTACGTAAGTGCCCTTACATGGCTTGCAATATTCGTTACAATTGCAAATTTTTTATAATGGACTTGATGGGAATTTACGATCGAGTCTTGGCAAAGCGTCCGTGGTAGCATTCATGTCAAAGACTTATGTTAAGGGTTGCCATTTCATAGAGGATATGACAATGAATTCATATATGTGGTCGACTAAGCGGTTCTCATACTGAAGCGAACAATAAATCGTGAATATGGTCGGTAGTGAGGATAAATTTCATCACACCCTCGAAAGGTTAAACCACCTCAAAATGAGTTTGGCAAAATTACAAAACTCAAACCAATCCCTTTTAACTAATTCTAATGCAAGAAATGAGGGTGAAGGCACTAATTGGGGAGGCCATAAGAGAGCAATCATGCGGAGACCAATTACTTATGAAATATGGGGTACAATTCGTACTCTAACACCTATAATCTAAGGTGGCGAGATTACCCCAATCTTAGGAGAGGAGGGAACCAAGGGGGTCCCTTCAACCAAGGAATACTTAGCTTCAATCGGCATAGGCCTGATGCACCATACCAACTTTTGCAACCATTTAAGGAAGCCTAAGAGCTCAAGAGAAAACTCACCTACAATAGCGACCTTCCTATTCCCATTGGCGTGAGTAAACTAGTTGAAGGCTTGCATTCGATGGAAGCGAAAGTGCACCTAATACGAAGGCAAATAGACTAAATTGTCCAAATATTGCAAAACAACGCTTCTTCTAGTATATCGAGCAATACTAAACCAAACCCAAAGAAGGAGGGGAAGGAACATGCTAAGGCCATTACCTTTAGGTTCGGAGCAGTGGTTAAGAACCCTATTAGGTCGGTGAGTGGAGAGGAGGACGTAGAGAAGGAAGAGAGCACCTACACTCCTAGTGTTGGAGATGGGGTAGGAGAGAGAATAGAAGTAGAAGTGAAACCCAAACAGCCCGAACCTTTTTCGTCTCGTTTAGAGAAGAGAAAAAAGGAAAATAAGGAATTTCTAAGTTTCCTTAATATGTTTAAGGCGTTGAATGTCAATATCCCTTTGCTAGAGCTACTAGAGAAAATGTCGAAATAGACCAAGTTCTTTAGAGAAGTCATGTCTAAGAGGAGGAAGATAGGGAGAGGAGAGAAAATCTCTCTTAATGCCGAGTGTAGTGCAGCAGTAGTATCTAAAAAGGTCCCCTCAAATCTTAAGGACCCAAGCATCTTCATAATCCCTATAGAAATGAGAAGAGTGGATTTTGAGAAAGCCTTTTGTAATTTAGGGGAGTATCAACCTAATGTCATTATCGATTTAATAGAGGTTAGGTTTAGGGATCTTAGGGACACATCAGTGACTTTACAGCTCGTCGATTGATCGTTAGTCCGACCCAATGGGGTCTTTGAGGAAGTCTTAGTGAGAGTTAGGAAATTTATTCTCTTGATGGATTTTATCGTTCTAGACTTTGAGAAGGATCTTGAAATCTCGAAATTGCTAGGAAGGCCATTTTTGGCCACCTCTAGGGCAACCATAGACATAGGGAAAGGGGAATTAACCATGGACATAAACGGAGAGGTCGAAATCTTCAAATGTTTTGATCTCGAGTCTACTTCTAGGGAGATGTCACCTTTTCGGGGACATGAGTGTCAAGCCATCCATCTCTCATCGGATTATGTCACTAATCTTACAGTTGTTGTGAAATGGTGTGAACTTGTAGGTTTTAGCTCGATATGGAAGAGGACTAAAAAATAAACGAAATTCACTAAACTATGTCGGTCCTCGAATAGCCTCAGTTAGACGATGAACAAGAGGCGAATTAAACTATCAATCATACCACATTAGTACCACTTTGGGGGCGTAACCAATTGCCCAAAAGTTAATTTTAATTTTGCCGAGGAGGCAATTCAAACTAAATTTGTAAATGATTAAATGATTTGAACATGGACTCCATTTATTTTTTATGTTTAGATTAGGTTTAAATTCATGCATGTTTTAATTTTTAGACTTAAGTAAGATTTGTTTTCTACGATTGGGAGTTAAAAATGAGAATTTTGAAAGTATTTGGGGTTCATATAGTGGTATTGTGATATCCAAAGGGGGATATCACAATATGCTGGACAATTTTGAGAGGTAAAAAATAATGTGGATATCATGATACCCACCTACGATATCGCGATATCCAGGGCAATTTCAAAAATGAGAATTTCGGCAAAAAACCTAGTGCTATCGACCAATGATGGGTGGTCCAAAATTGCAAGGGTATCGCGATACCCACCACTGAATATCGCGATACCCATGTCGGGTCAGGCAAAATATCCATTTTGGGTATCACGATCTGCATGTTTTTGAGGCTATTAAGCCTTTAAACACTCCCAACACCCCTCATTTCTCTCTATTTTCTTCAAACTTCAAAACCCTATCCACCTCTAAACACTTCATCTCTCATTTTTCTTCCAAACCTCTTTCAAGTCTTTGCCCAATCTTTTCTCAAAACATTCTCAATTTTTTTATTTTTTATCTTTTCATTCTTTTTGTAAGTTTTCTCATTGCTTTGGAACAACGGTGTTCCATCGTTTCTAACTCACTTTGCCATCATCTTCAACAATTTTTTCGATTCAAGCTTCCCCTTTCCCTTGTTTTCTTCGTACTTTTATTTTTGCTATTTTTATTTTGTTATTGATTTGGTTATGGTTAGTTGGTTAGTTTATTATTGTTGTTATTATTTGCTTGATTAAGTAGTGAGGGTAGTAAAATATCACCTCGTCAAAATAAACGAACTAGGTCCTAACTTGCACCTTCTCCGCCACAGGTGGTGGCTACGGAGAGATTTACAAACAAAGAGGTGGAAAATTATTTCATGTCCATTCAAGGTCGAACATTCATTCTTGAATGTGGTTTCAACCCTTTTGCCTTTTTGTGCAATGAAGTTTGGGACCTAGTCCAGTAACACCCATAACCCGTCTCCGTCGTCGAATTAAGGTTAAGGAGCATTACAAGTTAATACAGACATTTAAATTGGTATTACCGTAATAAGTCAACTTAACTCATACATTTACATAAATCATAACAAACCTATACATTTGACCTTAAACATGCTCATCAGCCTTAAAAATCTAGGATCAATTCAGGATTAATTTAAAACAAATCAAAAAGTTTAGGAAAAAGTAGGAAAATTTGTGAAATAGGGGCACACATCCGTGTGCTAGCTCATGTGCCTGCTCGTGTGTGGTTTCGAAATTGGGTCACACGGTCATGTGTCAACCAATGTGCCAGCCTGTATGTGTTCAAAATAGGGCCACACAGTCGTGTGTCAGCTCGTATGCCAGTCCATGCATTTCTACTGACTTGAGACACACGACCGTGCGGCCAGACCATATGCCTCACACGAACGTGAGGCAGCCGGTGTGCATGACCATTGGCCTCTAAACGTACCTTGAACAAAAAGTTTATCGTATTTAACTTACTTAGAATACAAGCAACACTTCAACCACACATTAAATATATTAAAAAATACAATTTAACAACTTCAAAATATGGTAAATCATCCATCTTAAGTGCCTAATCAATGTGCCCTCAATGACACCACAAGTGAAACACAAACATAACCTAATTCAATCAAGTAAGTATAAGACACATCAACCATTTTCATATTTATACCATTATCTTATTCACATACAAAACATTCAAACACATCAACTAAGTCATTTAACCATTCCAAAATGACCACTTAGACTACTAGTTCAACCAAGCAAATACATTGACAACTTAATACCAAAATGCTATATTTACATGACACTTCTTAACCAACACAAAATTTAACCAAAAGTATGGATGATAGTGTGTGAACTCTCGAATTAATCCAATCGATGCCAAGATTCCAAGAGACCTACATTTATGAAAAACCAAACATATAAGTTTACTATAACTTAGTAAGTTTGATAGGCAAGTTAATGATCATAACACAATTGAAATTTGATAACGAAATTTAATATTAAATTAAAAATCCTAATGAACACCGGCACAAAACCTACTAAGCACATAGCACGATAACACTGACACAAAGGCTTGCTAGGCACATAGCCCAATAACACCGGCACGAAGGCCTGTTAGTCGTAAAGCCCGATATCACGGGCATGAAGCCTACTAGGCACATAGCCTGATAACACCGACACGAAGCCTACTAGGCACACAGTCCGATATCACTGGCACGAAGGCCTGCTAGGCATAAAGCCTGATATCACTTGTATGTAAACCATACAATTGTATAATGTAGTTAATATGTTCACATATAATAACCATGTATAGAATCTAAAAATAAACTTATAAATAAGAATTTATATGAGAACAAATTTTAGTAAAAACAAACTTATAGTGATGTGATTAACGGTAGTTGATGGAGATTACTCGATGATCTTGCCTTTACCACGATTATCGATCAATTTACTTGCTTCTTGATCTAAATACAAAAAAAATTATCATTTAATTAAACCATTCGAACCATTCCATTAAATAACTAAATTTATATCTCCTTTTGAGGGAATTTATTAATTTATCCCTAATGTGTTACATCAAATGTAACTTGATCCTTAAACTCAAAATTTCGCCATCTACTATAGATAATGCTAACAGATAGTATTAAATCTATAACAGCCCATATTGTTCATTATTTTATAAGATTTACAAAGGGTGTTACCATTTACACAATCTAATCCCAAATAATGAAACTCACAAAAATCCACTTCACAAAATGAGCTTATTTACTAATTAATCTCAACAATCCATCAGCTCAAACCAAAAACACTTCATACTTAATCATGGAAATCCTTAAAATTTTAATAATTTAACAATTTGATCCCTGGGCTAAATACACTATATTAATACGACAACAAAAATGTAAAAATTATCAAAAACTAACCTCAAAAGCACTTTCGTGCAAGACCAAACTTGACCAAACCAAGGAAAAGCAACAATGGTTTTTCTTTTTCACCAAATTCGGTGTTAGTGCTCTTTGGGTAAGATGATGGACTATTTTTTTATTAAAACTAGTGTTAGTAAGAATTTATTCAATTACTAACTTACCCTTGGTATTTAACTTAACCAAACACTCAACTTTGTCCATAATTGTTCATTACCTAAATGCATGGTATAATTTCTTTTTAAAGTCCACTAATTATTTCTCTATCATAATTCAATATTTTAATTTATAGGTACAAACTTTATAACCTTTTTCAATTAAGACCCCTTATCTTAATTAACTACTCAACTATAAATTTTAATGTATTAAATATTATATGACCCTTTAAATTTAGATAAAAATAACAATTAAACTAACTAAACGGGAGTGTAGTTCCTAAACCACCTATTTCGTTACCACTGAAAATGGATTGTTACAACTCTCCCCCCTAAAGAAAGTTTTCGTCCTTGAAAATCTTACCAGAGAAAAGGTTAGGGTATTAAGATCTCATATAAACTTCTATTTCCCACGTAGCTTATTCAACTCCATGATGATGTCATAATACTTTAACCAATGGTGCTCTTTTATTTCTCAACACTTTCACCTCTCGGTCCAAGAATTTAATTGGTTCTTTACTATAAGTCAAATTAGGCTGCAACTCAATGTCATCAGTAGATAATACATGCGATGGATCGAAGCGATATTAACGTAGCATCGAAACATGAAAAACATTATGGATCTTGTCCAAATAAGGGGGTAAGGTTAAACGATAAGCCACAGGTCTAACCCTTTCTACAGTTTCATACGAACCAATATATCTAGGACTGAGTTTTCCTCTACGGCCAAATCACAACACTTTCCTCCATGGTGAGACTTTTAAAAAGACTTTGTCACCAACCAAATACTCAATATCCTTACACTTCAAATCCGTATAAGATTTCTGACGATCAAACGTAGCTTTTAAGTTATCTCGTATAGTTTTAACCTTGTCTTCAGTTTCACAAATCAAATCAACCCCTTCCAACTTTCTCTCATTCAGCTCTAACCAATACAACGGGCTTCTACATTTGCACCCATATAAAGCCTCATACAGGGCCATTTTGATGCTCGCTTGATAGTTGTTATTGTAAGCAAATTCAGCTAATGGTAAATATTTTTCCCAGCTACCTTCAAACTCAATGATATAACATCGTAACATGTCCTCTAGTACCTAAATTATTCATTCAGAGTGGTCGTCAGTTTGTGGATGAAATGCTATACTAAACTTCAATTTGGTACCCAAAGCTTCATGTTTGCTCCAAAATCTAGAAGTAAATCTCTGGTCGCGGTCTAAAATAATCGATGACGGAACACTATGCAATTTAATAATTTCTGATACATAAAGCTCAGTTAACTTTTTAATGTGTAGATTTCATCAACCGATCTACAACAACCCAAGTTGCATCTTTTTCTTTTGGTGTTAACGGTAACCCAAATATAAAATCTATCGTAACCCGTTCCTATTTCCATTCGAGAATCAAGATTGGCTGTAATAAACCTGATGAAACTTGATGCTCAGCTTTTACTTGCTGACATACGAGGCATTTTGATACAAACTCGGAGACTTCCCACTTCATTCTCAACCACCAATACATTTGTTCTAGATCATAATCCATTTTCGTGCTACCTGGATGAATTGAATAAACACTACTATGACCTTCTTTTAAAATATTCTGCTTCAGTTGCAGGTTATCCAGTACACACAATCTGTTACGGAAGTACAAATTATTATCCTTACCAATGATAGTAGTCTGATACATGCCCATCCTCAATCATCTATCACTTAGTGACCAAATTTGGATCAACAAATTGTAACTCATGAATACTTTGCAAAAACAATGGTTTAGCTTTCAACTTGGCTAAGATAGAGCCATCACACTTTAGCCTAATCTGCGCATTCATTGCTCTAAGTGCAAACAGAGACTTACGACTCAAAGCATCAGCCACCACATTTGCTTTTCCTGGATGATAATCAATTACAAGCTCTTAGTCTTTCAACAATTCAATCCATCTCCTTTGTCTTAGACTTAACTCTTTTTACGTAATCAAATACTTCAAACTCTTATGATCCGTAAACACGTGGCATTTTTCACCATAAAGATAATTGTTCCAAATCTTTAATGCAAAAACAACTGCAGCCAACTCAAGATCATGCGTTGGGTAATTCTTTTCATGAGTTTTGAGTTGTCGAGAGGCGTTATACACAACGAAGTCTTTCCCCGATTTAGGTTGTGTCAAAACTGACGCTTCTGTCAACATACTCTTCAAACAATCAAAACTCTGTTGACATTTTTTCAACCAAATAAAATTAACATCTTTCTGCAATAATCTCATCATAGGCAAAGCTAGGATTGAGAAATTCTTAACGAATCGACGATAGTACCCAACTAATCCTAGAAAACTTCGTACTTCAAATAAGTTTCACGGAGGTTTCCAATTTAGGATAACAGAAATCTTACTCGGATCCACTCATATCCTATCACTCGAGATCACATGACCGAGAAATCCAACTTCTAGAAGCCAAAATTCACATTTACTAAACTTTACGTACAATTGCTTTTCTGGCAAAGTCTATAACACTGTCTTCAAATGTTGAGCATGCTCAGCTCCACTTCTTGAATAAATCAGAATGTCAAAATAAAAACAATAACAAATTCATCGAGATGTGGTTAAAAACTCAGTTCATTAAATCCATAAATGTGGTCAGAGTATTTGTCAACCCGAACAGCATAATTAAAAACTCATAATGCCCATAATGAGTTCTGAATGCTATCTTTAGCACATCGACATCCTTTACACGCAATTGATAATATCTCAATCGAAGGTCAATTTTAGAAAACACACTAGCTCCCTTTAACTGAACAAAAAGATCATCAATATGGGGTAATGGATACTTATTCTTTATCATAACTTTGTCCAATTGTCGATAGTCGATACACAGCCTCATCAATCCATCCCTTTTTTTTTACAAACAAAATAGGTGCACCCCAAGGCGGTACACTCGGGCTAATGAAACCTCTGTCTAATAATACTTGTAATTGTGCTTTAAGTTCTTTGAGTTTGGTTGGAGCCATTCGATATGGAGCAATTGAAATTAGAGCAGTACCCGGCACTAATTCTATAACAAATTCAACTTCTCGCTCTGGTGGCAAACCCAGTAACTCTTCGAGAAAAACATTGGAAAATTCACAAACTATCGACACTTGACTCACTTTCTTTTCTGACACTTTGGAATCCAAAATGTAAGCTAAAAACGCATCATAACCTTTCTGCACCAACTTTTGCGTTCTCATTGCCGATATTATACTTGAAATACAATCTGATTTTTCCAATTCAATAGAAATTACTTCACCATTTGAACCTTTCAACTCCACCCTTTTCTATCGACAACAAACCACAGCTATCGAAATGTTTTATTTTTGGGAAAACAAACAAGTCTCGAACAGTATTTTAAAAAGTCAAAAAAATGGGAGTCACCACCAATCTTTTTATATGGTGTGATTGGATCACCACAAAACGTTTAAAATTTGTTTTGAAAACATTTTGGTCTTCAAAATCCAAAAAATGGGTTCGAGAGTCGGTTATGTATGAGGAAGGATTAGCACCCTCAGACGTCCAAAATTGGTACCATGTTGATTACTTTCGGGTCTTGATTTGTTAACAATTTTGAAAACTCGAATAAAACTTAAAATACGATCTCTGTTTTTAGAAAACTTTACATGATTTTCAAAAATCCTATTTGAGAAAAATCGTCCGTGTTTCGAATTTTTAGGGGAACTAGAAGTCATGCAACACGTTAGGGCACTACGTTCTCGGACTTTCAAAATTGAAGGACATTTTGAAAGACTTTGAAGAGGATATTCGATTGCATGAATTATACGAAAATCACACCTAGCACGTTAGGGCATGGTTTTTCGAAGTTTTTACACGAAAGGATATTGCCTCATTTTTGTTTTAAAATATTTGTATATGTATATTTTTTTGAGAACTCGAAATTTCGTATTGAGTTTAAGATACGAACCTCGGATATATAGCTTATTTCATGTGATTTTCAAAAATTAGATTTGAAGAAAGATGCCCGTTTGTTTCGACTTTCATGGAGAATCGAAGTCGTGACCAACACGTTAAGGCACAACGTTCTCGAAATCTTGAAATTAGAAAAGGCATTTGAAAAGTTTGGAAAAGGATATTCGATTCATGTGAATTATACGAAAAATCACACCCGACACGTTAGGGCTTGATTTTTTGAGATTTCCACACGAAAAGGACATTGCCTTGGTTTTAAAGGTTTATTTGTATGTTAAAATAATTTTGAAAACGAACATGTAAATTAAATATGAATAGGCAGTTTATAGCAAGAATTCAATAACACGAAACAAAATAATTAAGCTGATAAATAAATACATGAAAATTAAACATAAAAGTAATAGAATGCAAAATACGGAAGAATAATAATCAAGGTTTATGTATGAGCATTGAAAAAAAACAAACGGGGTTAAAAACGGAGTTTCAAAGAGTCTGAGATGAAAACGTGATTTTTAAGGAATTTAGGGTCAAATTTGAAATTTTTGAAAAATTTGGGATTAAAGTTGAACTTTTGGAAAATTGGAGGTAAAATGGTAATTTTCAGATGCTCGAGGGTAAAATGATAATTTTTGGAAATTCAAGGGTAAAAATGTAATTTTTGAGAAGTTTGGGGGTAAAAATGTGATTTTTGGAAGTACGAGGGTAAAAATGTGATTTTTGAAAGTTCGAGGGCAAAATTGTGATTTTTGAGAAGTTTAGGGGCAAAAATGTAATTTTTGAAAGTTCAGGGGTCAAAATGTGATTTTTAAGAAGTTTGACGGTCAAAATGTAATTTTTGGAAAGTTTAAAGGTCAAAATGTAATTTTTTGGAGAATTTGAGGGTCAAAACGTGATTTCGAGAAAATTTAAAGACCTTTTGGGTAATAAAACCAAAAAGATGGGACACGTGGCAGCCTCTTATGCATTCTAAAGTCGAAGGACCAATTTGAAAAACATTTAAAATTACTGGGCAAATTTATAATTAAAATAAAACCTGATTTGAGGACAAAATTGAAACAAATGAAAAGTAGAAAGGGTTAATTGCATAAATAATTCAAAAAAAGACACATGGCAACCTCTTAGGCTTCCAGAAAGTTAAAGGACTACATTGAAAGTGATTCAAAACTATTGGGAAAATTTAAAATAAATTAAAAATGGTGTTAATGATGAAATTGAAACAATCAAAAAATGCGAAAGGACCAAATGCATAAATAGACCATTTAATGAAAACACACGAATCCTGAGGCAGGTCGGATCGGGTCGGGTCAGAGCTTGGGTCTTGAGCATGAAATGGCACCGTTTTGAGCATTTTTAAGCCATGCCAAAACGACGCCGTTTTGGATGACTATAAATATGCTTTTTTCTTCAAAAAAAATTTCATCTTAACACTCCTTTTAAAAAAAACACTCCCCTTCCCCAAAAATGCTCTCAAATCTCCTTTGGCCGGACTTGCTCCGGCCGATCATCCAGTCACCGTCTCGTCGCCGGCCACCACCTTTCGCCACCGTTCGTCGCCGTGCATGACGATTCTCAGGTAAAATTTCTTCCATTTTTTATTTTCTTATGTTTAAAACATGGATCAAGGCTAGATCTTGATAGATCTAGCCATATTTTCAAAAAAAGTGTGAAAAAATATATTTTTTATTTAAATTCCATTTTTTTATTTTCGAATCCCTTTTTAGTTTTTCTTTTCATTTTTTTTTTAAAAAATATAGATCTAATTAGACCTTTACAGATCTTGTTTTAAAAAATGGATTTTTTTATTCTTTCTCTTCAAATCTGTTTATATTTTTTTTTATATATTTTTGGTTTTTAAGTTTTTCAAAACTAACGAATCTCTCTTTGTCGAACTCTTCACATATACGGCCACGTTCTAAAGGATCTCGGTTGGAGCAACGACGGCGGCAGTGAACCAGGTATGTGACTGACTCTTCGTTTCTTTTTTTTATATTTATTATTTAAAATATTTTTGAAAATAGATGAAGATAATAAATGATAATAATAATAATAATAGAATAAATATATTAATATATATTAAAACATCCCAAATATTAAGGAAGATAATAAATGCATTAAATGAAATATTAATATCAAATAAATATGCTATTAATTACTTAATATATATAAAAAAAACACTTTGAATTCAAAGGGAATAATGAACAAACAGCAAATATATTAATGTATTTTATTATGTACCTTGAAAAATGGAAACTGAAATGCTGAATTGTTTTCTGTTTTGTGTTGCTTCCAATGTAAAAAGGAAAAGTCCTTACAAAATGTTTGAATTCAGCTTTTTAAAACCTTATTTACAATGATCATTTTTTGTTGTTTGAATTCGGGCCCTTAAGTGTTTGGGTCATGTTATTGGGCTAGTTTGGGTGTAAATGGGTTTGTAATTGGGTCTGGACTTTGGATTTCTGTATTTGGACTTTTAATTTAAATTTAGAATAAATTTAAATTTAAAACAAATTTAAAAAATGGGTTTAGTTTGGGCCCGGATAAATTGGGCTTCAACAGCTGCCCCTCTTTGTTCATTGCTGTGTAACAGGAACGAAGCAAAGACCAAAAGGAAGCCCAATCTCATCAGGTCTCGTTTCTTTGACGCTTTTTCTTCTATTGGCCCGCCCTTCACTTTATCAGTCGTTTAGCTTCACTGCATCCACTTTTCTACCTCTTCGATGTTGTGATTCCATCTTGCTTTAAGATAGTTTCAAAAAGACAAAATTTGCTACTGTAACTTCACTCAATTCACTTGAAACTTCAAGGATATTGGGATTTGTCACCGTAGTCTTATATCTTGGTCCACTTCTTTGTATTTTACTAGGAAGACGGATTTGGTTCACTTCTCTGCATCTCGTCAGGAAGATGACCACTTTATTGCTTCGAATGACTGTAATCTACCCCATGATTGAGGTAAGAGATTGGCTGATGGTGATTTACCTTAGGCTCGGGGTAAACGATTGAATAGCTGCAATCTGCCCCAAGCTCGGGGTAAGAGGCTCGGGGTAAAAGATTGAATAGCTGCAATCTGCCCCAAGCTCGGGGTAAGAGATTGGCTGATAGTGATTTGCCTTAAGCTCGGGGTAAGAGATCAAATGGCTGTAATCTACCCCAAGCTCGGGGTAAGGGATTGACTGGTGGGGATCTGCCCCAGGTTCGAGGTAAGAGATCGAATGGCTGCAATTTGCCCCAGGCTTGGGGTAAGAGATTGACTGATAGTGATCTGCCCCAGGCTCGGGGTAAGAGATCAAATGGCTGCAATCTGCTCCAGGCTTAGGGTAAGAGATTAGCTGATAGTAATCTACCTTAGGTTTGGGGTAAGAGATCGAATGGCTACAATCTGCCCTAGGCTCGAGGTAAGGGATTGACTGGTGGTGATTTATCCCAGGCTTGGGGTAAGAGATCGAATAGCTGCAATCTGCCCCAGGCTCAGGGTAAGAGATTGACTGATGGTGATCTATCCCAGGCTTGGGGTAAGAGATCGGATGGCTGCAATTTGCCCAAGGCTCAAGGTAAGAGATTGACTGGTGGTGATCTACTCCAGGCTCGGGATAAGAGATTAGATCTACAATCTGCCTCTTATGAAAACTTGGTATTGTAGTTTGATCTCGATCCACTATAACTTCGAGGTAGAAGATTCACTGTTACTACTTTAATCTACTCCTCTTGGTCTTTAGGGTATAAGACTCGCCGTTGTCCTTCAATCTTTCTCGTCGTGTTTTTAAGGTGCTAGGTTTACCGTTGCGGCCTCAACCTATCCCTTCATATCTTTATAGTATCGGGTTCACCGTTGAGGTCTCAACCTTTCCCACCACATATTTTAAGGTACCGGATTCACCGTCGCGGCCTCAATCCTTACTTTCATCTCTTCATGGTATCGGGTTCACCGTTACAGCCTCAACCTTCTCATCACATCTTTTTAGGTACCGGGTTCACCGTTGCAGCCTCAACCTTTCCATTCATATCTTCATGGTACCAGATTCGCCGTTACGACCTCAACCTTTCCCATCACATCTTCTAAGGTACCGGATTCGCTGTCGCGACCTCAATCCTTCCCTTCATCTCTTCCTGGTACTAGGTTCACCGTTGCAGCCTTAACCTTTCCCATCACATCTTCTTAGGTATCAGGTTCGCCGTTGCGGCCTCAACCTTTCCCTTCGTATCTTTCGTGGTACCGGGTTCGTCATTGCAACCTCAACCTTTCCTATCACATCTTCTTAGGTACCGGGTTCACCGTTGCAGCCTCAACCTTTCCCTTTATATCTTCATGGTACCGGGTTCGCCATTGCGACCTCAACCTTTCCCATCACATCTTCTTAGGTATCGGGTTTACTGTTACGGCCTCAACCTTTCCCATCACATCTTCTTAGGTACTGGGTTCGCCTTTGCGGCCTCAACCTTTCCCTTCAATCTTTTAAGGTACCAGATTCGCCGTCGCGGCCTCAATCCTTCCCTGTCAAACCTGTAGAATATGCTTTCATGGACCTCTATGTAGGCCAGGTTATTAGGATGTCATGATTAGAATAAGTCAAATGCTCCTAACCATATGGATATAAATGATGGATGCAAAAAATGTCATCTCTGAGAATGATTTTATTTTTAGTCCTTAGGTCGACATTGTTCGTCGTTTGTCTAAGTCCTATCACTGATGTGTTTTCATGTTCTATTTTGGTATGGTATCTTTTTCATGGAACCTAATGAGGTAGTCATATTTTGAACTATTTGTTTCAAACTCTTTTATCCCTCGAGTTTGTGTTATTTCCAACTAGTGGTCCTATTTCAGGTCTTTGTACTATTTAGAAATTTTCCAGAATGATATGCAGAAATCCTTTTTTTCCTTATATCATTAGACCACTCACCGTTATTTCAAATACAAAAGTGCTTGAATCAAAGTTATAAGATGGATGAAATTGAATTTGCTTCCAAACAAAGGTCGCATGAATGAAAAGGTTGTTGGCTTATTAACCGCTATTTTGATGTAGAATTGCTAGAACATGGTCGCAAGGCGAATGAAATTTTATTGGAGGCAAAGCTCACATGAATGAAAAGGTTAAAAATGACCCATATTGATCAAAAAGTTGTCAAACATAAAGTGGGCCAAGAATAGGGTTAGATGCCCCAGATATCAAAGTATGAGCTTCACTGAACAAACTTGATGAGGACTATTCTGAGCTTGACATGTGTTCATGAAACTTGGAGTACTTCGTCAATGCTTCAACGTGTAAAGTTTCTCCACCTTGCTACTTTTAAGAGAGAGGACCATTTCACACTCCTTTCTTCAAAATTGAGCCACCCTTTCAGGTTTTCAACTCAAGTCTCCTTAAGTTTCGAGATGCCCTTTACGAGTTTTCACCTCGACCTCTCTTTTTTTTTCCTATTTTTTTATTTTCTTTTTCTTTTATTTATTTATTTATTTCTTCATCGATTCCGAGTTCACGAAGTTGAGCAGGTCTTTTTCGTCCATTTCGATTAAAGCTTCTCCAAAAAAAACTTTCTTCAACTCATGGGCCTTTCTCAATTCAACATCCATTTTCCTTAGAAGACTTTTCTAAGCAAGATCCTTTTTAAAACCAATGCTCTCTCATGAAATTCTCTAGATCGAATCCTTTTTGTCGTAAACCCTTGTCATTTGAATCATGACGGATGACTTTTAGTATCTTTTCTTCAATCAAGTTTAGCTGACTACATCTGGACTGGATCCATTCTGCTTCATCAGCTCTAACAAAATCTGGAGGGAAAGAAACTCGACTTCAATGGATAGGACGGCTTTCATTCTAGTGAGAAAGGTGTTACCCCGGTGGATGTTCTGATAGAAGCCTGATAAGCCTTGAAGATAAAATGGTGATTTCTCATGTCGAGCCTTTGTAGGTCTCTTCTATGAATCCTTTTGATGTTCTTATTGGTCACCTCCAATGCCTCATTCACCTTTTTTTTTGCGATGTGATGCTGAGTCGTGATACTTGTTCTTGAATTGGCTGTAGACTTTTGCTATCATGCTGTTGCTCAAATTCAAGTCATCGTCGAATATGATCCTTTTTGGCATCCCATATCGACATATAATCTCATTTTCAATAATCTTCTTAACCGTCGATTGGCATAGGAAGTAATAATCAATGATCACGAGGACGAATTAATGCACGTAGAAACTCTTTCGCAAAGTTGGCTCGATGGTGTCCATGCTTCATATAGAAAAAGGCCACGACGTGGAAAGATAAAGGAGAATAATAAATTTTCAAGATGTCATTTGCGGGTTTTCGTCTTGACTTTTTTCCTTTTTATTTTTGCCTTGGGTTTCAAGATATCCTTGGCAACTTTTTATCTTGACCACTTTTTTTAACACGTCGAGCCTCAATTTTTTTATGTTTCTATTGAATTTGATTGCATTCTTCCTTTTATGAGAGTCTGTGTGTCACGACATCGGTTCCTTAAACCTGGCATGCTTTGATATGATCATGGAAAGACCTTTGGATTCTCGAGGTAGCTTGCCTTGATTTTACAAAGACTCATGTCTCGATTCTCACTTAAAATCACAACTCTTCAAGGTGATGTTTGTTTCGTGTCTTATTCAACCATCCGTAGCAGATCGGGAGACAAGTTACATTCTTGATCATTTTCAAAGCCTCAAAGTTTTTCTGGACACATGTTCTTCTCAAAAGGGCTCTGAGTCAACAGCAGTGTCGCTCGTATCCTTGATATCAAGGGACCCAGCATAAAGA
This sequence comes from Gossypioides kirkii, assembly GCA_005610355.1. Taxonomy (NCBI): domain Eukaryota; kingdom Viridiplantae; phylum Streptophyta; class Magnoliopsida; order Malvales; family Malvaceae; genus Gossypioides; species Gossypioides kirkii. The sequence goes on from CP032248.1 coordinate 30,460,911, forward strand.
CAAAAGGAGATCCAAAGAATAATTTAACTAAAGAATGATTAATTGTGGTATGAATGAATGAGAAGAATGGTAAGGTGTTTGCCAAATGGGACAAAAACAATACATCATTTTTATTGAAATAAAAGATAGTAGTCATGTGCCCCTTATAAAAGGATCCCTATGACTCTCGGACTTAGAGTGATAAGTGTGTCCTGAATATTTTTCTGGAAAAGTCCTAAAACTATAGGAAACTACTCCATAGTCTAGTTGTCCAAAACACTTCCGAGGGTGTAGGGACGAACTCTCAACAGGTTCCACTCTCCACATGACTTTTTTCTCAAATTTTTATCATTCTCTATCATGATTTATCATGTTTCCTCTCATCTTTCATTTCGAGTTGATGACTCTCTCACACGAGTGTTTCAAATATGAGGGATTTCATTGAAATTTAATACATGAAGTGCAATGCAAATGAATGGTAAAATGCATGCAAAAAGGCGTTGATTCTAGTTCAATTCCGTTTAGAACAACTTTACTAGAAAACAAATTCCTGTACATAAGGCAGATACATGTATGGTCGTGCCTTAATGCTCAAAGTCCTAATCTTCCAAGCTAATTTGCTCCGATTTAATCCTGATTTCCAGTCCAAGGTGCCGGTCTTGAATGGCTAAAGTCTGCAAATTGTTAGCCTTTTCTTGCACTTGGTGGAGTCATTGCTTGTGACATGGTCCCTATCTCAAACTCGCCCCTAAGAGCGCTAGAGTCATTCCTCATTTATTTCAAATTTTCTTTGGCGATATCTTCTTGTCTTTAGATAGGCATAAATTCCTTCGACAAAGAATAGTCCTCGAAGAATACTCAACAAGAGATTTTTTCAATTTTCAAAAATGGCCACGGAACCATTCTAGCTCAAAGTTGTACACCAATACACCTTCTTTTGCCTTTTCTTCGATAAGTGTTTAGTGGTTGAGATTGTTCGAACATGAGTGATTTTTTTGTCACGTCGATAAAATGAATTTGCAACTGTGTCCTCTACGTGCCTCGAAACTTTAAGGAAGTTGACTACTTCATATGCATTTGAAACGAAGATGTCAACATTCTTTCTCGTCTTTGGGTGCATTGTGTCTTGCGGGTTTTTCAACGTAATGCACTTGTTATCCTCTCTTCCCTTGATCAGGGCTGCAACCCGATGCTCGCTCATCCAGAATAGGCCTTATTATTCAGAATCCTCGGGCAATGAGGTGACGTATTGTATTATTCATATTTCTGAAAGTGAAGCAACCTAGCTTGAATAGTTAAGGCAAATCATCATATTTAAATTAGACATTTGCTTCATTTTGTCTTCCATACTTCTTTCAACTCTTGCAAACTGTTATGGCTTTCATTTATTTTGGTGTAACCCTAAAACTCTGATATGTACCCCTTTGATAGGTAATCACTTTTCATTTTTATTTTTCTTTGACCACATATACGCACGACCACGTTGACTTCTACCTTATCACGGAATCCGTTTTCTTATGACCAGTTCTCTATTTGGTAATAGAACATGAATCAAAACCTTTTTTATGAAAATGCAATGCAAACAGATTCAAAATATATTACAATTAAAAGAAAAAAATATAATCGTGTCTCTTACCTTATTCAGATAACCACTAAAGGTTTGGCGCAGTTCCACTTATGGAATTAAATACAAGTTAATAAAATGTGCAGCTTATGAATGCATGTATGCATAAGAAAAGACATTGATTTTGAACTCAATTTCATTAGAATAACTTCTCTAGAAGACAAATTTTTTTACATAAAGCGAATTACATAAAAGGCTTTGCCTTACTGCTTAAAGCATTGATCTTCCTCAGAAGTCCGACTAATTTTCTCCCTGTCCTGGTTTGATTCGTATTGCATGCTTAATATATCAGCCTTAACGGCTAATACTTACATGTGAGTAGCCACTTCTCTTATTTGGGTGAGTGCTTTCAACCTGTCTCTGAGCCTGTCGAAAATGGCGCACTACCGATGAACCTCTCTTCTTTTTCTCTTTGACAAGCGTTTAATGATCTGAAGGTCTAGACGAGGATTGCTGGGACCAGAGTGACTCTCTTGAGAAAATGTCGATACGTTTCTTCTTCTCTAGGTGTACTAGAATTAGATCTCGTAGACTTTTCCAATTGATACACTTATTATCTCCTTTTACCTTGAGCCGGGATGCAACCCACTGTTCACTCATTCCGATTGTGTTCATCAGTCTTTTCAAAAAAGGTTGGGACATATGCATCTTTCGAATACGCCTTGTTGACTTGAATCCTTGGGTAACGAATCAGTGCGTTGTATTCTTCCACTGTGGGCGTCATGTCGAAGTTTCCAAAGGTGAAACAGCTATATGTGGGATTCCAATATTGGGTGAGAGCTCGAAAGAGGTGTTTGTCTATCTTCCCGTCGAGTGAGTAGGGTAAGTCTTCGTATTCCCTGTAAAATGTTTGCTTCGTCTCATTATCCCACTAACCCCATATGTCTCTTAACTCTTGCAAACTATTTTCAGTCACCTTAACCCAAGTATGATCCCAAAATTCTGATAAATGTCCTTCCTTCAAAAAGTCTTTTTTCTCACGCTGTCGTTCCTTTGACCGTAAGCGCACGGCCATGTTATCTTCCACTCTATCAAGAAAACTGTCCTTCATGACGAAACTGTCATTTTGTTAATCGAGCTTAAATCAATACCTTTTCTTGTATGATGATGCAATGCAAATAAAAGAGACAAAATAGAACAAGTTAGCAAAACACATTAATATCGATATGCAGGTATAGATCAAAGAACCTAAGAACTTGTCTTGGATAATTGCTAAAAAGTTCAGCTAAGTCTTCCTAAGGCAAGTACTTACGGCTCATTACATGTGGTTTTAGGCTCTAGAGTAAAGGGTACCCAAACCAGCAGATTCCTCGATCCTCACCCATTATAGGCTCATACGGATGAGTTCGGTTTAGAGGGACACATTTCCCACATGTTTGCACGGAAGTGAAAACTTCACGAAAACATGGGTACGGATGTAATCTTGAAAGTGATTCACTATCCTGCACAGAGGTAAAAACCTCACGAATTAGTAGTTTCCCGCCTTCACTTAAGAAGGTAGTAACGAAATGCATATGAATGTGCACTTATCTTAGCAATATCAACATAATATAACATCACACAAAAATGCCAATGATCGCATATTAAACAAAACCGAATGTTTAAAAGTTTTAAAAAAATCGAAAATAATTAATTTTGGCTTGACTCTCGTTTATTTAAAAAGTCCCAATTGAGTCGCCAAGCTGTCAAAACGCTTTATTTTTGGGAAAACAAACAAGTCTCGAACAATATTTTAAAAAGTCAAAAAAAATGGGAGTCGCCACCAATCTTTTTATATGGTGTGATTGGATCACCACAAAACATTTAAAATTTGTTTTGAAAAACATTTTGGTCTTCGAAATCCAGAAAATGGGTTCGGGAGTCGGTTACGTATGAGGAATGATTAGCACCCTCAGACGCCCAAAATTGGTACCATGTTGATTACTTTCGGGTCTTGATTTGTTAACAATTTTGAAAACTCGAATAAAACTTAAAATACGATCTCTTTTTTTAGAAAACTTTGCATGATTTTCAAAAATCCTATTTAAGGAAAATCGACCTTGTGTTTTGAATTTCTAGGAGAACTGGAAGTCGTGTCTAACACGTTAGGGCACTACATTCTCGGGCTTTCAAAATTGAAAGACATTTTGAAAGACTTTGAAGAGGATATTTGATTGCGTGAATTATACGAAAATCACACCTACCATGTTAGGGAATGGTTTTTTGAAGTTTTTACATGAAAGGATATTGCCTCATTTTTGTTTTAAAATTATTTGTATATGTATATTTTTTGAGAACTCAAAATTTCGTATTGAGTTTAAGATAAGATCCTCGAATATATAGCTTATTTTATGTGATTTTCAAAAATTAAATTTGAAGAAAGATGTCCGTTTGTTTCGACTTTCATGGAGAATCGAAGTCGTGACCAACACGTTAGGGCACGACGTTCTCGGAATCTCGAAATTAAAAAGGCATTTAAAAAGTTTGGAAAAAGATATTCGATTCATGTGAATTATACTAAAAATACACCCAACACGTTACGGCTTGATTTTCTGAGATTTCCACACGAAAAGGACATTGCCTCGGTTCTAAAGGTTTATTTGTATGTAAAATAATTTTGAAAACGAACATGTAAATTAAATGTGAATAGGCAGTTTATAGCAAGAATTAAATAACACGAAACAAAATAATTAAACTAATAAATAAATACATGAAAATTAAACATAAAAGTAATAGAATGCAAAATACGGAAGAATAATAATCAAAGTATATGTATGAACATTGAAAAAAATAAAAAATAAAAAACAAAACAAACGGGGTTAAAAAAAGAGTTTCAGAGAGTCCGAGATGAAAATGTTATTTTCGAGGAATTTAGGGTCAAAATTAAAATTTTTGAAAAATTTGGGATTAAAGTTGAACTTTTCAAAAATTAGGGGTAAAAATTTTCAGATACTCAGGGGTAAAATGGTGATTTTTGGAAATTCAAGGGTAAAAAAATAATTTTTAAGAAGTTCGAGAGTAAAAATGTGATTTTTAAAAGTACAAGCGTAAAAATGTGATTCTTGAAAGTTTGGGGGTAAAAATGTGATTTTTGAGAAGTTTAAGGGTAAAAATGTAAATTTTGAAAGTTTGGGGTTAAAATGTGATTTTTAAGAAGTTCAAGGGTTAAAATGTAATTTTTGGAAAGTTCAAAGGTCAAAATGTAATTTTTGGAAAGTTTGATGGTTAAAATGTAGATTTTGGAAAGTTAAGGGTCAAAATGTAATTTTTTGGAGACTTTAAGGGTCAAAACGTGATTTCAAGAAAATTTAAGGACTTTTTGGGTAATAAAACCAAAAAGATTGGACATGTGGCAGCCTCTTATGTATTCTGAAGTCGAAGCAGCAATTTGAAAAACATTTAAAATTATTGGGCAAATTTATAATAAAAACAAAACCTGATTTGAGGACAAAATTGAAACAAATGAAAAGTAGAAATGGTCAGTTGCAAAAATAATCCAAAAAAAGACACGTGGCAGCCTCTCAAGACTCCAAAAAGTTAAAGGACTAAATTGAAAGTGATTCAAAACTATTGGGAAAATTTAAAATAAATTAAAAATGGTATTAAGGATGAAATTGAAACAATAAAAAAATGCGGAATGACCAAATGCATAAATAGACCATTTAATAAAAACACGCGGATCCTGAGGCGGATCGGGTCTGGTCGGAGCTTGAGTCTTGAGCATGAAACGGCGTCGTTTTGAGCATTTTTAAGCCATGCCAAAACGACGCCGTTTTGGATGGCTATAAATATGTTTTTTTTTCTTTAAAAAATTCATTTTAACACTCCTTTTTTAAAAAAAACACTCTCCTTCCCCAAAAATGCTCTCAAATCTCCCTTGGCCGGACTTGCTCCGGCTGATCGTCCAGTCGTCGTCTCGTCGCCTGCCACCGTCGTCCGCCATCGTCCGCCGCCGTGCACAATGATTCTCGGGTAAAATTTTTTCCCTTTTTTATTTTTTTACATTTAAAACATGGATCAAGGTTAGATCTTGATAGATCTAAACATATTTTCAAAAAAAAGTGTGAAAAATGTTTTTTATTTAAATTTTTATTTTTTCTATTTTTGAATCCCTTTTTAGTTTTTCTTTTCGTTTCTTTTTTAAGAAAATATAGATCTAATTAGATATTTACAGATCTTGTTTTAAAAATGGATTTTTTTATTTTTTTCTCTTCAAATTTGTTTATATTTTTTTATATTTTTTGTTATTATGTTTTTCAAAACTAACGAATCTCTTTTTGTCGAACTATTCACATATATGGCCACATTCTGAAAGATCCTGGTCAGAACAACGACGGCGGCAGTGAACCAGGTACGTGACTGACTCTTCGTTTCCTTTTTTTATATTTATTATTTAAAATACTTTTTAAAATAGATGAAGATAATAAATGGTAATAATAATAATAGAATAAATATATTAATATATATTAAAACATCCCAAATATTAAGGAAGATAATAAATGCATTAAATGAAATATTAATATCAAATAAATATACTATTAATTACTTAATATTTATAAAAAAAACACTTTGAATTCAAAGGGAATAATGAACAAACAGCAAATATATTAATGTATTTTATTATGTACCTTGAAAAATGGAAACTGAAATGCTTGAAGATCTATTTTGTGTTGCTTCCAATGTAAAAAAAAAGTCCTTACAAAATGTTTGAATTCGGCTTTTTAAAGCCTTGTTTAGAATGATCATTTTTTGTTGTTTGCAATTAAAAACTGTCTTTTCTCTATTGCAAATACAGTGACGATGGTGGCAGTCCAAGTTGAAGGGTGGTGTTGCTGGTGGTGTGCTGATGTGGCGACTTCTGGTTGGACGGGAAGGAGGTGGTAACAGCACAAGTTGGGGTGGTAACAGGTTTTAGGGTTTGTCCTAAGGTAGTTTTAAGGTTTAGGCCACTTTGGCCCTTAAGTGTTTGGGTCATGTTATTGGGCTAGTTTGGGTGTAAATGGGTTTGTAATTGGCTCTGGACTTTGGATTTTTATATTTGGACTTTTAATTTAAATTAGAATAAATTTAATTTTAAAACAAATTTAAACTTAAAATAAATTTAAAAAATGGGTTTAGTTTGAGCCCGAACAAATTGGGCTTCAACAACAGCATCATGCACATTTAACCAATACATTCCCAAAATGACGTCAAACTCATTGAAGGGTAATAACATTAAATCGATAGGAAAGTTGTAGCCCTAAATTTTAGTGGACACTGCTTGCATACTAAATCAACTATAACACTATGACCTAAAGGATTCGTGACTTTAACAACACAATTAGTGGACTCTATAGGTAAATTCTTTTTCGTCACTAATGTAGTGCATATATAAGAATGCGTCGACCCCTAGTCAATTAATGCATATACACTAATATTAAAGATAGAAAAAGTACTCGTAATAACGTTAGGAGCCTAGGCTTCCTCTCGTGCACGAATGGTATAAGTTCTAGCAAGAACTCTAGCTTCAAATCTGATTGATACCTTTTTAACTCCACTTCCATTAACTCTGACTGAATTCTTATTTCTCGGTCTTCTACGTTGAATAGGAGTGGCCATAGGCTTTTCAGTTTGATCTTTGATAGGCTCGTTTCGACTTGGACAGTCCTTCTTAAAGTAATCAGGTGATCTGCATACAAAACATGTACCATCGTTAACCCTACAAACAACAAAATGAAACTGGCCACATTGCTTGCATTCTGCCCTACTAACATTTCGCACATTGCCCATACTAGCTACTTAGGGAGTTAGAGCTTTCTTACTACCCGGCTTCAAATATTGCCTTCCATTGAACCCAGATGGAGTGGAGAATCTACTATTTGTTTCTTTCAACTTCTTTTGTGAAGAGCATGAGAAGACTGTAGACCCATCACGTATATTGAAATCACAAGTTTTTACTTCATTTCTTCTTTTACTAGCATAAATTTCTTCCATCTTTTGAGCTCGATCAGATAGTATCACGAACTCCAGAATTTCCATAGCCCAAACTAACATTCGGATTTCATCATTCAATCCATCTTCAAAACGTACACACATATCTTCTTCTATAGGTACAATCTCACGAGTGTTTTTGCTAAGTTGAACAAATTGCTTCTCATATTCAGCCGTTGTTCTATTTCCTTGCTTTAGCTCAAGGAATTCTTTCTTCTTTCACTCCAAATACCGCTTGCTAATATACTTTTTGCGAAATTCAGATTTAATGAAATCCTAGTTGATTCTTTCTTTTGGTACCATTGCAATTAACGTGGACCACCATTGAAATGCTTCTTCTTTCAATGTGACACAGTACAACGCAAACAATCCTCAGGAGAGCACAACATTTTATCGAGTATCCTCTGAGTGTGTTCTATCCCGTACTCAGCCTTAGTTGGATCATCACTTACATTACCACAAAATTTCACCGCTCCACATTTTCTAACCTTATCAATCCTAATTCCACGAACATGTTGTTGGGTTGAACTTTGGGGTCGAAGTGGGTGAGTCGATTGAGTTGTTGAATTTACCTTTAAATAGGCATCATACATGTCATGCATCATACGGAGAAAAGCATTTGGTGTAACATCTCCAGGCCTTTATAGTTTAGGCTCATTCCGCGTACTTTCCTCATCAGTAGCTGGAATGAAACTATCTATCTCATCAAAATCTGCTCGATTGGATCTAGATAACGTCTTTTATCTATATAAAACGTTTTAAATTGATCAAGAATTAACACACTATCATTGGTTATAAAGTGACATGTATTTCTAAACTCGACACATGCTATGTTCAATTCTAGAATCAACTAAACCATAACTCTGATACCAATAAATGTAACACCCATAACCTGTCTCAATTGTCGGATTAAGGTTAAGTAGCATTACAAGTCAATATAGACATTTAAACTCATATTACCGTAATAAGTCAACTTAACTCATACATTTACATAAATCATAACAAACCTATACATTTGACCTTAAAACGTGCTCTTGGGCCTTAAAAATAACTTAGGATCAATTCAAGACTAATTTAAAACAAATAAAAAAGTTTAGGAAAAATTTGGAAAATTTGTGAAATAGGGGCACACTACTTGTGCCAGCCCGTGTGTGGTTTCGAAATTGGGTCAGACGGTCCTGTGTCAGTCCATGTGCCCGCCCGTGTGTTTCTACTGCCTTGAGACACACGGCCATGTTGCCAGACCGTGTGTCTCACACGATCGTGTGGCAGCCGGTGTGCCTCTAAAAGTACCTTGAACAACAAGTTTACCATATTTAACTTACTTAGAACACAAGCAACACTTCAACCACACATTAAATCTATTAAAAACACAGTTTAACAACTTCAAAACATTATAAATCATCCATCTTAAGTACCTAATCAATGTGCCCTCAATGACACCACAAGTAAAACACAAACATAACCCAATTCAATCAAGTAGAAGACATATCAACCATTGTCATATTTATACCATTATCTTATTCACATACAAAACATTCAAACACATCAACTAAGTCATTTAACCATTCCAAAATGACCACTTAGACTACTAGTTCAACCAAGCAAATACGTTGACAACTTATTACCAAAATGCTATATTTACATGCCACTTCTTAACCAACACAAAATTTAACCAAAGATATCTACCAAAAGTATGGATGATAGTGTGCGAACTCCCGAATTGATCCAACCGATGCCAAGATTCCAAGAGACCTACATTCATGAAAAACCAAACATATAAGTTTACCATAACTTAGTAAGTTCGATAGGTAACTTAATGATCATAACTCAACTGAAATTTGATAATGTAATTTAATAGTAAATTAAAAATCTCGATGAATACCGACACAAAGCCTACTAGGCACATAGCCCGATAACACTGGCACGAAGGCCTACTAGGCACATAGACCGATAACACCAGCACGAAGGCTAGCTAGGAATAAAGCTCGATATCACTGGCACAAATCCTACTAGGCACATAGCCCGATAACATCGACACGAAGGCCTACTAAGCACATAGACTGATAACACCGGCACGAAGACTAGCTAGGCATAAAGCCTGATATCACCAGCACGAAGCTTGCTGGGCACATAGCCTGATAACACCAGCACGAAGGCCTATTAGGAGTAAAGCCCGATATCACCGGCACGAAGCATGCTAGGCACATAGCCTGATAACACCGACACGAAGGCCTACTAGGCATAAAGCCTGATATCACTTATATGCAACCATACAATTGTATAATGTAGTTAATATGTTCACATATAATAACCACGTATAGAATCTAAAAATAAACTTATAAATAAGAATTTATATGAGAACAAATTTTAGTAAAAACGAACTTACAGTGGTGTGATCAACAATATTTGATGGATATTACTCGATGATCTTGCCTTTACCACGATTATCGACCAATTTACTTGCTTCTTGATCTAAATACATACAAATTTATCATTCAATTAAACCATTCAAACCATTCTATTAAATAACTAAATTTATATCTCATTTTGAGGAGATTAACTAATTTATCCCTAATGTTTTACATCAAATGCAACTTGATCCTTAAACTCAAAATTTTATGATCTACTATAAATCATGCTAACCGATAGTATTAAATCTTATAACAGACCATATTGTTCATTATTTTACAGGATTTACAAAGGATGTTACCATTTTCATAACCTAATCCCCAATAATGAAACTCACAAAAATCCACTTCACAAAATGAGCTTATTTACTAATTAATCTCAACAATTCATCATCTCAAACCAAAAACACTTCATACTTAATCATGGAAATCCTTAAATTTTAATAATTTAACAATTTGATCCCCGGGCTAAATACACCACATTAATACGATAACAAAAATGTAAAAATTATCAAAAACTAACGTCAAAAGCACTTCCATGCAAGAAAAAACTTGATTAAACCAAGGAAATGCCACAATGGTTTTTCTTTCTCACCAAATTCGATGTTCGTGCTCTTTGGGGAAGATGATGGACTATCTTTTATTAAAATTAATATTAGTAAGAATTTATTCAATTACTAACTTACCCTTGGTATTTAACCTAACCAAACACTCAACTTTGTCCATAATTGTCCATTACCTAAATGCATGGTCTAATTTCTTTTTAAAGTCCACTAATTATTTCTCTATCATAATTCAATATTTTAATTTATAGATACAAACTTTATAACCTTTTTCAATTAAGTCCCCTCATCTTAATTAACTACTCAACTATAAAATTTAAAAATCTTATATGACCCTTTAACTTTAAATAAAAATAACAATTAAACTAACTAAACGGAAGTGTAGTTCCTAAACCACCTATTTCGTTACCACTAAAACGGGATGTTACAAGTCCGCTATCACGGGCGGTTCGATTTTTGCCTCGTACCTAAATCGATCGCGATTGTCCCTATCGTTCTAGAGTTTTATGCCAATTTAAAGGATTACAGGGGAAACTGTGTGTCGTTTTGGGTGCGATCTGCGAGCTCTATGGAGTTCCATGGTATCGAAATGATGATATCAAGGAAATGAACCTCAAATGTTATAAAAATGTTAACATTGACGTCATTCTTGCCTACATAACGGAAGGTAGGCGGAATGGAAGAGAGAGCAATACAAGAACTCTCCTCTCTCGTTTAATCAAGCAACTATGTTTCATATTGAAAAATTATGGATGCAGTTTATCTCAACCCGTGTTAGGCCTGCGCTTTACACTAACACGATTAACGTCCTTCAAGCAATGTTGTTATTTGTTATTTTACAATGTAAGCGTGTTTGCCTTGGCAAATGGATCAGTTAAGAAATGAAGAAATGTGTTGGGGGAAGAAAATTCGGTATCTACTTCCCTCATCTTATTATAAACTTGTGTCGTAAGAAAGGGGTGAAGATGGACCTGACTGAGCAATTTCACTGCCCCACACGGTGCGTTATAGGCGACACCATGATGCTTCAATTCCGCAAGCTACAGAGAATGTTGATTCAATAGTGGAATCAAAGGCGCAAACATAAGATGGAAACGCCTCCAGCCTTAAAGAAGAAAACCACAACAAAGAAGGTCGATGAAGGCACACGATGGCAACGTAGGTTGTGTCGTGACATGTGCTACAATACTAGATTACTCGACGCAATGAAACCGTTTATGGACTGATTTGTGACGAGCCAAGGGATTGAGAACATATAATGGCCCGAACAATCGAGAGATTCATCCGCGAGCAATGAGGAGGAGGAAGAAGTAAGAGAGGAAGAGGAATTCGAGGTGGCATTTGCTCCCAAGTGCCTCTCAACCTCAGGTTTCGTCATTCGAGACCCAAAACCATTGACGCACCAGTCTTACAAAAGGTCGGTGGTTAAGGGCAAAGGAAAAGGAATAGCTGGATTGGAGCCACGCTTCTTTGAAGATTAGTTACATGTCTTCGCATTTTTTTTTTACTTTATTTTAGTTTTTGCATTAATAAAATATCAAGTACAATCAATATGTGATCTAATTATCAGTTATTATCAAATATGCATTTCAGAATTCACGTGCATATTCTCATACCACTTTTCATTTGGCATGTCATATATGAACATATAATCTCATTTATCATCATATCACAACTACATATGAACTATATATCACCATGTCTATTTCTTTTCTCATTTCTATCTCGAATCCACTAACTTGTTTTATATCTATTTCTTTTCTCATTTCTATCTCGAATCCAGTGATTCGTTTTATATTTATATTGGCACTTAGGGCTCATTATATCCATATCCATCCAATTTAAGGATAGATAATTTTTTATATTAATGCAGATTCTTTTTACAAATATATATTTGAACAATAAGGTTAAAATTTTCTATTAATACCTGTACTTTGTGAAGTTTTTAATTTAATCCTTGTACTTATGTTTGATCAATTTTAGTCTCTATACTTTTAAAATTGATCATTTAGTCCTGATCCAAACCATAGCAATTAAATCCATTAAGTTAAATTCAAGTACTAGTTTGTATTATTCACACAATTATAAAATTAAACAATTTTCTCCAATTGGATCATTCTAAATTTCTATATTTTTTAAAGTTTAAAATTTCAATCTTAAAACAAACTACAATTGTTAATCCACAAACTAAATTTTGTGAATAATTTGTGGAAATAATAAACTATAATGACATTACACGATAATATTTTTATCGCATCAAATTACGAAAATAACATAATTTCACTTAATGAATTTGATAAAGATTGTTTGATGATGATTGAAATTTTAAAATTTTAAAAAATATAAAAACTAAAAATGACCAAATAAAAATACAGAGATTAAACCCACAATTTTTCTTTAAGTACAAGGAATAATAGCAAAATTTAACAGAACAATAAAATATATTTATTCTCCATATGATCATTTCATAAAATCATTATATGAAGCTTTCCTTGCCTATCCGTATGAGCACTTCACCGGTCATCACACACACAACCAAATGCAATAAAAGACAGCAGCATTTTGAGGATTAGCAAGTGGAAATTCCTAGAACTAAGGTCATTAGTGCTCTCAATATTCAAAAGAAGAAACAAGTCCCTTCAACTTTGAAATCTATTAAGGATAATGAGGCTTCATTTCATTGTCACAAAGTAAACATTTAACAACATAATACAATGACTTACCAACAAATCACACATGAACATTTGAAGGTGGAAAACAAATTAACAATAACAATAATAATGAGATGGAGAGCTGGATTTACAAAAATTCCAATTCTACCCAACAGACTATAGATAGAAAGGACAATTTCCCAGACACTAATACAGCCGGGTCTGCTTGCTCCATTTTTTAACATCAAACCAAACCAAACCAAATGAATGCCCCTCTTTTCCTCTCTGTAGAAAAATGAATATAAATATTACAATAATTTATCTAAGCAAATCTCAAAGTAATAGTAGTAGAAACCGAACCTTTCTCATGTCGAAGCCTGGCTTTGAACCTCCTACATCAGAACATTACTTTCCAGGATCGAACCTTGGGAGATTCAGAAGGGTATTGACACGAGATACTCCTTCAAGGGCTGACCAATCTATTCCTATTTCTGAAGTCATTTCCTCCTCCTTTGAGCAGTCTACATCTAAATCTAAATCTTCATTCCCTCCTGGAACTACTTTGCCACTTCCAACAGTCCCAGACCGGTCCACACTGGTTAAGACATTGATATTATTATCTTTCTCATTCTCATTCTCAACTTGGTCCATTGAAACTGGCTGCACTTTGGCATTAGCATTGGAAACAGAAGTAGATAGGTTGTTTGAGATTGAATCAAAGAATAGGCAAACAACAGCACAATCATCAACTTTTGAAGTTGGGTACTTGTATCTCCAAGCTCTAACTGCTGTCTCAACCAAAGCTCGTGCGGCAGATGTGCGAGCTCGACAAGATGCTACAATATCTACCACTTCTTTGTTTGAAAGAACATCCCAAATCTGCAAAAGTTTGGGGCAAACCTTATTAGAACTAGAGAAAAGGGCTCAAATGCCATTTTTGTTTTGATTCTGAATAAGAATTAAACATGTTGGCTTTATTACCCCATCAGTGGCCAAGATGATAAATTCATCCTTCTCTGACAGGTGCCAATAAGATATTTCAGGCACAGAGATGAGACCAAAATCCTTGAGGCAAAAATCTCCAAAAGCCCTTGCCATGGCAAGGCCAGGTGCATTACTGTTTGGTAGCCAAACTCGGGCAACCTCAGGTTCATCTTTAAGAGCAAAGACACGACCTTTATATTTTCGAATTCTCTCTGCCTCCGCTGTAAAGAAGTAAAAAGGATGATTTAGAATAAGTTTGATGTTGAAAGCATAATGATAGAATAAGAGAATTAAGCAATCAAATAGAACAGGAATTTTTTTTTCTTGTGCATTCTATTTTGGAAGTGCATACCATATAACCAAGTAATTTGAATAGCAGTTTATCTTCCCCAGACTCCTTTATGTTTTTCATTTCAGAAAATCTGCAGAGGTTTTGTTTTTGCAATCAATTTTGTGTTTCCACATTAATCTGGATTTCAATATAATTTGCCATCGATTGGGAAATTGATCCATCTGGTTCTACATAAATTACTACATTGCTCAGAACAAACATGGTTATCATAATTACAAAACCTTTCAACATTTGGTAGACTTGATAATTTCATCAAACCTGTGATGCTCATACACAAATCAATCAGTTTTGAGTGAATGCACCTATTCTATATACACTTGAACTTTCAATTATCTTCTTACCATTGCGCCCAGCATCTCATACTTCCTCAATCAATTCATCTTATTAACCACATTCTATTCTTGTCCCCCATAATTCTAGTCCTTAAAAAACACTTCACACATCTTCTAGAAAATCCTCAAATACAACTAACTTTTAAGCTGCCTCGCCAACAATCGAACATACCTTCCAAGTTTTAAGATATTTCAGCCTCACATTGCCAACCAATTGAACCAAATTGTTTGATGCTCATACAAGTACACAATGTGAAAATGTTACCTAAAATGAGTCAAGTTAAGCGTAATATGTATACATGTGTGTTTATGTATGTATTTGTGTTTGCAAATAATAAGCTTAAGGCATCTAATAAAGTCTAAGTGGTCTAGTTTATCTACAAAACGTTCAATTTTTTTGTTGGCTAATATGCATAATTTCCTTATGGTTGATGTCCGTTGTTGACTACTTAAATATTGTGAAGTAAAGAATTTGATACTATCCTCTTCTTACTACTCTATATCCAATGAAAAAAAAAACAGATCAAATAAAGTAAAATAAAAAGAACTTGAATCATATGGGTTTTTGCATGCCTATAGCTTTAAAATAAAAGGACACAAAATTTAGGGGCCAATCAGCATACAACAGATGCAATGGGCATGAGAAATGGTATGGAGAGCTAAAAAGAATCTTATTAGAAGAGTTGATACACACAAAAAGAACATTTCAAATAGCATTTTATATTCCCTTTAATTATACCTTTTTATCTCCTATATCAACAATAAACAATGAATTTAACGAAAAAACCAAGTGGGTGGTACACTCGGTGCAGCATGTACAATATACCATGAACAATAGAGAAGACAAAACTTGGCATAAAAAGTCTAAAACATCAAAGTTCCTAAAACTGAAGTATTTTTTATTTAACTGTGACAGTTTTAGCCTGAAACTCAGCAATTAAATACAAAGCATGAACGAATTTCACATATGAATGAACTTGGGTTGATTAAAACAGACACACAGACCTGGAAGATTTGGTTTAAGATCAACAGTCAACTGAACTGCAATAAGTGAATTGTCCTTGTCCCTTGTACCTAAAACAGCTCTGGAGTCCCCAACATTTCCAATGACAACATGTGGACCCTATAAAAAGAGCCAAAGGAATTATGTTTGAAATCATATCATAACATAGGTTTTCAGAGCTTTTAAAATTTGCAGCTGTATACCTGCTTCACCAAAGTTACAGCTGTCGTCCCACTGCAGAAACAATCAATATTGGCATGCATTCTAAGATCCCTATCCATTACTTTGAAAGCCTTCAGAAAAGACTCTTTAAGTGTCTGAAAGATCTCTGGGTGCTTTTCTGTTTCCTCGAGATCTACAGATGCCCTAGATTCCTCGTCAGCTGTTAAAAATGAGGTCTCCTCACTGTTCATGCTTCCTGCAGTGTTCAAATTGATCTCTCCGAGAGCATCCTCGCCAGATTTACTAACTTCCCAATGAGCATTCAGTTTTAATGGAAGATGGTCTCTCACTCTCCTTGCTACCATATGACCATAGGGACCATGACCATCAAAAACACCACAGAAAACAGTATCTGTTCTTGAACCAAAATTCTGGGAACAACAGCCATAGACAGTGAGAAATGGAACATGATGTTGCAGAATAACAAAATTCATAAAGTTACTACAAGCATTTAAAACAAGGAGAAATTGGTGATGATAGAGAATATATTAGCATGATGGATTCAAAAACAAGGATATTCGCTCCAAAGATAAAAAGGTTAATGCCTTGGCCTTCTTAACTAACAAATGGCCAACTGTAGAAAAGGGTTAGAAACTGTTTTTCATCATTCCATCTATACGTGTTACCGTCATCGCTGTTTATAGCGGGTTCTAAATAAGAAAAAAAATGTTTGTTTCCACTACTAGGGAGCTACATGGATTATATTGCAACCTGTATTTGTGACCATATTGTAGATAAGCATAGTAACTTTAATGTCTTATTATACAGTTTCCAAACGTAACCTTTTAGGTCTTCCTCTACTTCTCTTGACAATGGAATTCACCATATATTCTGATCCGTCAAGAAAGAAAGATAAATATCCTAAAACAATGAGTTCCAAGGTATGCCAAATACATAGTCCCCGAACACAGACACATTTAGCAAATACAAAGTAGAACAAAAGAAGAGTTTAATTTGCCACCATGGAAACATTATTTCATATTGCCACTAAATGATTGGATAATATCCTAAAGAAACATGAGAAAGTGCAACCAATTAATATGAAGTGTTGTTTTTCCTCTAATAAGACAGCTATGAAGATATGTATGCAAGGAACGTCCATGCATATAAGCTACATAAACAAATAAAAGAAAGAATTAGAAATTAACATTAAACCAATTAAACATTGTAGATAATAAAAAATACCAACAAATAATTCTAAACACTATGGGATGGCAAGCAACCAGAAAAAAGGCAAGGTCCTTCATCCAAGAAATATTAAACTCCTATTATAAGATAAATTGCTTGTTTTCAAAGCTATTCAAGAAAACATCACACATAAAGCCAAATACATAAATGAAAAAATATGAAAAAAATTAAACTAACACGTGTAAAGGTATAAAAGGAGCTAACCTCCCAAACAATCATGGCATCCTGGTTGGTACCTTTCCTGCCTTGTTGAGTAAAGAGTGAAGCAACATCATTAGACCCATTCAAGAACAACCGCCCTGGAATTCTATGCAATGGTTCTTCCTTCCGGTAGTCAAAGGAAGAATTCCGAGACCCTAATACCTTCCTTGAGTTCCTCCTCTTCATATTCGCCAGATGAGGGGACGAAGGTGAACCAGGGCGAGGGCTCCTGCTTTCAGCAGATAAGCAGGACCCCATTCTAAGGGCCCTGATGATGCTTAATATGCACTCCAGACCAGCCAGACAGTTGCAACCCCTATTTTCAGAAGACGGATCCGTCAGAACTTGTTGGGAAAAATCCTTAAAGAAACCTGTTCAGACTTTCCAGCTAATGTGCAGATTATTCCACCAAATAACCTTCAATTTTACAATTCTTTTCACCAAATCTCAAAATTTCTTTCTGAACTCAGAGCCAAAATCCTATTCAATGATTGATAATATCTTGATTTTTTTCTTCAATCCCTTAAAATTCTAAATATTCTCTTAAAGCAACCGTTTTGGTATCGCAGCCAAAAATATATACTACTCAGTTTCCCTTCAAATCATTTGAATAATGAATCTGTATTAAAATAGCTGGGTATCCTTTTCCACTTTCAATCCATTGATCAGATCAATCCACAAATTCAATCCCATAAGCTGCTTACAACAAAAACAAAAAATTCTCAGAATCAACCAAAAAGAAGAAAAATAAAATTTTGTTTCTAAAGCTTTCTAGTGAACTTTTTGATTTATATAACCAAATGGTAAACAGAATGTTAACTCCATTTTTCTTAATCCCAAAGCAAACAAGAAAAAAGGAAGATCAAAAGGCATAAGTATCGAAAAAGGAGATCTATGGCTATATAAATCTAAGGGAAAGCAGAAAATATTGAAACTTTAGTTGTGCATTTAATAATAACACTAAAAAGGTAACACCCTTTTTAATAAACAAAGGCCAACAATTGGAATCCAAAAATTTAAGACAATCAATCCTCACCAGAAACTATCCAAAAGAGAGGAATTCTTTTCAGCAGATCAAAAGAAAACCTGATCAAAGCCAGTCCAGAGGTCAATCAAGATCAACAGAAAAGGGCCCAGCCCAAGACGGAGGTCAAGAATTGGAAACTATTGAATCTGAAAGGTAAGGAAAAAGAAAGGGGCAGTTTCAAGGAGAGCAAGGGGATAGTGAAAATGGGTAGAGAGAGGATTGAGGAGAGAGTAAAGGCAGAAGGAGAGATTCTAGAAAGAGAGAGAAAGAGGAAACATGGGTCGGAACGGGGAAAAGACCATCAGCGAGAAATAACCGCAACCACCAACTACAAATACGCCTTCTTTTATTTTTCTTTGTCAGGGAGAGCTAAGATTTTTAGATATTCTGCCTTTTTTTTTTTCCTTCTTGGAAATCGGTGGTATTTATTTATAGCAATATTTTGAAATAATGACTAAAAATAAATTAGGTAATAAATTTATTTAGAAAATAATATAAAATTTTGAAACGGTAGAGTCGAATATTTTAGGTTAACCCTATTATTCTCGAATCTCATATTGATTTGATGGTTATGATATTTATTGTTTTAAGTATAAATTACGTTGCTGTTAAAATTTAATTTTTCTCTTGTAATTCATTAAAAAAATTTATTATTCTAGATTTTATTTAAAAATAAAAATAAATAAAACTTTAAAAATAATATTTAATGATATTTTTGGTAAATTCATAATTGAGTTTGCATCCAATTAATGAGTGACATCAACTTAATTAACCCTTTAACATATTAACTAAATGTATGATAGGTAAAAAAATTTATGTAATAAATATACTTATTTAAATTTGATATAAAATTAGATATACTTTGATTGTCATGATAAAATTGAAGATTTTATATTTGAAATATTCTCGCATGCTGGATTGATTCATGGAATCAACTTAATCAAAATTTTAATATAAATATAAATAATTAGATAACTTACTTTGTATATATAAAATATTTTAATAATTTCTTAATTAAATTAGAGTTTCTATTGACTCGTGAGTGGTGATACTAATTCAACCTTAAGTATAAATATAAATTTATAATAATATTATCATCTCATAAACCTTCTTTTAGTTAATTACATATCATATAGTCGTATTAGTCTATTCAAAAAAATAACTTAAAAATTTGTAAGGGAAAAATCTTGTGAAGTACAAAGCACAAACCTCTAACACCTAAAATCCTAAATTTTAAATTTTACCACTCTAAAAACAAACCCTAAATTTTTTGATTTTTTTCACAAAAAAAATGTTTCTTTAAGGTTTTAAGAAGATCTAATTGTCTCATTTTGTTATTAGTGAAAATGTTAAGATTTTATAAATTTAAACATTATTTTTTGTGATATTTTGAATAAAAAAAATCAAGTTGTACACGTCCTAACATGATTTAAATTTTTGGAGCCGAATGGATATATTCAAAACCTCTTAAAATGCGTCGGTTTATTTGTTATATCTAAATTATTAATTTTTTGAAGCGATAAAGGAGTTGTTTGTAATTAGATCATATTAAAAGTAAATAATAGTCATTGACATAAACTACCTCCTCCAATTGAATTTATTTTTTTAAAGAAAAAACTTTATTAAATTTAAAATTTAAAATTTAGGAGCACAAAGCTGATACCGAATACTTATCCATAGACTGCCATACTTTTATTGAAGCTCAAAAGGAAGACATTAGGAAGAGTGGTCGGATATTAGAAAATAGTTTTACCTTCCACCCCAAGCTGAAAGACGAAATATACTTTTATTGAAGGGCAAATAAACTGCATCCAACCACAACCACATGCATGAGAGAGAGAGAGAGAGAGAGAAGAGAGAGAGAGAGGGTACAATGCAAGATTTTTGTTTATTGAACCACCATATATTAATATTAATTAATCCATAAATTTTAGCATCTCATATTTTAACAGCCACACCAGGAGTCTTAAGGATCTGGTAACTTTGAGTTGATTGTCTCACCAACAGATAGCTAATAAAAACAAGGAACAAGTACAAGGCTTATCACCATTTCTATAGATTGCTGACCATACTATTATTATTGCCCAGCTTATTCCTCTTCTTCTGCTTCTTCCAGCCAATTCACAAATGGCTCCAGGGCCTTCACAAAGGTTTGCCTGCCATTATTTACGGTATATTTTAAAAGATAATATCTATAAATAACTGGAATAATATGGACGAGGAAAAGAAAATTCAACAGGACAAAGAAACAATAATAAAGCTTGGACTAGAGAATAAGAATGAGCAAAAGGCAGTAACAAATATGGTTATTTAGCAGGTTAATCACACAGATCTAAGCACATGCAGCAGACTCCTAAGCAATATTTATGACCTCAACCAATGAGTTGAATGATATAGAAATTGGACCATCCTTTATTTTCACATAAAAACTAATGAAATAACAAGAAAACTGAACCTTCGCCTTACACAGTGAAACTTCAGTACTCCGATTTATTATTATTATGTTCTGGCAGTCACTCATGTGCAGTGTTGTCAAGGACTTGCATTGATCAGTGCACAAGGTGTAAGGCTTTTTCTACACAAGCAAATTGTTCTTTTCCTTTCTTAGTCAATACTCAAATATTTAAAACTGGGAGTTTTGCGCCATCATTTTTTAGGAGAATTTCAATGATGTGGGTTTTTGCAACAACTGCCTAAAATAAAGAACCTATGCCTCGACACACCAAGTGTGAGCTTCACAGAAAAGATCTTATGCACTTTAATTGTTTGGTGCTAAGGTGTAACACCTAAGTGCATGCCTTATCAACACTACTCAAGTGCTAAGCAGAACAACTGATCTATATTACCCTAATTCTTCATTTCCCTTGAAGTATCTGACACACATTTAGGACACCAATATGGGATACAATCCTTCCAACACATGAAAACCTAAAAAATAATTGAGCATACCTATGTCAAATACACTCCCCTCTTTGACACTCACCACTTAGTTCAAGTAACATAGCTACTAGTGATACATCATATTTCTCAAAGATATTAGAGCACATATGAAATGAATGCATACCTGCCCTTTGGGTTGGTTCCTTTGCGGAACCAATGAAGAATGGTGTCTTCTGCAAGGACATCCTGATCATAGAGAGATCTCACAATCTCGGGAAACAGCTTCATCAATTTTGCATCCTCATAGCATTGCATCTGAACTTTATATATAAGTTCCAGCTCAATGTTTCCACTGGTGCAGAAAGAATTTAACAGCTTGCCCATGTTTTGACCTTTATTACAAGAAGAGGTCATATGTTTATTCTCAAAATGATAACTAATAATTTAGGATAAAATTGACATTATTATCAGAATTACATCAACGTTATTTATGCACCACTACAGGGGGAGTATTAGAATTAATGGGATCAGGGTGGAAATTTGACTGATGTGGGAATGGACAGCAGCTGAAATTATGCTCAGGTCAGACAAATGCATTCATGCAGAACATAAACAAATCATGCAGGCATTTAAAAAAAATAGAATCAAACATGAGAATTCAATGACAAGGTACCATATAAAAATTTTGACATGTGGGAAATTGTCACTGTTAAACTTAAGCTCACGTCAGATACTTAAGCATTAAGAAGTATAGTCATGGTATGGGCAGGTGTCCAAGAACCAATTTTAGCCATCATTTTACTTTAGAATGCATTTCAAAAAGAAAAGTTTACTTTAGAGACTTTACACAACTGCGAACACATGCACTGCATAAAACTCTGCAAAATGATTACTTCTACATTTCACTAATCAATTTGAAACCAGGTAGCCATCCAACTTCCAAATACTTCCAAGATAACATTAAAGACTGTGTTGAATGAGGGATTTGACATAGGAATTTCATTTCTATTAAAGTTTTCAAAATTCCAAAACTAGATTTTACTTATTTAAGCAAAAATAATAGAGAACTTCAAAATTTTGTAAGGAATTTCAGAAAGGGTTTCAATAACTCAAATTCCACCTAAAGAGGAGGTTAATCTTATTTCATTTAATATATATGGTCTCACAATAAAATAAAAATTTTAAACTTCAAAATATCTTTTTAATTCAATTCTAAAAAAAAATTTAAAAATCTAATGATATTTGTATTGCATATTTTTATATTATTTATTTTCAATATCACTATTTTTCTTTTATAATTATTTTTTAACTCATGAAATTTCAATAGCCTAAATTTTTCAAAAAAGAATTATCCAAACAAAATAATCACAAATACCAACATTTAGAAACAATGCATTTTCAAGATATCCAAAATTTTAAAATTCCTCATTGAAACACACCCTAAGAAAGGAACTTCCTCATTGAAACACACCCTAAGAAAGGAACTAAACCATGTAATTTGTTCACCATCATCCCAAATAACCAAAGGACTATTCTGAAGTGATAACCAACAATAGCAGAACGCAAAATGCAATGAACCACAAAAGTGGTGAATATAACGGAAGGCAATAACATATATCAAACCTAAAGTATTCAACTTCAGAATTAGATGTTGAAAAATACAACTAGACATACTATTATTCAAGTAACAACCAACCTGGCATGTGATAAAAGTTCATACTCAACAATCTCATCCACAATTAATTGATCAAATCATGAATACAAGCATCAATTTTCCCCAAACCTTCTTCCTTGTATCGTGTGTTATGACCTATCATGGCTGATGGTTCAGCTCATCAAAGGGAGACTGAAACCTTCCAGCTCATCAAAAGGAGACAAAACCCGTAGGACTTGGTAGTGAAAGACCCAAAACTCTATGGTTTTTGATAGAAATTCTGCTTCGGGTTTATTATTCCATGAGTCCTTAAATAAGGACTAGTCTTATTGCATAGTCTTATTGCATACTATTATTCAAGTAACAACCAACCTGGCATGTGATAAAAGTTCATACTCAACAATCTCATCCACAATTAATTGATCAAATCATGAATACAAGCATCAATTTTCCCCAAACCTTCTTCCTTGTATCGTGTGTTATGACCTATCATGGCTGATGGTTCAGCTCATCAAAGGGAGACTGAAACCTTCCAGCTCATCAAAAGGAGACAAAACCCGTAGGACTTGGTAGTGAAAGACCCAAAACTCTATGGTTTTTGATAGAAATTCTGCTTCGGGTTTATTATTCCATGAGTCCTTTAAATAAGGACTAGTCTTATTGCATAGTTAGGAAACCTACTCTAGAAATAGAAATAAATTAACTGAAATAAAATCCTAATCAGGAAACCTAGGAAAGAAATAAAATCACAATCTAAGCTTTAATTAGAGAATAAATACTAACGGCCTTTCCTAAACATAGATTCACCCATAACAGGCTGGATTCTGAGGAAGTCAACATCCGGGTCTCAAAGCTGAAGCCTGTGAAGAAAACCTTATTTTGTTGTAAACATATCTTTCTTTCCCCACAATTTTTTATACCGACTACATTAGCCCTTCCAAACCTATATAAGTGAAATCAAGTAAAGGACAGAATAAAATAAGCATCACTCACCAAGAAAGTTAACTACATCTACATCTCCACACATGCACATAGATGTTAAAACAAGGAAAAGAAAAAGGACAAAGCAACAGCAGAAAGATTAGATGTATGAGCAGCCCAAGGTTCCTGAACCATCAGTAGGTATTATAATATTACGAAATCTTTATTAGTTGCAAAAGATTCAATCCATTTTACTGTCATCTGCACATAGGTTTCAATTACCACCTCCTTTATGGAACTTTTTCTAAGAACTTTTCCTCCATATTTTCCATGTGGAATAAAAATTTCCCTTTATGCATGATACCAGAGATTATGAACCTATTTACAATAATGCTTGATAGAGGTAGATTTTTCATTAAGTACCAGACATGCATCTGCTGTTGGGGTTTGAATTGGGCCACTAGATTATGGTGTGGCTAAAGGGCATAATCTCCTATAATGCATTGGGCTTCCATCAAGAAGGTTAAATGAGAAATAAATGTTGAGAGATAAATTGTAGTACCTGTCGCAAAGCTGAATTGGCATTCTGCTGCTGGTTCTTTCCGGACCACTGAACAGCATCCATTATTACATCCCACAAAATCCTTATAACCTCAATATCAGGTAATTTAGCATCTTTAACACGTTGTTTGACAGTTTCAATGACTTCAGATATATCAGATTCCTCTACTATCTGTGTTGTCAAAGCAGACTTCATTTCCTTCAATTTTACCTCAAATATTTTTTTCTCATTGTATTCAACCAAGGGTACCAACCCTGCCTTACTGAAATCAACAGAATTAAGCATGACTAAATTTGACAGAGTCAAGAAACATGATATATACAGAAAGTCAGAGCATGGTTCACTTACAAATACAAAGATACAATAAAACCACATACTGTAACATTCAGGGATTTAAATAGCAATCCGATAGCGGAATAGCGGCCGCTATATAGCAGTAGCGGTACCGTCCGAAACCGCTATTGTTGAAAATAGCGGTGTGAAGCGGAATCACACCAATAGCGGTGGATCGCAGCTGCAATTTAACGGGTAACGGCCAATTGCGGCAATAGCAGTCCGCTATTCCCGCTATTGTTCCGTTACGATAAATTAAAAATAATAATTTAATTTAAATTATATGATTTTATCTATTTAATGATTTTAGTTAATATAAAATTCACGACCGCGATACCCGCAGTGACCGCAAATCCGCAATAGCATCCGTTATGTCAGCAACCGCGATAAACGTAACGTGACCGAAAACGCGGCCGCAACCGCAATTGAAAACCCTGGTAACATTGTCGATCATATTTAACAAACTAAGGGTGCATTCAGAGAGCTGGATGATTAACAGATGTGAGAAAAGCATCCTATGCCTGGTTACGAGTGCAATTCAAATGACAGGATTGCAATAAAATGGATCATCATTTCAGCATTGGATAGAATCAGTTGTAAGCAGGAGGATTCAGAGGATAGGTGATTGGTATTTGCAGCTAAAACTAATTCTGCTTTTATTCTCCACTGACAAATTATATAGCTCCTAATGGTGAAAAGTATATGTTCAAGCTTTTAAAACCATAAAACTTCACATTTATATTATATTCATATCAGAAATCAGATATTTACTTATATTTAAATTAAGAAAGGGTAATTTTGGCCAATGAAAAGAAATCCAATCCTACCCTTAATCTTGTATAGATAAAAAACCATCCTAGTCTTAGTCTTGCACATACACAAAACATGGGATAAGATAATATCATTTAATCCTATCCACTGATCTATCTCTTTTCTTATAGATCTATTTCATATTTTGATTATTATACATCCTGGCCATTTTTCTGGACAGCAACACACCCTAGTTCAATTTTTTCAAACTGACAAATCAAATTTTGGTATTAGACATCAACATATATACTTAATCACATGAAACCAACTATGAAGAAAGATTCAACTATATCACGATTATGCATAAATCTTAAGTCAATAGCGCATTTAATATTAGTACTGCTTATCACTGATATTGTCAGAAACAAGCAAATACTTGTTTTGACCAATAAAAACCATGCCCCAAGTTTAATTATATATTAGCAATCTTGCTCTTATGTCTCTAGTTTCTTTCCCTAATTCCACTACTAGGACCAAAGTCAAGTATATAATTTACCAAAATGTCAAACCAATAAAGGTGTAATCCTTTTTAACCAAAACTTCAATCTCTAACTCCAGCATAAATTAGGAAAGCAAATTAGTTCGGTTCTAATAAGACTAAAAAGTTCTTCAATTCCAGACAATGCCTACAAAAAAAATCAGAAAATAGGATATGCATGGAAATTATAAACAACAATCCCTCTCTCTAACCAGATAGCTTACGTAAAATGCTCAGAGAAACCTTCAGCAGATCGCTTTGTGGAGGGGAAAAACTGCAGGAGATCGTCCTCAATTTTCCCTCGCTTCAGAAGAGAAATTAAATCATCAAGGCTATTATCCACCAGATAATCCTTGAAGAAGTCTGTTATGAATGGAAGAACTAGCCCTTTTGCCACGAGATTATCCTTGAGCAATGGCTGGAACACAGTCTCAGGTGGCAACCCTGATAATTTCTGGGAGAAAGCAAGTGCTGTGAAAATTGCAAGCTTCTTCCTTTCATTTTCCTCGAAAAGCTCCAAGGACTGCAAGAGCCTTCGCATAACATTTTCAAGATTCTTTATCAGAAAAGGTCTTCGGCGCAAGATTTTCTGAATGTACATCACAGATGGTAAAATGGCATCACGTTTAGCCTCGCACTCTATGATAGAGTAAGGGTGGCGCTCCCCCTCATCAGGTTTAAGTGTGCCTGGTTGTGTGCGGCCTCCAGCAAAAACAACCTGCAATTGCCATATCCAAATCACTCCAAAGCGGTATAACCAAAATCCACCATGGGAGAAGGGAGGGAGCAAGCAATTAGAACTCCACTGATTTAAAAACTTCAAAATTAAATCAAAATCAGGATTATCTAGTTTTAATATTTTCATTGAAAGAACTTTGGGCCTTTCTTGTGCAAAATTAGTTAATTCTAAGCATGAAAGAAAGAGAAGTTATTATAGATAGGCCAAGTAACCCTATAAGAAAGTTACCCTAACAAAACCCTAATCAAAATCAGGAATTCCTAGTTTTAATATTTTCATTGAAAGAAATTTGGGCCTTTCTTGAACAAAATTAGTTAATTCTAAGCATGAAAAAAAGAGAGAAGCTTATTGTAGATAGGCCAAGTAACCCTGTAAGAAGCCTACTTGTTACCCTGACGAAATTAAATTTGCATGAAAACAAACAAAAACTATAAAAAGGACATCTCTAACGTTCCAGCAGATACGTAAGCTAAAAGTTTGGAGGAACACCATAATCAAGTTCAGGGAAAAAGTGACTTGTCAAGTATTCTTAATATGGTCTTTAACAGTATCAATTTTTACTCAGAAACTTGATGCTGGTGTCAAACCATGAGGTATGCATAGTAGGTAGATCAAGTGTTAGCCTCAACACATCTACCTAGTAACCACCTAACATCCATAATGCCAGAATGGTGAGAGAAATCTCATATCTATTTGTCCGGTAAATCATCATTCATATTGCATGATCTAAAGATCCAATGGAAATAACAGAGAATAACCAAATGCAGTCCTTTAATGGAAGATATCAAAACAATGAATTTCCATACGAAAAGAAGTGTACCTCAAAGAAGGTGTCACCGTATCTTGAGAAGTTAAGATCTGAAGATTCAACGCTCTTGGCAACTTGTTCCTGCAAGACACAAGAAGTTTTTGATTGGGACCAACCAGAAGTCACGAATCATGCTTAAGTCCTAGAGTAAAAAAACGTAAATTGTGCATCATGATAATACCAGGTCACCATCATTATCCAAATAGATCTGGACTACTGCATCAGCAAATGCTGAAGGGTCCAAGGGTGCAGCAATATTCCGTTTGCGGGTCTTAATCCGCGTACCACTGCACAACAGATAAATGATACTTATGCACAAATTAAAAATAGCATCTAAAAAAAATCAGACAGGACCACTATTAAAGTTCTTCCACATGTTAGAATATTACTTTTCTAAAGACAAGCTAGCACATGGTTTGATTTCTGAGAAATAAAATGGGAAAATTTTCAGCGTCAAACCCAAAATAAAAAATAAATGATTTTAAAAAGTTTATATTTTACAGGTACGATAAGCATTCAATAGTTATCAAAACAAATAAAACAGAACCCTAAAGAAATCAAAATTATTAAGGGAAAAAAAAAAGGTGCAGTTTATATATATACACATATATCAAGCATACATGGGATGTCTAGCAAAAAAGTCCAAACTTTCCCTACTTTTAAATCAAATAAAAACTCTAAGAAATGAGGAACTGTAAGAAGGTCATACCACAATTAATTTGGAGTAAAATTCAAAGAATATTCCATTTTTTGAAATTAAAGCATAAAAGTTTCAGAGACAAGGAGATCGAAAAAACTTTGCAGCCAGAAAAAATTAACTTTGGCCTATTACTTAAGAAGTTCATTAAACCTAGCATGTAACTGGCATCGAGTGCTTCATAATACCAAGAATTAGAGACAGCCCAGATTATTATCTTTTATAACTTCAGCACCAATTCCACTAAGAAATCAGGATAAAAAAATTAACTTACCAAGAGTGGGTTTCTCCTTCGAGCTGCAGATATGCAGACCAAGATCAAAGGCGCAAGCATTAAAATCAATTAGTCAGTAATCATATATAACAATTGAAGGTTCTTAAAAAAAAATTGCACAAAAGGTAAATGCCTTCTTAAGCTCAAAAAATATTTATTTTTCCATATTAGTTTACAAAGGTGAAATCTCAAAGGAAAAAAAAAACAGTTTTTGAAGGAAACCCAATATAAGGAAATAAAGATAAAAAAGAAAAAAACTATATCAACAATCACGCAGAAACGAGCTAAAAAAACCTTCCCGGAAAGCACAAATTATTATAAAGAACGGCTCAAGGCAAGAAAATTATTACAAAATAACCTTTTTGCCTTCACAAGAAGAAAAGCCTAAAAAGGAAAAAAGAAACCCCAAGAATTTATGTTTTTTTTCTATTTAATTAACCTATTTAAAGATGATCGGGAATCAAATCAAGAAATTTTCAAACCAAACAAATGGGAAAAAAAAGTAAAAAAAAAACTTTAAAGAAATCCCTAGATAATGAAACATGGATCAAGAAATAGGTAATGGAATTTATTTTTGGCGAAAGAAAAGAATAGATCTAAGTTTAAGAAAGAGGAAAAGTGAGTATCGAGAATGAGATTACCTCATAAACCAAGTCGAAGAAAAGATCAGGGGAGCGGAGAGTCTCTTGGATTTGAGAGATTTTTGAGAGAGAAGAACGAAATCTGACAGAAAAGAAAGAGAGAGGAGTGCACTGCGCTCTCATGGTTTTTAGACAAAGATTTTATAGTCGTAAATAAATAAATAAATAAATAAATAAATAAAATATGATATATCATGTCATATATCAGGTACTTTATCACCTAAGCATTACACACATCATTCATTTATATATCAGGTGGGCTTTTTCCATTAATTTTGTATGTTCTAATTTTTTTTTAGAGAAATTTATTAATTCATTTAATAAGTAATATCATATAGTAAAATTTTTATAAAATAATATTTTTAAGACTCGAGAAAATTATTATTTTATTGAAGTTATTAGATTGTTATCGATCAATTATTATTTTATTAAGTTGTCGATAAATTAATATTTATTAATTTAGAGAATATTTCATATTTTATGCATGATTTTTTTTATCAAAATTTAATATGTATGTAGGTGTAATGTATCAAACTTAATCTTGTAGACATATAGGTGCATGTATCAAAGTTAATTGGTTCATGTAACAAAAAAAGAGTTAATTAATTGGTTCATGTAACAAAAAGAAAAAAGGAGCTTAGTACCAATAAAGGCCCATTTTCGAAATTATTTACAGAAATGAGTCGTTTTGATCCTTTATTTATAGAAAATAAAGCGTTTTAATCATATTTAATAAAATATTACATCATGCACGACTAAAAATCAATAAATGAATATCAATACAATGCAAAAGGGGTAAAAATATCATTTCCAATATTTTTGGAGACTTTTACCAATAGCTGTTGGACAAATATTAGTAGTTGTCAAGTCAGTAAACAATTCAAGAAACAGTGCAGACTTCTACCACTACCTATGACAGTTCTACCAATACAAGTGAGACATCTATCGATACAAGTCATGTTTCTACCGATACTAAAAACTCCAAAGAGCTAAGAAGTCCTACCTTGCATCTTCTACCGATACTAGTACATAGACTACCGATACTCCTGTGAACAAAACTATCGATACCTATTCTACAACTACCGATAAAACTCAATTCAGTAAACAACCTCTCTCTTACCCTGTTATTCTATCGATACATGCATGAGTTCTACCGAAACAAGTATGCAGTATTCAATGAATCATGCATAAACTTAAGTTTATCAACCATTCATTATTTCATAACTTCACAATACAACATGCTAATACATTGTACATGGTTTCAAGACATTTCATACATCTCTTAAAGTATGTATATCACATTAAACTAGAATACAAAATTATGTTCAACATTTAACTAAAATTCACAACAAGTAATTCAATAATCCCATACAAGTAGTACAAAGACAACTTCATCGTAGTATATGTCATATAACCAAGTGATGAAAAACTACCAAACGAGCTCAGTGATAGTGTGACTTCTTGATATGATCTGATCTTCAAGCAGCAAAATAATATACAAAACAACAATAACATCACCGGTAAGCTTCATAGCTTAGTAAGTTCGATGAGTTCATAAATTTACCGAATAACATGTGTGATACAATCTAAAAATCAAACGAGCCAACAGAACTGTACTTTAGTGATCTTTATCCGGTTTCATCCCTGTTGACCCAAAGGTCATTTCTGTTACCAATATACGATGTTGCTCACACTAAGCTGACAAGGACTCGCATCGCATGTGGTACCTCAACCATCGATACGGTATAACTGTTCCCTACGTTGCTGCTCACATTAAGTTGACGAGAATATGCAAGCTAGCATAAATCTCAGCCATCGTAGGGCTTGTAATCCAATCTTGGGTTCTATTCACTTTATAGTGACTCACGATGTTGTAGAGAACCCGAAAAAAATGCAAGATCTCAACTATCGGACCATTTTGAAACTTTGGCACAAGGTTAGGTAATTTTTCTTCCGTCGTTTCCATCTTTTACATCTTCAATTATCGTTTCCCATTTTTCAACAATCGTAAAGAAAGTAGTTATAAGCAATTAAAAGTAAGAATTTAACATTACGAAGTTATCGGACTATATTAAAGTTACGGATAGGCTCTAGGGACTATTCTGCTAATTTTTTTCCTCGATCCATCGCACGGTTGTAATCTAAATCAACAAATCATCCAAATTTCCTTATTAAATCATATAAATAAGTCATTTAATACAATTTAATCCCTTTTTGAGAAGTTTACAAATTTATCTCTAATATTTTCTTTTTATTCAGTTTAGTCCCTAAACACAATACAAGCAAAATAACCTTTCTCATACACAACCAATACCAACCGAATAACCATAAGTTTTCACAAGTCCCTACACTTCAATTATTTCACATCAAGTACCCACAAATTTTACTATTTAACATTTTAGTCCTTAAACCCTAATTTCATCCAAAATCACTTTACAAAAAGATCCAACCCAAACATTAAACATACAAATCCATCAGACTTTTTCAAGAAGAAGCATATTCAACAATGGCAAGTTTCATAACATTTGACAGATTCACAAATTGGTCCTTAGGTTAGATAGATTAAGCTAACACGGACTTAAAAACATAAAAATTACTAAAAACGGGCAATAACAGCTTACTCAAATCAAAGCTCAAGGCTTTGGAATGAAAACCCTAGCTTTCTCCTTGTGTTTGTCGAAGAAGATGAAGTAATTTGAAGAAATTAGGTTATTTTCTTCATTAATTTCTCTTTTATACTTAATGGTAATTTTGTAAATATTTAGACTTCCTTAATTAGCTTAATTAATCTCTTTTAACTTTACTTAATCTTATGCAAAAGTCAACATATACCATAATTATCCACTATTTAACCCCTATTGGTCAATTCGTCCATTTAGTCCCTTTACTTAAACAAAGTCTACTTTCATAACCTCTACGATTTACCATTTTACTTAATTAACTATTTAAACGATAAAATTTCTTAACCAAAATTTAATACGATGATAATGACATCATAAATATTAAATAAATAATATTTATGACTCGACTCATTGGATTTATAGTCTCGAAACCACTATTTCTAACACCACTGAAAATCGGGCTGTTATAACTCTCCCCCTTAGGGAAATTTCGTCCCAAAATTTCTTACCAATAAATAGGTTAGGGCACTGTGACTTCATCGAAGTCTCTTTCCCCCATGTAGCCTCCTCTATCCCGTGCCGATTCCATAATATTTTCACCAACGATACTCTTTTATTTCGTAGCTATTTTACCTCGCAAGCCAATATTCTGATCGGTTCTTCTAAATATGACATATCCGGTTGTGTTTCAACCTCATAGGGTGTAGTCACATGAGAAAGAGCTGACTTGTACTGTATCAGCATCAAAACATGAAATATGTTGTGAATCTTCTCAAGTTCCAGTGGTAAAACCAACTTATAAGCTACAGGACCAACTCTCTCAAGTATCTCACACGGCCCAATAAACCATGGACTCAGCTTGCCCTTTCTACCAAACCATATTACCTTCTTCCAAGGTGAAACTTTAAGGAAAACTCTATCTCCAACGGTAAACGTTATGTCCTTCCTTTTTAGATCTGTGTAGGACTTCTGTTGATCAGACGCTACTTTTAAACAATCACGGATTACCCGAACCTTATCTTCGATCTCGAGTATCTAGTCGATCCCAACCAACTTAGGCTCACCCAGCTTTGACCAATACAAAGGTGTTCTGCATTTTCTACCGTATAGTGCCTCAAACAGTACCATTTTGATACTGGACTGATAGTTGTTATTATAAGCAAACTCTACTAACAGTAGGTATTTCTTCCAACTACCTTCGAATTCAAGTTTACAACATCGTAATATATCCTTCAAAATCTGTGTTACCCGCTCTAACTGACCATCTGTTTGCGGATGATATGCAGTGCTAAAATTTAACCTGGTTTCCAAAGCTTAATGTAGCTTACCCCAAAACCTCAAGGTAAAACATAGATCCCTGTCAAAGATAATAGATACTGGTACCCCGTGCAGTCGTGCGATCTTAGATACATAGAGCTCAGCCAACTTCTCTAGTGAATAATCCACTTGGATAGGGATGAAGTGAGCTGATTTAGTCAATCTGCCAACTACAACCCAGATCGAATCTTTGTTCCTCGGTGTCACTGGTAACCTTCTAACGAATTCCATAGTGACTCTCTTCCATTTCCATTCAGGAAAGATAATCGGTTGTTACAATTCAAACTGTACCTGATACTCAAGTTTTACTTACTGGCACACCAGACATCTAGTCACGAACTTAGAGATTTTCAGTTTCATATTTGGCTACCAATACATCTTCTTCAGGTTGTTGTGCATTTTCACACTCCTTGGACGTATGGAATAAGTACTGCTGTGAGCTTCCGTCAGAATGTCTCATTTCAAATCTGAATGATTTGGAACACATACTCTGCCTCTGAAATACAACATACCATCCGTATCAATTATAAACCCTGTGGTGACATCACTCAGCATTTGCTCTTTCTTAGCTACAAGCTTTGGATCATTTTTTGCAACTCTCGAGTCCGCTGTAGGAATAACGGTCTCGTCCTAAGTTCAGCGGTGATAGAACCACCATTCTCTAACGCCAAATGAACATTCATTGCTCTCAAGGTAAACAATGATTTCCGGCTCAGGGCATCAACAACAACATTAGCCTTTCCCGGATGATAATCAATCACAATATCATAATCTTTTAATAGCTCTAACCTCCCACTGTGTCAACAAATATTTCAAACTTTTATGATCGGTGAATACATGGCATCTCTCGCCATAGAGGTAATGACGGCAGATCTTTAATGCAAAGACTATGACAGCTAGTTCCAGATCATGAGTTGGATAATTCTTTTCGTGTGGCTTCAACTGTCGGGAGGCATAAGCTATTACTTTCCCGAATTGTATCAATACACAACCCAAACCATTTAAAGACGCGTCGTTGTAAACAACAAATTCCTTTCCTGATTCAGGCTGCGTCAATACTGGAGCTTCCGTTAACAATTTCTTAAGCTGATCGAAACTCTGTTGACACTTCTCTGACCAAATAAACTGAATGTTCTTCTATAGTAACTTTGTCAACGACAAAGCTATAATAGAGATATTTTTCACAAATCGACGGTAATAACCTGCTAATCCTAGGAAGCTACGTACCTCATTAACATTCTTCAAAACCTTCCACTCGAAAATAGCTGAAATTTTGCTCGGATCAACTCGTACTCCTTTTGCGGATACTACATGTCCCAAAAATTCAACCTCTCAAAGCCAGAACTCACATTTGCTGAATTTTGTGTACAACTATTTTTCTCGCAAAATCTATAATACCTCTCTCAGATGTTGAGTATGCTCTAACTCCGTTCTGGAATAAATCAGTATGTCATCAATAAATACAACCACAAATCTATTTAACTGAGGCTAAAACACTCATTTTATTAAATCCATAAATGCTGATAGGGTTTTAGTTAACCCAAACGACATTACCAGAAACTCGTAATGTCCACACCCTCACATTTGCTAAATTTTGTGTGCAACTATTTTTCTCGCAAAATCTACAATACCTCTCTCAGATACTGACTATGCTCTAACTCCGTTTTGGAATAAATCAGTATGTCATCGATAAATACAACCACAAATCTATTTAATTGAGGCTAGAACAGTCAGTTTATTAAATCCATAAAAAATGATAGGGTGTTAGTCAACCCGAACGACATTACCAGAAACTCGTAATGTCCATACCTGGTTTTGAATGCTATTTTCGTCACGTCGCAATCTTTCACTCGCATTTGATAGTAACCTGATCGGAGATCTATCTTGGAAAATACAATTGCATCATTCAACTGATCAAATAGCTCGTCAATATAAGGCAACGAGAACTTATTCTTTATTATCACCTTGTTCAACTATCTGTAATCGATACACATTCTCATCGAGCTGTCTTTCTTTTTCACAAACAACACAGGTGCACCCCAAGGTGACACACTCAGTCGTATAAAACCTCTGTCTAACAATTCTTGCAATTGAGCCTTTAATTCTTTTAACTCTGTAGGTGTCATTCTGTATGGTAGAATCGAGACCAGTGTGGAACCAAGCAACAAATCAATGTCAAACTCTACTTCTCTGACCGGTGGCAAACCCGGTATTTCTTCCGAAAATATATCTGTAAACTCATTAATAATTGGTACCTGTTTCAACTCTATCTCTAACTCTCGAGTGTCGAGTATGTATGCTAGGAATGCTTCACAACCCTTACGAACCATTTTCTGCCTGAGCTAGCTGAAATTACTCTTGTTTCACTGTTCAATCTGTCGGACTCAACTGTGATCATTTCATCTATCGGGCATTTCAAATCAATCTTTCTTCGCTTGCAGTTCACTATCGCATCATGCTCGGGTAACAAATCCATACCCAAGATCACATCAAACACAATAAAAGGTAACAACATTGGTTCAGTAGGAAATTCACAACCTTGGACTTTCAGTAGACATTTACGACACACTAAGTTAACAATAACACGATGACCCAACGAGTTGGTGACATATATCAAATTTAGTCGACTCGACCGACAGATTTTTATCAGTTTCTAATGCAGTGCAAATATATGAATGAGTCGACCCTAGGTCAATCAAAGTACACATAATATCATTAAAAAGATAAAATATATCGGTTACAACATTAGAGGCAGTAGCCTCTTCTCTGGCTCTGATGGCATATGTCCGTGCAGGTGCTCGGACTTTAGATTTGGTTACATTACCCCTGTGATCGCCTTGATTCCTGCTTGTACTGCTGCTTTGTCCCAAGCGTTTACCTTTCTGTGGAGTAATAGGGGGTTTTACATTCGATAACAAGCTTCTTTCATCTTTTGGCACTCACTCATATGATACCTTCCACAATGGTCGCATGGTGGATTAGGTGCATTCCGAACTCTAGTTACATTGGCTGCAGGACGATTTTAAAACCCAGACTCTGGTGGTCCTGACCTACTTCTACTAAAAAATCTAGAAGAGACTGCCCTTCGAGTTTTATTTTCCCTGAATTTCTTCGGTGGTGGCATAAAAAATGTTCTGGTGATATTCTTCTTTCCGGACACTCGAAACCTCTTCTCTTTCTGCCTATTATTATTATTATAAATTTCTTTCATCTTTTGAGCTCTATCAGTTAGAACCATAAACAGTCGCAACTCAGAACTGTCCACCATCTTCTTGATCTCGTCATTCAGTCCGTCTTCAAAATGAATACACATTGCCTCGTCTATCGATATAATCTCTTAAGCATACGTACTAAGTTACACAAATTCACGCTATTATTTTACCATTGTTTTGTTTCCCTATCACAATTCTAAAAATTCTTTCTTCTTCTTATCCAAGTACCGTTTGCTAACATATTTCTTTTTAAACTCTGTTTGAAAGAATTCTAGTTAACTTTATTATTAGGCATCACTGCTAGAATCGTCGTCCACCAACTGCAAGCTTCATCCTTCAGTAACGAACCAGCACACCTCAATTAGTCTTCTGAAGGGCAAGCCATCTCGTTCAAAACTCTTAATGTATTTTCTAACTAGTATTCAGCTCTAGAGGGATCGTATTCTACACTTCCTCAGAATTCTTTAGCCCCATACTTTCTAACCCTGTCTGTCTGAATACGGCACTGCTATTCCACTACTGGAGGAGGTAGAGGCATAGTTGGAGGTATTACTAGTCGTGCAACGGGCTGTGTAACAGAGGGTGAAGGAGGTGGTGTCATCGGATTATTTCTCATGAACTCCGAGAACCACTGTCCCATCAACACGAAGAACATGTTTTTTGCTTCGTTTTCTGTCATCGATAATATCGGTGCACCGTGACTAGCCCCGAAATCATTAGTCAAGACATTATTGTTTACCTCGTTAGTTTCCTCACTTTCTAAGTCAGACATCCTATGATTATCTGTAGAAACTGTAATTAGATCAAATCCATCTATATCACACTATCACAAGTTCATATGACATGTACTTCTAAATCATTAAACACAATCAATATAGTCCAAGAAATGGCTAAACCGAAAACTTTAGTACCACTAAATGTAATACCTAAAACTTGTTACCGTCACCAATTAGGGTCCCGAGGGTCTTCCGATCTTCTATTGCAATTTATCTTTCAATTTTTAAATCTTTTTAATCATATTTAATAAAATATTACATCATGCATGGCTAAAAATCATTAAATGAATATCAATACAATGCAAAAGGGGCAAAAATGTCATTTTTATGATTTTTAGAGACTTTTGCCAGTACCTATTAGACAAGTATCGGTAATTGTCAAGTCAGTAAACAGTTCAAGAAATAATGCAGACTTCTATCGCTACCTATGACAGTTCTAACAATACAAGTGAGATATCTAACCATACAAGTTATGCTTCTACCGATACTAAAAACTCCAGAGAGCTAAGAAGTCCTACCCTGCATCTTCTACTGATACAAGCACATAGACTAATGATACTCCTATAAACAGAAATACCGATACCTGTTCTATAACTACCGATACAACTCAAGTCAGTGAATAACCTCTCTCTTACCTTGTACTTCTACCGATACATGCATGAGTTCTACCGAAACAAGTATGCAGAATTCAGTGAATCATGCATAAACTTAAGTTTATAAACCATTCATCATTTCATAACTTCACAATACAACATGCTAATACATTGTACATAGTTTCAAGACATTTCATACATCTCCTAAAGTATGTATATCACATTGAACTAACACACAAAATTATGTTCAACATTTAACTAAAATTCACAACAAGGAATTCAATAATCCCATACAAGTAGTACAGAGACAACTTTATCATAGCACATGCCATATAACCAAGTGATGAAAAACTACCAAACGAGCTCAACGATAGTAACATCACCGATAAGCTTCATAGCTTAGTAAGTTCGATGAGTTCATAAATTTACCGAATAACATGTGTGATACAATCTAAAAATCAAACGAGCCAACAGAACTGTACTTCAGTGTTCTTTATCTGATTTTATACCTGTTGACCCAAAAGTCATTCTATTACTAGTATACGATGCTGCTCACACTAAGCTAACAAGGACTCTCATCACATGCGGTACCTCAACCATCGAAATAGTATAACTGTTCCCTACGATACTGTTTATATTAAGTTGACTAGAATATGCAAACTAGCATAAATCTCAGCCATCGTAAGGCCTGTAATCCAATATTGGATTCTATTCAATTTATAGTGACTCACAATGTTGTAGAGAATCCGCGATGCAAGATCTCAGCCATCGGACCATTTTGAAATTTGGCACAAGGATGGGTAACTCTTCTTCTGTCATTTTCATCTTTCACATCTTCAATTGTCGTTTCTCATTTTTCAACAATCATAAATAAGGCAGTTATAAGCAGTTACAAGTAGGAATTTAACATTACAAACTTACTGGACTAGATCGCGGTCACGGATAGCCTCTAGGGACTATTTTGCTAATTTTTTTTCCTTAATCCGTGGCATGATCATAATCTAAATAAAAAAATCATCCAAGTTTCCTTATTAATTCATATAAATAAGTCATTTAATACTATTTAATCCTTTTCTGAGAAGTTTACAGATTTACCCCTAATATTTGACTTTTATTCAATTTAGTCCCTAAACACAGTACATGCAAAATAACCTTTCTCATACACAACCAATACCAACCGCATAACCATATGTCTTCACAAGTCCCTAAACTTCAATTATTTCAACCAAGTACCCACAAATTTCACTATTTAACATTTTAGTCATTAAACCCTAATTTCATCCAAAATCACTTTACAAAAAGATCTAACCCAAACATCAAACATACAAATCCATCCTTTCTAGAAGAAGCATATTCAACAATGGCAAGTTTCATAACATTTGATAGATTCGCAAATTGGTCCTTAGATTAGATAGATTAAGATAACACAAACTCAAAAATATAAAAATTACTAAAAATGGCAACAATAGCTTACTCAATTCAAAGCTAAAGGGTTTGGAGTGAAAAACCTAGCTTTCTCCTTATGCTTGCCGAAGAAAATGATGTAATTTAAAGAAATTAGGTTATTTTCTTCTTTAATTTCTCTTTTATACTTAATGGTAATTTTGTAAATATATAGACTTCCTTAATTAGCTTAATTAATCTCTTTTAACCTTAATTAATCCTATGAAAAATTCAATATATATATATATATATATATACTATCCACTAGTTAAACCCCATTGGTCAATTCATCCATTTAGTCCCTTTACTTAAACAAAGTCAACTTTCGTAACCTCTACGATTTAGTTCTTTTTACTCAATTAACTATCTAAACGATAAAATTTCTCAACCAAAATTTACTACGATGATAATGACATCATAAATATTAAATAAATAATATTTAAATCGTCGAAGTTATGGTCTCAAAACCACTGCTTTATAACGCCGTTGAAAACGAGATGTTACATCCGTGACATCGAGAATGATATTTTTTTATCGGAGAACACAGCGCGACTGGTTTTAACCAGAACATATAATTGATAGAACTTCGTAATAGAATTACGCACAAAATCTTTAAAACTATGCCAATGAGAGTTTCATTTATTAAGTATCGATTTTATGCTTCGACGGTCCTGTGACATATGACTCATTTGATATCAAATGTGGCTTGTAGACGATGGTGCAAACGCACCTTAATAGTAGATCATCGTATCTTGAGTTATATGTGGAATTTTCAATGTTAGATGAAGCACTTGCGACTTCAACATCAACTACTATTCAAGAGGAATACACGACCCCTACATGACACTCATTTAGTGGGAGGTAGAACGTCGAACCGTCCATTTTTATGGCAGAACGGAATACACAACACTCTGTTAGTGGATGGGACATGCACCTCGGTGGGTTAATGTTCAATGCTAGGAATATATACTAGGCAATGACATAAACTTCTAGTGGTTGGCAATTGACATCTGATTGGGGACGTCCTGAAACGTACACGAAAAGGGATGATGTACTCCTTATGACGTCCACCGACGAGGGGACCTCCAACATGGCAAATATTGATGGGTCAGATGATGAGTCCGATGTGGATCCCCTCGGGAGCCTGTGCCGATGATGTAAAAGTTGCATTATTTTTTGAACTAGAGCTTGTTCCAACTGAACCGAAAGACAGTGAAAGGGGTTCAGATGAAGAACATTCACGATTCACGGCATACTCACCTCCAGCCCACATGCATAGTATCGATCTATCAATAGATGATGTGTTGGAGATTTTAGATATACCACACAAGAGGCGTGGCCACACAAATTCGTCGTTAGATTCGAGTGACTTGGAAGTTAGTTAGGAGTTTTTCCAGTAAGGATGGTTTCCTCGGTGCATTGAATCAATACAACATCAATAACAAGGTTAACTACTACGTGGTCAAATCCAAATCCGAAAAATTTGAGGCCAAGTGTGCAGTGCGAGCGTATACATGTTCATGGAAAAGTTGTATTATTTCATATACTCGTGAGGTTACAGGTGTTTCACAGAATCATCCCAAGCTAGATTCAAAGATAATAGCGACCTTAATATTATCGATGGTGAAAGCAGATCTTAAGACTGTTGTGTTGATCTTAATTACCAATATTCGAAGCCAATTCAATTACACGTTGTGAGACCCAAATTTCATCCGACCCAACAGAAATAAAATAAAACCAAATGGAAATAAAAATTTATTTATTTATGTGTTTAAAGTCCAAATTACAACCTAATTCAAATACAAATTTAACCCAAATTACAAACTTTAACCCAAGTCTAAACTTGGCCCAAAAGGCCTGAAACCTTAACAAAACATCAGAAACCCTAGCTTCCTAAGTCATCTCCAGCGCCGTTCTCCATCCACGTCAGCATCCGCAACATCATCGCCACATCATCGCCATATCAGCCTCGTGACTTTTCGTCTGGTGACCGTTGACTCCTTAGCTCCCGAGACCTTTTCCACTGCCCGAGACCCTTCCTCTGCCCGAAGCCTCCTCGTTTGCCCTTGCACCGAAATGGCAAGAGCACGACTCCCGTCGTCGTCGTTGACTCAAGGATTTTTCCTTCCACGGTGTCTCCTGTAAACAGAGAAACAGAGAATAGAAATAGGGGCAAAAGAATAGTGTTTTTGTAATTTATTTTGGCTATAAAAGCCATCATTGAAGTTGTAACGAAAAAAATACACACAATATCAATATAATCAGAGTTTTCACAGAAAGAAGGGATTTTCGAACAACAAATCAGAGCAAAATCAAGGTAAAAATACATACATGCATATTTGGTTCTCAAAACTTGAAAATATAAAATATATAGTAATAAAAAAAAGATTCTTTTACCTTTTCTTCCACGATCGCCTTCATCATCGTTGAAAGAGAACTTGCCCTTCCAAAACGGAGGCTTTCCGAACAACCCATGTTCGAAGGAAGTCTCTCGTTCAAAGAAAAATAAAATATTTTCCCTTTGAAATCCTAAAAACCAAAACTCTTAAGAGTTTTAAA
Source organism: Gossypioides kirkii (assembly GCA_005610355.1). Taxonomy (NCBI): domain Eukaryota; kingdom Viridiplantae; phylum Streptophyta; class Magnoliopsida; order Malvales; family Malvaceae; genus Gossypioides; species Gossypioides kirkii. The sequence continues at coordinate 30,502,715 of CP032248.1, forward strand.
CAAAAGGGATAGAGTAGATCTAGGGATTTTTTTTAAAACCAAAAATATAAAAGAAATTGATTTAAAGCAAAAAATAGTTCCGGATTCATTTAAAAAAAAGCAAAAAATATTTTACATACCTTTGCTTTATTTATTATGTTTCTTATAAATCATGCTTCAAGCAATTTATTTTTATTCTTTTAACTACTTTTACTCTATTAATCTAAAAATTAAGTGCATATTTATCCAAATATTTTTGGTAAAATAGTTTAGCTGAATTGTGTGTTTTGAAAGTACATAAATTATTCTTTTAGGGCAATGTTCTTTATTTTAGGAATTCGAAAAATAGTGCCATAACGTGTTGGGTGCGATTTTTCTTCAAACCTAAAAATCGAACATCTTACTTCAAAATAAAAAATTGCTAAAGCATTTTTCAACAAATATTAAAAAAACATATAAATTGTTTAAAAATAAAGGCAATGCTCATTTATTTTAAGAACACAAGAGATTGTGCCCTAACGTGATGGGTATGATTTCTTCTTTGAACCTAAAATAATCGAATATCCTATTTAAAACCAATAGTTGCTCGATATTTCGTTATTTTAGGGGATTCAAAAATTGTGCCCTAACGTGTTGGGTATGATTTCGCTTTGAACTTAAATGATTGAATATCCTATTTAATGTCTAATTCATATATTTATGGATCACATCTTGAATTTCTACTCGAATTTTAAATTTTCAACGATTAAGACCATAGAATAATCGATTAGGTACCAATTTTGGGCGTGTAAGGGTGCTAATCCTTCCTTACCCATAACCGACTCCCGAACCTACTTTTTGGATTTCGAAGACCAAATTGTTTTCTAAAATAAAATTAAATGTTTTAGGTGATCCAATCACACTGAATTAAAAGATTGGTGGCGACTCCCATTTTCAATTCTAAAATATTTTCAAAACTTGTTTGTTTTAAAAAAATGGTTTCGACATGCGTCTTCTTACCGCAAGGTTTGGATAGCTAAGTTGAAGGTGTTGGAGAATATGCACATTGGATGGGACACTTCATACAATGAGGTGTAGCAATGGTGTCAGGTAGTGGAGAGGTACGTCTCAGGTTGCATAACAGACCTTGAAACGGGTCATGCATGCTATAACGATTGCTTGCTCCGTGGATGCTGAGTGTTCAAGCCTCTGTTTTGGAGCTTCAAGTAATGTCGTGATGCATTTTAATACTACAAGCCATTGGTACAAATTGACAGTACCTTTATGTGTTGTAGATATACCTATCGACTGTTGTTGGTTATGGCATAGGATGGTGATTAGAGGATTCTTTCAATTACGTTTGCAATAACACCAGAGGAGTTAGGTGACAACTGAGGATTCTTTCTTTCTAGGTTGAGGAGGCATGTCTGCCCCTAACCTAACATCTAAGTCATCTCGGATCAAAGCCCTAAAATACTAGCCGTAATTGAATGAGATGCAAGCCTCCAAGATCACATACACTATCGGTATTGTCTATGGCACATTGTGTCTAACTATTACAGGTAAATATTGGTCTACCACTTAGCGACGAAAAGTGACCAACATGGGTATTTAATCGCTACCAATATTTATTGGTTTGTAAAATTGCATTTGTTCTGAATATATTTTTGGCATGTAATCGTCGCTATCCACTTATATTGACATGATACAAGATCAATAAAGACCGTTTTCATGAGATGTTGACGATTTTACGGTCAATTAACGATGAAGGCACAACATACCTCTTTAACATACCTTTCAATCAATGGACACAATCATACGATGACGGCTTATGATATGGCCAGATGACCTCAAACCTAGCGAAATACATCAAGTTCGTTCTAAAAGGAACACATCATTTGTCGATAACCTCGATTATGAAAGAGACATACTTCCGTTTAACAACACTGTTCCCAAAGCAAGCAACGAGTTATAAAGGCCAAATGCAAGGAGGCCGTGTATGGTGTTGGAACCTACTGTAAGAAATTAATAAGGCTAAGGCACGAGCCAACTCAACGGACATAGTGTGTTACGATCGCGACAACCTATGGCTTCGGGTGACGGAGTTTGACAGGTCGAACTAAGGTATTGCTCGTGGACAATATCGTGTACACCTCAAAAATAGGACTTCTAACTGAAGGAGGTTTGATGCATTTCATTATCCATGCACTCATGTAATTGCAGCTTATCAGAATCTCTGTTTGGATCCCATGAGTTATGTCGACGAAGTGTACAAATTAGAATACATGTACAAAGTGTGGAGACACAAATTCCTACCAGTATAAGATGAACGTAAGTGACCATCTCCGTTTAATTTGTTACCGGATAGAGAATTGCGTTGCAAACCAAAAGGTCGATCATTCTCGACTTGAATATGTGATAATATGCATATATAAGAAAGAACGAGCCAACAAAAGTTATGTGGATGTTGTAGGAACCCAGGTCATACAATGTCGTTATGTCCACATTGAAATTAATAAGCTATTGTTAAACCTAAGTAAACATTTGATGAAATGTCACATCGAAAGAAAATATTCAGTGAAGGGGGTTGTAACAGTTCAAATAGTAATAATAAAATTTTCAAACTTTAGAATTGAGTTCTCAATTAAATGAAACAATATAAAAATAATGTGTTAAAAAATATTAAAAAGAGCTTCTTTTTCACGAATAATACGGGCGCACCCCTCGGTGACACACTAGGTCGTATGAACCCTCTATCTAACAATTCTTGCAGTTGAGCTTTCAATTCTTTCAATTCGGTCGGTGCTATTCTGTACGGTGGAATAGAGATCGGAGCTGTACTAGGTAGTAAATCAATACCTAACTCTACCTCTCTGACTGGCGATAAACTCAATAGTTCTTCTGAAAACACATCTATATACTCTTGAACAATTGGTACCTAATCCAATTCTGTTCTCGAGCCCCGAGTATCAAGTATGTATGCCAGAAATGCTTTACAGCCTCTATGAATCATCTTCTGTGCTAAAATAGCCGAAATTACTCTGGTTTCACGTTCAATCTACCAAACTCTACTATGATTACCTCACTGTCGAACATTTCAAACTGATCTGTCTTTTGCTTGCAATTACTATCGCATCATGTTTAGATAATCAGTCCATACTAAGATCACATCAAACTCGACGAAGGGCAATAAACATTAGATCAGCAGAAAATTCACAGCCCTAAACTTTCAGTGGACGTTTACGACATTACAAGTTAACAATGACACTATGACCAAAGGGTTTGTGACTTCTACATCAAATTCAGTAGATTCAACGACTAATTTTTATCAGTGGCTAAAGCAGTGCAAATATATGAATGAGTTGACCCTGGTCAATCAAAGCACATACAATATCATTAAAAAGATAAAATATACCAGTCACCATATCAGGAGCGACCGCATCTTTTTTAGCTCGAATGGCATAAGTACGTGAAAGTGCTTGAGCTTCTGACCTACTCCCAATGTCTCTATGTTCATTTCGATTTCCATCTGCACCGTTACTCTGCCCCGGCGTCTGCCTTTCTACAATGTAACCGAAGGGTTAACACTTCGATCTCCCTTTGCTTCCGAGTTCATTGGATAATTTCGCATGAAGTGGCCGATATTTCAACATTTCAAACAGGCTCCTTTAACTAACTGACATTCGTCCAAATGGATTTTTTTACTATGCTCGCATACCGGTGTGGCACATTGCAAACACTAGCCACACTATCAGCCGATCGATTTTGAAATCTAGATTCTAGTGGTCCTGATCGGCTTCTTCTTAGAAAACCAGAAGAGACTGCTCCTCGGACTTCACTGTCTTTGAATTTCTTCGAGGGTGGCATTGAAAAGGTTCGGGTGGGATTTTTCTTCCGAAAATATCGAATCTCTTTTCTCTCTATCTTTTCTGGTTGTATACTTCTTCCATTTTTTGTTCTCTATCTGTCAAAATGACAAATGGTCAAATTTTTGAACCACCCAACATTATCTTTATCTCATCATTCAAACCGTCTTCAAAACGGATGTACATAGCCTTATCAGTGGGTACAATCTCCCGTGCATACTTACTAAGAAATACAAACTCTCGTTCGTATTCTACTACAGTCTTTTTTCCCTATCTCAACTCCAGAAATTCTTTCTTCTTATTATCCAGATATCTCTTACTGATATACTTCTTTTTAAACTCTATCTGGAAAAATTCCCAAGTAACTTCGTTTTTTAGTATCACTGCTACGATCATTGCCCACCAATTATAAGTTTCATCTTTTAACAACGAAACAGCACACCTCACAAAATCTTTGGGCGGACAAGCCATCTTATTTAGCACACTCAGAGTGTTTTCTAACCAATACTCGGCCCTGGACGAATCATCCTCAACATTTCCATGAAATTCTTTTGCCCTGTATTTCCTTACTCTATCTGTTGGAATATGATGCCTCTGTTCAATTACCGAGGAGGGTGAAGGCATTACAGAAGGTGTTGTAGGTTAGGCAGCAGGCTGTGTAACTTAAGGTGGAGGAGGTGACGTTATTAGGTTATTCTGCATAAATTCTGAGAACCACTGTCCCATTAAGCCGAAGAAGAACATGTTTTTAGCTTCGCTTTCTGTCATTGGTATAATAAGGACCCATGACTAGCCCCGGAATGATTTGTTATGTAATTCTTGTTTACTTCGTTAGTCTCCTTTCTTTCTGATTCAGGCATTTTTATTTTTATCTGCCAAAACTATTGTTAGATCGGATTCATCTGTATCACACAATCACTGCCTAAGAAATGGCTAAATCGAAAGCTCTGATACCATTAAATGTAACACCAACTCCCAAACACCATTGTCGGTTAGGATTTCGGTGTTTCTATTCATTTAACTCTGTTCATCATTTAGAACATCAAATTATTTAATCTTTGTTTAACACAAAATTCACCTGTCATATTTTGGATCAATATTTAGTCATAACACAATTTCATCAAGGGTAAAAATGGTATTTTCAACATTTTAGGGGACTATTGATACTTGATGGTCAAGTATTGGTAATAGTCAATTCAATGAATAAATTAGAACTGTACAGATTTCTACTGGTACCTCTGCTAGTTCTACCTATACAAGTATGATTTCTACTAATACCAAAAACTCCAGATAGCAAAAATCCTCACCCTGCAACTTCTATTGATATAAGCACACGTACTACCGATACATCAGAATTATAAACTATCGATACTTGTAATTCAACTACCGATACAACCCAAGTCAGAGAACAACCTCTCTCCTTTTGGGAAAATTATAGTTTTACCCTTACTAGTTTCCTTTTATTCAATCTAGTCCTTTCAACACAAAACATGCAAAATAATCATTTCCTCCCACAACTAACCATAGCCGAATTTCTTGGGTGTCCATTCAACCCATTCACACATTTATTTTCACAATAATACATGTAATTTCACCATTTTCACATTTTAGTCCTTAAACCCTAATTTCTTCAAAAATCACTTTACAAAAAGATTTAACCCAAGTATCAAACATTCAAATACATCAAAAGCTTTTAAGAACAAGTAACTTCAAAAATGACAAGTTTTCTAACATTTGACAGATTCACAAATTAGTCCTTGCATAAGCTAGAATAAGTTAATACGGACTCAAAAACATAAAAATTACTAAAAACGAGCATCATTTACTTACTCAAATTAAAACTTCAATATTGTATAAAAAACCCTAAATTCCTTTCTCTTGTCCGTGTGAAAAAGATGAAAAGAAGGAAAATATGTTTTCTTTCTTCTTTTAATTTTATATATATTAATGGCAAACTTGTAGTTTTCTTAACTTTCATCATTAGGCTTAATTAATCCTTTTTCTTTAACTTAATTAATACACTATTTTCACTTAAATATCATATCATTCCACTAACTAAATCTCTCTTGGCTAATTTGTTTATTTAATCCTTCTAATTACAAAATTATACTTTTGCACCTTTTACGATTTAATCCTTCTATTCAGTTAACTGTTTAATCTATGAAATTTTCAAATCATAATTTCATACGATGCATATATCACCAAAAATATTTAAAATAAATAAATTTTATGACTCGACTCGTCGAAGCTGTGGTCTCGAAACCACTATTTTCGATACCATTGAAAACTAGGCTATTACAGTAACACTCTATCCGCCTGGTGTCTCTCGATAGTAGGGTAGTTGACCAATGGGACCCTAATGTGCTAGAGGTTCAGATTCCATAGGAATTCCTCCGAAATTACTGCCCGAATTTCCAAATCCTCGTATGGTGTCCATTCAAACTATATGAACGTGATAAAAATATTAGTTATAACATAATACTAAATACTAAATACAAAATCAACTATGTTATGCATATTAGTTTAAAATTAAATAAATACTTATATGTGCTTCCGATCGTTGGTCTAATAGAAGTCGTAAATCTTCAAGAGCGGTAGGTGTTCCCTCGTAACTCGTCGAATGGTTCCACTTATTTAAATAAAATTTTATGCTAAAATTTATTTTAAATCTATTTAATAATTTTAAAATCTGATATAAAATTTACCTTATTATAAGTGGGAATGTATACGTCTGGTTCACTCAAGGACATAAAAATGGAAAGCGAAACTGAGCCCATGATTGTTGATAACTCTTGAAAAGAGTTATATTGTACGCATTCTTAACCTTGGGAAAGCGCTTGAACTTAGGTGAAATTAGGCATTCTAGGATCGATTTTATTATTTTTCATGCATTCATGCATAAAAGCTTGGTTGGACATTTTATTTCATTTTTACTCTAAGTTTGGAAGGAAAGGTACGGTGGTAGGATATGGTGCAAGAGCAGACGCAGGAGCAGATGAAGGAAAAGGAAAGGCAACAAGGATGCAGGACTATGCCGTGGCATGTTTTTATGTCATGGTAATCCTGGGGGTGTGGTTTGTCACAACGATGGAATGGAGAATGACTCAGTAGCTTTTAGAAAAGGACAACTGGACAAGGATGAGCTGGGAGAATGCACTAGAACACACGCTAAAAGTGTGAATCTGCCAGAGCTCTTCTAGAAGCAGTACGGACGCTGAGTTATCCAAGCAGGTACCGGCCTGCCTCTCTTCTATAAATACTCGTGAGGAAGATGATGAAAGGTGTGACTAGTAGAGGGGAAAAATCGAAGTGAATTGAGGCACATCACACAAGACCAATGCGCAAATCACGAGTGGATTTCCGAGGCAAGGGGGTATGAAGCTAAAGACTCCATTAAAGGACTAAGCATGAGGAAGACGATGCTCTACCCTTCAAATCTAAGCTCGAGCGCTAATGACGGAGGAAGCTGGTGATAGCAGCTCCTATTTTATTCCTGGTTTCCTTAGTTTATTTTCAGTTGGGTTTGTCGAGATGATTTAAGAATGATTTAATTCTAAATTTATTTGGATGATTTTTATTATATTTTAATAAATGGTTAATATGATATTTTACTGTTTATTCAAGTGGACTTTTCATACTGCACTTCTTATTAATGCAATGGAATTTGAATGTTTGTGATCACCGCTATAAGAATTGTGTGAAAGAGCAGTATAAGTATTTAAGGTTTGCCATGGCATTTTAGGATATAAGAATATACTCCAAATCTATTCGAGCTTCTTATTCATAAACTGTCTCCCCCTGATATCTTACCAACACTTCCACCACCGTTCAATTCTTCCCATTTACTGATTACCAATTATTTTCTTGCACTTTAAATTCTTGCAATTTACTTTCTCGTACTTTAAATTTATGCATTTACTTTTCTTGCACCAAAACAACCAACTATTTTATCTTTAATTTCCGGCACTTATAAATATATTTTAAGTAATCTTATTATTTTAGTATAAATTCAATTATCATATTTAGTTTATTTTTACTCTTTATATTTTAGTTATTTTGCTTATTCTTATTCTTTATAATTTTTAATACGTTTTATTATTATCATTACTTATTATATTTTTATTCTTTATTATTTTTTATGTATTATATTTTATACTTATTATATTTTTATTCTTTATATATTTATACACTTATTTTATTTCTATTCCTTATATAAATCTAATACTTTTTATATTTTTTTATTCCTTTACTTTGTCATAGCATAGTATTTACAAACTTTTGCATTGACATAATTTTAGAGCCATGACATTAATATACACTGACTTTATCATGACATTCTTTTGTCCTGACAATAACTGAATTAAATCACATTAATAAGTTTCGATCCCTGTGGAGAACGATAACTCACTTATCACTTTATTACTTGAATGGCGTACACATACAATACAACCGTAACAATTGTAGCAGTGAGAGGCAACCACCGATTTTGTTTTTTTTAGTTTCGTCGCCCGACACATCTCTCGATACAATGTCACCAGCACGACAGACCCTCAACTCAGTTCGCAAGCTGCTCTAAAATTGATTTGTTTCAGCAGCCACATTAGATGTAAGAGGTTTCGTGACTTGTCTGACATCAGATAGGCTCCGATAATCCGAAGTATGTATGCCCGAGCGTATCATTCTCTTTGTACTACAGTCGAATCATCCGACAGCTCTAGGAATGTCTCTCATAACTAGGTCATTTTGATTCGACCTCCGTAAATATTATTCGAAACCGCACCCAAAATATCGTAACATATAGGTCCCCAATAAGCAGATTGAGCGGACCCGGTGAGTACGAATCCATCCACCGATAACCTCAATTGTAACTGCACGTCTTCCAAAGTGATAGTCCACCCCCGTATGGAAGATGAAATGTGTGTGTCTCGGGTCTCCACCTCTCCACAAACGCGATGATGAGTTTTGGGTCCAACTTGCACCCCCGACCTATAATGGCCACATGCCAAAAATCAACTTCCCTAAAGTAATTTTCAATCAGTGGTGATGGAGAACCGGGTAGATTATGAATAAAACATTGTAAAACTCGATCTATTGGCTATTCATATAAAAAATATAAAAAATATTAATTAAATTATAAAATTGAAATAAAAATTAAAAAATATTTAAAAAATGAAATTAATTCTTACCATTTGCATTTGATCGATGGAGATATGTTTATGATCAAGACAGATTAAATGGTTGACCATTGCTAACACGACCAAATTTCTTAAAAATACTAATAACAAAATAAAAAATATATAATTCAGAAAAATAAAATTTAGAGAGCTTTGAGAGATTTTTGAGAATTTAGTGAGAAATTTTAGAGAATTATAGAAGAAATTAGAATTTTATGTGAAAAAATAGGTTGGGGAGTTTATAGTTTCATTTTTGGTTACCATTGGAGGCCCAACGATCAAATTTTAAAATGTACGTTGGGAAGGTGACCGTTGAGGGAAAACACAGGGTAAAACGTGTTTGCGTAAGCGCTCTTTAGTAAAGCACATCCACGTTAGCGCGTTTTACCTTATGACATGAGAAAAAAACACCGAGTTGGAAACGTTTTCCTGAATTCCCCTTGAAAACGGCACCAGCTCAGCACGTTTTGGTAAAAACGGTCCATTCCCATTATTATGGACCAAAACGACCCATTTCTGTAAATAATATTGGAAATGGGCCTTTATTGGTACTAAACCCAGAAAAAAGAATTAATTTATATTTAATGAATTATTGTTTTATATTTTCATTGGGCCCTTAAGGATTTTTTCTAAAAATTATTATCTTATGCATTTAACGAAGTTGTTATTATCCCCTTGGCCCAAGTCGGGACCAAAAAAATTATTATTTAACTGAGATTATTAATTTATTGAATATTCATTTATCAAGGTTTTACTATACATTTCAGGGAAAAATATAACAAACACCCGTTGTACGCGCTAAAGGACAAGCTTCATCAACACAACAAAAGCTTCAACTTCAGCATCAATAGAACATTATGACAAGTTGACAATCAGCTCTGTCACAACTCAAGCACTATATATCAAGAGTAATTGCAAGCACTTAATGCAATAAGGAAATCAACCTCGAATGGTCCAAAGTGGCGGGCATAAATCGACAAAAGAACCAAGCATCCATCAAACTAGAGTGACAAAACCAACCCTAAAATTACGCACAAAAGCAAGACTACATGCATAAGTAAGACTAAAAAGATAGACAAAAACTTTTAAAAGTGAAGACTTATTAAACAATGAAAAAATAAATAAAAAAATGTTATTCATTAAATAATAATAAATTTGAGACGAAGTCAGAAATTTTTTTTAGAGAGTCGAAATTAAATTGTAATTTTTACGATAGTAAAAATACAATTTCACCATTTTAATAACCTATATCTTTATAATTTTTAAAAGATTAAATCAAACTTTTATAATTTTTAAGGGCCAAAGTGCAATTTTATCTTTACTAATTTTAATTTTAAAATTTTTTTAAGGATCTAAATGAAAAAAATTTTATTTTAGGGGGGTTGAATTGCCCCTGTATATTGTTAATTTAATCATTATTATTTTTTAAGTTAAATTTTGTTTTTAAAAAGAATAAAATTTTTTAATGGAAATGTTAATTAAAATATTAACTTTTTAGCGATATTGGAATGGCAACTCCGTGGGAGCTCACTTCTACTTCATTCGTATAAACTACACCAACAAATAATTTATAATTATAAAAATATACAAAAATGAAAATTCAAGATTCAAACAATTATAAAAAGTTCATAAAAAATCAAAATATAGCATGAATGTTATGTGGATTCTCATATAGGTTGCCATGTTTCAAAATTTAATGTTTTAGTCAATATTTCATTAAAAAAATAAGTCAACTTTTTTGAAAGATTGATGTCAAATTCTACTCTTTTTAAAATATCGAGGGTCAAATTTAGCTAGAAACAAATAAGGATCAAATTTGAGAAAATATGTAAACGTTAAGAGCTAAATTTATTGTTACGCCTATCTATTATTATGTGTTTGGCTTAATACCTTTTTTAGCCTTTGTACTATAACTAAATTATCACTTTGGTCTCCATATTATTTTTTTCTCAATTTGGCCCATGTACTTTTCATTCTATAATCCTCGTTGCCCAAACCGAAATTTCTTTTAAAAAAATTAAGGTAACGGATGAGACACTATCGCATAAAAAAAGTAAAGAAATATTTTAAATACATTAGAAAAAAAAATCATAAACCTCAAAAAGTCTTAAAAATTAGAAATTCTAAAAAAAAATAAATCTATTGTTGAAATTTATATAAAAAAATTAATTACAAGTATGTGAAACTTCAAAAGTTTTAAAAATTTTCAAAAAAATTTAAAAATTGTTAGTTTGGAATTTTAGATTTTTTTTAGAAAATCTTAAATTTTATGAAAATTTTTAAGAATTTTAGGGTATTTTTGAAGATTTTAGGGATTTTTGAAGTTTTTATGATTGATTTATATTTTCTAAGAGGTTTTGAGTTTTTTAGTAAAAAGATGCTGTCAATTTATTAAAATTTTCATAAAATTCTAAGATTTTTTAGAAAACTTGAAATTCCGAACGACCATTTTTTTAGTTTTTTGAAAATTTTAAATATTTTTGAAGATTTGCACACTTATGATTTTAAAAATATTTTTATAATTAAAAAATTAATTATGAATTTTTTAATTTCCTAATATATAAGATTTTGAGGGGTTTCTATTAGGAAATTTCGTTTTAGAAATTAATTTTGTTGCAGAGTGAAAATTATTTTTTTTTTTAAATCGAACAGTTGTGTTATTTACAACAATAAACCCTAGCTAAATTAGTACTTATGTTTTGAGTTGGGTTGTCTAAAACGTTTCTCAACTTTTGATTAAAATGATCTTTTTCGTTAACTTCAAACGTTCGTATACTTGGAGTGTGCACTCTAATTTCAAAAATTTATTGCATAAAGTGAAAACTTTATTAATATTTAGTGAAATATTAATTTTATCTCAAAGGCTAAAAATTGAAAGAACGAGCTTTCTAAAAATATAGAATTTTTTTTTAGAAACAAAATCATACAAAATTTTAACAAGATATCAATGCTTAAGTGGTGTGTATTTGACATAATTAATACTCTATATATAGAGGAAAATACAAGAGTATCAGTCGAATAAGGGTTAAATAAATAATATTATTTTAATAAATAAAAAAAAACCAAATATTGGGCAATGACAATCCCTTGTGGGAACTAGGTTGTCGCCCATTGCTACTCAGATAGGTCCTAGGCTCTCTCTCCCATATTAGGTATTACTTATATATGTTATCTGATCTTTAAATCAATTCATATAATTATAATCAACTTAATAATTATTTTTTTTTTTTAAAAATATTATTTATTTAATTTCCTAAATAAATTTTTTCATCAACCTAATTTTAATTTCATTAAAATAATCATAACATTATTGTACTAAAATCTACGAGTAAATAAATTTAATTAACTTGTTCATTAAAAATTGTAATAACTAATTAATTTAATTTTCACTTCGAACTTCAATTACTTAATTACAATTAATAAATAATAATTCAAATAAATTAATTTAATCTCCAAGATATCTATTACATGTAGCAAGAAAATTCATTTACTGTAGAGAGTGATACATACGATTTATTTTTCTAATTTGTTATTTTGATTTGTTTGTATAGATTCAATTGCAAATCATTATCAAGTAATATCCTTGTCATGGAATCATTCCACTAAAGTACCATGAGTAAACTCCCCTTATTATATACCACTACGAAAGTTACCTATTACATGTTCATCCAATGACTTTGCCAATTTTTACAGTTCGAGGAAACGAAAGATCTTAGAGATAAGAGTCTATTGTTGTGAATCAGAAATGAGACAAGTGTGACAGCTGAAGCAGTTGAAGATGTACATATTTATTTTGATAATTTTAAGAAGATTATTTCAAAAAACGTTTTTTATGTACCAAGTTTCAAAAGAAACTTAATTTCTCTTGCATGTTTATTTAAAGACAGTTTGACCATGACTTTTAATAATAGTATTGCAATATTTAGAAATCGTAATAGATGAATGTCAAAAAATCTCTATTTTATCAAGTCAAATATCTACTCACTGCTTGAAATTGAAATTATGAATAAAAGGCTTAAAACTTCTTACTCTAATAAGACGTACCTTTGGTGTTTGAGACTTAGTCACATTAACCAAGAAAGAATTATTAAGTTTGTGAAAGATGACACTTTAAATTTGCTTAAAAATTTGATCTTCCACAATAAGATGACTAAGTGCTCTTTTAATTCAAAAAATAATAATTAACATCTTCAATGCCAATGATACTAATTGACATCTAACACTTAAGACCTTAAAAGCATAAGGATGCTTGACACCTTACTAACCCATTTCTATGAAACAGAAGAATCAACTTTTTTTTTTACCCTAAAAATATATCAACCTTTGTTGGAACAATAAGATAAATGCTAAAATGCATCCCCAATCTGTTCTAATTGATTCACGTAATCTGTTATGTACCAATCAAGTTCCATTCAACCATGAAAGTATGTAGAACCAAGCAAAGCCAAAAAAGTTGATTAAGCCTTTGACCTATCACTATATTGTGGCCAAATTATCAAATAGAGCTTGGATTATTTGATACAAATGATGACCTTAAATTGTCTGTTTTTATTTTTCTTGTTTATCTCCTAATAGTTTATAAGCTCATACAAAAATGATGATGCAAAATACAAAGCTATAGATAAAGGAGTAATGTTGCAAGGAAATGCAGGTAACCTCAGAACTGCTAATTTTATTTCTGAAGTAGACTTCAGATACTCTAACATCTGTGAAGCATGTTATTTCATATATAAATTCCTCAATGTCATTTATTAACAAATATTGAGATTTTGCACTAAACATTTCTTGGCTAAATTAGTTATATATGCCATTTTTTTCTTTAATTGGCCAAATAGCCCGTCTTTTTTTTAAGATTTAGGGAAATAATTTAATTTTGAAAAGCATGAAAAACGCGTCCAGTTGGGCGTGTTTTCTACACAGTTGGAAGAAACAGTTGGAAGAAAAGCTTGTCCAACTGGGCGAGCTTTCCACACAATTGGTAGAAAACTGTGTCTCCCTAACATATCAGCAAAATTGGTCTATCCCTAAATCTAAAAAAAAAACTGCCTATTTGACTAATTAACAAAAAAAATTGCATATATGCACAATTTAGCCAAACATTTCCGTGATAGAAATATCTAACGCCCCCGAAATTTAGCTTGATTTATTTCCTAAAATCTCCACAAAGCAACTTGAAACTAGGAAAACCGATTCAGAGGTAGCTGGTAACTCAATTATAAACAAATAGACATTTCAGCAAACACATGGCACGCCCTCACAAAGGTCAACAATGCAAAATTTAAGACAGGAAAAATAACCCTTCGAATCCAGTCCCAATTCAGAACTTATATCGCAAAATCAATTCAAAACAAGAAGAAATAGAAATGGAAATGAAAATCAAACCTATCATTTAACTTCTCTAACAATTCCCTCATTAGACTCTGGTGAGGTGTCAAGTATGACTGAATCAGGAGTAACACCTTCTTGTTGCTGTTGTTGAGCGTTCATTACTTTCTCCATGTCTCTCAGTCTAGTCCTCATTACATTTGTGACCAAAACTGCAAGACAAAAGGGGTTACATTCGTGCAAAGTTTACAAATGTTTGAAGAGATAATATAGTAATTTTAAGAGAAAGAGAGAGAGAAATAACTGGCAGCGGTGCCGATGGTCCAGACCCAGAGGATCTTTAAACCAGGGCTGGTTTTCTCTCTCGCCATTTTTCACTTTCTGTTTCTGATTTCTCTAATGGTTTTGAGTTCACTGCCTCCTGAAAAGAAAACAATGTCAAACCAGGCTTAATTTGATGGGATTGCAAAATGGTTAATTGACTAATAATTTCTTTGTTTTTCTCTGTAAGGGGAAATAGTTCAAATATTGTCGTAATATCAAATATAATCTCAACTAATTAGCAATACATCAATTTATTTAGTTTTAATTCTAACAAACTATAAAAAATTTTGGCAAAAATAAGGCATATATGTCATTTTTTTTTTTTTAAAGGTTTAGCTCAACTCAACAAGCTTTTCAGATTTTAGAGTTTTTTAGGGATTCAGTTAATACTTCATTAAGGTTAGGGTTTAGAGATAGAGTTTATATTTTATTAGGGTTTAGATTTTTCGACTGGAACGACGAATGTTTTTAGGTAATTTTGAGGGGTCGAGAGATGTGATAATGTACCTCAAAACCCATGCATTTCATATGTTATGGCAAGATGAGGCCATCACTTGAGAAACCCATCGTGGGAAAGTCAGTTTTTCGGGCAATAGTGCTCGATACGATCAGGGGTCAAAGTTCAAGTAGAGGACCCAGTCGACGACCGTGATGCATTCACGGGTTCGAGTATAAGCAGGGCATCGATTATGATCATTACGCGCTCATGAGTTCAAGCTTTATGGATACCCGCAAATGATGCTTTATAACCATACATAAGATTGAGGTCATAATCGTACGAAAAAATTTTGTGGCATTCGGTTGTAATCAACGTATTTTTTTTTCTATATTTCCAAGTAGTCGGTATCTTTAACCTTTCATTCTTTTCCTAAAGCTGACACTGAGGTGTACACAAAAGGGCTCTCAGAGGAGAGCAGATGCTCTGACACAGTAAAGATCAAACTCGGGTCGGCGCGACAACGGTTATAGTTATCAATGAGTTGTTTAATAACGAAAACCGTCGTCGGGTCGAAAGGAGCATCACCTTTATTGCATCGCAACAATTGCTCCCCGTTTGAGAGTCCTCTTGCGTCCATCACGGAGCCGACCTTCGATTAAGAATGAAGGTTAAAGGTACTGGGTGCCGGAAGTGGAAAAAATTATACCAATTATAATGGGAAGCCCTAGAGTTTTTTCGTATGATTATGACCTCAAACTTTTGTATGGTATTTATAGGGCATCATTTTCGAGTATTAAAAAAGATTGAGCTCGTGGCCACGTAACGACTGTCAACTAGCTCTCTTGCTATACCTTGATCCATGACCGCATAACGGTCGTCGATTGAGATCTCCACATTGACTTCCAACCTTGACCGAATGAAGCAAACTCGCCTCAAAATCGACTTTCCTAGGATAGGCTTCGGGGGCAATGATCTCATCTCGACATGATATATGAAATGTGTATTGATCGGAGCGATATCGCATCACTAACCACTTAATGATACCTCGAATATAATCCAAATATTTTTAGTGACCAAAATTTTTAAGTTTGGGAAATGTTTTATAATGGAGGAATGAAGAGGATTGGATAAAAGTTATTTGAGTGAGGGGGTGATGAAGCTCTGTGGTGTGAGGTACCTTTTATAAGCGTAGGGAGGGATCAATTTGCAAAAAAATAGTTGAATGTATGGTGGTTGGGACATATTCTAAACGTTTTTTGTGTATTCATAAAAGTTGAATGTAGGGAGGGATCAATGTGTGCATTCATAAAAGAAATCAAAGCACATATTCCAAGTACTCCTTCCATAATTCTATTATAAAAGGGGCGAGATGAAAGAACTTAGACTCGCTTCAAGTTATTTTTATAAAAGAGTGGTGTGTACTCCTTCGGTTTGTTCTCTACTTATTGTTTTGATTTTAGGTCACCCAAATCTTGTCCGATATTGAAATGAGTTATGAGTGAAATCTGTTATATTCTACGACGGTCAAATATGTAATACAGAGTTCGGGGTGATATTTGTAGGAGTAAAGTCCGTGGAATTTGCGTTCAATAGTACCATTCAAATGCGTGAGCTACGAATCGAAATGAGGAAGAAAGTCAGAGGATCGAACCGGAGAAGAATTACAAGGTTGTAGTGCAAGTATCTTACATTCGACAACCTTTACAAGTATGACGACCTATTTGATATGGTTAGCGAGATGCATCTCGAGATAATCATATCATCGCATATCGAAACCAGAATGTTGTTATGGAGTTACAAGTTGAGTTTGTCGTTGTTAATAGATCTGGCCCATCTTTGACCACCATCACGATAAATACGAGTACCAAAGCTGCAGCAAGAAGTCCTACTACGTAGTTAAACGGTGGGATTTCTGGCCTCCTTCAAAACGGCTACTATGATGTTCCCGAAGCATCTATGGGCTGACACTCATTCGAGGGTCAATACCAGCCGAGGTATCAATATAACCCAAATCTAGATACTCGGGCTCAACATTCAATCAGTGTATACGATTTCAACTTGGGCACTAGGTCGATGTTAAGGGGCGAAAGCAATTATATCGGTGGATCATTAACATACACCGATCATCAACCTGTTGAATATTCTGGTGGGCACGTGCGTTACAACAGAACTGATGAACTACATCGTTCGACATATGCAATCGACAAAAGTACGTCCAACACCGTACTCAAAGATGAAAATGAAGGACCTGACGAGGAAAGAGATGTAAGTGAGGAAGAAAAGGGTGCAGACGCAAATGAGGAGTCAGAACCTGAGCCAATCCAGCAGTGTAACACCCAAATCCCAAACACCGTCACCGGTTAGGATTCCGGTGTTTCTATTCATTTAACTATGTTCATCTTTTAGGATATCAAAATATTTAATCTTTATTCAATACAAAATTTACCTATCATATTTTGGATCAATATTTAATTATAACACAATTTTATCAAGGGTAAAATTGACATTTCTAACATTTTAGGGGTCTTCTATCGGTACCTGATGGTCAAGTATCGGTAGTAGTCAATTCAATGAATAATTTAGAACTGTGCAAATTTCTACCGGTACTTGTGCTAGATCTATCGATACAAGTATTTTCTATTGATACAAGTCATGCAATTACCGATACCAAAAACTCCAAAGAGCAAAAGTCCTCACCCTGCAACTTCTACCGATATAAGCATACATACTACCGATACATCAGTATTATAAACTACCGGTACTTGTAATTCAACTACCGATACAACCTAAGTCAAAAAATAACCCTCTCCTACCCTATACTTTTAACGATACATGCATAAATTCTACCGAAACAAGTATACAGAATCTCAAGAATAATGCCAAGACACAAGTTTAATGTCTCAAACACAACCAATACAAGTTATGCATTAAAACATCACACAACATACATAACTTTTAAGTCTTTACAAGCATCATAAGCTTAAGCAACTAAGTTATACTTCATGCATTTACACAATCAAAATAGTAAGACTTCAACATCTTCAGTTCAATATCAAAGGTTAATATCATCCTAGTACATGCCATAAGACCAAGTGATGCAAAATCTATCGACAAACTCCGCGATAGTGTGACTTCAGGTGAGGACGATGATTCGATGTTCAGTTAGCAAAACGATCTACAAAACAACAACAATAATTGTGGTAAGCTTTATAGCTTAGTAAGTTCGATAGTTAAGAAATACCAACATGGTAATAACCAACAATGACTTCATCAAGCCAACGTAATTCCATTGCTCTTTGAGTATTTACAACTTCTCTTCCTATTCATAACTTTCTGTTACCAGTACCCGATGTTGCTCACACGAGCTGTCGAGGACTCCCAACCTATACGATACCGCAGCCATCGGTACGGTGTCTATCTGTACTGTAAATTATTTCCTAATGATGCTGCTCACACGAGCTGTCAAGAGTATGCATAAGTATAAGTCCCAGCCATCGTAGGACCTGTAATCCATATAATATCCATATCTCTTTTTCGAGTCACGATGCTGCTTACAGGAGCTTTCGAGGACTCGTAACACATGCGGTACCCTAGCCTCGTGTCGGTACTATTTCAACGACATAAAGCCTACCGTCTCTTGCGTTTCATTTCTTCGATCATCTTCAATACCGAATGTTTATGATTTGATGTACATTGGAAATATATATACATGTACAAGGAATATTAAGTAAGATTTACATTACAAACTTACCAGACTGGATTGCAGTTTAGGAAAGACTTCAAAGACTAATCCGCCAGTTTCCCTTTTTCACTGTCTGTAGCACGATCATAGTCTACACTTACAAGTCATTAAATTCTCACATTAAGTTACATAATTTAGTCATTCCACACAATTTAATCTTTTTGGGAAAATTACGGTTTTAGCCCTACTAGTTTCTTTTTATTCAATCTAGTCCTTTCAACACAAAACACGCAAAATAAGCATTTCCTCCCACAACTAACCATAGCTGAATTTCTTGGGTGTCCATTCAACTCATTCACACATTTATTTTCACAACAATACATGTAATTTCACCATTTTCACATTTTAGTCCTTAAATCCTAATTTCATCAAAAATCACTTTACAAAAAGATTTAACCCAAGTATCAAACATTCAAATACATCAAAAGCTTTCAAGAACAAGCAATTTCAACAATGACAAGTTTTCTAACATTTGACAGATTCACAAATTAGTCCTTGCATAAGCTAGATTAAGCTAATACGGACTCAAAAACATAAAAATTACTAAAAACGAGCATCATTTACTTACTCAAATTAAAGCTTCAAGATTGAATGAAAAACCCTAAATTCCTTCCTCTTGGCCGTGTGAAGAAGGTGAAAAGAAGGAAGGAAAATATGTTTTCTTTCTTCTTTTAATTTCATATATATATTAAATGCAAACTTGTAGTTTTCATGACTTTCATCATTAAGCTTAATTAATTTTTTTTCTTTAACTTAATTAATACACTATTTTCACTTAAAATATCATATCATTCCACTAACCAAATCTCTCTTGGCTAATTTGTTTATTTAATCCTTCCAATTACAAAATTCTACTTTTGCACCTTTTACGATTTAATCCTTTCTATTCAGTTAACTGTTTAATCTATGAAATTTTCAAATCATAATTTCATAAGATGCATATATCACCAAAAATATTTAAAATAAATAAATTTTACGACTAGACTCGTCGGAGTTGTGGTCCCAAAACCATTGTTTTCGACACCATTAAAAATCGGGTTGTTACAGGCAATACTGTCCAAATGGTTTAAAAGTGACACTATTTTTGAACCGGATCTGGTTACAACAAAACTGAAACCTTACGAGTTTGACGATGACGCCTCGGATCCAGATGTGCGATCTAAGGCGCATGAACTGTTGCCCCACATGAGGAAAATTGACCTATCGGCTAAGGGTGGTTTAGAATTTAAACGACTTCCACACAGGAGACCTGGCCACGCAACCGTTGATCATGATGTACGAATTCTAGAAGTTGGAATGGAATACCCCAATGAAGATGCTTTTCTTGTTGCATTGAAGCGGTACAACATCAAGAACGACGTAAACTACTATGTCACGAAGTCCCGTCTCGAGAAATTCGAAGGAAAGTGCATACAGAAGGACGAGAGGTGTAAGTGGAAAATAATGACGACTTATCGAAAGAAAACCGAGATGTGGATGAAAGAAGTATGCCGGTTAGAGGTGATCATGGGCTGCACCAGGTCTAGGTTGAGCCCAACTAAAATTTTAGGCCTATTTGCTAGGCTTGAGCCCAGCTTGGCTCGAAAAATAGGCCTAAAATTTTGTCCAAGCTCGACCCGAATAAAAATACTAAAATCTGGGCTCGACTCGGCTTACCAATATTAATTTTATTTTTATATGTAATTTTTTAAAATATATATTTAATATATCAGAAATACTAAAAATATTAAAATAAATGTTTCCTAACAATTTAAAAATAATTTAAAAAAATGTATGTATACTTAAATAACACTAAGATAGGTGCAACTTAACAAGCAAATGCCTCTCAAATAGTAACAAAATTAACAATAAAACAAGAGTTATACAATATCCAAACAATAATAATAAAATAGTAACAACATAATAAGGAAATGGTAGCAAAATAGTGAAAAAAATAACAAGAAAATAGTAACAAAAAAATTAAAAAAACAGTATTGTTTTTCATAATTGGGCTGGGTCGGGCTCGGGCCAAAAACGTCTTACTCAAGGCTCGAACAGTTTTCTAAACAGGCTTTATTTTTTGCTGAAGCCCATTTTTTGAGCATATATTTTCACCAAAACCCTTTCACTTTTTGAACGGGCCTTTAGGCCGAGTTGGGTAGCCCAACCCATGAGAAGGTCTAGTGTTAATCCCTACACATGTGTAACGACGGGTGTAAGTCAAGACCATCCAAGGCTAGATTCTGACATGATTACTGACATTATTCTATCGATGATGAGGGTCAGTTCTCGAATTGAAATCCTCGTGTTAATTGAGGACATAAGTAGGCAATTTCAGTACACTCCAACATATTACAAAGTACGGGTTGCAAAATAGAAGGCTATGGAGAAGTTGCATCACGGGTGGGAGGGTTCATATAACTATATATAACAATGGTGTCAGGTTTTGGATCGGTACGTGCCAAGTTTCGTAACCTATCTCGAAGCACGCCCAGGGTACGTCGAAAATCAGTTGGACGCTCGAAGAAGAATATTCCACCTATTATTTTGGTCCTTTGACTAGTGCTGAGTAGCATTTCAATACTGCAAGCCTCTTATCCAAATTGAAGGCACCTGGCTGTACGGAAAGTATCAGCAGCGTCTGTTGCTCGTCGTCGCTCAAGACGATAATAAGAAGATTCTGTTAATATCATTCACAATAACTCCCGAGGAAATGGCAGATGATTAGGATTTCTTCTTAAGTTGGTTGCGTCTCCTCGTTTGCCCGCAGCCCGACATAGTTGGAATATACTCAGCGATTGATCGTCATGGATCTCTATGGGATCGCATTCATCATTGGTATTGCATATGACATGTGGGATCCAACTACTACCAATGTTATCCCACGACAAATGAGCGAAATCTAGTCATCGACATGGGTTTGTAGTTCGAGCTATGTATTTGGGAACATGGGTTACTTAACTGCACTAATCGATATTTATTTATGGACAGGATACGAGCTTGTCTAACGTCAATTCCATGAAATGCTGAACAACTTGAGCACCATGAACGCCTGTGGTACGGCGTATGTATCGAATATACCGTTCAAACAAAGGACATAATCACTAACACCCTGGTTATACTCGAACCCTTGAACGCATCACAACCGTCGACTAGATCCTCCACCTAAACTTCCACCCTGATTGTATCGAGCATTGTCGCCCCAAAAACTGACTTCCCCACGATAGGTTTCTCATGTGATGGCCTCATCTCGCCATGACATATGAAATGTATATATTCTAAGGTGCGTTATCACATCCCCCACCTCTTAGAACTACCCAAAAACTTCAATTGTTCCAGTAAAAAAACCTAAACCCTAACCCTAATGAAATATTAACCGAAACCTTAAAAAAACCTAGAATCTGAAAAGCTCGCCCAGCTCTCTAAAGTGTCCTATTTTCCTAATTATTTTTAAAACTGGCCTAAACTCCTAAATAAAAAATAAAAATGACATATATGCCTTATTTTGCCAAAAAAAATTGTTCAATAATTAAAAAATCAAATAAAAGATACATAAAAATCTATAAAAATCTATTAAATAAATTTTAAAAACCTCAACTTTCCCAAAAAATTATATTATTTTTCTCAGCCCCAAATATAGGGGTGAGTAAAACTTGATTCGACTCTAAAAATTTAAAAAATAAATCAAATTTCAAATTATTCAAATTGAATTAACTCGAATTTTTTTTCGAATTTCGAATTCGAGTCGAGTTGCATTTTCGAATTTGAATAGCTTAAATAAATCAAATATCAAACCATTTTACTTCCCTTCCCCATCCCCCCTCAAACCTTTTTACTTTCCCAAACAAAAATTTACTACCCAAAAAATTTTACTCTCTCCAAAACTTTTACTTCTCCAAACCACCAATTTTTTTCATATTTATGTCTACTATTTATATTATTGAATTGTTTAATCTTGTTGAATCTTTATCAATTTCTATTAAAATTGAATTATTAATAATGCCATAAAATATTCGTGTTAAAATTTTCTGTTGATATCAATTTCACATTTTATCTTTAAAAATAATTTTTATTAAAAAACACATTTTTTACATTTAATATATATTTTTTAGAACTCAATAAGTGGCTCTAGTGGAAAAAAGGATGTTGTTCATCCTAGGGGTCCCGGGTTCGAGCACCTGTGTGTGCAAGGTGTGTGTGCGTTGTCAAATGGTTAAGAAAGTATGAACAGATATTATCATGTAATCACACCAGTATATTCAAAAAATAAATAAATAAATAGATAAATATTAATTTTCGAATACATGGTGACAAGAATCAAAAGATAATTTTATGAGAAATTATTTGGTATATTGATACTTGAGTTTTTTGACTCCACAAGCAAGGTTAGAGGGTTGACAAGTATTTTATATAGATATACTAAAATATTCAAAAAGAGAGAGGCTCATGTTAATTTTTTAAAACTGCGTGTGGAATAAAAAAAGTAGATTGTTAAGGTACCAAATACTCACCCTTATTTTATTATGTTAATAAATATGAAAAAAAAATAACTTATAAAAAATAAAACT
The DNA here is from genome assembly GCA_005610355.1 of Gossypioides kirkii. Lineage (NCBI taxonomy): Eukaryota > Viridiplantae > Streptophyta > Magnoliopsida > Malvales > Malvaceae > Gossypioides > Gossypioides kirkii. The sequence goes on from CP032248.1 coordinate 30,526,090, forward strand.
AATTCAAAATTTTTAAGAATAATATTTTAACCTTAATTATTAATTATTTTAACTTATTGATAGTGAGCATGCTTAGACTTTTATTCAAGTTATAACTCTATTTAGACTCAATAAAATTATCACAACTTATTTTTAAATAAAGTTTTAAATAATAATTTTAAATTAAATTATAAATATTTTTAAATATCAATCTAATAATATGGTAGAAAATGAAAAACATTCTTATCTGTTAAACTCATACTTTTTTATATATTATAAATTACAAAATATATTTATAAAACAAACCTAAAACAAACATTTCAGGCCTTATCTTGTCATCCACCGTCTTCACCTTCACTGGCTACAAAATGTCGATTTTATTTTTTTTCATTTAAAGTCTAGATTCGTAATCAGGAACGAATCTGATGAGACAACCATAAGTTTTGGCCCGACAAAAATGAAAATGAATTATTTAGGGTGAGTTTGGATGGGCAGTAAGGTACGGTACGTTTAGTTTACATTTTATCTTACATTATAATATCACTACAATATCTAATTTCATTGTCACCATTATTTTTACACTAATCGCAGATAAACACATCGTGACTCTTAATTTTTATAGAAATGATGATATTATAAATGATTGTATGATAATTTTTAACTTCTTAAAATTTTAAAATTTAATTTCATCCTCACCTAAAAAGACACTCAGATCCACTCTTTTCATAACATAGTTCTCAGACCCAATCCACCAATTGGTTTCCGTCCTCATGACTGATAAGGTAGCAGACCGAAATCGAATTCTAAGTTGTTTAGAATGAAGGGATTCAGACTTGACCTGAAAAGAAAAGAAGAAACATAACAGAATTAGGAAATAAGGAAAATGAAAGCAAAAATAAAGAGAAACACGAAAGAATAGTTCGATTTAAGAGAGGAAAGAGGATTCGACTTGAACTAGGGTTTCTTGAAGCAAACAAGCCTTCTTGAACAACAAGGGCCTATTAGCTAAAACAAAGCAACCAGAATAGATTGGTTTGAAGCAAACAAAGCAACAAAATCAATGGAAGCAATCAGTTTGAAGAAAGAAAGAAGATCTAATCAAATCAAATGACTTTAGTTCGCAACCAAATTGTAGGGGATGCCCGAAAAGGACTCGAGATACCTTAACAAAATTTAAAATGATAATTATAAATGGAACGTGAATTAAATTGACTTGAAGTCCAAATATAGAATCACTTACTCGAGTTATCAATTTTGGAGACTCAATGCTTCATATTTTTAGAGTACTACCAACCTTAGTTATTCGGTTTCTTCAAAAAGATAACTGCGATGCTAGATTTACTTTATTATAGTTTTTCATTTGTAATCGCTTAATACTATTTTTTTTATTAAAAAAATATAAATTTACTAATTAAATGAGAAATGGCTGAATTTATAATAAAAGTCTATTAATTTTGAAAATTAATTGAGAGGACAATATAACATTTTAAAGTAATGAAAATAAAAAAGTGGAAAGCAACCAATAATAAAATATTAAGTAATTAGATAAAATAATTTATCATTCAAATATAAATAAAAATATCACCTACAAAAAACCATTATTTTAACACTTTATAGCTTTTAACATAATGATAAACAATATTCACAATTTTGTAAATATTATTAAAATCAAATAAGGTGATGGAAACAAAAACAATTAAATAATGCTTTATTGTTATTTTGAATGAAAATGTCTTACTATGCATATATTTATAATGCTAAATATTAATTTTAATTGGTATTTAATTGTAACATTAATTAAGTGATAATTAATTTAAAATAATAAGTGTATTTTAATATGGATCCTATGTCTAATTAAATGATAATAATTATTTAATTGAAAATGAAAACATTATAAATAAATAAATAATTATATTTATTTTATTTTATTTATTTTACAAATTTAAAAATATGATAAACATAAATAATAAAAAAACTAATTCTTAATTAATCGATTTTCACATACTATTTGTCGAGTCAAAATTTGTGTTGGATTGAAATATTTGAATAGAAGCAATTAATATTTATGAAAAATATTATTTAATTTTAATTATAAAATATAAAATTTATTATAAAATATATTTATTTTCTTTGTAATTTTGACATAAATTAAGAATAAATAATTTATACATTTTAAAATAGAGTATCAATATATTGATATTATCTTTTTTTATACATAAATGCTAATCTCACACATTAATTTTCATTAATTATAAAAAAATATTTTAACATTATTAATTATTTTTATATTTAAAATAAAATCATATATATTATATTTATTTAATTAAAAAACTTGAAATTTTATTATTTTTAATATATCCAATTGTATCTGATGATTTTATAAATTTAAAATTTTATTAATAAATAATATATTATATTATATTATTTTTGAACAATCTTATAATAAGACACTCAAATCTATATTCTTTTACATTGACAGTAATGTCAATATCAATCTAATTAAAACTCATTTGACATTTAATATATTATTTTTTAAGTAGAACTTTTAAAAGATATCACCAAATTAATTAATTTCACATTAACATATTAACATATTATCATATTAATTAATATTATTTTCTAATATCACATAATAATATTAATAAATTATTAATCTAATGTTAATTTAGTAATATAAATAATAATAAAATGTATTCTAGTCCGTTAAAAAAATTCAGATTTGTGTTTATATATATTATTGATTAATTAATATTTTAAATTTTAAATTATATAATTATATAATTACACTTTATTAATTAAGAAATTAAAATTTCTGGTAATTACTAGTAGAAGTGTTCATGGACCGAGTTGAGATTAAGTATGATATTAATATACTTTATGCTTATCCAAACTTAGCCCAACCCAAAATTTGGGCATAAAATTTTGCCCAAACCCTCTCATATTCGCAATAGATTAATCCAAATCCATTTTATGTCCGTTCATATTATTTTTTAATTTTTTTAATTTATAATATTATTAATATTTAATATTTTATATTTTTTATATTATTTATATAATATCTTAATATTTTTTTAATATTTACATTTTATTATATATTAGTATAATTTTTTATATTATATTGCATAATATTAATATTATATATTATACTTACAAGTTAATTTATTATATATATTATTTAAGATTATATTATATATTTATTATATAATATAATATATAATATATAATAATAAATATAATATATATAATAATATAATTAACTATGAATTTACCTAATTTCTCGGCCCAAAATTTAAATAGACCTAATTTTGTCAAAATCTATATTTCAACCCTAAAACTCTCTCAAATTTTGAATAAATTTTCGGGTCTAAATAAATAACTCGAACCATAAACAGATTAATTACTACTCTATTAATTGGAAAAAAAAATTGTGGTTTGGTTATTAGCAGAACAAAGTTGTTTTGTCAGGTCACGATCTCCTATCTTGACACTGGCAAGTGGAAATGGAAAATAATAATAATGATTATCAGGAAAAATTAAACCTTTTTAATAAATATTATAGGAAAATAAAACAATCACGCGATTTAGCCGCCATCATCAGATTCTCTTCCTACCTTAAAACCACAAACTCTCTTTGTCTCTCTGTTGCTACTTTCACTTTGCATTTTTCTTGATTCATTCCTTCACCACCTCAATCTCTAGGTACAATCATCTTATCACTTTGATTTTTTTCCCAATTTTAGTTATATCCTTTTTCTTTGTTTTTGTATCCTATTGATTCAATCTTGTTGTACAAAGCTAATCAATCTTTCGAAATGGGTTACCTGATCTGCTTATCTAGATTAACTGTTTCACTTTTCTTTTTCAGTACGTATAAATTTTGTTCCATAATTGTTTGAAAACAAACACAGCAGCTTAAACTGAAGAGGTAGAGATTATAAAGGTTTGATTAAGAATTTGAAGAATCAGGCTATTCAATTGTAATGGGATTTCATATATTTGAAGAATTTGAATTGCTTTCTTATATTTTTTGTTCCAAATATATTGGTTCTTTTCTCTGATGGATTTGCTGCATTCATTGATGGATTTGCTGTGTTTTTTTCTCTGATTCAGTTTTGTGAAAATGTGGGTCGTTTGTTTTTGATTTGTTGGATTTCAATGTTGGAACTTATGCAATAATCTTTTTACTTGTTATTTTTGGCTAAGATCTTAGAGAACTTTCTGATTGTAATGATAATAGAAGTCGATGTTTGATCAGATATTGTGTTTCATCCTTTTGTGTATGACTAATTCTGGTTGTTCAGGAAAGATCACTCTTAAGTGACTGTATCCTAGGTATAGGGTAAGGGGATTCCAATCCTAGTTCTTCTAAATGTTACCTTTTAAGATAATTCCCCGGGGTCCCCCTTAAATGTTTATAGTTTACCTTTGTGATTTTACCTTTCTGAGGTTCCCAATCTAAATTGATTGATTTGGGGAAACTTGAAAGTGATGTTAGGAAAATTTTCTTGTCCTTTTTCTTTTCAGATGTGTTCTAGGTGCAACATAGTTTTTAGGTTTTTTTATTTTTTTTTATTTTCTAGCTATTTTTTTCCCGGAATCTGGATAAATTGTTGCTTTTATTGATACTACTAGTTTAAATTCTTGTAATTTTTAGCTAACAATGATGATAAGATCCTGAATTTTGAGAAAATGTGAGTGTAATCTTCATCTCTGAGCCTGAATATTTTTCAATTGTTGTTTTGCCTTGAAGGAGTGTCTATAGGTAAAATTACCATGGAAGCCTTTGTACTAGGAGTCAAATTGCATTTTGCCTACTTTTTTTCCAGAAAATGGGCAAATTAGTCTTTACAAAAGATCAAAGAGTTAGTCCTGTTTGTTAAAAATTTCATTCATTTCTACTTTTAAAAACTAGTGTAACTAACGGAATAACCAAACAGTTACACTTGGTGTGTCATATTTACCCTCATGCTGACATACAAGGACCAGTTTTTAACAGTAGAAATGGATAATTTTTTAAAAGAATGACTAATTTACTCTTTGATCTAATGTACAAAGACTAATTTGCCCATTTTTTAAGTAAAGGGGGCAAAATGCAATCTAATTCTAGTACAGGGGCTTCCATACAACTTCTACCATTTTTTATTTTCTATCTAGCTTTTCTTTCCATAATTTGGATGAATTGTTGCTTAAATTCTTGTAGTTTTTAGCTAACAATGATGACAGGATCATGAATTTTGAGAAAATGTGATTGTAATCTTCATCTCTGAGCTGAATAGTTTTTGAAATGTTGTTTTGCCTTGAAGGAGTGTTTTGTTATAAATGGCTTTGGTGACAACTGCCGAAGTCTGTGATGCAAATCCACAGCTATTGTGAGCGTGAACTTCGGGCCCTTCAACCAATATTCCAAATATATGGTCGTCGCCCAGTATTCTCTGACCTATAGTCACACTTAAAGTGTTGAGGACAATGTATTGATCCGTGAGTTCCTTGAGGAGAAAGGTAACGGCAGAGTTCTGGTTGTAGATGGGGGTGGTAGTTTAAGGTGTGCCATACTTGGAGGCAACCCTGTAGTTCAAGCTCAAAACAATGGGTGGGCTGGAATAGTGGTTAATGGCTGCGTAAGGGATGTTGATGAGATAAACGGTTGTGACATTGGGGTGAGAGCGCTTCATTCTCATCCAATGAAGGCCAATAAGAAGGGAATTGGGGAGAAACATGTTCCTATAACTATTGCCGGGACTAGAATCTGTGATGGGGAGTGGCTTTATGCAGACACTGATGGTATCCTCGTCTCCAAAACCGAGTTATCTGTTTGAGTGCCCTTTTCTACCTAAAGATGCATGGTAAGTTAGGTATGTGTTTCAGCATTCCGTGCCTGAGTTGAGATTTTGAACATTGGACATAATGTGATGTACTCTATTAATGTGTGACGATGATTGTACGCTGCTGTTCTCTTTATCATATCAGAGTAATGTTATTTTGGTGTCTTTATGAGAAGGAAAAGCTACAGTCTAATAATATTTTTGGCAAATGAGAATGGTTAATAATTTGTTTCCATGAGAAGCTATCTGGTTCAACAAAGTATTAGGAAACCATATATTGTGTAGCTTTCTTGCTTTTGAAGTTATTAGCTTTCAATATAGGCTTAATTGAGCAGGAAGTTGTTGATACACGGTATCAACGGAGGTCAAGATGGAGGGGGATAGTCTTTCCCTTCAGAAACAGAGTGGAGCTCCTTTTTAAAAAATAAAGTGCCTAATTACTTAAATTACTTGGTAGCTAGGTCGGATCGGTCGGGTTTTTATATATTTTATTATAATTGCACTCTGTTTTTTGAAGGAGAAGATAATCTTCTTTCATCTTGACTTTCAGTCCTTTGGCTTCACCCTCACTTTCAAATGCTTCTTCGTCATTTTTGGGTTCAATGCCACATGATTGATACTTGTGGGAGCCATTGGACGGTGGGGGAGAAGGGGGTTAATATTAATATAAAGAGCTAAATCCTCAAATTAAATAGTTGCTCACATAATATTTTGAATAAAATACATGACAATTGAATCAAACATTACTTAAAAATAAAAAATAAAAAAAAAACATAATTTGGGATTTGATATATGATATTTGAAGTGATTCGACAAAAAATAATTTAGGTACCTAACTCAAACAAAAGTAATAGTTTAAGGGCTTTTTGTTCAATTAAGCCTTGAATATACAAAATAATAAGGCATGGCTTTACGTAAAATTAGTGAAATACAAGATCAAAATATGAAGGTAAATGGTTGGTGGTCACTTGGAGTGTATAAGTGTTGCTAATCTAAGTTGTTTGTTTGCTTAAAAGTACAAATCCAATGAAAGTATTACTGACATGGACTGCACAAAAAAACTCGTGATGAAGACATACTTTGATCCCTCTCGCTCATTAAGGATCATTCAGCCTGATAAGATTAATCCATTACTTGGAAAAGATATAAGGCTCATCTAGTTGAATCCAGGTTAAACTGTAAATTGTATTTTTACAGGATAATTATTGTAAATATATAGAGTTTAAATCCCTTAAGACTCTCTTGTTATAGATGAGAACTAATCTCAGTCATTGATGTAATTCGATCTGTACCGTTGGATTTAGGGGAGCTCAACTATAAATAGAGCATTTACTCAAACACTGTGTGTTATTCTTTTCTTGCAGTGTGTGTTATTTTTTCTTGCAGTTTTTTTGTTCGTTCGTGGCTTCTTTCGATTTGCTTCCGCTTTGCTTCGGTGCCTTAGAGAATTTCTACTAGAATTCTCATTTTTCAAGAGTAAGGTCGACTTAGGCAGATTTGAACCCAATAAACACCTAAGATTGTGCAATTTGCTAAATTAAAGTTCTAGCCCCGTGACACTAGATTGTTGTGACCACTACGACTTGGCACTACGAAAAACTATGTAAAAAAATAGAGAAAACACCAAGGTTTGTTTACGCAATATAGTTTCCCTACATCCACGGAGCTTAGCTCAATGAATAATTTCACTATCTTTAATCTATAATACAACAAGTGAATCACACTTTATCATTTCCCAATTACTTTATCACTTCCCAATTATAGAGATCTTACCCTTGTATTAAAGACTAAAGCACTCACCTCCAAATTTTTCTCTTGAGAATTTAGGCAGTAAACACTCTAACAATGTTTACAATAACAATTTGCACTCTCTCACAAAACAACTCCTCAATGAACAAATTAGAATACACTCAATAAGCTCTCATTACATAACCTAGACAAGCCTCCAACATATACCAAATTTGGCTTTCTAACATAGAATCTAAGTGACTTACAAAATAAATCCTTAAAAATACTATTACAATCTCAATAATCAAAGATTTGATTTCCAAAATAGCTACATAGTTTTCACTGATCCTTCATGTTTCAAGGGTTGATTTGATTCACTTTAATCCAATCCAATCTCCAAATACAAAAGATTGGTATTCCATAGATGAACCAAAGCTTCATTAAATTGTCAAACCAAATAAGACAAGTTTTTAACCATCTCAATGACAGTTTGCAGTTTGCAGTTTGCATCATCGAGTGCCACTAAGGAACTCTTAGCTCATTTTGCCTTAACAATCTCCCCTTTTGGAAATTTGATAAACAAAATCAAACAATATAAGAAGTTAAGTACCACAGTCAACAATAGCTCTCCTTTTGGACAAATTTCACTCTACTTAGCTCAGCTTAGTACACAATATAGTAATTTTAACTATCAATATTGTGTCTAAAAATTCGTACTAACAATCAAAACACTAAATTATAACTAAGCAACAAATAAGGTAAGGGGACAAAGTAAAGCATACATCATATCATAATATCATCACAGTTCAAATCAATTCAGCAATCCCACAACATCCACAATATCGGATTCAAGAATAAGTATCATCATCTCACTTATGCAGACCAAATCAAGTAAGTTCAAAAAGAAAAAGAGAAATCACCAGCACAAGGTCCGATGCATCTCCAATATCAACAACATCTTTTTCTGGAAACGTAAGCAACTTCATCAATTAGCAAAAAAAATGTAAGCAGCTTCATCAATCAACAAAATGACATATACTTCTCATATAGCATGACAGCAGCCTCCACATATCTACTTCTACTCCCAATTATCTATACTATACTCCTACCCCTTTTGTTCAACAAATTTGCCCATTAGAATGCTAAAATTCTTTACTCTCATGGTTGGACCAAGACAAAACTATGCTTTGTGTGAGACGGATCCTTGATGTTCCCGGCATTCAATCGAACGACCTTTTTTACTATTCTCGTACTTCGAATGTAACTTCAAACAATAATGAATCAAACACAGAACTAACATATTTGGTGCCCTAAATATATTATATTCGTTTGTATACTTGTAATTTTTTCGAATAGATTGGTTAATAGAAATATTTTTATTTATATTCAATAATAAAATATAAATTTATTTTTAATAGTTTATTATTTTAACTAGTGAAATAGAGGGTAAGGTTGAGTAGAAAACTTAAAATAGGTGGAGTCATAATTCTACACATAAATATCATCGTTTTTCTTCCCAAAAATGAAAAACCTTTAACCAGTTCCGTGTAAAATAAACACAAAAAAAAACAACTTGAAGTGTGGATGACTTTGCTCTAACCAAATAAACTCCTTCAATTTGTTATAAGATTAACTTGATATGGTTTCGTAGACATTCTATAGATTCAAATAGAGATGCATACCTAATTGGATTATAATTGTTATACATTATTAATCTCTCCCACCACCAAAAAGAAGACACTACCCACAAGCCTACATCTCACCTTGCTTCCTTGCTTTGCCCAGAAGAAGTCAAGAGAGGACTTGCCTAAGAGAAACCTTGTCAACTGTCCACTCCAAAAAATTTAGAGCTAGTTTAACATTATTTTTTAGGAACACTTCTAAAAGAGTGCGATGGATAAATACTTTTGAAAATTTTGATTTAAGATTTAAGTGTTTAGTATGTGCTTTTGAAAAAATAAATCTCTATTTTAAACAAGATATATAAAGTAACACATAAACATCTAAATAATGATCAAATTAATTAATATTTTAATATTTTAATAAAAATATAAAAAATAATTATTATAATTTATTGTTAACATTTTAATATATAAAAAATAATTTTTAAATATTTTTAAATATTTAATATTAATTATTTATATAATTAAATTCGAATATATAAAATATATTTTAAATATTTAAATATAACCAATAAATTTTAAATATATAATATTATTTATGTAAAATAAATTTCAATAAAAAATAATTACATATCCAATATAAATATTATATAAAATACTTTATAAGAGTTAAAATTATCAGTTGATCTTAAAAGTACTTTTGCCAAAAAAACAAAAACTACTTCTGCTTTTGAGCTCAAAAATGTTCTTTTTCAAAAAACTTCTTACTTCAAATATTGTCTGTTAATATCGCTTATACTCTCAACATTTTCTTTTTATCAAATTTAAATGTTTAACCAAATAATGTTATTTAAATTGAACTTCAAATATTAAAAAAAATGCATACATCCACACGTCACTTCAAATTTTAGAAATGTTGACAATGTTGCCGAGATTCTTGCTTAGTTCATCAGATACCGTAGAATACACCTACTTAGGCTGTGATGTGGTTGATGAAATTAATTAATTAATTAATTTTTTTTTTTAAGATAAGACACTAAATAAAAGCAGATAGATATATATTACCTAAATCCATGTGTGTTTGGACCAATAACTGAAATGTAACAAATTTTCTTGTATTCTTCAGCTAAATGTTTCCCACGCAGAAATTTGAATTGAACTCCACTGATTGAGCATTACAAATAACCAAACTAAACTTCATTGTCTTCCTCCTCCTCCCTTTTTCTATACTTTACTATCCAAGTTTCAGTTACAAACACATTCAACCACCTGCTGCTGCATTCACAAACACAAAAATGCCATCATTTAAAACAACTTGTGGCATTTAAAGACATCCAGTATACAGAAATGTGTACCTGCAATATCATCATTTTCACACTTTCAGAGCTCTTTGTGAACCATGGTTTCTTTGTGTATTTGGTGGCAACTCTTCTCCACAAGATCAAGAAGTTTTTCCAAGTTCACAGCCCATGAGTTGAGAATTTCATTGCTATCCTTTGCTACCTGGAAGCACACTATTCCCATTGGCCGGTCAATCTTTGCTACCAGTGCCTTTGACACCACCATTTCTGACAGATGCTTCTCAGCTTCCTGGATTGAAATCAGCATTAGTCTCTCTTCTTTTGTATTTCAAACAAAAGCGCAGGTAACTACTGAGAAGGAAGCATGCAAACCTGGACAGTGAGACACAGCAACTCTGCCAGTCTCTTCAATGTAATCCTTGAGTAGTACCTTGAAACAACAAGGATATTCTGAAAAAGAGCATCAATTTGGTTGCTGGTGAGAATTTAGCTAGTGAACAAAACCATATAACAGGAAGGAGGGTACCAAATTACATGCTCAATAATTCGCTGTTTCAAATCTTCTGCAGCTTTGTCACCCAAAGAACCTCCAAGCATGTTCTTCTCATTCTCGAATTCATCCTTATAAGAACTCCAAAGGGATGTCCACTGGATGACCTCCATTGTAACCAACTGTTTCAACAGCAACCTACCACGCAAGATTCAACAATTTGTGGTTGAGTATTCAGATTGAAAATCATTTTAGAGACCTACATAGAGCTTGGTATTTTCACGAGTACTAAATTCACCAAGGACATACCTAAATTTTGGAATCTCAGAAAGATTCTTATCCTCCAATGTGGAATTAAGAAGGCTTGACTGCATTGGATCATGTGGAGCTAGGATTAAGTACCAACAAATTTTTCTCAAGACCTGCAAGTAATAACATATATGAGAACAGCTCAACAACACGGAAAGGGGATATATTGAGATGTGCTTTACCGGTATCCATTGAGATGGGTTTTCCCTGATGGAAGGAATCTCGTATATTGCCTTATAGCAACGACAAATTTCAAGATAGTCATTGTTATGGAAGTAATACCTGCAGAGAAAGGGAAAACATATTGTAAGATAAATACAACCACATAGCAGCAGAGGAAGTTATTCACAAATTCATTTCACCTCCAACCACTTTGCACTTTGATGGGCTCTACGGTGAAATGAAGACACTGTGATTCTCATTCTTGCACCAAAAAACAGACAAACAGACACTGTGATTCTCATTCTTGCACCAAAAAACAGACAAACTTATATCCCATTACAGTTTGTAAATTTTAAGGATCTATTTTTCAAAAAACAATAGGCTTTTTTCCTTGAATTATATCCAGGTTTAAGTTTCCATGAAAGATAAAAGATTTTTAGCCCAAAAGATGTAGAAGGAAAATTTTTCATCATCTTGAAAATAAGGATCAACCCTTGCACCAATAAGACATCAGAAATAACAAGCAACAGAAGCAAAACATTTACTATGGTCTTTTGCAGATTTCATCCTAGAAAGAAATGCCACATTAAGCAATCTAACTTGTGGTCCTTTCTATTATCAGCTCACATCAGTTTTTTTTTTTTTTTTTTTTTGGGGGGGGGGGGGTTAGATTCCGAATGAATGCCCTTTTCTCTTCATGATCCTTACAAGCTTTGAACAAAAGGTGCATGTAACTTAATTGAGCCCCAATAAAACATTCAATTTATATAAACATCAAATTTTCATTACAATCAAACCACATCCCAATTATTCCTGTGTATTTGATAAGACAACTACACAGACTAACCAATTTATTTCCACATAGCAATCTTTTTTCCCAATCAATATTGGGTTTGAAACCTTCACCCATCTACCCCCCCCCCCCAAAAAAAAAAAAAAAACCAGAGGAAAAGGAAAAGATACCACAACAACAATTAAGTTCTGAGTTTAAGCTAAGAAAGAATAAATATTTGTGTGACTAGGTATTTACATAAAATCAATACCATTCTAACAAGATACAAAAAGTAATCAAGAAACTTTAAACCTTTCAATAATGATTATCAAAACTCAACCAGAATGTTTACAAGAAAATTGACCATGAAAAGTTGATTGTTTGTGAGCAAAGAGGGAAATACCGTATCATCAGTTCATAGTAGATACGCTTCAATTCCAATAGTGAAGGTATATCAGCTGGAGGCTCCTCTACAACATTGTCACCTTCTTTCGGTTTCTTCTTTTCCTTTGAGCTGTCAATATTAAAAACTCTAGGGCTAATCTTCCTTGAAAGAATTTGAGCACGAACATAATCCTGACGATCTAAGCAGAGGCGAACCTGCAAATTTAATTATAAACCATTTGACAGAATTATCATTGCATCTATAAGATAAGATAAGATAAACAAAAAGGGGCGATGATCAAAATAAGATGCCCAAACTTGTTCAAGGATGAAGGCGATTTTCTCAGTTTTGGCCATGGCACCAAAAGTTTCCACCTACAGTTCAGACCAATCAAATAGTAAGAAAAGGAGGGATATATGCAAAGATCCAGGAAGCTATCATCTTATTATAGTGGAAACTTACAGCAACTTCTTGCATTAAATCTGCAGCTTCAGCAATAAGGCCCTGTTCTTCTTTAATCTTTGCAAGTTTCTTGATCAATCTTGCTCGCTCAATTTCAACATAAATCTAGAGAAGGAAAAAGTTTGTTTAGCCAAAAAACTACACCAATAGACAGGTTAAACCAGATAACCCATAAGAACATAACATCAGAACTCACTTTTCCAGCAGACACACTGTTCAGTATCTTGATTAGCTCTATACGAGTTTCGAGATCTGGTGTTTCATCAATGTACTGCATTGCTTGTTGAACCATTGCAGTTACTGCCTGCATAGTGCAGATAAACAAAGAGCTCATTACCAATTGTAATTTCAATCGATATAACATCCTAGATGTTGCTCTAATAGTAGGTAGAAAATTTTAAAGACACTGGGAAAAACTTAACACTATGCCAACATTTCTGGCAAAACTAATTTACAATACTAAAAAGGGGCAGGAGTTTACAATGCAGTCACGTGCATTTTTGGTTGAGTTACACTTATCGTGCTTGCAAATGTAATGGGTGCTATTGCGGTAGTAAACTTTTAATTTTGCACAGTTTATTTGTATAACAAAATAATTATACTATAATCATATAATCTTATTTTAGATAATTTTTAAAACAATTTATTGCTTTCTATAATTTTTTATTCACAAGGAAAATTAAAATTGTTATATATAAAAATATTATAGTGAAAAATTCATACTCATAATATCAAAATAAATTTATAATCGTAAATATATATTATGATATTTATTTCATTATTAAAAGTAAAATCTGGTTAATATTTGTGAAGTTCAGTTTTTAATCTTAAGAAAGGTAGATTATGAAATGTAAAACTCTTTAAATAATTTAACTTTTAGCACATTAATTCATTTGACATTTTTACATAAATTAATATTAATTTATAATATAATGGTGTCATTTTTAATTATTGTTTAATGTTACAAGGTTGGTCACGCTTCTTGGGCCTTCTTAATCGCTTAACACTTGCCAAGACAATTGATGCTATATACTTTTTAATATCTTCCCTCGTCTGTTTAACTGAGAATTGTAGCTTCTTTAGATTATTCTTTGCAGCTTTGGGGACAAGATTATTATTAATCACTGCAGGCTGAACAGTGGATGCTTGGGGTGGTTGAGTAGCTTAAGAAGAGCAAAGGGGAATAGCCTCTGCAACAAGTAGCCACTAGCATTTCATAAAGTGGGGAAATAGTGAAGCTTCATAAAGAGGGGTGTGGCTTTTATAAGAGAAATTGAGGTTGGTAGCTCAAGAACTGCAAAGGCGAAGAAATGATAATGGTGAAGGCCAAAGAAATAAGTAATTTAGAGAAGCATAGCCATTAGCAAGCTGGGCAATGTTGACTTATTGAAGAGTGAGCCAAGCCAACAGAAGGATGAATAGTGAGAAGGGCAGGATGTAAAGGCAAAATAGATTTCTGGAAACCAGAAAAAAATTAGCTCCATGGTAAGCTGGCAAGATGTGTTTTTATAGTACACTTGTGACACAGGTAGTTTTTATAGTTTGTTGAAACCAATCTCCATTTATTATTCAAATTTACTAACAAATATAACTAGATTGCATGAAAAGTTTGCATCAATTTAACTCGAACCTACGGTGGTATTATACTAATACGAACTAATAAAGGCTTGAGAATATGAAAATACGAATGGACTAAAAACATCAGAGCTAGTCTATGAGATACCTTATTAATATTTATCAAAACAAAAGCTTCCTACTACATAACCGTGCAAATAAATAAGCATAAATAAACATTTAATGTCAAAATGTAGAAAATAAAAGTGCACAATCAAGCAAGGAATGCTAGGAGATAAACAAAGAGAGACCAATTAAGAATTACTAGTCCAATTTACTATTTTCTTTTATATAGCTCTTACTCCTTTCATATCAGTATAACAGCAGTTGCACATTCAAGCAACAAAGGCTAGGAGGTAAACAAAGAGAGAAAGGTTAGAATGGAACCGTTTCACTAGTTAGGATTATCAGAAACTGATAAACAATTTAGCATTTGATTCACTATTTTCCTTCTTATTAACTCTTACCCTTTCATCTAAGTATATCACCAGACACGATTCTCATTTTTGAATCCATTTGAACTGAGACTTTGAAGTTTTTTTCTTTGTTCAACCTTTCTTGAACTTAAACTCTACTAGCAAAAATAAGTAAAATTTTACTAGACTTAATAGGTGAGTTATCTACTCTAAAGAAGGTTCACAAATACATATAAACGGCCTTCTCTTCAACTAATGTGTGAATATCAAGTCCCATGCCTAGCTGCTATTTATTATAATAGAAAAGCAACAAAACTATTGTTTAAACACAAAAAATAACAATTTACTTCAGCTAAATGTAAGTACGAAATGTGAAGCATTTCAAATTCAATACAACAGCATCTCAAATAACGATTAGAACTATAAAATGATCATTTAAAGCAACAAAATCACCAAAAATTCAGAAAAGGAAAGAAAAAAACCCTAAAAGTTCCCTGAAATAGCCGATTCCACATAATCAATTTTGGTCAAGCGAAAACGTCAAAAACTAATTACCTGCTTCAGTTGACCTCGTTTCTTGGACAAATTAACGATTTGTTCGTTGAGAGACTTCCAATCTTTAACTTCAAAGCAAAGCTGCAAAATGTCAGTAACCGCTTTCTTGGTTCCAGCGACATCGCCGGCGAAGCGCATCTGCTTCTCAACATTAAGCAACTGGTCGATCGCCGCCTCTAAATTTCCGTTTTTAACCTCCTGTAAGATCTCCCAAATGAAAGAAGAAAATTGGTGAGAATTTGGAGTAGAAAAGAATGGAGATTTCAGATCTGAAGAGAAAAGAAGGGAGGATTAATAACGGAAGTTTTACCATAGCTTCAGTCTTCAGATGACAAAACCTAGCGGCAAGAAAATGAAAATCCAAACTCTGTTTTTCTATTGTGAATTTTTGCTTTAGTTGAGGAAATAACAAGAAAAGTAGATTTTAAATCCGAACCCGACAACCATGTCAAAACGGGTTTTCATTTTTTTCTTTTTGGTACATATGGAATACAAGGCTGCCGAAGAAAAAAATCCAGAGAGTAGGATGAATTTTTTAAAATTTATTAAAATATCTTGTTTTTAGTGAGAGAAAAGAAAATAAATTTTATAAGAGGTAATTTTACTCATACCGAAAATTCGTTCTATAAGACATATTTTTAAGAAAGAGAATAAAAACGTATTTTATGCGTGTTTTCATTCATGTGTCAGTGAAAACGTGCTATGTAGAATGAATTTTTCATTTATTAACAACTATTCCAATAATAACTTTTTCAATGGTTAAAAGGATTTCAATGAGGAGTTACCAACCCATATAGTGTGACAGAATCTTAGGCGTGTCCAATGTCCACCCGATTGTGGTACACATTCAAGACGCCGATAATTATGTTATTTGCAATTTTCTCAAATTGTATATTTTATTTTACATTCAAAATGTACATTTATTTACAACATACGAAACAAATCTATTAAATTGGTTTACTTTGTATCATATCATATTGTGTATTTAAAATTTACAATTATTTCTATTACTTTTTCATTTAAGTTTTTCTCCGTCTATTTGTTAAGTACAATATTTTAAGAGAGAAAGAATTGCTTAGAAGGTTTGGAAAAAGATTAAAACTTTCGCTTGTGTATTGTACTATATGTTACTTCAATAATTAATAGGGATAATGCCATTTTACACCCCTGTACTTTGATACTTGTTTGAGTGTGGTACTTGAAGTTTCAAAATGTTCAATGTGGTACTTGAAGTTTATTTCCGTTACACAATCTGATACCAGTCATTAAGGTGTTAATTTCTGACTGATTTTGCCATGTGGACCAATTATGTGTCAACACGTGGCAGTGGCTAGCTGAAGGGGCAATTGCACGGGCAGATTAGGGAAGGGTTGTTTTGCAATTTATCCTTCCCTTGAATAGAAAGCTTTCCCAAGAGGTTTCAATTGAGTTATCACCATCTTATTCTTCCTTTTCTTCTTCTTCTCCTCTCAAAACTAAAACTGCCACCACCGTTTTGCTCTCCGGTGCCATTGTGGCCTTCTTGTTTCGATCCATTAGACGTCGTGCTAAAGAGTTTGTGAGTATCCTATTTAGCTTGTGTTAAATTTGGTTTTTTTTCCTTATCTGCTATATTTCAATTTGGTTTCTCTATTTTTTTGGGTAGAATAAGATGGTGGTAACTTAATTGAAACCTCTTCTTTTTGTTCTTTTTCTTCAACTATGGGGGTAGTGAAAGGTTCTTCTCGAGGTTGAGCTAATAATGGGCGGAGATGGACATTGGAATAGGGAAATAAAAGGGAGAAAAAAAAGTGGGTTTTTAGAGGAGTGGGGAACAAGATGGGTTATAGAAGGGAGAGAGAGAGAGAGAGAGAGAGAGAGAGAGAGAGGAAGGTGAAGAAAGGAAAAGGAGAGATTGAAGAAGAAGAAGAAGAAGAAGAAGAAGAAGATGGGGAACAAGATGGGTTTTTGCAGCAAAGTGTTTTTGAGTTTCAGAGAAGAAGAAGAAGGAAAAAGGATGAATATTTTTCCCTTTTTTTTAATGGGTTTTTGATTTGTTTGTCATCAAAAATCTTTTATGGATTTTTTCTACCTTCTTCTACTGAATTGAAAGTGAAATGAACCTGAATTGCTTGATGTTTGTAGTTGCTATTGGAACCAATGGTTGTGGTGGATTGGAAAAGCTTTCTATTCGAGGGAAGGGCAAATTGCAAAACAGCCCTTCCTTAATTTGCCCGTGCAGCTGCCCCTTCAGCCAGCCCCTTGCCACGTGTTGACACATCATTGGTCCACATGGTAAAATCAGTCAGAAATTAACAGCGTTAATGACAGAACCAGACTGTATAACGAAATTAAACTTCAGGTACCACACTCAAACAAGTGTCAAAGTACGGGGGTGTAAAATGGCATTATCCCTAATTAATATTAACTTACACTTTACAGGAAAAATTGATGAATAAACGAATAAGTAGTGTTTTCACTGCATGGGTCAATGTTTTAATTAGCTCTTCTCCTCGATGCTCCTTGTAACACCCCACATTCAACTTGTCCCCTGAATCCGAGTATGGAGCATAAAAAATAGACCCATGCTTAATAATTTCTAGCTAGACTACTATAAAAACAGTCTAAAAAAAAAACTATCTAATAATGAAATTAAAAGTAATAATTCTTACAACTAAGGGCTTTAAGCCGCTAAATATTTTTTCTTCTCACTGTTCCAATTTCTAACCAGGCTATTTGTTTGCAAAGAAATTCTTGAAATTTTCCTAAGGACTATTTGTCCTAAAAATCAAGATTCTAGGTATGTTATTTGGTTTTGTTGTTATAGATATTGAGGCAAAGCCTCTAATAGTACTCCCTTTCCTATATGCATGACTTGATGATCCTCGATTTTCATTTCATTTGGCTTGGTCCCTTATCTGAGTCCTTGATCAACTTCACAAGTCATGTGAACATCAACACACTATTGTAAGTTCAAATGAACTTAATGAGTTCCTTTATTACATCATATGTAAACCTTAATATACGACGGTATCACCATAGAATAAAACAAACATAAGTTTTACTCCCTATTTGCTCAAAGCAGGTATTCATTATCATGGTGGCAGACTGCACCTAATCCTTCGAGCTGCTCGGCTCGCCATACCATAAGAACTTTTGGTCGAACTCTTCGCTCGATCATATTAATGATTCATCGTCATATCAGCGAGTCTTATTCTAAATCCTCGTCTTTCCCTTTCTTTTGTACACCTACAATTCAGGGTATTCATCGTCCTTTATCTTATTTGCCTATACGCCATCTAACATCCTGCACCTCTATACTAGCTTTCTCACCTTTCCGCCCAAGGGTTCTTAAGACTTACCTTTCTTGGCGGACTTCCATGGTTGTTCTAGCCCATGGCGGACTCTTTCTTTCCATATCGTAGTCCCATAAGACTTACCTCATTTTTGAATTGAACTATCTTATAACAGACCTCGCCACTTTGGCGAACCCATCTTTGTTCCATCCCATTGGCAATAGTGATGGAATTACATCCAGTAATCCACCTTTTGTACAAGACTAATCTGAGACCTCACTTGTCCCCATAATGAACAAATGACTTATCGTGGGTTTACGAGCCTGCCATCTAACTTGCTTGTTTCCTCCTTACCATTATCATCGCGGCAGAGTTCCCACACCAAACTTTCATCCTTACGAGAGCATTCACTCCCCTCATATTCCTTCTTTGCACCCTTCTTGGTGGTTCTTGATTGCGGATCTCCTTTAAGATCAAACAATTCCGTCAAATTGAGTGTGATTTTATGTGTGATAGCATCTACTATAATGAACTATATAACGTGAATACCTATTTAAAATAATTTTTTTTATGATTAAGTGATTATCTGTGTAATTTACCCTAATTCATATATAAATAGTAATATTTCATCAATACAAATCTGACAAATGATAGGGATGGAGTAATTTTTTTTATGATCTACCAAAAAAATATCTCTCTTCCTCCGAGCCTTGTTCTTGAGTGAGATTTTTATTAGTAATTTATATAAATTTAAACAAAATCTTGCCAACTAAACTATGTATAAATGTCACCTTACACCATGATTGGATCCTCATCAAATATGGGGCCCAACAACAAACATATAAATGCCTTGTAATCAACCTTTTGACTTTTGTACAGTTTGAAAAGAGGGCATTGAATAAAATAAAGGTAAAAATTCTGTCAGATCCCTCTCAATTTTAATATTAAGTAAATTAGTTTTTTTTTTTAAAATTGAAGTAATTTCATTTTGTCAATTTTGAAAGTGAGCAATTAAAGACAATTAAGCATGAGGTCTGTCAATTTTACATAATTTTGATTGGTATAATAACAAATTCAACCATCGATGTTTATATATTTGTGTAACTATTAAGAGAATGTGTAATGTTGGGTGCCACATTTGCTAAATCAAGATCAAGTTAATAGAATTTATAAATATTGTGAGTTAAATTTGTCAAATCAAGACTAAATTGATAGAATGTGTGAATTTTAAAGGCAAAATTTGTTAAAAAAATATGAAGAAAAACATTAGTATTGTAATTAATTGTCCATAATTGTTCACTTAGGGATTAAATTGGTCTGATTTTTCAGAGGGAGTAATTTGCTGCATAGCAAAATTGAGAGGGATTTTTTCCTAAAATAAATGTTTTGGAAAAGTAAGAGGTGATTTCTTTAAACTTAGCTGAACTAACCTCGTATAGGTTGCTTTTGGAACATGTTATTAGGTTAAGCAGGTTACCCTTCACCATTGACGGACAAATTATGATATGACAAGACAAGTACTTGTCTAGATTAAAAGGGAAGTCAACTAAGGAACCTAACTCAAGCTGTAGCTAATATATTAAGATGCATGGATACCTGATTGAAGAAGAAAGCAGGAAATTAGAAATATTATGACAGATCACCAGCAGAAGATTCATCCTGTGGTGGACGTCGAAGCACCAGCCCCGACGACGCCTTTGGTGCCTCATGGCACGGCTACATCGGAGAAAGGCAGCCCGATTCAACAGCGTCCACCACAACGAACCATTCCGGTGAGGCCGCCCACCACCACCACCACCACCACCAAGGAAGCGAAGCTGTTGTTGCAAGTGCATATGTTGGACAGTTAGTCTCATTGTCGTCCTCCTCATAATCCTGGGAGCCACTGTCGGCATTCTCTACCTTGTCTTCCGCCCCCAACTCCCCAAATACTCCATCGATAGCCTGAGAATAAGTGATTTGAGGCTCAACTTCGATATGACCTTGTATGCGACATTCGACGTTAAGATCACGGCCAATAACCCCAACAAGAAAATCGGGATATACTACGAGAAAGGAGGGCGATTAAGCGTGTGGTATACAAACTCAAAGCTTTGTGAAGGGTCATTGCCAAAGTTCTACCAAGGTCACCAAAACATAACGAAGTTGGAAGTGGTGTTAACCGGACAAACCCAGTCAGGAAGCACTTTGATGTCGGCCTTGCAAGAGCAGCAGCAAACAGGACAGATACCGTTGGATCTTAAGGTTCATGCACCTGTCGCAGTTAAACTAGGCAAGCTAAAGATGAGAAAGGTCAAGATATTGGGAGAATGCAAATTGGTTGTTGATAGTTTATCTGCTAACAACATCATTAGCATTAAAGCCAGTAACTGCAAATTCAGATTGAAGCTTTAAATTCTTCTCTTTGTTTTATTATTTTTTAAAGTTTACTTTGTATGTACTTACTGTTCTTGAGCTTCCCAGTTTTCTGATGAGGCCTTTGCCCTCCCTTTTTTTGCACTATATTGATATAGCATTCAAGTTGTTATCTGAAATTCATCACGTTATGGATGTTTTTCTGAAATAAATTTCTTGTGAGAATCATCATCATCCAGTTAGAGTAATGCATAAAGTGGTAAAGCAGATTGCTTTTCTATTTTAGTGTAGTAGGTCAACAACTTGATTTCCATTGAAAAACCAGCAGCAGAAATCGATTGGTGACGTGATGCAATTCTGCCTATTAAACTATACATTTTGTTGTTATAAAAGAGCAGTTCATTCATAACTTAAAAAGCAGTTCTAACATCATAGTACCAGACATGCAGCATTCACGAATCACCAACTCTCCAAACTTGGCGTAATCTTTAAGTTTGGCAAAATAATTAAAATGAGTGGACAAAACATGACCGACAGTCCAAATGGTATACACAAAACTCACAATAAGTGACGATTACTTTGACAAACTAGTGATCTCGGAAAAGATACAAGTCAAACTGTGAAGCAACGGGATTTGAAGAGCTTGCGTGAAAATTAAATTTTTTTTTCATATTTTTTTAGTATTTATTAGCATAATATATTTTTTTATATTTATTAGTATAAAATCTTTGTTATTTGTTAGGAGTTTCTTCTAGTTATAAATATTCTGGTTCTATTGTTCAATAGATTGTAATAAAACTTTAGCAGACAATTTTGTTGTTAAAAAATTTCTTATTTCTTCTCTACAATTCTTTTCTTCTTAGTATCGAATCCAACACACATGATATTTTTTTAAAACTGCTTATGGAGTAAAAAAGAATACAACCAAATATTCACCCACATTTCTTCTAACTTTTAAATTTTGTATTGTTGATTTTGTCACAGTTGGCTAACTAGCAAGGTTCTTTCATTCTTTGGGTAGATTTGTGATGAGTAAGTTGATAATATTATTTTTCACCATTCACTAATCTCATTTGAATACACACCTCTCTAGACTTGAAAGCAAAACACCAAGTTTGGTTTTATTTGATGTAGCATACACTATTTTAAAACATTGAACTGAAGATATATGTATCAAATTTGATATTATATATAATTAAGTTTTTGTTTGGGTGTCATTCTCAATTAAATCTTAATTTTATTGGTATAAACATTGTTGTCAGTACAAAAAGATATGAGTTTGAGTGTGTTAAAACGTATTGAGTCCATGAGTAATTCTAGACATTATGTTAAAAATAACTGTAGATATAGTCAGAACTTATTATGAGATTGTTCAGAAAAGAAAGAAGAAGAAAGAAACAAGAAATGAAAAGAAGTTGATTTACGGACCAAGTAGAGAAGGTCTAAGACAAAGATAAAGCAACAACTAGAATGATGCTAAAAAAGAATAATAAACAACTAGAGGAACTTTGATTCTCTATTCAACGCCTCACCTATAATCATTTCATAGTCATCAAACGTCATTTCGTCTTCATCTTGCTATCTCAACCTCTACCGCTCGCTCTCACTCCCTTGCGTCTTGTCCACACCAACGAGAAGAAGAAGAAGAAGGAAACTATACTTCCTTGATTGACGAATGAGTTTCTTCAAACTTGATTTATGATCCTAAGAAGGTATCCACCTTTGCATTTGTAGCCCTTGAAAGAAATTTCATGCAGATAGGTGGTTTAACCCCTGCAAGAGCAAGTATTGAACTCGGCAATGTCCATATACCGTCCCCACAGATGAGACCCGAGGCGACTGCCGGCGCGAATGCATCTGCCTTTGCCTTGTTTAGCTTTTCCCACACGAATAAGATCAAACTTCCAATGCACATATCAATGGCAAAGTATGGTCCGATATAGAAAGGTATTGCCTTGCCATTGGTAGTGGAATGAAGATCCCCATTTCTTGCCCATCATATCCTTCATGAAGTTTATCAAGATGGCCGCACCAAAGAACCCATAACAAAGTAGGAGGCAGTTTTTTGGAAAGAGCAGAGAAGCCCTGAACCCCCAATATCGCCATGTTGCGATAAACGATGGCGAAAGGAGCAGGATATTGACTGTCAGGGACACCAAAGTCATCGAATGCCTTGTAGAACAGCCAGAAGACCAAAGGTGAAACGATGCAGCCCATGGCAGTGCCAATCACTTGGCTAACGAACATGGCCTAGAGAAGCCAGGGTGAGGTAACCAGTCTTAAAATCCTGCATTAGTCGGAGGCTGTTGAAACAATGTTCTCATAACACCACACGCCGCGAGGCCTGCAAGACTCCGCCATGTGAACCTGCCCAAGCTCCAATCGTAAAGATTGCTAGCTTACCGTAGGTGGAAGCAAGGGACCAATCAGTGAGTCCACATCCATATGCATTACAGAAAGCCAGTGTCGGTGCAAACACGTAGATGACCAATATGTAATACCATTTGAGATCGTGAAAGACGTGTGGAAGAGCGATGGTAGAGATGATAGCAATTGTGACATAACCTGCAACAGAAAACCATACAGGAATCTGATCTTTTAGAAATATTTCAGTCCGGCGCTGGTCATCATAGAACATCTTCTTTGAGGTATCAGAAGTACTAGGCCGTTTGCAACGGGGAGAGATTGCTTGCCTCGGACTTGCCGAAACAAGCCTGTAAGGGTTCTGCTAAACACCTTGAAGAAGTTGTATAGCCCATCACCTAGAATCATGGCAATGGCAATAAATACCTGTATTCAGCCAAAAGAACATAAAATCATCGAGTGTCAAATGTTAATGGGGAGGACAATGGTGGTAGAAAACTACATCTATGATGAACTTACAGGAAACCAACCTTGTAACCTTGTAGGCCATGCATATTGCCGGGGGAAATACCTGCAGGGTACCCAATCACCTTTTCTTGTTTCAATGAGAGGCCACATTAGACCCCATGAAAGTATTCCTCCTAGAAGCACTGATATGTTAATTATGTAGGGACAGATCATCCCTACTCCAACATACGTTGTTGAGAAATCAAAGTAAAACCTGATGAACATTAGCAAAGGAAGGCTTAGCACTCTTTACCAAACTATTAGTATAAATTAACTGATCTTACTCACTTGTTCTTATATGCTTTAATCCCAAATGTAGGAAGTTAACAAATCCACACAATCTTCCCCTGCAGTGAAAAACCACTGAAAGAAACCCCACAAGAAGCTGAAAGAAAAGAACTTGCCCAATGCTCTTACTTGCTTCCTACAAGTTTGAAAAGCATGAGACAGTTTAGGTTAGCTAGAATCAGTTTATAAATTTAATCAGGAATAGAGAGAGTGAGTTACTTTGCTAGCTTGGCCCCTTGAGGAGTGAGTGTGTGAGCTATTGATATGATGATGTAGTGCAGTGCAGTACCACTTGGATATGTCAACTTGAAGTCTATGACCATTATCTGAGACATGGAGGAGAAGAGAACCATCCTGATTTATGTTGAAATTTGTATATATGTAGGGAGGGATAGAGCAAAGCAGAGTGTACCTTCCGAAGAGGGAGCACAGAGAAAAGACCAAGAAGCTAACAACAAAGAGGAAGCCAATAATCCATCCAAGTGATGGATTCTTGAAACTGCCATTGTCATCTGATTGCTTGGCTATGCGTTCACTCATTCCAAACAGGTAACTCCCGAATCCTCCTGTTTGTATTTTCACATCATTTATATCATGAATATCAATTATTTGCTAATTCTCCATAATTTTTAATTTTTTTTTTGAATTACAAGAAGAGGACAAATTCCTAACAACAACGTAACTAGTGCGACTCAAACCCAAACTATACTTAAGGGCGGTGGATACCCTGACTATCAGGCCAACACATGGAATTCGGATAATTTTAAAATTTATTGTATAAAAAAAAAATTTACTTTTACTACAATATCTCTTAGTATCCAAATAAAAACAAATTCACCATAATTTTAAATTTCAAAACTACTAAAGTTGACAAAATAACTCAAATTCTATTAGGTTTTCAGTTGATTCAACTCTATATAATGATATTTTCTTCTTAAATAAGTTTGGAGGGTGGTCAGGTTTTTTATAAGAAAAATTGAAGTCCCATTCATTGCAATTTTTAGAATGTCTCGTCGTCGTGTCTCTAAATTTAGTAAAAATACCCATTTTCTAACTTATAAGTAGTGCCAGATTTTAGGATTAAATTTTGGGGATTAGTAATTTTTTAAAATTTTAGGAGTTTAATGATAATTACAAAAAATTGGGGTCTAATTGAAATTTTGTGAGATTAATGAGAATTTTCAAAAATTTTTAAGAGAGTTTAGTTAAAGTTCCAAAAGAATTTAAAGGTATACTAAGAATTTTAAAAAAATTGAGGGGTCTAATTAAAAATTTTAAAAAACTTCAACAGAGAAATAAAATTTTTCAAAATTTTTTAAAAATCTAATTAAAATTTTCTAAAATTTAAAAGCAAAAATCAAGATTTCCCAAAATTTTGGGGGCAAGTCCCCTACCCAAAAGGATCCCGCCCTTGCTAATAAGTATTTATATAGTTAGGCTGTTTTCATTCATTTCTTTTTCACAAGCTCATTATAACTTTTTTTTTTAAGCACAATGCTTAGTATTATATATAATTTATTTTCAATTTATAAATAAAAAAATAATATATTTTAATATATTTAAATTTTACGATTTTTTTACATTAATAATAATATTCATGTCAATTAAATTAAAGCTGGATGGGCTGTTTTCATCGATTTTGATTCTATCCAACTAGACTTAAAAAGTAGTAAATTGTCCTGTGCCTAACCTATCTATCCCTTTGTTTTTAAATAATAAAAAAAAAGAACCTACAACAGCTAAAATACTAGTAAAAAAAAAAGGATAATTAGTATAGTTACGTGCTACAAAATCCAAAACACAAGGAAAATATATACGCACCGCTGAAGGCGATGCCGGAGGAGGCAACCACACAGGTCTGAATAACAGTGTTTTCCTGCCTGGTGAAAGGCTGTTTGAGAAGACCCGATTTTTGGAGCATCTTGGTCCATGTCTTGACAAAGAAGAACCCCAACAAGCCAGCCGAGACATTGAGGGAAGGGATAATCCCGGTCGTCAAGTTGAGCTTCATCACTATGAAACTGAACATTATGCTTAACAAAAAGCTGACACCAAAGGCCCTTATTGTCAGCTGGTTCTTCCACACTGGCACTTCCTGGCTCTCAAAGATCTCTTCCACCGACTTCTCACCACCTCCTTCACCTCCTTCTTACCATTCTTCTCGTATTCTCCTTCTTCTGAGCTGATTCCGTTATCTACCCTTTCTCCATCCATTTCCTCTATTTCAGGATGCAAAACCAATCTCTACCCTCTCTTCTTATATAGGCAAAAATTGAGGCGGTTGCTTTCACTTTATCACATACAGAGCGTGAAGCTTATTATTCAAATGAGATTTGGGTTGGTTTTGGACTCAAAGTTCCAACATGTTGCTCCCACAGCAAAGGGTAGTAATTAAGATTTTGGGAGTTAGTGTGGTGAGTTTGCTTGCAGTCATACGCATTTGATTGGAGGGAGTTTCATAGTCACCAAAATCTTTATTAATGGGTTGTCAAACATGTGAGTGTGAAAGGGTAATCAACTAACTCTACACTTCATTTGCCCCGCAATTTGAGTAGCACTACAAGTTGGTCTAAGTTAAGTGTCCAACGGCGTGCAAGTAGGGTTTAAAGGGAATCAATTGACTTCTCATATGAGTTGGGATCACTATCATTTTCTTTTTTCTTTTTAATTTTCAATTTAAAGTTGTGATTATCTTATATTAGGACATAATATATTAGGACATAATTACACATCTTGACAATTTTTCTTGACCAATTTTACAGAAAAATTATTTCATATACTGTTAGTGAAATTTTTAGATTCTACAAGTAAGGTTAAGAGGTTGACCAGTGTGCTATACTAGTATATCGAAGAATACACTGTCATTTTACAAATATTATATATTTTCCTTTTTCTTTTTAGAATATTGACTGTCTGAACTAACTATTGTAACGCTAGTTTGGATAGTGAATGTGGCAATCAATATACACATTTTAAGTTAGTAATATTACATACAACTTGTACAAGTTGACGAACTATCTTAGATTGGCGAACTCATCAATATTGGCAAGCTGCTATAAAGTGGCGAACTCATTACTTTGGTAATAGGGGTAACATGACAAATGCGAACTAAGATCGTGGGAGAAGATGTGAGTTGTTCTAATGCTAAACGTTGAAGTTGCGAAGCAACTGAATTTAAAAAACTTCCGTGCAAGTTATGTTCTATATATTTATAAAAGATTTAGTATTTATTAGCATATATATTTAACATTTATTAGCATAATTTTTTGTTATTTTCTTTCCATATTTAAGAGTTTTTCTTATTATAAATACCACTGTTTCATTGTTCAAAAATAGTGTGAAATATATAAAATTTCGGTGGACAATTTTATTGCTAATTTTTTGTTTTTTCTCTATAATTCTTTTTTTCTTAGTGTCGAAATTCCGACAAAAGGGTCGGGTACTTCTTTTGTTAATAACTGATTTTGAAAGCTAAACTTTTTGACTGGGGAATATTTTGTTGGTCTAATTCTTTGGTTGTTTCACTTTGTTGTTAGAGTGATTATTCTCTTATTAAGTGAAAGCGTTTGAGGGAGAGTGAGGGTAAATAATTGTATAACAGTAAGGTTATAATTTTTTTTTATGAGAGTTTGGATAAATTTAATTGAAATAACTTGTTTTACGGAACCCATTTTATGAATCCATTCAATGAGCAATGCTTTTCAAACGTAGAGTTACACCTGAACTACGTAATAATCTTGATGTTGTTCTTGTGCTTTTTTACTTTACTGTTTAACTTTGCATCTTTTAACTATCAAATCAATTGTTACAACTTCTCACAATTATTTTCGTGAGAGAGTTTGGGTAGATTGGACTCTTTTTATGAGAAAGGTTCCTTAGACGTAGGATTACATCCGAACTACGTAAATATTATGTATATTCTGAAGTATGATTCCATTTACAAAACATAAGCATTAAATTCTTTTTAACAATTTATTCAAATTTATTTGATTAATGATATTTTTGGTCGTGTCAAATAAAAATTTATTGAGGTTTATTAATAGTTGAATATTTTTCTGACCAAGTGAATTAATAAATTATTATTTTTATTTAATAATGTTGTTTCCATTAATAAAAATATGTTAATTAATTAACTATATATTGTTATTGTTTCACACTAATAAGCAATTTTTTACATTTTATTTTTTTATGTCTAATATTAACTTTTCACTCTTACTTTTACTAATTTTCACTGTTCTGAACATATTTGCCTTTTCTTTACTTTTAACAATAAATTACACATGAACCTAATGAGTAGTTCCAGTGAAAAATAAGATGATGTTTATCCTAAGTGATTCGGGTTCGAGCATTTGTGTGTACAAGGTATGTGTGCGTTATCAAAAGATTAAGAAAGTATAAACAGATACTATCATGTAATCACATCAATATATTAAAAAAAACTATAAATTACACATAATTAACATAAAAAATATAGATTAATTACATAATTTTTAAATATTTAATACAACATATTCCTCACCCTAAATTGGACCTATAAAATATAATTGTTATCAATTAGAAAAATTAAGAATACACATTTATTAACATTTATGCATATATAAATAGAGAAAATACAATTTTAATTTTTTTACATTAATTAATTCGTCACATCTAACAAAATTACAATTATGCTAAATAAAATTATTTTGGTGCGTGATTTGTTTGGTGGATAGATTTAATCATTCATAAAACTATTTTTTCTACAAAAAAAAAACCATATATATGTATATATTAGTATTGAAAATATATCGTGGTTAACCTTGTACTTTAATAAATTTTAAAATTTAGTTGATTGAATGCATAGCCATATTTTAATTAGTGTATAAAAATTTCAACATTAAACATATGAATATTACTATATAATTAGATAAAAATTTTACAATATTCAAATGAATATATAAAGCCTACTTCCACACAAGGAGGATTAAGATTTTTGAAAGGCCTAGTAAAATTTTAAAAGTTTTAAGATTTTAACGATGATTAAAAAAATTAAGGTTTAATTAAAATTTTAAATTATTTTAAGTAATGAGAATTTTCAAAAATTAGGAGAGCTTAATTAAATTATATTTAAAAAAAATTAAAAGGTATAGTGGGAATTTTTTAAAATTTGAAACAGTTTACTATTTGATATCAAAACTCACTCTCTTGCTCCTTCTCTTTATAAAATGCTATTATATAATATTTAATTATATTTTTGTTAGAATTAAAGCATTTATAAAAATTAATATTTTTAAATTGATATTTATCTTTTGAATTCAGATTTTTTTTAAAAAAAATACATCTCTTATAATTTCCTTCAATACTTTTAATAGTGTTTAATTATGTTTTGAATATGAGAGCAAATCATAAAGAGCTGTAACATGATCATTATCATCATTTTAAAAATTTTGTGAATGGATTCACATACAGAATCTCATAATTCTAAAATAATAAAGTTGACCCATTAATCCTGACATATCATCTTCAATGAAAGCAACATCCACAACACGCACACAAACTTGGTTGCTTGACTTTGAAAACAATTTATATATAGTGTTAGATCGTTTCAGTTGGGGATTTGGGTTTACATTGAGTTAGTTGTTTTTATTATTCGGGTTTTACTCTGTTCATATATATATTTCACCCAAAAAATGATATATGTGTATAGTTGTGTTTGTGTGTTCGGACTTTGCTCTGTTCTTGTATTTCACAAAAATAAAAAATAATATATGTATTTGAACCCCATGTGATAACTTGATAGTCAAAATATTCACCATCCTAATTATGATCTGAATTCGAGTTGTACTAATCATATTTATTGTTCAAGTTTTACTCTATTATTATATTTAAAAAAGAATAACCGATATATGTATATTTGTTGCCTGTTTTATTAGGTTTAGAAATAGAAAGAAAAAGGTATCACGCATACATTAATACTATTGACTTTGCATGTGTGGGATTATCCATTAAGCTTTCACAATGTGTGTACTAGACCTCAACTTGATTTACGTCGAATTTAAACAAAGATTTTTATATTTTAGGTCGAATTCAATTTAAATATTAGAAATATTTTTTGTTATTTAAATTTAATTATATATAATATCGATTAAAAATATATATTTTTTAATAGTCATATAAAAAATAGATCACTTAAACTTAAATTTTTTAAAATCGAATCCAATTTGACCTGACCGGCCCATAGTAGCTCTAGTGAGCACCAAATTTGACATTTATATATCCAAAGTGTAGGAGAAAACGACATTTACAAGGTTTTTCTTTCTTCTCTTGTTTTTGAGGAAATAAATGATGTTTATCTCAAACAGTGAGCAGTAGGGTGCAACACTTCACCAATAAAATTTTATCTTCAAAAATGAAAAAATTAAACATAATTAATAATTTTAAAATTGATATTTTTATATAAATGTATCTAATTGAAACATTTATATATATATGAGCATATTTTAAAAAACCAATAAACTAAAAATAGTATACTTAAAAACATAGTATCGTTTCAATTGAGTTTTAGTTCGATTGACATGAGTATTGTTATCAATGCAAGAGGACGTGGATTCGAGTGTACTGAAACGCATTATCTTCCTATTTATAGGTTGGAGAGAGGCTATAGATAAATTCTAAGCATTATTTTAAAAAGAGTAAATATAATCAAAACTTATAATGAGATTGTTAAAAAATAACACTATACTGACC
Source organism: Gossypioides kirkii (assembly GCA_005610355.1). Lineage (NCBI taxonomy): Eukaryota > Viridiplantae > Streptophyta > Magnoliopsida > Malvales > Malvaceae > Gossypioides > Gossypioides kirkii. The sequence continues at coordinate 30,557,222 of CP032248.1, forward strand.
ACCTTGAAATCACTTTTGATAAAAAGAAATTTCAAAATCTTTTTAAAAATTAATATTTGAGTCTACGTGTGAAAACTAAATAGGATTCAAAAATTAACTATGCATGAAGAAAGATATAACACCCCGAAACACTTCGAAACCAGTTACTTTTTTTTAAAATAAAGAAACTAATTATTTTGAGTGATTTGGCAACAACATAAGTTTAAAGGTTAAAAAAAATAAAAAATTAAATGTGTCGAAACTACCTTTAAAAACGAAGTTTCGAAAAATTATTTTAAAGTTGGAAAATGGGAGTAAAAAGGGAGTCGCCACCAATCTTTTATTTGGGTGTGATTGGATCACCACAAAACGTTTAAAACGTTAAAAACGTCGGTCTAACGAATCCAGAAAAATAGGTTCGGGAGTCGGTTACGCACGAGGAAGGATTAGCACCCTCGTACGCCCAGAATTGGTACCACATGATCATTTTCGGGTCTTGTTTTATGAAAACAATAAAAATTCGAGTGAAGTTTAAAATGCGATGTTCATTTTAAATGGCTTTGTGTAATTTTAAAGGAGACCTTTTTAAGAAAATTCGTCCCCGTATTTCGATCCTCTTATGATAACTAGAAGACGTGTCCAACACATTAGGGCACTATATTCTTGGAGTTTCAAAATTGAAGGACGTTTCGGGAAATTTTGAAGAGAGTATTCGATCGTGTGATTTGTACGAAAATCGCACCCAGCACGTTAGGGCATGATTTTCGAAGTCTTCACGCGAAGGAACATTGTCTCGTTTACTTCAAAATCTTTTGGATATAGATAGGGATGTGTTTGAAAACCTTTGAAGAGGATATTTCTTTCGCACGAATTACGAAAATCAAACCCCGAACGTTAGGGCACGATTTTCAAGTTTTCACACGAAATAATATTGCCTCGTTTTTGTCACGAAAATCATTCGTATATATATATATTTTGAGAACTTGAAAATTTCGTATTCGGGTTAAAATGCAATCCTCGAACATATGATTTGAAGGATTTGGAAATGGGTTACCCGTTTACTTCGATTTTCGCGAAGAATTAAAGTCGCAACCAACACGCGTTAGGACACGACATTCCCGGAATCTCGAGGTGAACGGACGTAAAAAAAACTTGAAAAGGATATCCGATTCGCGCAAATTATAAGAAGAAATCACACCCGACACGTTAGGGCATGATTTTTCGAAGTTACGCTCGAACAGAATATTGCCTCGATTTTTTTAAAATAACTTGTAAATGAATGCGTAAGTTTAAAACACGAATAGCGATTAATAAGAGAAATTAGATACGAAGTAATATAATAAGCAGATAAATAATATGCGAAAATATAAAATGCAGGTGCAAATAAATGCAAACATTGGTAAGGAAGAAGAAACGATGAAATCGGGGTTGAAATGAGACTTTTGGATACCCGGGGGCAAAATAGTAATTTTGGACGTGCGGGGCAAAATGGTAATTTTTGGTGAATTGGGGTTAAAAAATGGAATTTTGGAAACTTTGGTGAAACTGGGGCTAAAAATGGAATTTTGGAAAGTTCGAGGGTAAAATGATAATTTTTGGTAAAATCGGGGTTAAAAATAGAATTTTTGGAAAGTTCAGGGGTAAAATGGTAATTTTTGATAAAACCGAGGTCAAAAATGGAGTTTTGGAGAGTTTAGGGGCAAAATGGTAATTTTTGGTAAAATTGGGTTAAAAATGGAATTTTGGAAAGTTTAGGGGTAAAATGGTAATTTTTGGTTAAAACTGAGGTTAAAAATGGAATTTTGGAAAGTTCGGGGGTAAAAAAATGTAATTTCGGTGAAATCAAGGGTTAAAAATGGAAATTTGAAAATTTTGGGGGTAAAATTGTAATTTTGGAAGTTTCGGGGTCAAAATGTAATTTTCTGAAATTTTTGGGTCAAAATGCAATTTCTGAATAGTTGAGGGACCTATAAACAATAAAACCAAGGACTGGGTGACACGTGGCAGCCCCACAGGCATCCAAAAATCAAAGGACTAATTTGTAAATCTTGAAAAATTCCTGGGCCAATTTTGTAATTAAACAAAACTTGATTTTAAGACTAAATTAAAACAAATTAAAAATAAGAGGGACCAATTACATAGACAAGCCAAAACAGTGACACGTGGTAGCCCCTAGGGCTTCCACTTGTCAGAGGATTAAATTGAAAACTAAACAAAATTATTGGGCCAATTATAAATAATTAAAAAAGCGAAAAGGACTAAATTAAAACAAATAAAAAATGGAAGGACCAAACGCGCAAATAGCCCATCTTCCAAAAACACGCGGATCCTAGGTGTGTCGGGTCAGTTTTCGGGTCGGTCCAATGGGTATTATAAATGTCATGTTTTAGTTTTTTTTAAATTCATTTTTTCATTTTTCTTAATTTATTTACCCCCTCTCTCTTCTTCCTTTTCTCTCTTTTCTCCCTCACAACCCAAGGCCGCCGAATTCCGGCAACTCCAACAGCCAACAAGCCGCGCGTGGGGCGCGTCGTCACCCCCCGTCTCCCCCGTCCTGCTCGTCCATCTCCTCTCTGCTCAACCGTCTCCAGTCATCAGTCGCGCGTCGGACGCCACGCGCCGATCACGTAACCATCTCCGGTCACCGACGTTCGAAAGGTAAGTCCGAAATTTCCTTTTTTCTTTTTAGAAACCCTTCTCTTTTCATTTCACCCTTTTTTTTTAAAGAAACAAATCTGATTTTTATATAAAAAAGGGGCTATGTTTCGAAACCTATTTTATCTTTGGTTTAAATTTGTCCCATATTGTTTCCTGTTTCTCAGTTGGACGTTTATTTCGAAACGTTTATTTCCTCCATTTAGTAATGACATTTTCTTTTATTAATATTAGTAATACTATTTATTAAGTTATAAATGATGTTGGTAACTACCATTAATGCCTCTACTTAATGCTTTTGAAAATAAAAAGGAATAATAAATAATGGCAGAGATGGTTGATATATCAATGCATGCATATTAATGCTTTAAAGCATTATAGTTTTCTGTTATGAAAGCATATAGTGAATACTTGGGCGCTTAATATTTGAAGCTTCGAAATTGATTGGTGATGTCTGGTATGCTTGCCTGAATGTTTATCTACTGGTTGTTAATGGCTCCTGTTTTAGATTTGTGAAAGTTTGCTATATTGTTTTAAGGATGTGTATTTGGATTTCAATCTGGTGTGTAACCCCTTACAACATGTTTAAATTTGGCTTTTATAACCAATACTTACAATCATTCTCTTTTGTTTCATACAATTTAATGCTTGTCTAATTCTCTCTTCTTTTTTGCAGGTTCCAGCAGTGAAGCTTGTAGCAGTGGCGGTGGCAGGTGAGCTGAGGATGGTGGCTGATCAGAGCAAGTGGCTGCTGACGTGGTGCACTCCCATTGGCCAAGCTGAAGGTGGCAACAGCACAAGTGGGCAGATTTTCTGCTTTGGCTAGTGCTTAATTGGGTCAAAAAAATGGGTGTGTAAATGGGCTAAGGGAATGGGCCAATTGGACCTTGTAAATAGACTTTATGGACTTTTAATTTTTAATGTTTAAATTTAGTATTTAAATTTAAATTTAAATTTAAATTTAAGGTAAATTTAAATAATTAAATTTAAATTTAAGATAAATTTAAATTTAAAATAAATTTAAAATCAATTTAACTCTAAATTAAAACAAGAAGTCCAAGCCGGTCAAAAGGGCTCCATAGTTGCCAAAACCCTCTTTGCTTGTTTTGTTGTTATAGCAGAAACGGAGCAAAGATTAAAAAGGAGCCCAATTTTGTCCAGTTTCGTTAAATCTCGGCTCCATCGTTGACTACTTCATATTGATAACACTTGACTTGCAGCTCTATTCCAATCCATCGTGACTGCGGGAAAAAAAATGGGATCTGCCATCTGACTTGCTGCACCCTCAACAGTATGGTTTGACGTCGAAGTTTTATCTTGCTCTTCAGAGAGATAAAGACTTGCTATCCAATCTTTACTTCAATTTCAAGAGGATAGGAAGTGATATTGGTGCTTTTTCTAACTCTTACTCCAATTTCAGAAGATAAAGACTTGCTATCCAACTTTTACTTCAATTTCAAGAGGATGGGAAACGATCTTGCTCTTACTTCAATTTCAGAGATAAAGACTTGATATCCAGCTTTACTTCAATTTCAAGGAGGATGGAAATGATCTTGCTCTTACTTCAATTTCAGAGATAAAGACTTGATATCCAGCTTTACTTCAATTTCAAGAGGATGGGAAATGATCTTGCTCTTACTTCAATTTCAGAGATAAAGACTTGTTATCCAACTCTACTTCAATTTCAAGAGGATAGGAAATGATGTTGCTCTTACTTCAATTTCAAAGATAAAAAACGCGTTATCCACTCTACTTCAATTTCAAGAGGATAGGAAAAGATCTTGCTCTTACTTCAATTTCAGAGATAAAGACTTGATATCCAACTCTACTTCAATTTCAAGAGGATAGGAAATGATCTTGCTCTTACTTCAATTTCAGAGATAAAGACGTGTTATCCAACTCTACTTCAATTTCAAGCGAATAGGAAATGATGTTGCTCTTACTTACTTCAATTTCAGAGATCAAGGCTTGATATCCAGCTTTACTTCAATTTCAAGAGGATAGGAAATGATCTTGCTCTTACTTCAATTTCAAAGATAAGGACTTGTTATCCAACTCTACTTCAATTTCAAGCGGATAGGAATGACGTTGCTCTTACTTCAATTTCAGAGATAAAGACGTGTTATCCGACTCTACTTCAATTTCAAGAGGATAGGAAATGATCTTGCTGTGGTCTGATCCACCTTGACTTCTAGGTGGAAGGTCCATCGTCATTGATTCGACCCTTCATGTTCGCAAAATGCTAGGTTATTCGTTATGACTTGGGACTTTCCCTTCAAATCGCCATGATGCGAGATCTTCTATCGCGGTCTTAGCTTTTTCATCATCATGCATCCTATGACGCTGAGACCTGTAGAAAATGCTCAAATGGTCCTCTAGGTAGGCCAGGTATGTTTAGGATGTTATGCATGAAAATGAGTTAAAATGCTCTTAACCTAGAATGAATGTGTATGATTTAATGTTTGAATTTTTCAAAGATTAGCCTTTTCTGTTTTGAAGCCATCTCTCCACGTTTCCTTGAATTCCATTTTGCAGATTCAACATTTGAATTGCTTCTTTCATGTTTTAATTCTTTCAACTGGCAGTTGTTTAGGATTCTCGTGTCTTTTAGGAATTTTCTAAAATAACACTCGTGAATCATTTGTTTTCTTTCATGACCTTTTATCCATCATCTTCATATGAAAATACTTGGACAATATGGAAAAGAATGGGATTAAATTTGGAGATTTATTGGCTATGATATCAAATATTTACAAAGAACAAATAACGACAAAAGAACGGTTTTAGACTTAGATATCAGATATGAGTTTCCCTGATCCAAAGATCATTTTTTGCTTGTTATGTTTCTGGAGGTCCTGGTGGATTACTTCGTTGATGCCCCAAGATGTAAAATATTTCCATTTTGCCACTTTTGAGGGAGCAATTGGTTGTCCTTGTTTTGCATTTGAGTTGCTCTTTTCGAGTTTTCAACTCAAAACCCCTTTGGTTTCAGGATGCCCTTCCACGGGTTTTCATCCCGACCTCTCCGATTTTTTTTTATGTGTAATATTTCTTCACCGAGTCTGAATTCACCGGGTTGTATAATTCTTTGCCATCCATTTCAGTCAAAATTAAGGCTCCTCCAGAGAAGGCTTTCTTTACCACGTACGGCCCCTCCCAATTAGGCATCCATTTTCCTCGAGAGTCTTTATGTATTGGAAGTATCTTTTTCAAGACTAGATCTCCCTCATGGAATTCTCTAGGACGAACCTTCTTGTTGTAAGCACGCATCATCCGCTTTTGGTACATCTAACCATGACGGATAGCCTTTAATCTCTTTTCCTCAATCAAATTTAACTGATCATATCTGGCTTGGACCCATTCAGCTTCATCCAAATTTAGCTCTGATAAGACTCGGAGAAGGGATCTCCACCTCGATAGGTAAAACACAGCCTCCATTCCATATACAAGTGAAAACGGCGTTGCCCCAGTAGATGTTCTAATAGAAGTTCTATAAGCAAGGAGAGCAAAAGGTAATTTTTCATGCCAATATTTATAGGCTTCTGTCATTTTTGCAATAATCTTCTTGATGTTTTTATTGCCGCTTCCACTGCTCTGTTCATCTTTGGACGATATGGGGACGAGTTATGATGTCTGATCTTGAATTGCTCACAGACCTCCGATATCGTGTTGTTGTTCAAGTTTAGTGCATTGTCTGATATGATCTTTTCTGGCATTCCATATCGACATATGATTTCCTTTTTCAGGAACTTGCTGACTGCAGACTTTGTAACATTAGCATAAGAGGCAGCTTCTACCCACTTGGTGAAGTAGTCGATAACCACAAAATAAAATCTATGTCCATTAGAGGCCTTTGGTGAAATTGGTCAATAACATCCATGCCTCACATAGAAAAAGCCATGGGGATGTCATGACGTGTAGAGGTGGGAGGCACATGGATCTTGTCCCCATAGATCTGGCATTTGTGGCATTTCTTGGCATAATTGATACAATCAGTCTCCATAGTCGACCAATAGTACCCAAATCTCATGATCTGCCTAGCCATTTTGAATCCATTCGCGTGTGTTTCCACAAATCCCTTCATGGACTTCTTCTAGGATCTTTTTAGCCTCGATTGAGTCCACACATCTCAATAACACCTGATCCTTTCTTCTCTTATACAAGACCTCTCCATCTAGGATGTACTCGTTCGCGAGCCTTCTCAATGTTCTTTTGTTATTTTCAGTAGCTCCCTCGGGGTATTTTCGATCTTTCACATATTGGAGAATATCCTGGTACCAAGGATGCCCCTCTTTTCCTTCCTCTTCAATCTCGCAGCAATGGGCTGGAGTTTCATAAATACTCATCCGAATGGGCTTTATGTCCTTTGGCCTATTTACTTTTATCATCGAAGCTAAAGTAGCCAAAGCATCAGCCATTTGGTTTTCCTCGCGTGGGAGGTATCTGAACGTGACCTTGTCAAATTCTTTGATCAGTTCGAGGACCATATTTCGATATTCAATTAACTTGGAGTCCCTTGTCTCCCATTCTCTTTTCAGATGGTAAATCACCAATGCTGAATCTCCATAGATTTCTAAGACATTGATCCCTCGATCCATGGCCGCTTGGATCCCCATGATGCATGCCTCATATTCTGCCATATTATTTGTGTGCAATCGAAGTCAAGCTTACTGGTGAAGGGATAATGGTCTCTTTCTGGTGACACTAAAACTGCACCGATCCCGTTGCCCATAGCGTTTGAAGCGCCATCAAAGTTCAATCGCCACGAATACTCGGTCGCTGTCCCCTCTTCGGTAGTTGCGACATACATCAGATCCTCATTTGGAAAGTCAAAATTTATCGGCTCATAGTCCTCCAAAGCCCAACTGGCCAAGAAGTCTGCGATCGCACTTCCTTTAATTGCATTTTGGCTTACATAGACGATATCAAATTCCGACAACAGAATCTGCCATCTAGCCATTCTTCTATTTAATGCAGTTGACTCCATCATGTATTTTAGAGGATCCAACTTCGAGATTGACCATGTTGTGTGGTATAGCATGTATTGTCGCAATCTTCGGGTAGTCCAGACCAGTGCATAACATAGTTTTTCTATTAGAGAGTATCTTGCTTCACAGTCAGTAAATTTCTTACTGAGATAGTATATGACTCTTTCTTTTCTTCTAGTCTCGTCATGTTGTCCCAAGACACATCCCATAGAATTCTCGAAGACCGTTAAGTACAAGATTAATGGTTTGTTGGGATTTGACGGTACTAGTACCGGAGCATCAGACAAATACTGCTTAACTTTATCAAAAGTTCTTTGGCACTGGTCATCCCAAACGCCTGGGTTATGCTTTCTAAGAAGGCGAAATATGGGGTCACATTTCTCCGTTAATTGCGAAATAAACCGAGCACTATAATTCAACCTCCAAGAAAACCTCGAACCTCTTTTTGCGTACGAGGCAGGGGTAACTCTTGTATAGCTTTAACCTTGTCTAGGTCTATTTCGATTCCCTTCTAGCTGACCACAAAACCCAATAATTTTTCGGATGTAGCCCCAAAAGTGCACTTGGTAGGGTTCAATTTTAGTTGGAACTTCCTCAACCTCATGAACAATTTTCTCAAGACATTCACATGTTCTTCCTCTATTCGGGACTTTGTAATCATGTCGTCGACGTAGACCTCAATTTCTTTGTGCATCATATCATGAAACAATGTTACCATGGCTCTTTGATATGTTGCCCCCGCGTTTTTAAGTCCGAATGGCATCACCTTATAACAGAATGTTCCCCACATTGTGACAAAGGTAGTTTTTGCCATGTCTGTAGGGTGCATCTTTATTTGGTTATATCCGGAGAAACCATCCATGAAGGAGAAAAAGGCATGCCCCGCTGTATTATCTATCAGGGTGTCGATGTGAGGCAGCGGAAAGTTATCTTTTGGGCTAGCCCTATTCAAATCCCGATAATCTACGCACATACGTACTTTACCATCTTTCTTGGGGATAGGAACTATATTGGCAACCCATTCCGAATATTCAACCACCTCGGAGGAAGCCTGTGTCAAACTATTTTCGGACCTTTTCTTTTATTTTAAGCAGCACATCAGGTCACATTTTACGGAGCTTTTTGTAGACGGGTTTGCATTCTTCCTTTATTGGGAGCTTGTGAACCACGATGTCGGTGTTTAGCCCCGGCATGTCTTGGTAGGACCAGGCGAAGACGTCTTTGAATTCTCTTAGCAGCTCAATGAGATCTCTTCGTGTTTCTGCTGAGATGCTGGTCCCAATTCTTACTTCTTTCTTCTCTTCCTCATCCCTTATGCTTACTGTTTCCACCACCTCTTTGTGGGGTAAGATTTGCTTTTCCTCCTGTTCCATCATTCGTAGCAATTCAGGAGATATATTAGAATCCTGGTCATCTCTTCGGAGTCCTGAGATTCTTCAAGACACATATCTTGCTCGAAATGAGGTTCGGAGTCAGTGTCATCATATTACTGATATCCCAATCTGTAAAGAATGAGAATGAGCTAATGAACAAAATAAATTAAAGAATGACTGTATGATATGATTATGGGTATATGTATTCAAGAATGATTTATTTTTATGTGTTACTGCAAATAATTTATTTGAAATTGAAAGGAAAAGAATAAAGAGATAGTTGTCAAAATGTATCTTTATTAAGATAATAGATAAAAACTCAAAAGCCCTTTTACAAAAGATTTCTATCATTCCTGGGCATAGAATGATAGAGGTGTACGAGTATTACTTTGAAATGTTCCTAAAAGCTACGATGAGCTCATCTTCTACCCAATTGTCCAAACTACTCCCAAGTGCATACGGACAGATTTGAAGCGAACTCCTTTCTTCAGCTTCTTCGGAAACAGCATTTATGTTCAGTTCCATCACAAGTTTTGTAACTTTTTCCTCCTCAAGCCTTAGCCCACCAGAAACGAAAGTTTTAGAAATATGAGGGAAGGTCATCGGTCTCCAACTGATTTCTTCCCGGTTTGTCGTGCTCTTATTGTCTCTCTCTTTCTTTCTATCTCTCTTTCTTCTATTTCTTTCTTCCTTTCTTTCGCATCTGGCTTGTACCCTAGCCCGAAACAGTCTCACTTTCCAAATGGCGACGACGCGCTAACTATTCCTTGAAGATATTTCTCCGAGCCCTTTTTCGTCAATGCTCCTTTTTCCAATCATCAAGCGCAACCCCATCTTCGTTATTTGTGACAATTTAGGTTCAGGAAATTTTTGTTCCCTCTCCAATAAATGTGGCATTGACAAATTCCAACGAACGGAAAGAGCATTCTATTGCCTCTTCATCTTTGTCTATGTACGGGGCAATCATTTGTTACAGACGCAACAATATCCTCATCAGTATTGATTGTAACCAACCTTCCGTCGGTTACCAACTTGAGCTTTTGGTGAAGTGAGGATGGTACTGCCTGCCTTGCTGCGTGAATCCAAGGTCTTCCTAATAAGCAATTGTAGGAAGGCTTGATATCCATCACCAAGAAATCAACCTCGTAAGTATTTGGGCCTATTTGTAATGGTACTTCGATCCTGCCCATCACTTTTCTTTTAGTTCCATTAAAAGCTCTGACTATGTTGTGGCACGTCCTCATATAGGAGCTATTGATGGGTAGTCTTTCGAGAGTGGCCAACGGTAGAACGTTTAAAGCTGAAGCCGTTGTCGATAAGCACTCCGGGTAGAGTGTACCCTTTACAGCGAGTGGTAATATGCAATACCTTGGTCGATCCCATACCTTCAGATGAGATTTCATCGTCATTGAAGAAAATGAAATTATCAGCGCTAATGTTGTTAATCAGTCGATCCAACTTGCATACCGATATATCCTGGGTCACATAAGTCTCGTTGAGCGCCCTCATTAATGCGTTACGGTGTACCTCTAAACTTAGCAGTAACGCCAAATAGATATGCGTGCGGGTTACTTATGTAACTGCTCAACTACGCTGTATTCGCTGTGTTTCAAGAATTTCAGGAACTCTTGTGCTTCTCTTTCTGCTACCGGCTCATTTATCGGTTTCACCTTGCCAGTCACTTTTCGGGTTCAATCGCTACAACAGCTTCCTTTGGCAGCTGCTTCTCTCTTCCAAGTTGTAAGTTTTACCGCTACGTGTGACCAGGTTCACATTTTGCAGCTGCTCCTCCTTGGGTGCTACAATGTTGCACCTGTAGTTCCAAGGAACTCTTTTGCTGTCTTCATAAGAAATGGCGTAGGTTTCCGTATGATAACACATGGTGTCTCTTGTATTCTCGTCTCAGCTCTCTGGATGTGGAGATAATTATTGTCGGCGATCAGGCTCATGTGTCCTTTTTCCTTTGGAGGAGCAAATGTCCCCCATCTCTTCTCGTTCTTCGAAGAACTCTAATTCTTTGCGGTCCATCAAATCTTGTATTAGAACCTTGAACTCCGCACAATGCTGAATTTCATGACCTTTAGCGTTGTGAAAGTCGCAATAGTTCTTCGCCATTATCATCTTTTCACACCGTCCTATGCAACTATTCCTCTAGCCACCAGTTGACGCCATACCCATTTCATAGGAGATTTGACCTCTTCAATGTGAGCCTTAACCTTTTTCCCTTCTACACACTCGTAATCGCATTTACTCCTTGATCAGAATGGACGGGTAAAGGGTTCCCGGCTACATTAGGTCTCGATGGCTCATCAAATCTTATTTTCTTCATCTTAATTAATTTTTCTAACCAATTTTCTTGAAAGTGAAACAATTTTCGATAGAATGCCCAATCACTCATCCATGAAATTCACATTGGACGTTGACGTCGTACCATTTCAGAAATGGTGGAGGTATGAGCTCCGTGATATATGGGGCTACCACGTGTTGATCATATAACTGCTGGTAGAGGTCTTTGTACGTAACAAGAATTGGAGTGAACTGAATCTTCTCGGTATTCTTTTCCAGTTTGATTCTAATCTTGGTAAACTTTGATAATTGTCAGAAGAGGTTTTTTTTATTGCGTCATCGTAATTGACTTGGCATAATTTGGTCTGTATGTGCTTACATTATTCACCCCGGCTACCTTCCTCTTAGGTGCTACCCTTTTTCCACCGTCTCCTGCATCGTCTCCTGCATCGATTTTCCGCTTTTAATCGCGTTCTCAATCATTTCTCCTGACATCACTACATCCGAAAAACTCCTTGTAGCGTTACCCACCAAAGCGTCGAGATACGGTGCCTTTAGCGTATGGACAAAAAGCATCGTTGTCTCTTTTTCTGTCAATGGTGGTTGTACATGGGTAGCTACATCCCTCCAACGTTGAGCGTATTGTCGAAAGCTTTCACTTAGTTCTTCTCCATGTTTTGCAAGGTAATTCGGTCTGGATCAATATCAGTATCAGTAACATGGCCGTATTGCTTCATAAAAGCTTGGGCCAAGTCCTTCCAGGAATTGATCTTTGTGCGGTTTAGTTGGTTGTACCATTTTGCAGCGGATCCAACCAAACTATCTTGGAAACAGTGAATTAATAATTTTTCATTGTGAACATATCCTGTCATCTTCCGACAGAACATTGTAATGTGTGCTTTTGGGTAGCTTGTCCCGTTGTATTTTTCAAATTCGGGCACCTTGAACTTCGGGGGTAGCACTAGGTCTGGAACCAGACTTAGTTCTTCGGCATCGATTCCACTATAGGCGTCAATCCCCTCCATTGCCCTAACCTTGTCTTCCAGCCATTTGTACCTTTCTTCTATTTGTTTGGATACTTCTATTTTCGTTCTTTCTGCCTCCATCGTATAATCGAGGTCGGGGTTGATGGGATTCACAGCGGTTTCACACCGGGTTCGATCCTGATCCGACCAGGTAATTAGTTTGGCCTGATGCGCCAATGGGCTGTAGTTGCGCCCGAATGAAGATGGGTGTTTCTCGCGGGTTTGTTTCTGGCGGGGCCTGATGGTGTGTGGTTGTAAAGCCGAGAGGATATGGAGGATCCTCATTTTCCTCTCTCGGGCCTTCAGCGGGACCTTTTCCTTTATCTGAATCTCGCAACAGCTGGGTTAACTGATTAATTATATTGCTTTGAGATTCGATTATTTAGTCTCTTATGTCCTTTTATACTCTCTCTCTAACTGGTCTTGTAACTGAGCTTGCATCTGCTATTGTATTTCTTTTTGCATTTGCTCTAGCCTCTCTATTCTCTGATCCATAGCTTTGGCCTTCTTACGCGTATAATAACGATGTGGATTTTCTATGTTTACTGTTGTTAACTTGTTAGATTAACTTTAATTAGTTAGGAGATGTTATCCCAATAATATAAGATATGCAAGATATATGCAAAATGCATGTATGCAAATGCGAGAAAAGGCATTGATTCTAAAGTCCATTTTCATTTAGAGCAACTTCTCGAGAAGAAAAATTTCTTTACATAAAATAAAGTTTATACAAATGGTTTTGGCCTTTCGGCCCAAATCCTTAATCTTTCCTAGCAATCCTGCTAACTTCTTTCCTCGTTTCGACCTTGACTCGTACTGAAGGCTCAAAACGTCAGCTTCAGCGGCCAGCTCCTGCATGTGATCAGCCACTTCTCTCATTTGAGTTAGTGCCTTGCTTATGATATGATCTCGTTCCCCGACCTCTCTCTAGGCTTGACGGGTGTGCCATTCACTGGTTTCTAGATTTCTTTCTATGATCTCGAGTCGGATCTCATTATATAGAGTGTAGCCTCTAATTCTTGCGCTCTTTCTCTTAGTTCTTGTCTTTCGACAATGCATGCTTTCAACTCCGATACTGTGTTTCGATTTCGGTGCCTCCATAGTGATTCCTCTAACTCCTTTATCCTCGCTTCTAGACTGGCTGCCTGAGCTTTCAACTCGGTCTCCTCAACTCGTTTTTCTAGTAGCTCTCCCTTCAAGGGGTTCTCTCGGGCTTGACCATCTTGGAACTTTCTTCGCCAATGCTCTATTTGGTCATTTTGTTCCTGAATTTCCTGACGCCATTGCTCAGAATTTTTCCCTAACCCCGCAGTCCTCATGGATTACCGAAGCTTTTTGTAGTGTTTTTCAAATCTTCAAGGTTTTCTTCAGCCTTATTTTTCCCTTTTCTCAATTTCTCGGCCTCTAACCTGTGAAAATCACATCTATCTAGCCCTAGCTGCATCTTATCTTCCTCCAGTACTTCTCTATCCTCTTTCCGAACTCCGAGCTTTTCCTTTCAAAGTCATGCTTAAGGATGTCTATCTCCGTCGGGACCTCTTGCAAATATTCCTCCAAAGGACGGACCTTTTCTGGATTCGGTGCAGGGATGTTGTCATTCACTCTCCTATTCCTCCACCAGTCATAATTCAAGGTTATCAATGGATTGGCACTGATCTTCTTCATTCTTTACACCCTTTTTCATGAATTCGCTATTTCCCGAACTTTCTTCTTATAGTCGTTCCCTTTATAAGAAATTCGCAATGTGTCAGGCCATGTGTAGCAGGGATAAACTGTCTTGTCTCATATTGTCTCAAAACAAGCAGCGGAGCATATCCAATAGCACCCCAGACTCCGAGTAATGGGACCCAATCGAAATCACCACATCGGTAGAGAATCTCATCTGGAAGGAACCAAGGTGCACACCATTCAATATTTTCATCTCGAAGATTCTGGAGGGCAGCTGCCCATTTTTTTTTCGGATACATTTTGTTCACGTTGCGTGGCTACAAAGCCCTTTAAAGGCGAGAAATCTGTTGAAAATACCTTACAAGAGAACTTCTCCACTTTCCAGAGGTGACTGTGAAACCAGACCATTAAAAGCTGAGCACAACCAATGAATCTTCCTTCTCATTCTCTCCGGCACGCACTTAACGAGCGAAAAGTTTCTGCCAAGATAGCAGGGACTGGGGTGATTCTCCTACTAAGTCGGTCAAACAATGCTACTACCGCATCCTTGACGTGTCCCAATGCTTTCGGGAACAAGACCAACCCGTATATACCGAGGGCGAAGATATAAACGCGTTTTCTCATATCTGGATGTGTTGCAATCAGTTCTTGCAGACTCTTCCATTAATACATTTGTTATCTCCTTTTGCCTTAATTCGGGAAGCGGCCTATTGCTCACTTATCCCTGTGACACTCATCAACCTTTTCAGAAATGTAGGAACACTTGCATCTTTTGAATATGCTTTATCGGCTTGAACTCTAGGACAACAAATTAAAGCAGTGTATTCTTCTATTGTTGGTACCAAATCTAGATGCCCGAAGGTCAAGCAACTATAGGCAGGATTCCAATGTTGGGAGAGGGCTCAAAACAGATGCTTGTCGATCTTTACTTCGAGTAGGTAAGATAGATCTCCATAATCTCGGTAAAACATCTACCTCATTTCATCATCCCAATGCCCCCAATCTCTCTTAACCCTTGCAGGTTGTTCTGAGTTACATTAATACGAGTGTAGTCCCAAAATTCTAACAGATGCCCGTCTTTCAGGCTGTCACCCTTCTTGTGTTGTTGCTCTTCGGACCATAGGCGTGCCATCATATTGTCTTCTACTTTATCTAGAAATCCTTCTTCTATGATGAAACTACCTAATTTGTAAACGGACTTAAATATAACCTTTTTGTTCATGACGATGCAAATGCAAGTAAAAGAGAGACAAAACAAACACGGTTAGTAGCATGTAATAATCAAAATCAGCATACAAACATATAACGCAGTACCTAAGAATTAATCTTGGGTGAATGCTAAAAAGGTTCGGCCTAACTCCATCTAAGGCGAGTACTTACGGTTCACTATATGTAGTTTAGGTTCTAAAGGTGAAGGGTACCTAAACCAGCAGATTCCTCGGTCCTCACCCATTAGAGGCTCATACGGACGAGTTCGGTTTAGGGGGACGCATTTCTCGCATGTTTGCACGGAAGTGAAAACTTCACGAAAACAAGGGTACTTTGTAATCCCGAAAGCAATCCACTATCCTGCACGGAGGTGAAGACCTCACGAAGGAGTAGTTTCCCACTTTCACTTAAAAGGGTAATAACGCGATGCACATGATGCCAAGCTATACTAGAGATATCACAGAGCATAATTTTTTCACCCAAAAATGTCGAGGATCGCATGTTAAATAAAATTGAAGTTTAGACGTTCTCAAAAAGACCCAAAAATTATCAGTATTGGCTTGACTCTCGTTTGTTTTAAAAAGGTCCCTAGTGGAGTCGCCAAGCTCTTGAAACCACCTTTAAAAACGAAGTTTCAAAAAATTATTTTAAAATTGGAAAAATAGGAGTAAAAAGGGAGTCGCCACCAATCTTTTATTTGGGTGTGATTGGATCACCACAAAACGTTTAAAGTCGGTCAACGAAATCCAGAAAAATAGGTTTGGGAGTCGATTACGCACGAGAAAAGATTAGCACCATCGTACGCCCAAAATTGGTACCACATGATCATTTTCGGGTCTTGTTTTATGAAAACAATAAAAATTCGAGTGAAGTTTAAAATGCGATGTTCATTTTAAATGGCTTTGTGTAATTTTAAAGGAGACCTTTTTAAAAAAAATTCATCCCCGTATTTCGATCCTCTTATGAGAACTAGAAGACGTGTCCAACACATTAGGGCACTATATTCTCGGAGTTTCAAAATTGAACGACGTTTCGGGAAAGTTTGAAGAGAGTATTCGATCGCGTGATTTGTACGAAAATAGCATCCGGCACGTTAGAGCATGATTTTCGAATTCTTCACGCGAAGGAACATTGTCTCGTTTACTTCAAAATCTTTTGGATATAGATAGGGATGTGTTTGAAAACCTTTGAAGAGGATATTTCTTTCGCACGAATTACGAAAATCAAACCCCGCACGTTAGGGTACGATTTTCAAAGTTTTCACACGAAATAATATTGCCTCGTTTTTGTCACGAAAATCATTCGTATATATATATTTTGAGAACTTGAAAATTTCGTATTCGGGTTAAAATGCAATCCTCGAACATATGATTTGAAGGATTTGGAAATGGGCTACCCGTTTACTTCGATTTTTGCGAAGAATTAAAGTCGCAACCAACGCGTTAGGACACAACATTCCCGGAATCTCGAGGTGAACGGACGTAAAAAAAACTTGAAAAGGATATCCGGTTCTCGCGAATTATACGAAGAAATCACACCCGACACGTTAGGGCGTGATTTTTCGAAGTTACGCTCGAACGGAATATTGCCTCAATTTTTTTAAAAATAACTTGTAAATGAATGCGTAAGTTTAAAACATGAATAGCGATTAATAAGAGAAATTAGATACGAAGTAATATAATAAGCAGATAAATAATATGCGAAAATATATAAATGCAGGTACAAATAAATGCAAACATTAGTAAGGAAGAAGAAACAACGAAATCGGGGTTGAAAATGAGACTTTTGGATACCCGGGGGCAAAATGGTAATTTTGGATGTGCGGGGGTAAAATGGTAATTTTTGGTGAAATCAGGGTTAAAAATGGAATTTTGGAAACTTTGGTGAAATCGGGGCTAAAAATGGAATTTTAGAAAGTTTAGGGGTAAAATGGTAATTTTGGTAAAATCGGGGTCAAAAATGGAATTTTGGAGAGTTTAGGGGCAAAATGGTAATTTTTGGTAAAACTGGGGTTAAAAATGGAATTTTGGAACGTTCGGGGGGTAAAATGGTAATTTTCGGTGAAATCTAGGTTAAAAATGGAATTTTGAAAAGTTTGGGGGTAAAATGGTAATTTTGGTGAAATTAGGGTTAAAATGGAATTTTGAAAAGTTTAGGGTAAAATGGTAATTTTCGGTGAAATCGGGGTTAAAATGGAATTTTGAAAATTTTGGCGGTAAAATGGTAATTTTTGGAAGTTTTGGGGTCAAAATGTAATTTTCTAAAACTTTTAGGGTCAAAATGCAATTTCTGAATAGTTTAGGGACTTATAAACAATAAAACCAAGGACTGTGTGACACGTGGCAGCCCCACAGGCATCCAGAAGTCAAAGGACTAATTTGTAAATCTTAAAAAATTCCTGGGCCAATTTTGTAATTAAACAGAACTTGATTTTGGGACTAAATTAAAACAAATTAAAAATAAGAGGGACTAATTACATAAATAAGCCAAAACAGTGACACGTGGTAGCCCCTGGGGCTTCCACATGTCAGAGGATTAAATTGAAAACTAAACAAAAAATTATTGGGCCAAATTATAAATAATTAAAAAAGCGAAAAGGACTAAATTAAAACAAATAAAAAATCTTTTGGACCAAACTCGTAAATAGCCCATCTTCCAAAAACACGCGGATCCTAGTGGGTCGGGTCGGTTTTCGGGTCGGTCTAATGGGTACTATAAATGTCATGTTTAAAGTTTTTTTTAAATTCATTTTTTCATTTTTCTTAAATTTACCCCCCTCTCTCTTCTTCCTTTTCTCTCTTTTCTCCCTCACACCCCAGGGTCGGTCGAACTCCGGCCAACTCCAACAGCCAACAAGGCCGCTCGTGGGGCGCGTTGTCACCTCCCCCCCCCGTCCTGCTCGTCCATCTCCGGTCCTGCTCGGCCGTCTCCGGTCATCAGTCGCGCTTCGGACGCCACGCGTTGGTCACGTAACCATCTCTGATCATCGGCGTTCGAAAGGTAAGTCCGAAAATCTCCTTTTTTCTTTTTAGAAACCTTTCTCTTTTCATTTCACCCTTTTTTTTTAAAGAAACAAATCTGATTTTTATATAAAAAAAGGGGCTATGTTTCGAAACCTATTTTATCTTTGGTTTAAATTTGTGCCATATTCCCTGTTTCTCAGTTGGATGTTCGAACTAACGGCGACGGAGTCAAGGATCGCATGATCGGTCGACGGCTATGGTGGCTTCCGCTCATGACATCGATCGGTGAAGTCAGATCGAAAAGGGAAGTGCCCATCTGTCTTCTTTTTTAAAAAATATTATTATTATTATTATTTATTAAAACCGTTTATTTCCTCTATTTAGTAATGACGTTTTCTTTTATTAATATTAGTAATACTATTTATTAAGTTATAAATGATGTTGGTAACTACCATTAATGCCTCTACTTAATGCTTTTGAAAATAAAAAGGAATAATAAATAATGGCAGATGGTTGATATATCAATGCATATTAATGCTTTAAAGCATTATAGTTTCTATTATGAAAGCATATAGTGAATACCTACGCGCTTAATATTTGAAGCTTCGAAATTGACTGGTGATGTTTGGTATGCTTGCCTGAATGTTTATCTACTGGTTATTAATGGCTCCTGTTTTAGATTTGTGAAAGTTTGCTATATTGTTTTAAGGATGTGTATTTGGATTTCAATCTGGTGTGTAACCCCTTACAACATGTTTAAATTTGGCTTTTATAGCCAATACTTACAATCATTCTCTTTTGTTTCATACAATTTAATGCTTGTCTAATTCTTCTCTTCTTTTTGCAGGTTCCAGCAGTGAATGTTGTAGCAGTGGCGGTGGCAGGTGAGCTGAGGATGGTGGCTGATCAGAGCAAGTGGCTACTGACGTGGCGCACTCCCATTGGCCAAGCTGGAGGTGGCAACAGCACAAGTGGGCAGATTTTTTGCTTTGGGCTAGTGCTTAATTGGGTCAAAAAAATGGGTGTAAATGGGCTAAGGGAATTGAGCCAATTGGGCATTGTAAATGGACTTTATGGACTTTTAATTTTTAATGTTTAAATTTTGTATTTTAATTTAAATTTAAATTTAAATTTAAGGTAAATTTAAATAATTAAATTTGAATTTAAGATAAATTTAAATTTAAATAAATTTAAAATCAATTTAACTCTAAATTAAAACAAGAAGTCCAAATCCGGTCAAAATTGGGCTCCAACAAAATGAATACCTAAAATGATCTTTTTGTAAAGTTAAAGGGTCAAATAAATCATTATGCTTCTATAAATATGCTCACATGAGAAATTAACCACAACTGAATCACACTAATTTTTTTTAGAAAAGTGAATATATAATATATTAAGGTTTAGCCATTTAGGGTTTATATATTTTTATTTGCTATAATGTGTATATAAAGGTTTAAGGCTTTGTTTTGTATGAAGTAGATCTGGCTGAGCTATTCGTCTAGGCTCGAAGGACTATTCGAAATTTGGGAGGATTTGAGAAAAAATATTAGTCTTGAAAAATGGGTTTGGACAAAAAAATTAGGCTCATTTAAAACATGGGTCGGGCTCAGCCCAGCCCATTTTAAATTTATAATACTTTATTATATATTATTTTTATATATTATGTAATTTAAATACATTAAAAAATAAACTTATACTAAATATATATTACTACTCTAATGTAAACATTAAAAAAATGTTAAGATGACTATATAAAAATTTTCAATAAATAAAAAATTTATAAATTTATTAAATATTAAAATAAAACAATATAATATTTTTAAAAAAATTAATATGGACAGACCTAAAATGAGCTTGGGTTAATTTTTTGTAAATATGGGCGGGTTTGGACAAAATTTTAGACCTAGATTTCAAGCCGGGTTGGATTTGGACAAACATAAAGTATATTAATACTGTGCTTAGGCTTGACCCGGCCCGACCTATGAACACCTCTAGTACGAAGGAAAGAAAATTAGAAATATGGAAAATTGAAAGGTGGAAAAATAGAAGGATTGAAAATAAAATTTTTCTTTCCATAGATGTATTTTGTAGGAAAGATGGAAATTAGAAAGAAAAAGCAATTTTCTTTTCCTCTATTGATTGGTAAAGTTGAAAAATAAAAGGAAAGAAAAGAAAACATACACTTGTTTCACATTTTCTCTCATCTCGTCATTTCAATTTGGAAGGATTGATTTTTATATATTAGGATGAAAAATGATCATCCTTTCCATTTTTTTTCTCACTTTTCCACCAATCAAGCGCACTTTAAAATTATTTTCTTTCCACTTTTACACTCCCTCCTCCCATCCTTCAACTTTTCAATCGAACCAAGCATATCCTAAGTTTTACTTTAATTATAGCATGAATACATATATATTAAATTAAAAAATAAAAGTTTAAATAATAACAATAGTTTAATACGATATTAGTGTGGTTCTTGACCTTTGCTTCATGTTGGATTAAAATTATAGAGTTAAAATTTAAAAATTATAATAATATGTTTCAAGTTTTTGTATTCTCTGTGTAATTGGAATATAGTCATCATGCTTTAATTTCAAGAATTTAATCATTTTATTTTTCGAATTCAAAAATACAAGTTCAGTTATTAACATCATTAAATTCTTTTGTTAAATTCACTGGCGTGATGTTTTAAAAATTTAAAAAATTCTTACTTAGTAGTCATGTTACAAAAAAATGTCATTATAATGATCTTAAATTTAACAGGTTGTTTCACATCAACATTTTAACCAAAATGAAGGATTTAGACTAACTAAAAACATTATAAACGCTGGGGGGGGGGGGGATAAATCTACAAATTATATATGAACTTTTGTTTAATGTGCAATTTTATAAAAGAACTTGATTTTGTAAAATTTTATACATGAAATTTTGATTTGGTCAAATTCTTACAAACTATTAACACTATTATTGATATAGTATCATTTTATGTTTACATATTGCATACACAAATAATTATATTTATTCAATATAAAAATAAATTGATGTATTTATTTTTTAAAATGTGTATAATTGAATCAAAATTAAAATTTATGGAGAAAATTGTACATTCAATCAAAGTTCGTGTATAATTTTGATATTTGTCCCTAAATATTGAGCTGCCGAATTATGTCAAAAATTAAAGTATAAAGATTAAATTTAAAATTTGAGGGTAATATAGGGACCAAAATAAAAGTTGACCATTTTTATATAATCTAATAAATAGAGGGACTAAAACTAGAATTTAACCATTTTGTATGGGCACTTGTCATCTGGTAATTGATGATGATGAAGGAGCAAAGGAGGACTTGACAAGAAACTTTGGCGGGCAGACAGTCAAAGCGAAATAGGTAAACCATCAAAAAGCAATTTTATAACCCCAAAATTTTCGACATTAAATTTCGTGATTTTTTTATAAAATATCGCGACATTTATTGTAACATTTGTCCAACCGTATGGTTAACGGTTACACTATCCGCGAGCATTTTATATTGTGTAAACCTCCATCGTAAGGTGAATAGTTGCACCCCACTATATTGCTAAATTGTGTAATTTCTCTAGTAATTCCCTCATCAACATTTAAAAAATAATTTATTATAATATTACCATATAATTATATCAATATATTAAAAAAAATATTATTTATTGTTCAACTTTACAACTTTCACACCCCACTCCTAAAGGTTCCACTCTACTAAAGGTAGGACTATTAAAAGGTACCCTTCCACTAAAATATCATTCTTTTAAGGGTACAACTCTTAAAGGTATCCCTCTACCATTCTTAAAAGTACTATTCCACTAAGAGTTCGTTCTCCCAAATGCACCTCTCCTCTAAGATTTATTCTCCTAAGGATATAGTTCTTAATGATACCCTTTCTCTAAAGGTCCATTCTTCGGATTTTCATCCAAATAATTAAAAAAATTAATTACATAAATAATCTTGATATAAAAACATTCGCATAAATAATTTGAAATAAACAGTAAAAATTGATTTTGAATAAGCAATGGTCAGCATCCCTCAAAATTATACTCAATTATTGTTTGACTTTTGTGTCGGACATTAAAAAAAATTAATTTTTTGAGTTTTGGACAAAAAGCTGACACCAAAGGCCCTTATCGTCAGCTGGTTCTTCCACACTGGCACTTCCTGGCTCTCAAAGATCTCTTCCACCGACTTCTCACCACCTCCCTTCACCTCCTTCTTACCATTCTTCTCGTACTCTCCTTCTTCTGAGTTGATTCCGTTATCTACCATTTCTCCATCCATTTCCTCTATTTCAGGATCCAAAACCAATCTCTACCCTCTCTTCTTATATAGGCAAAAATGGAGGCGGTTGCTTTCACTTTATCACATACAGAGCGTGAAGCTTATTATTCAAACTGGAGATTTGGGTTGGTTTTGGACTCAAAGTTCCAACATGTTGGCTCCCACAGCGAAGGCTAGTAATTGAGATTTTTGGAGTTAGTGTGGTGACTTTGCTTGCAGTCATACGCATTTGATTGGAGGGAGTTTCATAGTCACCAAAAATCTTTATTAATGGGGTTGTCAAACATGTGAGTGTGAAAGGGTAATCAACTAACTCTACACTTCATTTGCCCCGCAATTTGAGTAACACTACAAGTTGGTCTAAGTTAAGTGTCCGACGGCGTGCAAGTAGGGTTTAAAGGAAATCAATTGACTTCTCATATGAGTTGGGATCACTATCATTTTCTTTTTTTTTTTTTAATTTTCAATTTAAAGTTGTGATTATCTTATATTAGGATATAATATACACATCTTGACATTTTCTTGTCCAATTTTACAAGGAAAATTATTCCATATACTGTTAGTGAATTTTTTAAATTTTACAAGTAAGGTTAAGGGGTTGACTAGTGTGCTATACTAGTGTATCGAAGAATACTCTCCCATTTTACAAATATTATATATTTTCCTCTTTTTTTTTAGAATATTGACTGTCTGAACTAACTATTGTAACGCTAGTTTGGATAATGAATGTAGCAATCAATGTACACATTTTAAGTTAGTAATATTACATACAACTTGTACAAGTTGGCGAACTATCTCAGATTGGCGAACTCATCAATATTGGCAAGCTACTATAAAGTGGCGAACTCATTACTTTGATAAATAGGGGTAACATGACAAATGCGAACTAAGATCGTGGGAGAAGATGCGAGTTGTCTAATGCTAAACGTTGAAGTTGCGAAGCAACTGAATTTAAAGAACTTCCGTGCAAGTTATGTTCTATATATTTATAAAAGATTTAATATTTATTAGCATAGTATATTTGACATTTATTAGCATAAATTTTTGTTATTTTCTTTCCATCAAAAAGCAATTTTATAACCCCCCAATATTTTCGACATTAAATTTCGTGAATTTTTTTTATAAATAACGACATTTACTGTAGCATTTGTCCGATCGTAAGGTTAACGGTTGCACCACCCCGCGAGCATTTTATATTGCGTAAACCTCGGCCGTAAGGTGAATAGTTGCACCTCCACTATATTGCTAAATTGTGTAATTTCTAGTAATTCTCTCATCAACGATTAAAAAAAAATTTGTTATGATACTACCATGTAATTATATCAATATATTTAAAAAAATTATTATTTATTGCTCAACTTTACAATTTTCACACCCCATTTCACTAAAGATAGGACTCTTAAAAGGTACCCTTCCACTAAAAGATCATTCTTTTAAGGGTACAACTTCTAAAGGTATCCCTCCATCACTCTTAAAAATACTATTCCACTAAGAGTGCATTCTCCTAAATGTACCTCTCCTCTAAAGTTTATTCTCCTAAGGATATAGTTCTTAGTGATACCCTTCCTCTAAAATCCATTCTCGAGGTTTTCACCCAAATAACTCAAAAAAAAAAAATTACATAAATAATCTTGATATAAAAACATTCACATAATGACTTGAAATAAACAGTAAAAATTGATTCTGAATAAATAATGGTCAGCCCCCCTCAAAATTGTACTCAATTATTGTCTGATTTTTGTGTTAGACATTAAAAAAAATTATTTTTTTGGGTTTTGGACAAACAATGGTTGACATTAGGATATTTTTTTTACCCCGTATTATATTGGTATATGAATATACCAGTTTTTGAAAATTTTTTGAGTGTTTGTCACCTAATGACCGACACAAAAAACATGGATTAAAAAAATCTTTTTTTGGGTTTTTGACACCTATTAGTCGGCATCACCTTTTTCAGTACTCAATTTTTTTTGCTGGTTTTTGCCATATTGATGGCCAACACTATCTTTTTCAGTACCCGAAAAAAATAATTTCTCGAGAATTGAAAAAGGTGGTGCCGGCCAATAGGTGACAAAAATCCAATAAAAAAAATTTTAATTTGTGTTTTTTGGTGCCTTCCATTAGGTGGCAAACACTCAATTTTTTTTAAAAAAAATT
Organism: Gossypioides kirkii; assembly: GCA_005610355.1. Classification (NCBI taxonomy): domain Eukaryota; kingdom Viridiplantae; phylum Streptophyta; class Magnoliopsida; order Malvales; family Malvaceae; genus Gossypioides; species Gossypioides kirkii. Next base: position 30,581,828 of record CP032248.1, read on the forward strand.
GGTATATTATTCTAGTATATATTCTATATTTTTTTAATATTTCGATATTCTTTCTTATACAATAATACTTGTTTGTGTCATCAAGTCCAAAACCCAAAAAATTGATTATTTTAATGCTTGACATAAAAGTCAGGCAATAATTGATTATTATTTTGAGAGGTACTGGCCATTGTTTGTCCAAAATCAATTTCCGTGAATATTTTTGAACTAGGTTAATTTATGTAATTAATTTTTTTTTAAGTTATTTGGGTGAGTAAACCTCCATTTTCCCAAGGGTAGAGCTATTAAGAGTACAAATTTGAAACCCAATTAAGGGTATCTACTACTAGGGTTCACCTTTCTAGGGATATTGCTCCTAAAAGTCTGACTCTTAAAGACCTCATTTCTAATGGTAATATCATCATCACCCTTTTTACCAACGTCTGTTTGCCTTATTAGATCAATTTAATCTTGAATGGTTCTTCTACTTTCAAGGTAAACGTAATTTCGAATGATTATTTTACTTCCATCATAATTTTAATTATTTGTGAATTATCATAATTTTGTAAGAACTAAATCAAATTGATGTTACCCATGATACAAAAACTGTACAATTACTTTTCGTTTAAAAAAAAAATCACTTTATAACTTTTCGTTTAACTGGGAGGGGTCAATTGTTACACATAAATATATTGTGCGTCACACCAAATATTTCTTTATATACACTTCTTGGAATAAGGATAAAGGGGGTCTTTTAGGGGTTATTCCTCTCTTCCACTCTTCAGCCATCATGCACATGTTGTAGCACCTTCTTTCACCACGAGAGCAAAACAGAGGAGAGGTAATGGGAATGGAAATGGTAATGTAGAGCAGAGAAGAGTCTCTTCGGTTCGGTCGCCCTGGGTTAATGTGAGAAGAACTAGATTAGAACAGACGACGAATAGATTACCCAGAAACAGGAAACCATCGACTGAGATTTATGATAAAGAGTAGCATTAGCCCTTCTTCTTAAACTGATACTGAGGTAAAAGAATCAGCTCAATACTAAATTACATTGATTATTTAGTTCTGCTTAACGATCCTATTTCATTTAAACCAGTAATTTATTGTTATGGTGCATTGGGTGTTACAGAGGTTGAAGGTGGAGGACTACAAGGATGGGGGGACCCTTTGGAAAGATGTGATAAGCTGCTTCACAGCATTGCGAAGATGGAGAATTCTAAGCTTAGAATTATAAACTAAGATGGGATTTCAGGGTTGAAGCTCTCTTAAACATAATCTTGAAGGGCACATCGCTGAGAGCCAGACGCCTTACACCGGCATCGTCGATAAAAACACCCACATCCATACACATAACTTTGCAGAAATCACACACTGTTGGGCAGAAAACCAGCTTGTAATCATCTTCATGCTTCTCAATCTTAAACCAATTGTCGACAGTTTGACGACCAGGATTGCCTTCAACCCCACCACTTGTCACAAACCATTGCTGCGTTGAATCATCGAAATTGGCAAGCTTCCAGACGGTAGATTGGGCACATATTGTAGCAGCAGAGAACTTGATGTTGTGGTCGGTGGAGACACGAATGACACCTTTATTGATGTTAAAAGGTGAAAAGGTTACCGGGAGACCGTTTGACACCTCCAGCTGCTCTTGAACAACATGGAGCGCGCAGGTCTCGTTTCCGGTGCTGGCGAGAGTTAGGCCACCTCCTCGACCACGGAAGACCGGAAGGATGTAATAGTCGCTGCCGGTGCGGAGCATTTTACCGGAGATGTCCAGCACTGGGTCAGGTGCGGCACTGCCGCTGGCGCATAAAAGGAAAGAAAGTGCTAAGAAGTCCAGTCTTCATCGTTGTCGGTTTGTTATGAAGGCTCTTGGTTTATTTGTATATATAGGGAGTGGGAATGGAGATGATTGAGGGACGTGGGGCAGAATACATGGAGGTGGCTTTGTTTGACCATTGACCAACCAACCCATGAAGCCAAACTAAAATGTGGGATTGGGGATCACCCACATTGAATTGAATGAATGTAGAAATTGTGGATAGAATTAAAATGGATGCAATCATACAACCTTGTTTTTTATTTTATTTTAAAAACATATACAAGTTTGATTTGATCATGCAATGTCTAATCCTGCTTTCTAAATAATTAGATAAGACTGCAAAGTCATGCTAATAAAAATCAAAGAAAATCCATTCATTCATGATATAATTAAATATTTAGAGATTTGGTCAAGAAGATTGATAAAAAAACTTCACTCAAAATTGAATTCATATTAGTTTTTAATTATCTATTTTTTATGTATATTTAAAGAGAAAATACGAGATTACTGTTTGTCGAATGTTGCTTTAGCAGGTGGTTTGGTTTAATACGGGATCATCAGGGGGTTTGGGCAGTTGGTTTTTTTTTTAAAAATATTGGTTGGCGTTTTGTGGTTTCGACCGAATTTTGGGATGCTCTTGAGGGGTTTCAAAATTGTGAGGTGTGCCATCAAGTATCTTTTCAAACGTACTTGGATGGTTCACGTCATACATGTGTTCAAAGAAGAGAATAAGATTGCAAATGGTTTGATAAAAATGACGTTCTTAAAATTTTTGAGGAGACATATTTACATGCAACCACCAGATAAAATGTTGCAATTATTGCATAATGATTAAAATAGAAGATAATCGTCTTGTTTAATTTATCTTCGATTTAATATTTTTCCGTAACAAAAAGAAAAAGAGGAAATTGTAAGCTTCCTATAAATACATTAAGGTTGCCTTAAGTAGAGTAAGAAACATTGGTACTGCCTAACCCAAAACTTTGTTTGAATTTGCCTGAATTCAATTTAATTAAAAATTTAAATTCAAATGAAAAAAAAATAAAATCTCAAATGATTTTTGCTCAACCATTGAAAGAGATGGTGGAAAGGTTTGTTAATTTTTAAAGGCCCTAATACATTCACTCTATAAGAGGGTTGGCACGCCATGCCACCCCTAAATTTATCAAAATGTGTTTTTTTTTCAAAAAAAATTCAAAAATATATATCCTTAAATTAAAAAAAAACCGCCTAACCCCTTAATTTTTCTTTCAAACCGGCATAAAAATTAATGAGAGAATATAAATAGGACTCAAGAACATCAAGACGAAGAGAAGAAACAAGTTAAAAAATCTATTGTGCAAAAAATCCAAATTTTTACTTTTACTTCTTATACTTTTCTTGTACACATTTGGGGTTTCATTCTCTTTCAAATTTTCAAGTTTTGTAATTCATTCAAGCGAGCTTAATTATTGTACATCATCCTTTGAGAGGTATTTCTTATTTGATTATTTATTTTTCAAATTTTATGAGAGATTACTTAAAGTTTTGAATAAAAAACCTTAAAAGGAGAGTAATTTTATCTTGCGTATTCAAAAAATAGTGTTGTAGAGGTTAAACATTATCTTTAAAGATTTATATTAATAGATTGAAAAATCTTTAGTGTGAACCGCTAAAATAGTGAATGTAGGATATTAAGGTTAAAACCACTATAAATCATTATGTCATTTTTATTTGTCATCTTTCTTCCAAAGCTTAAACAATTTCACAGAGGTCCAAATTTAGCTTTACAAACATATTTATAAAAACTAATACAAATTAGATACAATAGTATATATGTGCATCTTACACCAGTTCCATATCTATTTTTTTTGTTTTTGGTCAAATTATGCTATTAGCCCTGCATTTTATGTAAGTTTTGAATTTAGTCTTTGTATTTTAATTTGATGCATTTTAGTCCTTGTATTTTTTAAATTTTAAAATTTCAGTCCTGATCTAAACTATAGCAATTAACTCATTTTAGTTTACAGACTTGTTTCATATTCTACAATTAGATCATTCTCAATATCTATATTTTTTGAATTTTGAAATTTCAATCTCAACACAAATAATAATCGTTAAATCTATTAACTGGCTTTTATGTGAATAATATGTAGAAATAGCAAGCTGGCATGACATTACACATGTTATAATATTTTTTCTGCTTGCGTTAGATTTGAAAATAGAACTTAATGAATTTAAGAGCTACATTTAGTCAAGTTTGAAATTTTAAAATTAAAAAGGTACAAAGAGTAATTCCATAAGTTACACATAATATAAGGACTAATAGCAAAATTAATAAATTTGTGTGTTTGATTTTATGTTTTTGTGTTTATATGAATTGGTACATATTAATAATTCATATTATGTATATTTGGATATGTTTTCTCTTTTTATTATATTCACATTATTTTCTGTTTATATTGAGAAATACATTTGATTATTTAATTTTCAAATAATTTATTATTTTTATTTATACTATTATTTAAGCATTTTATTGAGTTGATATCACCCTTAATTAAGTCACAAATTCAATTATGAAATTATAAAATACCATTTTAAAAAAATTATAATTAATATTATTATTATAACACTTTTATGTTTTGATATTTCTGTATGATCTTTAAATAAACAATTAAAAATTATGAGTTCAAAAGTCAAACACGTGTTCAATAGTATAAAAATACAAGTTATTTGCCATTTCACTTATATTCATTGTTGAACAATTCCAAAACAAAATATATTTAGCATAAAATAATTTTTCACCCCACATCGTGGTTATTACAAAATCTAGTTATTTTATGTGCTTCATTGAGTTGATATAATTTATCAACCAAGTCCCTCAACTCAGTAGGGAAGTTACCAAAAATCCATTCGTAATAAACATTACTACAAGGATGCTTGTCTTTTTTTATATAGGGTAAATTCCCATCACTCTAAAATTATGATAAACTATCTCTTAATCACTAAATACACCGTTAGTCTTTCATTACCATTTTACGATTAAGCGAACAATTTGATCAATTTTTTTTTATTTTTTTCATTTCATATGAGTGTAGCATCACGATTTATAGTTTTTGTTTCTTGCTACAATACCTAAAACTACTCATAATTCCTCTTCCGCCCTTAAATAAGAGGATAATGCACTTCAACGCACTCGAACTCACATTCTCTTGCACTAGTAATAATACCGATGCCAATTGAACTAAAACTCAAGCGACTGATCAATTTCTCTTTAGGTGATCAAGATAGAAACGACCCCTATTTAAAGTGACTAACAGCATAGTTTACCCTAATATATAAAATCTAAAAATATAAGTATACATAAATGAGTTAAACCTAATACACTATAATTTTAAGATATTAACTTTTTCTTTTCAACCACAACCTTATTTACTTTTTGCATCAATTTTTTTATAAATATATTTATCATTATAAATTTGGAATATAATTTTTTTTCACTGTCAAATTTGCTGCATTTCACAAGCAGTACCTAACAGGTAGTATGTTATATATTTCCTATAATGTTTCCCAGGATTTACATTATTGCTATATGTATTACATAATATATAAAAGTGTGAATGTGTGGGGGTAAATCAAGGAAAAAAGGTAGATGGGCACAACAGCTTCATGCCCTCTTAAACATGACCTTTAATGGCTCATCACTAATAGCCAGGCGCCTAGTTCCATCATCCATAAAAACACCCAATGCCCCACACACAGGTCTGCAGAAATTGCACACCGTCGGGCAGTAAACAAGCCTGTAGTCGTCTTCAAATTTTTCGATTTTAAACCAGTTGCTCAGAGTTTCACGCCCTGGGTTACCTTCAACTCCGCCAGTTGTTACTACATACTTCTGTACCGATTCATCGAAGTGCAGTGTCCAGAGAGTGGTTTGGACACAAATTGAGGCAGCAGAGAACTTGATGTTTAGATCAGTGGATACACGTACAACGCCTTGCGTGACATTCACAGGTGAAAATGTTAATGGGAGACCGTTTGACACCTCCTGCTGCTCTTGAACAACATCAAGTGGGCAGGTCTCGTTGCCAGTGCTGGCTAGAGTGAGGCCACCACCTCTACCGCGAATTACCGGAAAAATGTAGTAGTCGATGCCTGTTCGGAGCTCTTGACCTGAGATGTCAAGCACAGGATCAAATTCATCACTGGCTATTGTTGAGCCTAAAACAAGGGAAGTAATTGCTAAAACCAAGGCAGTCTTCATTGTGTTTCTGTTAATCTGTGCCTTGATATTCCATCATGACAACGATTTATAGAGCTAGTGGCCGTAGTTCAGAGGAGTAATCAAAGATATTTAACAAGTTCGGCCAGAACGAGGTGCCATTTTTGACCAAACTCCTTCTGTTTCAATGTCAATGTAAGATTGGATGATAGATATATCTCAGGAATTAGGTCAACTGAAAACCTTTCCTTACAGATATATGAATATGCTGATTACGTGAAGATAATTCACTGCTTGCACCGAAGATCCGAAACAAACCAAACTCTCTAAAAAGTCATGGATATTGGCCATGTTCAAATATGATAGTCACCGATTAATGGCTCTAATTTTTCTCATTTATCAACTTGTCTATGAAGAAAGATCACAAAGATTTGTGAAGTTTTCAAAGTCATAGCTTCTTATCCTGTATGAATATAATATGTTAAATGTATTGTTATGAAAAGTGCACGCCAACAAAATATTAAAATTTGACTTTGGGAAAAAAATGGTAAATTTCCCATCATTAATCTCCTATCTACCACAATGGATTTAGGAAGTTGTGTTAAAACTTGTGGTACAAGTATCAAAAGTTAGTACATAGGAATGAAAAAACTTTTATGGAGGTATTTGAATTCGTACCTAAATTTGAAAACCGTGAGTTAATTTGATATTTTTTAGACACCTAATTAAAATTGTTAAAATACGTTGAAATAAATTGATATGGCATTGAAACCAATAGCTTGATAACACGTGACAAAAATACAAAATCAATTCAAAACATCAAATGTACCACAATTCATCCATTCCTCAATCCGTAATTCTAACATGTCATATTTGACATTCAAACATGGCAACTATTCATGTACAATCTATACCAAATAAACAGTACCATTCATCATCTCATACCATGTCATGCCATATCTTACTCAAATATCATTCAGATGCCATTCACATGCCTCACTACATTATCAACTCAACCATCACATATTTGAACCTTGAACTTATAAGATTTGAACATTTAACAAGGACTAATTCATCAATCATCCAAGTAACAACAACACCTCCTATGTACATGCCACATAATCGTGTCCAGAACGTTTAAAAGTCTACCGAGTCAAAAGCTGGATAGTGTGAGCTGTGAGGTAATAAAAAAACGAATTATAGTAAGCATTTCAAATGCTTAGTAAGTTTATAGAGGCTAAAACAGTAAACTCGCCTCAATTCACAATAATGAATTAGCTAACTATACGACTTTCCTGTCATCATAATTCACATCAGTAAGGTGAGTTCATCAATTACAATCTTATAACATTTCAATATGTACAATACATTTTCATGCAGTGACGTTCTATCAGAATCATCAAACATATACTCCATTTCATCATTCCAATCACATATAGCCATTTCCAAATACAATACATATTACCAATCAGATATTTTTGTTTTTCAGTAACCATTTAACTCGATGAACTATAACAAACAAATACGGATACGCGAGTAACTACAAAACACACCAGATTGCTCATCTGAGCCATAACTCCAATACACACCTGAGCACCGAAGTGCTAAGCCCATAGGCATTGTATGTCATAAGACATTACATCCCTCTAGAAACACTAGAGTCTCTGTAGAGACAATCAGTAACAGTGGTCTCCATAGAGACTAAACTCGGTAATCCGCAACAAATGTTGGATTCCGGTCCGCAACAAATACTGGATTCCTATTTAAACAGTGAATTCTTTACACATCAGTATCATCTCATATCGTAACTTGTATAACGCGCAAATAACTTTATTGGCATGCCAATTATATTCTATCCTTTCTTATGTTCCTCCAGTCATATTTAAAACATTAGTTTAATTCTTTACAATTCAGTCTATTTCTCTCTACTTTTTTGTACCATTTTGTAAACATTCACAATATACAAATTCATAATTCAAAACACACACACACACACACACACACACACACACACACACACATATATATATATATATAACTACACCATATGAACTTACTAGACAAAAAAACAAGCGAAATGTCGAGGACTAATCCACCACAAATTTCCCATTCCCTAATTATCTATCGGTAGGTCCAAATATTGATTTATAAGATAATTCATTTCAATTTATTAGTTTCAATTACCTTATAACATCTTATTCTATGCATATGACATTTTAATTTAACTTTTCAAAAATTCCTTAAAGTATCACATTTTATTCAATTTAGTCCCTATAACCAAACAATAATATCTTTCACATTTAAGTTCCATTCTTTTTCAATCTGATTTCAACCACATCCTTTTACAGCCCTCTAATATCTATAATTACATAAATTTCATATTAATTTTGAAATAATTACAATTTAATCCCTATGCTCAAAATATCAACTTTTGATTTACAAATTAGTTTTTTTTCATAACTAAACTTAAAACCTATCAATTTAATACCAAAAGCTTCAAAATTCAACAATGGAAACATTTGAAAACTTTAACAATTTCACAAGTTAATCACTGAGCTAACTAAATCAAGCTACAACAATCTCAAAAACATAAAATTTACGAAAAAGGGCTCGATTTGAACTTGCATGCAATGGTCGAATGTTTTGAAGCTTTTACAATGGTCGAAAAATGATGACTTTTGTTTTATTTTACTATTTAACATATATTAATTATTTAATTAAAATTTAACGTATAAATTATAACATATACGAGCACTAACCGTCCAACCTCAATTAAAATGGCCTAATCCCATACAAACCCTCGATAAAATATTATTTAACTCTTTTAACTAATAAAATAATTAGTGATTTAATTTTTACAATTTTTATATTTAGTTTTTATAGTTTAATTACTAATCATTCAATAAAATTATCAGACTAAAAATCAAAATCAAAATATAATAAATCGTAAATATTAGTTAATAATATTTATGGATTCAATCATTGGAAAATGGGAGTTTGAAATTACCATTTTCGACACCACTAAAATACGGATTATTACACCAATATTTCAACTCTTGAAATAGACAAGTATGAAGATGAAAAACTACTTGAAGTTTGTATGATTTATAATAATTTATCAAGAACCGGCTTAATATTATATCCAAGTTCGATGTCAGAATTTTAGAATTAAAAGTTTCTTTAAACTTTTTGAATATTAAAAAAAAAAAATTGTTTGACGTGAAAACTATGATTTATACTATGGCATTAGTTCACTAGAATAATGTGATAGATAAAATACAAAATGAATAGAGCTATGAGCAATAATTAGAAGAGTTAATTCAGGAGGATGAAATATGAAAACAAAAGTGTATCACATAACATTGCAGTAAGCATGAACATTATCATCACTAAAGAGATGAACTGTTTGATCAGGAACAGTTGTGTAAGGCTGGTGTGGGAAATAGCCATGCACGCTTTCGTTAAATCCATGCCTGTAATTTTATAAGAAGATGTATATGTAGATTCATCCAAATACTGGGAAGCATATGGATAGTATTCGGTGTCGTATGGGAAGGGCCAAAACTCGGCTTTCCTTCCAGTTCTCCTCACCACTTTCAGCACTTTCGTCTCCTCCACATATCCTCTCACTGTTACCTTCTGCTTATCCATGTCGATTTCCAAGCTGTCTATCCCTGCATTCAGTTCACAAACATGAAAATGGATGGTAGAAATATATCGGAGGAAAAGAATGAAGTCTTGCCATCTATTTTCGAGATTGCTCTTCGTATCCTCTTTTCGCATCCTTCACAATCCATGTGTACCGCAAGCTCAACAATCTATATATGAAAAGAAACACAATGAAAACTCTAGAAACCACAGAAATAGGAGCAGTAGAGAATGCACTTACAGACATGGCATTGGAAGGTTTTGTCTTTCCATTGAACCAACCCAACATTTTATCCTGGAAATATCTTTGTTTTAAAGCTATAATACATGTGTCTTGTGGTCGCAGATGATTTAAGTAGTGAACATGGCTTCCCTGTGAAGCTATAGTGGTTGATTTTTAGCCCTCCATTTCTTCTTCTTACAATATTAGATGGTCTGGTAATATCCAAGCTCACATCTACAGAATAGTGGATAAATGAAAGAGAATATGAACATGGGCATTGGCCTATAACTTGAACTGATGGCAATGGGAATCAATCCCGGGTTTGATTCTTTCGTTTTCTAGGATGCTTTTGTTCCCCCTCAAAAGGAACACATATTATACTTAAAACAAGAAAAAATAAAAGAGCATGCATTCTCAGGTAAAAGATGTTTATTCCCTTTCAAGTTCAGTCAAACAAATGGATGCCATGGTCCCGTGTTATTTCTTCATGCATGAAACAGTATTAAATAGAATTACAATATCCATCCAAATCTAAACATAGATGGACTCAAAGGAAAGAGTGTAAGAATCAGGCACAAAATATCTTATCATGCAATTCATCAAGTTATGACTTGAATGATTTCTAACTGCTTTATTTGTTTTTTCTGCTTCGGGTCGGTTTCGGTGTTACGGTACCTTTAGATGGACAGTGCATTTATCTTCGATAAAATTAAAAATAGTATTGATGATGAGATTAATTATTATAACTGCGAATTAAAAGATTTTACCACACCATAACCACCGCCTAACCAAAAACACTCTAATCTACCTTGTGTTCTCTTAGATGTACAGAATACTTCAAATGAAAATAAAAATAAAAATGAAGCAAGTTGAGGAGCTAAATTTGTGCAAAGAATATTACAAGAAAGCAATGGTCATGTGAGACTTTTATTTAAAAAATCCAAAAAAAAATTAATTAATTACAAAATAACTTAAGAAAAAATTTATATACGAAAATTACTTGAAATCTACACTAGTTGTCGGACGGCACCACTCCCCTCATTATGACCCAATTATCGATTTTTTTTTTATGTTGACTATGTGTCAGATGAAAACTTGTATGCATTTTTTAAAAATACATTGAAAATATAGATATTTACAAGGAAATTTTTTTTTAATGGATGTCACCGGTGTGTTAGACAAAAAATATTTAATAACAAATAATATTAATTAATTCTTTTGGATTATTTTTAGGCAAAATTTCCATTAAATATATATATATTTTTAAAAATTGTCATCACCTTTAAAATAAATATAGTGAAAGTTAACAGCCAAAATTTAATTTCCATTAAAATTTCGATTAAATAGTTTTTTAAAAAGTTATCACCAGCTTTAAAATTCTCATTTTATATATATATATTAAAAATTACAACCTTGATTGATGTACTTTTTATGCTTATATATATATTTTTTAAAATTCTCATTTAATTTTTATTAAAATTCTCATAACTTTCTTTTTATTATTCTTTTCTTTCTTCTTTTCATGTGGTCTTTTTTGTTTTTATTTTTTTTCTTTCCTTTCTTTTTCTCAATTGAAAACCTTAACTGTTGTACTCAATAATCATCGATACCGTTGTTTATGACAGCCATTCATTTCGATTTCGACACCAAAAAAAAAATTTCTCTTTCTTGTTGATTTCTGCAATTCAGATCTCTCAATAGCCGACTTCAAAACTTTCAAAATAATGATCAAAGCTTCGAACTACTCTTTTTTCTATATTTATTTCGCACCATCGGATCATCGTCTGTCAAAGATATGTTGTTCCCTACAGTTAAACACGCCACCTCACCTTCGGATCATTGAACGGAGTCACGAAGCTCCGAATCCAAACGAAGTCACAAGCTTCCACTCTTAACACCTTATAATTTTTTTCGGTTTTCTTTTTATTTCATTTCAGGCTATTTTAAAATATATATATATACTGGTGTCGCCTGACACATCGACGACACCCATTAATATAAATATTTATTTTTCTTACAACAATTTTTTTAAATATCATCAGTGATGCCAATATGTTAAGCGACACCAATTAAAGAATTTTTTTTTGACTTCCACCAATGACACCCATTAAAAATATATATATTCTCCACCTGACATACAGATGCCACCTGACATAATGGCGGTATAATTTTTTTTTTTAAAGAAATCGTTTGAATTATTATGAGAGGGTGGTATTAACAATGCGTCAAGCGACACCGACAATTACTATAAATTTCAAGTTATATTCAACTACATTGCCCAAAGGTTATGTTTCAGCCACAGAGTGGGCAACCCTGATGTTGGAAGATGCCATCGCATAGCTTAGCTCCTAGGATTCACATCCTTTACAATTGATAGGATACAATAGTTTGTTTGTCATTTAACAATGAAAGACTGCAAAAGCAGAACCACAGACCACTTGCATCATCCATAAATTATATTTTGCACAGTTTAATTCAAATCTATTGGCTATTGCCAAGCTATGACTCAAAGATTTTATGTATATTTCAACCACTCTCTGTTTGAAGGTCGGTTGAGCTGCCACATTCTAATTCAGGATATCTTTAGATGGACTGTAATTGTGGTATGATAAATTTTTTTATCTCACAATTATAATAATTAATTTTATTGTTATCGTTATTTTTAATTTTATTGAAAGTAAACGTCTTGTCCATCGAAAGATAACCTAGTCGGAATAAGGCAAGGCAATGTCAACATGAAAAGCATAGAGGATGATGTGATAGGAGGATTGATGCCTAACAAACATGGGCTACCGACATAGGAGAAAGTTGTTGACCCATTTTAAAGCCTTAAAATCAATGAGGAACAAAATAATAGTACAATTCCATGAAAATCAGAACATAATTCTTGGGTATATTATTGTAAATTCCATGAAATTGGTATTCAAAATGATTCTCTGCTACACAGAGAACCGACAAGCATACTAGATATAATATATAAGCAGATTTATATTTATCCAAAGGTTACATCAAGTGATATCCAGAAATTCTCCCAAAAGCTAAAACTACATGAACCTTGCTCACTCACCTATACATATATATATGTGCACAGTTGATAACACTAATGCTTGGTTTAGTGTGCTACCATTAATAAAGTGTTAAGGTAAATTATACCATTAATCATTAAATTATGAGAAAATTTTCGTTTTGATCACTTAACAAAAAAGTTATAATTTAGTTATTGAATCATTCAAAAGTTTTCATTGAAGTTACTGAACTATTTAAAAGTTCTGACAGCAAGTTTCAAGCAATGAGTCGACGACCGGTATGGTACATCAGTACGGGTAGAAGAACATACCTTAGATCCAAGTTGATTAAACCGTCAGTATTGGAGACCGCAGTACATCAGTACGAGTAGAAGAAACATACCTTAAATCCAAGTTGATTAAACCGTCAGTATTGGAGACCGCAGAAAAAAAGCTATTTGAATTTTCACAGTTTCGTGACACTTAAAATTGTTTTACAAAAAAATAAAACTAAATTGTATAAGAAAAGGGAAAAGAAAAGTTTCGATTGGTACAAGTAATCAAACATGAAAAGCCATATAACATTAATTTTAATGGACCAATAACTTAAATAAAAACTTTTGAATAATTTAATAATCAAATTGTAATTTTTTAAGTTAAATGACCAAAATGAAAATTTACACATAATTTAGTAAGTAATGATACGAGTTTATCATTTTATAAGGGTATGGTTTATTAATCCAATTGTTTAAAAATAAGACACCAACACTAATTTTTCAGTCTCTCACTTCCATTCTCATCTAAATATCTACACTTTCATTTGGTTTTCAGTTTTGTGTTTCTTTATGAAAAAGAAGATGCCAATTGCCATAGCTATCTGATGCATCAACCACTTGAGATTAGAATTTACCAAGAATAATGGTTGTCTAAACTTAGCATCCCTAAAAGTTGTACGGCATTTCTCCCCATTGGTTCAGAACAGTACATATGCGATACCAGGCCAATGGTCATTCAGAATCATAAAAAATGAGGGGATGAAAATATGTATTACAGAATTGTTTAAACCCACAGTACGTAACAACACTGTGACAACTACTACAATAAGGCCACAAAATCACGGTGACTCACCAAAAAACGATTTTGGATTTGCTTCTTTAGTTGAGGTCAATAGTGGAGTGAAAATTTTTTTTTGGAAGGGTCGAAATTAAATTGTATATGTCGAAACGTTTTTTTTTTCGAAAAATAAACAAGTCTCGAACAATATTTTAAAAAGTCAAAAACATGGGAGTCACCACCAATCTTTTTATATGGTGTGATTGGATCACCACAATACGTTTAAAATCCGTTTTGAAAATATTTTGGTCTTCGAAATCCAGAAAACAGGTTCGGAAGTCGGTTACGTATGAGGAAGGATTAGCACCATCATACGCCCAAAATTAGTACCACAATATTATTTTCGGGTCTTGGTTTGTTAAAAGTTTGAAAATTCGAGTGAAAATTAAAATACGATCTTTGCTTTTAGAAAACTTCGCAAGATTTTCAAAAATCTTATTTAAGGAAAATTGTCCGTGTATTTTGAATTTTTAGGCGAAGTGGAAGTCGTGTCCAACACGTTAGAGCACTATGTTCTCTGACTTTCGAAATTGAAGGACATTTTGAAAGACCTTAAAAAGGATATTCGATCGCGTGAATTATACGAAAATCACACCCAGCACGTTAGGGCATGGTTTTTCGAAGTTTTCACACGAAAGGATATTGCCTCCTTTTTGTTTTAAAATTATCTGTATATATATATATTTGAGAACTCGAAACTTCAAATTAAGTTTAAAATACGATCCTTGGACACATGGCTTGTTTTATGTGATTTTCAAAAATTAAATTTGAAGAAAAATGTCTGTTTATTTCGATCTTCACGGAAAATTGAAGTCGTGACCAACACGTTAGGGCACGACGTTCTCGGAATCTCAAAATTAAAAAAGGCATTTGAAAAGTTTGGAGAATGATATTCGATTCGTGCGAGTTATACGGAAAATCACACTCGACATGTTAGGGCATGATTTTTCGAGGTTTCCACACGAAAAGGACATTGCCTCGATTTTAAAGGTTTATTTGTATGTAAAATAATTTTGAAAACGAGCATGTAAATTAAATATAAATTGGCAGTTTATAGCAAGGATTAAATAACACGAAACAAAATAGTTACGCAGATAACTACATACATGAAAATAAAAAATAAGAGATTAAAAAATACAAAAGAATAATAATTAAAATCTAAATATAAATATTGAAGAGAAAGAAAAGCAAAACAAACGGAGTAAAAAATGCGATTTTGGATGCCTAGAGGTAAAATGGTAATTTTTGGAGGTTCGGAGGTAGAACGATAATTTTTGGACACTCGAGGGCAAAAATGTAATTTTTGAACATCCGAGGGTAAAATGGTAATTTTTGAAAACTCGGGGGCAAAAATGTAATTTTTGGACATTCGAGGGAAAAATGGTAATACTTGGATATCCGAGGGAAAATGATAATTTTTGGATGTTCGGGGGTAAAATAGTAATTTTTGGAAAGTTTAGGGTAAAAATGTAATTTTTAGATATTCGAGGGTAAAATGGTAATTTTTTGGAAGTATGGGGGCAAAAATGTGATTTTTGGAAGTTTGGGGGTAAAAATGTAATTTTTGAAAAGCATGAGGGTAAAATAGTAAATTTTGGAAGTTCGAGGGTAAAAATGTGATTTTTGGAAGTTTGGGGTAAAATGGTAATTTTTGAAAGTTTAGGGCAAAAATGTGATTTTTGGAAGTTTAGGGATAAAAATGTAGTTTTTGAGAAGTTTGAGGGTCAAAATGTAATTTTTGGAAAGTTTAGGGGGTCAAAATATGATTTCTAAATAGTTTATGGACCTTTTGGGCAATAAAACTAAAAGGATGGGACACGTGGCAACTTCTCAAGCATTTTGAGGTCAAAGGACTAATTTGAAAATCATTTAAAATTTTTGGACCAATTTAAAAACAAAACAAAACTTGATTTAAGGATGAAATCAAATCAAATAAAAATAGAAGGGACCATTTGCATAAATAAACCAAAAATAGGACACGTGGCAGCCTCTCAGGCTTCCAGAGAGTTGAGAGACTAAATTGAAAAAGAATTAAAATTGTTAGGCAAATTAAAAATTAATTAAAAATATAAAAAAGACCTGATTGAAAATTAAAAAAAAAACGGAAGGACCAGTTGCACAAATAGACCATTAAGCAAACACGAGGATCCTGAGGAGCGGGTCGGATCGAGTTGGGTCATGGGTCATTGAGGTGAAATGGCGTCGTTTTAGGACTGAAACTCAACCCTCAAAACGGCGCCGTTTAGAGGCCCTAGATAAGGCTGATTCTTTAGAAAAAAAAATCACTTCTTCAGCAATTTTTTAAAAAAGGCTCTCCTCCCCTTCTCTTTTCTTTGCTTCCTCTCTGTCCACTCGCCCCAGCAGCCGTCCAGTCACCGGTCCGCCATCAACCGCCGCTTCCGATCTTCGCCCGACAGTTGCACGCGCCGCCTTCCACAGTGGTTCTCAGGTAAAAAGGGTTCCTTTTCATTTTTAAAACTTATTTTTTTATTTGTTTGAAAATAAAGCAGATCTGGGTTCATATCTAAATAGATTGAACCCAAATTCATCCCTTTTTTTAAAACAAACGTTTAAAACCTTTTTTCTCTTAGATCTGTTTCATTTTTTTTTAAAATCTGTTTTATTTTAGTTTTTAATTTTTTTAAAAAAAGAAACCTTAGATTTACAAATCTGTAAAATAGAAAATGTTTCAAAGTTTGATTTTTTCGAAACTTGCCTTATTATTTATTGATTTTTTCCTTTTTTAAAAAAAAAACAAACTGTTTTGATTTTTTTTGTTATTTCCTTGTTTGTAGATTGATCATGTTCAAACCACCCTTTGCGTCCTTGGACGAGATCGGAGGGCAGTGCTCGGAGCGGGGACGACGTCGGCGGTCGGGTCAGGTTTGACCTTAAGACTTCTTCTTTTGTTACTTATTAATTAATATTAATATTTATTTAATGTTATTTATTAATAGTTTTGAAATAAATGTAAGTAAAAGATATAATAAATAGTATATAATATATGTATTTTTGAATATGAAAAGTTTTGAAATCGAAATAGTAAGTGACAATCAATATGTGTATTTAAATGTTGTACCTTGATAGAAAGTTAGATGCTTTGAATCCTCTGACTCTTGAATGTCTTGTTCTGTATTGATTGTTCAATGTTCCAAAACAAAAGAGAGGTCCTTACAAAATGTTTGAATGAGGCTTTATAGCCTATATTACAATGATTTTCTTTTCTCTTTTACAACTTAATACTTGTCTCTTCTCCTTTTTGCAGGTTGACAGTGGTGGCTATGGCAGATAGGCGGTGGCAGTGGCAACTTGCTAATGTTGTTGGTAGCTCTGACGTGGCATGTTCTGAATGGCTGAAATGGAGGCAGCAGCAGTACAAGTGGTGGCAATAAATTAGGGTTTAACTTAGGGTAATTTAGGTTTAGTTTGGGTCATTTGGGCCTGTTTGTACTTGGGCCATGTATTTGGGTTCATTTGGGCTATAATTGGGTCTTTAGTGTGAATGGACTTTTTAAATTAAATTTAAAATTAAGTTTAGAATAATCTTTCAAATTTTAAATTTAGAATAAATTTAATAAAAATAAATTTAAATTTAAAAATAATTTTAAACTTAAAATAAATTTAAAATAAAAATTAGGTTTAATTTGATCAAAGTGTTGGGCCCGATCAAAATTGGGCTCCAACCGTTGCCCTCTTTGCTTGTTGCTGTGTAACAGAAGCGGAGCAAAGACCAAAAGGAGGCCCAATTTTGTTAGGTTCTCATTTTTTTGACGCTCCTTCTTCAATTGGCACACCCTTAGCTTTGCCTGTTGGTCAACTTCACTGCATTCACTTTTCTACCTCTTCGATGTTGTGATTCCATCTTATTTTAAGGGAGTTTCAAAAAGACAAAATTTGCTACTGTAACTTCACTTAATTCACTTGAAATTTCAAGGAGATTGGAATTTTCCACCGTAGTCTTTGAATCAATTCATTGACACTCTCGATGTGTCGTGGCTTCATCTCTCGGTTTACTTCTCTGTATCTCATAAGGAAGGTAACTGCCTTATTGTTTCGACCTTCTTCTCAATATATCATCAGGAGGCTGGGGTTCAAAGATTTGCTCACTTTGAGTCTGGTTTCATTGATTTGGTCTACTTATCGGTATCTCATCAGGAAGATGACCGCATCACTTGTTTTGGTCCACTTCTTTGTGTCTCATCAGGAAGACGGATCTAGTTCACTTATCTGTATCTCGTCACGAAGGTAACCATTTTATTGCTTCACCCGCTTCTCAATATCTCATCAGGAAGCTGGGGTTCGAAGATTTGCTCACTTTAAGCCTGGTTTCATTGATTTGGTCTATTTCTCAGTATCTCATCAGGAAGATGACCGCATCACTTGTTTTGATCCACTTCTCTGTGTCTCATCAGGAAGACGGATCTGGTTCACTTCTCTGTATCTCATCAAGAAGGTAACCGTTTTATTGCTTCGAATGACTGTAATTTGCCCCATGATCGGGGTAAGAGATTAGATGGCTGCAATCTACCCCATGATCGGGGTAAGAGATTGGCTGATGGTGATCTGCCCCAAGCTCGAGGTAAAAGATCAGATGGTTACAATCCGACCAGACTCGGGGTAAGAGATTAGCTGACAGTGATCTGCCCCAAGCTCGGGTTAAAAGATTAGCTGATGTAAGAGATCGAAATCTTCAATCTGCCCTTCTTACTTAAAGGTAAAACTGAAATGATGTAGTTTGAATCCAACTTCACTACAACTTCAGGAAGATAGGATTTGATGTCGAAAACTTCATCTTGCTCTTACCGCAACTTCAGAGAGATAAAGACTTGGTATTGTAGTCTGATCTGATCCACTGTAACTTCGAGTCACTGTTACGGCTTCAATCTACTTCTCTTCGTCTTTAGGGTATAAGACTCACCATTACGGTCTCAATTTTTCTCGTCATTTTATAAGGTATCGGGTTTACCGTTGCGTCCTCAACCTTTCCCTTCAAATCTTCATGGTACCGGGTTCGCCGTTGCGGCCTCAACCTTTCCCATTGCATCTCTATGGAATCGGATTCACTGTTGCAGCCTCAATCCTTCCCATAATATCTTTTAAGGTACCAGGTTCGCCGTTACGGCCTCAACATTTCCCTTCAAATTTTTGTGGTACCGAGTTTGCCGTTGCGGCCTCAACTTTTCCCTTCACATCTTCTTAGGTATTGGGTTCGCCATTGTGGCCTCAACCTTTCCCATCACATCTTCTAAGGTACCAGATTCATCGTCGCAACCTCAATCCTTCCCTTTTAATCTTCATGGTACCAGGTTCACCGTTGCGGCCTCAACCTTTCCCATCACATCTTCTTAGGTACCGGGTTCGCCATTTCAGTCTCAACCTTTCCCTTCAAATCTTCATGTTTTTCTCAGCTCATTTCGCCATTACGCGATAATGAAACCTGTAAAATATGCTTTAATGGGTCTCTATGTAGACCAGATTGTTAGGATGCCATGATCAGGATAAATCAAATGCTACTAAGTAGGTGAGTATAAATGATGAACGTAAAAATGTCATTTTTGATAAATGATTTTATTTTTAGTCCTTAGTCGACGTCATTTGTCGTTTGTCTAAGTCCTATCACTGATGTATTATGGTATCTTTGTCATGAAACCTAAAAGGGTAGTCGCAATTTGAACTATTTATTTCAAGACCCTTTTAACCCTCGGGTTTGGTTATTTCCAACTAGTGGTCCTTTTTCAAGTTCATTTACTATTTAGAGATTTGCCAGAATGATATGTAGAAATCCTTTTATTCCTTATATTGTAGACCACTAACCTTTATTTCAAATGCAAATATGCTTGAATCAAGTTTATAAGGTGGATGAAATTGAATTTAATTGCAAACAAAGGTCATATGAATGAAAAGATTGTTGGTTAATTAATCGCTTACACAGAATTGCTTGAACATGGTCACAAGGCAAATGAAATTATTGGAGGCGGAGCTCACATGAATGAAAAGATTAAAAATGACTCATATTGGTCAAAGAATTGCCAGACACAAAGTGAGCAAAGAATAGGGTAAGGTGCCCGAGATATCAAGTATGAGCTTCACTAAGCAAACTTAATGAGGACCATTCTAAGCTTGATATATGTCCATGAAACTCGTAGTACTTCGTTAATGCCTCAAGGTGTAAAGTTTCTCCATCTTGCTACTTTTAAGAGAAAAGACCACTTCATGCCTCTTTTCTTCAAAATTGAGCCGCCCTTTCAGGTTTTCAACTCAAGTCTCCTTAGTTTTGAGATGCCCTTTACGAGTTTTCACCTCGACTCTCCTTTTCTTTTTCCCATTTTTTCTATTTTCTTTTTCCTTTTTTATTTTTTTTTTTCATTGAATCTGAGTTCACGAAGTTGGGCAGGTCTTTACTGTCCATTTCGAACAAAATCAAAACTTCTCCAAAAAAACTTTCTTCACCTCATGAGGCCTTTCCCAATTCAACACCCATTTTCCTTGGAAAACTTTTGTAAGCAAGATCCTTTTTAAAACTAGTGTTCTCTAGTAAAATTCTCTAGAGCGGATCCTTCTTTGTCATAAACACTTGTCATTTGAATCATGACGGATGACTTTTAGTACCTTTTCTTCAATCAAGTTTAGCTGACTACATCTGGATTGGATTCATTCTGCTTCATCAGCTCTAACAAAATCTGGAGGGAAAGAAACTCGTCTTCAATGGGTAGGTCGACTTTTATTCTAGTGAGAAAGGTGTTCCCCGGTGGATGTTCTGATAGAAGCCTGATAAGCCTCGAAGATGAAATGGTGATTTCTCATGTCGAGCCTTCGTAGGTCTCTGCTATGAATCCTTTTGATGTTCTTATTGGTCACCTCTAATGCCTCATTCACCTTTTTTTTGCGATGTGGTGCTGAGTCGTGATACTTGTTCTTGAATTGGCTGTAGACTTTTGCTATCATGCTGTTGCTCAAATTTAAGTCATCGTTGGATATGATCCTTTTTGGCATCCCATATCGACGTATAATCCTTTTTTCAATAATTTGCTTAACCGTCGATCGACATAGGAAGTAATTATCAATGATCATGATGACGAATTGATGCACATTAGAAACTCTTTTGCAAAGTTGGCTCGATGGTGCCCATACTTCCCATAGAAAAAGGCCACAACGTGGAAAGATGAGGGAGAATAAAAAAATTTCAAGATGTCCTTTTCGGGTTTTCGTCTTGACTTTTTTTTAACACGTCGAGCCTCAATTTTTGAAGTTTTGATTGAATTTTCTTCCTTTTATGCGAGCCTGTGTGTCACGACATCGGTTCCTTAAACCTGGCATGCTTTGATAGGATCATGCAAAGACCTTTGGATTCTCGAGGCACCTTACCTTGTTTTTAAAAGACTCATGTCTCGATTCTCACTTAAAATCACAACTCTTCAAGGTGATGTTTGTTTCGTATCTTGTTTAACCATCCGTAGCAGATCAGGAGACAAGTTACATTCTTGATCATTTTCAAAGCCTCAAAGTTTTTCTGGACACATGTTCTTCTCAAAAGGGCTCCGAGTCAACAGCAGTATCGCTTGTATCCTTAATATCAAGGGACCCAGCATAAAGACAAAAGGGGATACAAAGAATAATTTAAATAAAGAATGATTAATTGTGGTATGAATGAATGGGAAAAATGGTAAGGTGTTTGCCAAATGGGACAAAAACAATGTATCATTTTATTGAATATAAAAGATAGTAGTCATGTGCCCTTATAAAAGGATCCCTATTACTCTCGGACTTAGAGTGATAAGTGTGCCTTGAATATTTTTCTGGAAATGTCCTAAAACTACAGGAAACTCCTCCACAGTCTAGTTGTCCAAAACACTTCCGAGTGGTTGTAGGGACGAACTCTCAACAGATTCCACTCTCCACATGACTTTTTCTCAAATTTTTATCTTTCCTTATCTTGATTTTTCATGTTTCTCTTTAGCTTTCATTTAGGTTTGATGACTCTCTCTCTCACGAGTGTTTCAAATATGGGAGATTTCATTGAAATTTAATGCATGAAGTGCAATGCAAATGAATGGCAAAATGCATGCAAAAAGGTGTTGATTCTAGTTCAATTCCGTTTAGAACAACTTTACTAGAAAACAAATTCTTGTACATAAGGCAGATACATGTATGGTCGTGCCTTAATGCTCAAACTCCTAATCTTCCAAGCTAATTTGCTTTGGTTTGATCCTGATATCCAGTTCAAGGTACCGGTCTTGAATGGCTAAAGTCTGCAAATGGTTAGCTTTCGCGCACTTGGTGGAGTCATTGCTTGCGACATGGTCTCTATCTCAGACTTGCCCCTAAGAGAGCTGGAGTCATTCCTCATTTATTTCAAATTTTCTTTGGTAATATCTTCTTGTCTTTAGATAGGAATAAATTCCTTCGACGGAGAGTATCCCTTAGAGAATACTCAACAAGCGACCTTTTGACTTTCCAAAAAATGCCCACGAAACTAAACTAGATAAAGGTATGCACCCATACACCTTTTTTTGCCCCTCCTTCAACAGGTGTTTAGTGGCTAAGATTGCTAGAACATGTGTAATTCTCTTGTCAAATTGGTTAAACAAATCTGTAACCGCGCCCTCTACGTGCCTCAACACTTTAGGGAAAACGACTAACTCATACGTGTTTGAAGCAGAGATGACGACATTCTTTCTTGCATCTGGGTACACTATGTCTTACAGGTTTTTCAAAGTGATGTACTTGTTATCCCCTTTTTCCTTGATCAGGGTTGCAACCCAATGCTCGCTCAATCAAAATAGGTCTTATGATTTTTGAATCCTCGGGCAACGTAACGTATTCTTCTTCCTTATGTTCATGTTACTGAACGTGAAGCAACTAAGCTTGAGTGAGTAAGGCAAATCAACATATTCGAATTTGAACATCTGCCTCATTTTGTCTTTCATACTTTTTTCAGCTCTAGCAAACTGTTATGGCTTTCATGTATTTGAGTTTAACCCCATAACTCTAATATCTGCCCCTTTGATAGGCAATCACTTTTCGTTGTTGTTTTTCTTTGACAACATATACGTACGACCACGTTGACTTTTACCTTATCAAGGAATCCGTTTTCTTATGACCAGTTCTCTATTTGGCCCATAGAACATGAAACAGTACCCTTTTTTATGAAAATGCAATGGGAACAGATTCAAAATATATTACAATTAAACACAAAATATAACCGTGTCTCTTACCTTATTTAGGTAACCACTAAAGGTTTGGCACAGTTTCACTTATGGAATTAAATGCAAGTTAATAAAATGTGCAGCTTATGAATGCATGTATGCATAAGAAAGGCATGATTGTTTTGAATTCAATCCCATTAGAACAACTTCTCTTGAAGACAAAATTCTCCACATAAAATGGATTACATAAACAGCTTTGCCTTATGGCCTAGAGCTTTGATCTTCCTAAAAGTCTGGCTAATTTTCGTCCCCGCTCCAATCTTGATTTATATTGCATGCTTAACATATCAGTTTCGATGACTAATGCTCGCATGTGATCAGCCACTTTTTCATCATTTGCATAATCTTTATCTCGAACATGTCTTTAAGCTTGTCGAAAGTGCCCCTTACTTGCTTCTTGATTCCTTTCACGCTTTTTGATTTGAATTCGCGTAATCTTTCTTCAAATCTTCTAAATCTTCTTTGACTTTATGCTTTCCTTCGACCACAAGCCAAAGCCATGTTATCTTCCACTTTATTAAGAAATTCGTCCCCCATGATAAAATTGCCTATTTAGTAATCGAATTTAAATCAACACATTTTCTTGTATGATGATGCAAATGCAAGAAAAAGAAAAGACAAAAAAAGAAAGAGTTAGCAAAAACATCGATACAGGTATAGAACAAAGAACCTAAGAACTTGTCTTGGATGATTGCTAAAAAGTTTCAGTATAACTCCTTCTAAGACAAGTACTTACGGCTCATTACATGTGGTTTAGTCTCTAGAGTAAAGGGAAACCAAACCAGCAGATTCCTCGATCCTCACCCATTACAGGCTCATACGGATGAGTTCGGTTTAGGGGACACATTTCCCACATGTTTGCACGAAAGTGAAAACTTCATGAAAACATGGGTACGGATGTAATCCCGAAAACTTCACGGAAACATGGGTACCGGAAAACATGTTTGCACGAAAGTGAAAATTTCCCACATGTTTGTACTATCCTGCACGGAGGTGAAAACCTCACGAAAGAGTAGCTTCTCACTTCCACTTAAAAGGGTAGTACCAAATGCATATGAATGCAAACTTATACTAGCAATATCAACATAATATAGCATCACACAAAAATGCCAAGGATCATAAATTAAACAAAATCGAAGGTTTAAAAGTTTTCAAAAAAGACCCGAAAATAATCAACTTTGGCTTGGCTCTCTTTTATTTAAAAAACTCTCCAGTAGAGTCGCCAAGCTGTCGAAACGTTTTTTTTCGGAAAACAAACAAGTCTCGAACAATATTTTAAAAAGTCAAAAACATGGGAGTCATCACCAATCCTTTTATATGGTGTGATTGGATCACCACAAACGTTTAAAATCCGTTTTGAAAATATTTTGGTCTTCAAAATCCAGAAAATAGGTTCGGGAGTCGGTTACGTATGAGGAAGGATTAGCACCCTCATACGCCCAAAATTGGTACCACATTGATTATTTTCGGGTCTTGGTTTGTTAAAAATTTGAAAACCGAGTGAAACTTAAAATACGATCTTTGCTTTTAGAAAACTTATGTTTAAAATACAATCCTTGGACACATGGCTTGTTTTATGTGATTTTTCAAAAATTAAATTTGAAGAAAAATACCCGTTTATTTCGATCTTCACGGAGAATTGAAGTCGTAACCAACACGTTAGGGCACGATGTTCTCGGAATCTCGAAATTAAAAAAGGCATTTGAAAAGTTTGGAGAATGATATTCGATTCGTGCGAGTTATACGGAAATTCACACCCGACACGTTAAGGCATGATTTTTTTGAGGTTTCCACACGAAAAGGACATTATCTCAGTTTTAAAGGTTTATTTGTTTGTAAAATAATTTTGAAAACGAGCATGTAAATTAAATATAAATTGGCAGTTTATAGCAAGAATTAAATAACACGAAACAAAATAGTTAAGCAGATAACTACATACACGAAAATAAAAAATAAGAGAATACAAAATACGAAAGAATAATAATTAAAATCTAAATCTAAATATTGAAGAGAAAGAAGTAAAAAAATGGAGTCAAAGAATGCGATTTTTGGATGCTCGGGGGTTAAAATGGTAATTTGTAGGGGTTCGAAGGTAGAACGGTAATTTTGGACACTCGGGGGCAAAAATGTAATTTTTGAACATCTAGGGGTAAAGGGTAAAATGGTAATTTTGGAAACTTGGGCGCAAAAATGTAATTTTTAAACATCCGATGGAAAAATGGTAATTTTTGGATGTTGTGGGTAAAATAGTAATTTTTGGAAAGTTCAGGGTAAAAAATGTAATTTTAGATATTCGAGGGTAAAATTAAAATTAATTTTGGAAGTTTAGAGGCAAAAATGTGATTTTTGGAAGTTTACGGTAAGAATGTAATTTTTGAAAAGTACGAGGGGTAAAATAGTAATTTTGAAAGTTTAGGGGGTCAAAATATGATTTCTAAATAGTTTACGGACCTTCTGGGCAATAAAACCAAAAGGATGGGACACGTGGCAACTTCTCAGGCATTTTGAGGTCAAAGGACTAATTTGAAAATCATTTAAAATTTTTGGGCCAATTTAAAAAGAAAACAAAACTTGATTTAAGGACGAAATCAAATCAAATAAAAGTAGAAGGGACCATTTGTATAAATAAACCAAAAGTATGACACGTGGTAGTCTCTCAGGTTTCCAGAAAATTGAGAGACTAAATTGAAAAAGAATAAAAATTGTTGGGCAAATTAAAAATTAATTAAAAATAAAAAAAGACTTGATTGGAAATTAAAAAAAACGGAAGGAACAGTTGCACAAATAGACCATTAACCAAAAACACGCGGATCCTGAGGAGCGAGTCAGATCAAGTCAGGTCATGGGTCATTGAGGTGAAATGGCGTCGTTTTGGGACTGAAACTCAGCCCTCAAAACGGCGACGTTTAGAGGGCCTATATAAGGCTGATTTTTTAGAAAAAAAATCGATTCTTCAACTGTTTTTAAAAAAAGGCTCTCCCCCTTCTCTTTTCTCTGCTTCCTTTCTGTCCACTCGCCCCAGCTACCGTCCGGCCACCGATCCGCTATCAACCGCTGCTTCCTATCGTCACCCGACCGTTGCACGTGCCGCCTTCCACAGTGGTTCTCAGGTAAAAAGGGTTCCTTTTCATTTTTAAAATTATTTTTTCATTTGTTTGAAAAAAAGCAAATCTGGGTTCATATCCAAATAGATCGAACCTAGATTCATCCTCCTTTTTTTTAAATGTTTAAAACCTTTTTTTTTCTTAGATTTGTTTCGTTTTTTAAAAAAATCTGTTTTATTTTAGTTTTTATATTTTTTAAAAAAACAAACCCTAGATTTACAAATCTGTAAAATGGAAAATGTTTCAAAGTTTGATTTTTTCGAAACTTGCCTTATTATTTATTGATTCTTCCTTTTTAAAAAAAAAACAAACTATTTTGATTTTTTTTGTTATTTTCTTGTTTGTAGATCGACCATGTTCGAACCACCCCTTGCGTCTATGGGCGAGATCGGAGGGGCAGTGCTCGGAGCGGCGACGACGTCGACGACTGGGTCAAGTTTGACCTTAAGAGTTCTTCTTTTATTACTTATTAATTAATATTAATATTTATCTAATGTTATTTATCAACAGTTTTGAAATAAATGTAAGTAAAAGATATAATAAATAGTATATAATATATGTATTTTTGAATATGAAAAGTTTTGAAATCAGAATTGTATGTGACAATCAATATATGTATTTAAATGTTGTACCTTGACAGAAACTTAAATGCTTTGAATCCTCTGACTCTTGAATGTCTTGATCTGTATTGATTTTTGAATGTTCCAAAAAAAAAGAGAGGTCCTTACGAAATGTTTGAATGAGACTTTATAACTTATATTACAATGATTTTCTTTTGTCTTTTACAACTTAATACCTGTCTCTTCTTTTTTTTACAGGTTCGCAGTGGTGGCTATGGCAGAGAGGCAGTGGCAGTGACAACTTGCTGGTGTTACTGGTAGCGCTGACGTGGCATGTTCTGAATGGTTGAAATGGAGGCAACAACAGTACAAGTGGTGGCAACAGATTAGGGTTTGACTTAGGGTAATTTAAGTTTAGTTTGGGTCATTTGGGCTTGTTTGTACTTGGGCCATGTATTTGGGTTCATTTGGGCTTGTAAATAGACTTTAATATAACTAGGTCTTTAGTGTAAATGAACTTTGTAAATTAAATTTAAAATTAAGTTTAGAACAATCTTTCAAATTTTAAATTTAGAATAAATTTAAATTATTTTAACTAAAATAAATTTAAAATAATTTGATCAAAGTATTGGGCGCGGTCAAAATTGGGCTCCAACAGTATATTTTTACGATATTAAAAATACAATTTCATCATTTTAACAGTCTATATCTTTATAAGGGTTAAATCAAAGTTTTATTACTTTAGGAGGTAAAATGTAATTTTACCATTATTAATTTAAAGTTTTATAAATTATAAAAGGCCTAAATTGAAAATTTATCATTTTAGGGGGACCATGGCCTCTGGGTCTCTTAGTTGCTCTTCCATTGGTTAAGGTGTTTTTGTATATTTAAATTTAGTTTAGCATTGCTTCTCAAAAATATTTTCAGATAAAAAATAAAATTTTATGCTTCTACTTTTAGTCAAAAGAATGCTTTTACAAAGCATTTTTTTCTCAAAAGTACTTTTGAAAAGCTTAAAGACATCTTGTGCTTTTATATAAAAAGTATTTCTGAGAAGTAATGTTAATCTGCCCTTAATTATTAAATAAATTAAATTGACCCCAACAATTTTATATTTCTCCCTAAATAATATTAAATAATTTTTCAAAATAGATTTTATATTTTTATCTATAATATATGGGTGAGTATTTGAGATGCTCATAGTGTATTTTTTTTATTTCATAAGCTTTTTTAAAAATTGACATTTATCTTTTTTAAATAATTATTTTTTAATATTTAACTATATCTTATAAGACACTTGTCAACTTTCTAATTCTATTTACGAAATCTAAAATCTTCATTGACAATATATCAAATAATTTCCTTTATATTATGAATAT
The DNA here is from genome assembly GCA_005610355.1 of Gossypioides kirkii. Taxonomy (NCBI): domain Eukaryota; kingdom Viridiplantae; phylum Streptophyta; class Magnoliopsida; order Malvales; family Malvaceae; genus Gossypioides; species Gossypioides kirkii. The sequence continues at coordinate 30,610,074 of CP032248.1, forward strand.
TATTAAATGGATGTTCAACCTTTCATATCTCTTAACCTTTAACCTTTCATATTCTTGTAACTACTTTTTTCTATTTATGTATTAGAATGTGAAGAGTCAAATCTCCCTATATATATAGAGGAGTATGCTACTTGTAAATAAAATGAAGAAGATATAGAGTGCAATACAAATTTTTATATTCTCATATCCATCCTTTATATATTATTTTGTTTATAACACGTTATCAGCACGAGCTTGCTCGATAGTATTTAATATTTGTTGGAGAACAAGTAATATAGACGTACAACGTTCTTGTTAAAACAACAAGGATAAGGTATGTGAATTTCTATGTGTGCTTGAAAGGTTTTGAGATTTCAATATTCTTAATGAAAAAAAAAATTAAAATGATGCTCATTTTTTCGTATTTAAATATGAAATTATGTTTTATATATTTCATGATATGCTTGTTTATTATTTGAGATTTTGAATAAGATTAAAGTATCAACATCTTGAATATTTTTACTTAAATATGTATTCTTTTATAACATATATCATTGACATGATTAAAAATAAAGTAATCATTTTAAAAAAAATATTTTATTTGGTGACCGTTACCAAATGTACTACATTGCCTATTAGATTATTAGATTATTATTTTATTATTTTTGACACTAGAGTTTTATGTCCAATATTTGGATATGTCGTATGAAAAATTTAGAAAAAATTAAATATACTTATACTGAATATATATCCAGATGCATATGACATAGTTTATGGCTATTTGTTTCTTTGCGGATGAAATTTTCTATAGAAACATTGATTATAGTAAATAAAATAATATAATGTCTCTAGCTAATATTCCATAAAATATTTTTTTCGAGTATTCTATTGTTATGTTGATTAAATTGTATGGTTGACCTTAGTTATCATAAGATTTTAATAGATCTAGATGATCATATTTTTATACTTAAGTTTGAATAGACATGAATAATAGTACTTTCTCGCTTAAGTTGTTAGCTTAGAATATATAACTTGACATGAATAATTATGAGAAAGTTAAAATTGTGAAAGTACAATGATTATCATCTACATGAAGAATTAAAAGTGAAACATCTAACTGTGAAATATCTTTTTGATTCTTGAATGATGTAATAATTTGAAAGAATGATTTTACCAATAGAAAACGATAATACTCTCTAAAGCTTGCTATGATTGAAATATCTTATGTGCTCTTGCAGCAGCAATATTGTGAAAAAAGCTTTAAAAAGTATTTTGGAATGATCTCATGCCTTTTAGTGAAAAAGACTTCATTCCCTGAAGTTAATGTTACAACACACAACAACTATGAAAAATCAGAATATAGAAATTGTGGTTGTCGTTGTAATTAAGGATGTGGTTGAAGATATACTAATAATTGTTACCATGGTAGTTATAATAGTGGTACTTCTAATCACTAGAAAAAGAATAATAAGGAAAATCAAGAAAATGACAGTTAAAAATATTCGAAGGTTATTGAAAATTCATGCTACTAATGTTGTATGAAAATGCATTGGTCACGTACCTGTCGTATGTTTAAGCATCTAGTAAAATTTTATCAAAGCATCCATTAAATAAAAAGGAAACAATATTGAAACAAATTTTGTCCAAAATGATGAAATGGAGAATAATTTTTTCGAAAAAAGATGCAAATTTTCAATATGATGCTAAAGTTGGCCATGCATACAAAGATGATTAATATGTTTTTAGTTTGTGTCAAAATTTTGTTGAGATCCAAGCATTGAAATTTAATTGTTTGATTTAAGAAACATTAGAATCAATATCTACTTGATATTTGCTTGGGGATGATCTCTTTCTCTTTATTACAAAGGATGCTTATAATTATTACTTATTATCCATGGTAACCTAAGTTAGTCTAATCAACTTCTTTTGAAATTTGATTTGATTTTTATTAAGAAGTTTAATTTATATAGTTTTCTATCCATAATTTTATGAATTTTTAAATCTCTTCACGTATTTAGTTATTGAGATTTTTATGCGGAGATAAATGTTTTTGTTTTTATTGGTTCATTTTAAATAGAATTGATTGGTTTAATTTTGATTTTGATTAAGATATATGATTATTGTGGAATAGGAGTAAAAGTACTTGTCATGAATTATGAGATATTCACCTTGTTTGGATAGTTTCAAAATTGAGGTGAAGATTAAAAAATATTTATGTTTAAACCTTTATAATTGTAAAGTTACTTTAATCTGGCATTATAATATTTTGCATTTTGTTGTGTTATGGTATATATAAAAATATATATATATCTAACCATAGTGATTTATTAGTAATTGAATTTATTATTTATTATGTTTAATATATGTATTATTTATACCTATTCATTTTATTTTATATGAATAAATTAAGTATTCATTAAGAATATATAATAAAATGATTGCATGCTCCTGAAGAGCTAATATTGAATCAAATTGTAAAAAGCTCTTGAAGAGCTAATATTTTAACTCCATGAGATGTAAAATTTTGTAAAACATAAGATTATTTTTTAGATTAAGAAGATATATGTTGAAGGAAATTTTTCTATGTTTTACATTAAAATCATGGATAGAAATGACATGAGATACTCATGTTTTTCTATTATAAATATTCTCAAAAGGAACACATAACACTTATATGAATGACACATGAGATAGTAAACAGAAGTTCATAGTGTTGGTATGACCGGTTAGACCATCACGAGTCAATGTTGATGCAAAATAATTTGATGAAATTTTATATGATTTTATTAAAGAATTAGAAGTTATATTTTAATAATTTTCATCGTGCTAGTTATTTGGACAACATATTGAACTAACACCAGCTAAAGTTAGAGGTCGGTTGCATTTTTCAATGATATAAACAAATAATATATGAGCTCATGTATCACATGTGTGCAACCAGAAGTTTGCGATACTATTTCTTGAAATAATTTGATTGTGTACAATCTCTATAGAATGCAATTTGTGCTAACAACGCTGGTGCATTTTATCCTTAGCATGATTTTCATAGTTTTAGCTGAGATAATTTTAAATTGTCTATTGCCTATATATGTTATATTTAATGGTTAGCAAAACTATGCTTCTATTTAGTTGCTTAACCATTAATATAAGAATTGCTTACAATAAGCATGTAATTTTATTTGCATCAAGCCAACATGTAAGAAATATTTATCTCGTGAGAATTGACTTCCATTTATAAGTCAATAGATTCCATCTAAGAATATCTGGAAGTGTAATATCTATTTATATTCCATCATAATACACTAAGATGGATCATCAAATATGAAGTTGAGAAATTTTAGAATTTTCATTAGATATTGAAGGAAGATATATTTATAATTTTGAAAAAAAAGTATTGTCACATTGCAAATTTTCTCGTCATTAAGAGGAGACAAATTAGTTAAATAATTATGTCATCGTTTTTTTTTTGTGATCCTCACTAATATTATGTGCACAAATTTTGAAGGATAAAAATTATTTGCTAGATATGTTCAGTGATGACATTTAGAGATTTCATATACTAGCTGATACATATATCAGCTAAAATGCTCCAAATAATTATATGTCCCAGAAGGACAATGTGATAAAAATAAGTCTTGAGTATACTAGAAGCATGACAACTAGTCGATTCCATAAAACAAAAAAATTATTGAAATAAAGGAGAAAGAAATGAAGATGGTCACATACTAAAAGGAGGCGGGTACTCATGAAGAGACCCAAGACATAACTTTTGATAAAACCCCAGAAGAGGTTCAGGTATCTGAAATTATGAATATAATGAGATATCTCAATTAGTTATGTCATAACTGAATATATGATGGAGTTAAAAAAAATGAAATTGTTGTCGACAACGATAATATACATAGAACACTTCAATATTATGGAAAAGTGAGGATCTTAAATGAAAATATACTTGAAAGCATTGAGATGAGAAGAAGTCATTAAAAATAAATAAGTATTTCTATTATAACTTATGAAATGTATCTCGGACAAGAAGTCCAAACACCCGGAAGGTGTAAAGCCAAAGGCAGTACATGTTAGCATAATAGCGGAAAAAAATACAAATCATAATATATAGAATTGACTTGTAACAAGAATGTTCACAAGACACCTGATATTGATTATGAAGAGATATACTCTCCTGTGGTGAATGTAACTACTTTTAGGTTCTTGATTAGTTTGGCAATAAGAGAAGGGCTTGATTTACGCCTAATAGATGTAGTTACAACCTATTTATATGGCCCACTTGAAAATAACATTTACATGAAACTCCCAGGAGGTTTTAATCTGCCAGAAGTAGCTAATTCAGGTTCTCGAGAACATTACTCAATAAAATTAAACAAATCCCTTTATGGATTGAAACAATTTGGGCGCATGTGGTATAATTGCCTTAGTGAATACTTATTGAGGAACGACTATAAGAATGATCTGATTTCTCCATGCATTTTTATAAAGATGTTTGGATTAGGATTTGTTATAATTACTGTGTATGTTGATGATTTAAATATCATTGAGACTCCTGAAGAGAATTTAGTGATAATGGAGTGCTTAAAGAAAGAATTTGAAATGAAAGACTTTGGAAAAACAAGATTTTGTCTAGGGATAGGATTACAAATTAAGCACCTAAAGAATGGAATCCTTATGCATCAAACAACATATATAAAAAAAGTGCTAAGAAGATTTTACATGCATAATGCACATCCGTTGAGCACCCCAATGGTTGTTAGGTCACTTGATGTAAATAAAGACCCTTTCTGTCCTCGAGAAAATGAAGAAGATTTTCTTGGTCCTGAAGTACCATATTTAAGTGCTATTGATGCATTGATTTATCTTGCTAGTCATACACAACCTGATATATCATTTGCTGTCAACATATTAGCAAGATTTAACTCTTGTTCAACTCGAAGACATTGAAATGAGGTTAAGCATGTTTTTCGTTATCTTCAAGATACAAGAGATATTAGTTTATTTTTCCCTAACCTACCCAAAACAGAATTAGTTGGTTTTGCAGATGCAGGGTACTTATCTGATCCTCACAGTGTTCGATCACAAATTGGTTATGTTTCATATATGGTGGTATTGCAATTTTTTGGCGCTCTATGAAACAAACAATTACTGCTACATTTGATTAATTAATTTTCAACATTTGATTTCGTTGTCTTAAAGATCTTAAGTGATGCTTACATGAGGGGGAGTAAATTCACACGATATATATATACTATGTATCAAAGGATTATGTACTCTTTTTTCCTTTACTAGGTTTTTGTCCCACAAGGTTTTTCCTAGTAAGGTTTTTAATTAGGCATATCTTTTATACAATGAACATTCAAGGGGGAGTGTCATGAATATTATTAAATGGATGTTCAACCTTTCATCTCTCTTGACTTTTAACCTTCCATCTTCTTTAACCTTTCATATTCTTGTAACTATTTTTTCCTATTCATGTATTAAAATATGAAGAGTCAAATCTCCCTATATATATAGAGTATGCTACTTGTAAATAGAATGAAGATATAGAATGCAATACAAATTCTCATATTCTCATATCCATCATTTATCTATTATTTTTTTTATAACACTTTATAATATAATTGGTTTTTCATGAAGACAAACAAAACAAGTCACAAACAAGACAAAAGCAAAGGAAGTGTGGATGCAAGTGGTTCTCGCTGAACAACAACACAGGTTCTTTCAGATATTTTTCAGGTTTGGTTTTTTTCTAACCTTTGTAGTCACATAAGGTTGCAGGAAGGAGGAGTTACTTGGTCATCTATCTTTGGCCTAATCACCTGGTGAATTTGAAAGAATAAGAATCTCTTCATATTCCAAAACGTTACTTGGTCAGCTTATGAAATTGTCAAAACGTCTCTCAGTTGGGCACAACAACTTAAACCCAACCATCATGGATATAGGATCAATTCCTTAAATTTGGTTTATCAAACGCACTCTGTAGGAATGTGAGTTCATCTATTCTCTGATGGTGCAGTGGCTAGAGACACTAGAAATGCTTCTACTGGCGATGTGGTACACAATCCGGCTGGTAATTAGATTTTGGGATTTAATCGTTATTTGGGCAGATGTTCACCTTTTAAGGCAGAACTATGAGATATTCTAGATGAGCTTCTCATTTTGTTAAGTAAAGGTTACAAATAGGCCACAATTGAAACAAATAATCTGGAGGTGGTTAAACCTTGACTGTTAAGGGGTCAAAATATTCAAGTATTATTTAGAAGGATTCAACGAATTATAAATTCTGAAGGACAATGGGAGATCAAATATGAATCCAAAGATTACAACTTAATTGCAGATTGACTGGCTAATCTCAGTTTAGTATGACAGTCAAGTTTACAGATTTTCGATGTGCCTCCTGATGATGCACTAAAAGTTCTTCAACAAAACAAAATGTGTGACACTTTTGTGCAATTGATTTGATGTAATTTATCTCATTTATCACAAAAAAAACATTATTTTTAAAATCATTACATTAACTTCTCACACTACCTGCTTTGGCCACTGTCTCTGCAATGGCATTACATCCCTGTTAACTTTAAAAACACAACCACTACAAACATTTTAGTTGTAGTAACACGTTATATATTATTAATTAGTTTTATAATCTTTTACTATCTTGATATAATACTTTTGGCTTTAAAAAAAATTAACTGCACATTTGATACTTTAACTATTTTTGACATTAGAAAAATGTAAGAAATGTTGGTACAAGGAAAAAAATCAATAATTTGAATTACTAATTACTTAAATTCAATGATCCGAACATGAATAATGTAAATATTAAACTCAAATGGAACCAGTTCAAAATTATTTAGACCCAAAATATTTTATTTTTAACTCGATATGATCTTAATCAAATTTATCTTGATTCTTGTAATTTCAATTTCAAATACTAATAAAATTTGATAGATTTAATTATATGTTTCACATGAAATTCCTTCAGTTAATGAAAACTTACTTCTTTCACACACGTTTATCTCTTCCATAGCAAATTGTTAGATATAATTTCATCTTTCTTGTTCTCCTTTTGTTGTTACTTTTATGCAATTCCATTTTTACTATTAATTAAAAAAAAGTTACATTTGATAGATTACAATCTCAAAGTCGTTCTCATGCATCTAAAAATTGTTACAAGTAATGTTAGTAATGAAATAGAACTGTAATCAGTAATTCAATTGTTTGGTTGAATGAAATGAAATAGAGATGTAATACTATTCTTGTGTTGGTTGGTTGAATAAATAGATGTTGTAATAGCTTATGGAAAAAAAAAGTTGAAATGACCAGAGTACCCTTAACAAAATATGTTTAAGTAGATTATTATTGTTATTAAATTTTAATAGGATTATTATTAAATATAATTTAATAATAATACATAATTTAATAACATTCTTAATATAATTATTATTAAAATATGAATTAATAAATATAATAATATATAATATTAGAAAAATAATATATAGTCTACTTTATTATTTTTAAACTGTAATGCATATTTAATGTGCTAAAATATCATTAGAGAAACAAATAATTTAATTATCCTCTAAACTAAAAAGCAAAATATAGAAGAAGTAATAAATAGTTTGAGAATTATATTTTACATCTAAACATGATGTTCATACATTAACAAAAAGTTACACAATTTCATTAGCTTATATGTCATAATCTATATGTTAAATTTTACTGCATCAAAAAGTTACAATAGTACGTGGCATTCTATCATGTCATTATATCATCCAAATATTACATATACAAAAAGTTACCAAAACATCACTAACACAATCATGATTTTTTAATGGGTAGAAATAAATCTTCTCACCCATTCCAATCACACATAAGAAGGTAGACTTAAGAAAACGAGAATTTGCATTGGATAGTCTAGAATTTTGCTCGACGTAAGAAAGTGTTCATCCTTTGTTAATCCTTCTACTTCACATAAAACCAAATATATTTTTTGGGCATTTTCTTCAATGAGCATTTCTGACTTCTCTTGAATTAGCACTTCAGAAGCAATGCTCGTACTTAATTCAGGGCCGATAATCCGTATGTTTTTCCCCAATACGTGGCAATATCAATAAGTGAAGTAAAAGAAATTTGTTCACTTACATCATAATTTTTTCTTCTTCTTTGAAAATGTGGAATCATCTTGATTTGGCTTCGACGGTTACGATTGTGTAACCGAGACATAAACAAATTGTATATCAGGTGTACAAGCACCTAACATATTTGTTTCTATATCACCTATTCATGTTCAATACTTAGGTTTATCAACTTTTGGAACCCTAATATTAATGTGGGTTCCATCTAAAGCACCTAAGCAATTCTACAGAAATAATTTAAAAATCTCGGGTTAGGGTACTATATTTAAATCTAAATCTAAATCAAGTGAATTATGTACAAGCTATATATGGAACCCACTCCAATACCTTAAACTATTTGGGTCTGTAGAATTAGATATAATTGGCTCTGACTTTTTAAATAACACATATTGTAAGCGTATGACAGCAATTAAAACATTGTGAAATGATTTATTAACGGTTTCTCCAGACCTATTCAAGTGATGCTTGATAACTCGGTTTTTAAGGTGATGAGAAATGATATGTAAGAACATTGTCACTTGCTCATCAATAAGCATGTTCCTTAACGATTTCAATCCTCCTAAAGTTTGTAACATCTCACATAGTTTAAAAAAACAACAACTCTATTCATCTTAACTTGTTCAATACAGGTCTCATCATTAGCATGTATAAATCTTTTCACATAATTTCGTTGTGCATAAAAAAATAAAATATATTATCTAATCTTTGGTTTATAAGTATGTAGGCCAAAGACACCACATAACATAACTAAGAACCAACTCGAAACTGTACACATCTGCAACCATACTTTGTACTATTAAAGGAAGGTGAATCATTATTGCAAGAAATTAAAATTTTATATTTCTTCAAATCATAATATATATTAATCTCAAAACAGAATATGATGCATAAATTTAAATCATAAATATATATAGCATTGAGAATATTAAATTTAAAGGGTTGAATTTCTCGCGAAAGACTTCCTTTTTAAAATTTGAATATATTTATTACTTAAATTCGAATATATCCATCGAATAAATCTAGTATTTTTTTTTATAATTTTAGCTAACTTATCATTTGTTAAATGCCATGTCTTTTAACTTTTTTGCTAAAATAATAATGACAACAATAAGGTATAAAACTTAGCATCTAATTACTCATTTGAGTTAGAAGCTCAAATCAATTTGCTAATCTCAATCTTAATCTAATAAGGCCTTAAGGTCATCTTGAGCTCATAATACTCAAACCCATCAAAGTAGATTTGATCATGAGGGCACTAATGATAGCATTAAAGGTAGTTTAATAAAAAAAAAACTACCCTTGAGATTGATTTTTGTGTAAATTTTGGGCTTTGTCAAAAGAGGATGGTGCCATTTTTACATATCACACCAAATGTAAGCATAATTTTCCATTTATATTTTGGGTCAAACAAAATCCTGCATCAATATTGTCATTTGAAAAATTCAGCACAGAGGACACAAATTGCACAATTACTAAGAGGAATAAGGGCAATAACCAGCAAAACAGGTCCCTCTTGAACAACTTTAAATGGCTTAAAGGATTTAAAGCTTTAAGTTGTTCTTGATTCCGTTATATTGCTCATAGAAAGAAATGAGAGAAATGTTAACATACGTGACAATTTAGCTTTTAGCTTTAAATAGGATCAACCCTTGATAACCATCAATCAAGAAATCAATTCCGACTTCTCTTCTATTAAGAAATATTACACATAAAAAGGGAAGATTTGTGAGAAAAAAAAGAGTTCGATATCTTTAATAGAGATGGAAAGGAAAGGAAATTATCAGTGAGATCGAGGGAGAACGATGATGATTTCAGTTACAACGTTTTTATCTTTTAAGAAAAGGTAAGGGCAAAAATTGAAAATGGAGAAAAAATCTTACTATTCCATCGGATTGAATGTATATTCAATCGTAAGGGAAGGGAATAACTATGCAGCCTTTTTTCAGAATAGAACCTTATTCAATGCAGGTTGTAATAGACCATTACAACCAACCAAGCATTAGTTTGATGGTGGACCCACCAAATTGAGCTGTAATCCATTCCTACTCTCTCCAACTAACATGTTCTAAATTGATATTTGTACGAATTAATGTTAGAATGACCATAAACTTTTCAAATCCCAAAAAGTTAGAATGACATTAAAGTTAATTGAATTAATAGTTGATGAATAGCCAATTAAATCTTATTTCAATTGATATCAATATTGTTATTAGTATAAAAAAATGCGAGTTTGAATGTGTTGAAATATTTTTTAAAATTTGAATCTTGCAGACAATTTCTAAAAATTAAACACCCAAAAAAATATAAATAGAGAAAAAAAAAAGAAAGAAAGCTAAAAAAATTGAAATCGGATTGGAAGGAGCCCAATTGAGGCAGGAAAAATTAGTGTTTGTAATTTGGGGAAGGCTTTGTATTTGATCGGGAAGACTGAAAAAGTTAAAGGACTGTTTTTCTTTTCATTGTCAAGAGATAGAGACTTTAAGATTGAAGGAAATGACGTCGAGGAATACATAGATGAAAATTCTACCTATAACCCAAAACAATCTATTTTTCGGATATTCGAATGGTAGAAATTTAGCTCAACTCGAATTTGAAAAATTAACTCATGTATTCGAATTAATTTGAAAAATTGAACAACTCGATTTGAATAATTTAAAATTTAATTATTTTTTTAATTTTTTTTCGAATCGAATAGAATTTTATTCACCCCTAAATGTTGAGTTTTGTGCCTTCTACGTTGTTGGATTTGATGCCTTATGTGTAGTATTTTCGTCTATACACACATATATTTTTTCGAACATATTAGTTAATAAGATTATCTATGAATTACATTAATACCATTTATATATTGTCCTCAATGATTTTTACATACAAATAAAATGAAAACAAATATTATCTCGTTATCTAATTTTTAATTAATACTAAGCGTTATTACATGATCAGATATTTATACAAAAAACAACTTATATTAATAGACAAATCTAAATACGTTTTTAATCTAATCGAAAATAAACAAACTAATTAAAATACTAATATATCATCTATCAAAAATATTTTTTCTTAAGTATCAAAATGGATAACTCTCAAAATATAAAAAATATAAATGTCAATAACTCTCAAAATATAAAAAATATAAATGTCACTAAATTAACAGTACATCAAACATGACTCAAATAAAATAAATCTTAAATTTTGTAAATTTTTTTACCTGTGACATTCACGGTGACATATCCTAATCTTGAATAGATAATAGACCATATATACGTGACTCATATATTTTGATGTAAGTAAAAACTTGAATCGAAAGTTAATGCGTTGAATATACAAATTCTGAAATATATAACATCATTCACAATAATAAGATTCATAACCCAAAAAATAAGTAAATAATATCCTTCCATTTGTATTACTAGTATTACATAATAGATAAAAAATAAAGGTGACCACAAACAGTTTATATTTAGAATTATAGCTTCTATTTTACTTTAGATGCAAAAATTACAGACTATTGAACTCTCCTATATGTATAATTATCTAATTTCCCATTAAAGCTTTAATCTTGCCTCTAAGTTTTTGTAATTTCATCTCAATCAAATCAACTTTTGACCTTTCCATCTGAAGCATAGTAAACTATTTATTTATTAGGAAAAAGAAAGAAGGTTTGCTAAGAAGGATCAAAAGAAAACAAAGCATAAATATGTAGGTGAAACATAAACATGGAAAATTTGTAACTCAACCACCTAAACATACTGATTCTGAGTCTCCCACATCCTCTTCAATTACCCCACTCTTATCTTCCCTAGTTAGGCTCATGCTTGATGCTGATGACCCCGCTCTTTCTGTCAATTCTTTGTTCAGAAACATCGCCTTCCGCTTCCGTCTGCTATGCTGCCATTTGCTCATTATATCCGACACCTCAACCCGATCATTTCTTCTGCCGCCGATCACTGGCTCTCTCAATTCCTCTACGCTTGCATCTCTTTCGAGACCTGCTGATGTCGTGAATGGAAAGAATAGCTGCCTAAAGCACCCGACGAGAAGTATGAGGAATAACATGTATACATAGAGCGATGTCCATACAGACAAGGTCCACTTCCAATTGTGGACCAACTGTTTAGACCATGGCAACTGCGAGTTCATGATGATTTCCGCTTCGTACAACTGTGGAAGCGACAAAGTTCCGGCCCTCGGAGCCAATGTTACCCTCACCGCTTCACTTCTGGGATATCCTTCTTTATATCTCAGTATCTCAATCTTTACCTTTTGCGTCTCACTTGAAATTCCGAGTAAGAGAGGTATAGCCATAAAAAATGTACGTGCAAGCCGAAGTGGTAGACTAGTAAAGCGCAACATAATAGGCTGGCTAGACTTACCAATGACATCTCCATTGATTGATAGCAGCTCTGCAGTCAACTGATCAAACAAATACTATGGTTGATTACATGCTTTGTAACCATCAAAGACACCCAAAGAGTTGCGGGTGAAAAGAGATTATTCAATCCACTATGACCAAAAATTGGAAGAAGTAAGAATAAAATCAGAATACCTGAAACACTCCAATATCTCTGTTGAAATCAGATTCAGGCATCAAAAGAAGCAAAAAAACATGAATGGTATGACCAACGGGAACACCCATCTGCTTCTTCCTATAACAGCTGCCATCAAATCCACCGCCACCAGAACAAAACACCGCCGTAGGATTCACCTCTGTGTAATCAAAGAACAGTTTTTCTCTAACGAAAACAGGCTCCTCCGCCCAAAGTTGCACCAACCCAATTCCCACAAAAGCAGCCAAAACCATCAGAAAAACCAACACCATGCACATTTGAGCAGCACCAACAAGTCCTAACCCGACTCTCTTGAGCAAGACGGTGCTACCGTGGGTGATGCTGGAAGGTAGCTTTTGAACCGCCGTTTCGACGCTGGCTGTCGTCTCTTCGGCACGGCGGTAGGACTCAAAGGCCGCCGATAAGAGGGTGAAGAAAGGGGAAGAAAGAGTGGTGAAACAGTTGTAAAGGATATCAGCTTGAAGAGATAATAAGGTATTGAAGCAGTCAGCTGGTTTTGGTGCTTCTACTGCTTCTGCTTCTTTCTCCTCCATTTCAGCTGATGAGAGCATGGGAGAAAGTGAGACTGAATTTGTGTGTTTGAGGATTGGTATGACCCAACTGCAATGTAAAGCTGCTTTTGCATGAGCAAAGAAACGTGGAGACAAGCCAAGGTAGACTACCGACAGGTGTTATTCAATCTTGAATTTCCACTATTTTAGTCTTGGGAATATTTTTCTTTTCAAAAAACTTCTATTTTTAAATTCATGAATTTAACTCTTTTTTCGAAAAAATAAAAATTTTGGATTTTCTATTAATTTAAATTTATTGCTTCAATAACTCAGCTTTGAATTTAAAACAAATCTTTATCTTTTAGTCGTATTTGTTGTCTAAATTTTATCCTATTATTATATTTTATTAAAAAAATTATTGGGTGCAATAACAAGTTTTTTAAACAATTTATTCAAATCTCGAAAATAACATTATTAGAAGAGACTATCACGAATTCCAAACACGAACTATAAAACCAACATGTAAAATAAAATAAAATAAAAAATAATTTTTGGCTTTACTTATTTATAGTGCTACCTATTTTTTATCTAATTAATGCAGGGTAAAATTATTTAAAATAATAATAAAGCATAATTTAAGTATAGAAATTATTTTCATAATTCAAATATTATAAAAATAAAAAAAGTAATCATTATTAAAATATTTGTTCAATATTCTTCAACAAAATATTTGTACCATAAAAATTATCATATTAAAAATTTTGCAATTTTAATTTACTTTTCGTAGATAATTTACAATTAATATCAATATATTAGATTAGATTGTAAATGGATTATTTATAAAATTTAATATATAGAATATAAATTTATTATATAAAAACTTAAACTAGAAATTTTTTTAAAATTTTTTGTTTAATAAAGTAATATTTTAAATATAAAATAATTAAATATAAATTTTAGCCTTTTTACATATTAGTATTTAAATTTGTTTAAGAAAGGTATTTTAACAAAACCAAAATTCTTATTTATAACTTTTTTGGTTACATACGCAATAATTTGAGAAAAACATATTTATTACATGTATTACAGTAATTAGATATAAAAAAAAAATAGTTAATATAAATTTAAAATTGAATTATAAGCAATGCATGTAGTAATCCAATTATTAAAAATTTTCGTTTTAAACACTTAAAATAAAAAAAATCGCAATTTAGGCACTTACATTACAGAATTTGATTATTTTGACCACTGTCGTTAAAATCTCAAACAGAAATTTGAAATGACATTTTTCTTTTGAATTTTGATTCTTTGATTCTTTTTTATTTTTTATTCTTTTTCTTCTTCTAACCCTAATCATCGTTGGTCAGAGAGCTCCACCATTAGTGATTCAACAAACACAAAACCACTACCAAACGACAAGTCTCTACACCCTCTATCCTTATTTCATCCTAGCTTTTCCCAAAAAGTTACCAAAACCTACAAAGTCCCAAGTAAAGGTTCGAAGCTGAAAACCCTAATCTATCGATGTCCAACGTTGTATCGATGCAAGCCCGAGATATGTTGTTCTCCTCAAACCTTTCTATACTTTCACCGTTCAAATTGTTGAATGGAACTTTGATACCCAAATAACTAAGAAGCCCTAAAAGATAAGTTATTCTTATGTTTTTTTTCTTTATTTGATTTTTGTTTTGCTTTTTGCTCTTTGTCTTTTGCTTATTTTTTTTTCATTCTTCCACTGTTGTAGGTTTAGATTTGAGGATTTTTTTAATTTTTTTACTCTTTTCAATTTCTTGTTTGATGGTTGTGGTGTGTGTGGGGCTGAGGCTATGATTGGTTTAGTTTTAGGTTTGGTTTGGGTAATGAGTGAGGTTTATTGTGATGAGGGGAAGGATGGTGAAATGGAGGGCCCGAATGAGGTGGTGAAAATTGGTGGAGTGAATTTAAGTAGTAGGGTAGTGTGGGGGAGATGGTGTGCATTAGTGGAGGTGAGAATTGGAAGAGAGTCGAGAGAAGGTTGGATTTGGGGTTGATGATGGTTGGTTGGTTGGTTGGTGGCGCCTTAGTTTTAGGCGATAGTGAAGGTAGATACATGTCAGTGGCAATGGGTGTTGGTAAGGGAAAAGATTATTTTCAAATGAGGTTGGTGATGGATGGGAGTTAATGGTGACTTGGTCAAGGAGATGTGGTTGTTCTTTGGTGTTAGTGATGGTGGAAGTTAGGCAAGGACACAAATTTATTCCCTATTATGTGGAAAAGAAAATTTATTTACTATGAAACAAATCTAGGTGTTCCCATTATACATCGAAGGGTAACAAAAGAAATTGTTTCTTATTTGTTAGACCGCATGAGATTATAGCCTGTTGGATGAAAAGCAAAAACACTTATTGTAGCAGGTAGAACAACTCTAGCTAAAAGTGTACTTGAGTCTATCCCATCTTATGCTATGCAAACAATATTGTTACCTAAGGGGTGTGTGTCGAGATAGAGAAAGTCATTCGGGGTTTCATTTGGGGCTTTACTGATAATAAGAAAGGGTTACATTTGGTGAGTTGGGAAAATGCTTGTAGGCATGTCAAACAAAGTGGATTAGGACTAAGGAATTTGGCCGATTTTAATCAATCTTTCCTTATAAAGATCACTTTTGCGATGGTGCAGAATGAACAACACTTATGGGTGAGGGTTTTGCGGTCCAGTACAAGTGGAGGGGCATAATTCCAACATCTATTGATAGGAATAATTGTTTTAGTATTTGGAAGGGGATTGCCCAAGTCTAAGGTCGTGTAAAGAGTGGATTTTTTGGAGGATTGGTAATGGATAGAGTATTGATTTTTGGAAAGATGGATGATTGCCTGACCATGAGCCACTGATTAAGTTAGTTAGGGATAACACTATGGTGCCATAAAGTTTCACTTTTGTAGCCTCGATGATGAATGTTTATGGGTTATGGAAATGAGATCAATTTGAGCATTTTCTCTCAAATCATGGTATGGATAGAGTGGTAGCTATTGTTCCACCTTTACAGAATGAACGTGCAGACCTTGTTTGATGGAGATGGGACTCGAAGAAACATTTCACTGTCAGGTCAGCTTATAAATCATACAACCTTTTTTAAATAATCAAGACCAACTTCGAGAAACTATTTGGATGGTTAAGGGATTGCAGTGCCTTCGAAGTTTCCTTTGGCTCACTAGTAATAAGAAATTGTTAACAAATGCTAAACGTATACGGAGGCATATGTTGGACAAAGCAAATTTTTATTTCTATGATGCAGTGGTTGAGGACATCAAGCATGTACTTCAATCATGTGTCAAAGCTTTCTGTTTGGTTTGTCATCGTGAAACCAGATAAACTCGATATGTTTATAAACCTGGACTTTAACTCTTGGTTGCTGGTGTTTCCGTCGAAGAATGTCTATTTTGCATATGATAATAATTATTAGGATAGTAGATTCAATTTAGTTTGTTGGGGTCTTTTGGAAATGGAGAAACCAAAGGTTGTTTGATGAGATTTACATGGAGAAAGAAGGGATCCTAAACTAGAGTAGTCGTATGGCTACAGAGATACAAGCAACAACTTTGTTACAGCAGCAAAAGAAGGATCCTCTAATTAATGTTTTATGGTAGAATCATGGTACTGAAGAAGTCACTTGGGAACCAAAAGACTTGATAAGTCAACAATATCCTCATTTGTTCGAACCAAGTAAATTTTGAGGATGAAATTTCTTTAAGGAGAAGAGAGTTGTAACGCCTCAAATTTCTCATTTTATTGAGTGTTAATTGTGGCAAGTAAATTGATCTGATTCAATGGTTAAGTGATCTTGTAGCGCCTCATACCTTACACCCTTGAAGAAGATCTAGGAACGACGTGTTATAACCTTAATTCCCCAATTAGGTGAAAGCTTAGACTTTATTATCAGTTGGACATAAAACAAAAAAATTTGAAAATGCTTAATCTAAAGTAGACCAATACAAATCAAGATCGTAAGTTCCATTACAAAAGTTAAGGAAAATCATAGTTTGGCTAGTACAATTTTCGTTACAAAATATCGTTCTTCAAACTTTTAAGCCTTAACGCCACCTCTATTGTCATACATAATACAAAATCATTAGAAGTCTCACAACAGAAAATATCTTTGGCGCAGTCTTTGGTGATATCTTTACTTCTCCAATGATCTTGAGAAGGAAAGGTAACGGAGTAAGTTCATAGAACTTAATGAGTTCCAAAGAAGACATTAGGATAATTATACATAAGGTAAACAAATAAACCTTTCCAACTTAGTGAAGCACACAATTCGTCCATCGACGAATAATATACACATGCAGACTTTATACAGTTCGCCCATTGGCGAATACCAAACTTACATAGACTCTATAGCAGAATATGTTCTTTTGGCGCATACACTACACCCATGCATTCATGCAGGCAACCTTCTTTGTGTTAGCCAAAACCCTAGTTCGTGTTCAAAGATCATAACATTCGTTCATTTCTTTCCTTTGTCATGCTTTGCCAATCTGGTTTGCAAATACATAACCATTTTTCATGTATTACGATCTGCCAGTTCAATGCTCACATCATTTACGGCATCACCATGAATTCATTTCTTTTTTTTTCAAATCATATGGTTCTTTTCAGAGTATGAAGGGTATTAACTCAACACGAAGCAAGGTCCTTATAACATTTATACAAATATGCCAGACCAGGCTTTTCACAATAAGCATTCGTTACTTTTGCATAAACATTTCACCTTTATAGAGCAGTTAAACTTACCTTATACCAAACATAAACAAAAACGCATTACACTCATAGAGTATGAAGGAACTCACCAGATAAGTTACAGAAAAGCTCACGCAACAAGACTCTTACCTTTATCTTAAGCGCTTTCAAGATTTTCTTGAGCTATAATATAAAATGTCATCTTATCTGATTAATTTTCCAGAAGCTAAACAAGTTTTAATAAGGGCCTTAACAGGAAACCTAGAATCCGAAAGTTTCCACCTTTATCCTTTTTAACTATCTTTAAAGCACAAAACCCTAGGGCTCCGTAAATAACAATGAAAATAACTTAAGTTTCATCGATATTTTCTCGGTACCAATTGTTGATGGAGTTTACTGAATACAACGAACTAAAACCTTCAAGCAAGTCTTGGTTCTAGATTTTCTCGGGAAAATGCTAAGAAAGTTTTTGAGAGAAAATAATGTTTGTTAAAGAAAGCACAAAACTTGCTCAGGAAGCCAATGCTGGCTTTATACAACTGCACACAAAAGGAAAACTTAGTGGGCAAGTTTATCCTTCCCACTACCCTTCCATCGTTACCCGTGACCAATAACTTTCTCCCTCATCTTAAATGCTTGTCCTTTCAATTTTAGAAATCTTGCCTCATTCTAACTAGTCCTCTTTAAGCCAACTAAATGGTTTAACCAGAGCAATAAAATAATGATAAAACTAACAATTCTTTCCAACTAAATACTTAACGTTAAGGAATAAACTTTATCGTCTATTAGCTAGGGTGGCGTATACCGTATAAGAGAGTTCGCGAAACCAGTTATCTCGCCTTACATAGACTTCATCTAGGGGCGTACTTATAGACACCAAACATTAAGTCAAATTTAACATCTTAATTATTCAAAACTTTACTCTATAAGCCTTCTTCCCTAAACAGTATTTGAATACTGAGGCTTCGTCGGGGGGAAGTTAAAGAAGTTAAAGATTTGTTGTGTGCTTTGAGTCCTACAATTGATTCCCTTCCCTTAATTTTTTTAGTTTTGCTCTAAAATCTATCTTGACACTCCTAACTTTTTCTTAGTTTTTTATGATTGTTAAAAGTGTGAGGCATTGGCCCATTGATTAAGGAATGTTGTAAGTTTCCTTATGTCATGAGTTCAAATCTTATTGAGCTAAAAGTAGAAATAATTTTTTCTTCTCCTCTATTGTGTCTCACAAGCTATCAAAATGCTGGTAAAACTCAAACTTTGAGTAGTTAGATTGTTATCAAATCAAATCTGATAAGTTATTTTTTTTGCCGTCTTCTCCTTTGTTTCTCTTTTTCTCTTATTATTATTTTTCTTCATTCTTTATTCTTCTTTTTCTTTCTTGTGTTTTCCTTTTGTCACCCCTTTTTCTTCTATTTTGTTGTCATTTTAACTTGTGTCATCCCATCCACTAGTTTTAGTTGCTAGTCGTACGGTGATTTGGATGTTTAGATAGTGTGCTCATATCTTTTCATAAGTTTCGTTTATACTCTTTTTAATGATGTTGTTTTGCTCTCTTTAGCATGAATGGTATGTGATTATCTTGTTTGGCTAGTGAGATTACGATCTAATCGTTTTGGTTTTGCTTAGATGAAGAGCGGGTGACGAATACTTCTTCAGCAAACTGATAATTCGACAATTCTTTCTTTAAGGGTAAGTAATTGAATACTCTAACTTAAGGGTCTATTTTGTTTTATCCATTCAATGTTCGAATGCTCTAAGGGAGAGCATGGGCCGAATGCCCTAGGTTGGTGGTGGAAAGGGTTCTAATTGCTTGAGTTTGTTCTTATGTGCAGAGCTTAGGCTGTGCTGTAGTGTCGATTTTTCCTGAAGAAATCAGGTGTGTCCTCTAACACTTCGTGATTGCTTTGGCTTTGGTTAACCAAATGTTTTGTGTGCCTTATTTGAAATCATTCAAATGTAAATTGTGTTTTTTTTTGTATAGTCCAATATAAGGTAAATAAGTGGGGGTCAAGATCGAAAGTGAGTAAGCTTTAATTTAATATAGGTCGAATGCTTAAGTGTCCTAATATGTGTTAGTCGATTGTGTATATGCCCTAATATGTGTAAGTCGAATGTGTATGCCCTAATCTGTGACATTGTTGAATGCATATGTGCCTTATTGGTGATAACCTAATATGAATTCTTGCTTACCACTGTGTTTGGTCAATTGTGCCTAAGAGCATGATTTTGATATGTTTGTTTGTATGTGAAAATAACGTATTTTCGAATTGTAAATCTGTATACAAGTAAGTTTGATTTGAGCATGCATAACTGGTTATGCCATTTGCATATGCATTGAGGATGGGATATGTGTATGATATGGAGGAAGCTCTGATAGACTATGCTCAGAGATTCTAGTGGGTTACCCGCAAAGTCTGATTTTGGCAGTTAAACTGTAATATTCGTTTTTGGTAATTTTTCGCATTATATCTGGCAGCTTGACTGTATAATATTTTAGTGGCTTATGACCACAACTTTTATGTGTTAGATAGATGGGTTCCTAACAACCCTAATTGGTGTGTTGCATGGAAGGATTTGGTGTGTAGCTGTTAGGGGTAAGATTTATTCTGAATGATACTTGGCATTGGTAAGCATGCCTTCTTATCTGATTTCTACTCTGATATGTTATAATTTGTGCATTAATGTTGTAACACCTTAATTTGTTTTGAGGGATTAATTTGAGGGTTTATTTCTTAAATTAGGTGCAGTTAGGGGCTTAATTGAACTCTAATTAGAACTTGGGGTAAAATTGTGATTTTTAGGACTTAATTGTGAAACGAATAAAGTTTGGGGTCTCAACTAGAAACCCTAATATTTTTGGAGCCCTTCCATGTAAATTTCCTAATTTATTGGGTATTTAAACCTCTTTTCCTTTGTGTAAGACTTTTCCTCTCCCATTTTGCTCTCTCCCATCATCGAACCCTATCATCTCTCTCTCCCTTTTGTTTTTCTCTTTTCTCTCTTTTCTAACGAACAACGCCCTCCCGTTGATCATGCTTGACACCGCCATCTTCGTTGCGTCCCTTTTCATCGTGCAATCCGAACCTACCCTTTGAAAGCCCCCATGTCGTTGGTCGTTTCGAGGAACGGTGATTGAGCCTTTCGGTTTTCGCGCTTGTCGCCTTTTTGTCCTTGTGCTACGTTGTCCTACTGTTAATTTTGACTTTAGTAGGTGATTATGGCCACTCTCTTGGTTCTTTTTTTTTCTATTTTTTGGTAAGCACACACCGGTTTCATCGAGGTTTCGATGACGACACCGTTATAGGGTAAGAAACCCTAATTGGTTATGTTGCTAATATGTTACAAGCCCAAGCCAATCAAATCGAATACCCAAGTTGTGAGCCCATCGGTTTACCCCAACCTTGTAACCCAAACTCTTAACCCAATCTAACCCAAACATTAAGACCTATTGTGCAAGCCCAAACCGACCCAAACCTTAAACTTATTTCGGTGTGACCTGACTCGCTTGTGACCTGACTCGACCTGACCATTGACCTTGACCTGTTGACTCGACCCGTTGACATTGTCCTGACCTATTGACCGTTGACTTTTTTATCCAACTTTGACTTTTTATTTTACGACGTTTTGATCTGAATTCACAGTCCATTTCGTCAAATTCGAACCCGAAAGCCTCATTTTAGCTAGCTTTTTGCACTTAATTTGGTAATTAGTGATTATTAAGAAGTTGTATTTGAGGATCTGATGTGAGATATTTTGTATTTAGGTGATCACGACTTCAAGGTCGATGACTTATCTCATCTTTCTCCACTTGTGCAGCCTGCCCCTGCACAAGCTTCGAGAGTTGCATGTGAGTCTTGTTATTCGATTTAGTATTGTGTTTAGTAGGTGACATAGAAATAGATTTAATGTAGAATTTGTGCTCGCAGGTTTTAATCCAGTTAGATCCGGTGTTAGATCTGAGCGTGGGAGACGTCCTCCTCAACATTAGAGCCTCAGCCTATTCGAGGCGTGTTCTATCTGTGTTACATCCTATTGTATGATAATGCTCTGTGTTGAGTTAATTGTGTGATACTGATCTGAGATGTGATATTGGTATGATCTTGTTTTGTGTTATGTGATCACATGTTGATATTGCATGCATATCTATCGGTTTGTGGACATTTAAATATTGCGATCAGAATATTGTGACTATGATATATAGTATCATGAGATTGGAATTGAGACTAAGATATATGTGCTATAATACCATTGTGTGCTCATGGGTTGGGATTATACGGTGGAAGACGTGGTTAACACCCATTCAAACGGCTGATAGTAAAACCACACTACGATTGGTGACAATGGGTTGGGGGGGTTTTGGAGAACCTCTCCACTGTGTTGGTGTATAGGTGATTGGGTGCATTGCATTATGTTTGTGTTTTATTGCATTTCATTGTAACATGCTGCTTTTTGGTTACTTTAAATGTTATGAAATGACTGTGATATTGAAATTGTGAATGTATGCACTTTAAAGACACACTGGATTCTTTAGCTCATTCCCCCATAGTTTCTCTTTCAGATACATTGGACTTAGGCGACTTGGTACTCAGAGGAACTCTTAATTCTTTTATTCGTTTTTCTTTTATTAATCAGTATGAGTTATTTTAGGATTTTCAGATTTTATTATTTTGGGATTTTTAATGTTAATTTAAATTTGGGATTTGAATGTTAATTAAAGTATTTGATAAACAATTTTGTGTTTGGGATTATTCAAGAATATTAGGAAATTGATGGTTTTGTTGTTATTTATTTAATTATGAATTATATATAAATGTATATGTGTGTGGTTTAAATGGTTACGTGAAGGTGAAATTACAACTATAACCTTTTGGATCCGGCTATAATTACTAGGTCGGATAAAAGGGGTTACAAATGTACTATTTGTTAAGTTTTTGGGCCAAGACACACATTGGGCTTTTAGCTCTAATTCGGATTCTCAAAATGAATTGGTTTTAAAACATTCTTTTAAGTATGGGCTTTTGGATTGTTAGTTATCTTCATGGACTTTAATTTTGGTTTTGGACTTTGAGAGTTGGTTTACTAGGTTAGTTTTAAACGAGGAGCATGATTTTTCTGATAATTAAATAAGATAATCATTTTACATGATATTGATAAGTTACTAGTTTTTCCGTTGCAAATTCAAAACACATAAATGAATTTTTTGAAAATTATCTAAGCTAATAATATGGTTTCTAAATAAATTTTTTAGTATAATAACAATTTTTTTTTAAAATTTCTCGCTTAACATAGCAAGGTTATCGAGAAAAAAAATAAAACAAGATTGGCAAAATATATGCACAAAATCAAATAAAGTTAAATAAGGCAAGCAAATCTAATTTTTTAAGTGATCAATATAACCTCCAATATCCGATCTTAACATCTAGGCTATATTTGAGGTGTTACACAAAGTCTTAACACCACCCATTCCAAGTAGAAAACATCCACATACCCACTAGCTAATCAATATAAAAATCAAGAAATTGGAGAATAAAACTAAATAATATTAAATAAAAAAAACAATAGCATAAAACTAAAACCAAGACCAAGACCAAACCCATCATCATCCCTTACCAAAACCAAAACCAAAACCAAAACCAAAACCAAACCCCTTAAACCCACTCCATCCACAACCCATAAACCACACCCTTAATATAAGTTAACTTTAATCAAGACTAACCAAAGAACCAAATAAATGATTCTTAGAAAAAGAGAGAGAATAATATAAAGAATAATAAGAAGTAAGAAAATAAAAAAAATGAAGAGAGTGAACGAGAGAACACAATTCTTTTAAATTTGACTAGTTAAAGAGGTTTGAGATGTCCATTTGACGATCTCAATGATGAAAAGCTTTTTTGAATGGTGAAATCGATCAAATAGTAAAAGATAGCGGATTGAGTTTTTTTTTCTTTAAATTTTTGTTCGATTTTTTGAAGGTTTTAATTTGAGTTTAAAAAAATCGAATTAAAAAAATGAATGTAGGAAAAGGAAAATCACTTTAAAAGCTTCCAATCAGTGGAGGCCAAATGGCATTGGTGTCGATTTGAAGGAGCGATAATTAAGGTTATAAAGTGGAGAAAAAAGAAAAGAAAGAAAGGAGAGATAACAAAAAAGAAAAATAATAAAAATAAAAATATTTAATTATATATTATTTTTTTTAAAAATGGGTATATTTTTAATACTACATTTTTATTTAATACTTAGAAGAAAATAAATCATGAGAAAGATTAAAATAATTTTGATTTTTTAAAAAATTATAATATTTCTATTTTTTATAAAATTTATAAAATAATTTATTATATATACTTTTAGAGTATATATTATTTAAAAAAATAATTATTGACCGTAAATTTTTTTGGGTTTATTGAAGAAGAAAATTTAAATGAAGAATTAAAATGATTTTAAGAAAATAATAATTGTTAAAAGATAAGACAACAATCTAACAAACAAACAAAGCGTAGCTTAAACGAGTCTTCCTTGTAAAATTATGTATGTGTGTTTCCAATCCCAATAACTTGGAAAAAGTGTTTGAAAAATAAGCCATTCTCTCAAATTTTCAGCTCCACCCGCACCTAACCACTGGAGCTGAACCGCACTCACTCACTCACTCTTCTTCTTCAAATGCCTAATTGCCAAATCCCAGCTGCGTGACTTAAACATTGTTTTCATGGACAACAATGTAACCCTTTTCACTGACCCTCAAGTTTCCGTTACCGCTGATGACGATGATCAAGGCGAAGGACGCGGACCCAGCATTGCGGAGAGGAGGGCGGCGACGTGCGGCTTCAAGGCGGAGATGATATGTTCGCCCACGTTCAAGAGCCCATTGGGTCCCACATCTCCTCGCTTGCCTTACTTCACTATTTCTCCTGGGATCAGCCCTACTGCTTTGTTGGATTCTCCTATAATGCTGCCAAATGCTCAGGTACCAGTTTTTTTTTTTTTACTAATTATGTGTTCCTTGATTATGACTGTCACAGTTTTACGGTATGTGAAGTTTTTTATTATGAAGGTCATGTACTTTTGGAGTCAAACGGGAAGAGTACCGATTAGATGCGAAAAAAAAAAAATATTTTTGAAGAAATAGAAAATGAAGTTGTTATGTATTCCGGATTATCATCCCGGTATAGTTTGGATTGCCTATCTGCAACCCGGTTGGGTCTCACCAGCTGGATGCATGTAGGTCTGACTATGGGATTCGCGAGAAGGGCTGCAAAGGTAGTTTACAGTCTTGGCTCGCATATATCAAAGAGTTCGTATGTGGGGACTTCCTAAGTCCAGAACAGTACACATGTTCAGCATGTATGGAGCCTACCTAGAACATCAATTTCATGAACAATATTCATGTATATAAATATTTGATTATCCTCTTTGGTGGAATACAATCACATTAAATGGAATTAAAAAAAAAAAAAGTGTAACAAATAACCATAGCCCTTTTGCTTAGTTAAGACTATGCCTCCTATTCGCAGGTTTTCTTTTCCTTGCATTTTGATGAGATTAAAGGACGTTGGCGTCAAAATTGTACGACTGGATATTGTGTAATGTAATGTTAAATTCATGGTGTATGGGGATTATATCAATCCGGCCTTTATTCTTTATAATTGAAAGAATAAGTACGTTAAATACAAAGTCATGGTAATTCTCTTTTTCATTGCTTTCAAGGTTTGCATCTGCATGTATTTATTTCGATTATTTCTGTGACTCTGTCATTGACTGCCTCAAAAATCTAGACTCCAATTGAAATATTTTAGTTGTTTGGTGATAATTAAGCTGCAGAAGGAAACTGGAAACTAGAATCAGAAACTGCTGATAGACTAGATGGAAGTAAACTATTAAAAGCACCTCAATTGAATGCTAATGAAGGGTTCTTAATATCTGGTGTTATTATATATCATAGTTGATCCTTGCTGTTAGATCTGAACTCAGAAAAAAACTTTTTCGAGTACATTTAGAACTTTTTTTTTTGCAATAATGAAGCATCTTAGAAAGCATTAATAAGTACTGAGTTCTTTATGAACTGGATTTTATTAGGTTCCCCTTGTGTTCTAACATTGGTATTTAAAAGAAAATTTTTATCCCCCCTGTTTAAAGAAAATTGCCAAATAGAAAAAAAAAAAAAAAGGGGTTCAATTAATATCTTAAAAATATTGCTTGTGCACAGTTCTAGAGTTTTTTTACTAGCATGTTCTCTAATGACTTGTGTTTCTGGCATAGGCATCTCCCACGACTGGAACATTTCACAATCATGATGGTATAGTGGTGAATCATATCAAGGGGGATAAAGACAGAAGGATAGTTTCTTCATTGACATGCAAGACACAGAATATGGATTCTCGGCCAAGCTTGTCTAGTGTAGAAGATCAGGTGATTTCCTTCTATTCTAGTACTACTTTGTCGTAAAGTTTAAATCTCTGCTGATAGCTGCCAGATTAATAAACTCAACATGTTTCTAATCCTTCACATGTGTCTATATAGAAACTGTCCTGGCAATGGCTTATCTAAACTTGGCTTGTATGATTATGAATTGTCTTATTTTCCAGCCCTCACTTGCAACTCAAATTCATTTCAATTTTACTTATTGTCTATATAGCATTCTTCATTGTGTGGTACTTCTCTGTTCCCTTTTATTGTTATCTTTGACGTTTTTCATTTTTGTTTATCAAAACCAGTTAAGCTGACCAGTTTTACGGAACAAGAAGGAAATTACAACAGCCTCTTTTTTATGTTCATCAAACCGGTGGCATTTGCTTTTGGGTAGATTTCTACAGCTCTCCATGAGATTAGTTCCTTATTATTGTTAGATTTTGTTCATTTGAGCTTTGAGAGATGATGAGACCTTAAAATCTTCAGATGCAACACTTCTAAAGGTTTTTAAATAGGAATGTGAAGTGCTAATTTTTATGGTAAAACTATCCTTTCCGAAGTTTGGTTGAAGTGGATTCCAAGTTATTCTAAGTTCTATTCCTTGTTCTAATCTAAGTAAATAGTTCAGAATTCATCTTTGTTTATTGTGATTGTAAATTAATCGGTCTAATTAATCACCCAATGGTTGAAATTCATTTGCTTGTGGATATGCACTATCATAAGATGTTATGTTGTGATTAATTTGTTTTTAATTTTCTTCTTTTTTGGTAGGAAAAATTCTTGTTAGATAATATTGTGAACCTGGAGTTATTCTGTAGATTGTGATGTCTAGCATCCAACATTCTTTTATATGGTTTAAATCCCTTATTACCATCGTGCACAATTCTAAAGGGAGTGATATCATCCTGGGAGACAGTAGAATTTGATTGGGACGAGTTCTGTAGATTTACATAAGTTTCTGGATTACATCTGATTATAAAAGGTGCACTTGGTGTTACATCTGAAACGCTTTTGAGTTAGTGATCAATTTTATATGTGTAGGTTTCTTCCTCTTTTAATCACGTTCAAAATGCTGAGGTTGATCATCAACCTCTTGTCCATTTGGATAGACCTTTAGATTTGAAAATTTCCTCATCTTTGTCAAAAGAAGCTACCTCAAGAAGTTTTCGAGCAGATTCAGTTGCTGATGTCGGGATTTTAAATAACAATGTAAATGATAATGCTAATTTGGGATTCCGTCCTTCTGAGTTGGGTAGTGGTCAAAAATCGAGGCACAAAGAATCTCTTAACGGGACAAGATGTCTGCACAGATCTTTTGGAAGGTGATCAGAAGGGTACAAACATTGCTATGGGAACAACAAGAACATCAGAAGATGGATACAATTGGAGGAAGTATGGACAGAAACAGGTAAAAGGTAGTGAATATCCGCGAAGCTATTATAAATGTACCCATCCAAATTGTCAGGTGAAGAAGAAGGTAGAGTGTTCGGTTGATGGCCAAATTACTGAAATCATCTACAAGGGTGCCCATAAACACTCAAAGCCTCAGCCTTGTCGTCGGCCATCACTTGGGTCCACTTTATCATCTGAGGAAATGTCAGAGAACGTGGAAGGAAATGGAACTTGTGTCAAAGTTGAAGGTGGTTTAAATTGGAGAAATTCTCAAGCTGGTTCGAAGGAAATTAAGCTTGGATCTGATTGGAGAGCTGATGGTCTGGAAAGAACATCATCATCTATTCTAACTGATCTTTCTGATCCACTATCAACTGCCCAAGGGAAATCTGTTGGTGTGTTTGAATCAGCTGAAACTCCAGAGTTTTCATCAACACTTGCTAGTCATGATGATGATAATGATGATAGGGCTACACGGGGAAGTATATCACTCTGTGATGATGCAGCTAATGATGATGAGTCTGAATCAAAAAGGAGGTGAGTTTCTGTATTAGTGCACATGATCGATGGATTTGTATCCAAGGGATGATGCTTTTAATTTTCACTAACTTATATTTACATCTCTATCCACCTTCATTGTAGGAAGACAGAGAGCTGCTTGACTGACTGAGATGTGGCATCTGGAGCTTCCCGTGAACCAAGAGTAGTTGTGCAAATAGAAAGTGATGTGGACATACTCGATGATGGCTATCGTTGGAGGAAGTATGGACAGAAGGTTGTCAAAGGAAACCCTAACCCTAGGTACCAAACTTGTCAGCTGTCTCTCTTTCTTTCTACAACACATTTCTTTTGCATGTGAAATCAAATGAATCATCTAATGATGCAGGGGTAAATTTTATGTTTATGCTTCTAACATGCATGTTGCTGCTAGTTTTATGAGTTATATTCATGTATTTATTTTCAAAGCACACAGAAGAAAGATCAAGCTTCATGCTTTCATAAATAAAACCTCTTGAAATTATTTTGTTGTCCGGCTTATAGGAGCTACTATAAGTGCACAAGTCCTGGATGTCCTGTGAGAAAGCATGTGGAAAGAGCTTCCCATAATCTTAAATATGTGCTCACAACATACGATGGAAAGCACAACCATGAAGTTCCAGCAGCCAGAAACAGCAGTCATGTTAACTCTAGTGGTTGTAATTTGCCCCCTACTATGCCCAACACTCAAGCTGCCCTTTCATTATCTAGAAATACCCATCCTCTAAAGCCTGAAACACCAATCCAGGATTTTGCTCCGCCTTTTGATCGAAAGCCTGAATTTAGAAGTGAATATGTGAGACCTGGTTTTCTTGGGGATTTCAGCAATGAGATGAAGCTTGGGGAGGCTGCTCTGGCTTCTGTTTACCAAATGAAGTTTCCTTCAATACAAAAGCAATTCCTTATGGCTCTTTTGGACTGAACCCCAACTGCATTGCATCTCATTCATCTAGTTCAATTGCCACAACTGTTCCGAATTTTCCAATTTCTTTGCCTTTGAATCTCCCAACGCCTGCAAATCTATCATTGGCTGGTTTTGATATAAATAATGGTGGAAAATCAACAGGTCCAATTCATTCTTTCCTTCCAGGGCAACAGTTAAATGAGAATGGTGTGAGGTTCCATGAGATTAAACAGGAGCTAAAGGATGATAACCTTTATGATCCTTGCCTTCCTATTGTTGACCATGCAAGTGCATCGTCATCATCAGTCTATCAGCAGGCCATTAGAAAATTTCCATCCTAGATCGTGTTTATTTGCCTTTTAGCAGAGTTTGTAAGACATTGTTTCTAACTGAGTTTCTCCAACATTGAAGGTTCTTTTTCTTGCCATGTTACTTCTTCATATCTATGCTATTTCTTTTATAAATTGTGAATATATATATTTATATTTAGACATGTACGTGATATTTTATGATTTTCAATTTTTATACACAGAAAAGTCAATATTATAGGTTAAAAACTTGGTTGTTATCTTGTGCTTTTTGCATGGGTTAGAAAACTCCGCCGCTAGTGTATCAAATGATTATCCTACATATAAGGAAAACATTGAGGCTTACATCAAAGGTCTCAGCTTGACATTGGACTGTTCTTAGTTTCAATTTCCAAGCCACTGAAACTTGTTTAGTTTATTTGAAGCAATTTCTGTCCTATCGTGGATGTGAATGCTTCCATTTGCTTTTTTGAAGTGAAAAGGACCTGTCTTCTTTTCTTTCACCTTATTGAAGAATTAGGTATGAGCTTAGTATGGATTTTCATGTATCTGTTGCTAGAGAAGATTGCTGGTAATTAAAGTAGGAGCATAAATGGTTCAATGCGTGTTACTATATCATGATGTATCCTCAGAATGTCAGTTTTCTTGAATTGCAATTTCAAATATCTTCCTGAAGCTTACTAAAGACTAGGATCAAGCGGTGGGGGCAATCTCCTGCTTTTACTCCTTGCTTACAGAATTCATGTATTTACCCGTGCTTTTTCTGTCTGTTTTTGTAGCAGGTATGGAATCGGTTATCAAATTCGCTTACCTCTTTCGCCGGAGAAAATAAAGACAAGGAAGAAGGTGGTGGTAAAATGATAACAAGAGCAAATGCTCTGTAGCTACAGGGACTTTCTGGCAAAGCAAAGAAGCTGATAGCATGCATGGCTGAGTGTGGTGTGTAGCTTCTTCACCAGATGTTGTCCTTCCATTTTGGTAATTGGACATTATTACATTACAATAAAAGTTCCAATGGTTTAATTGAATCAAATAATAGTAGGATAGCTATCAACCAAGTCACTGGTTCAGTAGTAAAATATTTAAGTTTCTTTGAAATCTTGGTTGACATGAGATCACCCAATCCCTTTCCCTCGTAAGAAAAAGAAAGAAAGAGTAGGATAGTTGAGATGAACATTTTGGAAATGTTTAATGGTGTCGTGTATAAATAATAAACTAATAATCTTCGAATTCGTATTTAATGCAAAATGCAATTTCATTCCATATTTTGACTTTGTGGTTATCCATATGCTTATACCTACACCTATACCTATATATAAAAGGAATGGGACAAGTAGCTCATCCAGACTATTTTTGTCATTTTTACGTTTTTAAAAATGATTATTTTAATGGGTTATGTACCATAAAAAGTCTATTTTCAAAATTAATTATGGAAATAGGTTAAAGTGAAAAAAAATTACACGAATAAGCCGTTTTTACAAACGCGTGTTTACGTGACGTCGTTTTCAGAGTTTTTTTAAAAAACGCTTTTACGTGGAAGCATTTTTCTTTGAGTCAGTCAACAACGTCGTTTATTTTTAAAAAGCGTTTTCACGTGGAAGCATTTTTCAGAGCGTTTTTCAAAGGAGCATCAATGTGAGCGTGTTTTTCACCGTTTTTTTCCCATGGCTGACCTCCCCAACGATCAACAAGAAAAATCCAATATACCTCAAACCTTTATTTTTCACTCAATTTCTCTCTAAAATCACAAAAAAGCTCTTAAAGTTCTCTAAATTTTTATTTTTCTGAATTATTTTTTTATAATTTCTCTATAATTCTCTAAATTTCTTAAAATTATTAAAAAATTTGATTGTGTTAGCAATGGTCGGGCATTTAATCCGTCTCGATGATAAATATATCTCCGTCGACCAATTGTAACTGGTAAGAATTAATTTTATTTTTTTAATATTATTTATTGATTTTTATAATTTAATTAATATTTTTTTTATAATTTTTATGTGAATAGTTGGTAGATCAAGTTTTACAATGTTTTATTATTCATTATCTATTCGGTCCTCCATCACCATTGATTGAAAATTACTTAAGGGAAGCTGGTTTTTGGCATGTGACCATTATAGGTCGGGGTTGCAAGTTGGAACTGAAACTCATCAGCGCGTTTGCGGAGAGGTGCAGACCTGAGACGCACATATTCCATCTTTCATGCGAGGAGTGTACCATCATTTTGGAGGACGTGTAGTTACAGTTGGGGATACTGGTGGATGGGCTCGTACTAACTAGATCCGCTCAATCTACTCATTAGGGACCCATAAGTTACGATCTTTTGGGTGCGATTTCGGATAATATTTACGGAGGTCAGATCAAAATGACCTGGTTACGAAGGGCATTTCGGGTGCTGCGGGATGATTCGACTGAAGTAGAAAGAGTGCAATATGCTCAGGCATACATCCTTTAGATCATCGAAGGTTGTCTGATGCCGGACAAGTCACGAAGCCTCGTACATCTTAGGTGATTATTGAAACTCATCGATTTTAAAGCAGATGGCGAACTCAATGGGGGGTCTGTCGTGTTGGCAACATTGTATCGGGAGATGTATCGAGCAATGCAACCAAATAAAGCCAAAATCGGTGGTTGCCACTCACTACTACAATTATGGGCTTGGTTTCGCTTTCCATTTTTACATCCTCGAGTGAACCAGTCGTCTACATTCCCACTCGTAACGAGATAAATTTTATTTTAGATTTTACCATTATTAAATAGATTTAAATTAAAATGTTATGTTAAAATTTTATTTAAATAGGTGAAATCATTCGTCGTGTTACGTGGGATTACCTACAGCTCTTGAAGATATACTGCTTCTATTAGACCAACTATCGGAAGTACATGTAAGTTTTTATTTAAATTTGAACTATATATACATAATATAGTGGATTTCATATTTAGTATTTAGTATTTAGTATTGGTGTACCACTAATATTTTTATCACGTTCAGTTTCAATGGACACCATACGAGGATCCATCAATTCAAGTAGTAATGCTGGAGGAATTCCTATAGAATCTGAATGCTTGGCACGTTAAGGTCTCATTGGTCAACTACGCTACTGTCAAGATGCACCAAGCGGATAAAGTGTTGCGATAATTTGGATTATGACAATCGGTTCCCGTAGCACTTGAGGTGCTCAAATAATGAGCAAAAATCGATTTATAGCGACCAGATACGAGTTGGCCGTTATTCCACTTGAAACATATCAAAAAGTAGAAAAATCGGTATGATTATATACCTACTCGCAAACCGAGTATCGTTCCAAAGTTAACGTGCGATCCGAATTACATGTCATGGTTTAGGATCTATGACAAGCCATATTTGCTCTCGGAAGAGGCGAGGCATCGACAATTTCGTGTCAAAAGGGAGCGATGGGGCCCTTTAAATCCAAAGACAATGGGTGGCAAGGCGAGCCAATTAATAGCGTCCACACAATCATCGGCGCAAGCATCAATCCCAACGGAGCAAGCTACGATGCCCACACTACAGTCCCTTCAGATTATGTCGGGTGTGTATCATAACCCTTATAATGTATCCATTTTTCTGTCTTATGCCAAGTTTAAATGTCAGGCTCAGTACATCTCATATCCCGATGACTCTGACTCAACTGACGATATATAGGCAATTATTATCGTAGGAGGGACTACATGAGGGATCTTTGGGCAGCTCAACTCATTTTCAATCCCTAGCACAATTCCCATTGCCACATCAATTCTCATCGCCACCTCAATTCCCATCGTCTTATGGGATTCAACTCGATTACGCTCAATTACCATGGGTGATGCAAAAACCTTCGGGATCTTTATTCTATCAAGATGAGTCATCTTCCTAACACCTACAACCAGTACCACAATAAGAACCAAAACCTCAACCTCGCCCGAAAGCTGATCTCGGACAATCGTAACCTCGATCGAAAGCTGAACCGAAAAGGAACCCAGCGCATAACTGTCGATCAACCCTATGTGACACTGATTTTGTAACACCCAAAACCCAAAACCATCTCTGGTCAAAGGTCTTAGGGTTTACATAACTTTTTGAGTCTTTTTTTACATACAATTCAATCATAATTTATACAATTATAACTTGTAGCTCAGAATACTAACTACATTTAATTTTACACATTCATTTACAACCTTTCGATCAATCAATAATCAAATTCAATCACGCAAGAACTTAGGAATCACGTACAAATATTTTCCATCAGGGATCACATTGTCCTGTATCTCAAACACACAGTTCTCACCATTAGCTAACCAAACTATAACCAAACATACTTATCATTACATCGCAGAAGGAATTAATATTCATTTTACAAATCATGACATCCATTTTTCATGTCTGTAACACTCAAGACGTAAAAACCGTCGCCAATTAGGGTCCTGGTGTCTTTTTATTCATTTATCACTGTTCATCTTTTAATTACATGTCATACATAATCATAACTCAACATGGGCAAAAAGGTCATTTCCATGATTTTTTGATACTTCTATCTATCTTGGACTTATTGACAAGTATCAGTAGTTGACAAGTCAGTAAACAGTTCAAGAATAGTGCAAACTTCTACCGATACTTGAGACAATACTACCGATACAAGTATGACCTCTATCGAAACATGTCATACTTCTACCAATACTAAAAACTCCAGATAGCTAAGAAGTTTTACCTTACAATTTCTATTGATACAAGTATTCAGACTACCGGTACTACTATGAATAGAACTATTGATGCTTCGTATGTTACTACCGATACAATGTAAGTCAATAACCAACCTCTCCCCTACTTTGTACTTCTACCGATACATGCAAGAATTCTACTGAAACAAGCATAGAAAATTCGATTATTCGCACAAGTCCTCAAGTTTATCAACCATCATTCAACACAAGATTCTTATTCAATTCGCATAATGCAAAATCTAAACATGACAATACTCGTTTCATCATATAACACAAAGTACAACCAATCATCACAAGTATTCTTAAATTCACATGTCAATTCATTACCACACATATTTTCTTAATTACAACATCAAGCAAGCAAGCAAGTTTAGTTCAACAAAGAACCCAATAATCCGAAATCAAGCATTTCAGGGGTAACATCATCCTATTACATGCCATATAACCAAGTGATGAAAATACTATCGAATGAGCTCCCGAGATAGTGTGGTTTGTTTGAGATGATCCGATCTTCAAACAGAAAGCAATCTACAAAACAACAATAACATCTTTGGTAAGCTTCAAAGCTTACTAAGTTCGAAGAGTTTAAAGAGTTGCTAATCATATGCATAAAGAAATTATATCTCAACCAAGCTAGGATGAGCTGTTGCTTCCTCAAGCCATATTTGGTGTTTCAACTTTCCTGTCAGTAACTTTTCAGTTACCAGTGCTTGATGCTGCTCACACGAGCTGTCGAGGACTCGCAACATACGTGGTACCTTAGCCATCGATACGGTATCTATGCATATAACTGTTCCTTAACGATGCTGTTCACACGAGCTGTCGAGAATATGCACTTACGCATAAATCTCAGCCATCGTAGGGCTTGTAATCCATTCTTGGATTCTTTTCTCATTTATCGACTCACGATACTACTCACACGAGCTGTCGAGGACTCATAACATATGCGATACCCCAACCATCGCGTCGATTTCAAATCATCTGTTCAGAGCCTCAAAACTCTTTCATTAATTTCTTTTTCATCTTTCACAATTTCACGTGCCATAACCTATTCTATAACAATCAAAAAGAATACAAATCATATACTATTTAAATGTAAATTTAACGTTACGAACTTACTGGACGAAATTGCAGTTAAAGTGAACTTCAGGGGAAAATCCGTAATTTTCCTTTTTCCACCACGATCGAGACACGATCTTGATCTATTAAAATAATTTCATTCAATTATTTAAATAAACATGAAATTTCTAATCATTTTATGCAAATAAACCTTTTTGATATTTTTACAAAATTACCCTAAACTTTTCATTTTTATTCAATTTAGTCCTTAAGCCCCAACATGCAAATTAACCATTTTTCTTTAGAAATAGTTTCAGCCGAATTATTTTAGGTCTCTCCGAAGCCCATATTTGATGTTATTTAACATCAAGTCCTTGTACTTTTATTACTTTCACATTTTAGTCTTTAAACATTAAAATCATCAAAAATTACTTTACAAAATTATCCTATTTAACAACCAAAATTAATAATCCATCATAAAATTCCAAGAATATACAAAAATATTCAATGGAAAAATCCATAACATTTGACAGATTCACAACTTAGTCCTCGAGCTAGTTAGATTAAGCTAATAAGAACTCAAAAAAATAAAAAATCACTAAAAACGGGCGAGATTTCACTCACCTACAATGATCCAAAGCTTGGCCGTTCCTAACCTTGTTCTTCTTTTAGGTTTCGGCTATGGAGAAAGTAAAATGAAGAAGATAACGTTTTTTTTTCTTCCTTTTCAATTTTTAATTCTAACATTTATTTACTTAATTACCATTTTATCCCTTGTTCACACATGAATTTCAGCTAAAATAATAGCCAAACTCATCCACTACTCTTATAATTGTATAATTACTATTCTAATCCTTCAATTTTTCCTTTTTAACTAATAAACCCATTTTTTCATATTTACGATTTAGTCCATTTTACTTAATTAACTATCTATACAATAAAATTTCATAACCAAATTTTAATAAAATACTAATGATTTTGTAGATATTAAATAATTAATATTTACGGTCTAACACATTAAATTTGTGGCCTCGAAACCACCATTCTCGATCACACTAAATTAAACTAATTAGTAAATCCTCATTTTATTAGGATTTAATTGCAATTTATCAAAATCTAAAGAGTTTCACATCATTTCTATTATTAGGCCATTTAAAGAGGGTCCAATTTCATAATTGGTCTTTCAATTATATTAAATTTTAATTAAACAAACCTATTTTCAATTTAGTCCTAAACTAATTAGGACTTAATGAACAACTAACCCAAAAGTTAGTGGATGGTAATCATATCCACCATCGCTTGGACTTTTTTACCATGGTGTAATTATCACTTGGTCCCTTTTATTTTTAATCAATAGCAATTAACTTTTACCTCTTTTACAATTTACTCCTTTTTCTTAATTAAGAAATTAATCATCAAAATTACCCAACCGAACTTCAATTCACATTTAATAAGACTCTGTAAATATTTAATAAAAATATTTACGACACTTAATTTCAAAAACGAGGTCCCGATCCTCATTTTCTAAAACCACTTGACTTTTGAACCAAACCACTTATACTAAATTTTAATTCAATAATTAAAATTCTTCAATTCAAAATTCCATATAAAATTATTATTGACTTATTTAATTTAAACACTCATTATAAATTTTTTCTCGTTGGGTTTGTGGTCCCGAAATTACTGTTTTCAACACCACTAAAGAACGGGCTGTTACAACTCTCCCCTTAGGAAATTTCGTCCTCGAAATTTTTATCTAGCAGTACCTGTTTATTCTAATATTATTCCTCACAACAAAATCACTACTAGCTCATCCAAATATAGAGGATAACAATCTCATAATAACCTTAAATAACACAAACTTTATCTTGATGTTCAATTTCCTGCCTAGATTCAAGATAGATCGAAACAGAAATTTCTAGAGATGTTTTTTGAAGTTTTCATATAACAATAGAAATTTGTTTTACTCGAATCTATTCAAATCCATCTTTCAAATTTATATAACCAAGAAAACCAACCACACTAAACTAACACTCAACGTTGATAATTTTCACATAGATTATTTCTCGCACATAGTCTATAATACATTTCTCACATGTTATGCATACACGGATTCTAATTGAAGTCTATCAGAATATCACCAATAATCATAATTATGATTGTATCTAAATATCTAGATAAGATTGAATAATCTAATTCATCATATTCATAAATCAACAGAGACTTCATAAATCAACAGAGACATTAGTTAATCTAGACAATATTACTAGAATTCTTAATGATTATCTCAAGTTGAAAAGAATTTTTCAACATCTCATATCCTTAACTAGAACTGAAAAACTGAGTCTTTATTAACTTTCAAAAACACTGTTACGCCGTTTTAACTTATTGAACAAGTCCCCTGTATAAGATAAAAAATTTTTAAATCATTTTAGGTCATTTCCTGTACAAAGTCATCTAAACGACTCTAATTTATACTATCTGATTTACTCGACTCAACCATAATAAGCACACAAGTCTGCCATTTAAGCAATTTCATTTCAGACTATAATTCACTATAGTATCATATAATTTTAGTCAACCTATTCTCGGAATAATATCAAATTCATGATTTAATATTAACATCAAATCATCAAGAAAAAATCACAATCACAATATTCAGCAGATAGTTTTAACATACCAACTCCAGCCTATCAGATTATGATCCAAACATTAATCTCATTGGTTAAGAAATAAACCCCTTTTCATTATTAATACAATGCAAAGTGAGAATAAGCAACCCTATCATAATCAGTGTTTTCACATTAAATAATACCGAGAGAATAGAACATACCAGAAATAATATCAATCAAGTACTATAACTTCAGATCCATCATTATGTCCTCGATCTCACTTTGTTTACCTATACTCAGGGATAACAATCGTAAAGCTACTAAATTGGCTTGCACAATTTCTATAAATCACTGTCTCATTAAATCCAAAAGACATTTGACTCTACCATCAGACATTTGTAAAACTGATAAACTTTGACTCACCTCTTCGTTTTCAAATATTTATGAAACCAGTGAATTATGACTGGTACCAGAATCAGTAATCGGAATATTACTATTAATTTCATTAATTTCGTCACGATCAGATTAGATAACATCTTTAAAATTTGCAATAAAACAGGTGTTAGATTGGATCTATCAATATCACATTATCACAGGTTTATATGGCATGTACTCTCTAGACTTTATTCACACTATACTTAGTCCGAGAATAAACTAAACTGTAGCTCTGATATCACTAAATGTATAACCCAAAAACTCAAAACCATCTTCGATCCAAGGTCTTAAGGTTTACAGAACTTTTCGAGTCTTTTTTTACATACAATTCAATCACAATTTATACAATTATAACTTGTAGCTCAGAACACTAACTACATTTAATTTTACACATTTATTTACAACCTTTCGATCAATTAATAATCAAATTCAATCACGCAAGAACTTAGGAATCACGTACAAATATTTTTCATTAGGGATCACATGGTCTTGTATCTTAAACACATAGTTCTCACCATTAGCTAACCAAAGTATAACCAAACATACTTATCATTACATCGCAGAAGGAATCAATATTCATTTCACAAATCATGACATCCATTTTTCATGTCTATATTACCTAAGACTCGAAAAATCGTCTCTAGTTAAGGTCCTGATGTTTTTCTATTCATTTATCACTATTCATCTTTTAATTACATGTCATACATGATCATAACTCAACACACGGCAAAAAGGTCATTTTCATGATTTTTGGATACTTCTATCGACACTTGTTGGACAAGTATTGGTAGTTGTCAAGTCAGTAAATAGTTCAAGAATAGTGCAGACTTCTACCGGTACTTGAGACAATACTACCGATACAAGTATGACCTCTACCGAAACATGTCATGCTTCTACTACCGATACTAAAAACCCAAAGAGCTAAGAAGTTTTACCCTACAATTTCTACCGATACAAGTATTTAGACTACCAGTACTACTATGAACAGAACTACCGATACTACGTATGTTACTACCCGATACAATGTAAGTCAATAACCAACCTCTCCCCTACTCTATACTTTTACCGATACATGCAAGAATTCTATCGAAACAAGTATAAAGAATTTCATTATTCACACAAGTCCTCAAGTTTATCAACCTTCATTCAACACAAGATTCTTATTCAAATTCTCATCATGCAAAATCTATACATGACAATACTCGTTTCATCATATAACAAAAAGTACAACCAATCATCACAAGTATTCTTAAATTCACATGCCAATTCATTACCAAACATATTTTCTTAATTGCAACATCAAGCAAGAAAGCAAGTTTAGTTCAACAAAGAACCCAACAATCCAAAATCAAGCATTTCAGGGGTAACATCATCCTAATACATGCCATATAACCAAGTGATGAAAATACTACCGAATGAGCTCTAGAGATAATGTGATTTCTTTGAGATGATCCGATCTTCAAACAGCAAGCAATCTACAAAACAACAATAACATCTTTGGTAAGCTTCAAAGCTTAGTAAGTTTGAAGAGTTTAAAGAGTTATCAATCATATGCATAAAACAATTATATCTCAACCGAGCTAGGATGAACTGTTGCTTCCTCAAGTCATATTTGGTGTTCCAACTTTCCTGTCTATAACTTTTCTGTTACCAGTACTCGATACTGCTCACACGAGCTGCCGAGGACTCGCAACATATGCGGTACCTCAGCCATCAATACGGAATCTGTGCATATAACTGTTCCCTGACGGTGCCGCTCACACGAGCTGTCGAGAATATGCACTTGTGCATAAATCTCAGACATCGTAGGGCCTATTCTATTCCTGGATTCTTCTCATTTCCCCCGACTCACGATGCTGCTTGTTGAAACGTTTATTTTTTGGAAAACAAACAGGTCTCAAAAAATATTTTTTAAATCGAAATATGGAAGTCGCCACCAATCTTTTATTCGGTGTGATTGGATCACCGTAAAACGTTTAAAGTTCGTTTTGAAAAACATTTTGGTCTTCGAAATCCAGAAAATGAGTTTGGGAGTTGGTTACATGAGAGGAAGGATTAGCACCCTCACACGCCCAAAACTGGTACCACGTTGTTTATTATTTAGGGTATTGTTTGTAAAATTTTAAAAACTCGAGTGAAGTTTTAAAATGCGATCCTTAAATGCATAAGTTATTTCGATGTACATGTTTAAGAAAGAAATCAATTTTCATTTAGAAGTCTCGCTATCTCAAAGTGATCGAGGAAGAAAGTCACGTCCAGTGAGTTAGGACATAACGTTTCGAGATCCAAAAATAATGAGCTTTCCCTCGTAGCACTTTTTAAACCTTGAAAAGGGTATTCGATTATTCTAGTTTGAAGAAAAATCGTGCCTAGGAAGTTAAGGCACAAATTTTCAAAACCCGAAATAAAGGAATATTGCCTCGATTTTAAATATGTTGTATTTTGGAGAAAAATTAAAAAATGACTTTAATTAAAATATAGAGATGAAAATGAGCATGCAAATTAAATATGAGTTATGCAATTAATGACAAAGTTAAATAACACAAAGCACGAATAATTATATGAATGAATAAATATACGAAAAAAATAAATATAAAAAATAAAATACGAATCATGAATCAAAATAAATGAGAAAATACAAGATTAATTAAAAAAATAGTTAAAATTTTATATATGAAAGTTGAAGAAAGAAAAAAAGGGTCGAAAATGAAGTTTTGGAGAGTTTGGGGTTAAAATATAATTTTAAAAAGTTTATGGGTAAAAATATAATTTTAGGAAAGTTCGTGGTAAAAATGTGATTTTCGAGAAGTTTGAGGGTAAAAATGTGATTTTTGGAAGTTCAAGGACAAAATACAATTTTTAAGAAGTTTAGGGGTAAAAATGTAATTTTTGGAAGTTCAAGGGTAAAAATGTGATTTTTTGAAGTTTAGGGGTAAAATGTAATTTTTAAGAAGTTTGGGGGTAAAATG
This sequence comes from Gossypioides kirkii, assembly GCA_005610355.1. Lineage (NCBI taxonomy): Eukaryota > Viridiplantae > Streptophyta > Magnoliopsida > Malvales > Malvaceae > Gossypioides > Gossypioides kirkii. Next base: position 30,651,304 of record CP032248.1, read on the forward strand.
TAATTTTGGAAGTTTGGGGGTAAAAATATGATTTTTGAGAAGTTTGGGGGAAATGTAATTTTTAAGAAAGTTTAAGGATCAAAATGGGATTTTTAAAGAAAATAAGGGCTTTTTGTGCAATAAACCAAAAAAAGTGCCACGTGGCAACTTCTCAAGCTTCTAGAGGTTAAAGGACTAAAGTGAAAATAATTTTAAAATGCTGGGCAAATTTATAATAAAAGAAAACTTGATTTAAGGATGAAATTAAAACAAATCAAAAAATTGAAAATGATCTAAAATTGTTGGGCAAATTTAAAATAAATTAAAAATGGCATTAAGGACGAAATTGAAACAATCAAAAAAATGGAAGGACCAAATGGGTGAATAAACCATTTTTAAAAACCACGCAGATCCTTGTTTGGAATGGGTCTGATTCGGGTCAGGTGCTTAAAACGACACCATTTTGGCACCGAATTTTTCCTCTCAAAACGACGCCTTACAGAGGGTGTTATTTAAGCCAAGTTTCTAAAAAAAATTTAATTTTTCACATTTCTCTCAAAAAAACCAAAGTCACCCTCTCCTTTTCTCTGAAAGAAAATTCTAGTTCGACCCTCCATCCGTCCACGAGCTATCCTTCAGTCTGTCGCGCACTGCCGTCACACGCCGTCGCCTCCGTCGTCGAGCTCTGCCGTAGGCGGCGAAAAAGGTAAGAAAAATTATTTCCTTTTTTATATTTCTTTTGAAATAACCCAAATCTAAGCTCTGATCTACAAGATCGAGCCTAGATTTTCAAAAAAAAGTTTTTTTTTTAAAAACAATTTGTTTTGTTCTTTTTGTTATTATTATTTTTAATAAAAACCTAGGTTTTTCAAATGGATCTTTCCAAATCTTGAAGAAAAATACGTGTATTAATGCTTTTTTTTACTTCCTCTTTGAATCTGTTTTCACCTTTTTTTATATTTGTTTTTTAATATATATATTTTTTGATCTGCCCTATTCGAAGCTGCGATGACAGCAGCGTTGAGGACTGCTATGGTAGCGACGGCCTGGAGGAGCTTCGTTCACAGTTCCGTCGGTGTTGGTTCAGATCCAAGTTTGTCCCCTCAACTTTTTTTTTATCATTTATTATTTATTATGTATTAAACATTTTCAATTTCAAAGAAACTAATAAATGAAATTAATAAGTATATTATTATATAATAAATAATAAATACATATATTAATGTATATATTAAAAAAATGCTTCGAAATAATAAATAACAATAACTATATTAATATATATTTATTATGCACCTCAAGAAACTGATATTGGAATGCAGGGTAGTAGTATTTGAATATGTTTTGCTCTGATCTATGTATTATTGATTTTGAATCACTGTTTGTATTGATTTCCAATGTAGAAAAAAAAAGTCCTTTACAGATTTTGCATTTTTACTCTATATAGATATTTTACAATCATTATAATTTGTCCTTTTGTCATTGAAACTGCCGACTTCTTTTCTTCAACTTGTTCTGCAAATGGCAATGGCAGTGATGGGAGTCTTCGGTGGTGGCAGATGGTAAGTAGCCCTGGGTGACGTGGAAAACTCTAAGTGGCTGGGCAGGATGGCTGGCAGCACAAGTTGTTGCATTGCTTTGGCTTAGGTTTAGAGTTTGGGCCATTTGAGTCTGTTTGTAATTAGGTCAAGGGTAATCGGGCTTGGTTTGGGTGTAATTGGGTTTTGGTAATTGGAAATTAAAAATTTGTAAAAGGGACATTTTAAATTTAAAATAAATTTAAATTTAAAATTTGTTTATTTTGGGTTTTAATTGGAATGGGCCCGATCAAATTGGGCCTACTACAGTTGCCCCTTTTTGCTCGTTGCTATGTAACGGGAATGGAGGAAAGACCCAAAAGGAAACCCAATTTTGACAAGTCTCATTTCTTCAATACTCCTTCAACTAGCCCACCTTTTGCTTTGTCAGTCGTTCAACTTCACTGCATCTGCTTCTCTACATCTTCGGTATTGTGATTCCATCTTGCCTTAGGGCAATTTTAAAAAGACAAAATTTGCTACTATAGCTTCACTCAATTCACTTGCAACTTCAAGGAGATTGAGATTCGTTATTGTAGTCCTTAATTCAATCCACTGACGCTTAAAGGTAGAAGATTCACCATTACATCTTCGATCTGCTCCTCTTCAATTTTGGGTATAAGATTCGCCATTATGGCTTCAATCTTTTCCCATCACGTTTCTAAGGTGTTAGGTTCGCCATTGTAGCCTCAACCTTTCCCTTCATATCTTCATGGTATCGGATTCGCTATTGCGACCTCAATCCTTCCCATCACATCTTTTAAGGTACCGAGTTCGCCGTTGCGGCCTCAACCTTTCCCTTTATATCTCCATGGTACTGGGTTCGTCGTTGCAGCCTTAACCTTTCCCCTCGCATCTTTTTAGGTACTGGGTTCGTTATTGCGGCCTCAACCTTTCCCTTCATATCTTCATGGTACCGGGGTTCGTCATTACGGCCTTAACTTTTCCCATCACATCTTTTAAGGTATCGGATTCGCCGTCGTAGCTTTAATCTTTTCCTTTATATATATTCGTGGTATTGGGTTCGCCGTTGCAGCTTTAACCTTTCCCATCGCATCTTCTTAGGTATCGGGTTCGCCATTATGGCCTCAACCTTTCCCTTTGTATCTTCGGGTATCGGATTCACCGTCGCGACTTCAATCCTTCCCATCATCTCTTCATGGTACGGGTTCACCGTTGCGGCCTCAACCTTTCCCATCACGTCTTCTTAGGTACCGGGTTCACCGTTGCAGTCTCAACCTTTCCCTTCGTAGTTTTGGGTACTAGATTCACCGTCGTGGCCTCAATCCTTCCCTTCATCTTTTCATGGTACCAGGTTTGCTATTGCGGCCTTAACCTTTCCCATCACATCTTTTTAGGTACCGGGTTCGTCGTTGCGGCCTCAACCTTTCCCTTCATATCTTCTAAGGTACCGGATTTACCGTCGCGACCTCAATCCTTCCCTTCAAATCTTCATGGTACCGGGTTCGCTATTGTGGCCTCAACCTTTCCCATCACATCTTCTAAGGTATTGGGTTTGCCGTTACGGCCTCAACCTTTCCCTTCACATCTTTTAAGGTACCAGATCCGCCGTTGAGGCCTCAATCCTTCCCTTCAAATCTTCATGGTATCGGGTTCGTTATTACAGCTTCAACCTTTCCCATCACATTTTCTAAGGTACTGGGTTCGTCGTTGCGGCCTCAACCTTTCCCTTCATATCTCCAGGGTATTAGATTTACAATTGTAGCCTCAATCTTCTCTGTCAAACCTATAGAATATGCTTTCATGAACCTCTATGCAGGCCAAGTTGTTTACGATGCTTTGATCAAAATGAATTACATGCCCCTAACGAAATGATTGTGCATGATTAATGCCAGATTCGATTTTACTAGTATTTGGGTTGACATGGCCTGTCACTTGTTCAAATTCTGTCGTGGGTGCGCTGTCCTGTCTCCTTCTAGGCTTAGCTTGAATTACTTGTTTTTCAATTTGGTAGTCCTGTTTCGAGCCCCTGTACTATTTAGAAAATTCCAGAGTAATGCTCATGGATCTTTGTATGATTCATATTTTTAGTTCATTATCCGTTATTTTAAATGCAAAATGCTCGAACGAGATTACGAAAGAATAAAGTCGAAATCTATTGAAGACACAATTCAAAAAAAAAGATCAATAGGAGGCAAATTTTAGTCAAGAAATTACCAAGTATACAATAAAAGACAATTAGATGCCCCGGATATCGCAGGATAAGCTTCTTTGAGCCGACTCGCTGAGAATCATTCTGAGCCCAAATATGTGTCTAGAAGACCTGGAGTGCTTTGTTGATGCTTCAAGCTGTAATTTTCTTTCCTCTTGTTACATTTGAGAGAAATGATCACTTCAAACCTGTTCTTGAATTTGAGTCGCCCTTTGCGGATTTTCAACTCAAAATTCCTTTAGTTTCAAAACGCCTTTTGCGGGTTTTCATCTCAATCTTTTTTTTCTTTCTTTTTTTTTCGAGATGCCCTTTACGGGTTTTCATCTCAATCTTTTTTTAGACGAAGTATTTTTTCACCGAGTCTGAGTTGACGGGGTTGTGCAGATCCTTACCGTCTATCTCTGTTAGAATGAGAGCTCCTCCTAAGAAAGTTTTCTTTACCATATAAGGCCCTTTCCAATTGGGCATCCATTTACCTCGAAAGTATTTATGTATAGGAAGTATCTTCTTCAAAACTAGATCCCCCTCATGGAACTCTCTAGGATGGACCTTTTTATCATAAGCTCACATCATTCTTTTCTGGTACATCTGACCATGGTGAATAGCTCTTAACCTCTTTTCTTTAATTAAATTCAACTGATCATATCGAGCTTGGATCCATTCTGCCTCATCTAACTATAACTCAGTTAAGACTCGGAGAGAAGATATTTTAACCTCAATAGGTAAGACTGCTTCCATACCATATGCTAGTGAGAATGGTATTGCCTCAATAGAAGTTCTGATTGAATTTTTATAAGCAAAGAGGGAAAATAGTAGTTTTTCGTGCCAGTCTTTGTAGGTCTTAGTCATTTTCGCAACGATCTTCTTGATGTTTTTGTTAGCTGCCTCTATAACTCCATTCATCTTCGGACGATAGGGAGATGAATTGTGATGCTTGATTTTGAATTGTTCGCAAACTTTCGCTATTGCGCTATTGTTCAAATTCAAGGCATTGTCGGATATGATCCTCTCTAGCATCCCATATCGACAGATGATCTCTTTTTTCAAGAACTTACTAACCGCAGACTTCGTGACGTTGGCGTAAGAAGCTACTTCTACCCATTTGGTGAAATAGTCGATAACCATGAAGATAAATCTATGACCATTAGAAGCCTTAGGAGAAATTGGCCCAATGACATCCATACCCCACATAGAAAATGACCAAGGTGAAGTCATGACATGAAGGTGTGATAGAGGTATATGAATCTTGTCTCCATAGATTTGGCACTTATGGCATCTCTTGGCGTAATTGACGCAATCGCTTTCCATAGTAGACCAGTAATACCGAAATCTCATTATCTGCCTGACCATTGCAAAACCATTAACGTGTATCCCACAAATGCCTTCATGAACTCCTTCTAAGATCTTTCTAGCTTCAACTGCATCAACACATCTTAGCAACAACTGATTTTTTTCCTTTTGTACAAGATTTCCCCATCTAGGACATATTTATTGGCAAGTCTTCTCAATATCCTTTTTCATTTTCAGAAGCTTGCTCGGGGTATTTGCAATCTCTTACATACTGAAGAATATCTTGGTACCATGGGTGGTCATCCCTTTCTTCTTCTTCTTCAATATCATAACAATGAGCCGGAGCCTCATAGATGCTCATTTGGATGAGTTTCATATCTTCTGGTTTATTTACTTTAATCATTGAGGCCAAAGTGGTAAAAGCATCAGCCATCTGATTTTCTTCTTGTGGGAGATGATGGAATGTGACATCATCAAACTCTTTGGTTAACTCGAGAACCAATTTTCGATAATCAATTAGCTTAGAATCCCTCGTTTCACATTCTCCTTTGAGTTGATAGATTACTAGTGTGGAGTCTTCATATATCTCCAAAACTTTGATTCCCCGTTCTATGGCTGCACGGATTCTCATGATACATGCTTCGTATTCTGTCATATTATTTGTGCAATCAAAATCGAGTTTACTGGTGAAAGGATAGTGTTCTCCTTCTAGTGATACCAAGACTGCCCCAACTCTATTACCGGTGACGTTTGAAGCTCTATCAAAATTCAATCTCCAAGGATGTTCCACTGTGGTTCCTTCTTTAGTGGTTGCAACATACATTAAATCCTCATTCGGGAAGTCGAAGTTCATTGGCTCATAGTTCTCTAAAGCCCTGCTAGTTAGGAAGTCTGCTATCGCACTCCTTTTTACCGCCTTTTGATTGACGTAGACTATGTCGAATTCAGAAAGAAAAATCTGCCACCTAGCCAATCTTCCATTCAATGCGGCCGACTCCATCATGTACTTTAGAGGATCTAGTTTTGAGATTAACCAAGTGGTGTGGTACAACATGTATTGCCTTAATCTTCGCATGGTCCAAACTAGAGCACAACATAGTTTTTCAATTGGCGAGTATCGAGTCTCATAATCGGTAAGTTTCTTGCGAGATAATATATCGCCCTTTCCTTCTTTCTAGACTCATCATGCTGACCCAGTACACATCCCATAGAATTTTTAAAAACTGCCAAGTACAGGATCAATGATTTATTAGGAATTGGAGGCCCCAAGATGGGAGCATTAGACAAATAATATTTGACTTTGTTAAAACTATCCTAACATTCATCATCCCATACACCTGGGTTGCGCTTTCTAAGCAAACGGAAAATAGGATCACATTTCTCAGTTAGTTGTGAGATGAGACGAGCAATGTAATTTAATCTCCCTAAAAACCCTTGAACTTCTTTTTGCGTACTGGGTGGTGGTAGCTCTTGTATGGCTTTGACTTTATCTGGGTCAATTTCAATCCCACTTTTGATGACCATAAAACCTAACAGCTTCTCTGAAGTGGTTTCGAAAGTGTACTTGGCTGGGTTTAACTTTAATTGATACTTTCTTAGCCTTCCAAACAACTTTCTCAAGATCCTTACATGCTCTTCCTCTGTTCGGGATTTCGCAATCATGTCGTTTACATAAACTTCAATTTCTTTATGTATCATGCCATGAAACAAAGTCACCATGGCCCTTTGGTAAGTTACCCTTACGTTTTTAAGTCTAAAAGGTATCACTTTGTAACAGAATGTTCCCCACAGCATGACAAACGTGGTTTTCTCCATATATTCAGGATCCATCCTTATCTGGTTATACCCGGAGAAACCGTCTATGAATGAAAATAAGGAGTGACCTACTGTATTATCTACTAAGGTGTCGATGTGAGGTAATGAAAAGTTACCCTTTGGGCTAGCTTTATTTAAATCCCGATAATCCACACACGTACGTAGTTTCCCATCTTTTTTAGGAATAGAGACTATGTTGGCTACCCATTCTGAGTATTTAACTACTTGGAGAAAATCGACGTCGAACTGCTTTTTGACTTCTTCTTTTATCTTTAATAACACATCTGGTCTCATCCTTCGGAGCTTTTTCTGAACAGGCCTGCATTCTTCCTTTATGGGGAGTCTGTGTACCACAATGTCAGTACTCAGGCCAGGCATGTCTTGGTAGGACCATGCAAAGACATCTTGGAACTCTTGAAGCAACTCAATAAGATTTTTTTCTAGTTTCCATGGAGATGCTTGTCCCAATTTTCACTTCTTTCTTTTCATCTTCGCTCCCCAGACTGATAACTTCCACAGGTTCTATATGAGGCAGGATTTGTTTTTCTTCTTTTTCCATCGTCCTTAACAGATCAGGAGATAAATTACAATCTTGATCATCTTCAAAATCCTGAAGTTCCTTTAAACACATATCTTGCTGAAAATGAGGCTTTAAGTTGGCATCAGTGTTACTCATATTATTGATATTCAAGGACCTGTTAAAGGAAAAAAAAGAGATGTCCAAAGAACAAAATGAATTTATGAAAGAATGATTATATGGTATGATTATGGGTATGTTTGTCAAGACTGTATGTATTAAGGAATGATTTTGTTTATTGGATATGTACGAACAATTTGTTAAATTGGATTAAGAATGAAAGAATAATTAGCGAAAGATTCGTCGTGTAAGATAGAAGGTGCATTTCATTCAAAATAACTAGATAATGATCATAGGCCCTTTTACAAAAAGATCCATATTGCTTTTGAGCCTAAAGAAATAAGTGTGTTCTGAGCATTACTCTGAAAAAGCCCTAAAGACTACAGGGAGTTCCTCCACAGTCCAGTTGTCGAGAGTACTCCCGAGGGTGAAAGGATAAATTTTTGCTGAGCATCTTTGTCCATTTTCTTCTCCGACAACATTGATGCTCAAATCTTCACTGATCGAGATGGTTAGGCAAAGGGTTTCTTGCCACATTGAGTCCAGATGACTCGTCAAATATTATTTTCTTTTTCTTGATCATTCTCTCCACCAGCTTTTTGAAAGTGAAGCAATTCTCAATAGAGTGTCCTATTACCCCTCATGATACTCGCATCGAGCATTCGCATCATACCATTTTGGGAATGGGGGCAGTTCTGGATCCGAGTAATATGGAGCAACAGCGTGCTGATTATATAGCTACTGGTAAAGCTCTTTGTATGTCTTCGGGATGGGCGTGAACGAGGTTCTTTCAATATTCGGCCTTGAGCTTGGTCCCGACCTTGGAGGATTTCGATTGTTGGTCATTAGCGTATTTGATGTGGTCGTCATGATCGGTACTACGTGGTTCGGTCTGTACATGCTTGCATTATTTATTTCGGCCTCTTTTTTCTTGAAAACAGGTCTCCTAGCGCTCTCTCCAGCGTCTATCTTCCTACTTTTGATCGCGTTTTCGATCATTTCTCCAGACAGGACCATGTCAGAGAAGCTTTTAGTGGCATTCTCCAGCATATAGTTGATGAACGGAGCCTTCAAGGTATTGACAAACAACATTGTCATTTTTTTCTCAACAGAGGTGGTTGCACTTGAGTTGCCATATCCCTCCATCTTTGGGCGTATTGCCTGAAGCTTTCATTGGGCTTCTTCTCCATATTCTGTAATGTGATCCTATCAGGGATTATGCCGGTAACATAACCGTAGAGCTTCATAAAAGCCTGTGCCAAAGCTTCCATGATCTAATTTTTGCACTACTAAGTTAATTATACCATCTAACAGCAAAACCTACCAAGCTGTCTTGGAAATAGTGGATAAGTAATTGGTCATTGTGGACGTGTCCTATCATTTTTCTACAGAACCTTGTGATGTGAGCCTCTGGGTAACTCGTCTCGTTATATTTTTCAAATTTTGGGGCCTTGAATTTAGGCGGGAGCACTAGGTCTGGGACCAAGCTCAACTCCTTAGCATTCATCCCATAGAAGTTTTCAGATCCTTGCATTGCTTGGATTTTCTCTTCCAACACTTTGTATTTTTCCTCTATTTGTCTAGGGAGATCCATTTTTGCTATTTCATCAAAGTCAAGAACACCAGCATTTACAGCATTTTCTCCTGGGTTGGATCCTAACCCTATTGGATAATTATTTGGTCTCGATATACCAGTGGGATGTTGTTGCGTTCTTATTGTAACAGGAGCACCCTGCGTGTAAGCTTCAAGTGGGATTTGATTGTATGGGGGAGTAAAGCTTGGAGGATTAATGAGATCCTCTTCTTCTTCCTCGAGATTTATTACGGGACCCTTCTCTTAATCAGCCCTCTCTCTTAGCATTTGGGCTAATTGATTGATTATATCTCTTTGATCTTTCATGTCTTGTTGCATCTTTTCCATTTGATCTCGTAATTGTGCATGCATTTGCTCCTGCATGTCTCTTTGTGTTTACTCAAGCCTTTCAATCCTCTATTCCATCACTTTCGATTTCGTGCGAGTGTAGTAACGATGGGGGTTCTCAATGGTTTCGATATAACTGTTTCAGGTTTAGGTTTAATTAATTAGTGTGTGTTTTTTTTTAATTTTATGCATGTTAACAGATGCAATGCCTTATAGTTCAATTCTATTAGAAAACTTTACTAGAAAAAAATTCCTTTACATAAAATAGATACATATATGGTCATGACGTAGTATTCAGGAACTTTAATCTTTGCTAGAAGTCATTCAAATTCACCCTGGTTCGTCTCTGACTCTTGGTCCAAAATATCAGTTTGAATGGTTGAGTGATAGGCACTTCTCCTTCTTGGACCAAAACTTGGTTGGCTGCGTGATCTTCTTTTTTATCTTGCTTATTTGACAAATCATCAGTTTTTCTTTTTCTTTCTTTTTCATGCACACCCGACCATATTATCTTCTATTTTATCAAGGAACTCATTTTCTTATGACCAACTTTCTATTTAGTAATTGAACTTATAACTATACCTTTCTTGATATGGGGAGGTAATGCAAACGTATAAAAACAAAGGAGAACACAAGTTAGTATGATAATAAAATACAGATATAAATACAAAGGACCTAGGGTAGGGAAATTGCTAACAGTTTAGTGTAATTCTATCCTAAGGTGGGCATTTAAAGCTTACTATATGCGCTTTATGTTCTAGAGTAGGGGTACCTAAACCAGCAAACTCCTCGATCCTCACCCATTACAGGCTTATATGGATGAGTTCGGTTTAGAGGGACACATTTCTTACATGTTTGCATGGAAGTGAAAACTTCACGAAAACATAGGTACGGATGTAATCCTGAAAGCAATCCACTATCCTCCACGGAGGTGAAAACCTCACGAAGGAGTAGTTTCTCGCTTCCACTTAAAGGGATAGTAACAGATGCATATGAATGCAAACTTATACTAGCAAGTATCGACATAATACAGCATAACACAAAAGGCAAAGGATTGTATATTAAATAAAACCGAGTGTTTAAAATTTTAACAAAAAGACAAAAAAATAATCAATTTTTGGCTTGACTCTCTTTTATTTAAAAAAAAATATCCCCAGCGGGGTCACCAAGCTGTCGAAACATTTACTTTTGGGAAAACAAACGGGTCTCGAAAAATATTTTTAAAATCGAAAATATGGGAGTCACCTCCAATCTTTTATTCGGTGTGATTGGATCACCGCAAAACATTTAGAAAAACATTTTGGTCTTTGAAATCCAAAAAATGGGTTCGGGAGTCGATTACATGAGAGGAAGGATTAGCACCCTCACACGCCCAAAATTGGTACCACGTTGATTATTTTAGGGTCTTGTTTGTAAAATTTTAAAAACTCGAGTGAAGTTTTAAAATACGATCCTTAAATGTATAAGTTATTTCGATGTACATGTTTAAGAAAGAAATCAATTTTCATTTAGAAGTCTCGCTATCTCGAAGTGATCGAGAAAGAAATTCACGTCTAGTGAGTTAGGACATAACGTTTCGAGATCCGAAAATAACGAGCTTTCCTTTGTAGCACTTTTTTAAACCTTGAAAAGGGTATTTGATTATTCCGGTTTGAAGAAAATTCGCGCCTAGTAAGTTAAGGCACAAATTTTCAAAACCCGAAATAAAAGAATATTGCCTCGATTTTAAATATTTTGTATTTTGGAGAAAAATTTAAAAAATGACTTTAATTAAAATATAGAGATAAAAATGAGCATGCAAATTAAATATGAGTTATGCAATTAATGACAAAGTTAAATAACACAAAGCACGAACAAATATACGAATGAATAAATATACAAAAATAAATATAAGAAAAATAAAATACGAATCATGAATCAAAATAAATGAGAAAATACAAGATTAATTAAAAATACAAAAAAAAGTTAAAATTTTATATACGAAAGTCGAAGAAAGAAAAAATGAGGTCGAAAATGAAGTTTCGGAGAGTTCGGGGTAAAAATGTAATTTTAGGAAAGTTTGGGGTAAAAATGTGATTTTTGAGAAGTTTGAGGTTAAAATTTGATTTTTGAAAGTTTGGGGGTAAAAGTGTGATGTTTTTGGAAGTTTGAGAGTAAAAATGTAATTTTTTAAGAAGTTTATGGGTAAAAATATAATTTTTAAGAAGTTTATGGGTAAAAATGTGATTTTTGAGAAGTTTGGGGTGTGAAAATATGATTTTGGAGAAGTTTAAGAGTCAAAATGGGATTTTAAAAAGAAAATAGGGGCTTTTTGTGCAACAAACCCAAAAAGTGCCACGTGGCAGCTTCTCAAGCTTCTAGAGGTGAAAGGAGTAAATTGAAAATAATTTTAAAATACTAGGCAAATTTATAATAAAATAAAACTTGATTTAAGGATGAAATTAAAACAAATGAAAAAATAAAAAGGACAATTGCATAAATAACCCAAAAATGGACACGTGGCAGCTTCTCAAGCCTCTAGAGAGTTAAAGGACTAAATTGAAAATGATTGAAAACTGTTGGAAAAATTTAAAATAAATTAAAAATAGCATTAAGGACGAAATTGAAACAATCAAAAAAAGTGGAAGATCCGAAAGAGTGAATACCCATTTTTAAAAAACACGAGGATCCTTGTTTGGAACGGGTCGGATTCGGGTCAGGTGCTTCAAACGGCGCCGTTTTGGCACCGAATTTTTCCTCTCTAAACGACGTCGTATAGAGGCTATTATTTAAGCCAAGTTTCTAAAAAACTCCTTTTCTCTGAAAGAAAATTCCAATCCGACCCTCCGTCCGTCCACAGGCGGTCCTTCAGTCTGCCGCGCGTTGCCGTCACACGCCGTTGCCTTTGTCATCGAGCTCCACCGTACGCAGCAAAAAGGGTAAGAAAAATTATTTCTTTTTTTATATTTCTTTTGAATTAGCTCAAATCTAAGCTCCGATCTACAAGATCAAGCCTAGATTTTCAAAAAAGGTTTGTTTTGTTTTTTTTTTTTTTTTTTAAAAAAACAAATTTGTTTTGTTCATTTTGTTATTATTATTTTTTTTAAAAACCTAGGTTTTTCAAAAGGATCTTTCCAGATCTTGAAGAAAAATATGTGTATTAATGCTTTTTTTTACTTCCTCTTTGAATCTGTTTTTACGTTTTTTTATATTTGTTTTTTTAATGTATATATTTTGATTTGCCCTATTCGAAGCTACGATGACAGCAGCGTTGGGGACAGCAATGGTGGCGGCGGCCTAGATGAGCTACGTTCACGGTTCTGTCGGTGTCAGTTCAGATCCAGGTTTGTCCCCTCAGCTTCTTTTTTTATCATTTATATTTATTATGTATTAAAACATTTTCAGTTTCAAAGAAACTAATAAATGAAATTAATAAGTATATTATTATATAATAAATGATAAATACATATTAATGTATATACTAAAAAAATGCTTCGAAATAATAAGTAACAATAACTATATTAATATATATTTATTATGTACCTCAAGAAACTAATATTGGAATACAGGGTAGTAGTATTTGAATCTGTTTTGCTCTGATCTGTTTATTATTGATTTTGAATCACTGTTTGTATTGATTTCCAATGTAGAAAAAAAAAGTCCTTTACAGATTTTGCATTTTTGCTCTATATAGCTATTTTTACAATCATTATAATTTGTTCTTTTGTCATTGAAACTGCTGACTTCTTTTCTTCAACTTGTTCTGCAAATGGCAATGGCGGTGATGGGAGTCTTCGATGGTGGCAAATGGTGAGTAGCCCTGAGTGACGTGGCAAACTCTAAGTGGCTGGGTAGGATGGCTGGCAGCACAAGTTGCCGCATTGCTTTGGTTTAGGTTTAGAGTTTGGGCCGTTTGGGTCTGTTTGTAATTGGGTCAAGGGTAATCGGGCTTGGTTTGGCTGTAATTGGGTTTTGGTAATTGGACATTGAAAATTTGTAAAAGGGACATTTTAAATTTAAAATTTGGTTATTTTGGGTTTTAATTGGAATGGGCCTGATCAAATTGGGCCTACTACACTGCTCACACGAGCTGTCGAGGACTCGCAACATATGCGGTACCCCAGCCATCGCGTCGGTTTCAAATCATCTGTTCAGAGCCTCATATCTCTTTCATTCATTTCTTTTTCACCTTTCACAATTTCATGTACCATAACATGTTCTATAATAATCATAAAGAATACAAATAATATACTATTTAAATGTAAATTTAACATTACGAACTTACTGAACAAAATTTCAGTTAAAGTGAACTTCAAGGGCAAATTCGTAATTTTCTTTTTTCCACGATCGAGACACGATCTTGATCTATTACAATAATTTCATTCAATTATTTAAATAAACATGAAATTTCTAATCATTTTATGCAAATAAGCCTTTTGATATTTTTACAAAATTGCCCTTAACTTTTCATTTTTATTCAATTTAGTCCTTAAGCCCCAACATGCAACTTAACCATTTTTCTTTAGAAATAGTTTCAGCCGAATTATTTTGGGTCTCTCCAAACCTTATATTTGATGTTATTTAACATCAAGTCCTTGTACTTTTATTACTTTCACATTTTAGTCTTTAAACATTAAAATCATCAAAAATTACTTTACAAAATTATCCTATTTAACAACCAAAATTAATAATCCATCATAAAATTCCAATAATATACAAAAATCAGCAATGAAAAGATCCATAACATTTGACAGATTCAAAAATTAATCCTCGGGCTAGTTAGATTAAGCTAATACGAACTTAAAAACATAAAAAATCACTAAAAACGGGCAAGATTTCACTCACCTATAATGATCCAAAGATTGGCCGTTCCTAACCTTGTTCTTCTTTTAGGTTTCGGCTATGGAGAAAGTAAAATGAAGAAGATAACCTTTTTCTTTCTTCCTTTTCAATTTTTAATTCTAACATTTATTTACTTAATTACCATTTTATCCCTTGTTCACACATGAATTTCAGCTAAAATAATAGCCAAACTCATCCACTACTCTTCCAATTGTATAATTACTATTCCAATCCTTCAAATTTTCCTTTTTAACTAATAAATCCATTTTTTTCATATTTACGATTTAGTCCTTTTTACTTAATTAACTATCTATACAATAAAATTTCACAACCAAATTTTAATACAATACTAATGACTTTGTAAATATTAAATAATTAATATTTACGGTCTAACACATTGAATTTGTGGCTCGAAACCACCATTCCTGATCACACTAAATTAAACTAATTAGTAAATCCTTATTTTATTAGGATTTAATTGTAATTTATCAAAATCTAAAGAGTTTCACATCATTTCTATTATTAGGCCATTTAAAGAGGGTCGAATGTCATAATTGGTCTTTCAATTATATTAAATTTTAATTAAACAAACTTGTTTTCAATTTAGTCCTAAACTAATTAGGACTTAATGAAGAAATAACCCAAAAGTTAGTGGATGGTAATCATATCCACCACCGCTTGGAATTTTTGACCATGGTGTAATTCCACTTTGGTCCCTTTTATTTTTAATCAATAGTAATTAACTTTTACCTCTTTTACAATTTACTCCTTTTTCCTTAATTAAGAAATTAATCATCAAAATTACCCAACCAAACTTCAATTCACATTTAATAAGACCCTGTAAATATTTAATAAAAGTATTTACGACACTTAATTTTAAAAACGAGGTCCCGATATCTTATTTTCTAAAATCACTTGACTTTTGAACCAAACCACTTATACTAAATTTTAATTCAATAATTAAAATTTTTTAATTCAAAATTTCATATAAAATTATTATTGACTTATTTAATTTAACACTCATTATAAAAATTTTCTCGTTAGGTTTGTGGTCCCGAAATCACTGTTTCTGACACCACTAAAAAACGGGCTATTATAGATTTTGACTGACACGTATTGATTTATTTCGAATATTTTTGTAAACATTATTTTTATATTGTTTCATTTAATAAAATATAAGTTCATTTGAATATTTTTGTACACATTAGTTTTGGCATATTATATCATTTAATGAAATAGAAGTTCTTTTAAATATTTTCAACGCATTATTTTTGGCATCTTGTTTCATTTAATTGAGAACCAAATTAGAAAGTTTGAGAATTTTATTATTTTGATATGAACTGTTACAACCCCCTCACTAATTTCGATGTGGACAGGTTGGCATTGTATGACTCGGGTGGTGTGCATAACTTTTGTTGGCTCGTTCTTTCCTGGATATCCATATTATCGCGTATTCGAGTCGAGCACGATCGATCTCTTGGCTTGCGACGCAATTCTCTATCCTGTAACAACTTAAATAGAGCAAGTGATATAGACGACCACTTACGTTCATTTGGGACTGGTGGGAAAACATGTCTCCACACGTTGTACATGTATTCTAATTTTGTACACTTCATCGACATAGCTCATAGGATCCAAACGAAGATTTTGATAAGCTGCAATTACATGAGCGCATAGATAACGAAATGCGTCAAACATCCCATAATCCAAAGTCCTATTTTTGAGGTGTACACGATATTGTCCACCAATAATATCTTGGTTTGGTCTGCCAAACTCCGTTACCCGAAACCATAGGTTGTACAATCCTAATGCCACAACTAGCAATAATCGATGGGTATATACATAAAGGTACCATCAATTTGTACCAATGGCTTCTAGTACTTAAATATGTCTCGACATTGTTGAAAGCTCCAAAAGAGACGTTTAAACACTTGGCATCCACAAAGCAAACAATCGTTGTAGTACATAGGATCCGTCTCGAGGTCTGTTAAGCAACTTGGGACGTACCTCTCCAGCACCTGACACCACTGTCACACCTCATTGTATAAAGCGTTCCATCCATCGTGCATCTTCTCAAACGCCTTCTACTTAGTTATCCAGGCCTTGCGATAAGAAGGCATGTAGTTGAATTGGCTGCGAATATTGGCAATTAAGATCGACACCTTAGTCATAGGATCAGCTTTCACCATTAGTAGTATTAAGCTCGCTATCATCGATAAATCCAGCTTGGGATGATCTTGTGAAAGACTTGCAACCAAACAAGTATGTCAAATAATGCAAACCTAAACCATAATATTCATAAACCCTAAACATAATGATATTACACCTGAGGCAACATACATATGCGGATCGATGAACTTCTTTATCTCTCATAACCCTATCTTATTCTTAATCGAAACCATGATTTTCCATGAACATTTACCATTACACACTGCACACTTGACCTCAAACTTCTTGGATTTGGATTTAACCACGTAGTACTTATCCCTATTCTTGATGCTATATTACTTCAATGCATTGAGAAAACCATCATTGCTGAAAAACTTCTTACCAACTACTAAGTCACCCAAATCCAACGAAGAACTTGTGTGGCCACGCCTCTTGTGTGGTAGATCTAAAAACTTCAACTCATCATCTATCGTGAATCGTGGATCTTCTTTTTCTTTTTCATCCTAACCCTCTTCATCGACTTCAGGTTCGGTTGGAACAATCTTCGGCTCAAAAAAAGGCGTAACTTCTATACCGCTGACATCAGGCTCCCGAGGTGGATCCACATCAGACTTATCATCTGACCCACCAATATCTGCCATGTTGGAGGTCCCCTTACCGGTGGATGTTGTAAGGAGTACATCATCTGTAACAGCCTGGTTTTTAGTGGTGTCAAAAATAGTGATTTCGGGATCACAACTTCGATGAGTCGAGTCATTAATTTATTTATTTAAATATTTACGACTTTGTTAACATCGTATTAAAATTTGGTTATGAAATTTTAATGTTTAGATAGTTAATTAAGTAGAAAGGATTAAATTGTAATAGGTGCAAAAGTAAAGATGGTTACGAGAAGGACCAATGGGTAAATTGGCCAATAGAGTTTAAGACAGTGGAATGTCATGGCATTTAAGTGTTAATGGAGTGGTTAATTAAGGCTAAAGGTGAATAAGGAAGCTTAATTATGAAAGCTACAAAAATTACAAAATTTCATTACTATATAAATGAAATTAAAAGAAAAGAAATAACAATTTCATCATAAGTTTTCCTATTCTCTTCTTCTTCTTCACGGCTAAGGTGGAAAAACTAGGGTTTTTCATTGTCAATCTTTGAGCGTTGATTTGGGTAAGCATATCTTGACCGTTTTTAGTAATTTTTGTATTTTTAGTCCGTATTAACTTTTTTTTTTTGGTCAAAAAATAGGCCAAAGGCCACTCGCAAAATTCATTCCATAGAATCATGAATTACAAAATTTTGGATTTCACAAGGAAAATCCAAATCAAAGTAAAGATTACACATATACTTAAGACCAAGGTGGCTGAGACAGTCAGCAACCTTATTACCCTCTCTATTACACCACCTAATTTTACAATTATTAAAAGTACCTAAAACAAGCCTGCAAAGTTGGACTTTATGACCCAATACAGTAAAGTCCGCACTGTTACTATTCACTCTGTTAATGATATTGGCACAGTTCCCTTCAAAAATCAAGTTGTTCCACCTCTTGTTGCTAGCCCACGTAAGACACTGATGAAGACCCTCCGCCTCAGCCCATGTCGAACAGGTCACATGCGGAATAAAGGTAAACCCACCTCCAAGAACAAAACCTTCATCATCACGTGCGACAAAACCAATACCACCTTTGTAGTTATCCCATGCAGCGTCAAAATTCACTTTGAGAAAACCATGCAAAGGTTTGGTCCACCTTGTCGTGGGACTCTGTTTGGGGATCAAAGCAGGTTGACAGAGATTAAAGATGTGAAAGTCATTACAAAACTGGGAAGCCCGGTCCCAGACAACCTTTGGATCGTCCAGACATCCCTTGAAGATCAGCTTATTACGGGCATTCCAAATGTTCCATAAGGCCATAATAAAACACTCGAACGCAGGTTTATCGAGCAAACGCATCGTAAACTCAATCCAATCTACTCCAGTCTGCCAGTCAGAGTTCAAAATACGGCCATCAATGCTGCCGTGAAGAAGGACCTCTTTGGATTTGGAACAGTCACGTAGAGCATGGATCAGCGTCTCATCCAAACTGCCACACTTAGGACACTTGGAGCTGATCAGGTTATTCAAAGCAGCAATCTTCACCTTGGTAGGCAGCAGGTCGTGACACACCCTCCATAAAAAAATACGGACTTTGGGGGGAAGCTTGAGTTTCCACAAACTCTCCAAATGAGCCGGTGAGGGCCAAAAACCAACTTTTTTCAACATGAGCCAGGAATAACCTGATTTTTTCGAGTAGAGCCCTTGCGGGTTGTGGAACCAAATGACCCTGTCCAGCATGCCCTCCTGCGAAATGGGGAGCTCGCAGATCTTGTTACCAAACATCCTCCCATATAAGTGCACCACCTTATTACGGTCCCAACCAGCGTCGTTATCCAGCCATAAGTCCCGCACAAGACTCCAGTGAATACTATCAGAGAAAGGGATGAGAGCTTCTTTATCCAAACCCTCAAAATCCCATTGCTAATTTTTGAAAGTTTATCGATCTGCCATCTCCCACCTGCCACCCAAAGCCCTTTTTCAAAGCTCTAGCAGCAGCACAGAGACTGGTCCAAGCGTAAGAGGGTTTATCCACACTCTTGGGGTTGAAAAGGTCACCTGCAGGGAAATATCTAGCCGAGAGAACCTGAAGCAAAGTGTTTCCTGTGGTTGATTAGCCTCCAGATTTTGTCTACAAGAAGTGATAGATTAAAAAGCTTAAAATCCTTGAATCCCAAGCCTCCCATACCTTTAGGAAGGCAAACTTTATCCCAAGCCATCATTGCCCAACCCTCTCCTTCTTGTTGCTGGCCCACCAGAAGCTTTTAAAGCAGGATTCCACCTTCTCCAAAATGCCACGAGGAAGGAGAAACACCGCCAAGGAGTGCGTAGGTAAGGATTGGAGCACAGACTTAAGAAAGACTTCCTTACCACAAAAGAGAGAAGCTTCTTCGACCACCCTTTCATTCTATTAATCACTCTAGCAATCAAGGTGCTGAAAACATTGGTTTTATTTTTGCCCACGGTCACAGGAAGCCCGAGATACTGATCCATCTTATCTACCACATGCATACCAAGCAGATTTCCAAATAAACCCGTTGATCCCTAGGGGTCTTGGAACTAAAGAAAAGAGAGGATTTGTCAAAGTTAATTTTCTGACCCGAAACACGTTCAAACGCACGCAAGATATTCTTTAAGTGTTCCGCATCCTCTCGTTTGTTCCTGACAAAGAGCAACGCATCATCACGTAAAAAAGGTGGTTAATACGAGGGTAACCATAACAGGCCCTTATACACGCAGCAGGCCATTGTCTTGTGCAGAAAGCAGCATGCGAGAAAGAGCATCCATACAAAACAGAAAAAGATAAGGGGAAAGAGGATCTCCCTGTCTGAGTCCCCCTTGCGGGTTGAAAGACATAGATAAAGTATTGTTGCATTTAACCACGTATTGCACAGATTGAACGCAGTCCATCACCCTAGTAACCCAAGTGCGCGCAAACCCCATCTTCAGAAAGATATTCTCCAAGAAGCTCCACTCAACACGGTCATAGGCTTTGCTCATGTCAAGCTTAGCCACGAAACCCTTATTCAGACCATTCTTAGAGCTCTAGAGATAATGAACTAGCTCGTGGGCAACTAAAAATTATCATGCAACATCCTGTCAGGAATGAAAGCACTTTGGTTAGGAGAAATACAGTAATTTAGGAAAGGCTTCAATCTGTTTGTCCAGGCTTTTGCCACGATCTTATAGACAAATCTGCACAAGCTAATCGGCCTGTAGTGTGTCATTTCTTTTGGCTCGTCCATTTTTGGAATTAAAACGATCACCGTTTCATTGACCTCCCTTGCGCTACGTAAGCCATGCAAAATCTCTTTACAGTAACCGATCACCTCATGGCCCACCACGTCCCAGTGGTCTTTGAAAAAAAGGCTCGACAAGCCGTCCACCCCTGGAGCTTTCCTGGGATCTATTTGACTAACAGCATCCAAAATTTCTTTATCCGAGAACGGAGCAAGAAGAACATCATTCATTTCCATGTTAATACAAACAGGGATATGATTTATAACCTGGTCAAAACTTTGGTCAGCTTTAGAGGTAAAAAGACTAGCAAAATATTTACAAGCCGTCATACTGATATCCTTAATGTCAGTGACCCAATTTCCATCGCAATCCTTGATGATGCCATCAATGTTGTTTTTCTGAGCACGATGGGAAGCTCTGACATGGAAGAAGCGGGTGTTTCTGTCACCCTCACGAAGCCAACGAATGCGGGACCTCTGAGCCCAGTACATCTCCTCCTCATTATAGATACTGGCGAGCTTCTTCCTAGCTTGGCGCAGGTTTTCAGCACTGTGATTCAAATTTTGCCCATCCATAATGCTACTTATTTCCTGATTTATAGCATCGACACGACCCTTATGGTCTTTGTACTTACTAAACTGCCACCTGCCAAGAGAATCTCGGATGTTAGTAACCCCATTATCCATCTTCCCGTTCCCTCTCTCCCAAGCCTGCTTGATAATGCTCTTAGCCTCCGGGTCCTTCGACCAGCATGCCTCATATTTGAAAAAAAGTCTGGGATCCTTTTTGCCACCTCTAGATTCCCGTCCTTTAGTGTCGAGAAGCACCGCATCATGGTTAGAGTTTCCTTGTCTAATAACATAAGAAGCCAGAAAAGGTTGGTACTGTAGCCAGCTGTTAGAGACGAGGAACCGATCGATACGTTCCTTTACCAGACCTACTCCCATTCTGTTATTTGACCAAGTGAACCACCCTTTATCCGGTTTCACATCAGTCAAACTTAATTCCTCCACAACAGCCCTGAAACTTCCCATAGCAGCCTGACCCCTCCTACGGCCACCTAGTTTCTCATTCTCCTCAAGGATGTCGTTAAAATCACCTCCCACAATCCAGTTTTCAAAAGCGTTCTTGCTAATATTGCGAAGAAGCTCCCAAGACTGATCGCAAAGACGAGGGTTAGGAAACAATAAAAGCCCATAAAACGGATCTTGTTTCCCTCTATTGTGAGAACCAGAGCATCAATGTGATTTGAAGAGAAGCTTTGAATTTGAATGTCCCATCCACTCTTCCAAAGTAAGGCTAGCCCCCCTTTCTCCCTGTAGCATCGACCACGAAACAACCTTCACAGTCACACCAATTTTTGATCCTGTCAAATTCATTCGAGTAAAGCTTAGTTTCGCAAAGGAAAATAATGTCAGGGGAATTGGCAGCGAGAAGTTACCGTAACTCAGCCACTGTCGAGGGGTTCCCCAACCCCCGACAGTTCCAGCTTATGATCTTCATGACTCGGGCGGGGCTGCTCAACAGTCACCACCTTTAATGGGGACTTCCCGTCATTGAGTTTCCTCCTAACCAAAACGGATCGGGCTGTGATCTCCGCCCTCATATCCTCTTTTTCCTTTCTTGCGCTTCCCTTTGAACCTGCCTTCTTTATCCCTGAGCATAAACACAGCACGTTTATTTCCTTGTGGTGAAATTGAAGCTTCCTCCGATGATCGGTCAGTCTCTTTCTCCGCCTGACTAGTATTATTATTCTCAGCCATCTCCCTGTTTTCTTGAAGACTCTTCTGTAGGTCTCGTACTGTCGATAAACTCTACCCCATTTCTCACCCTACTTCCCCCAAGCCCTTGCGACAACTGCACCCTCATCCAGTTACCATACTGAAAATCTATTGGCTCCAAAGTAGCCTTATACTGACTGCACTTTTTAGTATTATGACCTATATGCCCACATATATAACAGAAGGTTGGCAGCCGTTCGTACTTTATGACACTAGTTAACTCATTGCCTTCTCTGTCAACTATGCATACCACGCGTCGCAGGGATTTGGAAGTATCAAGCCTGACTCTTATGCGCATAAAAGTTGTCCACCCCCCGTCTCTGTCCCTCCAATCGATGGCCATAACCTCCCCCACTGCTCCCCCAATTTCCAAGGCCAAAACCCTGTTCATGCAAATCATAGGAATATTGTAGATCCGAATCCAGAAGGGGACCATCGCAAATTTATACATTTGCCACTCTTGATTCTTAACAAAAGGGAATAACGATAAGATATGTTGGTCAAAAGACCAGGGAGCCAAACTGAGGATCCTATCTCTATCCTCTTGGGAGCCAAACTTTATCATGTAAAGGTTTTCTTCAATTTCAACAAAGTTTACCCACTCTTTTGTGTACCAAAGGGATCGGAGCACCCTATACATTGACTCTTTATGGATACGTTCTGATGTTAACAATTTCCCCATAACCCAGTTTTCACTCCCCTCATCTTCCATCGCAATTTGGTTTTGACTGTGCACCTTTCTTGCTTCCTCTTTTGAGAACTTCAGCCATTGCAGCATCCCCCGGACTTCTTCATCCATATCGGATCAACGTCCCGAGGCACCAGACTCAACAAGAAAGAAGAGAAGAGGACCGCCGCAGAGAAACCCACAAAACAAGAAAGTCCCAACTTCCTTGCACAAAGCTTCAAGAAAAAAGAAAAATAAAAGAAATAGCACTCGTTAAAAAGGTAAAAAAACTGAAAAGCTAACAAGAAAGATAAAAGCTAAAGGAAGGAAAAACCCCGGTCAACTATAACACGCCCATGCACGTACGCTCAAAACTACGTGAAGAAATTGGGAAAAAAAAACTACGTGTTTTCATGCAGAGTCAAGCGACAAGAGAGAGAAAATACGTGAAAATAAAACTAAAGGGAAAACACAAATAAAAATAATAATAAAAAAATAAGAAATAGTAAAATATATGGAAGATTAAGAAAATAAAAGAAGCAGCTTTTCCGGACATGCACCGCCCCCACCGTACAACAGTGATCAGAAAAAGCCACAGTCTCTGCCCAAAACACTGGTCACCTCGAGTGCTACGCCTGGAGAGGAAAACCTACAGAGAAAATAAACAAGACAAATCCAAGAATACCCGGACCAATTGGAATTTGCCACGAGGCTGGCAAGAAAGTCAACACAAAACAAAGGAGACACCAAACCTAGAGAGGCAAGAAAGTGCAAGAAGGCACCAGGAAAGCCTCTGACTCTATCCAGGACAACACCCCGCCGACCAGGGATCACCGAAAAAACCCTCAGGAAAGAGCAAAGAACACCGGAAAAAGCACCGCAAAGAAGAACACGAAGGGGAACCAGTCCCAGGAACCCTGCAGACTCGGCAAAGCACCGTTTAATCAAAGAGAAAACGGACAGAAAACACACAAACACCCCACCGTTCACTCAAAGAAAGATGAGAAACGGACACCAAAAAAAGATAAGCGCACAAATCTTGGAGAAAAAATCACGCTGAAAGTACTTGCTCGCTACGCTACCGCTGCTACCTGTCCGTATTAACTTAATATAGCTAATCTAAGGACCAATTTGTGAATATGTCAAATGTTATAAATCTTACCATTGTTGAATAAGCTTGTTCTTGAAAGCTTTTGAAATATTTTAATGCTTGATGATTGGGTTGAACCTTTTGTAAAGTTATTTTGATGAAATTGGGGTTTAAGGACTAAAATGCTGAAATGATGAGATTTCTTGTATTTGGTATGAAATAATTTCTTGTAGGGTGTGAAAATATACCCATTGATGTTTTGCATGTTTTGTGCTTAAAGACTAAATTGAATAAAAGTAAAATGTTAGGGGTAATTTTGTAAATTTTCCAAAAAGGATCCAATTGTGTTAATTGATCTAATCGTGTGTTTTAATGTGAAAATTTGGATAATTTTTTGAATTAGATTACGACCGTGCCATAGATCGTGGTAAAGGAGAATTAACGGATTAGTCTCTAGACCTCATTCATAATTACAATCCAGTCCGGTAAGTTCGTAATGTTAAATTTTTACTTGTAATTGATTATAACTGTCTTCTTTATGATTATTGAAAAATGGGAAACGATAATTGAATACGTGAAAGATGGAAACAACGAAAGGAGAATAACCCGGCTTTGTTCCAAAGATTGAAAATGGTCCGATGGCTAAGATCCTGCATTTGTTGCAAATTCTCTATAGCATCGTGAGTCACTGTAAAGTGAAAAGAATCCAAGATTGGATTACAAGCCCTACGATGGTTGAGATTTATGCTAGTTTGCATATTCTCGTCAGCTTAGTGTGAGCAATATCGTAGGGAACAGTTATACCATATCGATGGCTGAGGTACCACATGTGATGCGAGTCATGTCAGCTTAGTGTGAGCAGCATCGTATACTGGTAATAGAAATGACCTTTGGGTCAATAGAGATGGAATCAGATTATGGATCGTTGGAGTACAGCTCTGTTCTGGCTCGATTGAATTACGGATTGTACCATATACGTTATTTGGTAAATTTATGAACTTTACGAACTTGCTAAGCTATGAAAGCTTACCTATGAATTTGTTGTTGTTTGTAGATTATTTTTCTACTTGAAGATCGGATCGTCTTAAAGAAGTCACACTATCGCGGAGCTCGTTTGGTTGTTTTCATCATTTGGTTATATGACACGTACTAGGATGAGGTTGTCTTTTGTACTACTTGTATGAGATTATTGAATTCCTTGTTGTGAATTTTAGTTAAAATGTTAAACATAATTTTGTATGCTAGTTCAGTGTGATATACATACTTTATGGGATGTATGAAATGTCTTGAAACTATGTACAATGTATTAGTATATTTTATTTTGAAGTTATAAAATGATGAATGGTTGATAAACTTGAGTTTATGCATGATTCATTGAATTTTGCATACTTGTTTTGGTAAAAATCATGCATGTATTGGTAGAAGTATAGGGTAGGAGAGAGGTTGTTCACTGACTTAAGCTGTATCGGTAGTTGTATTACAAGTATCGGTAGTTTTGTTCATAAGAGTATCGGTAGTTCTGTTCATAGGAGTATCGGTAGTCTATGTACTTGTATCGGTAGAAGATGTAGGGTAGGACTTCTTAGCTCTCTAGAGTTTTTAATATCGATAGAAGTATGACTTGTATCGGTAAATGTCTCACTTGTATCTGTAGAACTGTCATAGGTATCGGTAGAAGTTTGCACTATTTCTTGAATTATTTACTGACTTGACAACTACCGATACTTGTCCAACAGGTACCAGTCCAAAAATTATGGAAATGACATTTTACCCCTTATGCATTGTGTCAATATTCATTTAATGATTTTTAGTCGTGCATGATGTAATATTTTATTAAATATGATTAAAATGATTTAAAATTGAAAGATAAATTGAAATAGATGATTAGAAGACCCTTGGGACCCTAATCGACGACTGTAACGGGTGTTGGGCGTTACATCATCCCTTATCATGTAAGTTTCAGAACGTCCCCAATCAGATGTGGATTGCCAACCACTAGAAGTTAATGCCATTCCTTAGTAAGTATTTCCAACACTAAACATCGACCCACAGAGGTGCATGTCCCATCCACTAACGGAGTGTCGTGCAGGGGTTGTGTATTCCGTCTTGCCACAAAAAATGGACGGTTTCATGTTCTGCCTCTCACTAATGAAGTTTCGGGCAGGGGTCGTGTATTTCTCTCGAAAGTAGAGTAGATGTTGACGTTGCAAGTGTTTCATCTAGCCTTGAAAATTCCACATATAACTCAAGATAGAGTGATCCACTAGCGAGGTACTTCTGCACCATCGCCTTCAAGCCACGAGCACCTTTAATATCAAATGAGTCATATGTCACGGGATCGATCGAAGCACAAAATTGATACTTAATAGTCGATACTCTCATTGGCATCATTTCGAAGATTTTGTGCCTAATTCTTTTAGGAAGTTTTTTCGATTCTATGTTCTAGTTAACAACAGTCGCACCATGTTCTCCGATAAAAAAACAACATCGTTCTCGATGTCACGGACCTCGCTGTCGTAGTAAAAGATAGTATTACTATGTCCACTCATTTTCAACCAAATTATCTGCCGAAAGAAATTCAAAACAAAAAACATTATGCAAAAATATAATGATTCTTATCAGTATTAACACGAAAAATTAACTTATAGCTTCTTAACTTCTTCAATTTCTATTCTTCTGAATTTCTTTAATTTCTCTTGCTGCAACTAGGCAACCAGAGAATGAAATTTAAGTCATTTATAGTATAAGGGATAGTGTGATGCTCATTTCTGTATAATTCTCCGGATAGTGTGGGTTGAAATTTGCAAGGAAAAAATGCTCCAAGAAGGATGCACTGTCAGCAGCACTACTAAAAAGGGCGTCCAATTGGGAGCTTTTTCAGTATTTTAGCTGACAATACATTCTGCTTGGAACGTTTTTCCCTAAAAATTTAGTCCTTACAATCAGATTTCCAAGAATCTCGAGTTATTTTTTCATAACCATCTTCTCAAATTTACTTTTTCAGAATCATTAGTACGAAAAAAGTGTCCAACTGGTAGCTTTTTCTGTACTACCTCCAACATGGCATCCTACTTAAAGCGTTTAAAAAAAAATCCATCTCGTCAAAATAGTTTTTTTAGAACCGATCTTCTCAAAATTACTTTTTCTAGAACAATACTTAGCAATTAAATAAAATTAAACCTTAAATAATTAAAAACCTAAACCTTAATTAAACAAAAAACCCTAAACCCTAAGCCCTAATTTACAAATATCATACTATGAAAAACGGGCAAAAGCGTGCCCAAGTAGAAGCTTTTTTTGTAAAGTGCTTCAATGTAGGAGCGTTTTTGGTTAACTCAAAGAAAAGTGCTTCTACATGGAAGCGTTTTTCTGGAAAAAACCCCTAAAAATGATACCACATAAGCGCGTTTTTGTAAAAGTGGCCTATTTCTATAAATTTTTTTCACTTTGGCCCATTTTCGTAAATAGTTTCGAAAATAGGTCTTTTATGGTACATAACCCTATTTTAATTTTAATTTTTTATATTTTTTAATTTGAGATTTAATTTCAATACTTTAATTTGTAACATGGTTTGGTTTCTATATTTTTATATTATTATTAATTATTCGAAAATCAATATTGTTAACTTTTTTATTAAAATATTACAGTCTTAAGGAGAGAACACGAGTTTGAACCTTAATGACGATATTGTTAGAATGGATAGACACAAATCCCAAACATGGATAGTGAAACGGACATGAAGGCTACAAAAGAAAAATCCTAAAAATCTTAGAGATTGACATGTAGCTTTTATAATTTTTTTTATTTTTTCATTGTTTTTTTTACATTATAAGATAATAGTCAAATTTCAATTTTGGTCCCTAGTCTATGTTGAAACTTGAGATTTAGTTTATATATTTTAATTTTTTACATAATTTGACCTCTTTACTTTATAATGCCATTAGTTAATATTGTTAACTATTCCAATTAAAATGTTGTTACCAAATTTTTTTGACACTTCCAACAGAAAAAAATGTTTTATCATGATAATTTCAACTGAGTGTTTGTATGGAAAAATCCTAATCAATATTTTTATCTTATTTTTATTGCTACATGACTGCTAAGTAATTTTTTTAATTTTAAAATGTCAGAGAATTTAATAGAAGACAACCATCAATTCAATACAAAGTGTGGGTTGAGAATCACACTAGTATATATGATGGGAGATAACCATCAATTATAGGTTCAACTATTACATACATGCATATATCCTTAACCTAGAAATTGGTACCTAAATTATGTCATTTTTTCGATTTTGGTACCTAAGCATTTTTATGTTACAAGTTGTACCTGAACTACTTTTTCCCCCAACTTGATACCTCTGTTAGTCCAGCCATTAGTTAAACTTTACAATTTAGCTAAAAGAATAACCAACTGAAATTTGTCATGCTGAAAAAATAAAAAAGTTTTATTTTCTCTTCATATATATATTCTCTTTCTTCATCCTCTCATCTTGGGCTTGTTCAACAAGTGTACGAATTTTGGATTCATGGTTTTTATCAAGGTCTTTAGAACCGGATCGATAGTGAATCGATCAAGTCACTATTCCTGGTTTGATCAAATAAATTATTAAAAAACTATAAAATAAAAATTTTTTTTTTAAAAAGAGAATATGTTCAACCCCATTTTCGATTCGGTACCCCGAGCAATTTTCAGTCTAACCAATTAGATCAATTGGTCCAAATCGGTTATGAAAATCTTGATTTTGATTGATGAAAGAATTTTTTCAATCCTAATAGGTCAAGAAAGTATGCAGTGAAGTTTGAAAATAGAATTAATTGCCAGCATCTTGACCTTTTGGAAGGCGAATTTTGAGTACTGTTGGCATTGCTATACATTATTAAGGAAGAAGAAAGAAAAAAATTTAAAAAAAATAGAGAAAGAAATAATGTTAAAAAAGAGAGAAAAGATTTAAAAAAATTATTTTCAACAGTTTATGCTATGTAGCAATTTATTTTTAGTTGGAATTAAATTGTTAACAGATGTAACAATTTGGTGTAAAATATGTAGCGGAAGAATAAGTAGTTTAGGTACTACATGTGACTAAAAAAAAGTTTAGGTACCAATTTTGAAAAAAAAAATATAGTTTAGGTACTACTTTCTGGGTTAAGCGCCTCCCTCTCTCTCTATATATATATGTGTGTGTGTGTGTGTGTGTGTGTGATCCATTTATACTTGTAACATCCCTAAAACTTTGATCGTAAATAGTGCTATTTCGAGAATATATGTATTAAATTTTTAGAGTAAATAAAATGTGATTTATCAGTATTAGTAGATGACAATTTGGGATGGGAGGAAGGTTGAAAAGACTAATATATATTGAGAGATATTAATTCGAGGTATAAACTAAATTGTAAGACTATGAAAAGTGTTGGAGTCAAAGTGTGAAATTTAAAATACAAAAAGATTAAATCGAATTAGACTGAAAAGTGGAAGGACAAGAATTATAATTATTTCAAAAGTGAATAGTGACTCAAAGGAATTGAAGAGATTGTGAAGGAGCAAAAAAATGATATTTCTTAATTTGGATAATTAGAAAATTTTAGAAAATGTTTGCAAAATTATGTCCCTTGAAATTTAATTATGATGTTGGGATTTTTATTAATATTTAACATATTGTATTAGATATTCATGATAGAAACATGGAGAAATGCCTACACATTCTTATTGCTTCAAAGTGCAAGAGAGGAGAGAAGAGAGAAACTTTGGTTTTCTTACAAATTAGTCCTTTTTATTAACTATTTCATCCTAAAACTTTGATGATTTCCATACCTACAGAGAAAAAGTGAAGTAGAAGTCCTAAAAAGTTTGAATATCATTTTGGAAGCAAGAGGTTTGAAGTTGGAAGTGAAGAAAGTTGAAAAGAAAGTGAAGAGATTTAAAGAGATACGGTAAGAATCAAAGAGTTTTCTTATAGATTTTATACATATTTTATATTTAGTTGAAGTAAAGATATTATAAAGTGATTTTTAGGGAATATTAATTATATTTCTGACATATTCATGAAGTGAGAAAGAAGAGAAAGTGAATATATTGTAGACAAAAGAAAGGTAGTGACAAAGGTGAGAACTACGAAAGAAGAGACGTGAAGCAAAACAAGTAAAATTTACCCAAAGAGAGGTAAGTTTTCATATGAACTCTATTTATCTTTCATGATATTAAATAGAAATATGTGATAAAATAAGAGTAGTGGAAGTGAATTTAAGTGCAAAAGAATTAATGAAACTAGTAATTCGAAGTTTAAGTGATAAAGTGTCATGAAAAGTGAAAGTGTAAATAAATTTAGTGTACACATGAAATGCTAGAAAATGTGACTAAATTGAATAATGTGCAAAAGTATAATGAAAATTGTAAATAAGTGATCTTGAGATAAAATTCATCATTTGATGAATGATTCAAATAATAAGGAAAGAAATTAGAGAAATAAATTATTGTAATTGACATTAATGATGAATAAGTGTTAATTTAATAGTAATGAGTAAAGCTAAATGGATTGGGTAAGGTAATCCCTTGGCTATAAGTGAAAATGGATTGGGTGAGGTGATTACAAACAAAAATGACACTTGTATTCTCATTAGTTGGAATTTTTTCAACATCGTTAACTTTTTAATTAAATAGTAAATTAGTAACAAAATCTATAATGGGGAGATAGTTGAAGTATCGAAATAAGATAAAAAGAGGTTTAAGTACCAATATAAAAAATGGGAATAGTTTAAGAGTCAAATCATGACATAAACCTTACAAAATTAAATATTGTTACAATTAAGTGAATCTCTCTTAAAGAGCTCACCCCAAAAACACTCCACTCTGTTTCAACTTCAGTTGAATGACTCACTCAGAAAAAGACTTGGTTTTACTTTATTTTATTTTAAAATATATTTTTATTAAGATTTAATATTTAAGATATTATTTATTATTTAAATTTGTATTTAATTTATGTTTATCTTTTTGTATTTATCTTTTAGAGTTTAAATTGGATCAAATTAGGGAATAAAATGTTAGATATAATTCTAATTATCTTTTAGAATTTAGATTGGATTCAACTAGGAATATTATGTACTATAAATAGGGGGTAGAATGATTGAATTATTCATTTCTCATTCATTAAAAAATCCTCCATCTCTCAAAAAAAAACCCTAATTCAATAAAAGCTCTATTTTTTTATTATCTTGTGTTCTTCCCCAAAAACATGAGCAACTAAAAATCCTTTTAGCCGAAGGTTATCAAATATTCGTCCAAAGTTCATGAGGCTTAGAATCCGCGCTTAATTCTTCTCTCCCGAGTATTCATCAATTCTCTGAATTACGGGATCGACGCTTCCGTCAAAAATCCCTACAAAAGTAAACTCTTCATCTTGTGCAAAGCCGGCCACTTTGTGCGGTTTGAGAAGGTTGCACAGTCGATTCGCTAACTTACTGCATCAAAGGTTTCCGAGCCAAAGAGATAAAACGGCGTGGCATTCGTCGTTGGGAAAAGGTAATCTAGTGTGAGACAGTCTCATTGTAGCGACGGTTGGCTAGAGTCAGGTTCCTCTAAAACTATATCCGGAGCTGGTGGTCGTAGGCATCCTCTTCCACTATAACTAGCTTATTCGGGCACGAGAAGAACCATCCAAAGTCTATAATTGAACCAAGGAAGAATCAAGATAATCGAAGTGGATCTTTGAATATTAATAAAACTCTTCTTCTTTCAACTTATTTATTTTATGCTACTTATTTTTATTTTGACACTCTTATTTTCTATTAATTCTTTTTTCTTTTATTTTTATTGTTCCCCAGATCACGTCGCTTTTCTTGAGCAAGATTTTGCCTACGATCTTGACAGACAAGACTTTTTACGACTCTCTAGTCCCTGAGGATTGACCCTACTTCCCTTTACTGTTATTTACTTTAATTTTCGAAATAGGTTATATTTGGTGTTCCCGACGACACATCAAATTTGGCGCTGTTGTCGGGGACTAGTAACGTACTAACCTTGTTTTTTCTGCTTATGACTAGATCTGCTCTAGAAAATCTTGCATATCCATACGATCCCGAGATTGAAAAGACTACAAAAGCCAATCGCAAGGAAACAAGGTTAGGAAAATGGCAGTCAGAAGTTGTAGGAACTAAGCATAGCCCACCTCTAGAAGTAGAAGAAGGCGACGAAAGAGAATCTAGGGTAAACGAAAACTTTAATCCAACACTGAAAAACCAAAGAGTTGATCTACCGGTGGAAGTGCCGATAGCTAGGGTTGACGAAAATCGAGATCCGCCACCATCACCTATGGATCAAACAATTCAGCAATTAGTCGATGCCCCTGATGATCAACCACCGTTGTGCACTGTGTATCCTACTATGGATGCTAACTTTGAGCTTAAATTAACTTTAATCCAGTTATTGCAAATTTTTTGAGGACTACAAAATGAGAACCCACATAAACATCTGAAAGAATTCCATATGGTGTTTGAGTATGAAACCTCAGGGGGTAACTGAGGATCAAATTAAATCACGTGCTTTCCCTTTTTCTTTAACAAATTTCGCTAGGGAATGATTATTTTATCTACCTCTTGTGTCTATTACAACTTGGGCTAATCTTTCTCGTTGTTTCTTAATAGGTTTTTCCAGCATCGTGTGCTGCTGAATTAAGAAGAGAAATTGTGGGGATTAGGCAAAAAGATGTGGAGTCTCTTTACGACTATCGGGAAAGATTCAAGAAGTTGCGTACAAGTTGCCACAACATGGTATAACTGAACAATCTATTCTCCAATACTTCTATAAAGGCTTGAAACCTATGGAGATGAATATGATAGATGCCGCCAGTGAAAGAGCGTTGGTTAATATGACTCCTCAACGAGAAAGGGACTTGATTTCCACAATGGCCGCAAATACTCAACAATTTCGAGCCAACCTTGAACCTACCAGCTAAGTAATTCCTCCTTAGAAGATAAAGTTGAAAAACTTACTAATGTTATGAGTTCTCTTATTGCAGGAAAAATAGGGTCATCCCGTCAATGTGGAATTTATGGTGAATTCGAGCACACAATTGATGCGTGCCCTAGTTTGTATGATGATTCTATGGCCCAACTGGATGTTGTGAGAAACATCCCTAGACCACCCAAAGGCGATATGATCCTTATGCAAATACATGCAATCTCGGGTGGAAGGACCATCCTAACTTACGATATGGGGGAAATCCACGTTATAACCAGTCATTCCAAAATCAGGCCCCACACAACAAGCGCAAAATTCATGGTATTTTCCTAGAAGCCATGGTAAATAAATTAGCAGCTAATGTTCTTGAATTTCAGTAGCAATCTATAGATTTTCAAAAGTAAACTGTAGATTTTCAAAAGAAAATTGAGGCATCTATTAAGGAGTTGACCACGCAAATAGAGAAAATAAAAGCACAAGGTAGGCTGCCGTCACAAGCAGAACCCAACCCAAGATAAAACGCGAATGCAGTGACGCTACAAAGTGGGAAAGTACTGGAACCAATTCCTGGTAAAAATCATGCCCAAAAA
This sequence comes from Gossypioides kirkii, assembly GCA_005610355.1. Taxonomy (NCBI): domain Eukaryota; kingdom Viridiplantae; phylum Streptophyta; class Magnoliopsida; order Malvales; family Malvaceae; genus Gossypioides; species Gossypioides kirkii. The sequence goes on from CP032248.1 coordinate 30,684,591, forward strand.
TCTGTCTAGGAAAATCAAAAAGACGACAAACAGGTTTGGTCGAATCCTCATTACCCAAAATTCAACCTTCGTTTCCTGGACGACTGAGGCAAACCCAGAAGGTAGTGAGGAAAAAGAGATCCTCGAAACATTCAGAAAAGTCGAGGTAAATATACCGTTGCTAGATGCTATTAAACAGATTTCACGGTATGCTAAATTTCTTAAAGAATTTTACACCAACAAACGAAAATTGATTGGAAATGAAAAGGTAAATGTTGGTGACAATGTGTCTGCGATTTTGCAATGTAAAATGCCAACAAAATATAAGGATAGAGGCATGTTTGCAATACCATGCAAAATAGGTCACTTTGGAATTAAAAAAGCAATGTGTGATTTAGGGGATCTATAAATGTAATGTCTTTTTCTATTTATGAATCACTTAACGTGGGCTCTTTGAAGGAAATAGGTGTTATAATCTAGTTGGCAGACAGGTCCATTGTGCATCCCGAATGAGTCCTTGAAGACGTGTTAGTGAAAGTCAACGAACTAATTTTTCCTGTAGATTTTTTACGTGGTAAAGATGGAAGAGGATAAAACTCCTAGGTCTTTCGATATCTTGTTAGGGTGACCTTTTCTTAGTACCACAAATACTAAGATTGATGTACGAAGCAAAACCCTCATGATGGATTTTGACGAGAGAGAGATCGTAAAGTTCAATGTTTGTGACCCCATCAGTCACCCTAGTGAAGTCTTGAACGTAAATTGTGCTGACATAGTGGAATCCTTAGTAGATGAGACTTCCAAATCACTCCATGAGATTGAGCTTGAAACACTGTTTGATGATGATTTTAATGATAATTTTGATTCTTATCCAAGTTATGAATTTGTTAATGAATTATTGCCTCCTATGAATACTAAACTTTTACCTTCTATTGTGCAGGCACCAGAGTTGGAGTTGAAACCACTTGCAGAGCATCTCAAGTACGCATTTTTGGGGATGGTAAGACTTTACTATTATAATTTGAATAAACTCTCTGAGTGTGAGGAAACAAATTTGATTCAAGTACTAAAGAGCCATAAGGAAGCCATCGGTTGGACCATCTCTGATTTAAAAGGGATAATCCTTTTGACATGCACTCATAAGATCTTTTTAGAGGAAAAAACAAAACCAAGGCAGGAAGCGCAAAGACGGTTGAACCGGAATATGATGAACGTAGTAAAGAAGGAGATTACAAAGCTGTTGGATGTTGACATGATTTACCCCATTTCTGATAGCAGTTGGGTAAGTCTGGTACAAATCGTGTCCAAAAAAACTGGCGTGACAGTAAAGAAAAGTATCGAGGGCGATTTGGTACCTGTCCGAGTGTAGATTGGGTGGTGTGTGTCTGTATTGATTACAGGAAGTTGAACTCTTATACTAGAAAAGATCATTTTCCTCTTCCTTTTATAGATCAAATGCTTGAACGTTTAGTTGGAAAAACTCATTATTATTGTCTTGATGGATATTCAGTTTTTTCCAGATTCCAGTCGCACTCGAGGACCAAGAAAAGACCACTTTTACATGCCCATTTGGCACATTTGCATATAGGAGGATACCATTCGGACTTTGCAATGCACCGGCCACCTTTCAGAGATGCATGATGAGTATATTCTCAGAATACGTAGAAAATATCATTGAAGTTTTTATGGATGATTTTACTGTGCATGGGGATTCTTTTGATGAATGCCTTAGAAATCTCACAAAATTTTTAAGTAGATGTATAGAATTTAATCTTGTCTTGAATTATGAGAAATGTCATTTAATGGAAGATAAAAGTTTAATCCTAGGTCATATAGTTTCATCTAAAGGGATTGAGGTTGATAAGGCTAAGACTGATATTATAAATTATTTACCATGCCCTTCAACTGTGAGGGAAATTCTTTCTTTCCTTAGTCATGCAGGATTTTGCAGACGCTTCATAAAAAACTTCTCGAAAGGTAGCTAAACCATTGTGCGAGTTGTTGCAAAAAGATAAAAAATTTGAGTTCGGCCCAAAATGCAAAGACGCTTTTGACACGTTGAAACAAAAGTTGGTCTCTGCTCTTATAGTCCAAGCCTCAAACTGGAAATACCTCTTTGAGGTCATGTGTGATGCAAGTGACCGGAGTGTGGGGGTTGTGTTGGGGCAAAAGATAGATCGAGAGCCCCATGTTATTTGCTATGCTTCAAAACCCTAGATGCTGCACAAAGCAATTACACTACCACAGAAAAAGAACTTCTATCCATTGTATTTGCTTTAGATAAATTTCGATCTTATCTATTGAGATCTAAAGTAATTATTTTTTCTAACCATGCAGCTCTTAGGTATTTGATTGCAAAGAAAGAAGCAAAGCCGAGGCTTATGAGATGGATTTTACTCCTATAAGAATTCGACATCGAGATTCGAGATAAAAAGGATGCGAAAACTTGGTGGCTGATCACTTGAATAGGGTAAAAATGCCTTATGACGACATTTCTATAAAAGATGAGTTTCCTGATGAGGGCTTAGTCTTGGCCCAAGAGTATTTTCCATGGTATGCGGATATGGTAAACTTTCTTGCTACAGGTTCTTTACCTATTGAATTATCTTGTCCCAGGAAAGAAAAACTTAAAAGAGAAGCTTGATATTATATTTGGGATGATCCATACTTGTGGAAGCATTGCTCAGATCAGGTAATACGACGATGCGTTCCGGAAACTGAGGTAACATCTATACTTACTTTTTGTCATTCGCAAGCATGTGGAAGCCACTTTAGACCTAAACGAACTGCTCAAAAGGTATTAGAATGTGGATTATATTAGCCCACAATTTTCGTGATGCATATGAATTCTGTAAATCTTGTGATAGATGTCAACAGATAGGAAACAATACTTGGCAAAATCAAATGCCTTAATCCTCAATTCATGAATGTGAAATTTTTGATGTGTGGGGTATTAATTTTATGGGTCCATTTATCTCTTCATTTGGAAATATATATATACTTCTAGCAGTAGACTATGTTTCTAACTGGATAGAGGCAATACCTACTCGAAATGATAATGCTAAAACCATGGTAGAGTTTCTAAAACGTTATATTTTTCCAGGTTTGGTACACCTTGAGCTTTGATCAGTGACCGTAGAACTCATTTTTGCAATAAAGTGATGGAGGCGCTAATGAAGAAATATAGGGTTCATCATCGTATAGCTACATCCTATCACCCCTAAACAAATGGCCAAGCAGAGGTTTTGAACCGAGAAATTAAGACAATTTTGGGAGAAAACGGTTCAACCTAATCGGAAGGATTAGAATCTTTGATTAAATGATGCTCTTTGGGCTTACAAGACGACATATAAAGGCCCAATAGTGAAAATAAAAAGTGAAGAGACACGAAAGCGATTCACAGTCAATGGTTAAAGGTTAAAACCATTCTATGAAAATTTTCAAGCTCAGATAGTCGAGAAAATTCATCTTGAACAGCCTCAATACTGATTCGGATCATCAAGCACTTTTGGGAGGCAACCCAATTTTTAATTTTATTATTTTTATTTATTTATTTATTTATTTATTATATGTCCAGGAAACTCGAGGAATTTATTTCACGAAAAAATTGGTGACGAAAACTGCAAGACTACGAGAGAGAGGATGACATGAGGAGTATTCCCAACCCTTTTTTTCGTATTTTTCTTCACATTGAGGGCAATGCGTTTTAAGTAAGGGAAACGTTCCTCATTATTTTTACTTATTTTACCTGTTGTTTTTGTTGCTATGGGTTTATTGTTACTACTGCCTTGCTGTTTTCTGCCTATTTTTTTTAAGTATATCTGTCCCTTTTATGCCTATAATTTTACCCACGAAAAACTCATTGTTTCGCCCTCAGTATGATTCTTGTTTGCTGAGTTAATTGAGATTTTGCTATGGTTAAATTTGTCTCCACAGTTTTATTTCTATTAGGCTAACATGATTATGATTAATGAAGATAACTCTATCTTGCTTATGGTAAAATTGACTGAGTCTAAGTATAAGAGAACATTTAATTCGGATGCATGCTAAATTGTTTTTCGTGATTGTTAGTTGGTTGACTAAAACTTATTCTTGATACTTGTTTGTTTTTTCCTAGTCTTCCAAAGTTAAAGTTCTTTATCCGAAGAAAAAAAAAACTTTTCCATGGTTATGAGTACAAGCTTAAAAACGTGATTAACTGAGTAACCGAGGTAGGGTGCTTGGGTTGTCATCCTACTTCGTGTAAAATGGTGGGTGACGTGTTAAGCAAAACTCTGCTAATCGGGTAAAAAAAGAAATAAATAAGTAAATTCGGAGTGTATTAGACTGAGTAACTGGGATGGAGTGCTTGGTTGTCATTTCATTTCGCATCAAAAGGGCTAAAATATTCTAAAGAAAAAAGAAAAAGATGATTGAGAGCATGTTGGGTTGAGTAACCAGGATGGAGTGCTTGGATGTCATTTTATTTCGCATCAAAAGGTCCAATGTATTCTTAAAAAACAAAGAAAAAATCGACAAAATAAAAGGAAGAGAACTAAATTTGGAGACAAGGGTGAACAAATAGGTGTATTGATAAGTTTGGTAAATTACCTAACTTTCATGAAATAATTCAAGATGATTTAATTGTTGTGTGTTTTAATTGAGTTACTTTTTCGATTTTACCTACAGCAAGCTAAAGGTTCTCTTTATTTTTTATAAGCATTAAGCCTAATTACTTGTAGAACTTTGAGAGTGTTATTTCCATGGTGAAATTTAAATTACTTAGTGGATTATGAATCATACTTGATGGCAAGCATGGGCTAAGAAGGGGGAATATGATAATGCTTAAATATGACGTACTTTTGGAAATTAATTATATATATTTTGTGAGTATGATCCTATTAATTTGGGCTATTTGTGATCTTTTTATTTTGTAGGGATTCTAGTGATGACAGAAGATAAATTAGAGGCAAGAAGCATGATTTTAGAAGGAAAAGTAACGTTGTGTGAAGGTGGAATACTTAAAGAGAGAGTTTATAGGACAAAAGACTTGGTTTTACTTTATTTTATTTTATTTTAAAATATATTTTTATTAGGATTTAATATTTAAGATATTATTTATTATTTAAATTTGTATTTAATTTATGCTTATCTTTTTATATTTATCTTTTAGAGTTTAAATTGGATCAAATTAGGGAATTAAATGTTAGATATAATTCTAATTATCTTGTAGAATTAGGGGGTGGAGTGATTGAATTATTCACTTCCCATTCATTAAAAAATCCTCCATCTCCTAAAAAACCCTAATTCAATAAAAGCTCTATTTTTTTATTATCTTGTGTTCTTCCCCAAAAACATGAACAACTAAAAACCCTTCTAGCCGAAGGTTATCAAATATTTGTCCAAAGTTCATGAGGCTTAGAATCCGCGCTTAATTCTTCTCTCCCAAGTATTCATCAATTCTCTGAATTACGGGATTGACGCTTCCATTCAAAATCCCTACAAAAGTAAACTTTTTATCTTGCGCAAAGCCGGCCACTTTGTGTGTTTTGAGAAGGTTGCACAATCGGTTTGCTAACTTACTACTTCAGAGGTTGTCAAGCTAAAGAGACAAAACGGCGTGGCATTCGTCGTTGGAAAAAGGTGATCTGGTGTGAGACAATCCCATTGGAGCGACGGTTAGCTAGAGTCAGGTTCCTCTAAAAACTATATCCAGAGCTGGTGGTCGTAGACGTCCTCTTCCACTATAACTGACTTATTCGAGCATGAGAAGAACCATCCAAAGTCTATGATTGAACCAAGGAAGAATCAAGATAATCGAAGGCTGGATATTTGAATATTGATAAAACTCTTCTTCTTTCGACTTATTTATTTTATGCTATTTATTTTTATTTCGACACTCTTATTATCTATTAATTTTGTTTTCTTTTATGTTTATTGTTCCCCAGATCACGCTGCTTTTCTTGGGCAAGATTTTGCCCACGATCTCGACAGACAAGACTTTTTACGACTCTCCAATCCCTGAGGATTAAACCTTACTTCCCTTTACTGTTATTTACTTTAATTTTTGGAATAGGTTATATTTGGTGTTCCCGACGACACATCAACCATTAGCACTGGGCCCACCAAATCCTAGGAAAATCTTTCGGGAGTGAAGCACTCGTTGTCCTATCGCTTTCTAGCAACAATTTTTTATTACTTAGCCTAGCCATTCACCATACTACCTCTAGGCATACAAGTACCCGACAACATATTAGAGGACCCACTTTAAGCTCTTTCTATATATAAGCTCCTTCTATCATCAAAAGAGACCATGATTGATATTGGATCTGGTGCCTTAAGTGTAGTATATTCATTTGTAAACTTGTAATTTTTTCGAACATATTTGTTAATAAAATAATTCATGGATTACATTAATATTATTTGTATAATGTCCTCATGTGATTTTTGCAAGCAAAGCATAATAGAAGCAAATATTAGTTCAATGGTTGTCTAATGTTTAAACTAATACTAAGCAGTATTACGTGGTCAAATCATAATCTGGAACTTAATTATTTTTTAATTAGTGATAATATAAAATTTTAATATTTATCTCTTAATTAATTTAAATTATTTAGCAAAAAATAATTATGATACAAATATGACATTAGCATTTTCACCATGATAATTTTGATTTGACCCACGATAACTTCGACTTTATACATGGTGTTTTGTATTTGGCTAAAAAATATCATTGTCTATAATCATATCGAGTCTAGGAACAAAAAAGTAACAAATATAATAGATAAAAAGTTCAATTTAGGATAAAACATTATAAAATATCAAATTAAGAGAATATGTCAAATTTAAGTATCAGTTGCATATTTAAGTTTTACTCAAAAAGACCTACTTTATAATTCATTACTTCTTAAACAATTTTAACTTTGTGTTAATATATATTTTGTCCCTTTAACTTACTCACTTATACCTAATCAATACATAATTTTTTGTGGACATAACTACTACTTAAACTTCAATTCTGTTGCACACTTTGGTATCTTACTAGTAATACCGCGTTGGTGTGGCCTTGAAGCCAATAACAAGGTGACTCATGGTAGCCTTATATTTTGACACGGGGATAATTTAAAAAAAAATTAAAAATATAATATATATATTACAAAGAGATTGAACCTAGACAAATATCTATTTAGGTTCATCTGAATTTGGACAACTATTTGTTCTAATTCATCTAGATATGGACAACCAATTATCCAAGTTCACTCTAAACATATATTTTTAGTATTTTTATATATTTTAAATTTTTACAGCATATCATATTTTTATATTATTTTATGTTTAAAATATATAAAATATAACATATATATAAATTATTAAGTATTACAAATATTATTTGACACTATAATTAACTTGAACAAATTACTATCTAGATATATTTGAACCTAGACAAGTGCAAATTCATTCTAGAGATTTTTTTTTAGTTTTTTATATATAATTTTAATATTTTTTTATAAATTATCATATTTTATTATTATATTAAAATATGTATTTTACAAAATTTGGTGTGTTATACTTTTTATATATTTTTAGATTTTAAATAAAACATATTTTATATATTTTTACAAATATATTTATAAAATGTTATGTGAAATAATATATTTTATAAATATAATAGTTTATATATTTTAATTTCTTCTCAAATGAATTTGGATAAACAATTGTTTAGATGCAAATGAATTTTGACTAAGATTATCATGTGTCACTATGCTAATAGTCCATAATGCCACATTAGTGTATTTTAATGGTGTCACTACTAAGGTACCAAAAGTGTGTGATAGAATCGAAGTTTAAATAGTTCAAAAAAAATTAGATACCAGTTAACTACAAATGACGAAGTTCAAGGGGTAAAATACAAAAATTAACCTTTTAACTTTTCTTATAAAAACTAACTATTCATATATAAATAGGATAAATATCAAAATTACACATGAACTATGGTTTAATGTGTAATTGCATACATAAACTTTGAATTTGTCCAATTTTATACATGAAATTTTGATTTGATCAAATTCTTGTAAATTATTAACACAATTATTGATATAACATTATTTTATGTGTTAGCTCGATGGATCAACTCAATAATGTCGGAAAGGGAGGTTGAATCAACCTTTGAGATGTTGTGGTGGAAGCAATTGAAATTTGCAACAAAGAACACAAGGATTTATAGTGGTTCGACCCCAAATGCCTACTCCACTACTTAGCTTTCCACAACTAAGGATTTTCCCAAATCTACTAGATTTGTATAACCTTTGAGGACAAGATTTAACCTTACAATCACTTAAGACTTATACCCCAAAGTCTTAAGAGATAACTCCTTAAGGTTCTACCCAAACCTTAAGTATAAACCCTCTCTCAAAAGAGAAACAAACAAGCAAACAAAAAAAAACAATCCTTGCAAGATTAGGATGTTTGCCAATGAAGCACAAATACAAAGAAAAGCACTTAGGCTAAATGAATACAATGAAAGCTCACAAGTGCTTACAAGAAAAGGTAAGAAAGAATTAAGCTCTAGGCTGTTTTAATTCATCTTTAGGCTTTGCACATTGCTCTTCTTGATGCTAGACCTTTGGAAGATGGTATTTATACCCTCTAAATGAACTCCAACCGTTGTGGTTGTTGGGAAAGTAATGTAGTCATTATACCCATAAAAACCAATATTAAATACAGTCTACAGATTGTTATTCTGTGTAGAAGCATAATTGTATCGGTAGAAGTGAAGTTCTATCAGTAAAAGTCTCAGGGTACACGACTTTACAAAATATTACCGTTGGAATCGTTCTATCGGTAGATGCTTCATTATATCAGTAGAACTCTGAGGGTTTCATTTGGTATCGGTAAAACCCATCAGAGTAGTGGTAGAAGTGCAAGGGATCCTGAATTTTGGCTACTGACTTGAATTGTTTCGGTAAAAGTTGGCAAGGTATCGGTAGAGCTAAAGTTGTATCAGTAGAAGTAAAGTTCTACCGGTAGAAGTTTCACTAGAGTCTTTTCTACTTAGCTTTTCTCAAAAACACTTTAATTTGTTATATTAAAATATATTATCCAATAAGACTTAGTTTAACAATCTCCCCCTTTTTGATATAAAAAACATTTTTTAAATTTATTTTTGAATAGATATCTCCCCCTTAATAAAAGTCATTTTCAATTCAAGCTCCTCTTATATAAAAATCATTTTCAATTTAAGACATACAGGTTTGGAGCATAAATTTTCAATAAGTTCAAATTTAACATTTATTTTTCTAAAATTGGTCACTAATATAAGCAATCAACCATAAAATTTACCTTTCTCTTCTCCCCCTTTTTTATATAAAAATAAACAATAAAGCTTTCAAGAGAAAAAGGTGGTTAATTCAAAGATAGATATTAAAAATAAAGAACTAATAAATTACCATACTAATTAATATTAAGGTACAATCACATAGAATTTGCATTGTTTTACCTTGAAGCAATGCACCTTACCTACAAACATAGAATTAAGTTTTTGGTACAATGTCTTTTGGGTCCATAATCATTAGTTTTCAAAATCTTAGTCCCTTTAGGTATCCATTTTGAAAGAGCTTCCTTATCTTGAGTGACACTAAGTCCTTTAGGGATCCATACACTCTTAACAAGTTTTCCCTTGTAAAATTTTGAGGGACCTCTCTGTTTATAGAAATTAAAGCTATTTTTAACGAAGTTTTATTTTAAACTTTCTTCTTTTTCAAAAACTTTGTTAGAGTGAGCTTTTTCACTCTTAAGCAACTCAAGTTGCTTTTGATGATCCTTATGAATGATTTTTCTCTTTGTTGCTTTTCTAAATTTATGCAAGTCTAATTTTTCTTTTCAAAATCATTAATGGTTTCTTGCATTTTGTTTACTTTCTCTTCAAGTTCACGATTGATTTTGGAAAGTAAGTCATTTTCATTTTTCAATTTTGAAACATTTTTCTTGTGTTTTGACATCATGACTTTTAATTTCAAAATCAATTCTTCATAGGCTTGTTGCAACTCATCAAAAGAATAATCATTTAAAGTATATGAGTTAGAAGTTATCTTAAGATCATCGATGACCATAAGGACTAATTTGGCTTCTTCATCGGATGAGTCTTCATTACTCTAATCAACATAAGTCTTTTATTTGTTAAACCCTTTCTTTTTAAGTTTAGGACAATCATACTTGATGTGTCCCAGTTTCTTACACTCATAGCAAATAATGATATCTTTCTCCTTGGTTGATTCAAGTTTGAGTCCTTCCTTCTTTCTAAATTCTCCTCCTTTGTTGGATTTCATGAATCTCTTAAATCTTCTAGCAAGCCTCTCCATCTCTTCGTCTTCCTCCACCTCTTCACTTGATTCACTCTTTTAAATGGTAATGGATTTAAGAGCTCTACCAACATTCTTCTTCATAAGTCTTTCTTCTTCACTCCCTTTGTTAAGCTTCATCTCATATGTAAGCAAAGAATCAATGAGCTCATCGAGGGAGAGTGAGTTGAGATCCTTTGATTCTTCAATGGTTGTCACCTTTGGTTCCCAAGATGTTGGGAGACTATTCAACATCTTTTTTACCATCTCTTTGTTGGGATAAACCTTCCCAAGGGCTTTGAGACCATTGATGATGTTAGTGAATCGATCAAACATCTTTTTGATTCCTTCCTCCGATTTTGATTTAAATAACTCATAGTTAAGGGTGAAAATACTTAACTTTGATTCCTTGACTCTATTCGTTCCTTCATGGGTGACCTCAAGCTTGTCCCATATTTCTTTGGCATCGTTGCACGAGGAGACTCTATTGTACTCATTTTCACCAAGAGCATAAAATAGAGTTTGCATAGCTTTTGCATTAAGTTGCACCTTCTTGATGTCATTAGCATCTCATTCATTCTCCTCTTTTGGAACACTAACACTTCAACTATGTTCATTGGAATGAATGACCTGTTTTTGATTATCATCCATACTCCATAATCGTTGGCTTGGATAAATAACTTCATTCTTGTTCTCCAATAAGAATAGTTGTTGCTATTGAATAGATGATGTCTTATTGTGGAATATTCTTCTCCAATGAACGTTAACTCGGAAGTAGACGTCATTGTTGTTGGATAACTTGTTGATCGTTTGAGCTTCTCCGAGGATATTTTCTTGGTTGTTAAACCGTCTCTAGAGTTCTAGCTTTGATACCAATTGTTAGCTCAATGGATCAACTCGTTAATGTCGATAAGGGAGGTTGAATCGACCTTTGAGATGTTGTGGTGGAAGCATTTGAAATTTGCAACAAAGAACACAATGATTTATAGTGGTTCGATCCCAAATATATACTTCATTACCTTAGCTTTCCACAACTAAGGATTTTCCCAAATCCACTAGATTTGTATAACCTTTGAGGATAAGATTTAACCTTACAATCACTTAAGACTAATACCCCAAAGTCTTAAAAGACAACTCCTTAAGGTTTGTACCCAAACCTTAAGTATAAACCCTCTCTGAAAAGAGAAACAAACAAGTAAACAAAGAAACAATCCTTACAAGATTAGAATGTTTGCCAATTAAGCACAAATACAAAGAAGAACACTTGAGCTAAATGAATACAATGAAAGCTCACAAGTGTTTACAAGAAAAGGTAAGAAAGAATTAAGCTCTAGGTTTTTTTATTGATCTTTAGGCTTTGCACATTGCTCTTATTGATGCTAGACCTTTGGAGATGGTATTTATACCCTCTAAGTGAACTCCAACCGTGTGGTTGTTGGGAAAGTAATGTAGTCGTTGCAGCCATAAAAACCAACATTAAATACAGTTTGCAACTTCCTTGTTCCGATAGAAGCATACTTGTATCGCTAGAAGTGAAGTTCTACTGGTAGAAGTCCCAGGGTAGACGACTTTACAAAATATTACCGTTGGAGTCATTCTATCGATAGATGCTTCATTGTATCGGTAGAACTCTAAGGGTTTCATTTTGTATCAATAGAAGCCATCAGAGTATCAGTAGAAGTGCAGAGGATGTTAACTTTTGACTACTGACTTGACTTGTTTCGGTAGCAGTTTGCAAGGTATCGGTAGAACTAAAGTTGTATCGGTAGAAATGAAGTTCTACCGGTAAAAGTTTCACTAGAGTCTTTCTACTTAGCTTTTATTCAAAAACACTTTAATTTATTATATCAAAACATATTATCCAATAAGGCTTAGTTTAACATTATGTTTGTATATTGCATATATAAATAATTATATTTATTCATTATAAAAATAAATTGATATATTTATTTTTTTGAATTGTGCATAATTAAATCAAAATTAAAATTAAAATTATACATTTAAACCACAATTAAAATTTTATATATACAATTACACTAAATTAAAATTTATATATACAATTATAAATTAAAATCAAATTAATATATAATTTTAAGATTTATCCGTGTATAAAATATCTATCTAAATGATGGGTCACCAAATGAATCCCACTAAACTAAAGCCCACAAACACTGAACTCCTAATCGATTGATAAGCCTATAAATTCTCACCCTTCCCTCAATAATTCTAACATTGTGTCCACGCCTCCCTTTTACTTAGGGTTTTCGATTCCTTAGTTTATTTCTTTCATCTTTATCTTCGGTCAATCAATCATGACTGGCAAAGCCAAGCCAAAGAAGCACACAGCCAAGGAAATCGCGGCGAAGGTCGACGCCGCCACAACCAATAGAGGCGGCGGCAAGGCCGGTTTAGCTGACCGTTCGGGTGTGGAGAAAGGTGGACATGCTAAGTTCGAGTGTCCTCATTGCAAAATAACAGCTCCAGATTTGAAGTCGATGCAGATTCATCATGATGCCAAGCATCCCAAGATTCCCTTTGAAGAGTCAAAGCCTGTGAATCTACATGCTGTTCATGTGGTTGAGCCTTCCAAGCCTCGTCCTGGTGTTAGGGGTAGCCTTAAAAAGTAATAAAAGAAACCCCGGAAATATGTGTTTTTCGTCAAGCTTTGGTGTTTTGTGATGTTTCGAAATATGGGTTTGGTTCCTTTTTCATCTTTTAATTGTTTGTCAAGCTAGCAGTCGAGATGGGAATGAGAAAGGGGTTGGGGTGAAAAAAGTTGGATTATTCTTGTAAGGGTCCCCCTTGATTTGATGTCGATGATGAATGGTGTTGTTATAGCTTCTTCATTTAATGCTAATGAAGTGTTTGTGCAATATATATGTTGCGCTTGTTTTATGCTTTTTGTTTCTTCTCTGTAAGCATTTAAATTTGATTGCTTTCTCTTTTGACTGATTCTTATGGTTGCTGACTTATAGTAGGTTGTTTATGTGTTGCCTGATGGCATTAGCAAATAGGTTTTAGTTGCTGTAGCTATGATTGATTGAGAAGTGGGATAGTTGAAATGCTTGGATGTTTTCAGTTTGGGATTGTTAAGATGATTTTCAATGTAAGAAGAGCTTGGGTTTGATGGTTTCATGGGATTAGTTGAACAAAATAGATGTTTATATTTAAAAGTTAATGTGTAGTTTTGAGATTAACATCCAGATTTATGATTGTTGTGATTATTGCTTAAGTTTTTTTGTTTTTGGTATAATCTTAGTTGTCTTGTATTGTTTTGCAGTTTGAGTCTAATCTTATTTGGGTCGGGATGATTGTAAAACCCTTCCAATGATGATTTCATGATTTGAACTTAGTTCGAGTATCCAAGAACTTCACTGCAATTTATTGTTCAAATTTGATTAGAATTAGTAGTTGCTTAAAGATCCTAGTGGTAGGTAATGTCATTTCAAGAGCTAATCATGTTGCTGGTGATGGTTAGATTTTACTTTGCTTAAGTTATGTATGAGCAGTTTTTGTCTGTTTTAACTTTCATCTAACTACAATCATCTACATCTGTTCTTGTGAATGAAAAGAGTCTTCACAATTACTTCAACTTTTTGTTTTCTTAAGGTATAATATAATTTTTGGCTCGTAAGCATGATAACTAGATTCACTTGTGGCAACTAGATTCATTTAGGTTTTTGCATTTGGATTCTGGATTGGATTGGTCAGCCGGACGAATGGACGGGTTTGGATCAATAATTGATCGGTATATTAGTTTGAACAAAGGGTTTAATCAATTGAGTTGAAAATTGTTCAAAATCAATAAAAATCGAAGCGGGAACAAAAACCAATAGTTTGAGCATTTAATAAATTTTTTTTATTTTTTTATGAATTTTTAATTATTTATTTAAAGTTGTTGGTTTAACATTTGAATATGTGATAGCTCTAAGATTGAATAAAGTTATCACTTAAAATTTTATATAATTTTTTTTATTTTCAATGATGATATGGTATAATTTGAAAATGTCAACAAATGTATTCACCAAAAAAAGTCAACAAATTTTTATAGTTTTTAAGTTTTGAGATCAAAATAAATCTAATTGTAAAGCTTAAGTTCTAAAGTGGATAAAAAAGCACAATAATCAAAATAGATTTTATTGTCAAGTTGAAAGATAAAAAATTATAAGTTTAATATAATATTTGGTACATGAAGTTAACACACTTTCTTAATTTGGTATATAAATATTTTTTTGTCTAATTTGGTATCTAAACTTTACAATTTTTTTAATTTAGTACCTAAACTTATCGCTTTTTCTTAAGTTGGTACTTAATCTTTTAAGGGTCTAATTTGACACTTGATCTTAATGTTTTTTCCTAGTTTGGTACCTAATCTATTTTTTTTGTTCGGTTTGGTAATAGTCGAACATTTTACAGATTATTCCAATTTACTAAAAATTCTTTTTTTTATTAGGTAGCAAAAACAATCAATGTATGACCGACATGTGATAGATGATATAATATTTTTTTTTGTATTTTATATGTTCAAATACTTTTAAGTTTTATTTATTTAATTAATTGAAAATAATGAATTTCTTGGGTTTTTTAAATCAATAATGTAAAATAAATAAATAAATACCAGAATAAGATGAAGTGATTTACGAAACAAGAAAAAAATAACAGTAAATAATTGGTGCCGCCGGATCAATCAGAGCTTTCCTCTTTTTAAAAAAATTAAAATTTTCAAGTGTAGCCTAAAGGTGTTCATGGGCCAATTCGGATTGGGCTTAAGCATGATATTAATATACTTTATGTTTGTCAAAGTTCGGCCTGAAATCTGGACTTGAAATTTTGTCTAAATCCGCCCATATTTGCAAAAGATTAATCCATGCCCATTTTCGGCCCGTCCATATTATTTTAAATTATTTTATTTTATTTTAATTTAAAATTTAATAATTTTACACATTTTTTTATATATTGAAACTTTTTATATAGTTATCTTAACATTATTTTAATGTTTACATTAGAGTAGTATTATATATTTAGTATATGTTTATTTTTTAATATATTATAAATTATATAATATATAAAAATAACAAAATATAAAGTATTATAAAATTAAAACGGGTCGGGCCAGGCCGGGCTTGAGCTTGAGCTTGAACATTTAAGCTTGAGCTCGACTAATATTTTAAATGGGTTAATTTTTTTCCAAAGCCTATTTTTCGGGTCTAATATTTCGTCCAAACCCTCCTAAATTTCGAGCAAGCCTTTGGGCCTGAACAAATAACCCGATCGTTGAACAGATCTAGTGTGGCCTGATCAATCGACAGTATTCGTATTTAAAGTCCAAATACGAGTTATTTTAACCGTATACGCATAAAAAATTTATTGGTGCCGCCATTATTTATGTGAAGTTAACTCTCTGTACTGTAGTTTTTAGTTCACAATTAGTTTGCTTCACCATTTGTATTGAATTGAAAAGAAACAGAGTATTTAAATCCTTATTATTTATGAAACCATCTGACATCTTTTTTGGGTTTTTGCTTATTTATTGAAATCTTTTTACCTTGTATATAGATCTAAGCATTTTTTTTTTTTTTTTGTATTTCTTCTTGTGTTTTTGGGTTTACAATATGCAGGGTGGGAGAGTAGAGGCACAAAAGTGCAGCTCATCATCATCATCATCATCCATCAGCATCAGCATCATCACCAAAAATCACCATTATCATCAAAAGGGTCGGCTTCTCCAGATGGGAAATCATTCAAGACTCCATTGTCGAATTTCCTACAAGATCCCAAGCTCCAAGACTTGAACTTCCCACCAATCAACCTGTTTGATGAAATGACAACAACTTCCCTCGATTTAAAGCTCCAATCTTGTTCAACCCCAAGCCCTTACCAAAGTGTTTGTACCCTCGACAAGGTTAAACACGCCCTAGAAAGATCAGAAAGAGGAAACATGAAGAAACGTTCATCGTCACCACCACCGCCGCCTGCAACGTCGTCTTCATCAACACCAAGAATGTTTGCAGCTGCATGTCCTGGTTGCTTATTATATGTCATAGCTTCAAATACAAATCCCAGGTGCCCTCGCTGCAATTCTTTTGTTCCATCTTCCCTGCCTATGAAGAAGCCTAAGATTGACCTCAATGCATCATATTAATCCGTTTTTTCTCTTTCTCCTACGAACATTGATTGGAGATTAAAAAAAAAGTTGTATAACTCTTCAATCCTCCAAATATTTTTTATTCATGTAAATTGAAAAAGAAAATAATAGGCGGCACCAATAAAAAAATACTTTTTTTTTCAGTTCTATGCCTGTAATATTATAAAAAACTATTTTGGGTTTTAAATATAGATGCCGCGCATTGATCAGGCTACACCCAAAATAAATTAATTTTTTTAAAGAGGAAAGCGGTGTCGTCGATTGATCAGGAGACATTAGTTATTTACGGTTGTCTTTGTTAGAGGCGAGCAAAACTCGATTTTATTCGAAAAAATTTCGAATTTCGAGTTAAATTAATCGAGTTATTCGACTCAACTCAATTTTTTTTCAAATTTTGAGTTCAAATCGAGTTAAGTTTTCGAATTCGAATAAATCGAATATTAAATTATAATATTTTACATTTTACCCCAAGCCTTTTTACTTTTTACTCAAACTTTTACTCTCCTCCCATCTACCTCAAACCTAGGGGAGAGCAAAACTAAATTCAAATCGAAAAATTCGAAAAAAAATTGAATTTTGAATTATTCGAATCGAGTTATTCGAGTTAAACGAATCGAGTTGAATTCTTTTTTCGAATTTTGAGTTGAATTTTTAAATTCGAATAATTCGAATAAACCGAATAAATTATATTATTTTTAATTTTAAATTTATATTACTCAGATCCAATATTTTTTACTTTACCCCATTTTCCCCCAAAGCTCAAATCTTTTACCTTACCCAATTTTTTCTCTTAAAAGGTTAAAACCCATCCATAAACTAAACCCAAATTTTTTCCCTTAAAAGGTTAAAACTCATCCATAAACTAAACCCAAATATTTTTAATTTTTTACATTTTATCTTACCCATATATTTTTAATTTTTTACCTTTTACCTTACCCAAATGTTGTTTACTTGGATTTTTGCTTATATTTTTTTATTATAAATTTATTATGTTGTGATTGTTTACTTAGACCTTTTTCACTTATTTATTTCAATTTTTCGTTATATAATCATGTTTAAAACTTTAAATAAAAATATACTTAAAAATTACATAAAATTAAACAACACCAAATTATTTTTTTAATTTAACTCGAACAAATATATTCGATTCGAATTCTATCTCACTCGACTCAATTCGTAAAAATTTTAAATCGAGTTAGGATGATGAAACAGGATTCGAAAACTCGTTTAACTCAAAAATTTTCCATTCGATTCGATCCAATGCTCATCCCTACTCAAACCCATTTCCCCCAATTTTTTTTTAAAATATTTTCCCTTCAATTTTTACTCCCACATTTACTTTCTTCCAAAATTTTACTCCTAAGCAGTAGAGCTCATGTTAAGGGACTAACAGATGCTCCAAGATTCCTACGATTCTTTTCTTGTTTTTTTTCTTTGGTTTATTTCTCGATTTTCGATTGAGCAGTGGGTTTCTTTCCTTTGGTTAAGAAGGTGTCCTCGAGATCTTAGTGGATTTCTCGTGGGTGTGTTGACTGGTTATTTCTCCTGTCCTACAGTGATGGGGGCCTTTGTTCGTGATTACGTTGATCTTGGTGATTGGCGTGGCTGGTGGTCTCGACTTTTTTGTTAGTGTGAAGCTTGGGGTTAATATATTGGGGGTGGCTGATTGTTACCTTTGTTTTTGGGATGTTCGTGTGGTTTCTTGGCCTGAAGGGTGATGTGGTTTCTTACTTGATGAACTAGGTGTTGGGTTTTCTTTTTTTCTCGTTTCTTAGCCCTTCGATAGAGGTGGTCGATTAGGGTGGACCTTTTTGGTTCGGTTTCTATTGTATTGTCTTTTATCTTGCTTCGTTTTTTTCTTTCCTTTGGTGTTGTCAGGTTGGCTTAGGTTTAGGGTAGGAGTTTTTTGTTCTCTACGCTTCGATTAGGGTCGCGGTAAGAGAGGGGCCTCCGATGGTCACCCTAGGTTCTGCCCTGGGTTATTCGGTTGAGTGTTGCCTACTGATCGAGAATATTGGGGTTTGGAGCGGTGGTGCCAGAGGCATTATCGGGTTTTCTTGCATGAGTGTTTTTTCTTTAACTTTTATTCGTCACGTGAACGTGACTCTACCACGCATTAAATTTTCTTTTTCCTCTATTTACGTGTCTAGCACTATTTTATTCCTGGTTGTACTGATCTCTTGGGATTGGTGTTTTTCTTTCATTTCAGTGTTTTTCTTCTGTTTTTAGATTTTGTTTCTTTTCATATTATTTTCTTTTACATCGTAGTTTTAACTTCTTTATGTTAAGGTCACAGTTGGTTTGGGTTTCTTGGTGAAGGTCTCGTTTTTTTTTGTTTTGTCCTGGGGCTTGTTATGGCAGATGAGATTCGTGATATGCTGAAGAAGTTGAAGTTCTTCGAGGAAGAAAAGCAGAAAATCTTTTGCAACAACTTGATGGATGAGGAGGAACGGGGTTGTGATGCGTGGGCAGTGAGCAAGTTTTTGTCAAATAGTACGAGAATTTATCGATGTATTTCCCTAGGAGTTACTTAGTTTACCATCCGAAAGTGAAATAAAGTTTGCTATTGATGTAGTGTTTGGAACTGCTCCGATATCCATGGCACCTTACTGGATTGCTCCGATCGAATTAAAAGAATTAAAATCTTAGTTGCAAGAATTGTTGGATCGTAGATTCATTCGACCAAGTGTGTCTTGGGGAGCTCTGATTTTATTTGTTAAGAAGAAGGATGGTACCTTGAGATTGTGTATAGACTATCGATAATTGAACAAAGTAACAATAAAGAATAAGTATTTGCTACCTATAATAGATGATTTCTTTGAATAGTTGAAAGGAGCAACTGTGTTCTCGAAGATTGACTTACGCTCGAGATATTATCAATTGGGAGTCAAGGACCTAGACACGCCAAAAACAGCTTTCAGAACTTAATACGGCCATTATGAATTTCTAGTTATGCCATTTGGATTGACAAATGCCCCTGTCGTATTCATGGATCTAATAGTGTTACAAACTCTACGGGAAAAATAATTGTATGTGAAGTTTAGTAAATGTAAGTTTCGATTAAAGGAGGTTAGATTTTTAGGGCATGTGATTTCGATCGAGGGTATCTGAGTTGACCCGAGTAAAATCTCGATAATTATGGAATGGAAGCCTCCGAGAAACGTCACCGAAGTACGATATTTTTTGGGTTTGGCGGGCTACTACAGATGATTTGTGAAAACTTTTCAATTGTGGCTTCTCCCATGAGGAGATTACTACAGAAGGGTGTCCAATTTGTTTGGACTGATAAGTGCCAGCAAAGTTTTGAGCAATTAAAGAAAATGTTAACCAAAGCTCTGATCTTGACTCAAGCAGAATCAGAGAAAGAATTTGTGATTTTCACGTTCGTGCCATGCATCGGGCCAAGAAAAATTTCTTCGAGGGTTTGAAGGACGATAGTAGTAGTTGGATCACGAATCCCATGGGCATCTAAATATGGCTTCCTCTTATTTTGATACTTTGTTTACTTCAGGGGGCAATAGTTGCTTTGATAATTTTTCTAATATGATTCCCAATTGTATTACTAACGATGTGAATGAGAGTCTCTTGCAGAAAGTAATAGAGAAGAAAATCATGATGGCTTTTAATCAGATAGACTCGAGAAAAGCTTCGAGTATTGACGACCTTTCAGGCTTGTTCTTTAGAGAGAATTGCGATGTTATCGGGAAGGACGTTCTTCACATGTGTGATAAGGTGTTAAACGGTAACAGGGGGTGGATGTTTTGAATGAGACTATTATTGTTCTTATCCTTAAAGTGGGGGACCCTAAGGGTATGACTCAATTCAGACCTATTTCCTTGTGTCGTGTTATATATAAAATAATTGCGAAGGTTCTGGCTAACCATCTAAAATGTTTTCTCTCTAGGTGCATTAGCCAAAACCAAAGTGCATTTGTCCCGGGCCTCATGATACATGACAATGTCTTTATAGCTCATGAGTTGCTTCACTATTTGCAAAGTTCGAAGAACAGCCTGAATAAAGGGTTTGTGGCTAAGCTCGACATGAGCAAAGCTTATGACCGTGTGGAGTGGAACTTCCTCGAGATGGTCATGGTCAAAATGGGGCTTACAAGGGAGTGAGTCCTTAAAATCATGAATTGTGTGCGCTCGATTAAGTATTTAGTTAAGTGAAATGAGAGCTTGTCTAATGTGGTTAGACCAAGCAGAGGCCTTTGTTAGGGAGATTCCCTTTCCTTATATCTTTTCCTCTTTTGCGTGGATGCATTGTCTAGGCTATTATTAGAAGCTCAAAATAATGGTATTTTAAGGGGCATTCGGGTTTGTCAAAACAACCCCCATATCAATCACTTATTTTTTGCTGACGATGTGTTATTGTTTATCAAGAATAAGGAGGATGTGGAAGCGACTCGTACGATCCTTCAATTTCGAAGCTGCCTCAAGTCAAAAAGTGAATTTTTCAAAATCTCATTTATACTTTAGCCCTAATACTCCAAGTGGCCAAAGACAGGAGCTTAGTAATATTTTAGGAATGGGAATTGTGGATGCTTTAGATAATTATTTGGGCCTCTCGTTGATCATTGGAAAAAATAAAACTAATGTGCTTGGGTATCTTGTTCATAGGTTTACTAATCGGATTAAAGAGTGGTCGAAAAGGTTGCTCTCGCGTGAGGGGAAAAAGGTTTTTCTTAAGGTCGTTCTTCAATTATTACCTACTTATATTTTTTAGTTTTTCTTATGCTTAGGGGGACCACTGACTTGTTGGTTGCCAAGATGAGGAACTTTTAGTGGGAGAACAAAAACAAGGGCAATGCTTAGTTGGGATTTGGTGTGCATGCTGAAAGGGATTAGGGGTCTTGGTCATAAGGATCTTCGGTTGTTCAACATGGTGTTGTTGGGGAGACAAATTTGGTGCATCATTAACAACACGGACACGTTATGTTATAAAGTGTTGTCCTCAAAATATTTTTCGGATGGTGATTTGCTGTGCCTCAAGCATTAGACAAGCCCCTCTTTGCGTGGTCCAGTATGTGTATAGAGGGAAAGGAGCTGGAAGATGGCTTTGGCTGACAGATCAGGAATGGGAGAATGGTAAGGATTCATGACTAGCGTTGGGGCTTTGAGGGTTTGCGTGGGGATGCTGTGAGAAACACGCCCCTTGGTGATGATGTGTCGTTGGTACGTGACTTGTGGATGCATGTGAGGATAAGTCGGATAAAGACAGGGTCATTGACTTATATGAGGAAATTATTGGGAATAAAATATGCAATTTCCCTATTGTTCATGAGGGCTCGGATGATAGAGTTATTTGGTTCCACGCGGCTAATGGAGTGTACACCACCAAGTCTAGGTATTCGTGGTTGATTTTGAGAAAATTGAGGCATGGTCCTCACAGGTTTTTTTGGGGATCCATTTGGAAGCTAAATATCCCTCCGAAAGTGAGAATTTTTGCCTGAAGGTTAGGCCACGAGCTGCTCCTCACCAATGCTAGAATTGCCTTCATCAACCTGATGTTTAACTGTATGTGACCAAAGTGTAATAGTGCTGAGGAATCGATTGTCCATGCTCTTCGTGATTTCCATAAAGCTCGTGATATGTTGATGCACGGGGGAATCGATGGTAGGGTGCTCAATTCCGAATGGACGACGGGTATCGATTGGTTGTATGAGGCTTGTAGACCGTAAGGCGTTTACGTGTTTCATTTTAATTTTGTGGAATTCTAGTAATAATTTTGTTTTTAGGGGGATGGATGAGAGTGTTAAAATTGTGTGGGAAAGGGCTGCGAATTTTTGTAAGTACTTTTGCCTTCATAATCTTAATGCTCCTGCCTTGCTGCCTAAGCCTAATAGGTGCAGTAAATGGTCCAAACCTCCCTAAGGTGTCATAAAGACTAATACTAATGCTGCTTGGGACCAAGGGAGAACGGGGATTGGTATTCTCGCTCGTCGGATAGTGACGGTTTTGTGATAGGAGGTACGATGGTTTATAAAAATAATGTTGCTTAAGCGGCTTGGGCGAAAGTTGATGCTATTGACCTTGCCATTGAATGGGCTGGGAGAAATAATTGTGTTAATTTCATTGTGGAAAGTGACTGTGTCAACATTACTAATCAGATCATTAAAGATCAAGAGGACATCACAATAACGGGTTATGTGTTGAGCAAAGTCAAAGCTTTGTTTAATGATTGTAATAACTATAGCATTAGGTGGTGCCTCCGTACTTGTAATAAATTGGCTGATAAGTTGAGTAGGTTAGCATTGGCTAATAATTGTAATGAGAATTTTATTATGGATTATCATAGAGAAATCTATAGTGATGTAATTTTTTATTCCTATTAATGAAGAGATAGTGGCCTTTTGGCTCTTTTTTTGTCAAAAAAAATTACTCTCAAAAACTCTCAAAACTTTTTATTTTCTCCCAAAATTTTTACTCCCTCTCACTTTCCCCATAAAACTTTTACCATCTACCCCAAACCTATTCTCCCCCCTCAATTTTTATAATATTTTCTCTTCAAAATTTTACTTTCTCTATTTACTTTCCTTCAAAATTATACTCTCAAAACCCTCTAATTTTTTATTTTCTCCCTAAACTTTTCCTTCTCACTCTTTACCCAAAATAAAAAAAATCAAAATCATCCAAAAAAATTCTTAAACCTAAATAGTAATAATTTTATTTATATATACTATTTATATTATTAAGTTAAATTTCACATTTTGTACTATTTATATTATTTAATTATTTAATCATATTTAATATTTATATTAAAATTGAATTATTAATGCTGCCATAAAATATACGTGTTAAAATTTTATGTTGGTATCAATTTCACATTTTATCTTTAAAATAAAGTTTATTAAAAAAATTTCAAAATACATAAAGACAAAAATCATAAGATAATTAAAGCAACTAAGCAAGCAAAGAAGTTAACCCGTATATAAAATATTAATAAATAAATTATGAGGTGATGAAAATTAATAACAAATTTGATTACGGTGGGTGAAAGTGATTACAAGGACCCAAAGTTATTTTTTAAATTTAACTCGAAAAATATATTCGATTCGATTCGAATTCCATTTCACTCGACTTGATTCGGGAAAATTTCAAATCAAGTTAAGATGATAAAATAGGATTCGTCAACTCGATTAACTCGAAATTTTTTCATTCGATTCGATCGATCGCTCACCCCTAGTCTTTGTCTAGTTTCGTGAATAATAATCCTCTTATCCTATTCTGATATTTATTTATTTATTTATTTATTTATTTATTTTATATTATTGATGTAAAAAACCTGAATTTCTTTTAATTTTGGGTTTAATTTTTTTCTTATTTAATATTAATTCGTTAAACATAGTTCAATACCTTTTTTTTTAACATGATCTTTTTTTAATGCTGATAATTATTTTGTAGCATAATAAAAACAATTTTAACATTGTTAGTATTTTGCATAATTTGTATAATATTTAATAAATTTAGGTATCAAATTGAACCTTAAAAAAACTTAGGTATCAAATTAAGGAAAAAAAATATCAAGTTCAGGTATCAAATTGAGCCAAAACTAAATTTAGATATTTATATTAAAAAAAGTTTAAATTTAGATACCAAATATTATATTAAGCTAAAATTATATTATCCTCTTTTGAAAGTACCTTACGTTTTGCATTTGTGTATGCACATATTCAGGCATAAATGTCGAAGTGCAAACCTCGAAATATATGAAAAAAATGTAAAAAATAATAGCATTAAGTATTGTATATCTATGCTAGAAACATAATTATATCCGATGTTCAAGTCCAGAGTCAATTTCTTTTTTATTTAGGTTAAAATATGATGATAGTCCTTGTATTTTCATAAATTTTGATATTTAGTCCATATATTTTAAAAAAATTAAAAATGAATTTTTTTAATTAAAAATCTCATATTCGAGGCATTTAAATTCAAAAAAGAAAAAAGAAGAAGCAAAAAATAATTTAACAGTCACTGATTGTAATTATATCGCAAAATACACCATAGTAAGACTGACATTTGAGAGAGAGAGAGAAAGAGGAATGTCTTAATTGATGTTTCTTTGGGTGTATAATTTCAATTAATGCAAACTTGATCTTATGCTAGAGTAGTAGCCGTACATGGAGAAGGAAGAAAGGTGAGAGAATGAGAAACAAAGTGGTGAGCGGAAAATGATTATTAAGGGAAAAATAGGGAATAATACGATGTGTCAAATTAATTTCGTGTTTAAAACTATTTTGATATTTTTCATTTTTGAATTTCATATCAACTTTAAGCAGCAGAACGTTACAAGTCGAAAAATCTTATGTGACCTAAGTAAATTTATTTGTGAATTGTAATAGCCCATTTTTTAGTGAAGTTGAAAAGAGTGATTTCGAGACCATAAGTTTAAGTGGTTTTGAAAAATGAGATTTCGGGATATCATTTCTGTAAACCGAGCCCGTAAATATTTAATAAAATATTTACAGAGTTATTATATATGTATATTGAAGTTTGGTTTGAAAATTTTAGTGATTTGATTGTTAATGAAGTAAAAAGAGCTAAATCGTAAAAGTTGCAAAAATTGGTTTCTATTAGTCAAATGAGCTAAATGGTTATGAAAATGTAAATCAATGGACTTAAACGAATCAAAACAATTAGTGGTGATTGGTGGACCAACTATTGATATTTTGTTGTTTTAATTTTACAATAATAATAATAATATAGTAAAGTAATTAAAAGTTAAAAAGAAAAATAAATAAAACATGAAATTATCGTTGTTTCTTCTCCCCAAAACCGTGAAGACTCCATTGTTGCACAAAAAAGGTTCGGCCAACTCCCTTCTCTTTTTGAGAAAGATTTTTAGGTCCGTTTTCAACTTTAACTTGATCTAGCTAATTCGATGGTTGATTTGTGAAAGTATTAGAAGTTTAAGGATTTACTATAAATGATATAGGTGTGTTTGTGAGCCTAGTTGTTAGATCCTTGAGTTTAATGGTTAATTATAAGTATTTTGTTAAGTGATTTTTGATGATTTTGTGTTTAATGACCAATCTGAGAAAAATAGTAAAATGCTATGTGAATATTATGAATAGGTGGAAATTTTGGGTTGTAATAAACTCGTCGAAAAAAATTGGCTAGTTGAGTTTTACATGGATTGGGGTTAAATTGTGAATTTTGATTTATGAATTTAATTGCATAAAAGTTAAAATGTTAGGGCTAATTTTGTAAATTTACATTAAGATGAGTTGTAAGCTAGAATTAATTATTTTATACTATTTGAATGATTAAATTGATGGGAATTGTTATTTAGATCAAGAAATGGGTCAATCGGATTTTAATCGAGGAAAAACTAAAGTATCGGACTAGTTGTCGGCTTTGTTTTTGCCACTATTTTATTCGATGTAAGTTCGTAAATTTATTATATGTTGATAATTTATGTTTAGTATATATTGATATTTATGTTGTTAATTTTATCTATACACATATTGAGCTTTTATAATAATAAGCAATTGATTTATAAGATGTATAAATGAATTATATGGAATAATTTACGATGGATCGAGTAAAAGTTTCATACGTGAGATTTCTATTTGATTATCTGTTCTAGACCGAGCTCCTGCATGTGTTGCAAACTCAGGTTAACACGAAACTAAGGTTTAGCTTGGATAGCTATCCGTTGTTGCTTAATACGTTACCTAGCTCTGGCCAAGCTAGTTCATAAGTGCTGTCATTGGTTTAACCCAAAAGGGTAACCTGACGTAACTATTCTGTATCTGATTAGCTGACGAGCGTTATACGTTCTGGACTTACATATTGTGTACTTTTACAAAGACCCATCGGAATAATAACAGTTATATGATATGAAAATTTTCAAATGAAGTGTTACAAATCACGAATTTCGGATATCTATAAGTTTAAATGATACTGACTTTGAATTTTCGAATCATGTTGAACAATGTCGAGGTTCAAATGATTATATGTTCATAGATAGTTAATGAATATAGTAATTAGTGAATAAATTCTTGGAAACTTACTAAGTATTTCTTATACTTACTTCGGTTAATATCTCTCTGTAACTCTGTATGTTTAAATATTTTCTGACCTAAAAAATATTTCATTTGTTTCAACGGGAGATAAGAGTTTATATGATTAAGGACATATATATAGGAAATGTTATATGGTCAAGTCATGTAAACTGGAAGATGTTTATATGAAGACTTCAAATGGAAACTCCATTATCAAACACATGATGAATATGGTATGTACATGTATGTTATTATTACATGTTCTATTTATTTGTTAGAAGTATATGTTTCTATGTGATATCCATTAACCTAGTGAGGTTGTATTGTAGAAGAAAGAAATGTAAGTTCAAGACTTAATGATGATTATGTGTTAATTGGTAAAATGAAATGCTTAGATGAAATAGTTACACGAAATATTATTATGAAAGTAGATATATGAAACGACTATTTGAAGTATTTATACTTACTATTAACAGGAATGTTGAGATATAAAAGAGTGACATTTGAATTGTATACTTGGAATAAAGATGTTAAATGATATTCACATTGAATGCTTATGGCAATAGGTTTCATGAACTTGGGAAGGATTTTATGTTAATTAATACACCTACTAATCTTGTGAAGTGGTGCATATAGGAAAGAAAATTATGTTCAGGATTAAAGAAATTATTCTTAGTTGTTTAACATAATGTGATTGGTAAGTTAAGTATCCTTTATATGAGCCTACTAAGCATTAGTTGCTTATGTAGTTGTTTCCTTTGTTTTATAGATCATCGGAAGGCTCGACCGGTGGGAATTCCGTAGGAGTACCGTCACACTATCCATTCGTCATATTGGTATTTATGGTCATTTGGTTAATGGTTATAAATGACATGTAATAGAGTTAAAAGAGTTATTTAAGTGAATTGACTTGTTTTGAGTTGTGTCACGTTTAGTTTTAAATAATAGTATTTGAAATTATTTGTTTCGGTAGAACTCATTAGAGTTTCGATAGAAGTACAGGGAAAAATAAACTTTGGCTACTAACTTGAATTGTTTCGGTAGTAGTCCTAAAAGTATAGGTAGTACCCTGATTGTGTCGGTAGTTTAGACCCGGATATCGGTAGAAGTCTCAGGCCAAAATTACTTTGCTCACTGGAGTTTGTTGTTCCAGTAGATGTATGGGTTGTATTGGTAGAAGCCAAAATTGTATCGGTAAAATTTTGTAGCCTTTTCAAGGTTATTCCATCTTTAGTTCTACCGATACTTGTCTACCTAAGTATCGGTAGAAGCTTCTTAGATTTCAAAAACTCATTTAAAATTTTGGTAATTCAAATTAATTTTAGAAGCCGAGTTTGTCAACATTTTTATAAGAAAATAAATAAATATAAGGATTTAAATACTTTAAATTGTTTCATGAAGGTGTATTATCTAAGGTAACATTCTTTTGCTCAAGTCCAGTCACAGGATCGGGTAAGGGGTGTTACATGAACAGACATTGTATTGAGTGATTGCAATGATAACTGTTTGTATTATGCTAGGATAATCAAATTATTTGTATGATTTCTTGATGGACCAATATATTTGAGGCCTTTATTGCTTATATACTTTGTAATATACTGAATTTAGTTGTTTGAGGTTAAGAATGATAAGTCATTTATATATCATGTTAGAATTACGTGTATTTATGATTATTCCTAACTATGTGGTTCCAAAACTTCTCTTTATATCCAACTTGCTCAAGGGACGTTTGTTATATTTTTCGTTTTTACGTTTCCTTGCTTGAAGACAAGTAATGATTTAAGTGTGAGGTAGTTTAATCTATCGAAATGCATTGTAGCATATTAAACCATTTTTCGTAATAAAGAGTTCGTATAAAAATAATTTAATTATATTTTTACTTAGTTTTCATCTTTAGGTAATAAATAATAAAAATGTAATTTGAGACATTTATATGATCTTAGGAGCCAAAATAGGCCTAAAAGAAGACTAATGTATTCAATGAGTGTGCAGGACATCATTCGGAGGCATAGAAACACGAGACCGGCCGCGATGTTGCAACATAGTGAACAAAACACTCAAAAGGAGCAAACTATCTTTAGTGTCGTGACATAGCCAAAGGGTGTCGCGACACAGTTCTGCAATCTGGCTTGAGCTTGTAAACTGTCATCAGTATCGTGACACAGACTAAAGGGTGCCGCGACACAAACCAGACAAGGGGAATTAATAAGCCAATGACGATTTGGTCCCCACAACAAACTTTAATGTAAAAATGTCAATCAAATTAGGTCAATGGACGATGACCAATCCTAAGCCTATAAATAGACACCAATAAACACTTCATAAACAATTTTGATTCAAGTTTCAATAGACGACTTTCATTTAGTTTTGTTTTTAGTATTTTTAGTTTATTTTGTACTTCGATTTGTTTTCAGTTATAATTCTATTTTAGTTTTTATTTTCATTTGTTGTGGAACTCGATTTGTGGATTCATCAACTCTTCGTTGATTATTGTTCGCACAATAATCAATATATATCCGAATTCTTCTTAAATTTTATTCTTGATATATTATTTATGTGCATCTTTTCAATCAAGTTAGAATTAGTTTAGTTTTGTCTTCCTTGGATATGATGCTTAAAATACTTCAATACTTCCTTCTATAAATTTATAATACGTACAACTTGACCTATGTACTTGTGGAAATTACCTAACAATAATATTTGGTTGCAAGATTTACACTCTAGACATTAACATGTTTGGAAGCGGTCACTTAACAAGCTTAGTTGTATAAAATTTAGTTAGAATAAGATTTTTTTAAATTAGTTCGCATATGAACTTTAAAAATTAATATTCGAGACACTTAAATTCAAAGAGGAAAAGAAAAAGCAGAAACATAATTTAACAATAACTGGTTGTAATTATACCGCAAAATACACCATAGTCAGAGTGACATTTGAGAGAGAGAATGAGAGAGAGAGCAATATCTTCATTGATGTTTCTTTGGGTGTATAATTTCAGTTAATGCAAACTTGATCTTATGCTAAGAGTAATAGCTGTACAGAACCTAAATCAAGATTTGCAGAAATGCTTCTCCTCCTATGTACAATAAAATAGAAGCTACTATCCCAAAGGGAAAATGTTGTACTCAAAGATTAACTAAGGCATCTTTTCACAGTGGGATCATATATAAATATATATATAAGGCAATTGCAAAACTTGATTTTAAGAAAAAAAAAAAAAACTTTCTCAAACCATTAAAGAGAAGTGTGAATTCCTTCCGTTAATGTTATGTGCTGATTCTTCATTCATATCGAAGTTATTTGAGGTTTCTGTACACTCTTCACCATAAAGCAACCGCCTCTTTTTCGAACCATATCCTTGGTACTGATAAATGATGCTGTGAAGACACTGCCTGAGGCATACGATGTCAAATGTTTCTATAAATCTCAAATCAGCACTCCTGGATTTCATGCCTGCAAAATGTTGGTACTCCTCAAACACTGATGACAGGCACCAATTCTGCAATTTCCTCAAGCAACCAACAAGGCAACCCGTGCGATGCTGCATCATTTATTATTTTTTTAAGAAAAAAGAGAAAGTCAGAACTCATCTCATAGGAAATAGAACCAAGAATTTCAATAGTAAACCCAATGAAGTAGTAGTTATGGCCTGAAAGCTAAGTGCCAAATGAGTTCCCAATATCCAAATAAAACTAATCTTTTCTCTCAACAAAACCCACCAAAAATGGCTTCCATGTCATTCAGAACTGATCAAATATAGTAATATCTTATCAGCTAAGTAAACCCGCACAAAAGCCAAAAATCAACACCTTTATTAATTCAGTTCCACAAGCAAAGCTAACATTTAATAGCTGAATTTGGACTATTACCTTTCCGCGTTTGCAATGGATCAAAACAGGATGATTTCTCACATCTGCAAACAAGATGATAAAAACATGTTAGATATCCATCAAGTTAAAACTTCAATGGTTTATGAATTCAGTACCAATTAAGATCTTGAGAGCCCCTCTAATGGCATCCTTGAGTGTAGCAAGAGAAGGCTCCTGAAAGGAATATAAACAATAATGTAAGCCGAAACAGAACCAAAACCAATTTTGCTATTAGCAGTCAAAAGATGCAGCTAAGGATAGAAATATATGTACACACTTGATGATATTATCTTCAATTTTAAGATAAGTTATAGTTGACTTTCTAGATTCATTTATGATTTATCCATATTGCACAAAATTCATCTTGACCAGAAGGTCCTAAAAAGTTCAAGAATTAAACAAATTATAATTTTGACCAAATCACTGACCCAAAAATCTTACGAAATTTTGATAAAGTCCACGAGATTGTTCAAAACAAAGCAGTATTGGACTGGCAATGGATTCAATTTTATCTATTAAAAGAGCAAACAACTCAAATTCAACAATTATATACTTGCATTGATCAGCATATGAAAAGCTCTTTAATTTCGGTAAAAGCAGAGAACGTAAGCGTAGGCCAAAATACCGTTTTCCCCTCGATCCCGAACTGGAAAAGCTGGATATTTTGCGATCGAAGGAACTCCAAATTTTCCTCAGGATAGGGCTCTGGGCACAAATATCTGCTCATAAAAAGAGAGTAAATTTCCAGCTCATAAAAATGCCATATACATTCAAATTTTTCTTTTTAATCCTTCCAACCTGCCTTTTTTTATCCCTTTTATTCTCTAATTTTTCTTTTCATAGCAACCAAGCAGGCTAAAAAATAACCAGAAGAATTTACTTTTTAAAATATAGCATTAAACATGAACATGCAAAAAAAAAATCATCAATGCGACATATAAGAAATTCGATTCATGAAAGCAACCGGTCATTTAAAGAAAGAAAAAGAACATACATGATGGATCGAAGATTTAGGGTTTGTAAGAAGGCGAAATTGCAGGGCCGAGGGAAACTAGATCTGAAAATGCCTTCCTCCACCATCGAAAAATTAGGTGGCGGCTCCAGAACGACGTCGCCACTTTCATCTCCTTCGACAATGAACCCCATCTCTTCTCTCACCTCTCTCTATCTCTCTCTCTCGCTCCTCTGTTTTTTTTCCTTCCGAGTATATCAAAAGAAACAGAAGTATATATATATATATAAAGGATGGGTGAACAATAAAAGTGCAGAGATGAGAAAAACCAACAATGAAACGAACATGAGGGTATGGTTATGGATGCAGAGGTTGGTTATAAATAGGAGGTTTCAATTTTAGAGGCTGTGAACGACACCGTATTCGGTTTGTTTGTTAGGATTCTGATTCTTCCTTAACGAAACTTCCTTCTTCCAGAAGCATTTCATTTGCTCTCTTGCCTTTTTTGACCAATTTTATTTTTATTTAATTTTAGGGCTAAAACTGGAAATGAAGTCTTCTTATATAATGTTTTTTATTTAATCATTCCACCGAAAGGTATCTACCAGGGGTAAAAGTGGAATAGATGACGAATGTGATTAGATTTGCAAGTGGACGACTAGTCACATTTTGTGAATTAAAATTAATGTCTTATAATTTTTTTAATATAATGAATTTATTTTTAATTTCGAAAATTTGAAATTTAATTGTTAAATTTTTAGATTTTAAATTTTAAGTTTAACTTTTAACATTGTGAAAATTATTTTGTTAAATTTATTTTCATTATAATGTTAATTTCTTAGTTATATTGTTATTGAAGTTTTTTATTTTAAAAATATCACACCAATAAATTTAACAATTGGACCTGAATTTTGAAATCTAAAAAATAAAATAAAAGTGCTTATGGGTCGGGTCGGGTGGGTTCGGGTTAGGTCTAAGCATAATATTAACATATTTTATATTTGTTCAAGCTTGACCCGACCTGAAATATGGGTCTAAAATTTTATCCAAACTCGTCCATATTTGTAAAAGATTAACCCAAACCCTTTATTTTATATTTAATAATTTTATATATTTTTTATTTATTAAATTTTTTTATATAATCATAGCATTATTTTAATGTTTACATTAAAGCAGTATTATATATATTTATATATGTTTATTTTTTTAATGTGTTCTAAATTACATACTATATTAAAATAACATAATATAAAGTATTATAAACTTAAAAATGAGTCGAATCGGGTCAAGCTTGGGCCTTAAATGTTCAAGCCCGAGCCCGATCTATATTTTAAACGAATCTAATTATTTTTTGTCCAGACCTTTTTTCGAGCTTAATATTTTTTCTCAAACCCTCTCAAATTTCAGGTCGACTTTCGAGCATGGTAAATAACCCGATCCATGAACAGATCCAAAATAAAGAGACTAACTTTTTAAAAATAAAAATACAAAGATTAAATTCTGAATTTATAAAAAGTATAGAGAATTATGAATATTTTAACTATAATTTTTTAATTTTAAATACTTTAACAGTTGTATTTTTTTAAAGATAATAGCAATTTTTAGTTTTTAAGGAGATGGGAGTTTTTTCATCGGATTTTTTTTGAAAGGTATAAGATATATGTATATATTTTTTAGAAATGTTTAGTTTTTAAAGATATAGTTAGTTTTTTAGGAAGTGCTATCTAAAATTGAAAAATAATAATATTTATGTAAATAATTTGAGTTTTTTAATTCTATAGATACCGTTAAGAATTACAAATTAATCAATAAGTTGAAAGAAAATTTCTTCTTCGAACATTTGAAACAATTTTAAAATTTGAAATCGAGATTGTTGGAAGCATTTTATCTAAATATCATTCTTAACTTGAACAAGATTATACTCAAATCGTAAAATCGATTAAGATACGTGTGATTTATATCAATTAATATATCACGCAAACTCAATTATTAAATTATAATTAGACTTAAAATTATGAAATTAAACAATTCATCCTAAATTATATTAGATTTTGTCACACTTAAGTATCATTAGTTAAGGAATTGTGATGGTTTTTTATCCTACTTTAATGAATTGGTATAATCATTAGTCGAATCATCAGCTCAATTATAAAATTATAAAAATATCTCTTTTTTAAATAATAATTAATATTATTATGATGTCATTTTTTATACTTTTATTATTTAAATAAAACAATTATAAATAATAAATTCAATAATCAAATACGCATTCAATAATATTAAAATACAAATTTATTACTAGTCACTTATATTCATTATTAAATAACATCTAAAAGAAATTATTTTGTTCATAAAATATTCTTTTCACTAACATATTAACTGTGACAAAATCTAATATTATATTACAAGGTTTTCTTATATATATATATGGTAATAAACATTTGTGCTCACACTCTTAACATATTGACATTTGTCAAAAAGTTATGTTGACACATTTCTATTTATATAAACTCATTAAATAATATAATATAATATAATATAATATAATATAATGAACTAATAAGTGAGTCTAGTGAAAAAAAGGATATTGTTCATCTTAGGGATCTCGAGTTCGAGCATCTGTGTGTGCAATGTGTGTGCGCGTTGTCAAGAAAGTATGAATAAATATTATCATGTAATCACACCAGTATATTCAAAAAAAAAAATAATAATAAAAATAATAATAATATAATATAATATAATATAATATAATATAAATGTATGATATTGTGACAAGTAGGCAATATTAACTTTTTCAAATATTTCTATAAATTAATTATTTACGGTAAAACTTTTTAAATATTAGATAAAATATTTATATAATTTATTTATTTAAATTAACTTTTTCAAAACTTAAATTAAATAAATTCAATGGAAAAAACATTTTATATTAAAATTTGTCCCTTTAATTTAAATTAAAAGTTTCAAATATTTTATAAGTTAATTAATTTAATTTATTTACTGTAAATTTTCAAATATTTATATAAGTTAATTTATTTTAATAAAAATTTTCAAATTTATATTAAATAAATTCAATGGATAAAATATTTTATATTAAAAAATTAATTAGATAAATATAAAATTAAAAAAATTTAATTTATCCATTCAATTTAAATTAATAAATTATTAATTTTAAAATTTAAATTGATTTTTTCAAATATTTTTATAACTTAATTTAGTTACCGTAAGTTTTTCAAATATTAGATAAAATATTTATTTAAGTTAACTTTAAAAATTAAAAATTTCAAATTTAAATTAAATAAATTCAATGAATAAAAAATTTTAGAATAAAAAATGATAATTAGATAAATATAAAATTAAAAAAAAGTTAATTGATCTATTCAATTTAAATTAAATAAAAATTTAATTATTTAATTATGTATTATCCTTATTATCTATAACTAATTTCTCGCACTTTCACTCTTTCAAATTTCTTTTTTTTTTAAATAAAAAAAAAAGCAACATATTGCCTTATTACATCAAGACCTTACATAAGATAACCCAAGTTTATCCTCTAGTAACAGCTTTCTAACATGAAATGGAGACACATCCAGAATATGTAAAGTACTATTTCCTGAGCAACTTGTACGTGCTAACAATCAGCTATAGAATTCCCCTCTCTTTTAACAAATTGAAATATGACTGATTCAAACTTGCAAGAAATATTCTGTATTATTCGTACTATAGTAATCGAAGGAACTCTTGCCAGACACTCATGAATCATTTTCAGAGCCATTGAGCAATCAGTTTCAACTATAATTTTACCATAATTCGTGCCAATGCTAATTGAAGACCTTGCAGGATAGCCCACAATTCAGCATTTAGGACCGAGCCACGTCCAACATACCTCTGAAATCCTTCAATCCAATTCCCATTCGAATCTCTGAAGATACCCCCTATAGCCGACCAATCTTCACTTTTACTAGCGGCTCCATCCGAGTTAATTTTAACCCATTCAAAGCTAGGAGACCTCCACTTGACCAATTCCTTCCCTCGTGACTTAGGAACTTTTTGTCCAAAATTGGCATTACAAATACTCATAGCATATCACTCAATAGCAGATAAAGTCCGCTCCACCTTAACCATTTTCTGTTGAAAAACAAACTCATTACGGGTCTTCCATAGTCTCCAACAAGCTACAACAAAAATAGTTTGGCAATCGACATCAAAACTTCCCAACCGAAACTTGCCTTGGAGATTCATCAACAGCCATCTTGAACCTCCAAACCAAAAAAATAATTAACACCATTAGTGTACAACAGTTTCAACTATACCTCTTTAGCATACCTACAATCACGCAACACATGTAAGATAGTCTCTTGCGTTCCTCCACAACACAGACAGCAGCTATCATCAGTCAAATGTCTTCTTGCCCTTTCCATATTAGTGAGTAGCTTTTCATGTTAGGCCAACCAAAGGAACTGTTTAATTCTTGGTGGAAGAACAACATCCCAAATAGCCTTCCAAATACTCTTATCTTGCACACTGATCCCCACCGTTAGACTTATATGCTGACTTTAAGGAGAATTTGCCATCCACTATTGGTTTCCAAAGACACAAATCTGTACCCAGAACCTCCTTAGGAGGATGATATGACACTAGATGGTCCAAAGTGTCCTTATGAAACAAAACAGCAAGCTCCACCCACTTCCACTCTTCATTCCGATCAACCATATCACACACTTTAACCTGTGAAGAAACATGTTTCCCAAGGGCAAGACGATCTTGTAAAATCCCCAATCTTGAGGCCCAATCATCATGAATAAAGCTCATATTCCTGTCATCACCAATACTCCAAACTATCTTGTCTCGGAACCTCACCCAAATCTTAGACAGAGATCTCCAAATATAAGAGCATCTCGCTCTTACAATCTCTTGAGGGCGGACTTTGATTACTTTGTATTTACTCCTCAGAACTCTAACTCATAACGAATTCATCTTGGAGACAAAGTTAAAAGCAAGCTTCACATGAAAGAGACGTTTTGAGGCAGAAGACTCCGAATTCCTAATCCTCCTTGAAGCTTTAGTTGGCAGCAGTCCTCGCACTTAACCAAAGGCTTTTTCCTCCTACTACTCATGGAACCCTAGATAAACTGAAGAACAATAGCCTCTATCTTCTCACAAATTCCTACAGGTATCATTACAACCTGCATAAAATAATCTGAGATTTCTAATAACACCGATTTGGCCAATGTTATTCTTCCAGCCATAGACAACAAAATCGCATCAACCCATTCAGCTTAGATTGGATTTTTCCACCAAAAAAGTAAAATGTTTTCTTCATGATACGATTGTTGAAAATCGAAACACCCAAATATGTGCCCAAGTCCTCAGTACTTTGAAACTTGAGTTCATTCCCTATTGCAATTCTAGTATCCATCACAGTATTTGAGGAAAAATGCATCAGTGATTTGCTGGAACTGACTTTATGACCAGAGAACAAGCAAAATTGATTAAGGACCGCCTTCATGACCCTCGCATTCTCCAAGCTAGCCTCTTCGAACAACACCAAATCGTTCGCAAAGAAAAGGTGCGATAATGGCAGACCCTCTTTTCCCAAAATAATAAGCCTCCAATCCCTATTCGAGATTTCCCCTTTGATAGCTTGCCCCAATTTTCCATTGTAAGGACATATAAGTAAGGCGAGATAGGATCACCCTACCTTACACCTCGTGAGGATTGAAATTCCTCCGTAAAACCACCATTCCAAAGAACCTGAAGATATAGAGTTGTCACGCATTTCATGATAACTTGAATAATTTTAGGCAGTAACTTTGCATACACAAGTGTATCTCGAATAAAATCCCACTTTAATCTATCATACGTCTTTTCCATATTAATATTCAAAACCATCCACCCTTTCTTCCCTTTTTTAAGCTTCATTGAGTGTATAGTCTTTTGGGCTATAATCATGTTATCCATAATGTGCCTTCCCCCAACAAAGTTGGTTGGTTTTCATCAATAAGAAGTGGCATAACTTGCTTCATATGATTCACGATCAGCTTGGATAACACCTTATAAGGAACAGTACAGAGGCTTATAGGCCTGAACTGTGACATATATTCCGAAACAGTGACCTTCGGGATGAGCACCAGGAGTGTTTTATTAATAAATTCTCCAACACTTCATTTAGAAAGCAGTTTGAACCAAATGAACTAAAGAGTTACCAACAAAATCCCATTGTGTTTGATAAAATTGCGCATGTAAACCGTCTATTCTCAGGGCCTTCAACGGAGGCATTTGAAATAAAGCTACCCTTACCTCTTGACTAGACACCCTGCTCCTTAAAGCTTGTAAGATTTTGTTATCTATGGTGGGGAAGCCATTCTGAATTGGATATGACCCAAAGCTATTACTCTCATTCATATAGAGCCGTCTAAAGAAGTCCATTATAGCACCTTTGATCTTTCCTTCATCATACATCCACATGTCATTACCCAATTTAAACGTTTTGACTTGGTTACCCCGTCGCCTTTTACTTGCCTAGGCATGGAAATAACTTTTGTTTCGATCCCTAAGCAAAAGCTAGTCCTTATGCGATTTTTGTTTCTAGAGAAGTTCCTCACTATCCAAAACATTCTCAAGTTCAACTTGCAACTCTCTTTCCAAAGAGACCATGTAACATCCCGATTTTAGAAAGTTGTGACTATAAGCTTTGGGTCAAGAGTGTAACATCTAGATGAATATAGTATAAATGTGAATTATCTTTAAGATGAAATTATTGTTGTAAAATTGGAATGAGAGGAGGGTTAATTAAGGATAAGGTGATTAGAAGTAAAAATGGTAAAATAAATGATTAAGGGTAATAAAGTTTAGTTATGAATAAGATGGAATATGAGGGGTCAAAGTGTAAATTAAACCCTACTCTTAAGTTAGTGGGAAGAGTTGGTAATTCTTGAGAAAATTTGTGGTGGAAAAATGGTTTGATAATTTAATAATAAAAGAAAAGAAGAAAAAGAATTTAAAAGAGAAAAGAGTAAAGAAAGAGAAGAAAAGAAAACCCAAAATCATTCTTTCATCTTTTTCTTTCTTGCGATAGAAGAGTGGGAAGGCTGGAGAAAATTTGAAGCAAATTGGTGTGGGAAGCTCATCCAAGTACAGGGCTTTTGTGAAAATTTCCCATATATGTATGTTACAATAACACTTGTAATATCTTGATTAGTCAAAAGGGGGAAATTACTTGGGTAGTCCTTGTATGTCTAGGGTTTTTCTAATTGAGGTGAATGTGTTTTTAGTTGCCATGAATGAATGGGTATTTGATTCATGATAATTTACGATCTTGGGAATAAATGGGGGATGTTGATAAGTGAATGGAATGATAGTGAAATATATGAGTTTTGAATAATGAGTTTGTATATGTGTACTTGCAAGATGCTAAATTAATTACTCTCACAGTTAAGTTAATTTTAAGTGATGATGGATGAAATTGTTATCTAGATCAAGATTCATGTCGTGTGGAGGACCTATGAGGTAAGGGCAAAGCAGTCAACTAAGCTGCTGGGAGAAATTACTCGACATGTAAGTTATATTATAACTTATTCCATAATCATCCATATACTTTTAATTTAATTAGAATTGAATTGTTATAATTGTATTAGGTGGTTGTGTACATTATGAGTAATTTAAAACGTATATAAGCTGACGAGCGTAAACGTGTGCAAGCTAATGAGCGTAAACGTGTATAAGTTGACGAGTGTAAACGTAAAGTGCAAGCTGACGAGCGTAAACGTATATAAGCTGACGAGCGTAAACATGTGCAAGCTGACGAGCATAAACGTGTGCAAGCTGACAAGTGTAAACGTATATAAGCTGACGAGAGTAAACATGTGCAAGCTGATGAGCGTAAACGTTTATAAGTTGTTATGTAATAGAAAACGAAATTGATGAATGCATGAAAGTTAGAAGAATATGAGGACAGTTAATTTGTGCGTAAGTTCTAGAAGATTGAGTATGAATTCCTCATTCTTACTTGATTTCCTTGCTTTGTAGATTTTGCTTTTTGATTTCTTCAAGAATTGGATCACCGAAGCAAATCACATTCTCTTGCATCCACCTCGGTAGTTTGATGCCTAACTCTTTTTTGGTCAACTATGGCATGTATAGGAATTAATGTTATTTTATACAGATTTTCATTAAGAGTCATGGACTTTTGTATTTTGTTGGTCTAGATTGGTGCTTGTGGGAATGTTATTTCTTTAACTTGTATTTGGATGCTTATGAAATGCATGCTATTTTAAGACCAGTGTACTTTTACCGGTAGAACTCAAGTGACTATCGGTAGAAGTACAGGGCAGATTATATATCACTTACTAACTTATTTGGTATCGATAGAAGTATTTACAAGTATCGGTAGTACCAGAATATCGTAGTAGAATATTTGGTTGTACCTGTAGAAGTGGTGTGACAAACTTATGTTGCTCTCTCGAGTTTTTGGTACTGGTAGAAGTATGGATTATTCCAATAAAACCTATACTTATATCGATAAAAGCTCCACTTCTACCGGTAGAAAATTGCAATCAATTTTCATGTTTTTCTATTATACCTTCTATCGATACTCACATTATCAAGTATCGATAGAAGTCCGATATATGTCACAAGTCAAACTTTTAAACTTGAAACAAACATGGGTGTCTCTAGAATCTCAAAATTATTAAATGGATATGTTATAAAGCATTGTTAAATTGTAAAATCTAAAGGTTATGAAGAAGAAAAGACAAATGAATGATTATTGTAGTAACAACTACCTACTCGAGTCCATTGGTCGGATTGGGTAAGGGTGTTACAGACCAACTAACTGGATAGAAAATTCTCAATAGCCTACTGAATCCCACAAATCCTAGTTATTGAATTACTCTTCTTAGCCAGCAAATTCCCAAACACCCCTTTATTCCAATCCTTAGAAGCTTCCACAAAGCACGAAATATTCCTTTCCAAACAACCATCCCCACTCCAATTTCTACTCACCAAATTAGCAAAGTCATCATGAGAAAGCCAACAACTTAAAAAGCGAACGATCTAGGAATTCTAGATTTTTAGTAATGCCAAAGTGATACCCAAAGGGTGATGATCTGATTTGAGTCTGTGAAGATGACAGACCACTGCGTTAAATAGTAAAATATCCTAAGCATGGTTGCATAAGGCACGATCCAATCTCTCAAAAAAACAAGCCACGGTTCCAAGTAAAATTGGGACCTTGAAAAACAATCTCATGTAAACTAGATTCAAAATAAAATTGTTGAAAAAGCGGACAGGCAGCCTTCTTACGCTTCGATCCTCCTTTCTTCTCCTCTTCACTCAAAAGAGTATTGAAGTCCCTCCTAATAACCAAGGGTTAGTAATTTTTCGAGTAATACCATCAAGATTGGTCCATAGCACTTTCCTCTCCTCTTTTCTTAGACTACCATAAATCCCAATAAACTAGATCCAATCCTCCAGCTTAGGAAATTTAATTTCCATATGAATAAACTAAAATTTACTAACCAGAATCCTGATATTAACTTTATCATTCCAGAGCACCCAAATACCCCCAGAGAAACCATAAGATTCCACCTTGTGAGAACATATCATCCCAATTTTCTTAATGACCCAATCAACAGTACTCTCACTAACACAAGTTTCCAGAAGTACAACCACAGCAGGATTAAACTCCCAAATATACTCCTTTACAATCCAATGAAAGTTATTCTTCCTAACCCCTAGCAATTCCACACAAAAATATTAAGCTTAATATATAAAGCAGTAAAGAAAATAACCCCAAACCTGGTCAGTCGCATATCAATTCGATGTATCCATTCCTTCCGAATCATCATCTTCTCCTGAGTCATCCATTCGTTAGGCATTCAGGTTAGTGACACCCTTAGCAAAATCAAGAAAGACAGCCTTTTCATGCCTAAGATGCCCACCTCCAGCATGCTCACCTTCTTCAAGGTTACGGACAATCCCAGAAATCGCTTGGTCCAAGGGCACCACCTTCTCTATTCCAATTTGCCGAATACCACCATTGTCTCCTTTTTTCGACAGACTATCTGCCAAAACTTTCATCTCCTTTAATGGAATTAAATTTTGAATTCCCAAATTCTCAGTAGCCGATGAATCCCTAGGAAAATTAACATTAGGACTTCGATTTTCCTTCAAAGAAACCACAAAATAGTACTTTGGATTCAAAATTTTGACACCTTTCAATGCCCTTTTGTTCCCTCTACCCTAACCCCCACTAAGCCCAACACCTGTACTCTTACTAGAGAAAACTATCCCATCTTTCTTAGGCCCAATCTTAATGCCATTTGAAACCCAGCAAGCTTTGTAGATATTTCTTACTCTTAGACCCAAGTTTTAGCCCAATCTGATTAATTTTGCTTTTATTGAAGCCTACTTCCTTAGATTGAGTAACATGGATCCTTGATGACTCAACAGAATCTTCCCCATTAATCACTGTTTCCATATCAGGCATTGACTCCCTAAGATTTGCCTTCTGCCCAAAATAGAAAGTAGCTGAATCAGTGTCCCTAACTCCAGTGCTATCCTCATCCACCCTGGATAATGCATTGAACCTAGACCCTTTATTATCATTCGTAGGAAAAGTTGACGAGGCCATCCCACCTTGTTGTCGAGACCTTTATTAACGCCGGTCAACTATCATCCATTCACCAAAATCTTCAGTTTCCACCCTCTCCTGGACATCAACACTATGAATATGCGATGCAAGATCTTTGCTACTAGGATGACTACCCCCCATTGCTGTTTAATCCCTTCGCTATTCTTAAGAGAACATCCATTTTTCATATGGCCAAACCTCCCACATTAGAAGTAGATTGATGGTAGAGACTTATATTATATTTTGTGGAGTTTATTCGATACCCGAATCTTCGAAACAAGAGGGTTAGATAGATTAACCTGAATTGCAAACCTTGCAAATTGACCCCGCGAACCTTTATCCATTTGAAAGTCAATTTTAATCACCTTCCCAACCAAACTCCCAATTTCTATCAAAAGTGTAACACCCAAACCCAAAACCGTCATCGATTAAGGTCTTGGTGTCCTGTGTACTGTTCATCTATCATTGTTCGTCTTTTATTTTCATTTCAATCAGTCTTATTTTAATAAAGATGTGCACTTAACATATCATAAATCATCAATCGATTAAAAATCACAACTCAACAAGGGTAAAAAGGTCATTTCCATGATTTTTGTACACTTCTACCAGTACCTGATGAACATGTACCGGTAGTTGTCAAGTCAGAAAATAGTTCAGAAATATTATAGAGTTCTATCGATACTCGAGATGATTCTACCGATACATGTGACACAACTACCGAAACAATTCATACAACTACCGATACCAAAAACTCCAAAGAGCAAAAAATCCTTATCCTGCAACTTCTACTGATACAATCATTCTTACTACCAATACATCAATACCATAAACTACTGATACTTGTATCTTAACTACCGATACAACCCAAGTCAGAGAACGACCTCTCTCCCACCCTACACTTCTACCGATACATGCATAAGTTCTACTGAAACAAATATGCAGGATCTCAAGAGTAATGCCAAGATACAAGTTTAATATCTCAAACACAATCAGTATAAGTTATGCATTAAAATATCACATAACATACATAACTTCTAAGTCTTACAAGCATTATAAGCCTGAGCATCTAAGTCATACTTCATGCCATTTACACAATCGAAATAGAAGGATTTCAACTTCTTTTAGTTCAATCTCAAGTTAATATCATCCTAGTACATGCCATATAACCAAGTGATGAAATAACTAACGAACAACTTCGGGATAGTGTGATGCTCCATGTTGATCCGATCCCCGAACAGCAAAATTGAATCTACAAAACAACAACAATTTCACAGGTAAGCACTTCATAACTTAGTAAGTTCATAAAGTTAAATAGATTTACCAAACTTCAAGAGGTGAAAAATCTAATCAACTGCATTGATTAAATTGTATACATTCGGGTAAGTTTCGATTCGCATTTGATACTCACGATGACACAAAGTCATCGGATCTTTAATCCGTAATGGATTTCATTTCATTCATATACTCACGATGACACATAGCCACTAGACCTCATAATCCATAAAGGATTCATATACTCACGATGACACATAGCCATCAGACCTCATAACTCGTAAAGGATTCATATACTCATGATGACACATAGCCATCGGACCTCATAATCCGTAAAGGATTCATATACTCACGATGACACATAGCCATCGGACCTCATAATCCGTAAAGGATTCATATACTCACGATGACATATAGCCATCGGACCTCATAATCCGTAAAGGATTCATATACTCACGATGACACATAACCATCGGACCTCATAATCCGTAAAGGATTCATATACTCACGATGACACAAAGCCATCGGACCTCATAATCCGTAAAGGATTCATATACTCACGATGACACATAGCCATCGGACCTTTTTCATTTACGACTTAAAGCCCGTTGCCTTTCGTTTTCTTTATTCTCGTCTTCCATCTCTCGATCACCATTTCAATTCACTATAATGGTTTACAATACAAAATATGAAATTCAAACTAGAATTTAACCATACGAACTTACCGGATTGATTTGTGTAGTATCGACTCAAGTACAAGAACTATCCGCTAGGAAAACATCCAAGTTTAGCTCCCGAAATTGTATAGCCCCTAATGACATGTCCTTTGTGTCCAAATATTCACGAAGTTTATATGTGTCATATACCATGTCTAATTCAATTAACTTTCATCACATTATACCTTTTCCAGCAAACATCCGTATAATACTTATTTATTAGACAAGATATCGAATTAACTAACCATGTCATTTAGTTCAATTTCTATTTGTCATATATCAACCAAATTAATTATTCATAACATGAATAACAACAAACACAACACATAATTATTTAAGCGTTTTTTTGTCACCTGATTTCAACTATATCATTTTATTACTTTAATCATACTCCTCAATACAATTCCATTTCAATTTAATTCAATATCTCAATTTAATATTTACTAAACAAATAAATTTAAATACAACATACTTAAATCATTTCAATAATTTACAAA
Organism: Gossypioides kirkii; assembly: GCA_005610355.1. Classification (NCBI taxonomy): domain Eukaryota; kingdom Viridiplantae; phylum Streptophyta; class Magnoliopsida; order Malvales; family Malvaceae; genus Gossypioides; species Gossypioides kirkii. The sequence goes on from CP032248.1 coordinate 30,728,976, forward strand.
CAGAAATTGAATCAACTATTTACTGTACGAACTTACTAGACGAAATTGCAGTTAAAGTGAACTTCAGGGGCAAATTCATAATTTTCCTTTTTCCACGATCGAGACACGATCTTGATCTATTACAATAATTTCATCAAATTATTTAAATCAACATGAATTTTTAATCATTTGATGCAATTAAGCATTTTTGGTATTTTTACAAAATTACCCTTAACTTTTCTTTTTATTCAATTTAGTCCTTTAGCTCAAACTTGCAAATTTAACCATTTTTAAACAGAATCAAGTTCAGAAGAATACTATAGTACTTCAATACAGCCCAGTTTTGCAATTATTTCACCTTAAGTCCTTACAAATTTATCACTTTAACATTTAGTCCTTAAACAATAAAATCATCAAAAACTACTTTACAAAATAATTAAATCTAACAACCAAGCTTATAAATCTCACAAACTTTCAAGAACAGGCTTATTCATCAATGAAAAAATTTATAACATTTGACAAATCACAAATTAGTCCTTGGGTTAGCTAGATCAAACTAATACAAACTAAAAAACATAAAAATCACTAAAAACGGGCGAGATTCCACTCACCAAATTAGAGCTCAAAACTAGCCGAATGTGCTTGGTGTTCTCCAAGGTTTTCTTTCGGCCAAAGATTGAAGAAGAAGAAGAAAAATAAGGATTTTCTCACCTTTCTTTAGTTTAATTACTTAAAATTTATAATTTACTCTTTTACCCTTAATTATAACATTGAATTTCAACATTTCCAACTCCAAAACCATCCACTACTTTCATTAGTGGTCTAATTACCATTTAGGTGCTTCAACTAAACCTCTAATTGACACCTAATACTTTTAATTAAACTTTTGCACCTTTTACGATTGAATCCTTTTCATTTAATTAACTATTTAAACGATTAAATTTTATAACCAAATTCTGAACAATACTAATGATCTCGTAAATATTAATAATTAATATTTACGGCCTAACATATCAAAGTCGTGACCTCAAAATCATCATTCCTGATAATATAGGAAAAATAAACTAATTAGTAAATCCTTATTTAATTAGGATTTAATAGCAATTTACCAAAATCTAAAGAAATTACACTTCATTTCTATTATTAAGCTATTTAAGGAGGGTCAAATTTCATAATTGGTCCTTCAATTGTATTAAATTTCGATTAAATTAAACAAACTTATTTACAATTTAGCCTTAAACTGAAAAGGACTAAATGAAAAAATAACCCAAAAGTTAGTAAAAGGTAATCATATCCTCCACCGCTTTGACTTTTTGACCATGGTGTAATTACCACTTTGGTCCTTTTTATTTTTTATCAATAGCAATTAACTTTTAACCCTTTTCAATTTAGTCTTTTTTCATTAATTAAGCAAGTGATCATCAAAATTACCCCACCGAACTTCAATTCACATATAATAAGACTCTTTAAATATTTAATAAAAATATTTACGACCCTTAATTTTAGAGATGGGATCTCGATACCTCATTTTAAAACCACTTGACTTTTGAACCAAACCATTTATACTAACTTTTAATTTAATAATTAAAATTCCCCAATTCAAAATTCTATATATAAAATAATATTGACTTATTTAATTTAATCACTCATTATAAAAATTTTCCCATCGTGTTTGTGGTTCCGAAACTACTATTTTCGACACCACTAAAAAACGGACTATTACAAAAAGGCTTCTTTTATAAAAAGCACCTGAAAGTCCTATGATACGAATCCAGGCAACCACACTCCGTGGATAAGCATCCAAAGTCAAAAAATCCGGTGACCAAGGCTGAACGGTAAGATAATGGCCAAAGATCACCCATGGCCCCTTAGTAACAACATTGATGAAATCCTCCTCTAATTCAAACTTAGCTAAGTAATAATCATTATCAATATCCATAAGTTGGAATCGCATCCTTGGTTTCCACAAAGAACACACCTTATTCCACAATGCGTTGTATCTGATCTTCCTCCCCAACAGTTTAAAAACCAAAGTTTTCGCCATACTTTTCTCAATAAGATCATAAACCTTTTTTGAAAAATCAATTGTTGGAACTCCATCCGAGCTCTCCTTACAAACATCATTTTCATGAAGCTTCAAATCTTCCCTTTAGAACCAGAATTCATAACAGCATCCTTAAACGAGAACGATTTGGGACGTTCACCCTAATTGAATGGCGCACGAGATCCTTCTTCATCTGGTGGTTCCTCCTCACGCCGACAGATCTTCTTAGACACCTTGCTTGCTTCCGTATTAGTCTTTTTTAACATATACTCTTTCAAATTTCTTTATAAATACTCCGAAATCCATTTTCCCTTATCAATAATAAATTTCTGTCAATTTTGTTAAAGAAAACCTAAACCAAATATTAATCCCCTAATAAACACTTCAAGACCTAATGGAATTATTACAAAATGTTAAAGAAATGACAAAATATACAAAGAGGTCCCTGTACCTTTGCTAAGAAAGTAAAGTGTAAAGAATCTAAAGGGAGTATCTATATATGAAAAAGTGACAATATACTATTTATAGTCTAATACCTATTACCTATAAAGGATAATTTTATCCTTACTTAAAATTTGACTTAAAAGCTTGTTGGACTAAAAAATGTTGTTTAGAATTTTGGCCTTGTTAGAGTCGGTGTTGCGACATTCTCAGCAGATTCCTCAATCGGTTTTTTTTTTGTTAGTGTTGCGAAAATAACTTTTTGGTGTCATGACATCTTCGTCAGACAAGCTATGACTTTTTCATTTCCAAGATTGTGGCCAGTGTTGCGACATTACTAGCTTAATGTTGCGATCACAAAGGTCGGTTCCACGACATTACCACCTTGATGATAAATGGTTTCATAAAGTAATTTATTTTAATGATACTATATTTCTAAAATATTAAATTAAAAATAACTGATAATATATTTAGGGGTGTTCAATCGGTTAACTGACTCGAACTACCATTAACCGAATTAATCGACCCTTTTAAACCCTTAACTTTTAACTAAACCAAAATTTTTTCAAAAAAAAATTAACCGAACTGAACTTTTTCGGTTAGTTCGATCGGTTAATTCAATTAACCAACTGATTTTGAATCGAATTAATCATTAACTGAACTTCCAAAAAAGTATTAATCGACCTCCAACCGAATTAATTTGGTTAATCGACTGATTAACTGAATTCGATCGATTAACCGAATTAATTCGATTTTACTCGAAATTTGCACACCTCTAAATATACTAACAAAAAATCAAAATAGAAATAATCAGTAAATTTTATTTCAACTTTTAATGTTAATGGTAATATAATATTAAAAGGTAATAGTTAGTATTTTATTTTAATAAACAACTGAGATTGAATAATTGATATTAAAAATTAGGTTAAAGTTTATCAAGACTACTATTGAAAATTCATTTTGATTCTTCTACTAAAAAATCTCTAAATCAATTCTTGTCTACTAAATATTTGTTTAAATCATTATCCTGTTAAAAAACACAAATTTATTTGTAATTGATTACCCATGACCCGACCTCCGACCCAATCATGAAAAAATCCAACCATATCTACCAAGAAAATGAAACAAATCATCACAATCTTTATTTTTTTAGTGTAACGATGATTTAAACCCAAATCATTTATGAGGAAGATAAATAACTGACCAATAGACCACAACTAAAGGTTGAACATGCATAATCTTTTAAACTATGTGTGATTGTGTTATGGTGCTCGCCATTATCGACTCGCTACTCGATTACCTGATTGGGATCGACCCGATCCCCTTTACTCTAATAATGATAGCCTGCATAGTTCACTTACATGAGTTCACACTATCATGCAAACGAACCCATAACTAAAAAACATATGTTAATCTTAGGATAAGATACATGTTGACACACATGAAAACCTACTTAGGACGTCACATCCAAGAACCGTATCTTATAAATAGAGAAATTAGTTTCCTTAAAGACATACACACAAAAACACTCAAAAGGCTAAAAAAAGAAATTTTTAACTATCATCTCTCCTGCAAATCACAAAAACCCAAACTCCAAATCCTCAAATTCTCCGAATCCTATATTATATGGATTAAGAGCCAAGTATCCTATCTAGCTCTCTTACTGGTTTGACATCTACCAGGTTCTATTCATCATTTCAGTTCTATATTCTGATGTATCATCGTGTGTCTCAACTTTATTTACATGGATCCACAAAATCTTATTGGTGAAGTGTGTTATGCTGATAATTCAAAAGGTTTTTCCCATTAGCTACCCAATCAATCTTGGGATTATTGCAATTTGAAGTACACTTTTATTTGAAGAATAAACTCTTGCCTTTAAGGACCTTCTTCCTCAAGATATCAAATAGTCCTCACAGAATAAACACCCACATGTTTGCTAGAGAACAAATCGACTTTTTAAAGTCAACTAAAACATGCAGATAACGTGGCTTAGAAATATGGCAGCTTACTAGTAATTTCTTAAGTTTTAAGTATGTTAATGAGACAGTAAAGAGATTGACTTGCAAGCTGTCAAAATTGGTCTGTAGTTTGGAAAATTAACATGACAGCAGGGACTAAGATGATGATAATGATAAATGTGCTAGAAAATTCATGAAATCTTAAAGGATAAGGATGATAGGATAATTATGGCAGCAATGTCTAGAAAAAGTCTTAGGTGGCTTGTTAATGTCGGTTAAACTCTATTATAAATATAGTTTATGGGTTTGTACAATAAAAGCTAAAAATATGAGTGTGTGAAAAGGAAACAGAGAGTTGAAAGTGAAAAAAAATAGTGTGTGTGAGCTGGAAATTAAGAAAGAAAAGAGTGAGAGTTGTGTTATGAGTGAGTAGTGAAAAAAACTAGCAGCAACTAGTAGAGAAAAAGAGAGATATTTGTATTGTGATTTGTGTGTAATAAAATTTTTATTTTAGCTAGTAGTTTTCATCTTGATTCTATCAAGTGGTATCCGAGCTAGGTTCGTGTCGATGTCATAATGGCAAACATGATTCAACTGCAGATCCCAAAATTAACAAAGGCAAATTATGGCAATTGGAGCATCCAAATGAAGCCTTTGACAAACAAAGAAAAAAGAGTATTGAAGGAAGCTCGTAAAAAAGATAAGAGGGCATTGTTCTTTATTTTTCAAGGTGTTGATGAATCAACTTTTGAAAAAATTTCAGATGCGAAGACATTAAAGGAAGCGTGGGGAATTTTGCAAAAATCCCTTCAAGGAGCAGAAAAGGCTAAAAAGGTATGTTTACAAACCCTTATAGCTGAATTCGAGACGTTGAAAATGAAACCTTTAGAAAGTGTTGATGATTATGTCAATCAAGTTAAAATGGTGGTAAATGAAATGAAAAGGAATGGAGAAACACTTGATGAAGAGAAGAAATGGAAAAAATATTGCGTCATTGACACGCAAATTTGATTATGTGGTGGTTGTCATCGAAGAATCAAAAGATTTATCAAAAATATCAATAGATGGACTTATGGGCTCTCTTCAAGCCCATGAGCACAAAATGAAGCAACATGATGATACTGGAAACTTGGAGCAAGTCTTGCAAAGCAAGCTGTCCTTCAATGAAAGTGGAGCTAACAATAATTTTGGAGAAGGTACAAGCAATCGTGGAGGATATCGTAGAGGATATAGAGGCAAAAATAGAGGTGGACGAGACAATCAATCATATGGTAGAGGCCAAACAAGCGAAGAATCTCAGACATCAAGTCGTGGAAGAGGAATTCGAGGTCGAGCCGAGGTCGAGGCAGAAGTAGATTTCAACAAGGAAATAAAACTCAGGTACAATGCTATAATTGTAATAAATATGACCACTTTAGTTATGAGTGTAGATCAACTCCCAAGTTGGAGGAGAGAAATTATGTAGCAGCAGTTAAAGAGGAAGAAAACATGGAATCTAGTGTATTCCTCACTTATAAAGAAAGTGAAAAATCAAGTAAAAACATTTGGTATTTTGATAATTGCGCCAGCAATCACATGTGTGGCTGAAAAGATCTATTTTCAAAATTGGACGAGAATATTCACGAACAAGTGATGTTTGGAGATGAATCGCATGCCACGGTCAAAGGTAAAGGCAAAGTTACAATTACACAAAAGAATGGAGAGAAGAAATACATATCGATGTTTATTACGTACCAGCTTTGAAAAGCAACATTATCAGCCTTGGATAGCTTCTAGAAAAAGGATTTGAAGTACATATGAAGGATTGCATGCTCACTCTAAAAAATAAGAGTGGTGAATTAATTGCCCAAGTTGATATGATGCGCAACCGTCTGTTCACTATTGACATTGAATCTGGAGAGGTGAAGTGTATGAAGAACGCAATCAAAGATAATTCATGGTTGTGGCATTTATGGTTCGGACATCTTGGATTTTCTAGCTTGAAGCTATTGTTAAAAGAGAAGATGCTGAACGAATTGTCAGAAATTAATCCTCCTGATTAACTGTGTGAAGCTTGCATTAAAGGAAAACAACATAGATAGAGTTTTGAAGTTGGAAAAACTCAACGAGATAGGAGACCATTGGAGATTGTGCACTCAGACATAGCAAGTCCTTTTGATATACTATCACTTGGTGGAAATAGGTATTATCTTACTTTTATTGATGATTTTAGTAGAAAAAGTTGGGTATATTTTCTTAAAACAAAATCAGAAGCACTTGACAAGTTTATCGAGTTCAAAGCCATGGTAGAAAAACAGAGTGGGCATTATATTAAGATGCTCAGAACTGATAGAGGCGAGGTGAGTATACTTCAAAGATATTTGAAAGCTTTTGTAAGGAGCATGGAATTATTCACTAGTTGACAACTGTGTACACGCCACAACAGAATGGAGTCGCTGAAAGAAAGAACCGCACTATTCTTGATATGGCAAGAAGCATGATTAAAGGTAAGCATTTACTAAGAACTTTCTGGGCTGAAGCTGTTCAATATGCTGTTTATTTGTTAAATCGGTGTCCGACAAAAAGTGTGAAATACAAGATGCCAAATGAAACTTGGAGCAATCAAAAGCCAAGAGTTGGACATCTCAAGATTTTTGGATGCATTGCATATGCTCATGTTCCTGATCAGACGAGAAAGAAGCTCGACGATAAAGGAGTGAAATGTATTTTCATTGGATATGAAAAAAGAAGCAAGGCATATAGGCTATACAATCCTCTCACCAAGAAAGTTATTATCTCAAGAGATGTAGAATTCGATGAAGCTGATTACTAGAGATGGAGCGAAGAAGAAAACAAAATTGAAGGATTATTTTTTAGTGATGACAAAGATGACAACTTTATTAATCAAGAACAAGGCGACGATCAAAGCCCTCCACCAAGTCCTGTTGCAACAACTTCTACAACGTCATCATCACCAAGTAGCAGTAGTAACAGTAGCTCAAAGGAAGCACCTATAAGAATGTGTAGATTGCGCGATATTTATGAGGTCACAGAACCCATAGAAACAACACTCGATTATTCATTATTCTGTTTAATAGTAGAATGTGATCCAATAACATATGAAGATGCAATTGAAGATGTCAAATGGAAGAAGGCAATGAATGAAGAAATTGCAGCAATAAGAAGAAATGACAGTGGGAGTTAACAAGTCTACCAAAAGGACATAGTCCAATTGGAGTCAAATGGGTGTACAAGACGAAGACCAACAGAGAAGGAAAAGAGGAGAAATACAAAGCAAAACTAGTTGCAAAAGGCTACAAGCACAAGTATGGAGTGGATTATGATGAAGTATTTGCTCCTGTAACAAGAATTGACACTATAAGGCTTCTCACGGCAATTGCAGCATAAAATAAATGGAAGATTTATCAGATGGATGTGAAGTCAGCATTTCTTAATGGCTACCTAAAAGAATAAGTCTACATTGAACAACCACCTGAATATAGCAAACAAGGACAGGAAGACAAAGTTTATCGCTAGAAGAAAGCTTTATATGGACTGAAGCAAGCCTCAAGAGCATGGAACACAATAATAGATGAATACTTTTAGAAGAACGGGTTTATGAAAAGTCCATATGAGCATGCCCTATGTAAGAAGAAAAATGGAGTTGGAGTTGGTGACATCATGATTGTGTGCTTATATGTGGATGCTATGATTTCCACAGGAAATAATCCAGGTATGTTCAATGACTTTAAGAAAGCTATGACTAAAGAATTTGAAATGATAGATATTGGTGACATGTCATACTCTCTTGGAGTCGAGGTGAAACAAATGAAAGATGGAACATTTATGTCTCAAAAGAAGTATGTGGAACAAATTTTAAGTAAATTCAGAATGAAAGATTGCAAGCTGGTAGCCACGCCAGCAGAACCAAGCTTGAAATTAAGTGTTGATTCAACTAGAGAGTCGATGAATCCAACATTGTTTAAAAGTATCGTTAGAAGTTTAAGGTACTTGACTATCACGCGGCCAGACATCATGTACGCAGTGGGAATAATTAGCAGATACATGGAGAACCCAAAACAAGATCACCTGATTGCAACAAAGAGAATTTTGAGATACATCAAAGGTACGATGGATCATGGGTTTATTTTATACACACTCACAAAGTTTAAAATTGGTTGGTTATTCGAATAGTGATTATGGTGGTGACTTGGATGATCGCAAAAGCACATCCGAAAATTTATTTCATATTGGCTCTACGACATTTTCATGGTCATCGAAAAAGCAACAAACTGTAGCCCTCTCAACATGTGAAGTAGAATACATGGCTGTTGCAACATGCATGTGTCAAGCAATTTGGTTGAAGGGTGAATTATTTTTTATACAAGAAGGTCCAATTACAATTTATGTTGACAACAAGTCCACAATATCTCTTGCAAAGAATCCGGTGTCTCATAGTCGAAGAAAGCATATCGATACAAAGTATCATTTTATTCGAGAGCAAGTGAAGAATAAAAAGGTGGAGTTAGTTTACTGCAGAACAGAAGATCAATTGGCAGACATTTTTACAAAGCCATTAAAAGCGGATCTATTCCACAAACTCAAAGAAAAGCTTGGAATGAAAAGCTCGGTTTGAGGGGGAGTGTTAGAGAACAAACCGACTTTTTAAAGTCAGCTAAAACATGCAGATAACGTGGCTTAGAAACATGGCAGCTTACTAGTAGTTTCTTAAGTTTTAAGTATGTTAACGAGACAGCAAAGAGATTGACTTGCAAGCTGTCAAAATTGGTCTGCAGTTTGGAAAATTAACATGACAGCAGGGACTAAGATGATGATAATGATAAATGTGCTGGAAAATTCATGAAATCTTAAAGGATAAGGATGATAGGATAGGATAATTATGGCAGCAATGTCTAGAACAAGTCTTAGGTGGCTTGTTAATGTCGGTTAAACTCTATTATAAATATAATTTATGGGTTTGTACAATAGAAGCTGAAAATATGAGTGTGCGAAAAAGAAACAGAGAGTTGAAAGTGAAAAAAATAGAGTGTGTGTGAGTTGGAAATTAAGAAAGAAAAGAGTGAGAGTTGTGTTGTGTTGTGAGTGAGTAGTGAAAAAAACTAACTGCAGCTAGTAGAGAAAAAGAAAGATATTTGTATTGTGCTTTGTGTGTAACAAAATTTTTATTTTAGCTAGTAGTTTTCATCTCGATTCCAATAATGTTGTGCAACACTTACTGTTATAAAACTATCTAATGTATATTACCATTCAAATATGGATAATTCCCTCATAATTTAAGAATTCTCAAAGATTGAATGTATATTTTCTAACACTGTAGATTAATTACAAAATCATGAAACATTTTACTACTTGTGAAATTTATACACCCACCACAGAACTTCGCAAAAACTACAAAACAAACAAGGGGGAGAGAGAGAGAATTCCATTACAAGTTTAACCATTTTTTGACGTTTAAATATACCAACTTATCATCATCAGCTAGTAGTGCAACACCCTGGTGAAGGCAATCCTGTTTCACCAGTCTTAATTATGAGCTTGAACGAAGGGTGAAGCTGCTTCTGGGTGTGTTTCCATGGGGAGTTCACACTGCCGAAGGCGAAGGAGCAGTACTGCTGGGGAAACTGAACAAGTCATGAAGAGAGAGACGATTGTCCCAGCTGCCATTGCTGGGGCTGGTAGATGCCGATCCATCCAATCCTATGTGTGTCACGTGCTTTACATCTGTCGGGAATCCGATTTCCATTTCATTTTCCGACTCTTCTATCTCGTCTTTGTAGGCTGAAAACTCATACCAGCAATAAATATGACTACTTGTAATTATTCTGTTGTTTTTTTGGTGCAAAGAGAGTCATAAATTGATGGAGATAGCTAGACTAGATGTCAAAACCAGCTAAGCTTTCAGATATTAGCAATGGTGTTAAATTTACCATGTGAGCTTTAAGTTATACAACGTTTAAACCTTGGACTACTAAGGCTAGCAGCTAGCTAAAACATCAGCAATAATGGTATAGAATTTTGAAGGTAACTATATTTGTTGAAAGTGACACTTTTTTAATTTCTTCATGGAATATCCATTAGATGCTGGCCTGGAATTATAACCAAATTAGCACTACTTGTTTGGTCTTTAACGTCAGAAGAAAGGTGACAGCTACTGAGACATTAATTATTATCTATAAACTTACCAAATAACTGAGACAATGTCTTGAAACTCTTGGTGACGAGCCTATTAAACCCAGTTGCTATGTCAGGCTTTGGAAGAGGCAGCAACTTCAATGAGTACTTCATGTTTTCACTCGATAAACTGTCTTCGTCTTCCTCTAGTGTTCCTACAAAGTCCACCAATCAAATTCAAAACCCGAAAAAAGAGAAACCAAATAGCAAGGAAAGGGATAAAGAAAGAGACTTTTTGCAGTTGAATTGGAGTCAGCAGCAGCAGGAGGTTTCGATCTCCTAGGCCGCTGGTGGTGGTGGTGGTGCCGCTGCGCTGCAACAGCCACGCTTGAATCAGAGACACAACCAACCGAGAAGGGAAAATAACAAGCTTTTCCATTTTGTCTCTCATTTCTGCGGTATGGATGGGAGAAAGCAGCCGGTTGGTGTTGAAGGAAATGCAACTATTGGATGTGTAATTGGATTGTTATATTGGGTGGATATGGCTTTGTGATCAAGTCACAATTATTCTTCTGTCTGATGAAACAAGGTCAACATACATTTGAGTTTAGTTTGGTACAGACAGAGAGGCATTAAACTATACCAACTGATCTGATGGGTATGTTTGGACGTGTAGTAATTGATATTAACAGGCCTAACCCAAGCTATGTTCTTCTTTCTTCCCATAAACTGTGCTAAAAGTAGGTTAAATTTCTGTATTTATGATGCAACAAGCCCCACTTCCGTCTAACTTTCTGTCACTTTCCCTAGAAAACTTTTTTACTGTGCTAAGTATCCAAAGTGGGCTCCGACTGCCTTTACTTGACTCTCTTATACAATAAGCTACCATTTCTTTTGTTCTTCTTATTTGTATTTGTTTTCCATTGTTAATTTTCTACCTCAAACTTTACATTCTTTTTGATAATTTGTTTACTTAAATTGAACTCATCCTTTCCAGTAGTACATCACAAGCGATCTTTTTGTGTTGACAACACCAAGCTCTTGGTGATGGGTACCCAATTGGTGCTTCCTTGATTCTAAAGAAGAATAAAATGATTGAGGATTGGAAATTGGGAGGAAAATAAATAAAATATTAATCAAATTTGTTGAGTCTTTTGTTTTATATTTTGTAGCCCAAATAATTTAGAGTTGAAATTTTATGTTGTGTTGTATCAATTATGGTGGAGCATCTTTATATTCTCTTTATGTCTTGTTTTCTAATTTGTTTAAATTCTATTAATATAAAAATGGTTTAATAGTGTGAATTGAGTCTTAATTTAATCAGTATGAGTATTGTTGTCAATATAGAAAGACATGGGTTCGAGTGTGCTGAAGCGAGTTATCCTCCTATTATTAATTCTAGATATTGTGTCAAAAAAAAACATATATGATCATAACTTATAATAAGATTATTCAATATTCCTTTTAAATTAGTTGTGCAAAATCAATCTAAGTATGCAAGATTAAAAAAACAAAAGTGGAGATATTTGTGCAAACAACAACACATGGACATCATGGAAGCAAAATTTGGCCCCAAAGAAAATGGGTTTATGAAACCCCAAAAATGGGTTATAATTTGGTGAAAAAGCAAGTCTAAGGTAAAGCTTGAAGTAAAGTGCAAAATGCAGCGAGGAGAAGTCTTTAGATTGCTGCAATTGCAAAATATTTTTGAGTTTAAAGTAAACTATACATGCAGGGGTTGGATGGAATTACAAATTCAAAGCTTTTCTAATGTTTAGCTGTAGAAGTTAACCTGCTAGGAAATTAAGATAATTTGAATTTGGATTTTTGAATCCAAATTCTTTATTTGAATATTAAATAAAAATTTGGATTTGGATTTGAGAAAATCTAAGCTCAATTTCAGTGTATCATTTCATGTTTTTACCATCGGCGAAGTCAGAAAAAATTTGCAGGGGCCGAAATTTAATTCTTTATATCTTTATAATTTTTAAAGGATTAAATTAAATTTTTATTATTTTTAAAGAGACCTAAGTGTAATTTTACATTTACTAATTTAAAGAACTAAAATGGAAAAAGTCTCAGTTTAGGGGGTCGGGCCCTACCAGCCCCCCTTATCACCCCTAGTTTTCACATATATATTAATAGTCTTATTTTTAATTTCCTTAATAAAATATATATATATATATATCTCAATTACATGCATATAAATATATTTATATGCAAATATAAGTTTTAAAATTGTCATTTGTATTCAATAACTTAATTAACTCATGACTAGCGTCTACTCTTTTAATGTGCTAACATAACGTAGAAGATTAGTTACTTAATTAACTTAATTTAATAATTATAATTTAAATTTAAATCTAATTATAAAAAAAATAAATGTTTAAGATAAAAAATAAATTTAGTTTTGAAATAACAAAATACTTTACCAACAGGTATGCGCCAATACAACTTGGTATTGGTCGAAATGAGTCGAAACACACCACAATGATCAGTATCTTAACCAAAGCAGAATCTAAACTCCTTGGCACTAGTTGGGGACTAAAACAATACGTATTGGCAAGTATGACCGATACTAGTACAATACTGGATCGCTGTCGTTGGGCCACTATCAAGTTCACATCGTCTTGATCGATTTGGATGTGTCTCGATTTTTCGGGTTTTGTCGGGAAAAATTAGGTTGGTTACAAAATTCCTATGTTCGTTTCCAACTCACATATTTTATTCTAAATAAATAATAAAATAAAAATCCTGCGTGGAGATGATAGTCCACGATCTAAAATATACATGCCCTATATAATAATAAATTACAATTAAATTTCTAGGAATCATTACTTTGGCAAAATTAATTTATCATCCATAATAATAAAATAATATCATACATTCATTCGCATACATTCCTCTAAACATGTATACAATTATGAGAATATCACATCTTATTAAATATAATCATATATAAAAAAGAGAGAATTTCGATCTCAATTTACACTATAAACATAACACAACTGTAGCTTTGATACCAATTATTGAAAAAAATCTAGTTTGAAAATGATTTTCTTGAACAGCGAAAAAACGACCCGATTTGTGATATTTATAGTAATAAACCCTAAACCGAAATCATACATGTGTTTTCGGATAAACGGATCATTATCGTTCTCGACTTTTAACCAAACAATCTTCTCTACTATTCTTGTACCACGAATTAACTCGAGTGTGGGCTCGATCAAATCAAATCAAAACACAAAAACTAGAAATAGTTTTATTTTCTTATAGGGTGAAAATGAAAATTCTCTTCTCAAATAGCAACCACCAGAATTGTTATTTTAGAAAAATATATTTAATAGTTGAGAATAAATTATCTTTATTTTTAATAGAGTAACAATATCTTAAAGTTTTGTAAATAGCCCTATTGGCGCCATCTATTTATAAGAAGAGAAAGTAGAACCCTTGTTGAATTGTATAAGTTTATTTCAACTAGAAAAATAACTTAGTATTTAGAGTAGGATTAGGGTGGACGACATTCCCTAGTATTCCTACTAGGGTTCCCACCCCTTCATATTTCATGAGGGGATTTTGAGTCTCTCTTATATTGGATCCAATTTCGAGTACTTCTTAGACTTTTCGACTCGGCACTTTGTAATTTGATCCAACCTGATTCTGTTTTCTATTTCCAAAATAAACTCCAATATTTATTTTTAATTAAATAATTTTCTCATTCCAATTTTAACCCAATAAAATTATGAAATTTTATCCTTGGTAAAATTTTTGAAAAAAATATATTTAATATTTTACCATTCAACTTACTCACAATGATCGAATGGTTTATTTCCATTTTCGGGCTTCAAAATAGCTCAAAAACATAAACTCATTCTTCCAATCATTTTTGAGTAATCCATGTTCATTTGCAAATGAATCATTTCTCATTTTCATTTTGAAAAAATCACATTCATTTCCAAATGATTCCATTTCTTCATTTTGGAGAAAACCATAATAATTTCTGAATGTTTTCCATTTATCTATTTTACCATTTTTCTTCATTTCTATTCATTTGATTCATCGTACAATTCATTGCTAGTTTCAACAAGCTAGCGAAGGGACCAATTGAATATATGCAATTGAGGCTCAAACGATTTATAATTAAATTCCAACTTTTCACCTAATAATTATAAATTCATTTACTCATGAAGTCATTCTACTGTAGTATCGTGACTGAGTTCTCCCCAATTTACGAAAGCAACTTTATTAGTTCTCGTCCAATAACTTTGTCATAAGTGTGTTACCCTCATAGGACATCCTTAATTTCTTTGGGAAAATATCTATTCTCCCAATATGATCTTATTTTATCTCATGGTAATCATTACTTCTTCCTTCCTGAAAAGTCAATCACTATCAATTAGTGATCAAGTCATCCATCATAAAGACGAACGACTGTGGTCGCGTTTACTTTTCATCAACCATGTAATGCCAAGAAGAGGATATCATTTACCCATGTTTCGGGCTATGAATTCCACTGTTGTGAATGACGCTACATACTATAGAAGTTGTACACCCAATGCACTAGCTTTCGGTTCCTTATCCATTCAAACTTAGGTTTTTACTTACATCAAAATGTATGAGTCAAGCATACATAGTCCATCATCCACTCAGGATTTAGGTATGCCACACTATGAATGTCACAAGTGAATAAATCCATAAACGGATTCAAGATTCTTCTTGGGTCTTGTCTGATGTACTGTTTGTCCAGTCAATCACATTTATGTCTCTATCTTTTGGGAGTCATCCGCTCCGATGCCAAGACAAGACATCTCCATAATTGGAATTGATAGACGACATATTAGTCTTTCAATTGATTTTCTCATTTCCAATTAAACTAATGACATTTTTAGGTTTGTCTACTAATACAAGCTGTCTTTCCATATTACGATCGGACCACGAAATATCACTTAGTATTAATTTAAATGTTAGACAACTAATGAGCAACATTTGCTTCCATTTTGCTTTGCATGCACAAACCATATGAGGATAATTATACAAGGTATATTAATGTAATCAATAAATTTGTTTTATTAACCAATCTTTTTGAAAAAATTACAAATGTACATTGATGAAAATATTACACATAGAGCACCAAATCCAGTAGAAACTTCCCCGACAACAACACCAACAACTTGACCATGTCTTGATGTGCATGCGTCGGGGCTTGTAAATATGCAATTAAATCTATATATTACGTGCGGTATCTACATGTATACAGGTCAAATTGTAATATAGTAAAGTATTATAACGAAACACTAGGAAGTATTCCGAGGATCATACTAATTTGTTGATTTTATACCTAGCAGATTGAACTAGTTTCCATACTTGACGAGCTTAAAATTAAACATTTTCTTTTTGTTTCTATAAGATTTAACTTAGTTTTTATTTTTGAAAAAATTGTGTAAACCAAGTGCTAAAAGGTTATTTTATTGTCTTTATGGCCGATTGAGGCCTAAAGGCTAGCTAAAATACTTCGTGAGTGTGTAGAAAACCATGAGAAGTTGAACAAATGTGAAACTAATCACTTTGTCACGACATAGGATGCTCTACGTCGCAACAAAGAGACCAGACTTAAAGATTAAGGGGATTGACTTCTTCTTTGTCGCGACATACATAGGCTATGTCGCGACAACGCTTGCATGAAGACACTAAATAAGGGGATTGATGGCTTCGTCATGACACAAGTCCTGGTGTGTCGCGACATCGACCTCTGGATGCGATTTTTACATAGAGTGAAGGGCGTTTCGATCTTTACAATGCAATTTAAACATGAAGGATGACGGTTGACCTAGGGTTGAGGAAAAACGGTCGACCAAGGCTATAAATAAGGCCTCTAGCACTAGGGTTTCACACACCTTGTTTAGCTTTTAATTTTACTTTGTTATTTTCGTTCTAGAAACGAGATTGTAACTTTCGCATAAACGTTCGAGGAATTATTTCCTGACAGATTGCCAATATAATTGAAGTTTCTTTCATTTCATTGAATCAATTTTATGCTTTGTATATTATTTCTTTTTATGATGTTTAAGAAAACCATAAGGAACTAATTCCATTTTGGGGAATTAAGGAGTGGAAGCATGAATATTTAATTGTTATACAAACAGGAATTTTCAATCAGATCAGTTGTTTGGGAAAGGAAGGACATTAAACAAACATAAGGCTTAACAACCCTAGAAAGTCATTTAGGAGGAAATGAACCCAAAACTGGTATTGCTTATCCATGAAAACCTTTTCCCCAAACCAGTTTAAACTTTGACATCTAGCGATAAGTAGTCTCTATCGACTTGCTATGCTAGTGGAAGATCGGAAGATCCAACTGGGGTAGTAACTAGTTGATTGAACAGAAAATCCCCATAACCCAACAATTAAAGAAATCATACTGAAACGACCTAATCTCCCTAAAGTTGTTTATCAAATCATTACATCTCATCCTTTACTTATTTTATTTCTTTTTATGTTTTTCACAACCAACTCTTTTATTCTATTCTCGTACTATAATCCCTAAACTTAGTACTAATTAATTCTGTTCTTTGGAGGGATTTAATTCGCTATTGCCTTACACCTCCTTTTGGTACGATCCTCGAAATATTGCCAAGTATTTTGTTGTATAAATCTATATTACAACCTAACCTGTATACTTGCAGAAGCCGAAAACCTACACCGAACGGGAGTACGTTCGAAGGCGGTTAAGTTATTGGCGTCGTTGCCGGGGAGGCAACGCTTTCAGTGATTTTTATTTTTTCATTATTATTAAGAATAATTAGGAAATTTTTAGGATATAGTTACGATTTAACCATACTAACAATTCTCTATTTTTTTAGATCAATTACTATTACATGTGGTCAAATGAAAGGTACAATTACGACGATGGCATCTATGAGGATGGATATTATGAAGATTGGGAGATCATGGAAAATAAAAAACTATTCATGATAGAATTGAGCCAACGCGAAAGCAAAGTTTCAACATACCAGTAGAGTAATGAACAAAGTGCTGATATAGTCAAACATCCACAAGAGTTCGCTAGTAATTCATGTGAGGTAATTGAAGAAGATCATGACATGCCAAAATGTTTAAACGAGCCTCCTTCTGATTTGGTTAAAACCACCTCTGAGGTAGCATCAAGAATAGTAGATAAGAAGAAACAGGTAAAGAAAATGGTCTAAGGTATATCTGAGGCGCTACTCCTAATGGAAGAGGTCGTGAATGATGTTCCCAACCTTGATCCAAAGGAATTTGAATCTGACCATGATGATAATTATGGTAGGATTAAATCTGAGCTCGTAATTAAAGATTATGATAAGAAGATTGAACATATTCTGAGCATCGAAAACAAGCCTCAATCTAATGATGAATCAATTCCTTTGAGTAATTATGATGACCTCGACTTGCAAAATGTGGGTATTCAATTGACAACTACTATCGACAGAGATGCGAAAGAGAAGTTGGAAATTGAAGAATCCATAAATCAAGGGTTCAACCTTGGATGGGAGATAGCTATGATATGCAACGTCTTTGTTTTGAACAAATTCCCAGAGAAATAAACAATATAGGGGTCTTTCATACACTTCAGATAACTTGAAAGATTTTCCTTTATGAGCCGTCACTTCGCTCTTCGGATGTCAAAGTAAGTAATTAATCCCTCACTTAAAAGGGAAACAAATTCTTAGGAAGTTCATACCTTTCAATGGTTTCAAGAGCCATGTGTAGAGATACTATTCAAGCCCACGAGAATATGTTAGGAATTGGTCTCTGATCCAACTGACATAGTAACAGATCTAACCGCAAAGGTAGGAGTAGCAGATGAACTAACCATTGATATGGAGCTTAAACCGAATGCTAATGAGAGTGTAGCAGAGCCAATACCCTTTCTGGCCATAATAGAGAAGGTGCTAATCGAAGAAGTCAGAGAGTGATGCAGTCGAAACTAACTAAAAATATGAAAGCAAGTGCACCTATCAATTAATAGTATATAGTTACGGTAAGCACAGATATCGTTCCCACGAAGACTAAAAGTATTAGTAATAGTTGTCTTTCTATTATCTAACCGATCGAATAATTGATTGATTGTTTAAACTAATTTAACTAAATTAATAAACTAAAAGTGCGACAAAGATTAAAATAAGAAATAATAAGTATTTTTATACCAAGAAGCAAACAATACCTAGGAAAGACTCCACCTAGATTTTATCTGCCATTATCATTCTGAATTAAGCAATTTATTCACTTAGTATTTTGTTCCGTAGAAATCCCTAAATTATGCTAATACCTCTATTCAAGCATAAAAGCAACTGAATTTAGGTTGATTAATTGAAATTTCTTTCTAATTAAAACCCCTATTATCGCATTAATTCGATCTATAGATTCCCCAATTAGATTTGACTCTAATCCGATAGATTTATGTTGTCCTATTTCTAGGATTGCATGCAACTCCACTCAATTATGCTAGATCTACTCTTAAATAGGGTCTATTCCTCCTCTGATTTAAGCACATCAAATAAGAATTAATATATTAAGAATACTAAATCAATAATTAAGCACACATAATTGAGAACAAAATCTAAGTATTTATTGCGTAAAATCAGAAATCAAATGACAGAATTCATCCTAGGGTTCATCTCCCCTAGGTATTTAGGAATTTAGTTCATGCTAATAAATGGAAACATCTCAAAGACAATATAACCACAAGATGAAGAAAAACTCACAATAAAATCAAATGGATTTAGAAAGAGGTCTTCAATCTTTGTGGAGATCTGCTTCAAAGACGGCTTCTGTGGTGTTTCTTCAATTGTTTCCTTCAATAATCTCTGACGGCTAGGGTTTGGGCAATGGAGGATTTTGTAGAAAATTGGAAGTATATTCTCATATCACTCTATCCCCTATTTATAATACTTAAAAAACTCTAGTTGGATCCAAATTAAACTCTAAATTAAAAAGCCTAAAAGATAAATATAAATAATATAATAATAATCCTAAATATTAATCCTAAAAAATAAATTTTAAATTTAAATAAAGTTTATGTCCAATAAATCTCTTCCTAACTCTTCCACATTCACACTTTTGCCCAATTTTTTCTTTTTATCTTCGATTTAGTCCATGGCCATGTGTCCAGCTCGTGTGGCTTCTAAAATATACTCCTTTTGTCCGATTTTCGCTTGTTTTTGGAACCTTTCACTCCCAAATGCTTTCCTAAGTATAAAACATGAATTTAAAGGATTATGAATATAAAATTCATTTTTTTAAATAGATTAATCATCCAAAAACGCATTAAGAATGAGGCTAAAATATGTTACTTTTGACACTTATCAAATATCCCACACTTAAGCATTTGCTTGTCCTCAAGCAAAATTCTCAACCCACATTCAAGTTAACTTTCTTAATTCTTCATTTTATCAATAATGTTTCAGGATAAATTGCAAACAATCATGCATTGGAAATTCATCTAAAAGAACACTAAAGATTCAAGCAATTTAAGCTACAAAATTTTTAGCACAAAAATTTAGGTGTCTCCCCTTATCTAAATAATTACCTTAAATTCAAAATCAACAAGAATTGACATCCTCGCTAAAGATTCACTCAAAGCACTCAAAGTATTTGAGGAAATAAGCACTCAATAGTCAAACATAAAATGTTATTATCATAGGCTTGCTTGAAAATCATATCTCCACCACTGTAAAATGACATGACACACCAATCAAGAGGTTTTTACAAGGTTGTAATGAGGCTAAGGTTATGGGTATGGAAAAGGCTAGAAGAATTGGTTAAAATCGAGATCAAGTTGATAAATTACCAAATTAGAAAAAAAAATCAATTGCTGAATTGAAAGAAAATAAATCAACACAAATAATAAAGAATAAACCTGAGCTTTTCAACAATATATGTAACTAATGATTCTAGCTCAAACACACTTCTGTCTTCTTCTTTTGTCTTTTTCTTTTTTTTTTTCTCAATTTTTCTCAATTCTTTTTTTTTCATTTTTTTGACTTTTTTTTTAAATAATAAAATTCAGCAATTCAGATAGTGGAACATAGTTAGGCAACTTAACCAAATCAAATCTCGACAAAAAGAGAGTCAATAAATGGGTAAATTTACCACAAATATATGGATCATGGGCTAATATTGTGGGTTAATGAATAGAACAGTGCTAGGCTCAATGGGGTTCATTAGGGGTTAATTTATTAGGTAAGCTTTTTAAAGATAAAAGGGATTAAATCCTAAGTGCCTCTATCATCTCAGCATATCAAATCAATAATGTGGTCTCAACATGTATAATCAAAGCAAGTTCTAGAATAACAAATCAAGTTGACATACACACAACCAAAAATAGCATGAGCACGAAATAAAATATATGCTCTATAGGCTCAAAAGCTCACAAAAAAATTATTGTTTTGATGTCAAAACCTGCAATTTTAAAATTGAAGGATATTTCAATTCAAGGAGACAACTAAAATATTAATTCTGAAGACAACTCATCATACTTGACTCTCTCATATCCTAAGATTAAATCATCCAATACATAAAGATCACAAATCAATCTTAAAATAAAATCAATAAAAATTTCAAATAGCAAATTCATCTATGTACGAGAAAATTACTCACAATAAAATCACTACTATAAGAAAATTCACCAATACAAATATATAAACAAGAAACTTTATACACTTAAATAAATAAAACTCACTAAATAAGCAATAATTTAATACACATAACATACACAAAAAATTACTTAATATATACACAATCAAATAGTTAAAATAAAAACTGAGAGTGACATCATCGAATCCTAAGAAAATAAGAACACTAAAGACAGGATAAACGATTAAATTCATCCTGGAGTAGATCACAATCACAATCACAATCAATCCCTACACTTAAGATGTACATTGTCCTCAATGTACAAACAGATATAAGCAGAATAAGCACAATATTATAATGAGGAAAGGAATCGAAACTTCCCTGAGTTAGGATGATTTCATCCGAATTGAAAAAAAAACTGGGAATGCAGCGAGTCTAAAGAAAGTGCAATTTCCGAGCAAACTAATAAGAAAATAGACCAAAACAATAAGAGAGAGAGATAATAAAGAAACCACCATAAAAATAAAAATAGTGCATAATTAAAAAATAAAAATAAAAATAAAAATGAAATAAATAAACTAATTTCTTTTGAACTTTTCAATTTTTTTTCAAACTTTTTTTAATTTTTAAAAAAAATGAAAGTAAAATAAATAAATAAATAAAATAAAAACACAAATAAAAACACTCGGGTTGTCTCCCGAGAAGCGCTTGTTTAAAGTCTAAGCTCGACTTCCTGTTTAAGCTCGTAGTTAAGCGGATCATGAAACTGAAGTTCTTCTCTCTTATTATCAATATTACCAACACAATAAATTTGAGGCGTTGATTGTTTACCTTGAATGTGTCGTAATCAGGATGTGTTACCTCAATTGTACCATAAGGGGAAACTATTTTTACCACAAAAGGATCGGACCCTCTTGACTTTAATTCTGAAGGAAAATTTCGTGGATCTGATTTGTCTAATAACACTTTGTCTCCCACTTTAAATATGTTCATCCTCTTCACATGCACTTCATGGTTTTGCATTGGTTCTTCTTGGGTTTCTTCGATTTTTCGTCGAACTTCGTTCGCCATTGATCTAGTTCCTCGAGTTGCAACATTAGATCTTCATTTACCACTCGAGTTTTATCACTTTGAATCAAAATTGAATCCATCATGTTTTCGTTAGTGATTTCCTGTAAAAAGTGTTGAGTCACATGGTTACTAACATTAACAGAATAATTATCATCATTATACTCATTCAGGTCTCTAACAAAATCATGTGCTTTAAGAGTAATATTTTCATCACCTACACGAAGCACAAGTTCACCAGTACCTACATCAATGATAGCTCTAGCAGTGGCTAAAAAAGGTCGTCCTAAGATCATAGGTACCTCAACATCCTCATCCATGTCCAATACAACAAAGTCAACAGGGAATATAAATTTATCTACTTTTACAAGCACATCCTCAATAATACCCTTAGGATATCTGATTGATCTGTCAGCTAACTGAATACTCATCCTAGTGGGTTTAGGTTCTCCAAGACCAAGTTGTTTGAACAATTTATAAGGCATAACATTTTTACTAGCACCCAAATCAGCCAAGCTTTATCAATATGTAAACTTCCAATGAGACAAGGAATAGTAAAACTCCCTGGATCTTTAAGTTTGTTGGGTAGTTTGTTTTGGAGAATGGTCGAGCAAACTGCATTAAGCTCCATAGTTGAAAAGTTGTCTAACTTCCATTTATTTGTTAATAGCTCCTTTAAGAATTTTACATACTCCGGCATCTGCGAAAGAGCTTCAACAAAAGGTAAGTTAATATGCAATTTTTTAAAAAGTTCAAGAAATTTACCATATGTTTCTTCTTTGTGGTCTCTCTTCAATGCTTTTGGATATGGAATTCGAGGTTTGTATTCTCTAGCATCGGCTTATGCTCTTTCTTATTTTCCTCAGCCTCATTATTTTTCACAACAACTTCTAGCTTCGGCTTCTGTTCAGGCTCGACTAACCCTTCCACATTTTGAACAGTGATTGCATGGATCTGTTCTTTTGGGTTAGTTTCAGTGTTACTAGGTAAGCTACCTTGTGGTCTTTCCGAGACTAGTTTGGCGAGCTTTCCGATTTGATTTTTGAGACCATGTATTGATGCTTGCTGATTTTTTAAAGCTGTCTCATTGCTTTGAAATCTCGCTTCAGAAACCGAAATAAATTTAGTAAGCATTTCTTCAAGGTTCGATTTCTTCTCTTGTTGATGTGGCTGTTGAAAACTTGGAGGAATTTGTGATCTTTGATTTCCTTGACCACCTAATGAAAAATTTGGGTGACTTCTCCAACCTGCATTATAAGTATTACTATAGAGATTATTTTGAGGTTTAGAATTATTACCTAAAAAATCTGCTTGCTCATGAAGATATTCCGAACTCGTCATCCCCGCTCCATTTTGATTGCACTGCATCATCGGATGTACCTGCTTAGAAAAAATTCAAACCATCAATTTTTTATTAAGAGTTTCAACCTGTTGAGCCAAAATAGAAACAACATCAACATCATAAATCCCTGCTGCCTTCACAGGTTTTACTCTTGTAACTTGCCACTGATAATTATTTAATGCCACCTCTTCAATAAATTCTTGAGTTTCTTTCGGTGTTTTGTTATTTAAAGTTCCCCTAGCTGCTAAATCAACCATCTATCTAGTCAAGGGATTCAAACCATTATAGAAAGTTTGAACTTGGAGCCACAAAGGTAACCCATGATGAGGGCATCTTCTCAATAAATCTTTGAACCTCTCCCATGCTTCATAAAGTGTCTCAATATCAAATTGAGCAAAAGAAGAGATGTCATTCCTCAACTTAGCTGTCTTAGCCGGCGGAAAATATTTTAATAAGAATTTCTCAGTCATTTGATCCCAAGTAGTGATAGAAACCCGTGGTAAAGCATTTAACCACATTTTTGCCTTGTTCCTCAACGAAAACAGGAACAACCGTAAGCGTATGGCATCATCAGTAACACCATTAATTTTAAAAGTATCACAAATCTCGAGAAAATTAGCCAAATGAGCATTTGGATCTTCATCCTACAAACCATCAAACTGAACATATTGTTGTACCATTTGAATTATACTCGGCTTGATTTCAAAATTATTAGCATTAACATTCGGCCTGGCAATACTCGTTTCAGCCCCAATCAGAGTAGGCTTAGCATAATCATACAAAGTTCGACGAACAGGAGGATCAGGGAGAGCAGGGGGAACCTGTTTATTTCGATTGTCACCTATCTCCACAGTAATATCCTTTTCCTTTTTACCGTCTACTAAAGCTTTCTGACTTTGCTTAGCTTCTCTAACCTCTTTACGATTTTTAAGAGCAGTCTTTTCAAGTTCAGAGTCGTGAAGAAGTGGTCCCGACGGGTTTCCTCTAGTCATAAACCAAAAGAACCTGCCAGAAACAAATAAAAGGGAAAAAAATTTAAAATAGATAAATTAAATTAAAAATGCAAATAATAAAATAAAAAATAAATAATAATAAAATGGCTAAAGTAATAGAAATAAAGTTTTCCTAATATTTCAATCCCGGCAACGGTGCCAAAAACTTGATGCAGTCGAAACTAACTAAAATATGACTAAGGCAAGTGCACCTATCAATTAATAGTATAGTTACGGTAAGCACAGATATCGTTCCCACGAAGACTAAAAGTACTAGTAATAGTTGTCTTTCTATTATCTAACCGATCGAATAAATTGATTGTTTAAACTAATTTAACTAAATTAATAAACTAAAAGTGCGACAAAGATTAAAATAAGAAATAGTAAGTATTTTTATACCAAGAAGCAAACAATACCTAGGAAAGACTCCACCTAGATTTTATCTGCCATTATCATTCTGAATTAAGCAATTTATTCACTTAGTATTTTGTTCCGTAGAAATCCTTAAATTATGCTAATACCTCTATTCAATCATAAAAGCAACTGACTCTAGATTGATTAATTGAAATTTCTTTCTAATTAAAACCCCTATTGTCGCATTAATTTGATCTATGGATTCCCCTATTAGATTTGACTCTAATCCGGTAGATTTATGTCGTCCTATTTCTAGGATTGCATGCAACTCCACTCAATTATGCTAGATCTACTCTTAAATAGGGTCTATTCCTCCTTTGATTTAAGCACGTCAAATAAGAATTAATATATTAAGAATACTAAATCAATAATTAAGCACATATAATTGAGAACAAAATCTAAGTATTTATTGCATAAAATCAGAAATCAAATGACAGAATTCATCCTAGGGTTCATCTCCCCTAGGTATTTAGGAATTTAGTTCATGCTAATAAATGGAAACATCTCAAAGACAATATAACCACAAGATGAAGAAAAACTCATAATAAAATCAAAAGGATTTAGAAAGAGGTCTTCAATCTTTGTGGAGATCTGCTTCAAAGACGGCTTCTGTGGTGTTTCTTCAATTGTTTCCTTCAATAATCTCTGACGACTAGGGTTTGGGGAATGAAGGATTTTGTAGAAAATTGGAAGTATATTCTCATATCACTCTATCCCCTATTTATAATACTTAAAAAAACTCTAGTTGGATCCAAATTAAACTCTAAATTATAAAGCCTAAAAGAATAATATAAATAATAATATAATAATCCTAAATATTAATCCTAAAAAATAAATTTTAAATTTAAATAAAGTTTATGTCTAATAAATCTCTTCCTAACTCTTCCAGATTCACACTTTTGCCCAAAATTTTCCTTTTTATCTTCGATTTAGTCCATGGCCATGTGTCCAGCTCGTGTGGCTCCTAAAATTTGCTCTTTTTGTTTAATTTTCTCTTGTTTTTGGCTCCTTTCGCTCCCAAATGCTTTCCTAAATATAAAACATGAATTTAAAGGATTATGAATATAAAATTCATTATTTTAAATAGATTAATCATCCAAAAATGCATTAAAAATGAGGCTAAAATATGTTACTTTTGGCACTTATCAGAGAGTTTGATTCATTCTCATTTGACAACAGTATCAAGGCTCGAGCAATTAAAACTTCATACGGTATGGAAGGGAGAAAGCTCATGTAATAATACCTCGAAAAATTATTTGGAGTTGGCTCGAATTTGGTATCAATTGGCTTGTAATGTGGATGTCACATCGGTAAAAAATAAGACATCATTGGACTCGATCAAGGGGCTGATATATATATCGACAATGGAACAAACAACGAATCAAAGTGTCGAGAACCACCTGGAAGTTGTTCTACGGTGGCGACACGGATTGTCCCTGTTCTAAAGAACTTTTACTCCCTAATTTAAATTTTGTTAGTTATTATTATTATTATTTTATTTTATTATTTGTTTATTTTATTAATTTTAATTGTGTTTAGTTTTTCTTTCAGTAATTAATAGGAAATAGGGGTATGTTGCGACACACCACCCTTCGTATCGCAACATAAGTGACAAAATGAGGAAAATACAAGACTGACGTCGATGTCGCAAAGAAGAAACCCTCATGTCGTGACAAAGAGTACAAATTGGATGACTATTCAGGATTGAGGACGATGTCGCGACGAAGCATCAATCATGTCACGACAAAGAGGGACTAATGTGTTTGTCACGACATAGCCTCTCTATGTTGCAACATAAACTGCAATTTTTGTAGAATCGACCCAACCCGATAGCTAAAATACCTAATTTTTCTAATTTTAACACTTGCAAGCCCTAGTTCCGACTCTCTATAAATATAAAAACACTATTCTAACTCTTATATTTCCACTCCCTATAAATATAAAAACACTATTCTTTGCCTATTTTCTCTTTTTCACTTTTCAAGTTTTAGAAATCTCACGAGTAAGGACGAATAAAAAAAGGGAGCCAAATCAAATCAGGTTTAAAGTTTCTACTTAATACTCTTTTATCTCTTATAATGCCCCTTAGATAGGTTAGAAGAACCATTGAACCAAAACCATCATTGGGTACAAACCCTTCAAATTTTGTGAATGCAAATGTAAAAAAATATTTTAATGAACTTCAAGGCAAAACATTCATTCAAGAGAGGGGTTTTGATCCTTTGATGGTTTTATGCAAAGAAATTTGGCCTCTAGTTAGGTACCATAGGTGAGAACGATTTTGGACAATCCCCACAGAACCTGCAGTTCTCCCAGTAGTCTAGAAATTTTATGTTGCCTTAAAAGATTATATCTTAAAGACTACTGATGAACTCACATGGGAAGCTTTAGTGATTAGAAGAATAAGTGTTAAGGGAACCCCTAAAATCATAAGTAAATTCTTTAACGCTCCGTATTATGAACAGGATTTCTTAGACCAAACTAATCTAGAACATTTTCATGATATAGATATGAATGAGGTAATTACATACTTAACTGAGGGAAGGGGGAATGGAAATTTAGGCTAGA
This sequence comes from Gossypioides kirkii, assembly GCA_005610355.1. Classification (NCBI taxonomy): domain Eukaryota; kingdom Viridiplantae; phylum Streptophyta; class Magnoliopsida; order Malvales; family Malvaceae; genus Gossypioides; species Gossypioides kirkii. Next base: position 30,756,510 of record CP032248.1, read on the forward strand.
CACTAGTATCCCTACTTCGTTTAATCAAGCTATTATGTTCTCGGAAGCCAAGAAGTGGATTCAATTTGTGTGTACGCGCATAATACCTGCTTTAAATGTTTCTAACGTTAATGCTTTTCGAGTAGTACTATTGTTTGCAAATTTGCAGAAAAAGCATGTTTGTATAAGGAAGTGGATCCACCAAAACATGAGTCGATGTGTAGGAAGCCAAAAAGTGGGGATTTTATTTCCTCACTTAATCATAGCTTTATGTGAAAGGGCGACAGTGCCCATGACATCAACTGAGCAGACATTGAAGCTGTCAAGGAGTGTCATTGGTGACACACACTTCCAACAATGTGGAGCTTCGTGCTAAATAATTAAAAGAAGGGAAGAGGAAACCACGAGACTCGACGGCTACACTAACTTCCACACAAAGGTTGGCACCAACTCAACAAGAAGTTGGTGAAGAAAGTCATCCAAAGCTCGATTGGATGATACAATGGATGCAAGAATCGGGACCATTATTTCAAGAGTTTGCTCGGTAACACAATATTAGGGTCTTTAACTAAACACCAGACATGTTTGGGATGGTAGATGAGGAGCATGATAAGGATGAACTGGAAGAAGGGAAAGACACTGACGAGGAGGAGGAGGAGATAGATAAGGATGAATGAGTGCTTTGAACATTTTTAAGACTTTGAATTTATGTAATTTTTGGGATGTTTTTGGTTTTGAGACTTATTTAATTTGTACGAGTAGGATTAGAATTAGAATTTATATTCTACCTATATATGCTTTAATTTTTATGAAGGAACCCCACATTATGGAAACACAACATTTTGAGCATTCATGATAAAAAGGAAGAAGGACAACCACCATGAGAGGAGGTGCTTTCACGATCAATCAGGTAACTTCTTTCCTTACTATTTAAAGGGTTGTACATTGAGGACAATGTGTTATCTAAAGTGTGGGGGGGTAACACAGAAATTTTTTCATATAGATTTTCTTTTTAGTTTTTATATTTTTTTGAGGTGTGCTTGAGCTTGTAGAAATACAAGTGATTGGTTAGGAGCATGTATAATAGATTGATTGTATTTATTGATAAATTTGGCATGATGATGAGGAGTTTTTAAATTTTTGAGCATGAAAGTATAGATAGAAAGGTATTATTAATACCAAATGATGTGCATAATATGAGGAAACGAGCATGCTGGTATATATGATAGATAGTAATTTTGAGATTGTATGACTAAATTGATATTTATGCATATTGAGGTGTTTAGGGATGACCTAAGGCATTTTTTGGTTACATCTAGAGCTAAAAAGACAAACCCTATTCTGAATTTCCAATTAGTGCTCATCTTTGAGCCTTATAACTCTTCTTGATGAACCACATTACAAACCTTTAAGCCTAAAATGATGATTTGTGTGTACTCTTTTCTTTGGTCCTATTTTTCATGATAATAGACGCGTATAGTATGTAAGGGTAAGTAGAAACATTAGGGTAGAGGTTATAAAATTAAGAGTGAAATAGGAAAATAAATATGGTATATGAAATTTAGTTAGCAAAAAAAAAAGAGAAATAGTGGAAAAATCAAAAAGGAAAAGAAAAATGAGTAGAAATAAAAGAGGAAAATTCGTGAGTAAGAAAGCATATGAAAAGTAACAAAGTCACAAGGATACAAAAAAGAAGAAAAAGAGAATCTTACTCAGGAAACAAAAGAATACTCATAGGCTAGCTAAAGGGATTAAATTATATTGAGATTTCCTAAATTGAAGAGAAAAGGAAGGTGAGAGAAGGAGAAATAAAGGGGTGAGATGGAAGGGACATTAAGGGGAAGAATAGGGAACAATACAATGTGCCAAACTATTTTCATGTTTGTAACCTTTTTTGCTTAACTATTCTTTAATTTCATACCTATCTAAGCCTCAAAACGTAACAAGCCGAAAAGCCCTATTTGACCTAAACAACTCTATGCATGAATAGATGTGGAAATTGCATGATCTCAGTATGGTTATCTGTATTGTACTAGGATAATCAAAGTACTTGTATTAGGCATTGAAGGATTTATATCGATAAAATTTGATATCTGTATTTCTTGTAACTTACTAAACTTGTATATTTTCTAAATAAAAATGGTAAAGTTGCTCACTCATCATGTTAAATTATTGAGAAATATATAATGCCTAGAGTAAATGCTATGATCCCAATCTTTGAATAATATGAACTCAAGTGTGGGGGAGTTTGATCTGTCGGTTTTATACCTAGCAGATTGAACTAGTTTCCATACTTGAAGAGCTTGAAAAATAGTATTTTATTTATGTTTCTATAGGATTTAACTTAGTTTTTATTTTTGAATAAATTGTGTAAACCAAGTGCTAAAAGGTTATTTTATTGTCTTTAAGGTCGATTGAGGCATAAAGGTTAGCTAAAGTACTTCGCGATTGTGCAGGAAAACATGAGAAGTTGAACAATTGTGAAACTGATCACTTTATCACGACATAGGATGCTCTACATCGCAACATAGGGACCAGACTTGAAGATTAAGAGGACTGACTTCTTTATCGCGACATATATAGGTTATGTTGCGACAACGCCTGCACGATGACACTAAATAAAGGGATTGATGGCTTCGTCGCGACATAGGTCCTCATGTGTCGTGACATTGACCCTGGACACGATTTTCTACATTGAGAGAAGGGTATTTGGTCTTTACAATGCACGTTAAACACGAAGGACGGTAGCTGACTTAAGTTTGAGGAAAAACGATCGGCCAAGGCTATAAATAGGGCCTCTAGCATTAGGGTTTCACACACCTTGTTTAGCTTTTAATTTTACTTTGTTATTTTCTTTCTAGAAACGAGATTGTAACTTTCGCATAAACATTCAAGGAATTATTTCTCGACAGATTGCCAATACAATTGAAGTTTTTTTCATTTCATTGAATCAATTTTATGCTTCGTATTTATTGCTTTTTATGATGTTTAAGAAAACCATGAGGAACTAATTTCATTTTGGGGATTACGGAGTGGAAGTTTGAATATTTAATTGTTGTATAAAAAAGGATTTTTCAATTGGATCAGCTGTTTGGGAAAGGGAGAACATTAACAAACACTAGGCTTGACAAACCTAAAAAGTCATTTAGGTGAGAATGAACCCAAAATTGGTATTGCCTATCCATGAAAATCTTTTCCCCAAATCGGTTTCAATAGTGACATCTAGCGATAAGTAGTCTCTACCGACTTGCTATGCTGGTGGAAGATCGGAAGATCCAATTGGGATAGTAACTAGTTGATTGAAGAAAAATCCCCAAACCCAACAATTGAAGCAATCACATTGAAGCGACCTAATCTCCCCGAAGTCGTTTATCGAATCATTATATCTCGTCCTTTACTTATTTTATTTCTTTTTATGTTTTTCACAACCAAATCTTTTATTCTATTCTTGTACTATAATCCCTAAACTTAGTACTAATTATTTATGTTCTTTGCAGGGATTTAATTCACTATCGCCTTACGCCTCCTTTGGATACGATTCTCGAAATACTACCAAGTATTTTGTTGTACAAATCTATATTACAACCTGACCCGTATACTTGCGAAAGCTGAAAACCTACACCGAATAGGAGTACGTTCGGAGACAGTCACATACCCAAGGGAGGCTTGCCTAAATGAAATTGTAAATTAACACACACTACAGGTCTAAATACTACTTACGTACTAATTATATTACAACAAAGCTATTAAGAAATAATTAATAAAATAGCATAAAAATAATTAGTAAACTAAAAATAATCGAATTTCAATTAGATTAAGTGAACAGAAGATTAACTCATATCCATGTTCATGATTAACTTCAGATTCATGTTTTTAAAAAATTATCTAACAATTAACCTAATTAATAACTTTTGACCTATAACCAAAATAATTGATTGATTTAACCTACTTATCTTTCGATCTGATAACTTAAAATCAGATAGGTTAAGTTGGTGCTAAGTAGACTATCCTTTCGACTTCATCTACCTAAGTTACTTCCTAAATTTGTCAATCCTTGGGTTTAATCTCACTTCACCTATTCCAACTAACTTGTAATCAACCCCGAACCCTTAGTCAACCAATCCCACTTTTTCTCATCAATCTCCCTAGGTTTCTTAGTTCATGACCATACTAGAAGTCTAGATATGAAAGTATTTGTTAAAGCTTGATTTACGAAACCCTTCAACTATATGTTGATTGTGAATCTGATTGAAGTAGAAACATAAGTAACAAAGTGAAATTCTAAAAGAAAACTAAACTAAACTTTAATTGAAATCACAAGAGTTTAAAAAGAACAACTAAATAAAATATCTTAAGTCTAAGAAAAAGAAATTGCAACAATAAAAAAGAGCCCCTAACTACAAGCTACTAAACAATGTCGCGACATCGATGGTTGGATATTCCCTTTGAGGTTCAAAGTTGGGTGTTGCAACATTCCTTCTAAATGTTGGGACATCCGAGGCAGTCCACTGACTCATAGGCCTAAAACATAGTTCTACACACACTAAACCAACAACACATTAATTCTTCCTTAGGCCGGGATTAAACTAACAAGTCATAAAACACACTAAAAAGTTTATTTTATTAAATTCAAATGTAAATACTAAGTTTATAAACTGGATAAGAAGATAACAAATTTCTCGAATACAAGCTCATTAAGTATCAAAAAGAGCTTAATTTGCCACAACGAATTGTGGAAGATCAACGACTGTAGGTAGTAATTTAGGTAAATGAGATCAAAAGAGTATTCTACTTGACACCAATTCAGTTTCGCCTGGTTTAGATCAATAAGATCAAAGATAAGTGGAGTAAATTGATTAATTGATAGAATTATAGGTCGAAAGGTATTAATTAGGTAAATTAATAATTAATTAGTAAAACCCTAATTTTAGGTTTATTACAACCATGGATATTAATTAACCTCTTGTTTTGTCATTCTCAATAGGTAATCTGTTAATTTTCTTCTTTATACAAATAGGTCCTTTAGTAGTGATTAATTTTGCATCCTTAATTAGTATTTAGTCGTGCTATAATTAGTAGATTAGTAGCTATTTAGACTTAATTTAGTGTATTCGTTATTGCTGTTTAGTTTAATTTAGTCATACCTCCCTTGGGTACGATCCTTCGAATATTTCCATTATTTCGTTGTAAACCAATATATATTACAATTTAACTTGTTTGCTTGCATACACCGCACGTTATATCCATATTTAATTGAATTATTTTAAGCCTCGGTGCACGTACACCAGGTGTGGTTAGTGGCACCTCTAATACATTAGTGTATTCTTGCAAAAGTGCCAAAAATACACTAGGTAGAGAATCAATAAAGTTAGAAAAAGTTAGTAAAGTTTCCCTAAAGTTCACAAAGATTGAAGGATGTTTGGTGAGAAGTGGCTTCCTTAAATCTTTTACTCTCACATAAAAATTTTGATGCACTTTTTTTCCTCACAAGAAGAACTATTAACTGATGGACCATGATTGAGCTTTTATTACTAATGGCCTCTTTTTACTTAGCCTTTTTTGAAACTTGACTTCCCTAAACCGCTCATAAAATTTCGTCATCTTTATTTGATCATTGTATACATATTTTGGGCTAAAGGATTTAAATTGAAAATTTTCCCATGGAATACAAGAGAATATCAATTCATTTTATCATGATGCATCACATTACGATCAAACTGCCAAGGCCTCCCTAAAAAAATTGTTTTGCATGCATAGGGACTACATCATACCACATATCATCAATATAATTACCCACTTTTAAAAGTGATGAGAGATTATTTTATCACCTTTACCTTAAAACCTTCATTAAGTCACTCAAGGTTATATGGTTTAGGATGTTTGGTGCATGGTAAAGATAGTGAATCCAGAAAGATACTACTCCCCACATTTGCACAATTACCACTGTAAATGTGAGCACAACTTCCCTTAATTAAACAACGGGAATGGAATATATTCGTGCGTTGTTCATCAACACTATCTTTGAGTTGGATGTTTAATGTGCGCTTAACAACTAAACATTGAGATCCCAATAGATCCTTGCCTTCATTTCGGGGTGCTACAATATCCTCTACATCAAAATAATCTATTGCGCTATCTTCAAGTAACTTAGGCACATTCAGGTTCTTCGAAAAAAATATCAGAAGAGTATTTTCCATTATCACATACAATCATTATCCTTTTATTTGGAAATTCAAAATTATAATGCCCTTTCCTATTACACATAAAACATTGGATGTCACGAGAATGTTGAGTAAAACCATATTTAGAAGATTTACTAAGATGAGGAGCACCTTTAGTGGAAGTGTCACTTTTCCATCCAATAGACTTTGGCTTTTCATTGTTTGAAATAAATGATGCTCACCGGAATGGAAAGACGTTGAACTTTGATTTTGGGAAGTAGAATTCAAACCCCTCAAAGATGAAGAACCGACCAACCTATTTTGGACTCTTTTCTTAATTTGTTCCTCAATCTACATTGCTTTCTGTAGAGTTTCCTCTAGATCTACATAAGTTTGCAACTCAAAAGTATTAACAATTCTATATTTAACCCATTTACAAAATTGGTTATAGTTGTCTCCTCTATCTCAAACATGTTTGCTTGAATCATGAGCAACTCTCTTTCTTTATAATGCTTATCAACCATTGCCTTGCACAAGTCCGCAACTTTTTTATTCTGCCTATGATAATAAGGAGGAAAAAAACTTGCTCATCACACTATTCATATCATCCTATGTGTCTATAGACCAATCACGATTCATCCGATGGATGAGCTCTAATTGAGTCTACCAGCTCAACGAATAATAAAAAAACTCCAAAGTTGCTAATTGCACCTTTTGCTCCTTCAGACACCAATAATAAGCAAACATCAATTCAAATTTTCTCTCCCAACTATAACATGCATCTAGAGCATTTTTCCTCTCAAATGTGAGAATAGAAAACTTCAAATTAGCCAAATATAGAAGCCCATGATCCTCATTCTTGGAACCATAATTAGAATCACTATTAACACCATGACCTCAAGTTCAAGGTTTCTCATTCCTCCTAAAAGTATATGTGGCATTTGATTAAGCATTAGAGTTCTCAACCAATTTCTACAATGCTTTATCTTATTGTATGTAATGATCCAATTTTCGTTGATGTAGGAAAATTTGATTTTGAGATCAAATTTATTTAAGTAGAGCTAGTCGAAAATTTTAATTGAGTAATTTAGAGTCAAATATGAAATTTAGAAATAAAATTATTTAAAAATTAATTAAATAGAGTATTAAAAAAATACAGGGACTAGTGGAATTAAATTAGGATTTCAATCAAATTCTTAAAGTGCAATTATACTAAGGAGCTAAAAGCAATTAAACAATGGGAAATTCATGTTAGTGGCACTACCGAAATCAAGCCATTAAAAGCCATTAACATTATTATCCTTTTATCATGGCCATTAGATTATTTAAATTAACTTAATTAATTTTGATAATAAGGCGATCATCCTTTCTTCTTCATATGATAGAAATTAGAGAGAAAGAAAGCAATGGTTTTCAACAACCATGGCAGGCCATATCCAACAAAATAGGTAAGGGTTTTCTTCAAATTTTTTATAGAAATTCCATGTAAAAAGCTTGATATAAATAGCCTAATTATTATATTTTTTAATTATTAATATTAGTTTGAGTTGCCATTAAAAATACAAAGATAATTGAATATGAAATTATGAAATACTTGATATTTTGAGCTTGATCATATTCTATACATGTTGAAAAATTCAATGGGTTAGCTTAAAATGTTATTAAATTAAGTTTAAAGCTTAGTGATTATGTTTAAAATATTAAGTACTTATATGTAAGGGATAAGAATTTTGAGCGTTTATAGTGATTAATGATAGCATGAGGTCCCTGTTAGATTTAGATGTGATTAGGTAAATTATCAAATAAAAAATTTGGATATTAGGCAAATAAGGGATCAAATTGAAAATTATGTAAAATATAACAACTCGATTTTTAATGGTGTTGAAAGCAGTGGTTTCGGGACCTTAACTACGACGAGTCGAGTCATAAATATTATTTGTTTAATTTTGTGATGTCATGAGTGTCATATTAAATTTTGGTTAAGAAATTTATCGTTTAGATAGTTAATTGAGTGAAAAGGACTAAATCACGAAGGTGAGAAAGTGAAATGCTATTGGTTAAAAGCTTTAATTGCTAATTGAAGAATAAGTTTAGGGCCTTAAGGGGTAATTTGACCACTCATTGAGAACTGGACGGTTTTGGGAATTAAAAATGAGTGAAATTGGTTAAAAGAATTAAGGGTAAAATAATAAATAGTGAATTAATGAATTAAGTAATAATTTGATGAACTAAACCATGATTTTCTTATCTTCTTCAACATTGGAAACAAAAGAAACCCTAAAAGAAAAAGAGGAGCATTCGGCCAAGCTTAATCCTTTAATTTGGTGAGTGAAATCTCACCCGTTTTTAGTAATTTTTATGTTTTTGAGTTCGTATTAGCTTAACCTAGCTAATCCAAGGACTAATTTGTGAATCTGTCAAATGTTAAATATTTTCCATTGATGAGTGAGCTTATTCTTGAAAATTTATGGAAGGTTTGTGTGCTTGGTTGTTAGATTTAATGATTTTGTAAAATGATTTTAGGTGATTTCAAGGTTTGAGGACTGAATTGTAAAAATGATGAAAATACATGTGCTTAATGTCAAATTTTTGAATGTAGGGAATTTTTATGAAGGCCTTAGATATTTGGCTGGTTTGGGTTTGGAAGAAAAATGGTTATTTTGCATGTTTTGTTTTTAAGGACTAATTGAATAAAAATGAAATGTTAGGGGTAATTTTGTAAATTTCCCAAAAAGGACTTAAATGTATAAAATGATTAAATTACATTCTTTAGTAAGATATTGATTGATTTGTTGTGTCAAGATCGTGCCACTGATCATGGAAAAGGAAAAATTGCATAATAGTCCTTGGAGTTTCGTTTTAACTACAATTTCATCCGATAGGTTTGTGTAATTATATTTCTATTTGATATTCTAACTTCAATTGTATTGGTTATAATCTTGAAGTTGGAACGAGATGGAATACTCTGAAGAATTACTATACTGGCTTGTAAGAGCGATACACTGTACTGGCTCGTAAGAGCGATATACTATACTGGATCATAAGGGCGATACACTGTACTTGCTCGTAAGAGTGATGTACTGACTGAGCTCGTATGAGCTAAATTTACTAGGAGACTTGAAGATACTGTACTAGCTCGGAAGAGCGATAAACTGAACTGGCTCAGGAGAGCAATATACTGAACTAGATCGTAAGAGCGATATATTGTATTGGCTCGTAAGAGCAATGTAACATCCGCATTTTTGGACCAAAGTGGAACAGTATTAGGATCGAGTTAAGAATTAGAATATGTGATTAAAATAAGAAGAGAAGAAATCATCTCATACCAATCCTTTTGTTGTAAGTACTTCAAGAGTTTTAAATTATAATTTATTTTCTCTAAAAGTATATGAGTTTTTGACATAGATATTGTTTATATAGTTATGTAGTATGAATATTTATAATGATGAAATGAAGGGTTAAATTATGATGTTATGAAGTTATTGAGAAATTGTAGATAACATGTGTGATGATAATTTTGTGAATATTGGATTGGTGTGGCAAACCAATTATGAGAAATGTTGTTTATGAGATATTATGCCCATGTAGACAAGTTAAAACCATTGTGATATTAGTGACATGCCATTAAGGAACACTAGCATGCTCTCCGTTAATTTAGCACGTATTATGCTCTCCGATTATTAGCACGTAAAGTGCTCTCTGTTTAGCACTTCGGTGCTTTCCGTTTCATTTGTGCAGTGTAATGCCCCTCCGTATTTGTTCCGTATATCCGAAAGGTTCTATGGTAGTCTACTATGGGCTAAGTTGGAATATAAGATAGAAAGTTGTGTTTTAGAATGATTTAGAGTGATGGGAAAGTTTTCAATTTGTTTCAAGGGGTTATTATGAAGTTTTCAGCTATAATTATTGATTTTGAAATAGAGGTATTGATATTTTTATGATAGTATTGATACTCATTTGACAGAATGGCTCATTGGTCTCGATTTTAAAGAAAAGTACCAATATTTTAGCAAAAATATCGATACCTTTGGAAAGGTATCGATACCAGAGTTTCAGACAGCCTTCTTGGTCTCGATTTTTAAGTTTTGTATCAATAATTTTCAAATAATATCGATACCAACTATTTGGTATCGATAATTTGTCCTGTTTTGGACCAAAAATCATATTTTATTATTTTTAGATTGATTTTAAGACTCAATTTTATTTATACATGATTAATTTATGATTTTTTGAATAGAATGGTTTAAGATTACATCGTTTGAGAGGAAAATTTTATTTTACCCCAATTATGCTTTTCGAACTTCACTTGTAATACACCTATATCGGGTTTATACGAGTGAATCGGGTGTAGGGGTGTTACAAGCAATTTACTGACTGGGCTCGTACGAGCTAAATTTACTAGGAGCCTTAAAGAGATGGTTTGGGATACAAATGTGGAAATAATGAAGACGTTTATTTACCCTTTTGTTCAATTAAGTTATTCTGTAAGTTAATTACTCGAACGTACTTACTAAGCTCTGTAAGCTTATCTTTGTTTACTGTTTTGTAGATTTGTTTTGTTGTCGAAGATCGGATCCTTAAAGAAAATACACTATCTCGTGAGCTCGTTCGGTAGATTTAAATCACTTGGTTATATATGGCTTGTACTAGGTTGATAAAATTGGTATCATGTTTGAGTTTGTTAAGCTTTAGAATGTACTTAGACTAATGAATGCAACTTGAAGGAGGTGTAATTATTCTTATTTGTCTTGTATGTTTTGGTATGCATTTGGAATGGTAATGAGTATGTCCAAATAGATTGATGTTATCAATGATATAGTTGAGAAATGAGTATGTTTTGCCTTACTTCCGATATATATTTATAGGTTGTTGAGCAATGTTAAGATAGGTACATGTTAAGGGACTTTATGGAAATTTTGCATATTATTTTTGACATTTAGCAGGTTCACATGGTCTGGAACACGAGCCATTACACGAGCGTGTGCCTTGGGTAAAATAGGTGCAGGGAACACACGGGCTACACACGGGCTGAGACACAACCATGTGGCCCTATTTCGAGTGGACACACAACCCAGCACACGAGCGTGTGGGGTATTTCACATGTTCACACGGCTTGTGACACGATTTGTGACATGACCATGTAAGGATACTTCGTGTAACACCCAAAACCCGCAACCACTATCGGGTAGGATTTAACGTTGACTAATTCCCAATATTACTTCATTTCAATACATTCAAATAATTTTAAAATATCATGCACGAAACTAATTAAAGACTCAAATAAAAATGTAATACGTTTTAGGGCAAAAATGTCATTTTCACAATTCTGGGAGACTTCTATCGGTACTTGTTGGACAAGTATCGGTAGAAGTCAAGTTAATAAACAAATTTAAAATAGATGTAGTTTCCTATCGGTAGTTGTGATAGTACTATCGATACAAGTATGACTACTACAAAAAAATTAACAATTCTACCGATACAACTAACTCTAGAGAGCTAAGAAGTTTTACCCTATGGCTTCTATCGATACAAGTGCTCAGACTATCGGTACTACTATTCACAGAACTATCGATACCTCAAAAACTTATGCCAAAACAATGCAAGTTAGTAACCAAAGTTCAAATACCCTAGACTTCTACCGATACATGCAAGAGTTCTACCGAAACAAGTGTGCAGAATGCAGATATACACATAAGTTTCCAAGTTTACCAACCATTATTCATCATAAGACAATTATTCAAGATCACCTCTTGCAAAATATATACATGACACAAAATACAATTGATCAACTTAAGGGTTCATGAATTCACATGTCATTTCATTACAAAGCATATTTGCCTACTCATAACATTAAGTAAGCATAGAAGCTTAAGTTCAACATTAACTATGATTTCAACAATCCAAAATCAAGCATTTCAAAAGATAACATAATCCTAGTACATGCCATATAACCAAGTGATGTAAATACTACCGAACGAGCTCCCGAGATAGTGTGATTTGTTCGAGATGATCTGATCTTCAAGCAGCAAAATAAAATCAACAAAACAACAAGAATTTCACAGGTAAGCTTTCATAGCTTAGCAAGTTCGTATAGTTTAACAAGTTACCGAATAACATGTGTTATACAATCTATAAAGCAATCGAACCATAATAGAACTGTGCTTCAATAAGCCATAACCAGAATTCATCCTCTTGACAATGTCATCTCTGTTACCAGTGTACGATGCTGCTCACACAAGCTAATGATGACTCACAACATATGCAGTACCTCAGCCATCAATACGGTATCTGTACATATAATTGTTCTCAAACGATGCTGCTCACACAAGCTGTAGAGAATATACGAATCAAGCATAAATCTCAGCCATCGTAGGGCCTATAATTCATTCTTGGATTCATTTCACATTTTCTCGACTCATGATGCTGCTCATACAAGCTGTAAAGAATATGCGAATCAAGCATAAATCTCAACCATCATAGGGCCTATAATCCATTCTTGGATTCATTTCACATTTTCCAGACTCATGATGCTGGTCACACAAGCTGTAGAGAATCCGCAACAAATGCAGGACCTCAGGCATCGGATCGGTTTCAAATCACCAACTTAAAGCCTGATATATCTTCCTTTATTTTCTTTCATCTTTCTCGATTCCAAGCCATCATATCACGTTTGCAACATTTATAGAGAATATAATAATGTACAATTTAAATGAGAATTTAATTTTACAAACATACCAAACTGAATTGCAGTTACGAATATCAAGGACTATTCTACTAATTTCCCTTTTCCTCGATTCGTAGCACGATCGTAATCTAAACATAATAAATCATCCAAATTTCTCATTAAATCATGTAATTAAATCATTTAATACAATTTGGTCCTTTTCAAAAAATTTACAAATTCACCCCTAATATTTTACTTTTATTCAATTTAGTCCTTAAACTCAAAACATGCAAAATAACTTCTTTCTTTCCAAATCCACACCAGCCGAATATCCATTGTACTCATGTAAATCCCTTCAATTCAATCATTTCACACCAAGTACTTGCAGTTTCACTATTTTAATATTTTTATTAGTTAAACACTAATTTCATTAAAAATCACTTTACAAAAGTATCAAACCCAGCCACCAAGCATACAAATCTTCCATAAACTTTCAAGAACAAGCATATTCAATAATGATAAAATTTATAACATTTGAAAGACTCACAAATTAGCCCTTGAGTTAGCTAGATTAACCTAATACGAACTCAAAAACATAGAAATCACTAAAACGAGAGAGAAATCACTCACCTATTGAAGCTCTAAGCTTGACCGAAACTTCCCTTAAGGTTTTTAGGGTTCCTTTGTTTTGTTTAGTGAAGAAGATTAAGAAAATAATTAATTTACTTATGATTTTAGGTTAAAATCTTTTCATTTTTCATTTTACTATTTTATACCCTTTAATTAACAAGTCATTTCTTCTTATTTCTAACCCAAATTCATCCACTCACCAATTCATTTGTCTGATTACCATTTTTATACCCCAACCAACCTTCCAATTATCATATAATGCTTTAAATCAATGAAATTCCACTTTTACACCTTTTATGATTTAGTCCTTTTTACTTAATTAACTATCCAAACGATAAAATTTCTTAATCAAAATTTAATATGATGCTAACGACATCATAAATTTTAAAATAAATAAATTTATGATGAGACTCGTTGGAATTGTGATCCTAAAATCACTATTTCCGATACCACTAGAAATCGAGCTGTTACAACTCCCCCCCTAGGGGAAATTTCGTCTTAAAATTTCTTACCAGTAAACACATTGGGATACTGTGATCTTATTGATGCCTTTGTCTCCCATGTTGCTTCTTCTAATCCGTGACAATTCCACAAGACCTTTACTAGTGGCACCCTTTTGTTTCTCAATTCTTTTACCTCACGAGTAAGAATTCTAACCTATTCTTCTGAATATGACAAATTCGATTGTATCTCAACCTGACAGGGAGTAATCATGCAAGAAGGATCTGATCTATACGTCTCAGCATCGAAACATGAAACACGTTATGAATCTTCTCAAGTTCCGGTGGTAAAGCCAACTTATAAGCTACAGGACCAATCTCTCAATGATCACATACGACCCAATAAACCGCGAACTAAGATTTCCTTTTTTGCCAAAACATAACACCTTATTTTAAGGTGAAACTCTCAAAAAAACTCGATCCCCAACTACAAACTTTATGTCTTTCTTCTTAAGATCTGCATATGACTTCTGATGATCAGATGATGCCTTTAAGCAATCACGAACTATCTGGACTTTATCCTCTGTCTCATGAATCAAATCAGTTCCAATCAGCTTAGATTCACTCAGCTATTACCAATACAATGGTGTTCTGCACTTTCTAGCATATAGTGCCTCAAACGGTGTCATTTTAATGTTGGACTACTAACTATTATTATAAGCAAACTCTACTAGCGGTAGATATCTTTCCCTGCTACCCTTGAACTCAAGTATACAACATTGTTGCATGTCTTCCAGAATCTGTATTACCCGTTCGGACTGACTGGCTGTCTGCAGATGATATGTAATGTTAAAATTCGACTTGGTTCCCAAGGCTTCATACAGCTTACCCCAAAATCTCGAGGTAAAATGAGAATCCTTGTTAGAGATAATAAATACTGAAACCCTGTGCAATCGTACAATCTTAGATACATATAACTCAGCCAACTTCTCGAGTGTATAATCCACACGGATAGGAATGAAGTGAGTTGACTTATTCAATCTGTCAACTATAACCCAGATCGACTCTTTCTTCCTCGATGTTATCGGCAGTCTTGTAACAAAATCCATAGTGACTCTCTCCGACTTCCACTCTGGGATGGTAATAGGCTACAATAATCCAGACGGTACTTGATGCTCAGGTTTTACTTGCTGACACACCAGGCATCTAGTCACAAACTCAGAAATCTCTCGTTTCATACTTGGCCACCAATACATCTTCTTCAAATCATTATACATCTTTACACTCCCCCCAGTGAACAGAGTATGTACTACTATGAGCTTTTGTCAAAATGTCCCGTCTCAAATCTAGATCATCGGGAACACACACTCTACCTCGAAAATACAACATACCTTTTAGAATAAATAGTAAACCAAGTGGTGGCATCACTCTACATCTGTTCTTTTTTGGCTATAAGCTTTGAATCATTTTGTGCAACTCCTGAATTCGTTGTAGAAATAACGGTCTCGTCCTGAGTTCAGCGGTGAGAGCCATCACTTTCTAGCGACAGATGAGCATTTATCGCCCTCAATGCAAACAACGATTTCTGACTCAGAGCATTTGCAACAACATTAGCCTTTCCCGGATGATAATCAATCAAAAGATTATAATCTTTCAATAGCTCTAACCATCTGTCTCAAATTCAGCTCGCTCTACTTCATCAAATACTTTAAACTCTTCTGATCGAAAAAATACATGACATCTTTCACCATAAAGATAATGACGCCAAATCTTTAATGCAAAGACTATCTCGGCTAACTCCAAATCATGATTCAGATAATTCTTTTCATGCGACTTTAACTGTCGAGAGGCATAAGCTATCACTTTCCCAGCTTGCATCAAAACGCAACCAAAACCATTCAAGGATGCGTCGCTGTAAACTAAAAATTCTTTCCCCGACTCTAGTTGTGTCAAAATCGGAGCTTCTGTTAACAATTTCTTTAGCTGATCAAAAATTTGGTGACACTTTTTTGACCAAACAAACGGACATTCTTCTGTAGCAACTTTGTCATCGGCAAAGCTATAATAGAGAAATCTTTCACAAACCGACAATAATAACCTACCAATCCCAAGAAGCTGCGTACCTCAAAAACATTCTTCGAAACTTTCCAATTGAGGATTGTCGAAACTTTACTCGAATCAACTCGTATTCCTTCTGAGGATACCATATGACCAAGAAATCCAACCTCTCAAAGCTAGAATTCACATTTGCTGAATTTTGCATACAACTATTTTTCTCGCAAAATCTGCAAAACCTCTCTCAGATGTTGTGTATGCTCTGACTCTGTCTTGGAATAGATCAGTATGTCATCAATAAATACTATTATAAATCTATCCAACTGAGACTGGAATACTAGGTTCATCAGATCCATGAATGCTGCTGGAGCGTTAGTTAACCCAAACAACATTACCAGAAACTCATAATGTGCATATCAGGTCTTGAATGTTATTTTTGACACATTACAATCTTTCACAAGCATCTGATAGTAACTTGATCGAAGATTTATTTTGGAAAATACGGTTGCACCTTTCAAATAATCAAATAACTCATCAATACGAGGCAATGGGTACTTATTCTTGATTGTCACCTTATTCAGCTGCCTATAATCTATACACATCCTCATCGAACCATCTTTCTTCTTCACAAACAGCAAAGGTGCACCCTTGGGTGATACAATCAGTCGTATAAAACCTCCATCTAACAATTCTTACAACTGTGCCTATAACTCTTTCAACTCAGTCGGTGCCATTCTACACGGTGGAATCGTTATTGGTGTAGTGCCAGGTATGAAATCAATGTCAAGCTTCACTTCTCGGATCGGCGATAAACCTGATAACTCTTCTGGAAACACATCTATAAACTCATTAATAATTGGTACCTGTTTCAATTTTATCCCTGAATCCCGTGTGTCAAGTATATAAGCCAAAAATGCTTCACAGCCTTTACGAACCATTTTCTACACTGAGATAGCTGAGATCACTTTGGTTTCACTGTTAAATCTGCTGAACTCAACTTTGATCACCTCACTAGTCAGACTTTCAAGTCAATCCGTCTTCACTTACAATTAACCACTGCATAATGCTTATATAAACAATCCATACCCAAGATCACATCAAACTTGGTGAAAGGTAATAGCATTAGATCAGTAGGAAATTCACAACCCTAGACTTTCAGTGGACATTTACGACACACCCAAATTAACTATGACACTATGACCCAATGGGTTTGTGACTTGTACATCAAATTTAGTCGACTCAATAGACAAATTTTTATGAGTTACTAATGCGGTACAAATACATGAATGATTCGATCCCGGGTCAATTAGAGCATACACAATATCATTAAAAAGATAAAATATACCGATCATGACATCGAGAGCGGTAGCCTCTTCTCTAGCTCTGATGGCATATGTCTGTGCAGGTGCTCGGACCTCAGATCTATTTATATTATCCTTGTTATCTTCTCGGTTTTCACTTGCACTACTGCTTTATATCCAGGCATCTGCCTTTATGTGGAGTAATTGGAGGTTTCACACTCCAATCTTCCTTTACCTCAGAATCCATCAGACAATTATGCATAAAGTGACCAATACTCCCACATCTAAAACAGGCTCCTTTCACTAATCGGCACTCACCCAAATGGTATCTTCCTCAATGCTCACATGCTGGATTAAGTGCATTACGAATACTAACCACACTATTTGCCGACCAAATCTGAAATCTAGACTTTGGTTGCCCTGTTCTACTTCTGCTCTGAAATCCAGATAATATTGCCCCATGAGTTTCATTTTCTCTGAACTTCTTTGGCTGTGGCATAGAGAAAGTTTTGGTAGGATTCTTCTTTTCGAACTCTCAGAATCTCTTCTCTTTATGTCTTTTATGATTATATATTTCTTCCATTTTATATGTGCTCTATCTATCAAAACAACAAATGGTCGTAATTCAGAGCCACCTACTATCATCTTATCTCATCATTCAACCCATCTTCAAAACGGTTGCACATGGCCTCATCTGTCGGTACAATCTCTCAAGCATATTTGCTAAGTTGTACAAATTCTCGTTCATATTCTGTCACTATCTTGTTTCCCTGTCTTAACTCTAAGAGCTCTTTCTTATTTCGGTCCAGGTACCTTTTGCTGACGTATTTCTTTTTTAACTCATCTTGAAAGAATTACCCGCTAATTTTATTCTCAAGAACCACGGCTAAGATCGTCATCCACCAGCTATAAGCCTCGTCTTTCAATAACGAATCTGGACATATAAAATAATTTTTCGGAGGACAAGCCATTTCATTCAGAACCCTTAAAGTGTTTTCTAACCAATATTCGGCCCTATATGGATAATCCTCTGTACTTTCGCGAAATTCTTCAGCACTATATTTTCTAACCTTGTCTGTCGGAATATGATGCCTCTACTTTATCACTAGGGGAGGTGGAGGCACTATTGCAGGGGCTACCAGTTGAGCAGCAAGCTATGCAACAAGAGGTGGAGGAGGTGGTGCCATTGGATTGTTCCTCATAAACTCCGATAACCACTGTCCCATCAGTCTGAAGAACATATTCTTTGCTTTATTCTCTATCATCAATAGTATCGGCACACCGTGACTTGCCTCAAAATCATTTGTCGGTACATTATTGTTCACCTCATTAATCTGATCTCTTTCAGAATCAGACATCTTTAATTATCTGCAAAAACTGTAGTTAGATCGGATCCATCTATATCACACTATCACAGGTTTATATGGCATATACTTCTAAATCATTTAACATAGTTAATGCAGTATAAGAATCAACTAAAATGTAACTCTGATACCACTAAATGTAACACCCAAAACCTATTACCATCATCGATTAAGGTCCCGAGGTCTTTTCGATCATTTAATGTTGACTAATTCCAAATATTACTTCATTTCAATACATTCAATTAACACTTCTACCAATACAACAAACTCCAAAGAGCTAAGAAGTTTTACCTTGTGGCTTCTACCAATACAAGTGTTCAGACTATCGATACTACTATGCATAAAACTATCGATACCTCAAAAACTTATACCGAAACAATGCAAGCAGTAACCAAAGTTCAAATAACTTGTACTTTTACAGGTACATGCAAGAGTTCTACCAAAACAAGTGTGCAGAATGCAAATATACACATAAGTTTCCAAGTTTACCAACCATTATTCATCACAAGGCAATTATTCAAGATCACCTTTTGCAAAATCTATACATGACAATGCTTGTTTTATCACATAACCACAAAATACAATTGATCAACTCAAGGGTTCATGAACTCACATTTCATTTCATTACAAAGCATATTTGCCTACTTATAACATTAAGCAAGCATAGAAGCTTAAGTTCAACATTTAACTATGATTTCAACAATCCAAAATCAAGCATTTCAAAAGATAGCATCGTCCTAGTACATGCCATATAACCAAGTGATGTAAATACTACCGAACGAGCTCCCGAGATAGTGTGATTTCTTCAAGATGATTTGATCTTCAAGCAGCAAAATAGAATCTACAAAACAACAAGAATTTCACAGGTAAGCTTTCATAGCTTAGCAAGTTCACAGAGTTTAACAAGTTACCGAATAACATGTGTTGTACAATCTGTAAATCAATCGAACCAGAATAGAACTGTGCTTCAATAAGCCATAACCAGAATTCATCCTCTTGACTATGTCATCTCTGTTACTAGTATACGAGCTGCTCACACAAGCTGATGAGGACTCGTAACATATACGGTACCTCAGCTATCGATATAGTAATTGTACATATAAATGTTCCCTAACGATGCTGCTCCCACAAGCTGTAGAGAATATGTGAATCAAGCATAAATCTTAGTCATCGTAGGGCTTATAATCCATTCTTGGATTCATTTCACATTTTCCTGACTCACGATATTACTCACACAAGCTGTAGAGAATCCGCAACAAATGTAGGACCTCAACCATCATGTCGGTTTCAAATCACCGGCTTAAAGCCTGATATATCTTCCTTTCTTTGCTTTCATCTTTCTCGATTCCAAGCCATCATATCACGTTTGCAACATTTATAAAGAATATAAAAATGTACAATTTAAATTAGAATTTAACGTTACGAACTTACTGGACTGAATTGCATTTACGTATAGGCTTTAGGGACTATTCTATAGTTTCCCTTTTCCTCAATCCGTGGCATGATTGTAAACTAAAGATAATAAATCATCCAAATTTCTCATAAAATCATGTAATTAAATCATTTAGTACATTTTGGTCCTTTTCAAAAAATTTATGAATTCATCCTTAACACTTTACTTTTATTCAATTTAGTCCTTAAACATAAAACATGCAAAATAACTATTCTTTCCAAATCTACACCAACCGAATATCCATTGTCCTCATATAAGTCCCTACAATTCAATCATTTCATACCAAGTACTTGAATTTCACTATTTTAATATTTTAGTCCTTGAGTTAGCTAGCTAAGCTAATACGAGCTTGAAAACATAGAAATCACTAAAAATGGGTGAGAAATCACTCATCTATTGAAGCTTTAAGCTTGACCAAAACTTCCCTTAAGATTTCTAGGGTTTCTTTGTTTTGTTTAGTGAAAAAGATGAAGAAAATAATTAATTTAGTTATGATTTTAGGTTAAAATCATTTCCTTTTTCATTTAACTATTTTACCCTTTAATTAACAAGTCAATTCTTCCTATTTCTAATGCTAATTCGTCCACTCACCTATTCATTGGTCTAATTACCATTTTGATACCCCAACCAACCTTCCAATTATCATATAATGCTTTAAATCAATGAAATTCAACTTCTACATCTTTTACAATTCAATCCTTTTTACTTAATTAACTATCCAAACGATAAAAATTTCTTAACCAAAATTTAATAGGACGCTAAAGACATCATAAATATTAAAATAAATAAATTTACGATGTGACTCATTGGGATTATGATCCCGAAATTATTTTCTCTAACACCATTGAAAATCGGGGTATTACACTTCGTGTATGTACACGATCTAGGGCACAATCATGTAACCCCTATTTCATTGAATTCCCATATTTTCGTTGTATTTCAATCAAGTCCTTATGAATTGAGATGACCTAACTGAATATAATGTGATCAATTTGAAATGTACTTTAATTTGCTAATGAAATATTGAGATAAGAATTGCAATTGTGATGGTATTACCGGTAACTATTTTGTAACCCTTAGAACCCTAACCGGTGATAGTGTCAGGTTTTGTGTGTTGCATTTAGTAGTATCAGAGCTTATAGTTTAATCAATTCTTGGATTGAAACTATGAATTTTAAAGCTTAGAATTACATGCCATTTAAACATGTGATAGTGTGATTATGATAAATCCGATCTGATCTTGAATTTTTGCAGATAAGTGAAAATGTCTGATTCAAAACGAGGGGAAACCAATGAGGTAAACAACAATATTCTGACTTCTAATTCTGGTGCAATCCGAGGTGTATCGGTTATACCGATGACTGAAAATGAAGCAAAAAATATGTTCTTTGGCTTGATGGGCCAATGGTTTTCTGAATTTATGAGGAACAATCAGACGGCTCCGCAGCTTCCACTTCCTCTTGTGCAACCTATTGTACGACCTATAGTACCACCAATTATGCCTCCACCTCCTCTCAAAGTAGGATAGAGACGCCCTATTCCTACAGATAAAGTAAGAAAATATGAGGTTGAAGAATTTCGAGGGAGTATTGAGGATGATCCGTCTAGAGCTGAATACTGGCTGGAAAATACTTTAAGAGTTCTGAATGAAATGACCTGTCCTCCTGAAGATATTTGAGGTGTGTCGCTACAACACCCAAATCCCGAATATCGTCGCCGGTTAGGATTCCGGTATCTTCTATTCATTTTATACTATTCATCTTTTACACATATCCAACTATTTACAACTTTATTTAATTCAAAAATCATTTCTCACGATTTAAAACAATATCTAAACATAACACAATTTTGTCAAGGGTAAAAATGGTATTTCCATCGTTTTAAGGGACTTCTACCGGTACCTGATGGTCAAGTATCGGTAGTAGTCAATTCAATGAACAATTCTAAACAATGCAAATTTCTACCGGTACCTGACTAGTTCTACCGATACAAGTATAATCCCTACCGATACATGTCATACATCTACTGATACTAAAAACTCTAGAGAGCTAAAATTTCCATCCTGTAACTTCTACCGATACAAACATGCACTCTATCAATACTTTTATACATACAACTACCGATACTCACAATTTAACTACCGATATAACTCAAGTCAGTGTACAACCTCTCTCCTACCCTGCACTTCTACCGAAACATACATGGGTTCTACTGAAACAAGTTTGCTAAATCTCAAGAATTATACCAAACACAAGTTCATTGATTTCATACAAGCACAATTTTTAACTATGCATTCAAGACAACACAAATACAAGATATATGTCAATACAAGGTACTTAAAACTGCATCCAACATTTCATCAAAACATAACAAAGTTTTTCAAAACTCATTGTATAAGAAAAAGGTAACATCATCCTAGTACATGCCATATTAACCAAGTCATGTAAAAGTCTACCGAACAACTTCGGGATAGTGTGATGCTTCAAGATGATCCGATCTCCGAGCAGCAAAAAGTGAATCCACAAAACAAATGCAAATCCATAGGTAAGCACTTTAAGGCTTAGTAAGTAAATAAAGTTAAATAGATTTTCTAATTAACCGAATGGAATATTGTTTACATTTGGGGTAGGTTTCACTAGCATTTGTTACTCACGATGACACAAAGTCATCAGACCCTTGTTCCGTATTGGAACTCATTTCGTTTAATACTCACGATGACATATAGTCATCAGACCTCTTGTTCCATATAGGAATTCATATACTCACGATGACACTAAGTCATCAGACCTTTAATCCATCATGGATTCATGTACTCACGATGAAACTTAGTCATCGGACCTTTAATCCGTAAAGGATTCATTTACTCATGATGACACTTACTTATCAAAACTTTAATCCGTAAAGGATTCTTTTACTCACGATAACATTTAGTCATCGGACCATTTCGTTTATAGCTCGAACCCGTTTGTCCTTCGTATTTCATTCATACTCGTCTTCCACAATTTCAATTATTATTTCATCTCGCTACAATAGCCATATTACGAGAAAAAGAATTTTAAGTTAGAATTTAACCATACGAACTTACCGGTCTAGATTGCAATTGTGAATGGATCCTAGGGACTATTCTGCTAATTTCCCTTTCCACGATCGATGGCACGGTCGTAGTCTACATTCACAAATCATTCAATTTATCATATTAAATCACAAAATCAATTATTTAACATAATCAAACCCTTTTTTAGTAAAATTACAATTTTACCCTTAATACTTTCTTTTTATTCGATTTAGTCCTTTCAACATAAAACATGCAAAATATTCCTTTCCTCCTTAATCCATACCAGCCAAACATTCAAAATCATTATACAAGCCCATACAAATCTATTTATTTCACAACAAGTATAACAATAGCACCATTTTAGCACTTTAGTCCTTAAACCCTAATTTCATCAAAAATCATTTTACAAAAATATCAAGCCCAAACACCAATCATACAAATCCATGTTAATATTTTAAAAATAAGCATTTCCAATAATGGTAAAATATTTAACATTTGACAGAATCACAAATTGGTCCTTGGATTAGCTAGATTAAGCTAATACGGACTCAAAACATAAAAATTACTAAAAACGATCAAGGTTTACTTATTCAAATCAAAGCTCAAAGATTGAATGTGCAAACCCTAGTTTTCTTCCTTTTTTACCGTGGAGAAGATGAAGAAAGTGAATTTCTTCATTTTTTTATTTTAATTCATATATATAGTCAATGGCAATTTTGTAAATATTAAGACTTTCATCATTAAGCTTTAATTAACCATTTTTTAACCTTAATTAAATCTATTTACTCTTAATTTAACCCATACCAATCCACTAACTTATATTCCTTGGTTAATTTACTTATTAAGTCCTAATTTAACAACTACACTTTTATCCTTTTATAATTTAGTCCTTTCTATTCATTTAACTATCTAATCAATGATATTTTAGAATCATAATTCATACGATGCATATATCACTAAAAATATTAAAATAAATGATTTTACACGACTCGACTTGTCGGAGTTGTAGTCCCGAAACCATTGTTTCTGACACCACTAAAAATCGGGCTATTACAGTCGCATCACTACTGAAAGATGAGACTTATAGTTGGTGGATGACAATGCTGGCAGTAGTTCTTGAAAATGAAATTAGTTGGGAATTCTTTCAGACTGAATTTAAAAAGAAGTACATCAGTAAACGATATCTAGACCGAAAGAAGAAAGAGTTTCTCGAATTAAAGTAGAGAAACAAGCTGAATATGAACGAGAATGTGTGTACCTCAACAAGTATGCTCGAGAGATTGTATCGACAGATGAAGCTATGTGTATCCGTTTTAAAGATGGGTTAAATGATAAAATTAAGATGATGGTTAGTGGTTCAGAGCTACGACCGTTCGTTGTGTTGATAGATCAAGCAGAGAAAAAAAGAAATTTACAATCACAAGAAGCAGAGAGAGAAGAGATTTAGAGAATTCAATAAAAGGACTTCACCCAAAGTTTTCTCTATGCCGCCAAAGAAGTTCAGAGAAAGTAAGAATTGGGTGGTTGCTTCATCCGATTTTCATAGCAGGAGCAGATCGGGACAGCCCCAGATCGAGATTCCAAAATCGACCTACGGATAGTGTGGTTAGTGTTCGGAATGCATCAAACCTTACGTGTGAGCATTGTGAGAGATTTTTTTTTGGTGAGTGTCGGGTTAAAAAGGAAGCATTTTACAGGTGTGGAGCGATTGGTCACCTTGTTTAAAACTACCCAGTGCCATCTAAAGAAAAGGAATATCGGAGTGTGAAACCACCAATCACACCCCCAGAAAGGGAGACGCTTGGGATAGAGCAGCAATGCAGGTGGTAACAGGGGAGATAATAAAGATGGTGCAATTAGATCTAAGGTTCGAGCACCTATCAAGACATATGCTATCCGAGCCAAAGAGAAGGCTATTGCACTTGATGTTATGATTGGTATATTTTATCTTTATGATGTAATTGTGTGTGCTTTGATTGACCCAGTGTCAACTCATTCTTATATCTGTACTACTTTGGCAACTAATAAAAACTTGTTTGTTGAGTCAACTGAATTTGATGTGCAAGTCACAAACCCATTGCGTCATAGTGTCATAGTTAACCAGGTATGTCGTAAGTGTCCACTAAAGTTCAAGGCTGTGAGTTTTGTTGCAGATCTAATGTTGCTACCTTTTATGAGTTCGATGTGATTTTGGGTATGGATTGGTTATCTTAGCATGATGCGGTGGTTAACTACAAATAGAGATAGATTGATTTAAAATGCCCAACGGGCAAAATGATCATAGTTGAGTCCGATAAGATGAATAGTAATCCTAGAGTGATGTCGACTATTTCTGTGTAGAAGATGGTTCGTAAGGATTACGAAGCATTTTTGGCTTATATACTTAACACTCAAGATTCAAGGACAGAAATGATTAAGGTACCTATTGTTAATGAGTTTACAGATGTGTTTCTTGAAAGTTACCGGGATTACCTCTGATCAAAGAAGTGGAGTTTGGTATTGATTTCATGTTTGGCACTACTCCGATACCAATTCCACCATACAGGATGGCACTGACTGAGTTGAGAGAACTTAAGGCACAGTTGCAAGAGTTATTAGATAGAGGTTTTATCTATCCAAATATATCTCCTTGGGGTGCACCAGTGTTATTTGTAAAGAAAAAGGACGGTTCGATTAGAATGTGTATTGACTATCGACAATTGAATAAAGTTACAGTAAATAATAGGTATCCACTACCTCGTATTGATGAGCTGTTCAAGCTCATATCGTATTTTTTAAAATAGATCTCATATCGGGCTACTATTAGATGCGAGTAAAGGACTGTGATCTGCCAAAGACTGCATTCAGGACTCGATACGGGTGTTATGAATTTCTGATGATGCCGTTTGGGTTGACTAACACTCTAGTAGCATTTATGGATTTAATAAACCGAGTCTTTCAACCTAGTTGGATAGATTTGTAGTAGTATTTATAGATTTGCAGTTTTTGCGAGAAAAGCAACTGTATGCAAAATTCAGTAAATGTGAGTTTTGGCTTAGAGAGGTTGGATTTTTGTGTCATGTTGGATTTGCTGAAGAAATACAGGTTGATCCGAGTAAAATTTCTACTATTCTTAGTTAGAAAGTCTTGAAGAATGTTTTAGTGGTACGCAGCTTCTTGGGATTGACGGGTTATTATCACCGATTTGTTAAAGATTTTCCATAATAGCTTTGCCGATGAGAAAATTGCTTCTGAAGAATGTTCAGTTTGTTTGGTCAGAAAAGTGTCAACATGGTTTTGATCAGTTAAAGAAAACATTAACAAAAGCTTGGGTATTGACACAACCTAAGACAGGAAAAGAATTTATTGTCTATAGCGATGTATCACTAAATGGGCTGGGATGTGTTTTGATGCAAGACGAGAAAGTGATAGCTTTTTCTTCCGACAGTTAAAGTCACATGAGGAGAATTATCTAACTCATGATCTAGAAGTGGCTGTCATTTTTTTTTACATTGAAGATCTGGCGTCACTATCTTTATGGTGAAAGATGTCACATATTTATAGATCATAAGAGTTTAAAGTATTTGATAACTCAAAAAGAGCTAAATTTGAGGCAGCGTCGATGGTTAGAACTGTTGAAGGACTACGACCTTGTGATTGATTATCATTCGAGAAAGCTAATGTTGTTGCAGATGCTTTGATCCGGAAATCATTATTTGCTTTGAAAGCGTTGGATGCACATTTGTCCTTAAAGGGTGATGGTTCTGTTATAGATGAAATTAGGACGAGACCATTATTTCTGTAAAGAATTTAACAACTACAGAAAGATGATACAAAGGTAGTGGCTAAGAAAGAATAGATTCAGAGTGACTCCACTGTAGAGTTCATAGTAGATGCTGACGGCATGATGTACTTCCAGAATAGAGTATGTATTCTTGTTAATTTAGATTTGAAGCGAGATATTCTGACAAAGGCACATAGTAGCACTTATTCAATTCATCAAAGGAGTGTAAAAATGTATAATGACTTGAAGAAAATGTATTGGTGGCCAGGTATGAAATGTGAGATTTCTGAATTTGTAACTAAATGTTTGGTTGTGTCAGCAGGTAAAAGCTGAGCATCAGGTACCGTTTGGTTTACTACAGCCTATTTCTATCCTTGAGTGGAAGTGGGAACGAGTTACTATAAATTTTGTTACAGGGTTGCTAGTGACACCGAAAAAAAAAGATACGATCTGGGTTATAGTTGATTGGTTGACTAAATCAACTCATTTTATCCCTATTCGTGTAGATTTCACACTTGAGAAGTTAGTAGAGTTGTATATATCCGAGATTGTGTGATTACACAAGGTACTAGTATCTATTATCTCTAATAGGGATCTTTGTTTTACTTCAAGATTTTGGGGTAAGTTACATGAAGCTTTAGGCACCAAATTGAGTTTTAGCACTAAATGTCATCCGCAGATAGATGGTCAGTCTGAGCGAGTAATACAGATTCTGGAAGATATGTTGTGATGATGTGTACTTGAATTTGAAGGTAGTTGGGAAAGATATCTACCGTTGGTAGAGTTTGTGTATAATAACAATTATCAATCTAGTATCAAAATGGCACCATTCGAGGCTCTGTATGATAGAAAGTGTAGAAAACCTCTGTATTGGTCTGAACTGAGTGAATCTAAGTTGGTTGGGACTGATTTGATTCATGAGATAAAGGATAAAGTCCAGATAGTTCGTGACTGCTTAAAGGCAGCATCTAATCGTCAAAAATCGTATGCATATCTCAAGGGAAAAGATATAGAGTTTGCAGTTGGAGATCGAGTTTTTTGAGAGTTTCACCTTGGAAGAAGGTGTTACGGTTTGGGTGGAAAGGGAAGTTAAGTTCGCGATTTATTGGACCATATGATATCATTGAGAGAGTAGGCACGATAGCTTACAAGCTAGATTTACCTCTGAAACTTGAAAAGATTCATAATGTATTTCATGTTTCGATGCTGAGACGGTAGAGATCAGATCCTTCTCATGTGATCACACCATGTGAGGTTGAGATACAGTTGTATTTTTCGTATCCAGAGGAACCGGTTAGAAGAGGCTACATGGGAAATAGAGGCTTTAATGAGATCACAATACCCTCACTTGTTTACATCGGACGGTTTTGGGCATTGAAAATGAGTGAATAATAATTTGATGAAATAAACCATGATTTTCTTATCTTCTTCAACCTTTGAAAATAAAAGAAACCCTAAAAGAAAAAGAGGAGTATTCAACCAGGCTTAGTCCTTTGATTTGGTGAGTGAAATCTCACCCGTTTTTAGTAATTTTGTTTTTGAGTCCGTATTAGCTTAACCTAGCTAACCCAAGGACTAATTTGTGAATCTGTCAAATGTTAAATATTTTTCCATTGATGAATGAGCTTATTCTT
Organism: Gossypioides kirkii; assembly: GCA_005610355.1. Taxonomy (NCBI): domain Eukaryota; kingdom Viridiplantae; phylum Streptophyta; class Magnoliopsida; order Malvales; family Malvaceae; genus Gossypioides; species Gossypioides kirkii. The sequence goes on from CP032248.1 coordinate 30,785,009, forward strand.
GATAGTCTATGGAAGCTTTGTGTGCTTGGTTGTTAGATTTAATGATTTTGTAAAGTGATTTTAGGGTTTGAGGACTAGATTATAAAAATGATGAAAATACATGTCCTTAATGTGAAATTTTTGAATGTAGGGAATTTTTATGAAGGCCTTAGATATTCGGCTGGTTTGGGTTTAGAAGAAAAATGATTATTTTGCATGTTTTGTGTTTAAAGACTAAATTGAATAAAAATGAAATGTTAAGGGTAATTTCGTAAGTTTCCCAAAAAGGACTTAAATGTATAAAATGATTGAATTAGATGCTTTAATAAGAGAATTGATTGATTTGTTTGTTTCTAGATCGTGCCACCAATCGTGGAAAAGGAAAAATTACAGAATAGTCCCTAAAGTTTCATTTTAATTACAATTTCATCCTGTAAGTTCGTGTAATTATATTTCTATTTGATATTCTAACTTCAATTGTCTTGGTTATAATCTTAAGTTGGAACGAGATGGAAGACTTTGAAGAATTATTATACTAGCTCATAAGAGTGATATAATGTACTGGCTTGTAAAAGCGATATATTGTATTAGCTCGTAAGAGCAATTTACTGATTAAGCTCATATGAGCTAAATTTACTAGGAGACTTGAAGATATTGTACTGGCTCAGAAGAGCGATAAACTGAATTGGCTCGGGAGAGCAAAATACTGAACTGGCTCATAAGAGCGATATATTGTACTGGCTCGTAAGACTGATTTACTGATTGGGCTCGTATGAGCTAAATTTACTGGGAGCCTTAAAGTGATCGTTTGGGATATGAATGTGGAAATAATGAAGACGTTTATTTACCCTCTGCATTCAATTAACTTATTCTGTAAGTCAATTGCTCGAACGTACTTACTAAGCTCTGTAAGTTTATCTGTGTATTTGTTTACTATTTTGTAGATTTGTTTCGTTGTCGAAGATCAGATCCTCAAAGAAAATCACACTATCCCGAGAGCTCATTCGGTAGACTTTAAATCACTTGGTTATATGTGGCATGTACTAGGTTGATAAAATTGGTATCATGTTTGAATTTGTTAAGCTTTTGAATGTACTTAGACTAATGAATGCAACTTGAAGGAGATGTAATTATTCTTATTTGTCTTGTATGTTTTGGTATGCATTTGGAATGGTAATGAGCATGTCCAAATAGATTGATGATATCAATAATTTAACTAAGAAATGAGTATGTTTTGCTTACTTTCGATATATGTTTATAGGTTGTTGAGCCATGTTAAGATAGGTACATGTTGAGGGACTTTATGGAAATTTTGCATATTACTTTTTACATTTTTGCAGGTTCACACGGTCTAGAACATGGGCCAATACAAGGGCATGTGCCCTGGGTAAAATAGGTGCAGGGTACACACGGGTTGGGACACGGTCGTGTGGCCCTATTTTGAGTGGACACACGATTTCACACACGAGCGTGTGAGGTATTTCGCATGTTCACACAGCTTGTCACATAGTTTGTGACACGATCGTGTAAGGGTACTTCATGTATGCACACGGTCTGGGACACGGTCGTGTGACCCCTGTTTCGTTGAATTCCAATGTTTTCGAAAATGTTTCCGTTGTATTTTCAATCAAGTCCTAATGAATTGAGACGACCTAACTAAAGATAATGTTATCAATTTGAAATGTACTTTAACTTGCTAATGAAATATTGAGATAATAATTGCAATTGTGATGGTATTGCCGGTAACTGTTCTGTAACCCTTAGAACCCTAACCGACGACGTTGTTGGGATTTGAGTGTTACATAAAATGAGTTCAATTTGAATGTATTATATTTTAAGTTGATGATTTAATAATGTTTCTATACATTGTAACTTGAACGAGATTGAAAATGATGCTGAAATGTCGTGGGACAACGAAAAGACGAAAAACAAATAATGAGCAACAAATTTGATTTATGCTCTCTCATAATTGGTCTCAGTTTATTCTTTAAATAAGTATTTAATTATAATCAAATGATACATTTGACTACATGATTCGATTGAGCTATGTTGAATTACATATATACATATAATTGTGATTGTGAATTATGCTAGATAATGTAACACTATATATGGTACAATGAGTTTTAGTAATAAACAATAAAGAATAATGCCTTATTAATGGTATCGGATAGAGTTATGGATATAGTTGGCATGTCATAGGATACAATATACGGGGATACTACGATTTATATCGATAAGAGCTGGGAAAATATTACTTTGGACATTCTGATGAGTGCTTGGGACATATTACTTCAGTTTATGCTGATAAGCGTTAGGCACATATTACTTCTGACGTTCTGATAAGTGTTGGACACATATTTCTTTAGTTTATACCGATAAGCGCATATTACTTCAGACATTCTGATGAGTGTTGGGAAAATATTATTTTGGTTTATATCGATGAGTACTAGACACATATTACTTTGGACATACTAATGAGCACTGGGTGCATTTTTATATTGTTGTGATTATGGATTAATTTGTGTATCTGATCTTGATTCTGTGTTGGGTTAATAGGGGTGATATTAGGAGTATACCATGTTGTATTATATAGACAAATATATGTGATGTAACCATGAAAATGGAAACTAGTTCACTTGATAATCATTTTTTATTTTGGACTTGATTAGCATATGCAAGATTATGAGATGAGAGCTCTGAGGGCATATCAATACGTACTACACAAGTTATAATTCGAATTACGACAATTCTAAGAAAGTAGTAATAACTAAACTATAAAATAGTGATTTACGTTATTGTTGTAAATATAATTGAACTAGTAGTACACTAATTGATTAATATGTATATATATTGTTAACATAATATGTAAGCACCACTGAGTTTCCTTGCTCAACGTATGGATTTTTTGTTTCTATGCACAGGTGACGATTAGGTTTTGGATCGATCAATGAGATTCAACAACATCCAAATCTCACTACTCAGCTCAACTAAACTTTTGTAATGTTTTATTATATATGTGAGTTGTAATGCCATGCACCTAGGTACATATTGGGGCATATTTTGGCCACTTGGTAATATTTGATGATGACATTTAGATAAATAAGTATAAGTCTTAATGCTGGTAGATGATGAAATATGTATACCTATGGTGATGCTTTAGTTGAGATGTATTAGATGAGATTGTTAGATATCTATAATACATTTTTATGCTTAAAATTTGGAAATGGTTTAAATCATGTCATGTTTATATGTTTGATTAATTTGTAAATGATAAGAGTTAGTTTGAATTGCTTCGACAATGTAATGTGACATCACATGTTTTGAACCGACAATCGAATCGAATTTGGGGTGTCACATAATAGTTACCAAGTCCCTCTGATTATCACGCTTTGTCTAATTGGAAAAGAAAGACTCAAATTTGTCATTGATCTCCATGAGATTCGTTCCAACTAACCAGCCAAAATGGTTATTTGCAGCCACTCACTCTACTAATTACCATCTCTATCTCTTGTACGAACCATTTTTGCAATCTAAAATCGAAAAACACTCGACAAAGAAAACTATAAAAAAAACTCACTATTAGCACTCGTAGTACAATAACACTTTAAGAGGTAAAGAAAGAAATAAGAAGAAAAATCTTATAAATTTCAAAGAAGAAATCAGCAACAATACTTAAAAATGGTGGCGATTGTTCCCTAATAAGGCACACCTAAAGGCTCTAGGAGGCCAAGAAAGCTCAACATCAAAAGGAGTGAAAGTTGCTTGGAGAAAGGAGAAGGCAAATTTTATAACAACTAACACAAAAAACATAAAATGTGTTAAAAAGCGTTAAGAAACAATAACAAGCTCAACAAATGAGAAACCCTAAGGCTAAGAATTGAAGAAAATAATAGACTACCCCAAAACCCAAAAAATGGACCACAACTTGAATTTTTTATTCAAAGTGTTCTCGATGTGCTAAAATCATGAAATTAAATATGGAGCCTCCTCAAATGATAAAAATCAGCTCTGAAAAGTTTGGGCACATAGTTCAATCCACTGAATATTTTTTCAATTTTTTTCTTTTTCTGAGTTTTTTATTTATTTTTTCAATTTTTTTATTGTGGAAATTTTTTCATTATAAAATAGTGCTATTAACATAATCGAAACCATTTTTTGAAAAAAATCTCGACTTTTATTTTAAAACCGAAAATGGAGTCGCCACCAATCTTTTTTACTTGGTGTGATTGGATCACCTTAAAATATTTAAATTTATTTAAACAAAGGTTTTGATCTTCGAAATCAAGAAAATAGGTTCAGGAATCGGTTACGTGTGAGGAAGGATTAGCACTCTCACACGCCCAAAATTGGTATCTAGTCGATTATTTAATGTCTTAATTATTGAAAATTTGAAAACTCGAGTAAAATTTAAAATACGATCCATAAATACACGAATGAGATGTTTTAATGTTTTAAAAAAGTCAAATTTTATGGAAGAAGCTCATTTATTTTGAATCAATCGAGAAAATCGTGTCTAGCAAGTTAGGGCACAATATCTTCGAATCTTCAAAAATAAAGAACATTTATTGATTTTAAATAGGATATTCAATTACTTAGGTTCAAAGAAAAAAATCATACCCAGCACGTAAGGGCACAATTTCTTGAGCCCCTAAAATAAAAAAACATCGAGCATTTATTGATTTAAATAGGATACTCAATTATTTAGGTTCGAAGAAAAATCACACTCAACTAGTTAGGGCACAATTTCTCGAGGTCCCTAAAATAAAAGGACATTGCCTTGATTTTAAAATAATTCATGTAATAAAAATGATAAATAATTAATTTTATTAAAATATTTTTACAAGAAATTGAATAAATGTATACTCAATTTGCCAATTATTAGGGCAAAAATAAATAAAAGCATGAATGAAAATAAATTATATGGAGTACAATTTATATAAAAAAAATGAAATAAGGGTAAGCAAAATAACAATATAAGTATAAAATAATACAAATGATAAATGCAAATTATACCAAGGTAAAATAAACAGTAAAAGTGATTAAAAGGATTCATATTTTAAAAAATAATAAAATAAAATGAAATAAAAGGATTTGATTAAAAAAAAGAAATAAAGGGGGCAAATTTTAGAAAAAGAAAATGATTTGAGGATCAAATTAAAACAAAAATAAAATTTAAGGTGAAATATAAAAAGGGGAAAGATTCGAGGTTCAAATATGAAATTTAGGAAAGATTAGGGGCTAAATGGGAATTTTACTAAAATTCTTACATGTGTCAACTTTCTACAATCAGTGGTCAAAGGACCAAAATGTAAAAGCAAGAAAATATCAGGGCAGAATTTAAAAATCAAAGAAATACATACTTTGGGACCCAATTGGATAGGCTTTAAAGGCAGAAAGACTAAAGGGATAAATGATAAAAACACGCACGGAACAGGATCGTAAGTCGTCTTGTTACAGAATCGTAAGATTCGATTTACCACTTTGATTTGTCCATCGGTTTGGGGATGACAAGTAATCGAATAAATGAGTTTTGTGCCAATCTTACCCCACAGTAACTTCCAAAAATGGCTTAGGAACTTCACATCTCTATCAGAAACAATGGTGTGAGGTATTCCATGTAGGCGCACCACCTCTTTAAAGAATAAATTAACCACATGTGTAGCATCATCGGTTTTGTGACAAGTTATGAAGTGAGCCATCTTTGAAAATCTGTCAACAACAACAAAGATACTATCTTGACCCTTTTTAGTTCGTGGCAACCCAAGAGTAAAATCCATGGATAGATCAACCTATGGAGAAGAAGGAATCGGAAAAGGAGTATAAAGGCCATAAGGCATTACCTTAGATTTTGCTTGTCGATAAGTTATACATCTAGAACATACCTTTTCGACATCCATCTTCATGTTTGGCCAAAACAAGTGTTCGTGTAGAATGTCTAATGTTTTCTTCCAAAGTGTCACATAAGTCCTCTACTATGTGCCTCTCGAACCAAGAGTTCCCTCATGGAGCATTGTGGTATACATAACCTGTCCATGCGAAATAAAAAACCTTCCACAAGATAAAACTTATCATAGGCCCCATTCCTACAATTAGCAAAGATATGTCCAAAATCATATCATTTAAGTACAAATCTTTCAAATGCTCAAATCTTAAGACAGTAGCATTCATAGTAGTTATTAAAGAATATCGTCTAGATAAAGCATTAGCGACAACATTATCCTTACCCATTTTGTACTTAATGACATAAGGGAATGTTTCAATAAATTCGACCAACCTAGCATGTCTCTTACTTAATTTACCTTGTCACTTTAGCCACTTAAGGGACTCATGATCGGTGTGAATTACGAACTCATTTGGCAGCAAGTAGTATTGCCAAACCTGAAGAGCTCGAAACAAATCAAGTAACTGCTTGTCATAGGTCGAATAATTCAGTTGCGCTCCATTAAACTTTTCACTGAAATATGCAATTGGCCTCTTGTCTTGCATCAAGACTGCACCTATCCCAATGCCTAAAGCGTTACATTCTAGCTTAAAAGTGTTAGAAAAATCAGGTAATTTAAGAATCGGAGCAGAACACAACATGAATACCTTGTACACTAACTATAAAACCCAAAAAGATTAGCTTATCACAGCAAAATGTGCATTTATCAATGTTGGCATATAATTTTTCAGTTCGTAGAATGTCCAAAATAGATTTAACATGCTGAACATGGTCATTCAAAGAAGTTGAGTAAATCAGAATGTCATCAAAGTAAACAACAACAAATTTACCCAAATAAGGCCTTAAAATATGATTCATTAAGTGCATGAAAGTACTAGGTGCATTAGTTAACCCGAAAGGCATTACTAACCACTCATACAATTCATATTTTGTTTTAAAGGTTGTTTTCCATTTGTCCCCTTCCTGCATGCAAATTTGATGATACGCACTTTTTAAGTCGATTTTAGTAAAGACAGAAGATCCATGCAACTCATCAAGCATATCATCAAGTCTAAGAATAGAATGTCTATACTTTACCGTAATTTTGTTGATTGGGATGCAATCAACACACATGTGAAACGTACCGTCTTTCTTAGGCACTAATAAAACAGGAACGGCACAAGGACTTAGGCTTTCTAGTACATACCCTTTAGCAAAAAGATCCTCCACTTGCCGTTGCAATTCTTTTGTCTCCTCGGGATTGCTTAGGTAAGTTGGTCGATTTGGTATGCCCGCACCGGGTATTAAATCGATTTGGTGCTCAATTCCTCTTAAAGGTGGTAAACCTTTGGGAGGCTCACCGAAAATGTCCTCATAATCCTGTAAAACAACAGAGAAAACACTATGCAACGAACATGTTATGTTAGATAAAGATAATAGATTCAGCCTAAATCGCATAAGGACACAAGGTTGTTTAGTGACAAGAGCTCTCCTCATATCTTTTACACTCGCATATAAATTTTATGCACTCTTTTTACCACAAGAGGATTCAATCACCAATGGGCCTTTCGATTGACTTTTGTTACTACTGGCCTCTTTACTCTCAATCTTTTTAATATTCTTACCCTTAAACCCCTCACAAATCTTAATTTTGAGTTGTTCGTTATGAACTTCTTTGGGTGTCAACGATATTAAAGCATACTTTTTCCCTTTGAAGATGATGAAATATTGGTTTAGCTTGCCATGGTGTTGCACATCTCTATCATATTGCCATGGACAGCTAAATAACAAATGGGCAGCTTGCATGGGCACCACATCACACCAAATTTCATCTTCATAGTTTCTAATTTAAAAAGAAACAGAGTTTGTCTATTTACCTTAACTTCAGCACCATCATTAAGCCATTGAAATCGATATGGCCTAGGGTGTCTCGAATATGACAAGCCAAGGGAATTAACTAGGAAGTTGCTAATCACATTCGCACAACTCCCACTATCCACGATGAATGAACATAACTTCCTTTTAACCGAGCACCTCGAATGGAAGACGTTTGTTCATTGATTTTTCTTTTTTACACTTACATTAGGAGTGCATCTTACTACTAGACAATGGGAAGTGTCGAAATCCTCCCCTTCAACCTGTGGAGCCAACAATTCCTCCTTATAGAAATCTCTCCCATGTTAAACATTCTCCATAAATTTGATCATATGGGGATCGTCGGAATCCGAAGAGTATTCACCATTTTCTCGAACCACAAGTAATCTCGTACTAGGGCAATTACGACTATAATGGCAATGCCTTTTACATTTGAAGCACTCAATGTCACAGGTTCTCTTTGGGGCTGAACTATTTGGATTATTTTATTTAGAAGGGACTTGCATTTTGATTGGGGCACGACTTTTCCAATCGATTTCTTTCTATCCATCAGGCCTTGAATTGGACGACGTTTGATCACCACTTCGACCAAACTTATTACTAGTAAAAGGTAGTTTAGAATTCCAAAAAAAAGCATTGGAATTGTTACCTTTGTAATACTGACTTGAGGAGAAAGATCGAGGACCTTGCTCGTGCTATTGTTGTTCAATCTCCGTGGCTTTTTGAACGGCTTCCTCAAGGTCGATATAGGTTTGCAATCGCAATTTGTTCGTAATTGGTTTTTTCAACCCCTCAACAAATCGAACCATGGTAGACTCATCATCTCTTTTAATACTAGCTCGCAGCATTAGAGTCTCCATTTCTTTGAAGCAGTCATCAACGGACCGATTACCTTGCTTCAAATTCCAGAGTTTTGTTTTAAGCCCCTTATGATAGGGAGAAGGAACAAACCATTTGAGCATCACTATCTTGAGTTCCTTCCATGTATCAATCGCACCGTCATAGTTACGGAGACGACTAAGTCCCAGTTGAGTCCACCAGTGCAAGGCATAATTAGAAAATTCTAAAGTTGCCATGGAAACTTTCTCATTATCAAGACACGTAAAGTACTGAAATATATTCTCCATTTTTGCTTCCCAATCACAATAAGCATCTAGATCATTTTTTTCACGAAATTATGGAATGGAAAACTTCGATTTAGCCAAGGAGGGCTGTCTATAATCATGGTAACCAAAGTTTTCATCCAACTCATGAGGGCCTCTACGAACAGGACGTGCATGAAGACCATCACCACGTCGATTTCTACGAGCATCATAACCGCGAGGTTGGTCAACCTCAAACTCATCATCATCAGCATTACTATTATGTTGATGCTCAACTTGAGTACTTAGTTGCTCTATAGATCATGTTAATTGAGCAAAAAGATCAGCCTATTGTTTGGCTTGTTGTTCTCGTATTTGGGCCAAGTGCTCATTCATATTTTCTTCTAGCTTTCCAATGGAACCTGCCAAAGCCTCTAATGTATCTGGTACTTGCTCATGTGTTTCCTCACTTCCTTTGTTACTACGAGTAGTAACCATCTTGAAGTCCACAACACTCAAAAATAAAATCAAACCTCACCGTTATGCACTTAAAAAAAGAAATAAAGTTCTCAATGAGGGTAGAAAAAAATTTATGAATGTTTTAATAGAAGTCAGATTAACACGTCACTTTTTAAATCACAGTTTAATCACTAATCAAAAAACATAAGAGCTCTATCAATCCAAAGAAAGGTTGGACTCCAATAGAATTAAATTGCTCAGAGGAAGGAGAAAGCAACTTTTTCGTCCTACTAACACAAGAAAAAAGAGAAAGTGCTAGATTGTGTAAAAGAAGAAGGAAAGCTTAAAACAAATGAATACTTAATCTAAGAGTAAAAGAAAATAAACCCAAGCCCGAATATGAGTATAGAGGCAATGAAACAGACTTCGTTTAGAGTGTTCCAAAAGAAGTGCAAACTGAATTAAACTCAACAGATTCGATTTTGTGTGAGGGTATTTTTTTTCTTTTTTTCTGGTTTGAACCTTTAGTTTTTTCCTTTTCAAGATCGAACACTCACAAACGCCTGAAATCTAATACCACTTGATAAAAACACACATGGAATAGAATCGTAAGTCATCTCGTTACGAATTTTTCTTAGGGCTCCAGACGTTTAGAGATGGCTTGTTTTCTTGTTGGATCTGAAACACATTGAAAACAAAGAAACAAGTCAGATTTGAAGGAAAATCAATAGGCTGGAACTAACAAAACAAAATCAGTAAAGTAACCCCAATAACAAAGACTAAGATATTGTTCGAATCTGGGCACCAAATGATGAATTTTAGGGTTTCTTGAACTCAAAGAACCCTAATTTAAGTTGAGAATTTCATCCAAAGTCAGATTTGAAAGGGGGAACAAAACAGATTTGTTAAACTGATTTTTAAGCTCAAAAGAAAATTGTTTTGTAATTAAAAATTCAAAGCAATGTAAACGACTAAGAACCCCTAATTTTATGATGAATCTTACTAATTTGGGTGGGAAAGATGAATCTTGGTGGTTTTAGGACCTGGAACGAAATCAAACGAAATTAGAATCAAATAATAAAGAAATAACAAAACAGATTTTTTAAAGAGAATAAAAGATGGAAAGATGACGATGATGTTTGAAAGATGTCCTCGGCAGCCTTGAATCCACAAAGAGATCCACAACCACCTGCTAACGGCTCTAATTCTCCTCTCCAAGAGAAGATCAAGGCAAGAAGAAAGGTGAAGACTACTCCTACAATCAAAGAGACTACCAAAGCAACTTCTAAAATAAACAAGACCTAAAAGAATTTCTTAAGACTCAAAGAGAACTTCATTAATCAATAAAAGAATTAAAATTGAATGATATAATGAGGGGTGGCTAAGGCCTTTAAATAACCACCAAAGTCAGACTCCTAATCAAACTTAGGAGTTTAAAGTCAAATAAATAACTTATTACAACTTAGCAGAATAATCAAATAACTAATTAACTAGTAAATAAAACTAAAATAATAATTTAATATGGAATTTTGGCTAAGGCTTAAATGGCTTGGGCTTGGGCTGAATTTTTACTTGAAAAACTAAGATAAATTCGATTTGAGCTCTATTGGGTCTAATTTGCAATACGTGTTCTTCTCAACATCCAAATGGTATCTAAAATTTAAGTTGGGCTTAGTGTCGTTTAAATGGGCCAATTTTGATTTTGAACATGGTTTCCTTTCGAGATCGATCCGCTTATGCTTGAACACATTATCCATCGGATGTCAGCTTCAAAATTCGATTTCTTGGACCAAGAATTTCAAGATTTGGATTCTTGGTTTTCTTGATTTTGGAATCTCCCCAAACGGCATAATTAGACCAAGATTTGGTTTCTTGATTTTCTTGAAAAGAAGAAAGTGAATCTTGGTTTTCTTTTAGGCTCGTATGTGCGTTCAAGGCTTTTGTGATGAATTCTTGCACAAATCCGTTTAATCTTGCCTTCACCTTTCTTACCTTTGACCTTGTAATTGGGCCTTGAGGTAAAGCCAGCCCATCAACTTTGATGCTTGCACCAATAAATCTCCCTTTTTTACAAAACACGTGGATCCTAAGGCCGCGCGGGTCAGGTCTAGGGTAGGAGGTTGAAACGGCGCTGTTTTGAAGGCCATGGGGCAAGGCCTAAAATGGCGTCGTTTAGTGAGTACTAAATAACTTAAAATTTGATTAAAAAAATCATTTTTACTTATGCTTTAAAAAAACCTTTGCCACTTCTTTTTTTCCTCTCAAGAACCCCAAGGCCAGCCATGGGAGGCCGTCGATCGTCCGCCGTGGGTTCGTCATGGCCACCGGTCATTGACGGCAGTGATCGTCGCATCTGATGGTCGAAAAACACCCAAAAGACACCTCTTGAAGCCTTTTCAACTCTTTAACACAGATCTAGGGTTGAAATCTTCAAAAAAAACAACCAAGATCCATAAAAACGAGAAAGAACTCCTCGGTTCCTAAGGATCTTTAGGGTTTTATATTTTTTTGTTATTTTTCTTTTCATCGAGGCCCCATACGAGCATGGGTTTGTTCGGAGGGCTCCCAACATCGAAAAAATAGTGATCTTCATTGGGGTTAAGGATCTCGACCACTCACGGCATCGACGATAACGCAACAATAAGGTAAAAGCGAAAAACTCTTCCTTTTTCTTTTTATATTTTCTTTTTTATAAATTTTGGCTTTCGAAGTGTAAAATAAAAAAACAAAGTACAAAGAATGCTAGCTTCGAGTGCTTTGATTCTTCATTTTCCTTTTGTATTTTGTGTGTATTTCGAATTGGAAAAACAACAAAAATGAAAAGTATGGCTTCAAACTCTTTTTTGGTTTTTTATTGATTGTCTCTCGAAAATATTACAGATGGCTATTCGGGCTTTATAGCCGAATTACAAAATTTGTTTTTTCTTTTCTTTGCTTCTATCTCTTCTCTCTATTTTGGCAAGTATTGTGGTGGTGGTAGAGCTCCCTTCGGCGGTGGCAGGTGATGGCAAAAGAGAGGTCAGGCATCAAGCTGTGGGTGCTTTGGTCTGTGTGCCCGCTAACGTGGAGCTGACATGGTAGAAGAGGGTGAATCTCATTAAGACCCTAAAAAAATTAGGGTTTCATTTTTTACTTTAGTTTTTGGGCTTCGTGGGCTCATTGTAAATTTGGCTTAGGGTTTGTTTGTAAATGGGTTTTGGGTAAAGATGTAATTTGGACTATTTTAGTAGACTTTGGTTTTTTAATTTATTTTATTTTATATTTTTGGTTTTTTGTTTATTTAGTCTGGGCCAGACAAAAATGGGCCTCTACAAATACCATTAAAATTCTTCTATTAAATTTATTGGTATCATTTTAAAATTAGAAAAAATATTCACTTGGAATCCATATAACAAAAAAATAACATTGTAATAGACTTGAAATTAGATAATTTTAATGGTACTAGCAATTTTTAAAAATTCACATAAGCATTTTAATCAAAATAAAGTATTTAGAGTAATTAATGACATTATAAAAATTGATGTACCAAATTATGTCAAAAGTAAATTATAGAGATTAAATCTTAAATTTGAGTGAATTATAGAGATCAAAATTAAAATTTAACAATCTCAAAAAGTAGACTAGTTAGAACTAAAATTTAATTGTTATTTTATTATGTCAAGAAAGAGAGGTAAAAACACCTCTTTAGCCTTCTCAATTTCGATATTAAGCGAATTAGTCCCCCTAAAAAATATTAGAGCAATTTAATTTTGTAAATTTCCAAAGCGAGCAACTAAGGGCACTTAATCATGACGTTAATATTTTCCATTAATTGTACATAATTTTGATTAGTATAATAATAAATTTAGCCTTTGGTGTTTATATAATCAATGTTAATGTCGACCAAATGTGTAAATATTGCATGTTAAATTTATTTAAGCAAGACAAAATTGATAGAATGCATAAATGTTATGGATTAAATTTATTAAATCAAGATCAAATTAACTTACTGTATAAACTTTAATGGCTAAATTTCTTATTATACTACTAAAAATATGTACAATTGATAAAAAAACATTATGGTTGAAATACATACAGAGAATACATTACGACCGCAATTTATAGTAGCCTAACCTAAGGCAATGTCTGCAAGAAAAGACTTGGAACTGCTCAAATGAAAGAAGCTTTTATTGATGTCCACCAGTGTTTAATTCAATCCGAAAGAACAAAGAGAATTGTAATGTGTGAAGAATAATCCACCATCTTTCATGCAAATCTTTTATTAGCCCACAGGTATTTTCTTTTTCATATTATAGTCGTTTTTTCTTTAAAATAAATTATATTTATATAAATTTTAATAGATTTTAAATTATTTGTATTTATTTTATTATTTTCATATCTTTTGAATTGTATTTTAAGGTAAAAGTATCATGGAGGCCTTTGTACAAAGAGTTAATATTTAGGATAAACTCAATTAAGCAACGAACAAGTAAAATAACAAAGAAATTGAAAAGATCAAACACAAATATTTTACGTGGAAAAACCTCTTTAAAGAGGATAAAAACCACAGGCAAAAATAATTTCACTAAAACGACAAAAACGAAGAGTACAAAGATGAAGATAAAACTAAACCCCAAAACCAAAATAAGAACACTCAAAATGTAAACACAAAATTCTCTAAAAGCTTGTAAAAGCTAATACCTAAATGTAATGGGTTACTTTTCTAGGGTGCAAAAGGACTTATTTATAAGCTAAATTCGTAGGTCAAATAATATTAAAATAACCTACACTAATCAAAATTTAAGTGGGAAACTAAAAATAAAATTTGACTAAGAAGAAAACCCGAAAAATATGAGGCATAACTCCACAAATCTCCATCTTGACTCGTATTTCCACAATGTCATCTTTATCAAAACCCGCAACGGGCTTATCTCGAACTATGCAGGATATTAACTGAGTCAAAATTGTGCTTAGAAGCTGAAAGTCTTCTAGTCTTTGACTTGTGCACTGCTAAATCAAAACTAACTCGGGTCTGATTTTCACGAACACAGTGCTCTAATTTTCCAAAACCTGCATCCAAAGGAGAACCTCTCTTATACGAAATGGTCATACCTTTTTCTCTCCTATGACCAAGTTGCCTATGCTTCAAACGAGTCAACTTCAACTCCTTAACGGACGAGGGATGTCCGATTTCACTGGTCACTGTTGATCCTTCTAGAACATAAAGACTGCCAACCTTTTTACCTTTCATCAAAACGAGAGCCTCATGAGATACCTTAATACCGCTTGACTCGATGTTAATTCTACAACCCTTCGAGTCCAAATTTCTCAAGGAGATGAGATTTTTCTTTAAGTCAAGCACATGCTTGACATCTAATAGTGTCCTAATTGTCCCTTCGTGCATCTTAATCTGAACAGTACCAATATTGGTTACCTTACTAGGTGAACCATTCCCCATGTGCACAACCCCACCTTCAATTGAACTGTATCTGGAGAATCAGTCCTCTTTGGGACACATGTGGAAAGAACACCCTGAATCCAAGATCCACTTGAATTGATAAAATTAAATGTCGATAATGAATAAATATCGCAAAGAAAACGAAAAGAAAGAACACACAGATTTTACGTGGAAACCCTTTTGGGAAAAAAATCACGGACAGAGGAGAAGAAGATTCACTAATGTCGAAAATCCCATGATTACAAGAGGAGATGACTATGCCTATTTATAGGTTGAAAAACCTTATTCCAATCAACAACTAATAGAACTAACTTAGTAAGGTTGAAACACGTTATTCTAATTAAAATAAAATAAAAGAAGTCTAGTTTATTTGGACTTTACTTTTATTTTATTTTACCATTGAATTTTATTTTAACAAGAATTCTAGTCACCCAATTCTAACAATCTCCACCTTAAAAAGAATTCTAGTCACCCAATTCTAACAATCTCCACCTTGACAAGAATTCTCTACGAATAAGAACTCTCAACGAACAAGTTCTCCACCTATTCCACAAAACCTCTTGAGGGGTATTCTTCAACAATGAACACCAACCAAGTTCAAGCAATACTCAAACTTGGTTATGGGAAGTGACTCAGTCATCATATCTGCAGGATTTTCATGAGTACTAACTTTGCTCACAACAATATCCCCTCGAGCAATAATATCATGCACAAAATGATACCGAACATTAATGTGCTTTGTTCTCTCATGAAACATTTGATCTTTTGTAAGAAAAATGGCACTTTGACTGTCACAAAATATTGTACCAATATCTTCAGCCACGTTTAAAGTATAAGCCACTAGATCAGCCTCGGCATACCTCTTCCGAGGTTTAATTTCTCTTCTAGGTCTATTCTTGGTAATAGATATTGTGGTAAAGAAGTGGCTCTAGTATGAACTTCTGTACTAACTTGAGAAGTTGACTCTGTTATAGATGCTGGATTAATCTGAAACTCTACCTGTTTTTGTTGTTCTTTACTGGAAGAGTCTTTAATAGATAAGTTAGGTAACATAGCAGTTTCATCAAAAACAATATCTCTGCTAATCACAACTTTTCTATTTTCAGGACACCATAACTTATACCCTTTTACACCAGCCTTAAAACCAAGAAAAACACATTTAATGGATCTTGGTTCCAATTTTCCATTATCAACATGAGCATATGCAGGACATCCAAAAATCTTTATATAAGAATAATCAGCAGGCTTACCAGACCATATCTCTTGTGGAGTCTTTTTCTCAATGGCAACGGATGGAGATCGGTTGATCAAAAAACATGTAGTAGAGGCTGCTTCAGCCCAAAATAACTTCGGTAAATTAGAATTCGACAACATATATCGAACCTTCTCCATGATCATTCTGTTCATTCGTTCTGCAACGCTGTTTTGCTGTAAAGTATGACGAACTGTCAAATGTCTCACGATCCCTTCTAATTTGCACTATTCATTAAACTCATCAGAACAAAACTCCAAGCCATTATCTGTGCGGAGATGTTTTATCTGTTTTCCTATTTGTTTTTGAACCATAGTTTTCTAATACTTGAATGCAAAAAACACATCGTTTTTCTGCTTCAGAAAGAATGCCCAAACTTTTCTGGAAAAATCATCACTAAGAGTTAGCATATAATTAGCTCCACCTCTCGAAGGCACTCTAGATGGTCCCCAAAGATCAGAATGAATATAATCTAATGTTCCCTTCGTGTTATGGATTCCTCTGGTAAATCGAACTCTCTTTTGCTTCCCAAAAAAGTAATGCTCACAAAACTTTAGTTTGCTAATGCCTTGCCCATCAAGAAGTCCTCTTTTACTCAATTCTGCCATGTCATTTTCACTCATATGCCCTAAACGCATATGCCAAAGTCTAGTAATATCATCATCTGACAAGGAAGAGGAAGCAACTGCAGCATCACCAGTAATAGTAGAATCTTGCAAAACATATAATTTGGCAGTCTTTCTCTGCCCTTTCATCACAATGAGGGAACCCTTGCTAATTTTTAGAACCCCACTTTTAACTGTGTATTTGTGTCCTTTTGAATCAAGAGTACTCAACGAAACCAAATTCCTTTTCAATTCTGGTACATGTCGCATGCTACTAAGAGTTTTAACAACCCCATCAAACATTTTTATTTTGATTGTGCCAACACATGCGATTTTACATGAAGCATTATTCCCCATCAAAATAACACCTTCAGACACAACTTCATATGTTGTAAACCAATCTCGATTGGGACTCATATGGAAGGTGCAACCAGAATCGAGGATCCACTTCTTGCCCACTTTAGAATTATCGACAGAAGCAAATAGGAGTTCACCATCACTGTAGTCTTCTACTACATCAGCTTCACCAAATTGTTCTGGTTGTTTTCCCTTTTGATTCTCTACTTCCCTTTTGATTTTATTTTGTAACTTGTAGCACTCTTTCTTAATGTGCCATTTCTTCTTGCAAAAGTTACAAGTTTTACCTCTATTTGAAGATCTCTATCTACCTTTAGATTTACTGCGAGGATTTCGTTCCTGTGTCCTCCCACGATTATCATCACTATTTCGATCTTGTCTTCCACAAATAATGAGACCCTCTCCTTGAGAGTCAGATTCAGCCACAAGTTGCTTCATCTTGTCATACGAGGCTAAGAAAGCATAGACTTCATCAACTGTGAGAGATTCATGGCTATACAAAATTGTATCTCTAAAGGTTGAATATGACGGTGGCAACGAATAAAGGAGAATTAACCCTAAATCCTCTTGATCATACTGAACCTCCATGGCCTCCAAATTCGACATAATTTCTTTATACACATTCAAGTGTTCATGTACAGACGCACCTTCTTCCAAACAATGAGAATACATACGCTGCTTCATATGCAATTTACTGGTTAGGGTTTTCGACATACATAACTGTTGTAATTTTGCCCATAATGCAGCAGCAGTCTTCTCCTTTAACACATCTTGTAGAATTTCATTTGATAGATGCAGCTGTTATTACGTCAAAGCCTTTCGATCTTTATGCTTCTTCTCTTCATTTGTCAAATTCGAAGGCATCTTATCTAACCCTAACAAAGCATCCTCGAAATCCATCTATGCAAGAACTGCTTGCATCTTTACCTGCCACAACGCAAATCTGGTGTTACAATCCAACAGCGAAATATCATACTTCAATGTTATCATTATCGTGATCGAGATTAGTAACCCAAAAAGCTCTGATACCAATTTGATAAAATTAAATGTCGATAATGAATAAAAATATCGCAAAGAAAACAAAAAGAAAGACACACAGATTCTACGTGGAAACCCTTTCAAGAAAAAAACCACGGGCAGAGGAGAAAAAGATTCACTAATGTCGAAAATCCCATGATTACAAGAGGAGATGACTATGCCTATTTATAGGTTGAAAAACTTTATTCCAATCAACAACTAATAAAAGTAACGTAGTAAGGTTGAAGCACCTTATTCTAATTAAAATAAAATAGATGACCTATTGTAATTAAAATAAAATAAAGAAGTCTAGTTTATTTGGACTTTACTTTTATTTTATTTTACCATTGAATTTTATTTTAACAAGAATTCTAGTCACCCAATTCTAACAATCTCCACCTTAACAAGAATTCTAGTCACCCAATTCTAACACGAACATAAGCTCGGAGCTTTCACTTGTTGACACCAATAAGAACCCATTACCCTTAT
Source organism: Gossypioides kirkii (assembly GCA_005610355.1). Taxonomy (NCBI): domain Eukaryota; kingdom Viridiplantae; phylum Streptophyta; class Magnoliopsida; order Malvales; family Malvaceae; genus Gossypioides; species Gossypioides kirkii. The sequence continues at coordinate 30,803,484 of CP032248.1, forward strand.
CATGTATGTGATGTGGAAAGGGAAGGGCCTTCCGCTCTTTTTGCTTAATTTTTGGGATACGTTCTCATGGGACTTACCATGATTTCCATGTCTTTGTTAATTATTACATTAAAATGATGATTATAAACTAAATGAAAAGGAGTAAAACTTGCTTGGTAACATGTTATGATTTAAATTAAGGAAAATGTAGTTAAAATGTTATTGAATTGAACATATGGACTAAGAATATGATACGTACGTACGTATGTATGTATGTATGTATGTATGTATGTATGTATGAACATGCACATGTGAATGAAATAAGGACATTTTCATTAAATTAATATGTTGAATATGAAAATGAGCTTCGCTCTTGTAAATATGTTTTATGGAATTGATACATGAGAAATTTATGCTTCATTTTGACAATGTAGCATGAAAATATTAGTATACTAGTTGCTATGATATGTACATGTCATTATTATGTTATAAGTACTTGATTATATGAAAATTCCCTTGTAAACTTGGAAAAAGGATTAGGATATGGTTGACATGCCAATTTGGATAGCTTAGCACTTGTGATTTCCATTAATGCTTACTAAGCATTTTATGCTTACATGTCATTGATTTTGTACATAGAGCTCACTTTTGGATTCTTGAAGCCCCACTCAACCTTTGGATTATCACACAATCACCAAGACGTTTAGGAGTATGAAATTAGCATATATGTACATTATGACATGCACTTAGGGTCTCAAACATGTATATATGTCATTAAGTATTTTGAGACTTTGAGTATTGAATTGTTGAGTTTGAGGCTTATTTGATTGACTTTAACTTTGGTGATGTATGATCTTTTGTCTAAGCATGCATCCTCTTTATTCTTTTGGTTTTGAGTTAGAAAATTAATGGTTTCTAAACTTAAATTGGGTATTTTTAATGAGGTTTTCTAATGTCTTCATGGTATGTTTCAATGACATATGGATTTATAATGTGTTTGAGATTGTAATTACATGTTTTCAATGCCATTATTGAGTGTGTTTTTGATGGTTGCTTTATTAGGAGGTGCTTTGATGTGTATTGTAGGTGTTTACAACTTGAATATTTGGTCCTCCTCTTCAAGGTTTCGATACCTTGCTCTTAGGTATTGAAACAACTAAGTCAGTAGCTCAATTTTTGGCTCCAGAGGTTCAATAAGGTACCAGTATCTAGCTCAGTAGTTTCGGAATAACTAAGTTAGGTAGAAAAAATGTACAAAACTAGAGAGATGTAATGGAGATGTATTAGTACATCTCTCTAGTGGTACCAATACAACTATGGCAGATCCACAACACTATTTTGGGCCATTTTGATTTTTGGGGGCTCGTTTTAGGTCTTAGACACCTTTGATCACCACGAACTACTTATAAATGATTTTTAATTGTTTCTAAAGCTTCTAAATTATTCTAAACTTAGTTTAATGATTCTATATAAATACTTTGAAGTTTAAATTTTAAATAATTTCGAGATTCTTGTTATGTAAATTCTCTAGTAATATCTTTCATATGTATTGGACGTCGAGATGAGTAAAATGTTACACCAACTGTTACTGAAGTGAATAATCACATTAGCAACGTAACGGCCAAAGATAAAAATATTGATCAAATGGCTTAATTGATGTAATTAAAAGTTTAAAACCTTAATTGAATACACTGTTCATAGATAGACTTAATTATTTTTTGGGTAAATTACACCAACAGTCACTCAACTTTGGTCTGACGGACAAAATAGTCACATTGGTTTCATTTCAGTCACTCAACTTTAAAAAGTGACAAAACAATCTTTTTTTGCCATTTTCTGTCACAAACGTCATGAAACAGTGACATGGCAGTTGACGACGTCAATGGTGTCTGGTAACCCTCTAGCTAGCCGATTACATTTAATATAACAGCTATATCAACATATTTTAGGGTTTTAAAAGGAAAATTAAAAAGAAGAAGAAGAAGAAGGAGGAGAAGAGAAAAATAGAGATACTTACAGTGATTTCGGTCTGCTATTGTGGAAACCTAGCCAAACTAAACACTTCTTGGTCCAATGACAACCCAGGTAGGAGCTTTTTTAGGTGTAAGAATTTTGGGAGTGGATTTCGAAAATCATGTTGATTTTTCAACTAGTTTGATCCACCATTGACACCTCGTTCAAGAATTTTATTGTTGGGTCTTCTAAAAAAGTGACATTGGAGGATGTAAGGAGAAGGGGAGAAAAACATGGTTTTTGATGCTTGTATTTGTAGTAATTTTGTTGCTATTTTTTAAACCCTAAAACATATTATTTTATTGTAATTTTGTTGCTCTGCTGGTATGATTTTGTTACTCATGGTTGCTGGTGGTTTGCTAGTTTTTGTTGTTCATGTTGTTGCTTAGAAACTTGAAAGAAATGAAATGGGAGATTATTTAAATGTTCATAATATTGTTGTTGATTCCATTTTGGAACCACTTTGATGTTTGTCTAACCATTTTGAACGCATATAAATGGTTGAATACATATAAATGGTCCACAATATTATTACTTGAAGAAATCATAATGGTCAATAATACATATAAATGGTCAACAATCATACTAGCTAAATTGTCAGTACATAGGATAACATTTTACAAACGCCAAATTGCAAAAAATTAGACAACCAAATTGCATTGATCAATTCTCATATATAAAGGCCAAGCGCCAAAATGTTTACAAAAGATAGGAATGGAAAACTATTTACAAAATAAAGGAATGGCAAACTATTGCCAAATTTGCCTACAATTCAATACAATTCAACACATGTGAATTTTAGGCAAAATTACAAAAAATTCAATCTATATATGCCTAATTTTAGATAACAGTACAATCATAGGCAAATTTACAAAAAATAATCTGCCTAAGTTAATAATTCAATAGCAGCTATAGGCAAATTTACAGAAAGTCAAGTCACAAAATTAAAATAGAAGTCCAAAAACAGTCACAACAAATCATCAGTAGTAGCAGGTACGCAAATCAGTGGTATGTCACAGATGACTCTTAAGTAAAAGGAATCCATCTAATAGTGGTTGGTTCATCCTCAATGGGAGCTTTTGTGTTGGGGCAGCATCTTTTTTGTAAGTTGGGGCAGATTGTTGAGTTGGGGGGTTTGTTGTTTGGTAGCATCCCTTTGCAACTAATTTCGAGTAGCCTCCTGCTGAGTTGGGGATGCTTTCTTGCTGATTTTGGGTAGCTTGTTATCAAGATGGGGTAACCACTTGTTGTGAACACCAAAATTGTGTCTTTTGACCTACAAGAACAAGTCAGATTACTTTGTTTTGGCCAGCTTGATACCTAAAATAAGCAAAGGCAGATTACTTATTGGAATGTGACCAACAACAAGTCAGGCATAATAAAAAATATCATACAAAATAATATTAAAAACAACATACAAAATAATATTAAAATGGGTAACTTAACCTCAATGAATTTTTCATATTCACATCCAGCTTTTTCCTGATCTTTAGACATAACATTCCATTCCATTTTTCAGCTTCTTCTTTCTTCTTGACAATGAGCAACATTATCTTGGTCCTTACTGTTTCCATCATGGTCAGAATAGCTTTCTCTCTTGCTTCCAGTATGATCTAGTAGCAATAAGTAATAAAGGCTTAGTGGAGTACCTTGTTAAAGCAATTAAAAAGATAAAAGTATTACTAAATAAACTATTAAATATTTGTTTACCTTATTAAAGCATTCAGAAGATTATTGACCAACATGTCAGACCCACTCCTACTTGAGAAGTAGGGCCTTGACCAGTGAGTAGGGTCATTTTCCTTCAACCAATCATAAGCATGCTAATTGACATTCTTCAGTTCAGCCATGAAATCCTCAAATTCCCTTGTAGTGCTTGCTCTGACAGCTTTCCAAAACAAATCTTTCAATTCCTTTGTTCGGAAACTAGCCTTCTTAAAATTGGCATGTAGGTTTCTAACACAGTGTCTTGTTTCTACATTAGGAAACAACATGTATATTGCTTCCAAAAGTCCCTACAAATAGAACAAATATAGTTAAATTATTTGACAAACAGTAAACCCTAAATAGGAAAAACATAAAAAAAATAAGCGAAATGGAGTTTTACCTTTTGCTTGCTAGACATGAAAGATATTTGGTATGAGTTCACAATTTCCAAGTCTAGTGCGAGCAACTCCAAGAACAAGGGCCATGATGCTTGGTTTTCACTTTCGACAGTAACATATGCGATAAGATAGATGCCATTATTTGCATCTATCCCAACAGTTGCAAGTAAGTAGCCATCATAGTAGCCCTTCAAGAAACATCCATCTAAACATGCTATCCTCCTACAACCAACCCTATAGCCATCTTTGCATGCTTGCAGACAGACATACATCCTTTGAAATAACCTGTTATCCAGATAACAAATTGTTATTATTCCCTCATTTTGGGTCCTAACCTCTAACAGATACTCATATATCTTCTCATACTGAACCTTATGAGCTCCTTCAATTAATTCAATTTCCCTAAGTTTAGCCCTCTTACATTTGGTTGTGGAGACTAGGCAATAAAAATCTCTTTTAACATCTTGTTGTAATGATGTTAGAGAATAATCAAAATCAACAATGAATTTTTCTTTATAATGTTCACCTATCCAAGCTGAGATTACATTCCTATTTTTATAGACTTTGGAGAAAGTATGATTGGGGTTGGAACTCCTAATTTGCCAAGTTTGGTTAGTAGGGTCATTAGGGTTTAGTCTAAATGCCCACATGAACCAAGAACATTTTTCACTGCAAATAACCTTTAACCTTTTTTGATCATTTTTGGGAAACTTAATAAAGTAGCTATTCAACCTACCATACTGCTTGGTAGCTTCTTTAAGACTGCCTTTAGACCCAAATAACATTCCAACCTTTAGGATTATTCATGTCATTGTCATGGTTGAACTCAAGTCATTTTGGCCATTTAAGTCAGATTCATAAGCACTATCAAACCTTCCAGAATCATCACTATCACACTCTTCACCTACTTCTATATCAACCATATTTAAACCATCTAAATTAACCCTATTAGACACATCAATTTCAGATACATCAATAACAGAACAATCACTATCAGACCCATCAAAATCAGACATTTCTTCTTCACTATCACTTAAATTGTCATCAATTAAACCTGCCAAACAAATTACTCATCACTATCAGACCACAAACAAACATTTAATACAACACAGACAAATACTTTAACCATTTGTGTCAGACAAAAACCAATGCAAAGACAATATTATATAAACAAATACTACCAAGCAACACAAAAATAATATTATATAAACACAACTGCATGTCAAATTACTCAAACAATAAACAAATAATGCCAAACAATTTATGTCACGCACATGGCAGACAATAACCAAACAATTTTACCCTAAACCTAGGTAATGGCAGACAATAAACAAATCGCCAAGTTGTGTATCTAACAGGAGCAGTTAAAACTATGATAAAAAAATCATATATAGAAAGCATACAATAACAATCATATATATAGTTGCATGTCAAATGTAGAGCATATATATAAACAAACTACAGTACTTGAGTATATATAGAGCATATATATATATCTGTCAAATATAGAGCACATATATAGCTGTCAAATAAACAATAACCCTAAATCAAAATGAAACCATAATACAAAAAACAATAAAAATCTTTAAGGTTTCATGGCATATAATAAACATTAAACCCTAAATAGTATCTGCCATTCAATTTAATAACCAAACTAGAATACAAAATGAAATCAGACCCTAAACCACACATGTAAATACAAAATGAAATCAATTTTTATAACTCTAAATAACCTTAACCCCCATGTGATTAATAATCCTAAACTAAAATATGTTAACCAAAATATGTGAATAAAAAATCAAACAAAAAATGAAATAACCCTAAATCCCAAACAGTAGCAATCAAAATAAAAATAAAAATCGAAAAAATCCTAAATAAAAAATGAAAGTCAAAATTCAAATCAAAATAAAAAACCCTAAATCGAAAATCACAATCAATATTGACATCAAATTCGAATAAACACAAAAATACCCTAAATAGAAATATCCCATAACCCAAAAAAAATAGAAACATACCCGTTACAATAGATGTAACAACATTGCCATCTTCTCTTCTATTCACCATCGTCACTGAGAACCAAAAACAGTGGTTTGCCTTCTTTTCTCCCCAAATAGATTGAAGAATCCAATCGAACCCTAAACCCTAAATAGATTTCAAATTATATTTTAACCATAAATCAAAATAAAATCAAAATACAAATGAAACGTTTCTCCCCTATTTCCTTAATCAAAATGTTTTTCAATTTGGTTTAGGGTTAAACAACAAAACCCATAAGATTAACCCTCACCTAGCTTCATCTACATGGCAAGTTAACTGGCCACGTTACCTAGTTAACTTGCCACATCAGTGATCCCAGTTAGACCCCTAACAGAAACTCTTAATTAGTGACTGTTTTGTCACTTTTTGATAACGTTAGTGACTATTTTGTCACTTTTTCAAAGTTGAGTGATTGAAATGAAATCAATGTAACTATTTTGTCCGCTAGACCAAAGTTGAGTGACTATTGATGTAGTTTACCTTTATTTTTTTTCAAAGTTAAGGTTTTTACCCCTTAAACCTAAAAACTTATACCCTAATAAAACATAAGGAGTTTTACAAATTTCACATCAATAAATTTATATTTCCAATTAAATTACTTTTTCAATATAATTTAAAGGGATAATGCCATTTTACACCCTTGTACTTTGGCACATGTTTGAGTGTGGTACCTGAAGTCTCAAAATGTCCAAAGTGGTACTTGAAGTTTAATTTCGTTACACAATCTGGTACCTGGCATTAACGTTGTTTATTTTTGACTGATTTTGCCACGTGGATCAATTATGTGTCGACACGTGGCAAGTGGCAGGCTGAAGGGTCATTTTAATGGGCAGATTAGGGAAGGGTTGTTTTGCAATTTTCCCTTCCCCTTTACTTTTTCATCTGGATTCGAAATAATTAAAAATTAATTTAATAATAGAAACTCTCTCTCCCTCTACCTAAACCCTTCATTTTCTCTCCACCCAAAAGCAGACATTTTTTTCTTTGTCTACTTCGTTGTTCATTGATTTACCTTGAAAAAGTTTTGTTATTCTCTCCCCAAAATCCTTCTTTCATCTGGGTATTTCATTCGTGGGGGTTTCTTTTGGCATTGATCTTATCGTATTGTCTTCTTCTCACAGCCGATTACCATACCCATTTTCGAATTTCTGAATGATTAATGTTTGTTTTATATTTGTCTTTTCGTTTTTTTAGCGATGAAAGAAAGATTTTTGATAAATGGATTTGTGGCTTTTTTTTTCTTTGCCTTTATCAAAAAGAGTGAAACTGAGAAGATCAAAGGACAATGGAAGTGTAAAAACAGTAGCAGTTTTATCCAACATATTAATGCTCTTGATGTTCGATCCTTTTTGATGGAATAATTATGGACTCTATCTATATATGTTGGTGGATTGAAGAGAATCAATCAATCAACCCTTTTAGCTTCAGTTTTACTTATAACAGGAAAATGGGCTGAGAAAGAACGAAGATGAAAAGCTACTCATAATGGGTGTTTAAAAAATAATGAAAAAGAATCTATCAAATAAAAATAAAAATAATGTAAAAGTGAGGGAGAAGGGAAAATTACAAAACAACCCTTCCCTAATATGGCCGTTAAAATGCCCCTTGTCACGTGTCGATATATAATTGGTCCATGTGGCAAAATCAGTCAGAAATAAACAGTGTTAATGTTAGATACCAGATTGTGTAATGAAATTAAATTTTGGATATCACTTTAGATATTTTGAAACTTCAGGCACTACATTCAAACATGTGCCAAAGTAGAGTTGTAAAATGGATTATCCCTAATTTAAACTATTTAATTTTGAGTTGCATTTTGTAGTACTTTCGAAATGAGGATGCTACTCGCGCAAGGGATAACGAAACGGGGTCGGTCTGTATAAAACGCGGGTGAAAAAAGGCAGACAAAGGCAAAATAAAAAAGGAAAAGAAGAGTTTGGTGGATTTTTGATGGTTGGTTTTTATTCCCTTTTTTTCTTTTTCAATTTCAATTTCTTTTTTTATTATGTGGAGAAGAGAAAAGAACGCTCTTTCGCTTTTATTTAAAAAAAACATAAAAATAAAATATTTTAAAAATAAAATATTTTTAAATAAAATATTTGCATGATGAAAAACTCCTTTTCAGTAAAATTTTTCGTCTCTAAAAAGGGTAACGGTTTTTTATTTCTTTTTTTTGGTTTCTGTTAGGAAGGAGGAGAGCGAGAGAGTGAGGGCGTGGTTTTGTGACTGGGAATGAGAATTGGGACGTAGAGGTGGTGCTAACGTCACACTCGTGGTGATGGAGGAAGACGACTGCTGAATGGAATTCTCATTCGGTGCCGGAATTCCGATGTCCCGAACACCAGCGGCGGGCCTGAAGGAACCTCGCTTTCACCGTCCTTGAATCAAGGCCTCTCTCTATCCTTTGCTTTATTTCTTAAAGCTAGTTTATTTTATCAGCATTATTTTATTATTTTTTGTGAAACGCAAGAGAATGCCGTTTACATGTTCTTTTTCCTATCGTTAATTCTTCTTTTTGCCATTTTTTTTGTGGTGAACTCTGGTTTGATCATTGTAAAAAATATTGATTTTCTTAGGTTAAGTTTTAATAAAAAAATTATGTAAAATTTTGAATTTCTATAATAATCTTAAATTTTTAATTGCGTTTCAGAAAATGAAAGGGAAGAAAATTTATGGTGATCATGAATTATTGCAGCTTTCATCATGATGACGTGATCGAATGTGATGCAGTTCTTATTCTTATACGTGTATATATGTATTTGTATATGTATGTCTATATAAATAATGATGATGAATTTTGTTATCAAGAAAAAAACAAGTTGTTCAAGCAATCTTGTTCTCAATCTTTTCTACGAATTTGATTTGATCATACTAAAACCTGAGCTGCACTAATTTTCTATGTATGAAATTATGAACTGTTCTGTTCATCAAATGCAATTGAGGTGGATATGATTGTTCTAGTTGGTCTCTGTTTACATCTTTTTGTTTTTATCACTTTTAGACTAGTGGTTATTTAATTTTTAAGATTGGTTCCTCATTTTTTAGTTGAATGTTAGTGGAAATGCAATTAGACTAAATAATCATTCTTTTGCTGGAATTTACAAGTAAAACTGTAAAAGTTTGGTACTTTTGCCTGAGGTTTTGTCATAAAATCTAGGAGGGTACATGGTTGCGAGAAAAAAAATCTACCTTTTTTTTTTAATTATACATGTGGTCTTTCTTTATTTTTACTTTTTGAAAAAGAAGTTGGGATTGATAATCAAATATACTTAGATTTCTCCTTGTTTACATGCTATTTGTTATGTATATGAAGTAATATTCATCATGCAGGAAGAGGGACATAACATAGAATCATGATTCTCCAATGAGTTCATTTGGTTTGTGACGGACATAAAAGAGAAAAAAAATATAAACCTTTTGTTTGAATTTCTTTGTTCTTTAGACCTAACTACTCATCTTTCCAATGCATTCTTTTAACATTTCGGCCTACTTTTTGGAAAGGTAAAGAAAGGAGGGAGAATGGGTGGAGGGAGTGTGAGGAGAAGAGGGGGAGAGAGTGGGTAAGGTTCCTTTTGCTTGGATTTCCTAAAAAAGGATATAAAGGAACCATTAGGTTCCCATAGTGTCAATGAAATGAAATGATAACTTATAATGCTTCTTTAACTAGTATTATTTATATGTTAAAATGATAAGTCTAATTAAAGAGAAACATTGTCTATTTTGAGTGTCTTATGTTGTAAGAAATTTTTTTACTAATTGAAAATTCCAATACCCTTTTGTTGTTCTTTGACTCAATTTTGTGATGTATTTTCTGAACCTTTTGGTTTAATATTATTTCAGATGGTATGTGGCAAATAAACTTGAGATCCAGTGAAACAATGGAAGCTGGTCCCTACCCGGAGCGTCCTGGAGAACCAGATTGTTCTTACTATATAAGGACAGGCCTTTGTAGATTTGGGGCAACATGCCGTTTTAATCATCCTCCTAACAGAAAGCTGGTATAAAGTCACGGCTTGCTTGGGAAATTCTTATTAATTTGGATTTAATGCTTTATGAGTGAGATACTATCGGTACAATGCGAAAAAGCTTCTCATTTTATTTATTTCCAGTTCTCAAACCTTTTATTTATCATTGACATAATATTGGTAGTTAAAGTTGTAATAATTTCATTTTGACTTTGTCCTACTACAAGTTTGAGCTTTTAAATATCAACTTTCATTTCAAATGTTTATTTCAATTATATCAAATTCCAGGCTATTGTTACTGCAAGGATGAAAGGAGAGTTTCCGGAAAGAGTAGGACAACCAGAATGTCAGGCATGTATTTCTTCCTTGGTTTCTCATATGAAAATAATGTTTCTGCTTTTACTTTTGCTTTACAACTTGCAACTTATGACATTCTGATTAACATGAAGTATATTACTTTTATCCATCTAAAAGAGGAAATTTATTTTATTGTTGTGCCTTGGGGATTTTACTAATCAAAATGATGAGCTAAACATTTTAATACTTTAGTGAATGCAATTATTCTAGATTGATAGAGATTTCTCTACAAATTTAATGGATTTGACTGTTAGATCAGTTCTTTTGCTGTTTGGAATTTGTTTGGATCTATATGGTTAATGCACTAAAATCAAACGAGTGTTCCTTATTATTTTGAAGTCGTCCATAATGAATCAAGGATTACTTTCCGGTCTAGAATGAAATCCCGCTGAATGTTGAACAGAGTGTGACTCATGTGATTGTAGGTTGAAATAAAATTTATTCAAAATAATTGTATAAGAGATGCAAATTATTGATGATAAAAGTTTCTATTAGTTCGTGAATGGTCTCTTCCTCCCTTGTCTCTGCTTTTTCCTCTAAATATTTTTCTCTTGAGCAATTCATAAGACATTCCAGTTTTGCCTTGATTCCTAGTATCATAAAATAAACAAAAAAAGAAACTAAGAAAATGGAGATATGCTAATAATTTAGCCTGGAGAAGGTTTACTTCTCGCTTTAGTGTTGAATAACAATCAAACTTTGAGTGAACTCTTAGCTTGACTAGCTTATTGGCTTCTCCTAATATTTGCTCTATTCTTGGATGTTATTTTCGCTCTTCCTATTCTAGAAGGCAAGAGAGCATTGACTCTTGCTTTTGTTGCATGAGAAGCTAATTTAAAATCTTGACAGAAGCTACTATTTTGGTTTTACTGCCTCATAATAATATGTGACTTTATGTTTCTCATTTTTATGTATGTTTGGATCAGACAACTGACATTTTGCTCTGAACTTCTCTGCAGTACTACCTGAAAACAGGAACTTGCAAATTTGGAGCAACATGCAAGTTTCATCATCCTAGAGACAAAGCTGGGATAGCAGGAAGAGTTTCCTTAAATTTTTTGGGTTATCCTCTTCGCCCAGTACGAATCTTCTTCTTTTTTCCCCTTTACTGTATACAATACAATTTATAACATGCAAATTTAAGGAAATATTCAAGTCACTTCCTGTCTCATGTTTGTTTGCTAGTTTGTCTTTGCAAAACCAAAATTATGATTTTGACAGCTAAATGCAAAATTGATAGCTTCCAGTTAATCTTTGTTCAATTGTATGGTCTAACTGACTGAATGATATATCATTTAGATCCAACAAGAAAAATACACACGCATAGAGAATTAGGATCATAAAGTAAAATCTTATTGCTTTCTATTACTCAAAGTGAATCTTTTATTAGCATTGAGTTATGAAATTTTTTTTTAACTTTAAATATGGATTTCATGAACAAAAATACTGTTGAATTTTGGACCATTAATGGCCTCAAGGTTGAGGTTGAATTCTTGTGCAAGCTTGGACCTCATTAAGGCAAACTGTTTTCTTCAATGATTGATTTCTAACAGGTTTGTTTGTGGTTATTAGTGTTTCGTAGGCTTAATAATGTAACTTGTTTCCTTTCTACTTTTTCCTTACAGAATGAGACTGAGTGTGCATATTATCTAAGAACTGGACAATGCAAGTTTGGGAGCACTTGTAAATTCCACCATCCTCAGCCAACTAACATGATGGTTTCCTTGCGAGGCTCTCCTATTTATCCGACTGTCCCATCACCAACCACTCCTGGTCAGCAGTCATTTCTAGGAGGGCTTACAAACTGGTCAAGAGCCTCTTTCATTCCCAGTCCCCGTTGGCAAGGTCCTTCAAGTTATGCACCTTTGATTTTACCCCAAGGGATGGTATCAGTTCCAAGCTGGAATGCTTACGGTGTAAGCTTTTCCTTTGCTTATTACTTATGTTGTATTCATTAAGCATGCCTATTTAGCATTTACATGTGATTAGACAGTATTAGAGGTGAAAAGTGAATAGTGATGCAACTTTGCCCTTTTTTTCCCTTGAAAGAAGTAGCGTATTCTTAGCTTGATTATGGTCACATGAGACTAATAGTTGTGTGCTTTATTTGATGGAGCTGTCAAGCGACAGAAATGGTAATTTCGTGATACTTGTCATCAACAAAATTAGACAGGATTGTTTAAGGGAGCCTAGATCACAAGTCAATAGTACTGGTGCTATTACCAATGGTAGTGGAGCTGTATTGCTTTTTGTTGTTGTTGAACTTGTGGCTGGCTGATGGTGTGCTCGGGCAAGTACAATTTTCTGCAGATTTGGTTGATATTCTGAAGGAAAGTATATAGGCTTTTAAACATGACTCATCTATTTCTGATCATGCTTATTAGTAGGTTTTAAGGTGTAGAATCAAATAAGCATGTCAAACTCTGGGTCACTAGAACGGAGTCTTTGCTAGTGGTTTGGCCCAAATGGCTTGATGGCATAGCTAACATTATCATTTATAAAAATGCCCGAGAGCATAGATCTGCTCTCTTTTTATTTATTTATTTTTTTCTTCTTGCATTTAATTATACAAATTACAGAATTTGATTGTGTAAGTTGATTTTCACCTTAACTTGTGATCATTAGGAAGTGCTAACATTTATTCTCCAAAAAGTGAATAAAAGGAGTACCATGTTTCTGATACTTTTCATTTCTTCAGGGTCAATTGGCTTCAGTATCTTCTTCAGAGAACCTGCAGCAGACAAATGGAAATAACCAAATATATGGAACCTCACGTCCAAATGAATCAGCATCTGCAGGATCTCAAGCCTTATTTTCTCAATTTCGTTCTGGCTCTGCCCCTGTAGGTTTTTATGCATTGCAAAGGGAGAATGTATTTCCTGAGAGACCTGGCGAGCCCGAGTGCCAATTTTACATGAAGACTGGAGATTGTAAATTTGGTGCAGTTTGTAGATTTCATCATCCAAGAGAGAGAGTTCTTCCTGCCCCTGATTGCATATTGAGTCCTATAGGCCTTCCTTTACGTCCGGTGAGTTACATAAATTACCATTTACTTTCATGACCTTTTCTTCATGAAAACCTTGGCTTCCTAATTGTTGAGATTTATTTGTAGCTTAAGCTAATAATTCTTTTTATGTTAAGAAATGAATATTTTCCTTGATACTCTTGCTGGAGAATTGATAGTTTGTTGTTTCTACAGAAAATTTTAAATTAGAGTAGAAGGTATTAACTTAAATATAAGTTGTCGTCCATTTTGGGACAAAGGATGATCTCCTTACATGTTTATTGGGTTTAGAAAATAAGGATTTTAGAGGTTTTATTTTTGGATCAAAAGGTCAACGACTTTGGTTTTGTTTTGACTGAAAAGTGATGCAAAAAAGGAGTGTATTGGCTGCACTGAAGATAGGATGTGTTTTTGCCATCAATTCTAGGAGTTTATGGTTTTAAAGGAGCAGCAAAAGCTTTTTATCTCTGTAGAGAGTTATGAGAGCAACATTAGGACACCTTGATTCATGTAAAATAAATAAAATCTTACTGTGTTAAAGCTATTTTGAATTAAATTTTTATGATGCATCAACAAGTCATGAAGGATAAAGCATTGGTGTAGGAGAATATGTTATTTCTTTTTTGATATAAGTTTTTTGGGGGTATCTCTAAATTCAAATTTGGTTTTATTTATGTGTGTTTTATTAGGCTAATTTGAGCAAGATTTGGATGCTTTAATCTAGAAATTGGATTCTCTTTGTCTCTCTTTCATCCTGCATCAATTGACAATTGTATCATTTGAAATTTCCTAAATACTTTTCAATAAATCTATTGTGTCATCTCACATCTATTAAATTTTAATTTTTCTGCCAACTTTTATATTCAAGTTGAACTCTTCCATCTATTACCAATTTATTTTAGGTCGGATGCTTAGCTTTGTATTAGATTTTGGTGCATTCTGTTCTTGCTTTTTCCCCCATGTGAGGTTGCCCCGTATAAGCCTTTTGTTGGGCTACACATGAGGAGAGTGTTAAATAGTGTAACTTATTTCTCTTAAATACTGACTTTCCTATGATCTTGTATTCAAGTTAGGCCTCTGCACTTGTTTCCAATTGATTTTAGGTCGAACGTTTACCAAAGTAAACTAGAGTTAGGTTTATCACTTTGCCTTGTTAGAACGTTTAGAAAAACAAATTTGGACTTTTGCCTTTATTTTGTAGAAAGAATAAGAACTATAGTGGTTGAAAAAGCTTTCAGTTTTCTAGATGTCCCAATTCAATGCCATGTTGCAACAGATATTGGAACAAGGCAGTTTAACAAACAGATTATATAAGGAAAGTAGGTCCTTGAAATCAAGACACAATATTTGTGAACGCAGTCCGGATTTGCCAATCCAACTCCACGGTGTCTCGGTTAGTGAATGATTTCATTCAACAATGGATCTGAAAACCTATTGACTAAAGCCCAATCACCTTTACAACAAGAAGCAATTGCAGCCTTAATAGAAATCCCCTACTATTACAGTCACTTAACCCAGAACATCTCACTTACAATAAAAAAACTCTCTCAAACAAATACCTAAAGAGTGTCAAAAATACTCAGCTAGAATAACTAAACAATGACTCAATTAGACACTCAAAACTGCTGCCAATGTGCGACAATCAACAGTCTTTTTATAGGCTCTCTTCAAGTAAAATTCTGATATGATAAGACCTTATCTTCTCTTCAAATGGCTGGATTTTATCAACTTTATTATCTTGAATAATTATCCATGAAACCTCATAAGCAAGTTTTCCAGCAGCTTCAAATACTCTTAAAAGATAAGGATAAGCATAGCCTCTCCAAGGATTTCAAACTTCTCTACCTTTTCCATTTGAAAATGCTTCCGATAACATTAAAATTATTCCAAGCCAAAAACCAAATATCATTTTCTGATAGGAAGTCAACCAAGATTATCCAAGTGTTGTCCTAGCATACTGTCCCAAGTGTTGTTCAAACAAGGAATGAAACAATGACATCCCAGATGGTTAAAATCCAAACAATCTCCTTTTGGCATTTTGACAAAACACTTCAGCAAATTATTAATACACCTGTTATCAGCTTTCAACAAGTCTCCCCTATCACATAGCATCATACTAGAACTCTCCCTTTCAACATGCATTTCAAACAGCGTCATCAGTCATCATCAATAACTTAGCACTGTCATTTGCTGCCAATGTTCCCCCCCTTTTGAAAAGAATGCCAAAGATGCTCCTAATGAAAACTGACTTAAAAAACAAAAGACTTCCTCTAGGAGAACACATCACCAAATATCATGCTTAAACTTCAATTAGTCAACCAAGCATATCTTTGATCTTAAAGGATTTATAAAGCATGATCAATTAGTAACAAGATATCAAGTTTGAAACAAATTCAAACAATGTAGTACCAAGAGTAAAAGAAACTAACTAAACCAGCAACATGAGAGCAAAATGGTGCAAAAGCAATTAGAACATAAGCAATCTTTCAAAACCAAATCAACAATGTAACAACCATCATTCACCATCTCATTTTAAATTCAAACATTTGTTTGTTACTTCTCCTCCCCTTACAAGGTTGTCTTCTCCAAGCCACAAATCAAATTCACCAAACAACCAATTATGTTTGTGCAGCTGCAGCAGGTTGAGGTTGTTTCGTCTTCTATTATAACAGGGTTTTAACCATCTTTGTTTTCCTTAGTTTCCTCAAAATGTACTTCCAATCGCCAAATTCGAAGGTCTGCTAAACAAAATCAACCACCATGTTAAATCTTATCATCTCAAATGCAAAAATAAACCATAATTAGCATAAATATAAACTATACCATAACTAACACCAAAATCAACAAATTTACTCTGCCTTAATTTATGCTACTTTTGTTCGTTTACCTCAAATTTAATTCAAGGGGAAAGGTGCTAAATCTTCAACAATAGGGGTTGTAGCTTGTAGAGCAACAAATACCTTTTCCACGCAAGCTAGTATGTCTAATCTTCGATATGTCTTCAACATAAGTTGCAATCTTATGTTTCACATGACCATCAATCGATTGGTGATCTTCATAGCTCAAATGTGGTTGATTTTTCTCATTCAAATTTGCCTTCGTCACATTCTACCTTGTGCGCTTGCTATTTAACAAGTTTTGCAATGGAAATGAACTTTTTCCAATCTCACATCATATTAAAACAGTTGGGTCTGATGTGCCTTCTTGGGCCTGACCGATCCGAACATTTCGCATCGCCCACGTCGTGCAGGTGTGCCCCAACCCCGATGGATTTGGATCTGCACCCCCTTGCGCACGAGGCAGAGCTTCAAGCTTAGTCATTCAATAACCCCTTGGTGGGTTTTTATATATAAACACATCCCACACTTTGGTATTTAACCAATATGGGATTTAAGCTTTTCTTTTTCTCAACTTATTCACAAGTGGCTTACTTT
Source organism: Gossypioides kirkii (assembly GCA_005610355.1). NCBI lineage: Eukaryota > Viridiplantae > Streptophyta > Magnoliopsida > Malvales > Malvaceae > Gossypioides > Gossypioides kirkii. The sequence continues at coordinate 30,820,378 of CP032248.1, forward strand.
GAGTATCAATTTCTCATTCATCACTCATTCATTTTGAGCATATGATATACCATTGTAAAGTTCTCATGGAGTAGAATATAAAACCATAATTTTATGATTCAACCCCTCTGCCGTTACCTATCGAGAATATGCCTCAAAGTTACCCAAAATTACCATTTTTCCAATAGTTTGATCCTTTTTTTTGCCTGTCTGAAGAATAAAAGAACACATATCTTTAGTTTTAACAAAAATTATTGAAGTGATAGGTTCTTTACCTTTATTGATGTAATCAAGTCCTCTATGGTTTGGTTCAAATTTCTTTTAAGCCAAAATTTCATTAAGCTTCTCATTTTGGCCTCAAAACTTCTTCAAGATAACCTTTGAGTCAACTAGCTCCCTCTTGGTGATTTTTAAAGCATCATCTTTTTCTTAAACCATGATCCTAAACACTAATATTTTCATCTTTTTTTATCATCTAGTAATAGGTAACTTCAATTAAATCATTTGGCTCAACATCATGATCTGAATCCTTATCTGTTCCACAGTGTGTTAGAACATGCATTGGAACAGAGGAAGTAAAAACAACATAGTTGATAAAATCTTCATTTGAATCAATAAAATCACTAAAATCTTCATCACTCTAACATGTGACTTTATTTAACTATGAATTCAACACGCGATATTTGTTATCGCAATTCGGATTCATCAATCCTACTCTACATAGCCTCATTTAGTGAATGATATTATTTAACTATGAATTCAGAAACCTATTGGCTAAAGTTCAAGCTACCTTTACAACAAGAAGCAATTGCAACCTCAATAAAAATTCCCCAACTGTTACAATCAATCACCCACAAGACACATCACTTACAATAATAGAACTCTCTCCAACAAATACCTAAAGAGTGTTGAAAATTCTCAGCTATAATAACAAAACAATGACTCAATTAGATACTCAAAACTGCTATCAATGTGCGACAATCAACCTTTTTGTAGGGTCTCTTCAAGTAAACATCATGCTGATCTGATAAAACCTTATCTTCATTTTAAATGGTTGAGTTTTATCAACATAATTATCTTGAATAATTATCCCATGAAATCCTTCATAAGAAAGTCTTTCAGTAGCTTCAAATACTCTTAAAAGATAAGGATCGGGATAAGCATAGTCTATCCAAGTGTTTCAAACTTCTCTTCTTCTTCCATTTGAAAATGAAGCTCCCAACAATTAACATTAATCCAAGCCATAAACCAAAGATAATTTGTTGATATGAAGTCAACCAAATTATCCAAGTAAAAAATCCCAACAAACTTACTGCACTTTAACTGTCCCAACTTGCTTTCCCATGTGATGTCCTAACTTGTCCCAAGTGCTGGTCGAACAAGGAATGGAACAATGGCATCCTAGAATTTGTCCTAACTTGTTGTCCCAAGTGATGTTCAAACAAGAAATGAAACAATGACATCCCAGAAAGTTAAAGTCCAAACAATAGTTTTATGTTTATATGTATAAAAATAAATATGATTATATATATTGATAGTTCAATCTATCTATTTTAAATAATTGTATTTTTAGAAGTAACCAAAGCAAACTAAATTTATTACTTTGAAGAAAAAAAAAGCTAGTTTAAAGGGCCACAAAAGCTAACTACATGCTCTTGTGACTTAACTAGAATCTTTTTCTTGTCTTTTAAATCATCCTTAAAATTGTTTCTATGATCTAAGTCATAAAGGTTTTGCACAAATCAAGAATTTGCCCTTTTCGTTTTGTTTGTGTAACACTAAGAAGAAGAGAATGAATTTCTTGTATTTTATTCATCAATCGTAAGGGTATATATAGCAGCATAGGAATCCTATAACAGAAAGTCAAATATCCTATATTAGTTACAATAAACCAGCCTAGCAGCCCTCTAATTCTTATTATTTAGCCTACAAATCAGCCTACATAACAACTATCTAATCTCTCCAAATCAACCTATATACCATCTGTAACACTCCCTCTCAAGTTGGACCATAGATATAATCATGCCCAACTTGTTACATAGGTAATTAATCCGAACCCCGTTAAGAGCCATTGTGAATATATCACCTAATTGTTCTTCAGTTTTCACATAACCTGTAGTAATCAAACCTTATTGAATTTTTTAAAGAATGAAATGACAATCAATCTCAATATGCTTCATCTGTTCATGAAAGACCGGATTGGAAGCAATCTGAAGTGCAGCTTGATTATCACACCATAGCTTTGCAGGTACTAAGACATTAATTCCTACTTCATTGAGGAGCTGATATACCTACCTAACTTCACGCACAGACTTGGCAATAGCTCTGTATTTAGCTTTCGCATTTGATCGTGATACTACATTCTATTTTCTACTCTTTCACGAAATCAAATTTCCCCCAATAAAAACATAATATCTTGAAGTAGATCTCCTATCTTCCTTACATCCTGCCTAACTAGAATCTAAAAATCATTCGATCCTAGTATGTCCATGATTGCCATATAGGATTCCAAGTCCAGGAGCACCTTTTAAATAGTGCAGAACTTGTTCTACCACCTTTCAATGATCAACAGTTGGTGATGATGTCACGTCCCTAAAACTTGATACGTGGAGTGTGCGGCCTTAGACGCTTCTTTGATCAAAACAACGCCTAAGTAAGCCTGATTTCCATGTTTGAGGATTCACCAAGAGAATTCCTCCAAGGCACCAAATTTGTATAGCGGAAGCGACTAGCCAAAAGAAGGCTTAAAAGACAACAGAAAGGCCATAAGAACAAGAACAAGAGAGAAGAGTTTGAGTAAATGCTCTCTATTGTATTCTCAAAGAAACAATACAAAGAATGGAGTATTTGGAGTGTGTTTTACAAATGAAGGGAGGCTCCCTATTTATAGTTGAGCTCCCCAACAATAGACGGTCAATATCGAATTACATCGACGGATGAGATTGGCCTATCCCTTAAATTATGGGATTTACAAGATTATATTCAAATCAAATACTATCTAATCCTAAAGATATGATTCTCTCTTATCTTTTAGGATTAGTTCTCATATTTGCCTAGATGCTTTAAGTTGATAAAGCTTCATCATTGGGCCACCCAAGCTTCAATCTGATAGGCTTGACCAACAGCTCTCTGAATCGGGCCAGCTCATGTGGGCTAAATAATCTCAATGTCAATGATAGACCTCCATAGGACTCATTGTGTGCGATGGTCACGGGCTTTGAACTTTGGCCCGTGACATTCTCCCCACACCCATTCTCCAAACGCCCTCGTTGTGGCTCCAGAATGGCACTGACTTGATTCGCTTCGGTCTCGTCTCGTTGCCTTAGCATTATCCCGATTAGTCTCACTATCGGGCCGTCCCTTCTTTCAGAACTTTCGCCTCGACTTTCGTCGCCTCTTAACTCGAACCGTCTCACTTATTGGTACATCAGGTTGGTAAGAAGTCTTTGTACTCACTTGCCCACATTCTAATTCGCTTTGATCGGAATCCACTTGATTCACATCACTTGGCCTCGAATCGCCCATAGTCCCTCGGCCTTCTTGCTTAAGAACTCTGAAAGAGCCTCTACATTCTTGCCAAGCAACCAAGTTAGAATGCAAAACACTATTAAAGTGTTCCGAATGTACCTTACTCGTCGCATTTACTCTGGTTAACTGTCCAGCTTGCATCGTCATTCTCGCAAACTTTGATGCACCACCCACTTTTCCCATAAGTGGAAGCTCCTCCGATGTGTCAACAGAAATGAGCCTCATTGATCCTAACTTCCAAGTTTGCATCGCAACTTCTTCCTCTGAGTTCGATGTCAAACTCACCCCTTCAATGGGTTGAAGCCTTGCCGATGACTAGACCAACTCCGTCGCTTTCCTCGAATTGAGCCTCATTGGTCCCAGCTTCACTGTTTTCATCGCGGCTTTCTCCATTAAGTCCGATGACAAACTCACCTCTTCTTTAGGTGGAAGCCCCTCTGATGACTTAACAAGCTCCGATGTTGCCTTTTCTTTGACCCTCACGGATTGTTGCTTTGGACAGTTTCGCAATTCATGCGGACCACGGCACAAGAAGCACTTGACTCGCTTCTTTTTGCTCCTCTTTGCCCCCTTGGCTTCGCTCGAACCAAGCTTCATGGGCACCTTGTCTGTCTCCTCGATGACAGACTTTTTCGAACATTTCCGCAACCTATGCGGACCATGACACAAGAAGCACTTGACTGGCTTCTTCTTGCTTTCGGCCTTCTTGGCTTCGACACCCCTTGCACTCGAACCAAGTCTCGCGGCCTTACCTTCCGACTTGCCCCTCTTAGACAACTCGGATCTCCGTGGACATTTCTTCAGCAAATGTGGACCGTCGTAAAGAAAACATTTTAGCTTGCCTCACTTTTTGTTGGTTTTCTTCTTCCCAACTCGTGGTTTCCCATTACCACCATTGTCGCCATTGCCTTCGCCATTATTATCTTTCTTGTGATTCCCTTCACATGCGTCCCTTTCATCGGACTTGGAAGATACAAGCTTGTCTTTTTCTAGACTAAGCTTGACCACGGACTCCGCTACCGTCATGGCTTTTGACAGCTCTTGGACACCTCCTTGTTCCAATTCTTGTTTGACCCACGGCTTTAATCTATTCTTGAAGACAAGTAATGCTTCTTTCTCGGTCACATCTTTAACTTGGAGCATGAGTTCCTTGAACTCTCGAACGTACTCTCCAATTGTGCCTCGTTGCGTTAGCCATCGCAACTTTGCTCGAGCTTCGTCCTCGGCATCATCCGGGTAATATTGTCCCTTCAATTCATCTTGGAACTCTTGTCACGTTCCAATCTCACTATGCCTTTATCTGTGGTCCTGTCTCGCCACCATAAAAGCGCACTATCAGTAAGAAATATTGAAGTAATATTTACCTTACTCGCATCATCCTCGATGCCTTTGGCACGGAAGTAGTTCTGTATCCTCCACAAGAAATTGTCCACATCGTATGCAAACTTTGTCCCCGTAAACTCCTTCGGCTTTGGGACATCACTGAGTGCTGCACTTGACACTCCTCCATTCCCCACGGCTGCTCGATATAAGGCAAGCTCTCCCTCGAGCTTTTCTAGTCTTATGCTCAAAGCCTTCGTCGTGGCCATTGTTTCCTCCTTCAAAGCCACCAGCATGGCTTCGAGAGCATCGCTCTTTTCTGTCAACTTAGACCTATGGGAATTGAGTAACTTTTGTACCTCATCCCTAGTCCTGTTGAGTTTTATGGTCACATAGTTCCTCGATTGTTCCCTCAAGTCATCTATGAGCTCATAAGCTCCATTGAGGGACTCCTTCGCGTCTCCCATGGACTCGTCAAGTCTGTCCACTCGATCCTCTATAGCTGACAGCATGTCCCTCACTGATCTCCAAGGCAACTTCTGCTTGGAATCTTCTTTTGACATTACGAATGGTGCCTTCGCAACACTAGCTCAGATACCACTTGTCACGTCCCTAAAACTTGATACGTGGGGCGTGCGGCCTTATACGCTTCTTTGATCAAAACAATGCCTAAGTAAGCCTGATTTTCACGTTTGAGGATTCACCAAGAGAATTCCTCCAAGGCACCAAATTTGTATAGCGGAAGCGACTAGCCAAAAGAAGGCTTAAAAGACAACAGAAAGGCAATAAGAACAAGAACAAGAGAGAAGAGTTTGAGTAAATGCTCTCTATTGTATTCACAAAGAAACAATACAAAGAATGGAGTATTTTGAGTGTGTTTTACAAATGAGGGGAGGCTCCCTATTTATAGTTGAGCTCCCCCACAATAGACGGTCAATATCGAATTACATCGATGGATGAGATTTGCCTATCCCTTAAATTATGAGATTTACAAGATTATATTCAAATCAAATCCTATTTAATCCTAAATATATGATTCTCTCTTATCTTCTAGGATTAGTTCCCATATTTGCCAAGATGCCTTAAGTTGACAAAGCTTCGTCATTGGGCCACCCAAGCTTCAATCTGATAGGCTTGACCAATAGCTCTCTGAATCGGGCCAGCTCATGTAGGCTAAATGATCCTAATGTCAATGATAGACCTCCATGGGACTCATTGTGTGCGATGGTCACGGGCTTTGAACTTTGGCCCTTGACAATGACATAAACTGGCTCAGCATACTCACCGAATAAGCAATATCATGACATGTCACAGTAAGATAATCCAACTTTCCAATAATTCTTCTGTACCTCTTAGGATCTGCAAATAATTAACCTTCTTTGGTTAATTTTAAATTAGGAACCATTAGAGTACTACATGATTTAGCACCCCCTGACCGACAATAAATCAAGCACATACTTCCTTTGAGATAGGAAGATTCCTTTCTAACTCCTGCTAACTTCAACTCCCAAGAAATACTTTAACACTTGAGTCTTTGGTATGGAACTGAGTATGGAGAAAGGACTTCAGAGACGAAATTCCTCTAGAGTCACTACCAGTGATTACAATATCATCCACATATATAACTTACAGAATAATGCTTCCATTAGACTGTTTATAGAAAACAAAATGATCTGACTTTCCCTTCTGCATCCCAAACTTCTAAACAGTTTGACTAAATTTTCGAAACCAAGCCTGAGGACTCTATTTCATGCCATATAGGGATTTTCCCTGACGACATACTTTCGCATACTCCCCCTGAGCAACAAAACCAGGTGGTTGCTCTATATATACCTCCTCCTGAAGATCACCATTAAGAAAGGCATTCTTTATTCTAACTGATGCAGAGGCCAATTAAAATTTGCTGCAAGGGAATAAATAACCTGAGAGAAGCAAGTTTAGCAACAGGAGAAAAAGTGTCATGATAGTCCACTCCATAAGTCTGAGCATATCCTTTAGCAACAAGTCTAGCTTTCAATCGGGAAATGGAGCCATCAGGATTAATAAACATCCAATAGCTTGTTTATCAGTAGGTAAGATAACCAAAGTCTAGGTACCATTGACATCTAAAGCATCATTTCCTCAATCATATCATTACGCCATCCAGGATGATTTAATGCCTCTTGAATAGTTTTAGGTACAGAAACATTATCTAGGGATGTAAGAAAAGCACAAGAAGAGGAAGACAAATGATTGTAAGAAATAACTGAAGATATTGGATATCTTCATGTACATTTCCCTTTTCGAAAAGCAATAGGAAGATGAAGATCATCTGTGGTAGTCGGATTTGATGATGAAGATACTGGTTCATCAAGACATGATTCTAGAGACTTAGGAATCAAGTCAGAACTTGGTGGATGAAGGCAACGCGAGTAGCTGTATTTGATGGGAAGCTTAACTAGTGTAGAGGGCGGCAGACCGAAATTTGGTATGATATTATAGATTAACAAATCATCCTCCCTCTGACTCACAATACCTGAAGATAATGGTATTTGTTCCAAAAAAGTAACATCGGTAGACACAAGATACTTACCAAGACTTGGACAATAACAACAATACCCTTTTCGTACACGGGAATATCCCTAAAACATACGCTTTAAGGACTTAGGATCAAGTTTTGTAACTTGAGGGCAAACATCCCGAACAAAAAAGTGCAATCAAATTGGAAATAGAGCATGGAAAGGAGTATTACCAGACAAAACAGAAGAAGGCATACGATTGATTAGAAAACAAACAGTAGACACAGCATTAGCCCAAAAGCATTTAGGAACCTACATTTGAAATAACAAAACTTTAGAAGTTTCAAGAAGATGTTTATTGTTTCTCTTAGCAACCCCATTTTGAGAAGGGGTGTCAACACAAGAAGTCTGATGGAGAATACTTTGCTTAAGCATGTATTTTTGAAAATTTCCTGAAACATATTCTTTAGCATTATCACTCCTTAAAATTTGTACAAGTTTACCAAATTGGGTTCGAATTTCAGCACAAAAGGAAGAAAAGTGAGAAAGTAATTCTGAGTGATTTTTCATCAAATAAAGCCATGTCATTCTATAATAAGCATCAACAAAGGTAACAAAATATTTTAAACCAGTTTTAGAGGTAACTAGACAAGAACCCCAAACATCAGAATGTAATAACTCAAAGGGAGTAGTGGCTCCCTTATTGACTCTAGGACTAGAACTAAGACGATGATGTTTAGCAAACTAACAAGACTCACACCCTAAAAAAGTAATGTTTGAAAACTGAGGACAAAGTTTCTTTAACATAGAAAGCGAAGGATGACTCAATCAACAATGTTTTTCAAAAGGAGTGAATGTTCCATCACAGGATATAAACTCTGGTTTTTGGGTATCAAGAATGTAGAGATCATCAGACTCATGTCCCTTACCAATAATCTTCTTCGACATGAAATCTTGAAATAAACAATAACCAAGAAAAAATAAGACACAACAAGTAAGGGCACGAGTAAGTTTGCTAACATAAATCAAATTAAAAGAAAGTTGTGGTAGAGTCAAAACAAATGATAATTGGAGAGATGATATGGGATTAGTGGTTCTAGACCCAATAACACTGGATGTTGAACCATTGGCTAAAGTAACAGGAGTGATAGAGTTATATGGCTGAAAGTTAGAAAGTAAATTGAGATTACCTGTAATGTGATCCGTAGCACCAGAATCAATAACCCATTTTGAAAAGGAGGAAACAAGACATGTATTGGGTTTACTTGACTCAACAAGAGCGGTAATGAAACTGGGTGGCTGTTTCACAATTTCTTGAAGCTGAGTCAATCTAGCATACTCATTTGCAGGTATTGTAACAAACTTTTAAGAGGTCTCAAAACTAGATACAATATGAGTAGATTGTGCTTTCTTATACTGTAGCTTCCCACAATACCGCTTGATATGACTTGGTTTATGACAGTAGTGACATACAATTCCTCTTTACTCTTATTTACGAATTCCAATATTCTTATCAAAGTTGTAGGATCTCGACTCCAAGCTCTGATACCATGTAAATCTCAGAAGAAGAGAATGAATTTCTTGTATTTTATTAATCAATTGTAAGGGTATATATAGCAATATAGAAATACTATAATAGGAAGTAAAATATCCTATATTAATTACAATAAATCAGCCCTCTAATTCCTATTATTTAACCTACAAATCAACCTACATATTAACTATCCAATCCCTACAAATCAATCTATCTAATCCCTACAAATGAGCCTATATACAATTTGTAATAGTCTTAAATCAGTGAAGAAAGGCTAAAAGAAGGGTGAGGTCAAAAAATAAGTAAATAAACTAGGTTACAATAAAGATGGTTTCAAATTGGTTTAGTCTTCATTCTTCTTCTTTTTTTTTCTTTTTTTTTTCTTGTCATTGATCCTCTCTTTATCTTTTGAGACCAAAGTGCTTCCCTCTCGTACCTCGTTTTTTGGTTAGTTTTTTATTTTTATTTTTTGCTAGTTTAACTGTCCTTGTAACCTATCATCTCATCAGTTCTGTCAACTTGAAGATGACAATAAGATTCTTAACATGCTACTACAAATATGACTACCTTTTGACCTTGAAGAGGGCTAATGGTTGTACCTTTTAAGTGGTTTATCTTTCATTGAGTTTTGGGTTTTTTGTGACATTATATTTACGTAGGGATTCTCTGCTTGTTAGTAGGTTTTAGGTTTGATTTTCAACTTGTTATCTGATCCAAGGTATGTTTGTTCTTGTCTGTTACCCCATGTGAGGGAGTGTTAAGTTGTGTTATCCTCCATCTAGTAGATCTTCGATTTCTTGCGGCCTCATATTCAAGTTGGGCCCTTCCAATTATTGTCAAATGTCAATTAATTTTAGGTTAATGCGTAATATTCTTAATTTGGGAAATTCAAATCAACTAGGTAAGATGGACTCAGGTGTTCATATTGGCATGTGTCCAGGTGTTTGACTCGTCTTTTGCTTAAAATTTTTAGACTCGGAGATTCAGCTAAAAGGGATCCAGAAATTAGATATGCATATATTGATGTCTTAATAACAATATTTTGAATAAATATATATAAATGCAAAAATGTAATACCATATATAAATATGTCTATTTACATGTATATGTATCCATATAATTTATATCAATTATTCATGCTTAAATGTTTTTTGCTTGATTTGATTAATTTTAGTAAGATATTGTTTATATCTTTGTATTCATATTTAAATAAAACCATTTGTTTCAATGAATTCTTTCTGGCAGAAATACTCAATCTTTAATAAGTTCAGTCTAGACGCTAATATCAGATAATTTTGCCTACTGTTTCAAGCAACTTTACATCCTGATTTCTATTTACCACACTTCAGTTTAAACAATCTAGAGAATTGATGGTGTTGCTCTAGAGAAGTTGGGTATTATGGATACAAAGATTAAAAGAGGAAAGTGAAAGTGTGGATAAGAGAGTAATTTATGAATCTAAATGCATAAATTGTAGACTAAACTTTTTTCTCCTCCAATTTTTGTAGTCATAAAGCCTGTGCCAACTTTTGTGGTGAAGTGTCACTTTTATAATGAAGTTTGAGACGTAAATTTTGTGTTCTATCCTACAGATGAAGACTAAACTTCCTCATTTTGTGAACTAGATACCCCTATGATGACACATTCAAACTAGACACCCCTATGAGTCCATGTCTCATAAGTTACCAGCTTATTTTTCAAGCTAACTTCCTCATTTCATTCTTAATTATCATTTCCTGAATTTATATGGTAGAGAACTTCATCTTGCGCACTCATTTTGAAGCCTTCATGTTGTTTAAATTATATGTTCATTTGTAGATTGTTACTGGTTTGACTTTCTTATTTCATTTCTATTTACCAAGAAAACATTTTGATTATCCATTATCCATTTCACATATTCATTCTGGTCTAAGGTCGCCTTTAGTTCTTATCAGTTTGCCTTCCTTGAATTATGCTCGTTAATTCTATGGTCCATGTGTGTAATTTGCATTGAGAGTTTACCTACTGTGTGCTGATGTGCTTTTATGGTGTTGCTAGCTTTATTCTTTTGCTACTGATATTGATTGCTACTTTTTGCATTTTAACAGGGAGAACCTGTATGCATTTTCTATTCTAGATATGGAATTTGTAAGTTTGGTCCAAGTTGCAAGTTTAACCATCCTATGGGAGTTTTCACATTCAATTACTCCGCATCTTCTCCATTTGAAGCCCCAGTTCACCGTTTATTGGGGTCTTCGTCAGGAAGTGGTGGGATAAACCTTTCATCGGAGGGGCTTGTTGAAGCAGGCTCTACAAAGCCCAGACGACTTTCACTGTCAGAGAACAGACAATTGTCTTCGAGTGATGACAGTATTGATACAGAGGGATAAACACTGCAACAAGATGCGATGATTATAGTTGACAATCATTTGGTGGATGAGGAAGAGTCATCTGCAAATTCATTTCCCTTTGTTGGGGATGTACAGAGTTCATGTCAAGTCGATTCTGTTCTTTTAAACTATATGCAATTCAGTCGACAGTTGCATCTTCTGAATTTCATATTCCTGCATTTGTATAAATCTGAAACTGATGTCACATTTGGTAAACCCAATGTGAACAAATCATCTGTCCCAAAGCTGTGTTATGTTTCTTTCACAGTATGTTATACAAGGCATTTCTTTTGCAGTTTTTAAGCCTCTGATTTAAGATTTCCAGTCTGAACCCAGGCTTTCAATTCTAATACTGGTTGAGTAATTTTCTGCCAGCCTGCTTTGGTTGTACACCATCGCTTCACCATCCATATCACACTTTTTTTTTTCCCTTTGTTTCCTTTTGTTTCTTTCTTCTTTGACCTCACATTTGCAGACATTTATTAAAGTATCAGCCTTGTTGCATGAGGTAGCAGTTACTATATTCCCCAATATTGAACAATCTTGAGTGATTTTTTAAGTTGTTTCTTGCATTGATATATATATATATATATATTCTTCCTAATTAGACATGAGAGAAATTGTCGAGGAGAAGTACAAATGAGTACACATTTCATACTCCTGCATAAAGAAAGGGGACATGTTATCTATATGTTCTTGTAAGACGAATTCTTCAAGCTCTTCACTCCTGGAGATTTTTCTTCATGTTAAATGATTGACTAAAGATGAATTAGTCAGTCAGTCTTAACAGAATCTGATGTTTTATTGGATTAGTTTGTACTGACCAAGCACCATATTCTTGTCCTTGCAGGAGGCTTTTGAGAATGATAGAGCATCTTCAGAATATTACAGGTTTCTATTAAATATCATTGACAAAGATGATACCAGGTACAATAATTTCAAATATGGAAAGCTGTGCTTTCATTCTTTTTATAATATAGTTGTGTAAAGATGTAAGAAGGTTTTACTTGCTACCTCTATATGTTTTGGGCTGCCAGTTGTTGTGGTTAATAATTCCAGTTTTAGATGATTCCTATGCCTTTGGGCATTCATGAACAAGTGATTCAATGCAGTTGGATCTCTCTGGAAAGAATTGATTGGTTTGTTCTTGAACTATGGCATTGCTTAATGCATAAAGAAGTTATGAGGGTTAGGGAGTAGGGACCTTGCATTTGATGAATGAATCATTTGGTAATTAAAAAAAAACATTGTTATTTAAGGTAATATTTGTACCAATTGACAAAAAATCAGTCATTGAGAAATATTATGAATGCAAAGTTACCTTATCAATCACAATAACAATTATATAAAAACAAAACTGGCTATTATTTTTTTACAAAGGGTAAACTAAAAAAATAGTCACTTTTGTTTGCCTCAAGTTACATTTTAGTCACTTATGTTTGAAATGTTACGTTTTTGTCACTTATGTTATTATTTTGTTACGAAGTGATCACTCTGCCGTTAAGTTCCGTTATCTCCCTAACGGTAATTCTACATGGCAGTTCAACTAGATTTTAAGTGTCAACTTGAATTTTCAAATGGGATGAGAATAGATTTTTAATTAAATAAATTTAATTAATTAAATTTTTAAACCTAAATCTTAGTTATAAAAACCCTAACCCATTTCCACACACTTGTCTTCTTCATCTTCATCTTCTTCCCTTTTGATTCTAACATTTTTAGTTACAAATCTGTCTTAAAGCTTGAATCTTTGAAATCCATTAACTCAGAGAAACTTAACGGGAAGAAAATATTGAATCTTTGGTTAATGGGTTTTAAAAATTCAAGCTTTGAGACAGATTTGTTACTAAAGATATTGAAATCAAAAAGGAAGAAGATGAAGATGAAGAAGAGAGATGTGTGAAAATGGGTTTAGGATTTTTTCAGTTAAGATTTAGGGTTTAAAAATCTTATTTAATTAAAGATTTATTCTCATTTCATTTGAAAATTCAAGTTGACACTTAAAATCTAGTTTGACTGTCACGTAGGATTATCGTTAGGAAGATAACGGAACTTAACGGCACAGTGATCATCTTCGTAACAAAATACTGACATAAGTGACTAAAACGTAACATTTCAAACATAAGTGACTAAAATGTAACCTGAGGCAAACAAAAGTGACTATTTTTATAGTTTACCCTTTTACAAATATATATAAACTAATACCATAAATTAGCAAAAAGAAAAAAAAAGGAAATTATGATGAGAAATAAGTTACAAAAGTTAACCATAAAAAGACGTTTTCAATCCCGTTAATTAAGACAAAAAATTACTTCTCATACAAAAATTGGAAAGAAAATCACTGAAATTTTCAGCCAAAATCACTTAAAAACCCCTTATAAGTAATGAAAAAATATTCCACCACATTAAACACAAGCAGCAATTTTGCTGGCAATGGCTCACCAGAATATTCTTGCTTGTATTTTCTTTTCAACATAAAATATTATGGTGCCGTTGCCAATGGCCGAACAGACAATCGAAAGGTATTTTTTTTAATATTCTTTTACTATTTGCATATCTCTCAATTAATTTATATATAACATTGCACATTTTAAGTTTTTTTTGGAGCAGGGAAGGATGCTTGCGATCGAAGGGGAGTTTCCATAGTTTATATACCTAAAGGAGTGTATATGTTGGGAGCAGTTGAATTTGCAGGTCCATGTAGAGGAGTTACAATGTTTGTTATGAAGGGAGAAATAAGGGCTCCAAGAGGAGCATTTTTGAATGTTGATACATGGTTAGGGTTTCGATATGTTGATAATTTGATAATGAAAGGTGGTGGAACATTGGATGGCTAGACTCTCCCCAACTGTAAGTATAATTTTTTATTTTTTTTATTAGTGGGTTTTTTTTTTCTGATTTTCTTATTTATTTATTTATTTTAATTTTGAGTCAAAAATTTTGAAAAATTTCTCCTATAATATTTTTGAAATTGCTAAATTGTATGGCTTTATCAAAGTAATCATACTTTTAGTATACCAAAATATAATTTCAACCTTTAATTTGCATAATGAAAACTTTTAATCTCTTTTAGAAATAACTTAATATATAAAACAAAACCACTTTGATTTTTTTTTTGGTTATATTTAGATGGTGTTAGGGTATCTATACTTGTTATGAGGTATCGATATTTAGATAATTTTTCTTTAATTTTCAAAACATTGAACTTTAAAACGGTATCAATGCATTCAAGTCGTGTCAGGCTAAAAACCCTTACCTGAGGTCTGACTTGTTTTTCAAATGGGCCTTATTTTTAACCCAAATTCATTTTTCAGACATATATTTTTAACAAAACCCTTCCACTTTTCGAGTTGATTTTTAAACCGAATTGAGTGGCCCGACTCATGGATAGATCTAGATGATATTGACATTGGAGATGAATCTCTCATTATTTTGGATTAATGTTTTTTATATCTAACAATCTTATATATTTCAATTTCAATCTGTCAAATTTTATTTTGTGAGGAATTTAAGTATTAAATCCATAAATCAATTCACAGCAAGAATGCTCATTTCTCATTCTTCGGATGCACCAATATAAATATTTCAAATGTTGAATTAATATCACTAGATTATAGCCTCAACATAGATGGAATCAAGATGGGGAGTTCATCCAACTTTCGAATATCCTACTCGAAAATAAGCATCTGAGATTACTGCATAGCCATCCTCTCCGATACTTCCAACATTGATATCTCCAATGTTTACTGTGGTCCCAAACATGGTATTAGTCTCCGGATGTACTTCTTTATCTTTTTGCAATATTGGCTTCCCTTGTTGTAGGGTAAATTTAACATTGCTTCTCTCAGAATCATTTTTCAAATAAAATCTTTGCTAAACAAGATTTTCAAAAGTTCTTTTGAGGCAAAAAATATTTTGGAAGAGTATTTTTTTGGCTGAAAGTAAAAACAAAAAATTTAACTTTCGTTCAAAAGTACATTTTGGTCCAGAGACACTTTTGAAAATTATTACTAAACTAGCCCGTAATAGATATTACACTTCTAACTATAAATAGAAAGCAAAGTTAGTATACAAAACCTTAGAATATATGAAAATTGAAATGTTATGAACAAAAAAATAAAAGCAAAGTCACAACCTGGTTGAATCCAACCTTTCCCTTCTAGGTCCTCATATTGTGCCCTTTATTTTCCACACTTGGTGCAGTATGTAAATGTTATGAACAAGAAATTAAACAACCAACAATCATGATTAAGAAAATTTAAAAGAAGATAGTTGTTTACACAAAATATTTCTTTTACCCAAATCGTGGATGTGATAAAATTTATTATATTTTAGAGTTGATTAAGTTGGTGTCACCCATCAACCAAACCCTAACTCAATTAAGAAATTATAAAAAGTCCTTTTCTTTTACATAGCAACAAATATTGTTTTCATGGTATTTATGTCTTTTTTATATTTTGATAAATCTAGAAAAATAACTACACATAATAGAAATCATGAGATTTGAATCCAAGACATCATCTTTTCATCGTATCAACTTTGTCATTTCAACCAAAATCATATTTAACTTTTATATCAACTTTTTATAAATTTATCACATGAATATTTTCACCCACATCATGGTGTGTGCCACAATTTAGTATTATTTAAATTTGGTTAAAATATGCTATAGGTCACTTCTTCACAAATTTAAAATTTAATCATTGTACTTTTATTTTCAAGAATTTAATCTCTTTATTTTCCATATTTTAAAATTTAGGTCCGATTATTAACACTTTTGTAATATTTTGAAATAAAAATACTCACATAATAACAATTTAACTAAAAAAGTAAAGTTTGTAATGAACCTGAATTTAACAATATAATTTTAATAGTTGAACTTGATTTTTGAAATTTAAAAAATAAAAACTAAATTCTTAAAAGAATGTACTAAGACTAAATTTCAAATTTATGAAAAGTATAAAAACTTAATACATATTTTAACCTTTAAACTTTTTATATATCATAAATATCATTCATTCTACATAAAAAATATAAACTACTTCCCTTTCAAGCCAAATTATCTTTCAATTTAAGGATTAAAAAAATTTATAGATAGATGATTAAAATTTATATAAGAAAAATTGCTTCCTCGTTTGTTTAAAAATTGTTATTTTTTGAAAAATATAAGTATATATATCACTTAAGTTCTTTTTTCACTCAGAGTGTGGGTATTAGACCTGTTCATGGGTTGGGTTATTTCCCTGGGTCTAAAGGTTCGTTTGAAAATTTGGGAGGGTTTGAGAAAAAATTAAGCCCGTTTAAAATATGGGTCGAGCTTGGACTTTTGCTTGAATGTTCAAGCCCAAGCTCGGCCGACCTATTTTTAAGTTTATAATACTTTATATTATGTAATTTAAAACATATTAAAAATAAACATATACTAAATATATAATACTACTCTAATGTAAATATTAAGATAATGTTAAGATAACTATATAAAAAATTTAAACAAATAAAAATATATATAAATTAATTAAATATTAAAATAATATAAATATTTTTTTAAAAAATAAAAAAATAATATAGATGGGCTTGGGTTAGTTTTTTGTAAATATGGACGGATTTGAGCAAAATTTTAGACTCAAATTTTTTATCGAACCAGAATTGAACAAACATAAAGTATGTTAATATCATGTTTAAACTCAATCCGAACTCGATCCGACCCATGGTATCACTTAATCTAGCATAATAAATGCAACAAATTAATTAAAATGAAAGAATTTTTGTTAATTTAAAGTTTTTTAAAATAAAAAATTAAAGGATATTTTTAGAAAAAAAAAGAAAGGAGTGTAGTTAGAGTGTTGATTGAGACAAGCAGAGGATCAGAAGAACAGTTTTGGTTAAACATAAGACTATTGTATTTGCTGTTTCCAGCTAGCATGGATGGAATAGCATGAAACTCGTGATTTTGGCTCTTTTGTTATACTTTTTTAGTATAAAAGAAGTCACCATTTAAGAATCAGGTTTTCTGTTATGATGATTATATATTTCTGTTATTGAGTTTGATAATTAAAATATCTTCTAAATTTTTATATACAATTTAGTTCCTTTACTTTTAATTTTAAGTATTGTAGTTTATCTTTTTAGATTTAAAAATTCAAGTCTAATATCGATTGAGGCTTAGCTCAATTAATATGGAAATTGTTGTCATTGCAGGAGAACTTGAGTTCAAGTGCGTTAAAGCGCATTATTCTCTTATCTATGAATTAGGAAGGGGTTATGAGTTATATTGTGTCAAAAAGAACATATATATATATATATATATATATAATTTCAGGTCCAACTATTATTATTGTTACAATTCTTCTATTAAAATTTCTGGTGCGACATTTTGAAATTTAAAAAAAAAAATCACTTAATAATCATGTAACAATAAAAATAGCATTAAAAATATGGATTAAGATTTTTTTCTTAAAAACACTTATTCAAAACTATCATGATAAAATATTCTTTTTTTCTGTTGGAATAGTTTTCTTAAGAAAAATTGACTTTAACATTTTGATTGAAATAATTAATAATATTAACTATTTAGACTAACTAATGACATGATAAAAGTAGAAGAGCCAAATTATGTCAAAATTGAAGTATATAGATAAAATCTCAAGTTTCAACATAGTCTAGGGGTCAAAACTGAAATTTGACCATTGTCTTATAATATAAAAATAATGACACAAACCTAAAAGAAATGGGAAGCCACCTGTCAGTAAGGGTGAGTATTCGATTGAATCGAGCCAAATCGAGTGAAAAAGTTTCGAGTTAGTCAAGTTGATGAATCTTATTTTATCATCCTAACTCTATTTGAATTTTTTTTAATCGAGTTAAGTTAAATATTAAAAAAATTAAAATGACCACATTGAAATCTTATCGACAATATGATTAAATTATGAGTTAAAAAAAGCATATATATATTAAAAATAATATTAGCATGAATTCCATGTGATGATCTGATGGTTAAAGGTGTTCATCGTCTCAGGTGTGGTTTGAGTTTGAGCCGCGCTAATCTCGCTTGTTGTTCGGGTTTTATCCTGTTATTCATATCTAATGAATAAAAAGGGTTAATATAAATTTTTCCTTCTGAATTTAACAATTAGATCTACTTTGATACATGTGTTTTTTTTTGTTTAGTTTGATACTCGAACTTGACAACTAAATCCGTTTTCATCTCTGAACTTGAATTTCATTCAAATTTAATGATATGACGCTATATCAAAATGTCACATCATCAAACCTTTACATTTTTCAAGTATAAAGAGTAAAATGAATATAAGTATTAAATTTAAATACGAAAATAGATCTAACTAATGCATATGAAAGAAAAAGTAACATTAACCATAGTTTAATAATTATGATGAGACCCCTGTTTGCAATTTTGTTCAGTTAGATAGAAAGTTGGTAGAATATAAAGGGTCCTCGTTTAGAGGGGTGAAGCAAGAATATGATTCAAAAGTTTTAAAAGTAAATAATTAACATAAAAGCAAAAGAAAGAAAGAACAAAAGAGAGTAAAATCCCAAAACTATATCTCAAGTTCCAAGTTTTAATTTTATCAATGGTAGAAGTTCTTCATCCGACTCAAAGAATAATCAACTTTAGCTTTGTTATGTCTGATATATATGTGCTTTTCGTATTAGTTTAATTTACTTGACCAAAAATATTCCTTCAAATAAACCAATATCTTTAGTCATCAAATATAATATGGGTAGATGCCATTTTCATATAAAATAAATGAGGGAATGTAGTTTAAATTTATATTTCTTGTACAAATTTAATATGTTGAAATTCGTGTATTTTTTGAATTTTAAAATTTTAGTTCAATAGTTGTTAAATCCATTTGATTAAATTCAATTACTAGTCATATCTTATGGGTATGTTTGTAGATTTAAATTATATTCTTCAATTGGATCATTTTAAGTTCTTATATTTTTTTTTAATTTTGAAATTTCAGTCTTGACGCAAATAAAAGTCGCTAATCCATTAATTTATTTTTTAATGAGTAATTTGTGAAAATGACAAGCCAACATGATATTACACATATGATAATATGTTTGTCGCATCATATTTTGAAAATAGAATAACTTAATGAATTTAACCGTTATTGTTTGGTGACAATGGAAATTTTAAAATTTAAAAAAAAATGTAAAGATTAAAAATGATCAAATTAAAATATAAAAATTATGAATGTCCATTTTATAAAAGCATTACAATTGAACTTGAATTTTAAAAATAAAAAACAGAATAAATTTTTATTTTTGATATTATGAATGTCCATTTTACAATTATGGTTACTCCTCTCAACAATATTATCTCTAAAATTCAAATCTCTATTTTTTCTTTAAAAATATAATGTATTTTATCATTACATCCAATCATTTCTAAAAAAATTATGATTATTGGAGCATATTTTAACCATAAAATTTTCTAAAGAATATGAAAGCAAACTTTTTCTTTAAATGATGATGTCACATATCTGACATGATTGGTCAAATATGCAATGATGTAGTCCATATTTGGTATATAATAGTCCGAATGCATCTGCCTCTTGAATCTTGACCTACTACCTTCACCTTCCTAGCTACCAATGGCTGCTGAAACTAAAACATCCCATGCTTCTCGTTACTACTCCTTCGACAAGCCATCACAACAGGTTCAGATGACTAATAAAACCAATTCCCTTCAAACTCTTGAGCCTGATGTTGGCCAACATCTACTCGACCTCATCCAAAGCCTTTTCCAAATTGTTGTTGCTTCCAAGGTTACTCTCCAATCTCCAATACATAGTTAAGCTCACTCAGTACTCACTAGAAGTCTGACAAACACAAGAGTTGAGTCTCAGTTGGCTAAATTAAATGAGCACTCCTCAGTCTGATCCAACTCTAGTCAAGCTCATTAATTAAGTCAAACTGGGTTGTCTTTCTTGGTTTTCATTAGCACTTTGACAGATATCACAATGCTTTTTATTTGCTGTAGGATATTGATCAATCTGCAGAGTTAGAGAAGATGATCAGCAGCCTGGAGACATTTCAAGGCATGCGTCAAGTATTGAATGATATCCGGAATATCTCCTGTGAGGTTGTTGTCTCAAATTTTATTCTTACACCGACCACTGCATGCATGTTTTGATTTATTTATGGATGTTCTAACCAAATGCATTGTACTTGCACCATTGTAGATGTCATGCAATCTTTTAACAGCAGGAAGCGGGAATGTGGAGAAAACCAGAACAGCAGTGCTGCAAAGGCTTAGCAGTTATTCATGCAGCGCCAAAGTGGTGATAGCCATCGCAGCTTTTGCTTCCTGTATCGGGGAGTTGTCGATGCTGGTGAAGCATCGTGATGACGACCCGATGGCTAAGTTTTTAGTTAATATCCTGAAAGGCCACTCGCCCACACTCGATTTGAAGGCTCTTGCGGAAGCAGGTCTGATCGAGGGCATGGTGGAAGTGGTACGCACCAATTTGGCCTTCTCCAACCTCCTAAAACAGGAATCTGCATCCATGAAGGAGGCGATGGTGGAGTTTCTCCTCAACGCTACAAACAACATCCTCGGCATTGTTTTACAAATTTCAACCGTTCTAAGCAAAAGGGAGTAAGTCCCTTCCATCCTAAACTCCAACTTAATTAATTACTCATTTTGATATTCAGTAAATTGGTCTTTTTAAAAAAATCGGAACAATTTAATACCTATCAATTTCGAAAGTGAACAATTAAAGATAATTAATCAATGTGTTAATTTTTTTTCGTTATAACAAATTTAACTCTTATAAGTTACAATGTTGAGGTTAAATTTGTTAAATTTTCAGAATAAAGATCAAATTCAAAAAATATGTAAATTTCAAGGGCTAAAGTTATTATTATATCAATCAAAATTATGTACAATTAACGAAAGACATTAATATCGTAATTAATTATCCTTAATTGCTCACTATCAAAATTGACAGAGATTAAATTGCTTCGATTTTCTGGAAATGACCAATTTATTCAATTTCAAAATTGACAGGAATTCGAGAAGTGCTTTTACCTTAATTATTTATATGTTTATTTATTTTTACTTTCCATCTGTTTTAGGGACGTTCATGTTGAATTAAAGTCGTTTTCAACACAACTAACGGATATAAATATTGAACTTCAACAAAAAATGAAGTATTTTGGTAAGTTTTTTTTTCCTCACCCAAGTTACAACTTACGATTTTATTAATAATTATAATCAAAATGAATTCAATGAGTGATTCCAGTAGAAAATAGGATGTTGCTAATTTTAGGAGTCCCGGATTCGAGCATCTGTGTGTGTAAGGTGTGTGTCTTATCAAAAGATTAAGGAAGTATGAAAAAATACTATCATGTAATCACATCAATATATTCTAAAAAAATAATTTACTAAATTAATTATTAAAAAAAAAATAATGAAATTTAAATTCAAGATTCCTTACCATTAAATTAATATTTCATTAGCTATATATATAGAGAGGGGGGGATCCACTTATACTTATAGGTGAGTATTTAATCAAGTCGAGTCGAATCAAGTAAAAAAAATTTCGAGTTAGACGAGTTGACGAATCTTATTTTAGCAACCGAGTTCAATTTGATTTTTTTTAATCGAATCGAATCAAGTCAAAAAAATTCGAGTCAAATCGAGTCAAGTTAACGAATCCTATTATTTATACCCAATGTTGCATTTACATGGATCGATTGTTTAATTAGTAGATGAAGTACAAGACTATTTAACTACATAAACAATATAATGGTTTTGTCTTTTAACTTAATGAGTAAACATTTATTAAAACAACATAATTTTGCCTTTCAACTTAATGATTTTGACTTTTAACTTTAGAAAAGATAAATATTTATCAAAACGGCGTAATTTTACCTTCTTTTATTCGATTTTTCGAATAATTTGAATTATGTAATTCATATTCAAGTTAAACCGAAAAACTTAATTTTTTTATTCGAGTTGATCTGAATAACTTGATTAACTCAAATAAATTGAACTATTTAATTCAAAATTTGAATTATTTTTCGAGTTTTTCGAATTAAATCAGATTTTGCTTACCCTTACTTATTCTACCGTAAAATTGTAAAATTAAAGTAATTTTATATTTTTTTTTATATATTTTTGTATAATTAACATTTTAATGATTCAATGACTAAATTTATCGATATAATTATAATTATCATGTTTATAAATTTTTTAACAAATCTAATATAAAAAATAAAGAAATTTATATAAGAAATTTTGTTATGGTGTCTTGAATGTAATTATATTTCACGTGTAGTGACAGGCGCAGAGATAATTGCTCCATACGATTATAAGGACGTGCCCCAAATCAGTGCCTCGGAACTTATAGCAAAAATCAAGAAATATATTGAGGTTGGTTCAAATTACACACACTTCCACTGCGAATTATGGTGGGATCCAAATCTGGGGTTTTGAGGTTTGACTTGTTTGGGGGTACAGGTACAGGATTCTGAAAAGGTGAGAAACAAGCATGTGTTGTTTCTGATATCGGATCTCAACATCTCCATAGAAGAAATAAAGGTTCTCGAGAGATTGTACGAAACGAATGAGGGAAAGTATGAAATCGTGTGGCTTCCAATCGTGGGCTCGTCGGCATACGATGAGAAAGCAGCGGCAAGGTTTTGGGAGCTGAGACAAATGACGAAATGGATTGGGGTTGAGCCATCCAGGATTGAAGAAGAAGTCATTCAGTACATCAAGAGGGATTGGCACTTTATAAAGGAAGCGATTGCTGTGTCGGTGAATGAAGTAGAGGAAATAACATGCCTAAATGCTCTCCCTATGTTGTGGACATGGGGTAATCGGGCCTTCCCTTTCACTGATAAAATGGAGGTGTGGAACAAAATGGACGAGCGAAATGGTTGGACATGGAGCCTCGACTTGCTGTTTGATCAACTTATCCTTCCCGGTGACAGTGACATAGACATAAAATCATGGGTATTTTTTTTTTTTTTTGTATAATCTCTAAATTTCTATATTTATTTTTGGTTCAGTTTTTGGGGTGCTTAATGGCTACTCTGATTCATCAGACAAAGAGCGAGGGGACACTTGTATGCTTGTTTGGTGGTGGGGATATGTCATGGAACCAGGAGTTCATCCAGAAAGTGAAATATGCTGCTAACAATGCCGGTGTTATCTTAAAACTTGTGTACCTGGGAGAGGGGAAGAAGAAAGGCAAAGGGCTAACGAGGAACCAGCTGGGTCGAGACATTCTGGTTATTCAATCTGAATCACAGTGGCAGTTTTGGAGTCGACTGGAGAGCATATTGTACGCCAAAATCCGACTTGGCAGGAAGGATGAGGTAATGCAGGAGGCGTTGAAAGTGGTTGGGTACGGCGGGAATGGGGAAGCATGGGCCATGTTCTCGATGGGACAAGGTGCCATGGTCACAACCAGCGGAAAAAACGGCTCTAACTATCATGGAACACTACCAGATATGGAAAAGCGACATGATCGGGGTTCGTTTCCTTGAAGGAATAAAGAAGTACAAGGAGTTAATAATCAGGGATGTGCATAGCTGCATCAACCTTCACCTGCCGGTTATGGGTCAGATTCCAGGGATAATGATCTGCCCTGAGTGTTCCAAAGTGATGGACGTGTTTTACACTTATCGCTGCTGTCCTGAGTAATTAGCAAATAATACGCACACAATGCATGTTTGAGCATTGAAAAAAAGAAGAGGAAATAGATATAAGTGTATTGCCCCTAAGGCTATGTTATTACTAAGCATATGCCATGGAATAATAGTAATAATATCTGAGGCTCAGCCACAGATTCACCAACTCTGGCTGGTGAAGAAAGAGTCCAGGACTTGTTTAAGTTGTGTTGTAATTATCTATGTATCAGCTGCCTCATAATTAACAATAAGAAATATCTTGTTTTTCTTCTTACAACTTGAAATACTAAAATGTGCTAACTTGTAGATAAGTCCAGCCAAACAGTAATTAAGCAACTCACCCAAGGAAATGGCCCAACAAGCTTAGGACTGCACATGCATTCTTGCATGCCCCATATTCGTTTTTACGTAAGGACCACATGACGATGGGTTGTTGTAATTGAAAGTATTAATCAGATTTTTTTTTAGTTTTAAGTAGATTTCTTTTATATTTAATATCGAGATAAGGTAACACTGTTCGAATCCGTGTTAACAAAATTTTGCTCTGCAGTGATTGATTGAGGATTTTTGGATAGCACTCTTTATCTTCAAGATTAAATTTTCTTTAATAATTTAGATTCAACTTTGCAAAGTCTTTCTATCCTAATAGCTTAAATTCAAAGGACCAAAGGCCCTAAATCTTCATGAATTTTGATTATTTTCAAGGACATTCTTTGCATATTTTCAGTCTTAATATATCATATCATCAATACTTTGCTTTTTGTTCCTAGGTTTTTTTTTTTTTTTTTGCAATCTTTATATCCTTTCTTTATTTCCTTCTTCCATATAAATAAAATTTCCATAAGGAAATAACTTAATATATCATTTAAACAATATTATATAATAATTTATCGTGGAATATGCCTCCCATTTCGGTTAAATTAGGACACAATCAAAGAGTGACATCGCAACAAGGAGCAGTTCCTCGTCCCGATGAGCTACTGACGTCACGACAAAAAGAAGATCGTCGTCCCGACGACACTACGTCACCTCATCCCAACGACGTGAATTCCACATCATGATGTGATGGCGTGTCATACAAATTTTTCAATTTTTTTCCCTCCAGTTAAACTCTGATTATTAGTCCCAGTCGAACTTTGATTAGTGTAGATTATTTTAAGATTATTTGACCTACGAATTTAACCTATAAATAGATTTTTTTTAACCCTAAAAAGATTAACCCATAACACAATTAGTATTAGCTTTTACAAGCTTTCAGGGAATTTTGTGTTTACATTTTGAGAATTCTTATTTTCGGGTTTTGGAATTTAGTTTTATCTCTATTTTTGTACTCTTTGTTTTTGCCATTATAATTATATTACCTTGCTTATGGTTTTTTATCCTCTTCGAAAGGGTTTTTTCACGTAAAATATTTGTGTTTGATCTTTTCAATTTCTTGAATATTTTTTTTGTTCGTTACTTAATCGGGTTTATCCCCAATATTTATATACCTAAATAAATAAAGAAATAAAATACGTGCTTGTTATAGACTTATAGACCACATGTTAAAAAATTAAGTTTAAATATGTCAAAAAAAATTGTATTTTTTTAAAATTTAAAATTTAGTTTTTATATTTTAATTTTGAGATATTGAGTTTCTCTATTTTTTTTTATTGAAAATCTTGGTCCATCCATCAATTTTGCCATTAAAATGATTGATTTGATTGTTATAGAAAAGGTAAAACAACTCTTTTAGGCCTCATTATTTAATTACAAAAAAATGTTTTGAAATTTTAATTTTTTATTTTCAATAAAAATATAAACAATTAAATATTTTAAAATTAAAAACTCTTTAAAAATTTTAAAAATAAAAATATATGAAAAATATATTTTTCTCAAAAATTCAAAAAAAAAAAAGTGTTATTTACTTAGAGCTATCCATAGGTCAAGCGTCGGGTCATTGCCCTGGTAAAAAAATTCAAAGTTAAAACCTATTTTTGGTTCAGCCCACCCAAAAAGCCTATTTCATTGTTCCAAAAATATATATTAAAAATATATATTATATTAATTTTTTTATATATTTTATAATAAAATTAATTTTAAATTAATTTTTTATTATTTAAATTAAATCCGTGTCGACTCGACCTAAGATATAAAAAATTGTCCAAGCTCGGCCCAAGTCGAGCTGATTCAAAGTTTGTATTATTTTATACCAATATTTTACATGCTTTATAATTAAATTTATATAAAATAGTTTTGATATATAATTAATTTAATTGAAAATTAAAAAAAATATTTAAATTTGATTTAATATAGATCAAATGAATAGCTCAGAGTTTGGAAAGACCTTATTACCATTCACGGAGTAAATTAAAAGATATGTTCATGGGTCGGGCAATTTATTCATCCTGACCCAAATTTAATTTATATAATAAAAATATTTTTAAATTAAATTAAATTATAAAATATTAATCTAAAAAATATTTTTTTAATATTTTATTGCTTTTTGAATAATAAAATAGACTTTTTGGGTGGACAAAGCCAAAAATAGCTTGGAGTTGAAATTTTTTTTGACCCAAGCTACGACCCACCAACCATTAATAGGTCTAAATAAATAAAAATATTTTTATTTTTTAAAATTTTTAAAAAATTTTAATTTTTCACAATTTTTAAATATTTTCTAATATTTTTATTGAAAATAAAAAAAAACTTTTTACTTTTTTAAACATTCTTCTTTGTAATTGTTTATGTACAAAAGAAGAGTAAGGACCAATTTGACATAAAACTATAAATAATGAGGGACAAAAGAGTTATTTACCTTATATTATAACAACCAACTTAAGCATTCTAACAACAAAATTGATGGAGGGATCAAGATTTTCAAATAAAAAAAAAGCATCGGCACTCAATGTTTCAAAACTAAAATATATGGACTATATTTTAAATTAAAAAAAAAAGTATAAAAACCTTTGACATGTTTAAGAAAAAAAAATACATATATTAAAGACAAAATGATTTGTAGAAATAGAAAAGGTGTATGATATATATTAAAAAAACGATAATTATTTGGTACACTGCAGCAAAAAGTTTTAACTTTATAAGTGAAGTTGAATATAATTATTTTAGTACATTATAAGAATATATATATATATATATATATATATAATTTTAATTTTTGGGCTTATATAATGTATTGGACTTATCTAATATACTGGGTCTATGATATATTATTAATTTTGATTTATCGATTAATTCGGTTCGATATTCGATTTTGAATTAAATTGACCAATAATCGAAATTTTAAAAAATTTTTAACCAAATTAGATTTGGTGACCAACCAATTACTTGAACTAATTCGGTTTGTTCCGTTAATTTAGTTAAAATCGAAAGGTGCACACCCCTACAAATCGAGTATATATCAATTTAATTAAATAAAAATAATTCTTTAAAATTTAAAGATATAATAATAAATTTAGCCATTAACGTTTACATGTTTTTGTTAATTTGACTCTCTCTTTTTTAGTTAAATTCAGCCCTCAACATTTTAAAAAGAGTTGAATTTATTCACCAATCTTTCAAAAAGAGTCGAATTGTTGCTTTTTTTACGGCAATACTGATTAATAAATTTTTAAACATGATAGCTCGCATGGTAATATATGTGACATATAAAATAAATAGTGTCATGTCAGCATGAAGTATACATGAACTTCCATACAGGTTGTCACGTAAAAATCATTAAAAAGTTAATGCTTCAATTAGCATTTTCATTTAAAAAGGCGATTTGATTTTTTTTTAAAGTTTAATAGTTAAATTTAGTTAAAAAAATCAAGAACAAATTGACAAAATATATAAGTTTTGAAAACTAAATTTATCATTACGCCAAATTTAAATAAGATAAAAGTACTATTTAAGAATTCAAGTTAATTAAAATAAAATGATTATTTAATTTTAATTTCAACTCAAAAGAGAATTCTTTAATATGTAATCCTAATCGAAAATCAAATTTATCTTGTCTTCACTAACAATTGTTGAATGCAATGATAAAATATATTGCGCTCTCAAAAGAGAACACATATTTGAACTTTAAGATAATATTACTAAAAGATAACCATAAATACGAAACATAAATTGTAAAACCAACATAAATAATTCAAAAGAATTTATATGACTCTTCTTTGTCACACACACCTCACAATAAAAGAAAATTGCTTCTCCAAACCCTCGTTCTCTTTGTTAAAATTAATGTCGATAATGACAATAGAATAATCGCAAAACAATAAGAAGAGAAAATAAGAACACACAGATTTACGTGGAAAATCTTTTCGGGAAAAATCACAGGCAAAGGAGAAGAAATTCACTAATATAGAAAACTAATAATGCATAAGGAGTTTCAACTACATCTATTTAAAGGTTGAAAAACCCTATTCTAATCAATGTTAAATAGAAGAAATGTAGTTCTATGCTCGAGCCCTTGCCCCCACAAATCCCCTTATTTTGCCTTTATAGTTTTCTTTAACAAATGATTAAATTCGGGTCACACAAATAAAATTTCTATTTATTTCAACTGTTAAGTAATGGCTGGGTTAACAAAGTAATTATTACGTATACCTTATATTAATGTAACAATTTTTTACATTTAATATTATTTGAAAAATAAATATATAGAAAAGGACTTAGGTTTGGAGGATATAGACACTTATTCTAGAATCTAACAAGGAAACTAAATTTTTCCACTCCATTTAGCACCACCCAAAGCTGTTCAAATCTTTTTCATTTATGATTTACACCAAAAAAAAAAAAGAAAACTACTTCAACAAAATAAATACTACTCTTTCCTTACATAATAGTCAATACCCACTTCAAATCACATAATCAAAAAAAGAAAAAGAAAGAAAACCAGTTGAAGAAACATGAAGTCTGCTAATGGGGTCCCTCTTTTTCTCCTCTTTCTGTTCTTCTCACCTTGTTTCTTCAATTACAGTGAGGCTACAGCTATGGGTCAAGTAAGTCGAAATCCTTGCTTCTCTTTGATTTTCACGTCAAAGATTTGAGTGTTTTCATTGTTTATGGATTTTGAAGGTAAATGGGTCATCAGAAATGGTCCCAATAATGGAAGAAAAGATGGTGATGTTGTTTAACGAAAGCAAAAGGAATTTAAGGAGGTTTCAGATATGTGCGGTCTGTACATGTTGTGGTGGAGCTAAAGGTGTGTGCTTGCCATCTCCTTGCTGTTATGCTATCAATTGCAACATTCCAAAAAGGCCTTTTGGTTTCTGCTCTTTCACTCCCAAGACCTGCAATTGCTTTGGTTGCCATCTCTAAATTCTTTTTATTCATCAGATTGGGAGGTTGCTGTTTCCAGGTTACTATCTCCGTTGGGATTTCTTCATTTTTTTTTCTCAATGCTAAGCACTGTTTTATTATTCCTTTTTCAATGATTTGTGATAATGGATAATTAAGGAAATATTGGATGTTATAATAATTTCTTTTATTTATGATATAAATTAATGTTAGTGGTGAGTAGGGTGGAAATGTTTGTTTGTATTCATGACAATGATTAATTATTTTATTATTTCTTTACCTTTTCATTTATATTTTTTTAATTATCAGAAGAGAATAAAACTTACAATAATACGATTATCGCGATTTGAACTCAAATTAGATTGTTAACTTCATTTATATGTTTTTAAATGTTATGTATTAATGGGTGAAAATATGAATAATAACTTGGAACAATCCAAGAGTTTCATCTTGTTTCAATTTCAATTTTTTTTATAATATTTATTTATTTCTTGAGTGAGCAAACTTTAATATTATTTGAGTCGAGTTAAATTTACAAATTGAATAATAAATTGATGTGAATAACTTTTAAGTCTTTGATAGTTTAAAAAATATACAAATTGATCATTCTAAAAAAATCATAAATAATTAAAATAATATTCAAAAATTAAAAATTTTAAGTCATTACAAATCTTTAAAATGCATAAAAAATGTAAAACTATATTTTTTAAAAAAAAAAAAAATCTATGATGGTCAATTTGAGGCCTTAAACAAATTAAGTTTATCAAATTATTATTTTATTTTAAAAGACTTTTCAAATATTTATGTAATTTATATTCTTTAATTCGGAGATTAATTATATTGTCAACAATATTTTAAAATGAGTAGTTTAATTTTTTTTAATTTAACTCAAATAAGTTTGCTCAATTCAGCTCAACTTAAATTTTATTTTACTCGACTCCATTTGAAAAAAAATTAATTCAAGTTAGGGTAATAAAATAAGATTCGTCAACTCAACTAATTCAAAATTTTTTCACTCAATTCAATTCTACTCAATTTGATTGGATGCTCACCCCGATCATATATATATATATAATTTATATACATTACAAATGCTTTAGCTTCATGTTCAACAATATCTTAGTCAGGGGTATAGCTAGAATTTTTTTTAGAGGCCGAATATTTTTATAAGAATTTGTTGCTACAAGTATTAACAAAGGGATGAGCTAGGGAAGAGAAGGTGATGGTCAAAAAGGGGTTGGTTCACCAAAACAGCAAAGAGCTGGAGAAAGATAAGAGGAGAAAGAAGTAGGTTGTGAAGGTTATGGAGGCTGATTGCAGGGATGAGTACTCGAGGATAGCTTCAAGGGAAGAATATCCTTTTCTCATCGCTTGAGAGGGAATTTATAGGGAAAGTCTTCTTATCTTGTGGTGGTGACGTGACAAGGTAGTTATCATCATGAAGTATGTGAGGGATGTGTTATGGAGAGTACAAGGTTCTTATGCTCAGGTGGGCTCGAGTAATTCTTGAGGAAAGTGTTCACACTACCAAACCATGGTGAGCAAGTAGCTTAATGAAATGGGATGTTATCATCTATTAGCGGGTGGTACATTCGGGAGATTAAGTAGCTAAGGATGACCTGATGGACGGGAGGTAGAGAACCAGGGGTGCTGGCAGGGGCCCTGGCTCCTCCTAAAATAAAAAAATTTCTATTTAAGCCCTTAATTTTTTTTAAAATTTTAAATTAATAAAGGTAAAATTATATTTTGCCCCTAAAAATGATAAAATTTTAATTTAATCCTTTAAAAATTGTTCTTTTACTATCGTAAAAGTTACAATTTAACTTCGACCTCTCCTAAAAAAAAATTTATGGTTTCGCCTCTGTGGAGAACCATCTTTGAGCATCCACATGGCACTTTCTAAGAGTGCCACATGTCCAATCCAAGTGGGGGTATAACATACCTAAAATGTAATTTCACCAATATATTAACTTATATCTTTATTTTTTAAGACTAAATCAAAATTTTATCAATTTTGAAAGGCCAAACTATAATTTTATTATATACTTTTTAAAATTTTATAAATGTTGAAGAGGTTTAAAGAAAAATTTTCAATTTTAGGGGACTATACTTCAAAAAGAGTAAAACATTGTTTATTAAGACACACATAAAGTACGATTTAATCCCATGTGATGGTCTGATGGTCAAGGTTGTTCACCGTCCCAGGTGTGACCTAGATTCGAGTCATGCTAATCGCGTTTGTTGTTTAGAGTTTACCCTGTTATTGTAATTCACCAAAAAAATGTACCTATGATTCAAAGTTCAAACATAGAGAAATGAGTTTTGGGATAAACATAACATAAAGATGATCTTTAACGTTATTTAGGCATAATAACTTTTTCACCCTTGAACTACAAAAAAATTTATTTTAATCCTTAATTTTTTTTAACCTGAAAACCATTGTTTTCGGTTAAAATATCCATAATTAAATGAAAAAAAAACTCTAGTGTAACATTTCAACACTGATATGGTAATCTAACCCACAACTCTTCTCTAACCCATAAATAAGAAGATAATATATTGTAGCACACTCGAATTTACATATTTTTGTATTGATAATAATATTAGAGTTAAAACTCGATAGGCAGATTTGAAGTTAAAATTAAAATAATAGTATTTTTTAAAAATTAATTATTATGAAATTTATCATTTTTCAGCGCTTAGAGTGAAAAAAGTCATTAAGCCTTACTTTTTGGCAGTACAAAGATATTATTTGATTGGCAGAAACAGTCAAAAGCTATTTTAGACAAAAGTCATACAAAAAGTAAAAGCTTTAAAGAGGTGCCTTTTCAGTTGACAAATGCCATTTTCAATGTATAATTTGTATTTACTTTTATGCCAATAAAATATTCACACATTCATTTAAGGCCTATACAATTAAAATAAAAATTATTGTTAGGATTAAATAATGATAATTCTATATTTCTCGAATAATATTTATACATAATTCAAGTATTTTATTTATATTCTTCATGTTTATATACAAATCATGTTAAAGAGGATGTTATTCATCCCATGAGTTTTGGGTTCGAGCATCTGTGTATGCAAAGTGTGTGCCCGTTGTCAAATGATTAAGAAAGTATGAACAAATACTACCATGTAATCACACCAGTATATTCAAAAAAAAATTTTGAACCTATATTCTTCCTTTAAAAGTGCAACGTAGCTTAACATACACATAATTCAAATAGTTTTTTGATAAAATAATTTGAATATAATTGATTTATTCGATTATCATATGAAATAATTTAAAATATCATGATTTTGTATTCAATAATATCATACATGATGTTACTTCATTTTTTCTTCTTACTACAATTTTTTCACATCAATAATCAAATATTAAAAAATCTCAAAAACAATGCTAAACTAAACCTATTTTAGAGTGGGTCAATCATAAATAACTAAATAATCTACCTAATGGTGCTTGTAGGAAGTAAATTACTATCAGTTTGTAGTTATGCTCTTTTTTATGCTTAGAATTACTCATAATCCCTCCCTAACCTTTAAATAAGAGGATAATGCGTTCCAACGCACTTGAACCCACACCCTCCTACACTGACAACAATGTCAATCGAACTAAGACTCAATCAACATATCATGAGATGACTTAAAATATAACCACAATCAACAAATTTGAGTCCTTGTGCTGCAAGATTTTGAAGTGTATCCAGAAATACATTGTGAACACTTAGGAGGTATGTGTGTAGCCAAATTCGGGTGGCCCAATTGTATGAACAGTGGGGGCATATGAAGTTATTTAAAAAGATGAGGTTTTGTAGGTGGAAATGCCGTAAATAATGGTGGATAAAAGAGTGGTGGTGATACTATTAATGCATATAGATAGATATGTAGGTACAGCCAGCGCAAATATGATAGGGTAGTTGGTGGTTGGGTGGAGGCAATTAAGCCCTTAGCTACTACTTTCCTACATTTGTGACTTGTAACCTGCTGTTTTTAATATTTCTATACTCATTAATGTCTTCTCCTTTCTCTCTTCTAGACCATCACTTCCTTCTTTTACCAACCAAAAATGGAACTCTGGATTTAGAGAGGACTCCTCTGCTAATCTCTTTCACCATCCAACAAAACCATGGCAACACCTTCTATACTCATATGTTGGCAGTTTTTTACTATGATTATCTGTTAGAGTTGTGTGACCCGAATCTCGTTTGATTCGGCCTGAAAAATTAGAAGTGCAACTTGTCTAAACCATTTTAGTATGCGAGTTTCGAAAATATTTTTTAAATCGAAAATGAGAGTAACCATCAATCTTTTAATTAGGGTGTGATTGGATCACCTAAAACGTTTGAATTTGTTTTGTAGAAAACATTTGATCTTCGAAATCAAAAAATAGGTCTGGGAGTCGGTTACGTGTAAGGAAGGGTTAGCACCCTCACACGCCCAAGATTGGTACCTAGTCGATTATTTAGTGTCTTAATTGCTGAAAAATCGAGAACTCGACTAGAAATTCAAAATGCCATTCATGAATGATATGTTAAAATAAGGTATTCAATTATCTAGGTTCAAAATAAAATTACACCCAATACGTTAGGACATCATTTTGAATCCCCTAAAATATCAAATAATTATCGATTTTGATGCTCAATTATTTAAGCTCAAAGAAAGATCACGCTCAGCACGTTAGGGCACGATCTCTCAACTTTTCTCAAATAAAAGAGCGTTGTTTTTTTACTTTGAAACGATTTTACATGTCTTCAAAGAATTTATGCGAATTTATTTTCAAAAAGAGAAATGGTTTTGTAAGGGGATGAATAGAAGTGTATAATCTTGCAAATGAAAAAGCCATTATTGATTTTAAGGAGGCCGTTCAATGTTGTTTGGAGAGATGAGAGAATAATACCCAACACGTTAGGTCATTACCTTCCCAATTCCCCAAAATGAAGAACTTTACTTTAAAACGGATAATTTATGCATTCTTAACATATCATTTAGCTAAAAAAAATTATTTGAATAAATATGCACTCCAATTTAAGATGATAAAAGTGATTGAAAGCGTGAATAAAATAAATTGCTAAAAAAACGATTTTATAAGAAACAAAAGAGTGAATAGAACAATGATATGTAAAACGGCGATACAACGTAATAAATAATAAAAGATAATGAAAACTACATGAGTAAAATAATAAATAATCGAAAGAACTTAAAATTTAATAAGAAAGGATGGAAAATTGATTTTAGCCAAAAATGGAGGTTGTCTATTCGAAAATAAAGAAAAAATATTTTAATTTACATTAATTTTAAAATGAAATGAAATTTGAGGTAAAATTTAGGAAAAAACAAAATGTTAGGGGTTAAAATTTAAATAAACAAAGGTTAGGGGGGTCGAATGGGTAACAAATCCTTTGTTCGCACACGTGTCACTTTCTCAGGTAATCGAGAGTCAGAGGATTAACACGAAAATGAAACAAAATTTAAGAGGAAAATTAAAAGAAATATAAAAAGAATTGAGGGACAAAGTTGTGAAGATTGAAAAAAGTGGAAGGGCTTCAAAAATAAATATCCCATTAAAGGAAACGCGTGGATCCTTGCTGATGGATCGGGTCCGCCTCGGGTCGACGCTAAACGGTAACATTTTGCCCTCAGTCTCTCAATCCACAAACGGTGTCGTTTCATAAGAAGTATAAAAGCTAAACTTTTGCTCTAAAATTTCATTTTCATTCTTTTTTTCAGAAAAAATCCTTTGTTTTCTTTGAAATGCTCTCGAGGAGCCGGCCATCTTCTCCGACGGGGTCCGTCTTCTGTCGCCTTCGATTGTCCACGCGTCGCCGTCATCGCCGTCGTTCACGGTGTTACAGAGGGTAAAGTTTACAATTTTTTTCTTTAAAAAATAGATCGAGGTTATATCCATCGATCTAACCCTCGAGTCTTCGAAAGAACTCAAAAATAGCCCCCTTTTTATTTTTCCTTCTTTTTTAAAAAAAAAATCCAGATCTGGCTTCGGGGGCACGAAATTCGGAACCTTAAAATATAGTTTTGACTTTTATAAATATTTATAAAATTCTACGGTCTATTTTCCTTTGTTTTTGGTTATTGTTTCCCTTATACTTACATGTGTGTTTCGAAATAAAGTGAAAAAATAAATGTAATACCTTAGAACTTTGAATCTCTACTGCTTGTATTGCTTGCTTTGTTTTCCTACCGGATTTTTAGTGTGTTTTTTTTATATATCGTGTGTAAAAATGTTACAGATCTTAGATCGGCTTTTACAGCCATGAAAAATTACAAAGATCCCTATTTTTACATTGTATGCTATTCTTTGTTGTCTTTGTCCTGCTGTCCTCTGTGGTTTTTTGCTTCTGTTTGCAGGTAACCAGAGTAGTAGCCTTCTATGGTCAACGCCGGCTCCGGGAGCTTTGTCATGGCCATTTTGGTGCAAAGGCGACAGGGGTGGCTTGGGGCAGAGGGACTGCATCGGGCATAGACGTTTTCGTGAACCGAACAGTTACGGGAGTCGAGGAGTCAACAGTCAGCCACTGAAGGGTCACATGGCTAACGTGGTGATGATGTGGCGATACTGACGTGGCATGTGGTGGCTGGAACAACAAACTTTAATCTGATTAGGGTTTCAAATTTTTAATGAATTTGGGCTTGGGTGTATTTGGGTATTTGGGCCTGGTCTGCTTTATAATTTTGAGATTTGGGCTTGTAAATGGACTTGTCAAATTAAATTTAATTAAATTTGAGAATTTTTTTTATTTTTTTTGGTTTTATTTTCTAGGCCCGATCAAAAATTGGGCCTCTACAGCTGCCCCTCTTTGCTCGTTGTTGTGTAACGGGAAAAAACCAAAGACCTAAAAAGAGGACCAATTTTATCCAATCTTGCTAAGCCTCAGCCCCACTATCTACCACTTCAACTGTATTGTATCTGCCGCCCTATCTTGCACCAAGGTAAATAGCAAAATTTGTTGCTGTAGTTCCCCTCTATTCTGCTGTGACTTCAAGAAGGTTGCAATTTGTTATTGCAGTTTTAATCCAACTTCGCTACAACTTCAAGAGGATAGGATTTGACGTCGAAGCTTCATCTTGCTCTTACTATAACTTCAGAGAGATAAAGACTTACCATTTTGATCTGATCTACCGTTACTTCGAGGTAGAAGATTCACCGTTACAGCTTTAATCTGCTCATCTTCGATTTTTAGGGTATAAGATTTATCCTTACGGCTACAATGTCATTGTGGTTCTAGATTCGCCATTGTGGCTTAAATCTTTTCCTTCATGCTTCTGAGGTACAAGGTTCGCCATTACGACTTAAAACTTTCCCTTTGTGTCTTCGTGGTACTGGATTCGCCATTGCGGCTTAAATCTTTCCCTTCATGCTTTTGAGGTACAAGGTTCACCATTGTGACTTAAACCTTTCCTTCATTATCTTCGTGGTACTGGATTCGCCATTACGGCTTAAATCTTTCCCTCTATTATCTTCATGGTACTAGATTCGCCGTTACGGCTTAAATCTTTCCTTTCATTATCTTTGTGGTACTAGATTCGCCATTGCGGCTTAAATCTTTCCCTCTATTATCTTCGTGGTACTGGATTCACCGTTGCGGCTTAAATCTTTCCTTCATGCTTTTGAGGTACAAGGTTCGTCGTTGCAACTTAAACCTTTCCCTCCATTATCTTCACTGGTACTAGATTCGTTGTTGCGGCTTAAATCTTTTCCTTCGTGGTAATGAAACCTGTAAAATGTGCTCAGATTGGCCTTTAGGTAGGCCAGATTATTTAGGATGTCATGATCAGGATGAGTCAAATGCTCCTAACTAGATGAATGTGCATGATTAATGTTAATTTTCAAAAATTAATCTCTTTTGCTTTGGGATTATCTCCTTATGTCTTCTCAAATCTATGACGGATTTGGCAGAATATTCTTAATTTGAACCATTCTTTCCAGGCTTGATTCTTTTAACTGGTGGTCCTGTTTAGGGTCCCTGTATTATTTAGGAAATTTCTAAAATAACACTCGTAGATCTTTGCATTTTCGTGTGATATTAGTCTATTATCCATTATCTTGGTATGAAATACTTGGGCAGTGTGTGAAAGAATGAGATTGTATTAGAGTCAAAGCTCGAAGAATTATTGGCCAAAGAAAAATTGCCAAATATTTACAAGGAACAAAATAATTACAAGGAACAATATTAGATGCCTAGATATCAAACATGAGTTTCTCTAGTCTCAGAGTCATTTTTCAACACGACATACGTCTAAAAAACCTGGAGTACTTTGTTGATGCCTCAAGATGTAAAGTACCTCTGTTTTGTCACATTTTAGGGAACAATTGACCACTTTTGCCTTATGTTTGAGTTACCTTTTTCGGGTTTTCAACTCAAAACCCTTTGGTTTCAAGATGCCCTTTTATGGGTTTTCACCTTGGCCTCTCCATTTTTTAGGTGAAATATTTCTTCACCGAGTCTGAATTTACTAGGTTGTATAGCACTTTGCCATCCATTTCAGTCAAAAGGAGAGCTCCTCTAGAGAAAGCTTTCTTTACCACATATGGTCCCTCCCAATTAGGCATCCATTTCCCTTGAGAGTCTTTATGTATGGGGAGCATTTTCTTCAAGACTAGATCTCCCTCGTGGAATTCTCTAGGGCGAACCTTTTTGTTGTAAGCTTGCATCATTCGCTTTTGGTACATTTGACCATGACGGATAGCTCTTAATCTCTTTTCTTCAATTAAATTCAACTGATCATATCTGGCTTTGATCCATTCTGCTTTATCCAAATTTAGCTCTAATAAGACTCGGAGAGAGGGAATCTCCACCTTAATAGGTAAAACAGCTTCCATCCCGTATACAAGGGAGAACGGTGTTGCCCAATAGAAGTTCTAACTGAAGTTCTATAAGCAAGAAGGGCAAATGGTAATTTTTCATCCCAATCTTTGTAAGTTTTCGTTATTTTTGCCACGATCTTCTTTATGTTTTTATTTTTCTACCACCATTGCTCCATTCATTTTTGGGCGATATGGAGATGAATTATGTTGTTTGATCTTGAATTGCTTACAAACCTCTGATATTGTGCTGTTATTCAAGTTTAATATATTGTCCGATATAATCCTTTCTGGCATTCCATATCGGCATATGATTTTTTTTTTTAGAAATTTACTAACTGCAGACTTTGTAACATTGGCATAAGAGGCAACTTCCACCCACCTGGTGAAATAGTCAATAACTACAAAGATGAATCTATGCCCGTTAGAAGCCTTTGAAGAAACTGGTCCGATAACATCCATGCCCCACAGAGAAAAAGGCCATGGAGAAGTCATGACATGCAGATGTGATGGAGGTACGTGAATTTTATCTCCATAGATTTGGTATTTGTGACACTTCTTAGCATAGCTGATGCAATCTCTCTCCATAGTTGACCAGTAGTATCCAAATCTCATGATCTGCTTAGCCATTTTGAATCCATTGGCGTGTGTTCCACAAATACCTTCATGGACTTCTTCTAGGATTTTCTTTGCCTCAATTGCATCAACACATCTTAGCAACACCTGATCCTTTCTCTTCTTATACAAAATCTCTCTATCTAGGACGTACTCGTTTGCGAACCTTCTTAATGTCCTTTTATCATTTTCAGTAGCTTCTTCTGAGTATTTACGGTTTTTCACATATTGAAGGATGTCTTGATACCAAGGATGGTCGTCCTTCTCTTCCTCTCAATCTCGTAGCAATAGGCTGAGGTCTCGTAAATGCTCATTTGAATGAGCTTCATATCTTCTAGCCTGTTTACTTTTATCATTGAGGCTAGAGTAGCCAAAGCGTCAGCCATTTGGTTTTCCTCGCGTGGGAGGTACTAGAACGTAACCTCATCAAATTCCTTTATCAACTTGAGGACCATCTTTCTATAATCGATTAACTTGGAGTCCCTTGTTTCTCATTCTCCCTTGAGTTAGTAGATCACCAATACTGAATCTCCGTATACCTCAAAGGTCTTTATTCCTCTTTCTATGGCTGTTTGAATTCCCATAATGCATGCCTCGTACTCTGCCATGTCATTTGTGCAATCGAAGTCGAGTTTACTAGTGAAGGGATAATGGTCTCCTTTTGACGATACTAAAACTGCCTCGATTCCATTCCCCGTAGCATTTGAAACACCATCAAAATTTAGTCGTCAAGGATGCTCTGACGCGATCCCCTCTTTCGTAGTTGTGATATACATTAGGTCCTTGTTTGGGAAGTCAAAATTTATTGGCTCATAATCCTCTAGAGCTCTGCTGGCTAGGAAATCTGCTATCGCACTCTCTTTTACTGCTTTCTGGTTTACATAGACTATGTTGAACTTTGAAAGTAGGATTTGCCACCTAGGCATTTTTCCATTCAATGCGGTTGACTCCATCATATATTTAAGAGGATCTAATTTTAAGATTAACCACATCGTGTGGTACAGCATGTACTATCGTAATCTTCGAGTAGTCCAAACTAACGCGCAACATAGCATTTCGATCGATGAATACCTTGCTTCACAGTCGGTAAACTTTTTACTGAGGTAGCATATGGCTCTTTCTTTCTTTCCAGTCTCGTCGTGTTGGCCAAGTACACATCCCATAGAATTTTCAAAACCTGTTAAGTACAAGATCAACGGCTTGTTGGGACTTGGTGGTACTAAGATTGGAGCATCGGATAAATAATGTTTAACCTTCTCAAAAGTTCTTTGGCACTCATCGTACCACACACCTGGATTGTGTTTTCTAAGAAGATGAAAGATGGGATTACATTTCTCAGTTAACTGTGAGATGAACCGAGCGATATAATTCAATCTTCTGAGGAAACCTCAAATTTCTTTTTGCGTGCGGGGTGGTGGTAACTCTTGTATTGTTTTGACCTTGTTTGGATCGATCTCAATTCCTCTTTGGCTGACTACAAAGCCTAACAACTTGCTCGAAGTAGCCCCAAAAGTACATTTGACTGGGTTCAACTTTAACTGAAACTTTTTTAACCTCAAGAATAACTTCCTTAATACCCTTACATGTTCTTCCCCTGTTCGTG
Organism: Gossypioides kirkii; assembly: GCA_005610355.1. Classification (NCBI taxonomy): domain Eukaryota; kingdom Viridiplantae; phylum Streptophyta; class Magnoliopsida; order Malvales; family Malvaceae; genus Gossypioides; species Gossypioides kirkii. Next base: position 30,860,597 of record CP032248.1, read on the forward strand.
ACTTTGCAATCATATCATCGACGTAGACCTCGATCTCCTTATGTATCATAACATGAAATAACGTTACCATGACTCTTTGATATGTTGCCCCTACATTTTAAGTCCGAATGGCATCACCTTATAACAGAATGTCCCCCACATTATAACAAATGTAGTTTTCGTCATATCTTCAGGGTCCATTTTTCTTGGTTATAACCAAAGAAACCGTCCATGAAAGAGAATAGTGAATGACCTGCCGTGTTATCTACCAAGGTGTCAATGTGAGGTAGTGGGAAATTATCTTTGGAGCTAGCTTTGTTCAAATCTCGATAATCTACACATATACGTACTTTTCCATCATTTTTAGGGACAGAGGCTATGTTGGACAACCATTCTAAATATTTGACTGCTTGGAGGAAACCTGTGTCAAACTGCTTTTGAACCTCTTCTTTTATTTTCAACAATACATCTGGACGCATCCTTCGAAGCTTTTGCTGGACAGGCTTGCATTCCTCTTTTATTGGAAGCTTATGGACTACAATGTCGGTGTTTAACCCAGGCATGTCTTGGTAAGACCACGCGAAGACATCCTTGAATTCTCGGAGTAACTCAATAAGATCCTTTCGTGTTTCTGCCGAGATATTGGTTTCAATTTTCACCTCCTTCTTTTCATCTTCATTTCCTATGCTCACAATTTTGATTAATTCTTTATGGGGCAAGATCCGTTTTTCCTCTTGTTCCATCATTCGCAGCAAATCGGGAGACAAGTTACTAGCTTAGTCATCTTCAAAGTCCTGAGGCTCCTCGAGACACATATCTTGCTCAAAATGAGGCTCAGAGTCAGTGACATCGTTGCTCATATCATTGATATCCAAAGATCTGTTTAAAGAATGAGAAAGGTTCAATGAACAAAGTAAATTTAAGAATGATTGTATGGTATGAGTATGAGTATATATACAGAATTCAAGGATGATTATTTGCATAGATTAAGTGTGAACGAATTGTCTGGATGGAACGAAAAAATATGAAAAGATATTTGTTGAAAGGGATAAAATGCATTTTCATTAAAGTAATGGATAATAGTCAAATACCCTTTACAAAAGATCTCTATTGCTCTCGAGCATAGAGCGATAGATATGCATCGAATATTACTCTGAAAAGATCCTAAAGGCTACAGGGAGCTCCTCCTCAGTCCAGTTGCCTAGAACGCTTCCTAGTATGTATGAGCAAATTCGCGATAAGCCCCTTCCTTCGTCTTCTTCAGAGATGGCATTAATGTCCAAGTTTATCGTAACTCTTTCAGTTTTCTTCTCTTCTTCGATCCTCATTCCACCGAAAACGAAAGTCTTTGATATGTGGGGAAAGATCATTGGCTCCCACTTGATCTTTCCCCAACTAGTCGTGCTTTTCTCGTTTCTCGCTTCCTTTCTATCTCTTTCTTCTTTCTTTCATATCTGGCTTGTACCCCAGACCAAAACGATCCCATTTTCCTAGTGGTGCCAGTGCATTGATTGCCCATTGCAGATGTTTTCCAAGCTCTTTTCCTAGTAGTGCCCCTTTTTCAATTATTAATCTAAGACCCATCTTCGTAGTCCATGACAACTTCGATTCGAGAATTTTGCTTCCTTCTGCAATGAACATTACATTAATGAATTCTAATGATCGAAAGGAGCATTCCACAGCCTCTTCGTCTCTCTCTACATACGGGGCGTCACTTATCACGGATGCGATAATATCCTCCTCTGCATTTATTATAACCAATCTTCCTCCGGTTACCAGTTTAAGCTTTTGATGAAGTGAGGATGGTGCCGCCCCCGGAATGGATCTAGGGTCTTCCCAACAAACAATTGTACGAGGGCTTAATGTCCATTACCAAAAAGTCTACCTCATATGTATTCGGGCCTATCTGCAACGGTATTTCAAATTTGACCCATCACTTTTCTTTCCATCCCGTCGAAAGCTCTGACTATGTTGTGACATGTTTTCATATAGGAGCTGTCGACTGGTAATCGTTCGAGGGTGGTGGCTAGTGGCAATACATTTAAAGCTGAGCCATTATCAATGAGCACTCCGGGCAAAGTATACCCTTTACAGCAAGATAGTGATATGCAAAGCCTTTGTCAACCCTATTCTCAAGATAGGGTCTCGTCGTCACTGAAGAAAATAAAGTTGTCAGTGTTAACGTTATTAATTAGATGATCCAACTTGCACACGGATATGTCATCAACCACATACGTTTCGTTGAGTACCCTTATCAGTGCATTGCGGTGGGCTTCTGAACTTAGCAACAGGGCTAAGATTAATATGCGTGCTGGTTATTTGTGCAATTGCTCAACCACACTATACTCACTGTGCTTTAAGAATTTCAAGAATTCCTTCGCCTCATTCTCTTCTACTGGCTTATTTACTGGCTCAAGCTTGCTGGTTTCTTTCTCTTCTGGTTTAGTTGCCAAGGCTTTCCCTTTAACCGCCTCTTTCTTTTCTCCTTTCAAGTCATAGAATTTCCCACTACGGGTAACAAGGCTTACGTCTTCTTTGGATCACTATCTTTAGGTGCTATTATATTACACCCGTAATTCCAAGGGACTCTCTTGCTGTCCTCATAATGGAATGACACAGGTTTTTGTATAATGACACAAGGTGTCATCTGCCTTCTCGTTTCGATAACCTTGGGTGCGGAGATAATTATTACAAGGCGATCAGGCCTGTTTGTCCCTTTCTCTTCAAAGGTACAAATATCTTTCACCTCTTCCTCTTCTTTGAAGAACTCTAGTTCTTTACGGTCCATCAGATCCTGTACCAAAGCCTTAAACTCTGTGCAATGTTGAATCTCGTGTCCCTCAGTGTTATGAAAATCACAATAATTCTTGGCTATTATCGTCATATCTCCACCATTCTGCGTGATTACTCCTCTGTCTATCATTTGATGCCACACCCATCTCAAAGATGATTTAACTTCTTCGACATTAGTTTTAACCCTTTTACCTTTTACTCCCGTAATCGCATTTATCCCCTGATCGGGATGAGCAAGTAAAGGGTTCTCAGCCACGTTAGGTCTAGACAGCTCATCAAATCTTATATGTTTCGTGTTAATTAGTCTTTCTGCTATCTTTTTGAAGGTGAAACAATTTTCAATGGAGTGTCCGACTGCTCCTCCATGGTATTCGCACTAAGTGTTTGCGTCATACCATTTTGGAAATGGGGGTGGTACCAGATTTGTGTAATACTAGGCCACTTCATGTTAATCGTATAGTTGCTGGTAAAATTCTTTATATGTCACCGGAATGGGAGTGAACTAAATTCTTTCTGTGTTTTTCTGAAGCTTGGTTCCAACTTTGGAGGATTTTGGTAATTGTTTGCAGGGGTTTTGACTTGCGTCATGATGATTACTTTGTATAGTTTGGCCTATACATGTCTGCATTGTTTATCTCAGCGTCTTTCCTTCTGGGGGCAAATCTCTTTACACTTTCCCCTGCGTCAATCTTTTCGCTCTTGATTGCGCTCTCGATCATTTCTCCAAACATAACCATATCTGAAAAACTTCTCGTAGCATTTCCCAACAAGTGGTTGAGGTAGGGTGCTTTAGCTTGTGGACGAAAAGCATAGTTGTATCCTTCTCCGTTAATGGTGGTTGTACTTGAGTAGCCATATCTTTCCATCGTTGAGCGTATTGCATGATTCTCACTCGGCCTTTTCTCCATGTTTTGCAAGGTGATTCTATCAGGAGCTATGTTAGTGACATGACCATATTGCTTTATGAAGGCCTGGGCCAAGTCCTTCCATCAATTGATCCTCGCACGGCTTAACTGATTGTACCATTTTACCGCGGATCCTACCAAACTGTCCTGGAAACAGTAGATCAATAATTGGTCATGGTGGACATATCCTGTCATTTTTTGACAGAACATAGTGATGTAAGCTTCTGAGAAACTTGTCCCATTGTACTTCTCAAACTCTGGAGCTTTAAATTTTGGGGGTAGTACTAAGTCCAAGACTAGACTCAATTTTTTAGCATCCATCCCACAGCAGGTGTCAGCTTCTTCCATTGCTTTGACCTTATCTTCCAGCCACTTGTAACACTCTTCTATCTGTTTGGAAACTTCTAGTTTTATTTTCTGTCTCCGTAATTTTGTCAAAATCAGGGTTGATGGGATTTGTAACATTTTCCCATGGATTAGACCCTTATCCAGTCAGATAATTGGCTTGGCCTGAGGTACCAATGGGATGTTGCTGTGCTCTAATGAAGATGGGGCCCCTTCGCGAGTTGTTTTTGGTGGAACTTGATTGTGCACAGGAGTAAAGCCAAGAGGGTATGGGTATCGGGGGTCTTTATTCTCCTCTTTTGGGCTTGCTACGGGGTTTTTCCTTTATCTGCTTCTTGCAATAGTTGAGTCAGTCGATTGATTATGTTCCCTTGAGACTCAATGATTTGGTCTCTCATATCCTGTTGGACCCTCGCCAACTAGTGTTGCAGCTGTGCTTGCATTTACTCTTGCATCTCTTTTTGTAACTATTCCAACCTTTCTATTCTTTGGTCCATTGCCTTTCAAGTACCGTAAGGATGTGAGTTCTTATGTTTTCGGGTTTAACTATTTCAAATTTTTATTTCTTTAGTGTTGTTGTATTAAAATGTGAAAATGTAATGCGAATGAATGCAATGTAAGAGAAGGCGTTGATTCTGAATTCAATTCCATTAGATAAACTTTACTAGAAGACAAATTTCTTTACACAGAACGAGTTGCATAAATGGCTTTGCCTTAGTGCCTAAAGCGCTAACTTTCCTAAGAAGTTCAGTCAATTTTTATCCTCGTGTTGACTTCGACTCATACTGTATGCTTAATTCATCAGCTTCCATGGCTAGCATCTGCGTGTGATCAGTCGCTTCTCGCATCCGTGTAAGTACTTCACCTATGACAAAGTCTCTCTCTCCCACTTGTCTTTGGGCCTGTTGGGTGTGCCATTCACTTGCTTCTAAGTTCCTTTCGAGAATTTGACCCTTATTTCGTTGTTTTGGAGTGATGCTTCTAGCTCTTGCACTATTTTCCCCAATTCTCTATTTTCGGCTTGACTTGCCTTGAGTTCTATGACAGAATTTCGGCTGCGGTGCCTATGCAAAGATTCCTCCAATTCGATGATTCTAGCTTCTAGCTCAGTTATTTGGGCTCTTAGCTCAGCCCTTTCAACTTGGCTTTCCAACAATTCTCCTTTTATGGCATTTTCTCGAACTTGACCATCTTGAAAATTCTTTTTCCATTGCTCTGCTCAGTCTCTCATTCACGAATCTCCTGTTACCATTGTTCAGAGGTTTTGCTAAGCCCAACATTCTTTAAGGATTGACGAAGTTTCTTTAAATCTTTCAAGTCTTCTTCGGCTTTATTCTTCCCTTTCTCAACTTTTCAGCCTCTAACTTGTGAATGTCTACGTCCATCCCTAACTTCATCTTATCCTCTTTTAAGACTTTCTATCTTTTTCCCAAATTCCAAGCTCTTCCTTTCAAAATCTTGCTTTATGATGTCCAATTCTGATGGAATTACTTGTAAACATTCTTCCAATGATCTGGTATCATCAGGGTTCGATGCTGGCATATTATCATTGACCCTTTTACTCCTCCACCAATCACATTCCGGCGTTGTCATCGAGTTTGCAATGAATACCTTCATCCTATGCACTTGCCTCCATGCATTTGTTATCTCTCTAACCCTTTTCTTGTAATTATCCCTTTGTAGGTGAACTCTCACTGGGCCAAACCTTGTGTTGTTGGTATGAACTGCCTTGACTTGTATTACCTTAAACAAGTAGAGGAGCATATCCTATGGCTCCCTATACTCCGAGTAAAGGAACCCAGTCAAGACTACCATAACGATAAAGGATCTCGTCGACGATAAGCCAAGATGCCTTCCATTCTACGTCCTCTTCTCGGAGATTTTGAAGGACTGCCATCCACTTTTCTTCAGATATATTCAACTCTTTTTACGTCGCTACAAATTGCTTCAAAGGCGAATAATCCACTGAATATGCCTTATACGAAATCCTTTCTTTCTTCCAAAAATAGCTATGAAACCAAACCATCAGAAGTGGTGCACAGCTAATGAACCTTCCCTCGCCTTCTCTCCGATAAGCATTTAGCGATCTAAAGGTCTCAGCGAGGATCGTTGGGACAGCTGTAACACTCCTACTAAGACGATAAAAAAGATCCACAACTGCATCCTCTATGTCCCCTAATGCTTTCGAGAAAATAACCAGCCCATAAATACTCAAAGCGAAAAGGTCAACACGTTTCTTCATATCTGGGTGCGCTAATATCAGATCCCTCAGACTCTTCCAAGTGATGCATTTATTATCCCCTTTTACCTTGATCCTAGATGCCACCCACTGTTCACTCATCCCAGTTATATTTATCAACCTCTTCGAAGGGTCGAGACACACGCAGGTCTTGAGTAAACTTTGTCAACTTGAATCTTCGGGCAACGGATTAGCGCAATGTATTCCTCCACGGTGGGTGTCATGTCGAAATTCCCAAAGAAAAAGTAACTATACGCGGGATTCCAATGTTGGGTGAGAGCACGAAAGAGGTGCTTGTCTATTTTTATCTCGAGCAGGTAGGGTAAATCACCATACTCTTTATAAAACACTTGTTTCATTTTATCATTCCATTGACCCCAAATGTCTTTTAGCTCTTGCACACTGTTTTGGGTCACATTTACTCGAGTGTGATCCCAAAATTCTGATAGATATCCTTCTGTCAAACTGTCTCCGTTCTCGTGTGTCTCCCTTCGGACCATAAACGCACGGCCATGTTGTCTTCCACTCTATCAAGAAACCCGTTTTCTATGTCAAAGCTCTCTATTTGGCAATCGAGAGTATGAACCAACACCTTTTCTATAATGGGAATTCAATGCACGAAATAAAACAAAGACAATAAAAACATGTTAGTATGTTAAACATAAGGGTAAAATTTAACCATGAAATTACAATTAAGAGCATAAATAACACGTTTCTCCTATTTAGGTGACTACTAAGGTTTGTTGCGACGTTTGGTAGTCTCCTAAAGTCAACTACATGCGGTTTGAGTTCTAAAGTATGGGTACTTGAACCAGCCGATTCCTCCATCCTCACCCATTATAGGCTCATACGGACGAGTTCGATTCAGGGGGATACATTTCCCATATGTTTGCATGGAAGTGAAAACTTCACGAAATATAGGTAGAGATGTATTCCCGAAAGTGATCTATACTATCCTGCACGGAGGTGAAGACCTCACGAAGGCATAGTTTCACACTTCCACTTAAGGGGTAAAGTAACCGATCAATGCAAATGCATGAAACCCTCACTTCGATAACGAACAAATTAGACTAAGAAATCAAACATATGAACATAAAATGCAAGGATTACAAATTAAATTTAACTCGAATTTTGATTTTCAATCAAAATACCAAAAATAATCGACTCATGGATTGACTCTCTTAAAAGTCCCTAGTGAAGTCGCCAAGCTGTCGAAACCATTTTAATATGCGAGTTTCGAAAATATTTTTTAAATAAAAAACGGGAGTCACCACCAATCTTTTAATATGTGTGATTGTGATGGATCACCTAAAACGTTTAAATTTGTTTTGTAGAAAACATTTGGTCTTCGAAATCAAAAAATAGGTCCGGGAGTCGATTACGTGTAAGGAAGGGTTAGCACCCTCACACGCCCAAGATTGGTACCTAGTCGATTATTTAGTGTCTTAATTGCTGAAAAATTGAGAACTCGAGTAGAAATTCAAAATGTCATTCATGAATGAGATGTTAAAATGAGGTATTCAATAATCTAGGTTCAAAATAAAATTACACCCAACACGTTAGAGCATCATTTTGAATCCCCTAGAATATCGAATAATTATCGATTTTGATGCTCAATTATTTAAGCTCAAAGAAAGATCACGCTCAGCACGTTAGGGCACAATCTCTCAACTTCCCTCAAATAAAAGAGCGTTGTTTTTTTTAATTTGAAATGATTTACATGTCTTCAAAGAAATGATGTGAATTTATTTTCAAAAAGAGAGATGGTTTTGTAAGGGGATGAATAGAAGTGTATAATCTTGCGAATGAAAAAGACATTATTGATTTTAAGGAGGTCGTTCAATGTTTTGGGTTCGAGAGAGAATAATACCCAACACGTTAGAGCATTACCTTCCCAATTCCCCAAAATGAAGAACTTTGCTTTAAAACGGATAATTTATGCATTCTTAACATATCATTTAGCTAAACAAAAAATTATTTGAATAAATAGCACTCCAATTTAAGATGATAAAAGTGATTGAAAACGTGAATAAAATAAATTGCTAAAAAAACAATTTTATAAGAAACACAAGAGTGAATAGAACAATGATATGTAAAACGGCGATACAACGTAATAAATAATAAAAGATAATGAAAATTGCATGAATAAAATAATAAATAATCGAAAGAACTTAAAATTTAATAAGAAAGGATGGAAAATTGATTTTAGCCAAAAATGGAGGCTGTCTATTCGAAAATAAAGAAAAAAATATTTTAATTTACATTAATTTTAAAATGAAATGAAATTTGAGGTAAAATTTAGGAAAAAAATGTTCGAGGTTAAAATTTAAATAAACAAAGGTTATGGGGTCGAATGGGTAATAAATCCTTTGTTCGCACACGTGTCACTTTCTCAGGTAATCGAGAGTCAAAGGATTAACATGAAAATGAAACAAAATTTAAGAGGAAAATTAAAAGAAATATAAAAAAAATTGAGGGACAAAGTTGTGAAGATTGAAAAAAAGTGAAAGGGCTTCAAAAATAAATATCCCATTAAAGGGAAACGCGCGGATCCTTGCTGATGGATCGGGTCCGCCTCGGGTCGATGCTAAACGGCAACGTTTTGCCCTCAGTCTCTCAATCCACAAACGGTGCCGTTTCGTAGGAAGTATAAAAGCTAAACTTTTGCTCTAAAATTTCATTTTCATTCTTTTTTTTTCAGAAAAAATCCTTTGTTTTCTTTGAAATGCTCTTGAGGAGCCGGCCATCTTCTCTGATGGGGTTCATCTTCTGTCGCCTCCGATCGTCTACGCGCCGTCGTCGTCGTCGTTCACGGTGTTACAGAGGGTCAACTTTACGATTTTTTCTTTTAAAAATAGATCAAGGTTATATCCATCGATCTAACCCCTCGGGTCTTCGAAAGATCTCAAAAATAGCCCCCCTTTTATTTTTCCTTCTTTTTTTAAAAAAAGTTTCCAGATCTGGCTTCGGGGACACCAGATTTGGAACCCTAAAATATGATTTTGATTTTTATAAATATTTATGAAATTCTACGGTCTATTTTCCTTTGTTTCTGGTTACTGTTTCCCTTATACTTACATGTGTGTTTCGAAATAAAGTGAAGAAATAAATGTAATACCTTTGAACTTTGAATCTCTACTGCTTGTATTGCTTGCTTTGTTTTCCTGCCGGATTTTTAGTGTTTTTTTTTATATATCGTGTGTAAAAATGTTACAAATCTTAGATTGACTTTTATAGCCATGAAAAATTACAAAGATCCTTATTCTTTTGCCTTGTATGCTATTCTCTGTTGTCTTTATCCTACTGTCCTCTGTGGTTCTTTACTTTTGTTTACAAGTATCATCAGAGTAGTGGCCTTATGTGGTCAACGCCGGTGTCGGGAGCTGTGCCATGGCCATTTTGGTGCAAAGGCGACAGGGGTGGCTTCGGGCAGAAGGACTGCATCGGGCAGAGACATTTTTGGGAATCGAACAGTTACGGGAGTCGAGGAGTCAACGATCAGCCATTGAAGGGTCACATGGGTGACATGGCGATGCTGACGTGGCATGTGGCGGCTGGAGCAACAAACCTTAATTTGATTAGGGTTTCAAATTTTTAATAAATTTAGGCTTGGGTGTATTTGGGTATTTGGGCCTGGACTGCTTTATAATTTTGAGATTTGAGCTTGTAAATGGACTTGTCAAATTAAATTTTATTTTTATTTTTATTTATTATTATTATTATTATTTTGGTTTTATTTTCTGGGCCCGATCAAAAATTAGGCCTCTACACAACTCATTTGTTAAAAAACAAAATAGAGAGACAAAATAAGGGATCTGTGGGGGCGAAGGATCGAGAGCCTAAGGCTCGAGGCCGTAGCCTGCCACAGATCCCCATTCACCACTAAACTTGACATGATACAGATCATGCCACACAAGTTGAATCCATTTAGAACTATACTTCTTTTATTAGACATTGATTATAACAGAGCTGTTTGACCCTTAAAATGTGTTTAGCAAAAAACGTATTGTATTGTGGTGTTTCAACATTAATGAATTTCTCATCCTCTGACAGTGATTTTTCTCGATAAGAGTTTTTTTTTCACATAAAATCTATGTGTTCTTATTTTTCTTTCTTATTATTGTGCGATCATTCCTACTGCCAATATCGACGTAAGGTATAACATTATCCTTCTTATTTTAAAAGATAATTTGACACCAGAATCCTTGATAATTCATATTAGCGAGTTGGTAAAGTTTTAAGGGATATCAACCTAAAATACTTGAAAATATCTTTAAAATCAGAATAAATAAATAACAAAAACTTATAATTCTCATAATAATATTATCCAAAAAATTCTGCTCATGTAGTCTTCACTAAAACGACCATATCTTGAGCTCTCTAACTCAATATCAGGTTATTCAAATTGCGATTCTAAGTTAAGGGATAGCTTTTTCATCGATCCAAAGACATCTTGACTTAGAAATGCATAGATTTCACCCAAAAATGCAGCTCAAGTCAACTAGTTTTCTAAACTTGAAAATTAATAGCTTCAGTTAATTGAATATAATAAATTTCATCTCATTCGTGCATGTACCAATCCTAGGGATATTTGTTGAACAAAATGAAGATAATATAAAAGGTTTTTTTGGTGATTGATGAGAATATAAATTAGACATTTTCAGAGATAATTTCCCATATAAATTGTGCATTGCTAAATAATTCAAAGAGATCAAGATTCATCCTTGCAAAACCGAAAATTATCCCATTATGTGATAAGATTTTAGATGCTCTATAAATAGAGGGAATTAAAGTGAGAACAATATGAGTTTTGAGAGAGTAGAGTGCACAATTGAGTTCAATTTGTGAGGAACACTTTTATGTGCTTTTTATTTTTACCTTTGCGTGATTTATTTGTACCTTCAACATGAAAGTTGAGTGGGGGAGAGTTTACACTAAATGTACTTGTATAAGACTAAAGTTATCAAGGGTCGGGATAGATTTGGCTTAAATCAGTGCTTGTACCCTAATATTTAGTATAGTGAAATTCTTCTCCAAGCATGGCCCCGCAAACGTAGGTTAGGTTCAAGCTGCATAACAACTTCTTGTGTTCAATTTTATTCTTTCTGTGTTTTATTTATAGTTGTTTTGCTTGTTGTACTAAACGGTGTAACCACATATCTTGTTTCACCTCACTACCCGACTTCAAAATTTCAATTGGCATTAAAGCCACACACTTAAAAGATTTGGTGAGATCATGTTAGCTTTGATGTCTCAAGCTTTTGATATAACATCATTTAAGATAATTTTTTTATTAACTAAGTCATTTAGCGATCAAACATTTTCAAAGCATTTAAAAAAACTCGCAAAGTACTCAAAAATATGTTTTAAATGTGGTTCAACTTATCCAAATGTTTTTAAGTCAATACCAAAGTATTCTAAAGTGTTTAAAAAAGTTTTTAAGGCACTTTGGTAGTGAAATCTCGAGACATATGACTCTAAGTCTTGAGACAAGCAAGACAATAGCCAAACTTTGCTCCAAAGGTGCAAAGTCTCGAGACATAGATTGCATGTGCATGTCTGACCATGCCACAGTGTACGAACACTACACAGAGAATTAAGCACAAAATATATAGAATTAACAAGAAACTTTTATTGCAAGTGTGACAGGTCAACTATAATGTTTATATGTTACAATGAAACACACAAAGTATTCCGAGGTTCGAGTCTAAAGAAGATCGGGTGATAAAATGAATTAATTAAAATTAAGCATGCAAATAAAGAGTCTGGCTAGCTAATGGCCAGAAAACATAGTACGACAAGTTATAAAAACGAGTGATTTAAACTAAATTATGACCTAAGAGATTAAATTGCAAAAATACCAAAATAAAAAATCCAATAATCAAAGAAGGCAAATTAGTTATTTTAATTTGGATTTTGAGTTAGTGCGGTGACATTTTTCTATTTCTTGTCGGAACTTGCAATCGGAGATGACTCAAAATTTGGCACTTGAATTGATATTTACATGAGCATTTCCTTTCATTCTTTTTTTTATATATATTTCATTTATCCAATTGCTTAATAGATTATTTGTCTGAAATTTGAATGAATGTATGTATGTATTATTTTTTGATTAATTATTTAATTGTTTAATTCATTTTTATTCGATTTTAATTAAATTGTTCTAAATACTAGAATTGACGACTCTAGTAAAATATCTAAATAAATAAGATCGAAAGGAGAGTTTGTCGTGTAATAATTTTGTAGGATCGCGTTGAATGATGAGACCAAAAACAACTATATATCTAAGTGAGATTGAGAAGAGAGCTTAGCTGGTAACTTTTAATTAGGAGGAAATCAAGAGAGTAATTCGAATTAAGAATATAGGAAATTCAATTGAAATTATGTGTTGACTTAATATATATGTTATTGTGTTGCATCGTGTTAGCAAGAAGTAGGAAGTTGGTTTTATGCTTGTAGTTGTTAATTTAGTTTTAGTTTAATTATAATTAATTTTTTAGTTGCATTAATAATTTGTGAATCCACTAGATTAATAATTATTTTGTAATAATTAATTTGAAAAACATATTTATTAATTTGAAAATTCTTTAGAAACGATTTTCGAAATACTTCTGTATTTCGTTGTAATTAAAAACTATATTATAATTCGACATTGTACGCTTATCGTTAAAACCACGCTTTTAAATTGTTTTATAAATTGTTTGTTTTTGGTGCGCGCACACCAATAATCACCAAACTCAAACGAATAAAGTATTTGGCATGTTCGGGCTTGGTTCATTTAACGTCCGTGGACATGTTCATTTATATGTTTGCGAATGTTAAATAAACATCTAAATGAAAATGTTTACAAACAATAAACCAAACAAACAAATCAACAAAATTAAATAAGCAAATTAGCTAAATTTGAATATAAAAATAGAGCGAAAAGATTATTTAAGTATTTTTTTCATAGGAAAATATTATCTTTAAGGGTAAATTCACCAACAGTCACTCAACATTGAGGTAGCTGACAAAATAGTCACTCTAGTTTCAATTCAGTCACTCAACTTTCAAAAAATAACAAAATAGTCTTTTTAACCATTTTCTGTTACAGACGTAACGGAAAAGTGACATGGCAGTTAACCGACTACCACGTTATTTCCAACCCAAAGAATTTATAGGTGTAAATGACAAAACAATCACTCAATTTTGATCTCAATAACAAAATAGTCACTCAACTTTCAAAAAATAACACATGAGTCCTACTAACTTTCAAAAAACCAAACACCCAAAAAGAAGAATAAATAAAGCTCTTGAATGAATTTTTTTTGTTCAGGAAGAAAGCAGAGAATCATGGTTTCCTCATTGTCATTAACTCAAAATACCATTTTTGATATCCTTTCTAGATTACCCCTTAGGTCTGTGACCGATTCAAATCTCTTTCCAATGATTGGGCTTACCTCACCTCGATCCCAACTTTCGTTGTTGACCATCTCCGCTACTCTTCTTCTGATCCATCTCACATCTTCCTTTGCTACAATACCCAATCCGATTTTGATTTTGGGATCTTGCTAATCACTAACCCGCTCTAGAATTTCACCTGTCAACATTTGGCTATCCCTTTGGAGGAACCGCTACCTTTGTTCTCGAAAATAATGGATTCAATCAATTGTTTGGTTTGTCTGAATGTACCCGTTGTTTTGCTTCTTATTTTGTTTTTTGCTACTTGATAATGCTGGCAATTGAGTTAGTGTTGTTTAGCTTAATCAACGACCCTTTTGTTTATATCATCATATCCCATGAAGATCTCGACAAATCCAAGTCATTTTGGTTCTTGAATCACTTGAATGTTGCTTTGGAGGATTTTCTCCTTATCGGTTTGGTTGTGGGCATTGATAGTTTGACCAAAAATTGTCTTCAATCCCATTTCGATATGATTTTTCAAAGTTAATGGCTTTGGGCAATAGGAAAAGACAGTCGAATCCCAATCGTAGTAGCTATTCTATTGGGGGTTGAAAAAGAAAAAAAAAAGGATAGGGTGGTGGTTTGGAGGTCACGATGGTGACACCAAAGATGGTTGTGGCGGAGGCGGCGATGGCGAGATTATTGGGATGGAGAAGAAGTATAAACATATTGAGCAATTTATGCAAAAAATAAAAATATTGGGTCATCTATTAAAAAACGGAAAAGGATGGATGAAAAAATATAGTCACTCAACTTTGCATCGTCTAACATGGCATGTTAATTGGCCACATTAGCTAATTTACTAATCACGTTACCTGTCTCGTTAGGCCTATAACGGAAAATGTGAATGAGTGACTGATTTGTTATTTTTCGATAACATTAGAAACTGATTTGTTATTTTTCGAAAGTTGAGTGACTAAATTGAAACCAGATTGACTGTTTTGTCAGCTACTTCAAAATCAAGTGACAATTGGTACAATTTACCTTATCTTTAAAGAAACGAGTCTATAAACGAACCAACCAAATCATCTTTATTCAAATACATTCGTGTAATAAGTGAACATAATTTATTTGTTAATACTTGTTTACTTTAACTTAATAAACGAACATAAACAAATATTATATGAATAATTCACGATTAATTTGTTCAACGCTTTATTTACAACCTTAGCCTTGATCTAACACAATATCATCATGATCGTCTACTTCCAACCAGAATAACTTCTTATATTGATGTCCAAATGAGCAGGGCTCGTCACAAAGGCACCGTATTTCTGAACAGTTTCTATATACATAATCCCTTTATTGCGACTAAAATATGGAGCGACTTCAATTCTGAACCTGTATCGAATATAAACAAATGAACTGAACTTAGCAACCATAGGAGGAAAAATGCTATCCAATCAAACCAGGTTCTCATGGCCAGTGGAGAGAACCAATCATAGTACCCGCTCAGTCTCTTCTGTTCTGCAACATCTTCAAATGCACAATGATGTATATATTTTACATGGCTTTAGCTGTAGCCAATGAATCACACAGTGATGCACTCATTTATTTGCTATTGATATGGATCAGCCCAGCATTTATCATTCTTGACAGCTTTTTCCCATCGTTTTCTGAAGATATCCAACTCGATATATGACTGTCTCCTTACCTATATAGATCAAATTCATACTAGATGGTCATACTAGATGGTTTTTGATTTTAGAACAGCATGATGAACATAATATGCATCTAAGAAGAATAAGAATTACTTATGCAGGAGTCTCGAAATAATGGATAAAGATCGAACAAAAGGTAAGTTCAACTAGTTAAGGGAGCGGGACAAAAGAGTGCAATATACCCAGATACTTACTTCTACTCTAGGATCTTTTCCACGCGACGACGAGAATACGTCTGCAATAAAGAAACAATCAATATGGTGAGCAAAGACAAAATACATAAGTACCATAATATACTTGGAATAGAATAACAATGAACATACATTTAATATGCACATCAGCTAGTGCAAGCTAACCTGCACTGCTGAATTAGTTCAAATTATAACTAATACAAAACTGGGCACGTTTCTTATATTGATCCTGAGGCACTAGACATTAGCCAGCAAAATACTGGGTTCAGGATGAAAAGTGCAACTGCATTATGGTGATAATAGGTTTCTTCGTGGATTTGAGAACGTAGAGCTGTAAGACATTCTAAAAATGGATGGTAACTGTTTATAATCCATTGCAGCTAGTCCTGAGTTTTAAATGTCCTCTTAAAGAATACAGGCCAAAACTGCTGTTTCCAGCAAATACAGAGTTTTGGATTTTGTGGATATGGCACAATGAATATTGTAGGTACATGAAACCTACTGAACCTCCAGTATGACAGATAATAGCAGCAATTGCAGCCAATTTCATCCAGTTCATTTGTTTGCCTCAATGCACCATTTTTAAATTTGAAGGTTTGATAAGTGCTTGATAACAAAGCGTATATGCAGATACTTTAACGTGCATGTTTCATGCTGTGAACAAGACTGTTTAGACATAGAAAACGGTATTGAGGTGCAACAGTAGCATTAAAGTACTAGAATGAACAAGGACTTGAAATGCAACAATCTCCGAATTGCTTAGAACCATATCCAAGGATCATATTAAATACAGAAATAATGCACCATTAATATCTCGTTGATAAATCTGTTAAATATCTAACCTTGTTTCCACCTTCAACAGTAGACTGATTCGTTTCAACTGTGCCCCCTAGTGTAGGGCGATTGTAGTGGACTATGTACTCAGCATCAACAACCCCAATATTTTTAGTTCGATCACCCTGTTAAAGAAAACAAGTTATGCAACATTCATTTTGGCTTAAAAATACAAGGGAAACCTGTTTAAAGTAGCTAGCCTGTGCACAATAGCCAAGTTGCATATCTAAGCCCCATGCATGAATCAAGTCATTCTGGAAAACCAAAGAAATAAAGGAGAGGTAAATAACAGCATCAAGGGGCATTCACCATCTTGCAAAACTAGAGACGTTCAGTTAATTTAGCTCCATAATAAAGATGTATCATCTTGTATTCTGCGCTAAACAGTATGCTAGCAAATATATATATCAACCGACCTCCCTACCCCTCCCAGAAGAAGGAAAGGAAATAAGGAAAAAAGAGTAAGGAAGGCAACCTGAATCATGTACCATACACAACGCCAGGCAGCTCTTGAGAAAACAGGGGCCATCATTTCTATCCATCTGTAACATTCTCTTCTTAATTCATTAGTAGAACCAGCATCTAAGGAATGCTTTCAAACTGAATAATTTTGTCAAATTGCACTATAATTGCTGAAGATAAGCATAAATACTTTTGGAAGTATCAATAGAAAAGATTCCCTAGACAACAACAGAAATAGAGAGAGAAAAATATTTAGTAATTTCACAACATAAAACTTTACCCTGTGCATGGAGGTGCCTTACTACGGCCATCACAACTTGTCCTGTTAACACCATGTTTAAAAGTTCTCCTGCAAATAAAAACCATACACAATGATGCAATGCAAGAAATAATTTAAATAGACTGCATTTTAAACAATGCCTGTGTGGTTTGGAAAATACAATGAATTCGTAACGGAAGTAGCATTCGGAATAGATACAAGAAATAAACGAATTGAAGAACCTGTGCACTATTGATTTCCTTCCACGTGCAGTAATTTGATGGTGTACCTCTGATTTGGCAGTATCAAGAGCAGGCTGTGATATTTCTAACCCTTCGCGCTCAACAATTGACACATATCTGACAATACCAAATTAACTTCTATTTCAGTTTCAAGTACCTATAATATAGATTATCAGTAGAAATTATATAAAAGATGCTATTATTGTCTATCGAGTGGCCCAAACACTTTCTCAGTTCTTTTTAATAAAGATGATAGCAAAAGTTAGCAGACATAGGAAACAATTTCATAAGCTTTGAAGTAACTATCACAATTTCATCAACATATCACCAGCTTAGCCAATGCTCTCTGTCAGCTCTGCAGTCGTTCTCGACTCTTCGGAGCATAACTAAGAGTAGCCTACAGCTATAAGTACTACAAGCTATACAAGAATTCTTGAATAAAAGCCATCATAAACTTCTTCGTCCTGAAACTTTCATTTGTTATTATGCAGCAGATGTTATTAGCAATATTTTTCTACTTGGATACTAATGGGATTTCATTTCATAAAGCAACAGGAATGAGCAAACTTCTGTCAAATTTATGTTATAGTTCAAATTTCAACTTACTTTTTCGGGTGAAAATCTTCAACTCCAAGGTCCTCATCCCAAAGGAAAATGTAGCTATATTCCCAAACAATATCAGGGTGTAAGAAACGCTTTGCAAACCACCTAGTCACCAAGAAACAAAATCCAGAATGAGATTTAGAATAATGCTACTTCCAATATAAGCTGCTTTTGGTTTGGAAGCCTAAGATATCTTACCATTTAGTTTGGTTGCGTGCAGAAACATGTATGACTTGATCACTCCATGAAAAATCCTTCCATTCATCAACAATACCATCATAGTGGAAAAGCATTACAACAAAACCACTAGATAGAAACTGTACAATTATAAACAAAGAGCAATCAAATTCATATATATATATATATATATATAGAAGCAAAAATCATATGTAAGATCAAAGGAATTGTATTTTACCTTTTCGACCATTTTACGGACAATATCTTTTTGCTTTATTCCAACAGCAACTGCAAATAAGCTAGTGGAGACCTTCTCCTTCTTTACAAACAATGTGTGCACATCCTCAGACCACAGTTCAATATTAAAGTTTGATAGAGGAGACATCATAACTTTGATTGAAACTTCTGTCAGTCATTTCATAAAGCTTTACCTTTGGGAAGCCCCATAAAGGTCTCATTTGCAAGTTAGATGTATTTGTAATGATGCCTTCAGGCAATGGCTCACTTCCAAGGGGCTTGCATTGGCTCTAAAGATATACAAACATAAGAAACAACAGTCAGAATGTTGATTGCTACACCAGAAAAATTTTCAGAAATAAGGAATGCAATTAAGTAAAACCTTCAAAGACTCATAAACAGACCTTGCACTTGTTTGAGCTTTGCAAAAAGTCAGTCAGTCACTCCCCACATAGACAATTTCTGCATGAATGGAACTAGGTAATATTTTATGAAAAACACACAAAAACATGCTCATTCACGCATATAGAAAGTGAAATACGTGGATTTACAGTCATATGAAACAAAAAATGGCACATATACCTCTTTATCTGCTGGTGCTACATATGAACTCCCAAGGAAGTAAATTACACAGAGCAGAGCAGTAGCTGGAATAAGGCTACAAAGACATGAGCTACAACTTTTCCGTTCATTAACCAGAGGTATCTGTCAAGAGAAAAACAAAGACAACAAAAAGGACATTAAAAATGTGTGGGTGAAGCAGTTCATTCATAAGTTTCATAGCATAACATCAGGCAACAAATACATCACTTAATATATGTTTTTGTGCATTTAATCTTTTACCCACAATCACTACAAACACTAATATCGACAGAAATTCAAATTTTTTTAAAGATGAAATTTTTACTCTACTCACGATATAAATTAAAAGTTAAAAACACTAAACAAATATAAAGATCGAAACATGGCCTTATAGAAAGCAGAAAGAAGCAAAAATTTCTAGGAAAGTGAGAGAAAACAAAAAACAAAAAAGATTTAGAACTGGAAAGCTGGAAAGTAACTTTTGCAGTGCATAACATGATTATTTAAAGAAATAATTATGATTGGATTTTTAAAAACAAAAAGAACTTACATAATCTCTTGACTTCATATCAATGAAACATGAAAGAAAGCTAAAAAAATAAATAGGTTGCTGTATTTTTGTTTTCCCATAAACTTGAGTGTGTTTTCACAGACAAATAAATAATGATTGGAGAGAGAGAGAAAAAATTAATAAAGAGTTTGAATTTCTATATTAAAAATTTTAAATATGTTTTTTAAATTTTCTGATTTAAAATTTTCAGTTAAAAATAAAGATATGAAATCGATAAATTACTGATTAAATTATGATATTTAACTTTTAAAATATAATATGAAGTTCTGAAAACAAATATTAATTAAAAAGCAGGAAGCCTAAGAACACGGTGAAGTGGAAAGAAATGGCAGAGATTCGTTTCGTATCACACGCGCCCAGGATTTTCAGTTTAGATTTTTATTTATTATTTTGGCTTTATTCACTATTTGGTCCCTGGATTATACCCATTTTTCCATATTGATACTTAAACTTATTTTGTCTCGTTTTGACCGTTACACTTTTTGACCCTTGCCATTAATGGTGATAAAAAATCTAGCAACCAACCAAAACATGCCAAGTGTCCCTTGTTTACAATTGTTGACTGATGATATGGTCGTTCATCCAAGAAAAAATTTAAAAATATAAAATTTCATCAAAATTGTAAAAAATTATTTAAATATATATATAATTAAAAATAATGTTTTACAATTTTTTTCACTAATTTTTTGACAATTTAAATTTTTATAAGTTTAAATAATCTTTTACAATTTTAATACAAAATTATATTTTTTTAAATTTTTTTGTTCAGTCAACGACTACACATCATCGGTCGATAACTACATCGGCAGTTATGTCTTGATTGGTTGCTGAGTTTTTTAAATATTGTTAACGATAAGGACCAAAAAGTGTAACATAATATTAAAATAGGACAAAAAAATTAAATATCAATATGAAAATAGATATAGTTCAGGGGTCAAATAGTAAGTAACTTTTTTCTTGTTTTTTTTGTGTTGTGACTACCACGTTTGGTTTGAGAGTGAAAACGACATAATGAATAGGTTTGGCGTTGGGGGGGGGGGGGGGGGGGGTTTCATTTAGACTGACCTAAAACACGGTTTCCCTATCATTGCGTAAAAATTATTATTTAAAAATAAAGATGTGTTTAAAAATAGTGTAAATTTCGTAATAGTCATTCAACTGTTAAATTTTTTCATTTTAAGTACTCATTTTGCATAATTTGATCATTTTGATCACTATCGTTAAATCACAATCAGAAAATCAGTATAATAATAAATTTTAACCCTTAACTTTTACATATTATATCAATTTAGTAATAATTTTAAAAATTAACCTGTAAAATTTACAAGTACTCTCTTAATTCTAAAAAAATCAAAAAAATATAATAATAAATTTTAAAATTTTAATATTAAATAAAATAAAAGTGTCCCTCCCTCAACCACCGTCAATAAATATGATGATGATCGGCATCACACATTATTATTATCTGTCACCATTGTTAATAATCTGTCACTTAAAAATATGTATAAAATCAAAATACTTCCATTCCTATCTTCCTCTATACCACCAAAATAAAGGTTTATGCATAGCATGAGAATCACGAAAATGTCGACAAATAATATATTTCATTTTTTTAATTAGTGATCGAAGGTTCGATTTTTATTTTGGATAAAATAATTTTAAAATTTATCGTCAATATTCATCCTTTAATAAACTTATAGAATACGAATGACTATTTATTGGATTCGCTCCAATAAAAACATCGAGAAAAAAAAAAAAGAAAAATCATAGCCACTAGAACCAAGGAAGGGACGGTGGTGGAGGGAGATACAGTGGGGAGAGGAAAAGTAATGAAAGTGGGGAGATTTTTATTTTATTTAATATCAATATAATCATGTTTATTTAATATATTAAAATAAATATTAAATTTATTATTATATTTGAAAATATTATGTTTTTTATTTTTTTAAAATTTAGGATCAAATTATATTATTTTTAAATTTAAAAATTAATTTTTAAAATTATGATTAAATTAATATAATATGTAATAGTTAAAGGCTAAATATATTACAATTCAATTTATTTTACTGACTTTTATAGATTTTTTATCAACTAGGTTTAATTTTTTATACCCAAGTTTTAAATTATTAAATTGTTAAGTAAAATGTTTACGTTATTTAGTAATTCTTTTGAAATTATTTTTCGAAAACTGATTTCAATTAAATAATCACAATACTAACTGTAAAAATATTTTTCATAATTAATCTAAAACATATGTTTAATTATTAATTAATTAGATCAATAAACAAAATTAATTTGAAATGATCTTTTTTATAATAATATAAAAAACTAAATTTAAGTAATTGTATAAAATTTGTTGCATTAACTATAAAAATAAGAAAATACATAAATTAAACAATTACATACTATAACCGTATCGTTCATAAAAATATAATCCTACAATATTATCTAATTGTATAATTAAAATTATATTAAAATAAAAGAAGGGAGCCATTTACATCGGTGTAAACTTTAAGTGATTAATTTTTTTTACGATTAATATTTTAATAATTTAACCGTTAAATTTATTAAAATATTATCATACATGTAAAATTTGAATCGATTTGATATCTCTATCATATTTATCTAAAATATTGTCTATATAAATATATATTCAACGGTTAAAATTTCTTTTTAGATAAAATGAATAGTTAGAAATTTTTAATTTATACCAAATTTGATATGTATATTTTTGAATAATTTTATTATACGTTTTGATCATATTTGTTTTTTTTATACAATGCCTAAAATTACTCATAATCTCTCTCCAACCATAAATAGGAAGATAATATGTTTTAGTGCACTCAATCTCATGTCTCTTACATTGATAACAATATCTATGCCAATCGAACTAAAATTCAATCGATTAGAAATAGTATTATTTCAATCTTCAATTTTAAGTCAACTTTTTTTCCAATTAAAATGACAAGTAAAACAAAAATTAATTATTTTATAATTAATCAACAAAGAAAAAAATACAATCAATTAAGAGAAGTTTTGTATACACTGGGCAAAGTCTGGGGAAAAAAAACACGTAAATATTTTACAAGAAAAGCAAGGCATTTTACACGATCAAACACAGAAAAATGAGATAAACATTTTCCGTAAAATATTTACATGAAATAAATATAAATTAATTTTTTAAGTGAGTAGTTTTAAATATTTTACATGAAACAAATGTAAATTAGCTTTGTTATCCTTTTTTATTAACAAAGAAATTTACTTTAAAAATTCACCAAATATTTTTTTCTATTTTTAATATTTTTTATTTCTAATGTTATTTTTATTACTTTCACTTAGATTGTGGGTGTAAATTTTTTTATTAATAATGTCGTTAATTGAATTAGTATCACAAGTCAATTCGATACTAATTCAAGATTGATGAAATATTCTTTTAAAAACCAACTTATCACTCTATAAATAATTCAATTGTTAAATAAACCTTTTATAACTATATTTTTATGTTAAATTTTTCTTTCACTAATATTATATCATTTCGGCATTTTGATAACATGTTAAACAATATTACTTAACATGATAGCAATTCAATGTGCTATAAAAAATTGACAGTACGAGCTAGAAAACAATTGGAGTACATTTAATATTTTTCATCACATATATATATTGACCTATTTAGATATATCTTTACTTACGACGTAAACTAATTTGTTTTATTGTATTCGTACATATTGTATATATGTTGTTGTTATTATTATTAGTTTCAACCCATACTTTTCGAATAATCCAAAATAGATGGAAAAGTTACTGTTAACTTTGCTGAAGTGTGGCGATGTCACATCAACAATTAATTAATTTTTTAAATTTTAACAAATTCAAAAAAATTAAAAAGTATAACAACTATAAAAAATATTTTTTAACATTTTTAATTTTAAAAATTAGCTAATTGCTAATGAGCATATGTCACTGAGCTAGAACTTTAGTTTTGCAATCCGTACGCCCTTAGGCGATTTCTTGGTTTCAAATCCGCCTAAGTCAATCTAATACTTGAAAAGTGAGCATTCTTTCAAAAATTCTCAAAGGCACTGAAAAATATAACGGAAGCGAACTCGAAACAAAAGAGTAACGAGAGAATTAAAAAGTCACAAGAAAACAATGCACACCAAGTCTTTGAGTAAACACTCTCAAATATATTCTTTAACTATCAATGAAATGAATAAAAATGAAGGGAGATACCTCTACTTATTGTCACGGACCGCACACCAGGGCCCAAGTCCAGCGCACACCAGGTTGCCAAGGAAGCACTCCACAGCATCCTAGGCTTATCACCACCCATCCGAGTTGGCCCATCCCTTGGGGTTAAAGAGCCTTGCAAATTGGATATGGCAAGTAGCACATTAAGTCAGGCATATTCTCTTTGATTCCTTTCCATTTCATTGTAATATTCTACCTAGGTAATGTTTGACTTGATTTTCTTAGATTAGGGGATATGATAGATAGCATTGTATCTCCACCGTCGATGTACTTTATTCTTAATCGTCGGATATTAGGGGCTTCAACTATAAATAGAGGCTTACCCCCACCTCATTTCCTCAATTCTGATTTGAGTAATACACAGAGCATTCACTCAATTCCTTTGCTTGTCTTTTGTTTGCATTTTCCTTTCATTGTTCTTTCACTTCCGTAAGGATCTAAGCACTCTAGCTTTGATCGATTTTAGGCTTACTTAGGCATTGTATTGATCGAGAGGCATCTAAGGCCATACGCTCCAGGTAGTGAGTGTTTACGAACGTGACAAGTGGTATCAAAGCCTTTTTGAGTGAGACAAATGGCACCACAAAACCCAAGCAAGGTTTTAACAACCGAACGAGAGACTCATGCTGTTGTCGAGAAAAAAAAAGAGAGTTCTAAGGACATCATTTCAACCTTAGAAAGGAGGGACGGTAGACTTGAAGATTCCATGAAAGAAGTCAATGAGGCCCAATAGGAGGCAGAACCATGCCTCGAGAAGGTGAATTCTCTTAAGGAAGAGATCATGCTTGCAGTTCAAGGACTTCTCGATGATATGTACGAGAAGCTAGACCAACGAGACAATTCTTTTGAAGCTCCAAGAAAGGCTTTCAAGGTCGAGTTGGTGGAGGAGACCAAGGATATTCAAAGTGAGCTAGCTATAAACAAGAGAGTCATTAAGAATGGCGTGATGGTAGAAGCTGCGACATCCACACCCAAGATCGATGTCCTAAAGCCGAAGGTGTTCACAGGGACACAATCGGCCCAAGATCTTGATAATTTCATTTGGACCATGGAGCAGCACTTCCGAGCCATGGGTATCAAGGATGAAGCCACAAGGTAAATACTATTTTTTCCTATTTGATTGATACCGCTCTTTTATGATGGCGATGTAGGTGCTCCGAGGAGGAGAGCAGAGAAATTCTCATTACGATATGAGGTGAGTTCCAGTCCGAGTTCAAGGAACAATTCTATCCGAAAAATGCTCAACTAGAGGTTTGAGCAAAGCTACAACAACTCAAGCATGATAGCTCAATCCAAGATTATGTCAAGTGGTTCACCGAGCTCAAGCTTTAAATCCCGAGGTTGAGCGAGGAAGAAGGATTCTTTGCCTTCATAGACGGACTCCAATGATGAGCCAAGATAGAACTAAAGCAGATAGGGGTTCAAGAGCTTTTCAAAGCTTGTCTGCAATCGAGTCCACTACCAAATTTCAGATCAAGAGGATCGAGTCTACCAAACCAAAGCCAAAATCGAAAGGCAATGGTGAAGAAGACAAGGAAAGACCAATCAAGAAGGGATCCGAGAAGCCGACAGGTGGAAATATTAAGTTTCACAAGTCATGGGTAAAGAACAACGAGCCTTTCAAGTGCTACACTTGTGGAGGCAAGCACTTGGTGAGCAATTGTCCCCAAAATGAGAAAGTTACTACCATCCAAGGGAAGGATGCCAAAGAGAAGGAGACTCTTAAGCTTAACTCCATCATTAGCTACATGGAGATTAAGAAGCGTCACAAGAAGAAGGGGCTGATGTTCGTGGACATCACCGTGGAAGGTCAGAAGATGAGCGCGCTAGTGGACATCGGTGCCTCAGAATTATTCATGTCCTAACAGGCTGCCAAGAAACTCGACCTTCGTGTTGAGAAGGTAAGTGGGTTTATTAAAACCATCAATTCCAATGAGTCTCTGATTGCGAAAGTGGCAAAAGGAGTCATGCTGGACATTGGAGGCTGGATTGGTAAGGAAAACATCAAGGTAATCCCACTTGATGACTTCGATTTTGTGATTGGCCTTAGTTTCCTTAACCGGATTAATGCGTTCCCTGTTTCATTTGTTGATTGTTTATACATTCTTGATCCAAAACACCAATGTATTGTTCTGGCAAATCGAAAGGCTAGAGTTAGAGTCAAGATGCTATCAGCCATACAGCTTAGCAAGGGGGTGCTCAAGGAGAAACCAACTTATTTAGCTGCGTTGGTTGATAATGAGCCTACCATGTCCGTAGAAATCCCAAAGGAGGTGGGACAAGTATTGGTAGAATTTTGAGATGTGATTCCTGTCGAGTTGCGCAAAAGTTTACCACCGAATAGGGAGGTGGATCACAAGATAGAACTTGTGCCAAATACGGAGCTGCCCGGTTAGAGCCCTTTACTGAATGGTTTCACCCGATTTAGAGGAGTTGCATAGACAATTGAAGGAACTCCTAGATGCGGGGTATATCCGACCGTTCAATGCACCCTATGATACACCAGTGCTCTTTCAGAAAAAGCATGATGGTACGCTTTGAATGTGCATCGATTATCGGGCTTTGAACAAGCTCACCATGAAGAGCAAGTACCCGATCCCACTCATTACCGACTTGTTCAATCAGCTTGGTGGTACAAGGTGGTTTACCAAGTTGGATTTGAGGTTCAAATATTACCAAGTAAGAATTACCGAATGAGATGAACTGAAGACTGCTTGTGTGACACGCTATGTTTCGTATGAGTTTTTTGTGATGCCCTTCGACCTCACGAATGCTCCCGCCACTTTCTACATACTCATGAATGAGGTATTGCAACCCTTTCTTAACCATTTCGTTATTGTTTACCTTGACGACATTGTGATATATAGCAAGACACTCGAGGAACATTTGGGACACTTACGAAAAGTGTTCAAAGTCTTGCGAGAGAACGGGCTCTATGTCAAAGAGAAGAAGTGCTAGTTTGCCCAAATGAGGTCCCTTTCTTAGGCTACATGTTGGAGGTTTCAAGATTCGAATGGATGGGGTCAAAGTTCGGGTGTTTGAAGATTGGGAGCTGTCAACCAAGGTGATCGAGTTGAGATCCTTTTTGGGGCTAGCTAACTATTATCGAAGGTTCATCAAAGGTTACTCCAAAATAGCCGCACCCTTGACCGAGTTACTAAAGAAGGACAAGGCATGAGATTGGACCATCGATTATCAAAGAGCCTTTGAAGAATTGAAGCAGGTCATGGTGGGTGAACAATTGTTAGTGTTACTAGATTACACCAAGCCTTTCGATATCTACACCGATGTGTTCGATGTTACCATTGGTGGGGTTCTTATGCAAGAAAGACATCAGGTAGCTTTTGAAAGCCGAAAGCTCAATGAGATTGAGAGAAGATACACGGTCTATGAGAAAAAAATGACCGCAATGATACACTGCTTGCGCATTTGGTGACATTATGTACTTGGGTCCACGTTCATGGTATACACTGATAATGTTGCTAATAGTTATTTTCTGACCCAAAAAAAAATATCTCCAAAGCAAGCTCGTTGGCAAGAATTCTTTGCAGAGTTCGATTTTTTCATGGAGTACAAATTAGGAAAGGTGAATTCCGTTGTCGATGCCCTAAGTCAAAGGTGTAACATGGAGTTCATTAGCTTGCCATAGGGATAACTATTAGAGTGCATCAAATAGGGGTTGTCACATGACCCAACGACCAAAATGCTCATCGACTATGCTAAGGAAGGGAAAACCAGAAAGTTTTGGCTCGAAGGGGACTTGTTGTACGCTCGAGTACATCGTCTCTATGTGCCTCAGTTTGGAGAATTACGCAAGGGGCTCATGAGGGAATGCCACGATCCCAAGTAGACAGGATATCCAAGGATGAACCAAACGTTGGCACTGATTATCAAGCACTACTATTGGTCACACATAGGCATAAATGTTGAAGCCTATGTGAAGACTTGTCTTGTGTGCCAACAAGATAAGATAGAGATAAGGAAACCAACGGGACTGTTGCAGTCATTGCCCATTTTTGAGAGCGACCATAGAAAAGTGTTTTCATGGACTTTATAGTCGGTTTTTCCAACACTGACGGCTTGTTAAGTATTATGGTTGTGGTTGACAGGTTTTTGAAGTATGGGACATTCATTCCAGCATCTAAGGTGTGCCCAGTCGAGGAGGTAGCTCGTCTTTTCCTCAAGCATGTGGTTAAGTATTGGAGAGTGCCAAAGACGATTATTAGTGATTGGGACACATGATTCACGGGGAAGTTTTGGACCGAGTTATTCAAGTTAATGGGATCGAGCTTGAACTTTTCAACTAGTGTTCACCCTCAAACCAATGGGCAAACCGAACGAGTGAATGCACTCTTGGAGATCTATTTGAGGCATTGTGTGAGCCACACAGCACGATTTCCCGAAGTTGTTGGATATGGCTCAATTTTCTTACAACTTGCAACAGAGCGAGGTCACAAACCAAAGTTTGTTTGAGATCGTGACCAAGCAGCAACCGCTTACACCCATCACAGTTGTTACCAGGTATGAGGGGCCCAATCCAACAGTACACAAGTTTGCCACGGAGTGGCAAGAGCATCATTACCTAGCCCGAGCTTATTTATACAAGGTAGGGAAGCGAACCAAGAAGTGGGCAAATCGAAAGCGTAGGGACATGAATTTCCAAGTTGGTAATCTAGTCCTTGCCAAGTTAACCGAGATCTTGCACAACCAAACCATGCACAAAGAGCTTGTACGAAGAAACGAAGGTCCAATTTGAGTTGTGAACCGAGTAGGTACCATGACCTATAGATTAGAGTTACTACCGACCATCCTAGTTCATCTAGTGTTTCATGTCAACTTACTCAAGACTTACCATCAAGATGAGTCAAATTCGGATCGACGCAAATCACACTGAGCGCTAGTCAGAGCGAAGGTCTTCTACGAGAAAAAAGTTCGAAAAAATCCAAGCAGAAAGAGTCATTCGACGACCGAGTTACCAACCAAGGCACGAATACTTTATTTAGTGGAAGGGACTTCCCGACAGTGAGGGTAGTTAAGAACCAACTGAGTCCCTATGGCAATTCAAAAACTAAGTGAACTAGTACCATGTTGGCCGAGCGACGAGGGCGTCGCCAGATTCAGTGAGGGAGAATGTCACGAACCGCACAATAGGGCTCGAGACCAACATACACCAGTTTGTTGAGGAAGCACTCCACAACATCTTGGGTCTATCACCACCCATCCGAGTTGGCCCATCCTTTGGGGTTGAAGAGTCTTGCAAATTGGATATGGCAAGTAGCACATTAAGTCAAGCATATTCTCTTTGATTCCTTTCCATATTCATTGTAATCTTCTATTTAGGGAATGTTTGACTTTATTTCTTTAGATTAGGGGATATGATAGATAACATTATATATCCATCGTCAATGTACTTTATTCTTAACCGTCGGATGTTGGGGGCTTCAACTATAAAGGCTTACCCCCACCTCATTTTCTCACTTCTGAGTTGAGTAATACACAGAGCATTCACTCAATTCCTTTACTTGTCTTTTGTTTTCCTTTTCCTTTCATTATTCTTTCACTTCCACAAGGATCTAAACACTCTAGCTTCGATCAGTTTGAGGCTTACTTAGGCGTTGCATTGATCGAGAGGCATCTAAGGTCGCACACTCCAAGTAGTGAGTTTTTACGGACATGAAAAGAGTTGAGCTCCTCCAGATCCAACGATACAAATTGAGTTACATCGACAATCAAGATTAGAGCCTATCTACAATTGCGAGTCCTAAGGGATTTAAACTCTATACATCTTTATCCTTTATGATTTACATTAATTACCTTAATAACTCTAGTTTTACCAAGTGTTTCACTAGGACACCTAGGCTTCAAGTAAATGGACTTTTCCATGGGTTTCACAAGTTAGATTAGTTCAAGCGAGTCAAATGAACCCTATTTAATAAGTTTACCTCTATAAGACGTTCAGTAAGAAATGGTCACGGGTTTTGATCTATGACATGTGATATTCTCCCCCACTCATTCTCGTGACGCCCTCGTCACGTCCTCAAAATGGCACTGGTTTGACATGTCTCGGAATTGCCTCAGTGCCTCGACTGTTTCTCAACTAGTCTCTCTGTTAGGTACTCTCGCCACTCGAAACATTTACCTCGGTTTATGTCTCTGTCGTCGCTTAACTCGAACCATTTTTTTTCTTCGTACATCTTGTTTGTAAGAGCCCATCGCCTACCAACTTTACATGCCCATACTGTGACTTACCTCGATCGAGATCCCATTGATCCATGCAAATAGGCTTTGGCAAACTCACATTAACCATCGAGTTAAACTTGACTATTGCCACTAACTTTGATTTGTAAGCCCCTTGGCTTACCTACTTCAGAACTCTGAAAGAGCCCCTGTATTCTTCGCAAGCTAATGGTAAGTCATAATGCAAAAAACAAGATAAGTATTTGAGATGTACCTCGCTCGTAGCATTTACTCGATCTAATTGCCTAATTTGCATCACCATTTTCCCTTGAAGTTTGAGGCACAACCCACCTCTCTCATAGGTGGTAGCCCCATTGCTAACTTTATAAACTTCTCATTGGTTTGCAGCACCTCTAACATTTCCAAGGGGGTCTTCGTAGCACTTCTTCGATCTATCGAGTTAATTTATTTCCATCATGAACATCCTTAGCTAGCTGGATTATAGAAAATACCTTGGTTCCACCCTTCTCATCATAACTCACCGACACCACGCATTATCGTTGATGAGTATCCAAGATACATATACAATCGACAAAAGGAACCAAAAGAGAATTAATCCGATTAAGGAAGTTCAAGCCAAGAACAAGGTCGTAATAATCCAAAGGAATTACTTATATCTTCCTTGCCTTTCCACTCGTCGATTTGTAGCTTCACTTCTAGTGCTACTCCTACAATTGGGACCTCTTTGGAATTAACCGTCTTGATCCTTGACCGCCGCCAAACGTGACACTCTAGACTATGACATCTGGTTATCTAAAGATAATGCTATGTCCTTGGTAGGCTACAACGATGCAGATTCGACTGAAAACATGGATGATCAAAAGAACACCTTTGGTGGTTGCTTCTATCTTGGTTTGAACTTAGTTTCCTGGTATAGCAAGAAGCAAATTTCCATCTCACTTTCCATAGTTGAGGCAGAGTATATAGCAGCTGAAAGTTACTGTGTAAGTGCCAACTTCGACCTCTGTTTTCTGTGATAACACGAGTGCAATTAACATATCAAGGAATCCTGTTTAGCACTCAAGTACCAAGCATATTGACATACGCCGCCACTTAATCAAAGAACTTGTCAAAGAAGGAAAGGTTAAGATAGAGTACGTGAAAATAGAGAACCAATTGGCTAACTTGTTCACCAAGCCATTGGATGCTTCAAGGTTCGAAGAGTTGAGAAATTTAGTTGGGATTTTTCGTGTTTAATATGTGGTTGTTATTCTGGAAAGGCAACCAAAAACATATCCGAGTTGCCAATTAAGTGATTTGATTGAAATTTTCATTTAATTTTGATGGTATTTTCTTCATTTGTGGAGGAAAATATTTGGGAAAAGATTTCTTCTCAAAATCTTGGAGGGAAAAAAATTAAAAGTTACCATCCCGAAATAAAATTGAGAGCTTTAAATAAAAATCTAAAACAAAAAATTTATATGAAAAAACAAAAATCGAAATAAACTAAATCGAATAATAAGTTACAATTTAAAAATCAATCCAATGGAATCGAATTAATATCACCTTGAAAGAAAGTAAAATCCAAACAACTCGAACCTAATCAGAGGCTAACTTTACCCTTTTACCCATCCTTTTGGGCTTCTGATCTTAGATTTATCTCAAATTTTATAAAACTTATCAATGCATTGATATTTATTTTTAAATAAAAACAAAAATATAGAAGCTAAAAACAATTGAATTGGATAAAAAATTTAAATTATAGTTCCTTTGATAATATATAAAACAAATTGTTTAGAATTTCAGAATAATTTGATGGAAAAATATATGATTTTTATATTTAAATAAATAAAAAATAGGTTTATGTATGACCTAGGTTACTATACTATTTTAAAATTTAGTCATTGTATTTTAATTTTGAGACATTGAATTCATGTACTTTTTTATATAAAAATCTTGATCACTCTTAAAGTGGAAATTATAAAAAAAGAAACATAAAATTTTCATCCCTCAATATTTAAAATTTTGTCAATTTGATCCATATTGTCAAAAGTACATAAAAATTATTTAAGAAATTTAAAATTCATTTTTTTCATATTTTCAATAAAAATATATATATTTTTATATTTCCAAAAGTTATGGAAAATAAAAAAATTTTAAAATTCAAAAATGGAAATTGAAAAAAAATTAAATAATTCATTTTAGAATATTAAAAAATATAAAATATAAAAAGTTCCATAATTAGAAAAGAAATGTTATTTACTCATTAAATTGTAATGATATCTCTCTAAAATTTAAGCTATTCATTCCGTTCGTACAAAAAATATTTGAACAAGTGTTTTTTTAATTTAATTCAAATAAATAATATATTAAAAGTATTTTCATTTAAATTTAGTTATAAAATATATAATATAGTAGCGTAAAATTTTTAAAATTTGATACTAACCTTGAATCAATTTGAGTATTCAAATCCAACTTAATACAATTGAGGAATAGCTTAAACTTAGGAAAAATCTCATTTCTGGAGTAAAAAAGAAACACATTTTTTGAATTTTTATAATTTTTTTAATTTTTTTGAATTTTAAAAAGTTTTTATTCTTTTTTCATAATTTTTGAAATTTAAGAAAATGATAATTTTAAAATTTTTTATTGAAAATATAAATTTAAAAAATTATGTACTTTTAAAGAGTACGCATCGAATTGGCATAAAATGTGAACGATAAAAGCTAAAAAGTTTATTCTACTTCTTTTATAATTGTCATGTCAAAAATACTAATTGTAAAATTGAATAAGTGAACCAAGATATATATATATATATATATATAATTAAATGTAAATTTTAAATTTCAAAATAATATAACAACATTTACCATATTTAAACTTAAAACTTTAATTAAATTATATACGGTTAAAAATTGGTCCTTGTAAAAATTAGTCTCTCTCTAGGTCCGTTTACTTTTGTTGTAAAATGGAAAGTCAACAGGGAGCGAAGAAGGTGCGACATCGTGAAGAGGAACCTCAAAAATGATGGTAGGGATGACGTGATGCTAGAGGAGAAGAGGTCAACACCTTTCTCGTTTCAGTATGTTGTTCTCAACAATGGATCTGAGGATTCCAGTATGGAAAATGACTGGGAGACGAAGGATTTGGTCCTTTGTGAGGATGATGTAAGGAAATGCTTGGTTGATGGGGTGCCGGCAATCGACTTCTCAGAGAGGGTCTATAACCTCATCAATGATAGTATGTCTAAGACACTGGTTGTGAAGTTACTAGGCAGGAATATTGGATACAATTCGTTGTGGAATAAAATGTGTGCGTTATGGAAACCTTCCAAGTGATTCCAACTCGTGGACATCGAGAACGATTATTACCTAGCAAAGTTTGAGTCTAAGGCAGATTATAGTCACATTGTCTCGAAAGGACCCTGGGTAATTTATGGGCATTATCTTACGGTGCAACCTTGGTCGTCTAAATTCTCTGACTTTTGATGCTTACCCAAAGCATGTTGTGGCATGGATTCATATTCTTGGCCCATCAGGAGCGTTCCATAAGAGAAGTATTTTGCAGGAAATTAGGAGCCTGGTAGGGAAGGTTGTCAAAATAGATCTTCAAAAGGATACAGGAGCATGAGGTCAGTTTGCACGATTTGTAGTTCAAGTTAACATAGTCGAGCCTTTGGTCTCCAAGATTTGGATTGCTTAAAGATTTCATCGGGTGGAGTACGAGTCTCTCCCATTGATATGCTTTAACTACGGGAGGTTCAGACATTTGAAAGATGGTTGTCCTTAAATCAAGTCAGGCAAAGAATTCGAGGAGAGCAAAGTAACAACCATGGTATGGGGAGTTCGAGAATTGTAAAGGACTGCTTCAAGGTGCAAGAAAGAGTGGAAAATGAGGTGTTTGGGGATTGGATGGTTATTGAACGCTGGTAACGGAAGCAAAATCATTAGAGGGAATCAGTTGAGGAATCTATTAAAGGAAATAATCATATAGGATCTCGATATAATGTACTTTCCATAAATGAGGAAGATCACGATCGTAATATGGAGGAAAATCAGGCATTGTTCCATTTTGGAAATAATAATAAATCTGGAGGTGATATGGTTGACTTCACAGAAATTACTAAAGGTAATGGGAAAGATTTGGAGGGCACTAAAGTCTCAAAGTCGGCAGTTGGACAAGAGATAAAGTTGGGTTTTAAAGCAAAGAATAAAAAGCCCACTGTAGCTAGTTCGCTGGGAATTAATATGGGGATTCGAAAGGATGGTACAAAGGTGGGATTGGGCTCAGCCGAAATGGGAGCTAGTAGTGGGTCGAGGAGCAAACTTAAAAAGTCTTCAAATGGGTCTAGTATGCTGGATCTAACAAAGCATATAGTGGCCATCATTAAAGAAAATAAAAACCCAAATGTGAGTAGTGGAGGGGATGAAAACTCGATGCAAAGCCTGGGTTTCAAGAATCTGGCTTCTCTAACCATTTTCTTAATACTCTAAAAGAGAAAATGGTGACTGAACAACAAGATTGTGGAACCAATGGGGTGATTTATCATTGAAATAGTGAAGGGTCAATTCCTATAGAGCATGCAATACATGGTATCATGAGGAATTTGGATGGGGACAGCAAGAGCATGGGATTTCGTTTAGGGAGAACCAAGTTGGGAATTTTGAAGAAAGGTAGCCATAATCGTCTTTAGAGGTAGCTAAGGATGGTCTCGAACCTAATGAAGATGAAGTGGCAAGAATGGAGGCAAGCTCAACTTGATGTCGATTGGATCAGGTTCGAATTTTCTTTTATTAATTTAGTTATGAAAGCTGATGTCTTTGTCTAGAACTGCCAAGATGCAGGTAAACCAAATTTTCATAGAGTGTTGAAAGAGTATCTGAGGGAGTTTAATCTCGATATGGTGGTGTTGGTGGAGACTAGTATAAGTGGCAAAAAAAGTTGAAAATGTGATTAACAGTATCGGTATGGAATTTTCACATAGAGTGGAGCGCGCGAGCTTTTAAGAAGGGATCTGGTGGTGCTGTGGAAAAATACAATGGAAGTTATGGTAAAGTGTAATGACTTCCAATTTTTTCAATTGAAAGTGAAGTTCTCGGAGCTTCAGGACTGGGTGGTGTTTAGTGGCTGATCGCGTCTAAAACGTCACAGTAATTGTGCAAGTGTACACACGTCGATGCAAGTATAGTTGATAGATAATTCTATCAGATATCGATCCCACGAGGAAATGAGTCTTGATGTTAATTGTCGGAACAATTAATACTGAAAATGAGTAAACTGTGAGTAAGGATGTCAGTGCAATTATGTCAGATCTGCACACTAAAATAATTAATATTGTCAATGCAATCAGAGTTAAATGTCAGAGGTTAAATGTCAATGTACTAAAAGTAAATCAAATGTGTTGAGTGTTGAGTGCTGAATATTTAAATGCATGAAATGTAAAAATGATCAAGTGTAAAAAGGTAAGAATGGTTCACTGATTCTGTAAAGTTGCAATTCTGAATGTGTCGATAAGGTAAAGTTTAGATGAATTGTTGCAGCAATAAATCTCTCTTGAGTTTTTACCAATAACAACTCTTTATTTAACCCAGACTTAAATACCCACAATCACTCCACCTCTCAGTGTGAGCAATGTTGCGCATCCAAGAACAAGTGACTAGAATCTTTCCAATCCCAAGCAGCTCTCGCCTAACTTACTTGTTAACCTAACTTGTCACCGCATCTCTCAATGTCGACAGACTACAATTTCACTCTCGTGCTTAAAGTGGTTAGATCCAAGAATAAATAGATAAGCAGTATTAAATAAGACTCAAAATAATCTAACACCAAAAGATACTCTCATATTCATTTAATGTCATTAGAATTCATCATCGTCAAAAGAAAAATTAAAGAGTACAATCGAAGCTTACTATCTCTAGATTATTAAGACTATTCCTTAATCATTCCTCTTGCCCAACACAAAGCACCTCTCGTCAAAAGTTATTGCATGCTTGCTTCATCATCTTCCCAATTCCCAGCGCAAATCTCAAAATCACATAGAATTTGTAGAATTTAATCCCTTAGCTCTTAATGATTTCTTTATTCTTTGTTCGTCTATTTATAGCCTTCAAAATGTTGCAGGTTTCAGCCTCCATTTTCAGATCCAGATCTAGATTTTTGCAGCTGTCAAAATTGGTCAGAGTACAGCTGTGCACTTACGCAGATCTAGTGTATTCTTCATAGATCTGTAGGTTGTCGCTGCATTGCTGGTCGTAATTTAAGATTGTAATTGCGGTGACACCTGTGATATTCCTGCGCTGGTGCTTCCAGATGTAAATTCAGCTTGAGTCTACTCATTTGAGGTTCAAATTCAATGCAGCGACATTTCTTGGTCGTAATTCCAAGTTGATCTTATGGCTGCATTTTGCCAATATTGATCTTCTGGGCTGAGCTCCTACGCTGACAATTTTAAGACGCAATATATCGACTGCTTGCATCGACATTAGTAAAAAAATAGATAAAAATAACAAGAATTTAAACTAACTAGCAATGAATTAGAAAATATGATAATTGAGTATAAAATGCTTATGATGCATGCTAAATGAGATATAAAGAGACAACTAAAACACTAAATTAGGGAGAAAATATATGTCATCTGTAATACCATCACACTCCCAAAATTAAGTTTTTACTTGTCCTTAAGTAAACAAAAAAGTAGCAAAGTTACAAGCAAAAATGTCACCACAATCAATATTCTTACAACTTGAATTTTCTTAAATCCTAATGCACAAATTGTATTCATATGATAGAATAATGCGCCGACAATATATAGGTATGAACAATTAAAAATCCAACTTCATTAATGCTAGTATTATGCCTTGAATCTTAATCTTCCTTAAACTAATACAACATTCATAGCAAATATTTTTTTCTTTTCTTTTTCTCATTTTCCTTTTCTAAGTGACTGAGAGATGTCATTGCATTACTCTACCTTTATTCCTAGGAAGTAATGATGAGGTGCAACAAACCCCTAGGAGGTATGTAATTGCGCCGACACACACTCTTGCAACGACAGCCTTTGGCTAGATGAATTTTCTAAAGTCTGCAGCGGAGTGTTCTCCCTTGAAAAAGTCACAATGCACTCACATTGGAGCGTCTTTTATTAATATAATGTCACTGCAACTGTCAGTTGGTTCAAGATTCAAACATTAACACTATCATTCATTACTGAAACAATTTCAATCATTCATTCAAAAATAGCAGACTCATCATTCATTCATATTCATCCAATGCACACATCAGCATCTAAACAATTCAAGAATTACGCATCAAAATAAAAATTGTAGGCACATTTCAGTTGAAATCTTATAAATTCTCACTAACCAAAGAAACAAATAAAATTTAAATATGTAGGTGTAATTGCATTTCTAGTTCACATTATCTCCCCCCCAAACTTAATGTTTGCATTGTCCCCAATGCACTGACAATATTATACAAAAATAATGAAAATGCGACTACAATGCAACTAAGTTAACAAAATGAATGCAATGACAAAATAAAATGTATGGACACAAAAAAATGAATAAAACTAACTAAAGAAATGTACCAACTTAGGCGTTAACAGCAGATGCAGCGGCTACTTTAGTTTTCTTTTTCTTCTTCTTTGGGTGCTCACCCTCGTCATGATGTTTCTTCTCCTTATCATTGCATCTTTTTCGCTTTTTATCCTTCGGACCAATCGATTCGGCAGATTGCTCCTCCTCGACGGGTTGGGTGATGGCCTCATCAGTTGTCACCTCTGATGGGTGGATTTTTAGGAGTGGTGCCACATAGGGCATAATAGCAAGAGGATTTAGTTCCTTTACCTCGCTGATGACAACCTCAGCCTGGCACGCAGTAGGTCGAGCCTCGTTTGAGCTGGATGCCCCCACGACATCCTCAACAATCATTATTGGGGCATCTGTTTCTTTTTCTTCCTACACCTCGGTAGGTTCTTTCTCTTCATTTTCTCTTTCCTTCCCTTTTTCTTCTTGATCCTTCAACTAATCATCCCCTTGATCCGTATCCTTGTGCACACGCTGCTCAGTCTCAATTGGGCTAGTGTTAGTGTATTACATCGTGTCGACATCCTCCTCCATAACAGCCTCTCAATCAGCATATTCGCGCCCAAACTGTTGGAGAACTCATCCTCGAATAAGTGGTCGATGTTGTGATAATAATCTTCATCAACCTACGAGTGCCCGTCGTTCTTCTCATCGAAAATGTGAATTCGAGTTGAGTTGGTGTAGGGGCAGGTCTACTATCAGTGGTAGGTTGCTTGGAAGACGAGTACTACATCGATCGATAGATGGATGGGAAGGTTGGGAAATCTAGCAATGGAGTAGGGTTGATCTAGCTCAGTGCGACGACAATGGCCTCTTTCCAAATCTTTATATAAGCATAAATTTTGTGCAGCCTAAAATCCATGTCATCCACTATGCTTTTAGTGTGGATTGATCGCATGTCGATGCGGTCCAAGTGCAATTCCATTAAGGCCAGCTTCTTCGCCACTTGGGACTCTATCAGTGTATCAAGTTGATCAACCTTATTTTTACCTTTTCCTTTATCCCTTTTCTTGGAGGCTTCTTTGGCCACTGATGTATCTTGGCCATGTGTCATCCGCTTAACAGAGATATCGTTGATCGAACCTTTATTGTCTAAGACCTCCTCACCATCTCTGGGCACAATGCCCTTTTGTTTATAAAGCAGAATAATGAGAGAGGGAAAAGGGAGTATACCAGTTTGCTTAATAGCTGCTTCTGCGATCTGGGCGTGTATGAGCTCATCAATGTTAATATGTCGGTGGTGCAGGATAGAATGTAGTAGACACATTCGGTCTAATGTCACCGTAGTGCTATGGGTTGAAGGCAAGATACGGCTGCTCATGAAATGGAACCAGACTTTGCAAAAGGGTGTAAGGTACCTTCTGTGCATTGTGTAATTGTGGAAGCCATTACCAGTCCAAATGGCTCCATTGATACATAGGTCCTTCATCATCTATGCCATACCGTCATCGTCCAAACGATGCATAAATGGTATATGGTCGTCCACTCGTTTTAAAATCCTTAGCAGTACGTTTACCTGTGCAGCGCTCCATGGAATGAGCCCCTCCCGTAAAAACAAATTCTTGGTCCGGATTTACCAAGTTGGCATAAAACTCCCATACCAATATAGGGGAGTAATCAAAAGGGTGCTCGCAAAAGAATTCTCACCCAAGGCGGCTTATGGTACGATGAACATGCTTTCTTAGGGCTTGGTATGGAGAAAGTTGTAGGCTTTGTTCGAGGTGAAGGTTGTGTTTTAACATGGTATTTTGGTAGTGGTCTTTGACTGCAATCGTCAGAAACAAGACTGAGCCTGTAGATGAGGGTGGTGTTATGGGCAGAGCCACAGTAGAAGTGGTTGGAGTGTTCTTGGAAGGGGTTTTGGAAGTGTTTCTTGAGGCACGAGTTTTTACCATTGTTAAAGAAAAAAAAGTTAGAGAAGTTTACAGAAACGAGTGCTTTGTGAACAGAAAAGAAAGGATAAACGCAATGAAGAAAATAAGTTGTAGCAATAATGGAGGATGTGAGGAGAAAAAGAAACTGCAGAAGGGAGATTTTATAACCTAGGCATGATGATTGGAAAAATTACGGGGAAACGTTGCATCTGTAGCCATTAATTATCAGGCTGCAGATCGTACTATATTTTTATTTTGATCTAACGACTGGGAGAGAAAGAAATCAATTGGTACAATTCTTACTGAAAAAGCAATGTTGACTTATCGCAGAATACGCCGATAATACGTGCTTCGATGCTTCGACAAAAATTTTATTTTTATTTCTGCAAGGAATTTGAAACAACAAAAGTAAAAGTGAAACAAATAAAACTAAATAAAAAAGCGTCGACATTATTTAAATGTTATCGGATTGATGGCCTCGTTTGATTCTTTGACATCTGGGCTCATATAATGCTTTAGACGTTGACCATTCACTTTGAATTGTTGTCCATCCTTTAGATTCTCAATTGTCACCGCACCGCTCTGGAATGCTTTGACAACTCTAAACGGGTCTGACCATCTTGATCTCAATTTACCTGGATGCAACTTTAAACGTGAGTTAAATAAAAGTACTAACTGACCAGGGTGAAATTGTCGACGCAAGATGATATTGTCGTGCCATCTCTTTGTCTTTTCCTTGTATATTACTACATTCTCATAAGTATGGCATTGGATTTTCGGCAGCATCATAATCCAAATCCACCTGCTTGATTGCCCACATGGCCTTATGTTCAAGCTCAACTGGTAGGTGACAAGACTTACCAAATACTAGCTGATAAAGCGACATTCCAGTGGGGTTTTGTATGCAGTGCGAAGCGCCCACAATGCGTCATGTAGCCGCGCAGACCAATCCTTCCTAGATGGGTTAACCACCTTCTCAAGGATACTTTTAATTTGTCGATTCGATACCTCAGCTTGACCATTGGTTTGTGGGTGATATGTAGTAGCCATCAATGCTTCACACCATACCTTTTTAATGCTGTCGCCACTTGGTTGTTATAAAAATGAGTTCCTTGGTCACTTATCAATGCTCTCAGTGTTCCAAACCTTGTAAGAATATAAGTGTGAAATAATTTCAACACTGTCCGAGCATCATCCTTTAGCACCACAATTGCCTCGATCCACTTCGAGACATAATCAACTTCCATAAGATATACACATTTCCAAAAGAATTTGGAAATGGTCTCATAAAATCTATACCCCAAACGTCAAAGAGCTCTACCTCCACAATAGGTTGTTGGAGCATCTCAGTATGTTGAGATATGGAGCTAGTGCGCGTTAACAACGATCACATTATTGTGCGAAGTTGTGGTTGTATCGAAACAATGTGGGCCAA
Organism: Gossypioides kirkii; assembly: GCA_005610355.1. Lineage (NCBI taxonomy): Eukaryota > Viridiplantae > Streptophyta > Magnoliopsida > Malvales > Malvaceae > Gossypioides > Gossypioides kirkii. Next base: position 30,901,440 of record CP032248.1, read on the forward strand.
TAAAATCCTGATTGTAAGACCTTAGTAGTAGTCCTTGGTCCACCAAAATGTCCTCCATAAAGAGCATCATGGCAATGTCACAGGATTGAAGTCATTTCTTTTTCAGGTACACAGCGACGGATAATATTGTAAGCGCATACCTTAAATAGGTATGGGTCGTTCTAGTGATATTTTGCAGCATCGCGTATGAACCTGATCTTCTTGTGACCAGTGGTATTCAGGGGTAGCTTTCCACACACAAGGTAATTGACAACATCGGCATACCAGGGCGATGTGTCGATGAAGAATAACTGCTCGTCTGGAAATGCTTCGACAATTTGGGACGTCTACCTATCTTCACTTTCAACTTCCAATCGAGACAAGTGGTCAGCTACTTGATATTCAAATTCTTTTCTATCCCTGATTTCAACATCAAATTCTTGAAGAAGTAGGATCCATCGTATCAGTCTAAGCTTGGCATCTTTTTTGTAAGAAGATATTTCAATGTGGAGTGGTCTGTGTATACTGTAATCTTTGTGCCGACAAGATATGAACGAAACTTGTCAAATAGGAAGACTACTACTAACAACTCCTTCTCAATGGTAGTGTAATTCACCTGCGCTTCAGTCAGAGTTTTACTAGCATAGTAAATAGAATAAAATACCTTATCTTTTCTTTGGCCTAGTACAGCTCCCACAATAAAATCACTTGCGTCGCACATTAGTTCAAACGGTTGCGTCTAGTCCAGTGCAACGGTAATTGGGGCTTGTACTAACTGCTTCTTTATTGACATGAATGCGTCCAGACAGTTGTCATCGAACATGAACTTTTTATTTTGCTCCAACAATGAGCATAATGGTTTAGCTATCTTGAAAAAATCTTCTATAAAAGCCAACATATCCAAGAAAGCTTCTTATTGCTTTGACATTGGTGGGCGGTGGTAGTTTCTCGATGATTTTTACCTTTGCTTCATCAACCTTAATGCCCTAACAAGATATCCGATGCCCGAAGACAATGCCTTTAGTTGCCATGAAGTGGCATTTCTCCCAATTCAAGACTAGATTTGTTTCCTCGCATCTCTTCAAAACTCTCGCCAGATTGTTAGCGCGTTCCTCGATCATGTTTGAGAATATTGCCATCATGTACCTCTGAAAGGTTGCTGGTGCATTACACAACCCAAACAACATACGTCGAAAAGCAAAGGTTCCAAAAGGGCATGTGAACGTGGTCTTTGCTTGATCTTCCGGCGCAATGGCAATTTGGTTGTATCCATAATAGCCATCCAGGAAGCAATAGTGGGCTTTACCTACTAGTTTATCCAGCATTTGATCAATGAAAGGTAATAGAAAATGGTCTTTCTTCGTGGCCGCATTTAGTCGACGATAATCCATACATACTCGTCATCCAGTCGTAATGCGACTAGGGATTAACTCGTTCTTGTCGTTGGTCATAACTATAAAACCACTCTTTTTAGGCACACATTGAATGGAGCTTACCCAATCACTCTTAGAAATAGGGTAAATGATGCCCGCATCTAACCATTTGATAATTTCTTTCTTCACTACTTCTTTCATCTTTTCATTAAGTCGTCTTTGTTACTCAATTGATTGCTTCTTTTCATCTTTCAGCTTGATATCTGCAATGCTACAAGCTATGGCTCTTTGATGCTCTTTCAAAATTACGATGACCTTATCTTCTTGTGTTGCGTTAAAGGATGCGTTGGCAATAATAGGTAATGTCTCGTTGTCACCAAAGAAGACATATTTCAAATACATTGGCAATGGCTTCAGCTCCAATGTAGAAGCTTGCTCAATAGATGGTTTAAATACTGAAATTGTCCTGTTAGACAAATCCAAAGACTCAAATTGCCAATTCTGTCTTAGCTCACAATTGTTAACCTCCTCTTTATCGACACAGTCATCTAGGATTTCATCAGTGGATGTCACCGCATCGTCATCTGACATTGCTGAACTTCTTGCATTAAACTCTTCCATAATGATTTCGTCCAACACGTCGATGTGGTGACATTGTTCTTTAGGCCCAGACGGAGACGCTTCAAACACACTGAAGGTTACATGGTCATCATTATGACGCATGACAAGTTCTCCCTTGAACACGTCGATAAGTGTGCATCCCGTTGCTAGAAATGGCCTCCCTAAAATAATGGGTACCTCCTTATCTACTTCGCAGTATAGGATAATGAAATCAGTAGGGAACACGAGTTTATCAACTTGGATAAGAACATATGCATTTTAGAGCAGGTTATGCTAAAGATCTATCTGCCAGTTGTAATACCGCAATAGGCTTCATCGAACCTATTCCTAATTTCTTATAAGTAGACAAAGGCATAAGGTTAATGCTTGCTTCTAAATCACATAAAGCCTTACCTAAATAATGATTCCCAATGGAGCATAGGATTATGAAGCAGCTAAGATCTTTCATCTTGATTGACAACTTATTTGTAAGCATAACACTACACCCTTTTGTGAGCACAATCGTCTCAATTTTGGACATTTTCTTTTTCTTTGATAACAACTCTTTCATAAATTTCTCATAGCTAGGTATCTGCACAAAAGCATCAACAAGAGGTATGTTAATAAGCAATTATTTCAAAGTAGAAACAAACTTTAATACTCTTTATCATGGACTTTCTCTTTAAATATTTGTAAAAATGGCAAAGGTATTGTAACATTGGGTTGTTGTGGGAAATTCGATAGTGTCGACATTGGCAGTTGCGTTAACAACTTTGTTGGGCAAATAGCAAACATAGATGTCGCTACAGTTGGTTCCTCATCATTTTTTTTGCTTGACTTCCTTCAGCTGTATCCTCCTCTTATTGTTGTGGTTCAGATGCGTCGACATGGTCTTGGCCAGAACTGCTTGGTCTCATCATCTACTTGTCACTCCTCAACGTGATTGCTTTGCAATGCTCCTTCCCCCTCTGCGTAGGATTCTCAATATCACTAGGCAGAGTACCTGGTGACCTGGTGCTAAGATTAGAAGCTAACTATCCTAGTTGGGCTTCAAATGCTCGAATGGAAGAAGAGTTGCCTTGTACTATTGCTTCATTTTGTGTGATATGCTCGTGCATCATCGCCTCAAGAGCAGCCATAAGATCTGACTTAGGTTGAGAAAATTGTTGTTGTTGTTGTTGATGATGCTGTCCTTACATATGTGGCAGCACAGACTGTTGTGGCTGTAATCGAGATTGTGATTACATCTGATTATGTGACTGCAGCTATTTAGAACGAGAACTCAATTGCGAATTCTGATTATAATTCTGATGTGGATTGCTATTGTAACTCTCTTGTCTATAACTCCTAAGGTTGTTCAAATCGGTTATTGTATGAGTTACTAAATGAACTCCCTCTGATGTTGTTGACGTAGAAAGCATTTTCTGCATGTTGTGGGTAGTCCTCATAGCTATGGTTGTCGCCATAAATTTCACAAGAAAATATCAGCGCATCCAATTACTGGGCTACTTGAATAGGAGCAACGTCATTTGTTCCCTTCATATTCTTTATGATGTTGGCCAATGAGGATACCTGCGCAGACAAAGCAGAAATAACATCTTAGTTTTTACCTGTGCAGAACGAGAGAGATTGGATATTGATAGTCGTTCTGAGCAATCCTCTCTAGAATTCTTACAGCTTCATTGTAAGTACAATCCAACAAGGGACCATTAGTTGATGCATCGACAAGATTTCTTGTCTGAGCATTCAAACAATTATAAAAAATCTCAATTTGGGTCTCTTGCTAAATTCCATGCATTGGGTAGCGTCGAAGTAATGTTTTGTAATGCTCCAATGTTGTATGTAAATTCTCATCATCGAGCTGATATGATATGCAGTAATATCATTGCGCAACCTTGCGTTCATTGTCGGTAGATTGAAACGCAAAACAAATTGCGTTGCTAGCGCATTCCAAGATGTGATTAATCTAGTTGGCAATCCTAAAAACCATGTTTCTGCTTTACCCTGCAATGAATAAAGAAATAATTGCATTTTCAAGGAATCATCAGGGACGTCATATTGACTAAAGGATTCACAAATAAGAAAAAATGATTTTAAATGTTCTCTTGCGTCTTCATGAGGAAAACCAAAATATTACCCATTTTAATTTAACATTTGAAACATCACCAGTTTTAGCTCAAAATTTCTAGCTTGAATAACTGGTCTCACAACCCCTGGTTATAAATCATCAAGTATAGGTACAACAAAATCTCTTATTGTCCTATTTTGTACTTGTTCTTCTTGTGGACGTGGTGGTGGTATATCATTAACAATTTGTGGAAGCATTGGAGGAACTCTATCTTGTGGCAACAATGGTGGTATATTATTGTTGTTGTTATTACCAGTCATTTTCTTTTGTTTCTGCCTTCTCCTCCTTAGTATCCTCTCAAGCTCTGGATCAAAGCTTACAATGTCCTTAGGATTTCTTCTTGTGGACATGCAACAATTAAAAATATAAAAAAAGAAAACAAGTAGAGAAATATAAACAGATTAGTAGAGATTAAAAGTTAAGTAAGTAGAATTAATTGCAACTACAAAAGTAAACATCAAACAAACATTAATTTCCCTGGCAACAGCGCCAAAACTTGATCGCGTTTGAAATATCACAGCGATTGTGCAAGTGTACACACGTCGATACAAGTATAGTTGATAGACAATTCTATCGGATATCAATCCCACGAGGAAATGGGTTCTTGATGTTAATTGTCGGAGCAATTAATACTCAAAATGAGTAAAATGTGAGTAAGGATGTCAGTGCAATTAAGTTAGATCTGCACACAAAAATAATTAATATTGTCAATGCAATCAAAGTTAAATATCAGAGGTTAAATGTCAATGTACTGAAAGTAAATCAAATGTGTTGAGTGTTGAGTCCTGAATATTTAACTACATGAAATGCAAAAATGATCAAGTGTAAAAGGGTAGGAATGGTTCACAGATTCTGCAAAGTTGCAATGTTGAATGCGTCAACAAGGTAAAGTTTAGATGAATTGTTGCAGCAATAAATCTATCTTGAGTTCTTACCAACAACAAATCTCTATTTAATCCAAACTTAAATACCCACAATCACTCCACCTCTCAGTGCGAGCAATAGTACGCATCCAAGAACAAGTGACTGGAATCTTTCCAATCCCAAGCAGCTCTTGCCTAACTTACTTGTTAACCTAACTTGTCACTGCATCTCTCAATGTCGGCAGACTGCAATTTCACTCTCGTGCTTAAAGCAGTTAGATCCAAGAATAAACAGATAAGTAGTATTAAATAAGAGTCAAAATAATCTAACACCAAAAGATACTCTCATATTCATTTAATATCATTAGAATTCATTATCGTCAAAAGAAAAATTAAAGAGTACAATCGAAGCTTACTATATCTAGATTACTAAGACTACTCCTTAATCATTCCTCTTGCCCAGCACAAAGCACCTCTCGTCAGAAGTTATTGCATACTTGCTTCATCAGCTTCCCAATTCCCAGCGCAAATCTCAAAATCACACAGAATTCGTAGAATTTAATCCCTTAGCTCTTGATGATTTCTTCATTCTTTGTTCGTCTATTTATAGCCTTCAAAATCTTGCAGGTTTCAGCCTCCATTCTCAGATCCAGATCTAGATTTTGCAGCTGTCAAAATTGGTTAGAGTACAGCTGTGCACTCACGCAGTTCTAATGTATTCTTCAGAGATTTGCAGGTTGTTGCTGCATTGCTGGTTGCAATATGATATTGTAATTATGGCGACACCTCTAATATTCCTACATTGGTGTTTTCAGATGTAAATTCAGCTTGAGTCTACTCATTTGAGGTTCAAATTCAATGCGGCAACATTTCTTGGTCGCAATTCCAAGCTGATCTTGTGGCTGCATTCTTCCAATATTGATCTTCTAGGCTAAGCTCCTACGTTGACAATTTTAAGACGCAATATATCGGTTGCTTGCGTCGACATTAGTACAAAAATAGATAAAAATAACAAGAATTTAAACTAACTAGCAATGAATTAGAAAATATGAAAACTAAGTATAAAATGCTTATGATGCATGCTAGATGAGATATAAAAGAGACAATTAAAATACTAAATTAGGGAGAAAATATGTCATCTGTAATACCATCAGTGGCATTTACATGAGTCCTCGACGGGCGACACGGAAAGAGCTAAGGGAGAATCTTGGATCGGTAGCTCAAAGTGTCAAGTTTTCGTGGATATTAGCAAGGGATTTTAATGCTTTGCTCAATGACGATGAAAAATAAGGTGGATTGAATTATGGTAGATGTTCTTGCGAATTATTCCAACAATTCTGTAATGATCAAGGCCTCAAAGATATGGGTTCAAGGGGTTGAAGTTTACTTAGAGTAGAGGGAGTGTGTTTGAGCAACTTGATCGGGCTTTGTGTAACTACCTTTGGGAATCTTTGGTGCCAACTACGACGGTCTTTCATCTTCACAAAATTAAGTTCGACCATCGATCGTTAGCGATCACTTTTGGCTTAAGGAACTCTCTTAAACCTCTTCGGTCTTTCAGATTCTTGAGTGGGTGGTTGACTCATGAAGGTTTTGATTCATTGGTGGCAAAAAATTGGGATTCTAATGTCTTTTGGAAGGAATGTTTTTGAGTTTTATTGAGGTTGCAAAGAAATGGAATGTGAAAGTCTTTGGCAAAAATACTACAGAAGAAACAGGTTCTTTTAGCAAGAATCAGGGGTATTCAATAATGCCTTGAGAATTATAGGTCTTAATGACTTATTGACTTAGAGAAGGAACTTCAAACTGAGCTAGAAGGGGTTCTTGACAATGAAGAATTGTTATGGGAGAAGAAATCTCGGAAAGATTGGCTATTGCTTGGGGATAGAAATACGAGGTATTTTCATAGTCAAGTTCACAAAAGGAGGCAGGTTAACCACATTAAATCTCTTAAATTGGATGATGGCAAGTGGTGTTATGATGAGGACAAAATTAAGTTGGTAGTCATCCTATTCTTTCGTAAGTTATATACAGTGGAGGGTGTAGTGAGTAGTCGATTCTTTATTAAAAATTTGTTTCCCACTATTGAACCATGACAGATGGAGTTTCTAAGTAAAGAGGTTAAAAGGCAAGAAGTCCATAACACTCTATTCGACATGGCCCCTCTTAAGGCACCTGGAATCGATGGTCTTCATGCACAATTCTACCAATCTCAATGAAGTGTAGTAGGGGAATCATTGGTCTTATTGGTTAGAAAGGGTTTGGAAGAGGGTGTTGTTGAGCTGTAAATTGATAAAACACTCCTTATTCTTATCCCAAAGGTGGCAGGTACAGAGGTAGTGATGCAGTTTCGTCCCATAAGCTTATGTACTGTGCCATACAAAGTGCTCACTAAAGTTATAGTTGTTGAAACCCAATTTATCCAGGCCTGGACTTTGGGTCAACGTTTTATTTCTTGAGTTTAGATTTGGTTTCAAATTTATTTCTAAGTTTAAATTTAATTTAAATTTAAATTTAAAATTCATTTTTAAATTTAAATTTGTTCTAAATTTAAATTTAGCTTAAATATGAAATAATTTTAAACTTAAAATTTAAAGAAACTAAACTTAAAGTCCATTTACAAATATAGGTCCAATTACAATGTTTAAGTTACAAAGCCCAATTAGGCCAAATCCTTAAGTGACTTAAACAATAATGGACCTAAGACTAGCCCAATGGCCCAACTCTAGCTCCCACTTGTACTGATTGCCTCCACCTCAACCAATTGGAGGTCGCCACGTCATCAGCCTCTGCCACCATCCTCAGCCTCAACTTGCTCACCTGCCACCGCCACTGCTACAAGCCCCATCGCCGAACCTGCAAAAGGAGAATAAGACTAGCATTAAATTGTGTAAAACAAAATAGAATCATTGTAAGTATTGGTTATAAAAGCCAAATTGAATTCTGTAAAAGAGGGGGAACCCTTCTTGAAAATCAAGATACAAACCCTTTGAGAAATCAACACAGTACGAACCGTTGGTGAAACAGACTAAAAAAGCAATATAAAGAAACCTATTTTTGAGCATTCAATTTTTGAGACCAAAGTCAAATAGCAGGATATTCGAGCTTCGAAAGCAACCAGGTACGGCTAATATATATTTATTGTTATTCATGATTCAAGCATATGAACCCATCAATTTCTAAGTGTGTTAATAACATACATTTACTATTCATATGGGTATTTATTGTTTCATCTTTCAAAACGTATTAATAAATATTATTAATACTAATATTAATTTTCACATTACCAATATTAAATAATAATAAATATTTCGTGATAACAACAAAGCGCAAAAAACGGTATTAGTAATAAATATTATTAATCTTTTTCTGAGAAAAAAGAGACGAAAGGGCAGAGACTCCCTGACTACCACCGCCGCCGAGATCACACCGAACTGGCCTCCGACCATCGGCCATTCTTCGTTGCATTAGACCCTGCGAGAAACAAAGGAGAGTTTTTTTTAAAAAAAAATAAACCCAAACAATACAACTTTTTACAAAAATGGGAATCAAAAACTTGAAAACAAAAGATAAAAAAAACAATAATATACAAAAGATTTTTTTTTAAAAAAAAGGGGTTTTAAATTTTCCAGATCTGGCTTGGAATAAAGAAAAAAAAACGAATAAAAATGAAAATAGATGGGTTTTAAAAAGAAAACAAAAACAGAAGAAGAAAGAAAAAGGAACTTTACCTTCAAATTTGGACGCCGGTGAACGGAGAAGAGCTATGATCGGCGCGTGAGGCGAGGAAGCAACGGCGGAGCATCGACGAGACCACCGGGCGACGGCGTGTGTGGCGCGTGCCCCGGCGAAGACCGAAGGTCCATGTTGGCCGGTTTCTGGGTTGGTTTGGAGGAGTTTGAGAGAAAATGGGTTGGGGGGTTTTATTTTTTGTTTTAAAAAGGAAAGCAAATGAAATGAATAAAAAAAAGAGATTTAATATAATATTTATAAGATCCATAGATCCGACCCGATGGACCCTCAGGATCCGCATGTTTTAACAAATGGTCTATTTGCGCGTTTAGTACTTCCGCATTTTTTGTTTGTTTTAATTTGGTCCTTTTCATATTTTTAATTTATTTTTAATTTTGCCCAATAATTTTAATTACTTTTCAATTTAATCCTTTCACATTTTGAATGCACCAAAGACTGCCATGTGTCACTGTTTTGGCTTATTTAGCAATTAGTCCCTTTTATTTTTAATTTATTTTAATTTAACCCCTAAATCAATGCCTATTTAATTACACAATTGGCCTAGGAATTTTTCAAGATTCATAAATTAGTCCTTGGACTTCTGTATGCCTGTGGGGCTGCCACGTGTCACCCATTCTTTGGTTTTATTGCTCTCTAGTCCCCAGCCTTTCAAAATTCCATTTTTTGACCCTGAAACTTCAAAAAATTACCATTTTACCTCCGAAATTTTCAAAATCCCATTATTAACCCCGATTTCACCAAAAATTACCATTTTACCCCTAAACTTTCCAAAATCCCTTTTTTAACCCTAATTTTACCAAAAATTGCCATTTTACCCCCAAACTTTCTAAAATCTTATTTTTAACCCTAGTTTCACCAAAAATTACCATTTTTCCCTCGACCCTTCCAAAATTCCATTTTGAACCTCGAAACTTCTAAAAATTACCATTTTACCTCCGAATCTTCCAAAATCCCATTTTTTACCCTCGAAAGTCAAAAATTACCATTTCGCCCCCAGGCATCCAAAGGTTCCGTTTTTAATCTCGATTGCATCATTTTTTCTTCTTCACTAATACTTGCATTTATTTTAATCATTATGCACCTGCATTTTACATTTTTGCATTCTATTTATCTGCTTATTATCTTGCTTCGTATTTAATTTCTCTTATTAATTGCTATTCGATATCTTAAACTTACATGCTCATTTTCAAAAATAGTTTTAAAGACGAGGCAATGTTCCTCTCGTGTGAAAGCTTCGAGAAATCATGCCCTAACGTGTCGGGTGTGATTTTTCGTATAACTCACGCGCGTCGAATATCCTCTTTTAAGATTTTTGTACCTGTTAACTCTGAGATTCCGAGAATATCGTTCCTAACGTGTTGGTCACGAATTTAATTCTCTGCGAAAAATCGAAGTAAACGGGTATTCCATATTTGAATCTTTTAAACTATGTGTCCGAGGATTACATTTTAAATTCAATACGAAATTTTCAAATTCTCAAAACATATATCTATATTACAAATAATTTTAAAGCAAGGCAATGTCCTGTCGTATGAAAACTTTGAAAAATTGCGCTTTAACGGGTTAAGTGTGATTTCCGTAATTCATGCAAATCGGATATCCTTTTCAAAGGTTTTCAAAACACTCTTCAATCTTATAATTATATACAAAGTGATTTTAAGACCAAAAGAAGAAACAACGTTCTTTCGTGTAAAGATCTCGAAACATCATGCCCTAACGTGCTGGGTGTGATTTTCGTATAGTTCACGTGATAGAACACTCTCTTTAAAATGTCTCGAAACGTCCTTCAGTTTTGAAACTCTGAGAAATAGTGCCCTAATATGTTGGACACGACTTCTAGTTCTCCTAGAGGATCGAAATATGGGGATGAATTTTCCTTAAAAGTTTTCCTTTGAAATTACACAAAGCCGTCTAAAATGAACATCATATTTTAAACTTTACTCGAGTTTTCACTGTTTTCCTAAAACAAGACCCAAAAATAATCATGTGGTACCAATTTTAGGGCATATGAGGGTGCTAATCCTTCCTCATGCGTAACCGACTCTCGAACCTATTTCTCTGGATTTCGGAGACCCACTTTTTAAAATGTTTTAAACATTTTATGGTGATCCAATCACACCTAATAAAAGATTGGTGGCGACTCTCTTTCTGTTCCAAAATATAAAATGATTTTTTGAAGCCCCGTTCTCGAGGTGGTTTCGACGACTGGCGACTCCACTGGGGACTTTTTCAAAATAAAGGAGAGTCAAGCCAAAATTGATAATTTTCGAGTCTTTTTTTGAGAACTTTTAAACTTCGATTTTATTTAGCATGCGATCATCGGCATTTTTGTGTGGCATTATACTCTGTGATATTGCTTGTGTAATTTTGCATCCATATGCATTGTGATCTTACCCTTCTAAGTGGAAGCGGGAAACTACTCCTTCGTGAGGTCTTCACTTCCGTGCAGGATGGTAGATCGCTTTCAGGATTACAAAGTACCTTTGTTTCGTGAAGTTTTCACTTCCGTGTAAACATGCGGGAAATGCGTCCCCCTAAACCGAACTCGTCCGTATGAGCCTGTAATGGGTGAGGATCGAGTAATCTGTTGGTTTGGGTACCCTTCACCTTAGAACCTAAACTACATATTTTGAGCCGTAAGTACTCACCCTAGATGGAGTTAGGTCGAGCCCTGTTAGCATATACCTGAAATATTTTAGGTTCTGTGTTATATATATTTGTATGCTGATTCTTTTTTATTACATGCTACTAACCATGTTTGTTTTGCCTCTTTCACCTGCATTTGCAACATCATGAATGAAAAGGTGTTGATTTAAATCCGTTTTACCGACTAGGCAGTTTCATCATGGAGTAAGGATTTCTTGATAAAGTAGAGGATAATATGGTGACACGCCTATGGTCTGAGGAGCAACAACGCGAAAAAGGCGACAGCCTGAAAGAGGGGCATTTGTCAGAATTTTGGGACTATACTCGTATCAATGTGACTCAGAACAACTTGCAAGAATTGAAAGAGATTTGGGGACAATGGAATAATGAGATGAAGCAGATGTTTTATCAAGACTATGGAGATCTACCTTACTTGCTGGAAAGTAAAGATCAACAAGCACCTTTTCAGAGCCCTTACTCAATATTGTAACCCCGGATATAGTTGTTTCACCTTTGGACACTTGGACTTGACACCTACAATAGAAGAATATACTGCTTTGATTCGATGTCCAAGGATCCAAGTCGATAAGGCATACTCTAAAGACGCGAGTGTTCTGACATTGTTAAAGAGATTGATGAATGCAATGGGGATGAGCGAGCAATAGGTCGCTTCTCGTATAAAAGTAATAGGAGACAACAGGTGTGCATTACTTGGAAGAGTTTGCGAGACCTGATTGTGACACATCCAGATATGAGAAGACGCATTAACATCTTCGCCTTCAGTTTATACGGGTTGGTCTTGTTCCCGAAAGCATTGGGGCACGTGGAAGATGCAGTAGTAGTATTGTTTGATCGACTCAGTAGAGGAATTCACGACCGTCCCTACTATCCTGGCAGAAACTTTCCGCTCGTTGAGTGCTTGTCGGAGAGAAGGAGAAGGGAGATTTATCGGCTGTGCACAACTCTTGATGGCTTGGTTTCCCAGCCATTTCTGGAAAGTGGAAATTTTCTTGTAAGGTTTTCTCGACTGACTTTTCACCTTTGAAGAATTTTGTGGCTTCGTAACGAGAACTGAAAGTATCTGAAGAAAAGTGGGCGGCTATTCTCTAGAATCTACAAGACGAGGACATTGAATGGTGCGCTCCTTAGTTTTCTTCCAGATGAGGTCCTTTACCGGTGGCGACTTTGATTGGGTCCCGTTGCTCAGAGTTGGGGGTGCCACTGGGTATGCTCCTCTGCTCGTCTTGAGACAATACAAGACAAGATAGTCTATCCCTGCAACTCATGGTCTAGCACATTGCGAGTTTTCATATAAAGGGAATGACTATAAGAAAAAGGTCCGAGAAGTGGCAAATGCATGGAAGAAGGTGCAAAGAATGAAGAAGTTCAGTGCGAACACTTTAACAACCTCGAACTACGACTGGTGGAGGAGTAAGAGGGTTAATGATAACATTCCTGCGCCCAATCCGGAAAACGTTCGTTCAGCAGAAAAATGTCTGCAAGAAGCTCCTTCAGAGTTAGACATCTTCAAACAAGATTTTGAAAGAAAAGTTCAGAGTTTGGTAAAAGGATAGAGGTATTGAAGGAAGATAAAGATGAGTTGGGGCTAGATGTAGATTTTCACAAACTAGAGGCCGAAAAGTTAAGAAAAGGAAAAAACAAAGCCGAAGAGGACCTCGAGGACTAAAAAAACATTACAAAAAGCTTCGTCAGTCTATGAAGATTGCAGGGCTGGGTAAGACGTCCGAGCAATGGTGCCAGAGATTCAGATACAGAAGACCAGGCAGAATAATAGCAGAGAAGGTTCCAAGATGGTCAGGCTCGTGAGAACGCCTTGAAGGGGGGAGTTGCTAAAAAATAGGTCGAGAAGGCCGAGATGACAGCTAAGATGACCAGCTTGGAAGCAAGGATAGAAGAATTGGAAGAGTCATTACGGAGGTCCGAGAGGGAGAAGTACGGAGCTCTAATGCAAGTGCATGACGGAAAACATACGGAATGAAACGATTGGAATGCCGAGCTCAAAGCCTCATGGCTGAAAAACAGTGTTAAGAGAAAGAGTACAAGAATTGGAGGCCACGCTTCACAACATGAAATCCGACTTGAGATTATGGAAAGAATTTAGAAAATAGTGATGGCACACACGCCAAGCTCAGAAAGAAGTAGGAAAGAGTATCACATAATGGGAAAGGCATTGACTCAAATGAGAGAAGCTGCAGATCACATGCAAGAGTTGGCTGTCGAAGCTAATGTTTTAAGTCTTCAATACGAATCCAAGTCGGAGCGAGGAAAGAAGTTAGATGGACTTCTAGAAAAAATTAAAGCTCTAGGACAAAAGGCCAAACCATTTGTGTAACTTCTGTTTTATGTAAAGATTTTTTTCTCTCTCGAGAAGTTACTTTAATGGAAAGTGGATTTTGAAATCAATGTCTTTTCTTGCATTGCATGCATCATTTCATTTACGTTATATTTTGCATATTCTTGCATAACAATACTAATTAATTAAAATTAACTCAGTTAATACCAGTTATCATTGAAAATACGCATCATTATTATACCCGCAAGAAAACAAAAGCCATGGAACAACGGCTTGAGCAAATCCAGAAAGAACTACAAGATCAAATGCAGGAGCAAATGGCAGCAATGTGTAGGGAAATGAAGAACCAATTTTTGGAGGTACAAAAAAGTTTGATGACGGAATTAGCACAAGTTAAACAAAGCATGGCTGATAAAGAAAAAAGCCTTGCTATTGAGGATGACGAAGACTCGAGTGTTCCTCCGGGCTTTACACCATACACAACCCGGCTTACAAGAAATGTCGGCCAGAGAAGCCCATGTCACCATTAGGCCACAACAGCAGACCACAGGCACGTCAGGATCTGCTAACTATGTAGTCGGATCTGGGTCAAATCCAGAAGATAATGTTGCAAACCTGGGAGTCCCAGATTTTGATGAGATGATAAAGGAGGACCTCCCTAGAAAATGGAGGAAAAGTATAGGCTATTGGGAGGAAAATTCAGGCAATACAAGGAATTGAAAATTCTTACGGAGTGGATGCCAAAGAATTGAGTCTGGTTTCAGACTTGGTTCTTCCTCCCAAGTTTAAAGTTCCTAAATTCGAAAAATATCACGGAACGAGCTTCCCAAAACATATCTGACCATGTTCTGTAGAAAGATGGCAGGGCATGTTCACAATGATCAATTGTTGATTCACTGTTTTCAAGATAGTTTGGCCGGATCGGCAGTCAGATGGTATAACCAACTGAGCCGAGTGAAAGTTCGTTCATGGAAAGATTTAGCACAAGCTTTCTTGAAACAATATGGTCATGTGATCGAGATAGCCCCCGATCGGCTCACGCTACAGAACATGGAGAAGAGGTCAAACGAAAGTTTTAGACAGTACGCACAGCGGTGGAGAGGCAATACAATACAGCAAGTACAAGCCACCATTGACAGATAAGGAGACCACGATGCTATTTGTCAATACCCTTAAAGCCCCCTATCTTAATCATTTACTGGGAAACGCTACCAAAAGCTTCGCTGACATGGTCATCTCAGAGAGATGATTGAGAATGCAATTAAAGTTGGTAAAATTGAGACGGGGAAAACACTAGAAGACCCGCCCCTAGAAGAAGAGATAATGAGGTCAACGATACAAGTGTATACCGACCTAGTGGTGCCAAACCCTTCGTAGGTCAGCCTAGAGCACCACCAGTTAATTATCAAAATGCCCCGAGGCGGGAACCGAGTGTTAGGCCAAATAGCAAGAATTCAATACACTCCACTTCCAGTGTCGTACAAAGAACTCTACAAGATGCTGTATGACGCCCATGAGGTAGCTCCTCAAAG
Source organism: Gossypioides kirkii (assembly GCA_005610355.1). Taxonomy (NCBI): domain Eukaryota; kingdom Viridiplantae; phylum Streptophyta; class Magnoliopsida; order Malvales; family Malvaceae; genus Gossypioides; species Gossypioides kirkii. Next base: position 30,916,628 of record CP032248.1, read on the forward strand.
GGTGAAATCGTACGAACCACCGTTCCCAGCCTGGTACGATGCGAATGCTCATTGTGAGTACTACGCAGATGCGAAAGGTCACTCAATTAAAATTGCCCCGGCTTTCAAAAGGTGAGTCGAGTACTTGATAAGATTCGGGGTCGTGAAATTGGAAGACCCAGTTAGGCCCAATGTAGTTGGGAACCCTCTGCCGAACCATTCCAACCAAGGGGTCAATGTTGTGCTGGAGGAAAAGGCACGGAAAGTTAAAAGAAGAGTGGAAGACATTAGGTCTCCGTTACGATGGGTATGGCAACAAATGGTTAAAGTCGGGATGATTGTGAAGGATAAGAAGTGTATGATAATGGAGACTGACTGCGAGTTTCATGCTGTTAAGGGACATGAAATCCAAGATTGTGACGAGTTCAAAGCCCTGCTGTAAACATTAATGGATAATCAAGAGCTAGAATTCTTCGAAGAAAAAGAAGAAGAAGTCATGATATCTGTGCTTCCGAAGAGGGGTCGATCAACCGCCTGAAGGTGATCATTTGTAAACCACCAAAAAGTGCAGCCAGTGGACAGACGACGCCTCGTATCATCATTCAAAAACCTGCAACCTTCCCTTACAATGACAGCAAAAAGGTTCCATGGAATTACAACTGCAATGTGACCGTACCCAGAGAAGGGGAACCTAAGAAGGAGGTAAACTTGATTACTCGGAGTGGCAAAATTTATGACTCAGTCGAAAAAACCAGAGAGATCAATAAAGGGAAAGCGGTAATATGCGAGTCTAAAGAAGAAATAGCCACTGGGCTTGAAGGACCCACCAATGAGCCAGTATCTGAAAGGGAGGCGAAAGAGTTCCTAAATTTCTTAAGGCACAATGAATACAGCGTGGTTGAACAGCTCCATAAACAACCTGCACGAATATCGATCTTATCATTGCTCTTGAGCTCAGAAGCGCATCGTGATGCATTAATGAAGGTGCTCAATGAAACTTACGTGACCAAAGATATATCGGTATGTAAGTTAGACCGCTTAGTTAATAACATTAGTGCAGATAATTTTATCTTCTCTAGTGATGACGAGATCCCGTCCGGAGGGATGGGATCAACCAAAGCCCTCCATATCACAACCCGTTGTAAGGGTACACGCTATCGGGAGTACTCATAGATAACAGGTCAGCATTGAATGTATTACCACTAGCTACACTCCAAGATTACCGATCGATAGCTCTCATTTGAAGGGATGCAACAACATAGTAAGAGCATTTGACGGAACAGAAAGGAAGGTAATCGGAAACTTGAAGTACCCCTACAAATTGGGCCGAACACGTACGAAATAGATTTCCTAGTGATGGATATTAGGCCTACCTACAACTGCCTATTGGGAAGACCATGGATACACTCAGCTGGGGCAGTACCTTCCTCTCTACATCAGAAGGTAAAGCTAGTGAATGAAGGGAGGTTAATTACCATCAATGCTGAGGAAGAAATAATTGCCTCTGTAACAAGCGAGTCACCTTATGTGGGAAGGATGAAAAGGCTATGGAATGCTCATTCCGTTCACTGGAATTTGTAAATGCGACCTTCATTTCAGAAGGAAGCAAGGTGCCTGTGCCAGCAATATCATCGACTACTAGAATGGGTCTGTGAATGATGCTTGGAAAAGAGCTGTCTCTGGAAAAGGACTCGGGAAGTACCTCCAAGGGAGAACCAACGTGCCGACCCTGATGAAAAAATAGGATCGTTACGGCTTAGGGTATAAGCTGGACGCGAAGCAAAAAAGGAAAGAGATTGAAAATAGATAAGAGAGGAGGAGGGCCAGACTATCTGGAAGGAACTCTCGTGGGAACCCATGATTTTCCCACCCATTTACGAGACTTTTGTTTTGGGAGAAATAATTAACCAGAATGAAGAGCAAAGGAAAAAACGAGTAACCATTGGTACTGGAGGGAGCAAATATAAGGGACTTGAGCATCAATGCCATATCAAAAGAAGACAAGGAAGGGAGTCTATCAAGGATTGGTCCGTGTGCACTTGGAAGCACCCTGGATAATTGGACCGTGGAGGAACTTCCTGTAATCTTTAAAATTTCCTCAGAGTAATGCTCGAAATCACCTATTGCTTTAGGCCTGAAAGCAATATGGATCTTTTGTAAAAGGCCCACATTCATTACTTAGTTATTTTGAATGAAAATGCATTTCCTAAAATTATTCTTTCATTTTTTAATTCAGCTTAATAAATCACTCGTACATAACCAAAAATACAACTAATTATCCTTTCAATACATACATACTCATATACATACCACAGAATCATTCTTTCATAAATTCATTTTGTCCTTTAGACTTTCTTTTTTATCCCTCAACAGGTCCTCAATATCAATAACATGAGTAACTCTGACGTTAACTTAGAACCTCACTTTGAGCAAGACATGTGTCTAAAAGAGCTTCAGAGCTTTGAAGAAAATCAGGATTGTGATCTCTCCCCGGATCTGCTTAGGATGATAGGACATGAAGAAAAAAAAATCCTGCCTCATTCGGACCATGTAGAAATGATTAATTTGGGGAGCGAAGATGAAAAGAAAGAAGTAAAGATTGGGACATGCATCTCTACGGAAACTAGAGGGAACCTCATCGAGTTGCTCAAAGAGTTTCAAGACATCTTTGCATGGTCATACCGAGAAATGCCCGGTTTGAGCACTGACATTGTGGTACACAATCTCCCTATAAAAGAAGGATGCATACCCATACAGCAAAAGCTCCGAAGAATGAGATTGGATGTGCTGTTGAAAATAAAAGAAGAAGTCAAGAAACAATTTAACGTTGGTTTCCTCCAGGTTGTTAAATACTCTGAATGGGTAGCTAATATAGTCCCTGTTCCTAAAAAGGATGGAAAGGTATGAATGTGCGTGGACTATCGAGACTTAAATAAAGCTAGCCCAAAGGATAATTTCCCTTTACCTCACATAGATACTTTGGTCGACAACACAGCGGGACATTCTTTGTTCTCCTTCATGGATGGTTTCTTGGGATATAATCAAATTAAAATGGACCTTGAGGACATGATCAAAACCACATTCGTCACGCTATGGGGAACATTTTGCTACAAGGTAATGCCCTTTGGACTTAAAAACGCAGGGGCAACTTACCAGAGAGCTATGGTAACCCTGTTCCATGACATGATGCACAAGGAAATTGAAGTTTATGTTAATGACATGATAGCTAAATCCCAAACAGAGGAAGAGCATGTGAGAATCCTGAGGAAGTTGTTTATAAGGTTAAAGAAATATCAATTAAAGATGAACCCGGCTAAGTGCACTTTCGGGGCTACGTCAAGAAAATTGTTAGGCTTTGTGGTCAGCAAAAGAGGAATTGAAATTGACCCAGACAAAGTCAAAGCCATACAGGAGCTACCACCACCCAGCACGCAAAAAGAAGTGCGGGGATTCTTAGGAAGATTAAATTACATTGCTCGGTTCATCTCACAATTGACTGAAAAGTGTAACCCTATCTTCCGCTTACTTAGAAAGCGTAACCTAGGTGTGTGGGATGCTGAGTGCTAGGAAACTTTCAATAAGGTCAAAAATTACCTGTCCAAAGCTCCTATCTTAGTCCCCCTAATTCCTAACAAGCCTTTAATACTGTACCTAACAGTCTTTGAGAATTCCATGGGATGCGTGTTAGGCCAGCATGATAAATCTGAAAGAAAGGAGAGGGCGATATATTATCTGAGCAAGAAATTTACCGATTATGAGACTCGGTATTCGCCTATTGAGAAATTATGTTGTGCACTAGTCTGGACTACACGCAAACTAAGATAGTACATGCTCTACCATACTACTTGGTTGATCTCGAAATTAGATCCTTTGAAGTACCTAATGGAGTCAGCTACACTAAATGGAAGGTTAGCTCGATGGCAAATCTTGCTCTCAGAATGTGACATCGTCTATGTCAATCAGAAGGCAGTAAAACGGAGTGCGATAGTAGACTTCTTAGCCAGTAGGGCTTTAGAGGATTATGAGCCGATAAACTTCGATTTCCCGAATGAAGATTTAATGTATGTTGCAACAGCTGAAGAGGCAACCACGAGGGGGCAATCGTGGATTTTAAATTTTGACGGAGCTTCAAACGCCATTGGTAACGGGGTTGGAGCAGTCTTGGTATCACTAGAGGGGGACCATTACCCTTTTACCAGCAAGCTGGATTTTGACTGCACTAATAATATGGCTGAATACGAAGCATGCATCATGGGAATTCGCGCAGCCATAAAACGGGGAATTAAATTCTGAAGATTTATGGAGACTCTGCATTGGTAATTTATCAACTTAAAGGAGAGTGAGAAACGAGAGATGCTAAGCTAAAGGATTACCACAAGTTAGTTCTCGAATTGATTACGAAGTTTGATGATGTCACATTTCATTATCTCCCTAGAGAGGAAAATCAAATGGCTGATGCCCTCGCTACTTTGGCCTCGATGATCAAAGTAAGTAGGCCAGAAGATGTGAAGACCATTCAGATGAGTATCTATGAAACTCCCGCTCATTGTTGTGATATTGAGGCATAGGAAGAAGTAAAAAAAGACGATCACCCATGGTACCAAGGCATCCTTCAATTTGTAAGAGATCGAAAATACCCCGAGCAAGCCTCAGATAACGAAAAGAGAACATTAAGAAGACTTACTAGTGAATAAGTCTTAGACGGGGAAATCTTGTACAAAAAGAGGAAAGACCAGGTACTATTGAGATGTGTTGATGCAGTAGAAGCCAAGAGGATTTTAGAGGAAGTTCACAAAGGAATTTGCGGGACGCATGCCAACGGTTTCACGATGACCTGACAAATAATGAGATTCGGGTATTACTGGTCTACCATGAAGAGTGATTGCATCAACTATGCCAAGAAATGCCACAAATGCCAGATATACGGAGATAAGATTAATGTACCTCCATCAAACCTCCATGTCATGACTTTCCCTTGGCCTTCTTTATGTGGGGCATGGATGTCATTGGACCAATTTCTCCGAAAGCTTCCAATGGGCATATATTCATCTTTGTGGTGATCGACTATTTCACCAAATGGGCAGAGGCAGCTTCGTATGCCAACGTTACCAAGTTTGCAGTCAGTAGATTCCTGAAAAAGGAGATCATATACCGGTATGGAATGCCAGAGAGGATTATATCCGACAATGCCTTGAACTTGAACAATAGCACGATTTTAGAAGTTTGCGAACAATTCAAAATCAAGCATCATAATTCCTTTCCTACCGCCCAAAAATGAATGGGGCCGTAGAGGCAGCCAATAAAAATATCAAGAAAATCGTGGTAAAGATGACCGAGACTTACAGAGATTGGCATGAAAACTGCCCTTCGCCCTCTTCGCCTATAGAACTTCGGTCAGAACTTCTACTGGGGCAACGCCATTCTCATTGGCATACGGTATAGAGGCGGTCTTACCTATTGAGGTTGAAATACCTTCTCTCCGAGTTTTAACTGAGCTCCAATTAGATGAGGCTGAATGGATCTAAGCTCGATATGATCAGCTGAACTTGATCGAGGAAAAGAGATTAAAAGCCATTCGCCACGGCCAAATGTACCAAAAAAAATGATGCGAGCTTATGACAAAAAGGTCCGTCCTAGGGAGTTTCGTGAGGGAGATTTGGTTTTGAAGAAGATACTCCCTATACATAAGGATTTCCGTGGAAAATGGATGCCCAATTGGGAAGGACCTTATGTAGTAAAGAAAGCTTTCTCGGGAGGAGCTCTCATCCTAACAGAAATGGATTGCAAGGAACTGTATAACCCTGTCAATTCATACTCGATAAAGAAATACTTCGCCTAAAAAAAAGGGGTTGAGATGAAAACCCGCAAAGGGTGTCTCGGAAAAAAAGGGTTCATGATGAAAACCCGCAAAGGGCATCCTAGAACCAGGAGAATTTTGAGTTGAAAACCCGCAAAGGCGGCTCAAACCCAAAACAGGTCGAGGAGATAGAGAAAAAGTTACAACTTGAAGCATCAACAAAGCACTCCAGGTCTTCTAGACACACATCTGGGCTAAGGGTGATTCTCAGCAAGTCGATGCAAGAGTGGCTCGTTTCTGTCGATATTTAGGACAATTAAATTACCCCTTTCTTATACTTAGCCTTTCCTTTGTTAATACAATTTTCAAATACAATTTTGTTTCCACACAATTTTGTGCAGGCATTTCGCATTTAAATAACGAATAATGAATTGATAAATCATACAAAGATTCATGAGCATTATCCTAAAAATTTTCAAAATTTATAGGAGTCCGAAACAGGATCACCGGTGGGAAAACAAACTTGAAAATGGGTAATTCAAGATCAGCATAGAAGAAGATGGACATCAATGACAAAATTTGGACGGGCAATAAACCATACGGGCCTGACTAAAAAACAAATAAACATTAAAGCATACATACATATAGTTAGGAGCATTTCTACTCATTTTTTGAGCATGGCATCCTAAACAAACTGGCCTACCCATAAGCCTATTTGAGCATATTTTACAAGTCTCGACACCTTGAAGCAAGACGAGAAATAACAAATTCATGACTGATCTCGTGAAGTTATAAGGACAACCATTTTTCGGACAGATTACAGTTATTTGATCCTTTACCCCCAGTTTGGGGCAGATCACCATCAATCGACCTTACTCCAATCACGGAGTAGTTCAACAAAATGGTAAGGCGGTAATCTTCCTGATGAGATACAGAGAAGAACACCAACTCAACGCTCAAACACGAGCAAATCTTCGAACCCAGCTTCCTGATGAGACACTGAGAAGCAGGTCGAAGCAATAAAAAGGTTAGCATCTTGATGAGACACAGAGAAGTGGACCAGATTCGTCTTCCTGAGGAGATCCAGATAAGAGAATCAAAACAAGTGAGGCGGTCATCTTCCTGATGAGATACAGGGAAGAACACCAACTCAGTGCTCAACATGAGCAAATCTTTGAACCCAGCTTCCTGATGAGACACTGAGAAGCAAGTCGAAGCAATAAAAAGGTTAGCTTCCTGATGAGACATAGAGAAGTGGACTAGATTCGTCTTCCTGAGGAGATCCAGAGAAGCGAATCAAAACAAGCGAGGCGGTCATCTTCCTGATGAGATACAGAGAAGAACACTAACTCAGTGCTCAACACGAGCAAATCTTCGAACTCAGCTTCCTGATGAGACACTGAGAAGCAGGTCGAAGCAATAAAAAGGTTAGCTTCTTGATGAGACACAAAGAGTGGACCAGATTCGTCTTCCTGAGGAGATCCAGAGAAGCGAATCAAAACAAGCGAGGTGGTCATCTTCCTGATGAGATACAGAGAAGAACACCAACTCAGCGCTCAACACAAGCAAATCTTCGAACGAACCTCTTCCTGATGAGACACTGAGAAGCAAGTCGAAGCAATAAAAAGGTTAGCTTCCTGATGAGACACAGAGAAGTGGACCAGATTCGTCTTCCTGAGGAGATCTAGAGAAGCGAATTAAAACAGATGATTGCAGTCATTTTCCTGATGAGACACAGGGAAGAAGACCAAGTCAAGGAAATCAAACTCAAAGACTACGATGACAAATTCCAATCAGCTTGAAATTTCGAGAGAATGGGGTGAAGTCGTAGTAGCAAATTTTGACTTTTTGAAGATCAACTCAAAGCAGGATGGAACCACCACACAAAAGAAGTGGAAAGACGGATGTAGTGGAGATTGAACGATGACAAAACGAAAGGCGGACCAATTGAAGATAGAGCGTCAAAGAAACGGGACCCAACAAATTGGGCATTCTTTTGGGTCTTTGCTCTGTTCCTGTTACACAGCAACGAGCAAAGAGGGGCAGCTGTTGAAACCCAATTTATCCGGGCCTGGACTTTGGGTCAACTTTTTATTTCTTGAGTTTAGATTAGGTTTCAAATTTATTTCTAAGTTTAAATTTAATTTAAATTTAAATTTAAAATTAATTTTTAAATTTAAATTTGTTCTAAATTTAAATTTAGCTTAAATATGAAATAATTTTAAACTTAAAACTTAAAGAAACTAAACTTAAAGTCCATTTACAAATATAGGTCCAATTACAATGTTTAAGTTACAAAGCTCAATTGGGCCAAATCCTTAAGTGACTTAAACACTAATGGACCTAAGACTAGCCCAATGGCCCAACTCTAGCTCCCACTTGTACTGATTGCCTCCACCTCAACCTATTGGAGGTCGCCACGTCATCAGCCTCTACCACCATCCTCAGCCTCAACTTGCTCACCTGCCACCGCCCCACTGCTACAAGCCCCATCGCCGAACCTGCAAAAGGAGAATAAGACTAGCATTAAATTGTGTAAAACAAAATAGAATCATTGTAAGTATTGGTTATAAAAGCCAAATTGAATTCTGTAAAAGAGGGGGAACCCTTCTTGAAAATCAAGATACAAACCCTTTGAGAAATCAACACAGTACGAACCCTTGGTGAAATAGACTAAAAAAGCAATATAAAGAAACATATTTTTGAGCATTCAATTTTTGAGACCAAAGTCAAATAGCAGGATATTCGAGCTTCGAAAGCAACCAGGTACGGCTAATATATATTTATTGTTATTCATGATTCAAGCATATGAACCCATCAATTTCTAAGTGTGTTAATAACATACATTTACTATCCATATGGGTATTTATTGTTTCATCTTTCAAAACGTATTAATAAATATTATTAATACTAATATTAATTTTCACATTACCAATATTAAATAATAATAAATATTTCGTGATAACAACAAAAGGCAAAAACAGTATTAGTAATAAATATTATTAAATATTATTAATCTTTTTCTAAGAAAAAAGAGACGAAAAGGTAGAGACTCCCTAACTACCATCGCCGTCGAGATCGCACCGAACTGGCCTTCGACCATCGGCCATTCTTCGTTACATTAGACCCTGCGAGAAACAAAGGAGAGTTTTTTAAAAAAAAAAAAAAAAACCCAAACAACACAACTTTTTACAAAAAGTGGAATCAAAAACTTGAAAACAAAAGATAAAAAAAAACAATAATATACAAACGTTTTTTTTTAAAAAAGGAGGTTTTAAATTTTCCAGATCTGGTTTGAAACCAGATCTGGCTTGGAATAAAGAACAAAAAAAACGAATAAAAATGAAAATAGATGGGTTTAAAAAGAAAACAAAAACAGAAGAAGAAAAGAGGAAACTTTACCTTCAAATTTGGACGCCGATGAACGGATAAGAGCTATGATCGGCGCGTGAAGCGGGAAGCAGCGATGGAGCACCGAGGAGACCATCGGGCGACGGTGCGTGTGAAGCGTGGCCCGGCGAAGACCGGAGGTCCATGTTGGCCGATTTCTGGGTTTGGTTTGGAGGAGTTTGAGAGAAAATGGGTTGGGGGTTTTATTTTTTTGTTTTAAAAGGAAAGCAAATGAAATGAATAAAAAAAAGAGAGATTTAAAATAATATTTAAAAGATCCATAGACCCGATCTGATCCGACCCAGTAGACCCTCAGGATCTCGTGTTTTCAACAAATGGTCTATTTGCGCGTTTAGTCCTTCCTCATTTTTTGTTGTTTTAATTTGGTCCTTTTCATAGTTTTAATTTATTTTTAATTTTGCCCAGTAATTTTAATTACTTTTCAATTTAATCCTTTGACATTTTGAATGCACTAGAGACTGCCACGTGTTACTGTTTTGGCTTATTTACGTAATTAGTCCCTTTTATTTTTAATTTATTTTAATTTAACCCTTAAATCAATGCCTGTTTAATTACACAATTGACCCAGGAATTTTTCAAGATTCACAAATTAGTCCTTGGACTTCTGGATGCCTGTGGGGCTGCCACATGTCACCCATTCTTTGGTTTTATTGCTCTTTAGTCCCCAAGCCCTCCAAAATTCCATTTTTGACCCCGAAACTTTCAAAAATTACCATTTTACCCCCGAATTTTCAAAAATCCCATTTTAACCCGATTTCACCAAAAATTACCGTTTTACCCTTAAACTTTCCAAAATTCCATTTTTGACCCCAAAACTTCCAAAAATTACCAATTTACCCCTGAACTTTCCAAAATCCCATTTTTAACCCTAATTTCACCAAAAATTACTATTTTCCCCCGACCCTTTCAAAATTCCATTTTTAACCCCAAAACTTCTAAAAATAACCATTTTACCCCCGAATCTTCCAAAATCCCATTTTTTACCCTCGAAAGTCAAAAATTACCATTTCACCCCGAGCATCCAAAGGTCCCGTGTTCAATCCCGATTGCGTCATTTTTTCTTCTTCACTAATACTTGCATTTATTTTAATCATTATGCACCTGCATTTTACATTTTGCATTCTATTTATCTGCTTATTATCTTGCTTCGTATTTAATTTCTCTTATTAATTGCTATTCGATATCTTAAACTTACATGCTCATTTTTAAAATAATTTTAAAGACGAGGCAATGTTCTTCTCGTGTGAAAGCTTCGAGAAAGCATGCCCTAACGTGTCGGGTGTGATTTTTCGTATAACTCACGTGCATCGAATATCCTCTTTTAAGATTTTTATACCTGTTAACTCCGAGATTCTGAGAATATCGTGTCCCAACGTGTTGGTCACGATTTTAATTCTCTGCGAAAATCGAAGTAAACGGGTATTCCATATTTGAATCTTTTAAACTATGTGTCCGAGGATTACATTTTAAATTCAATACGAAATTTTCAAATTCTCAAATAATATATCTATATTACAAATAATTTTAAAGCAAGGCAATGTCCTGTCGTATGAAAACTTTGAAAAATCGTGCTTTAACGGGTTAAGAGTGATTTCCGTAATTCATGCAAATCGGATATCCTTTTCAAAAGTTTTCAAAACACTCTTCAATCTTATAATTATATACAAAGTGATTTTAAGACCAAAAGAAGAAACAACGTTCTTTCGTGTGAAGATCTCGAAACATCATGCCCTAACGTGCTGGGTGTGATTTTCGTATAGTTCACGTGATAGAACACTCTCTTTAAAATGTCTCGAAACGTCCTTCAGTTTTGAAACTCCGAGAAATAGTGCCCTAATATGTTGGACACGACTTCTAGTTCTCATAGAGGATCGAAATACGGGGACGAATTTTCCTTTAAAGTTTTCCTTTGAAATTACACAAAGCCATCTAAAATTAACATCGTATTTTAAACTTTACTCGAGTTTTCATGTTTTCCTAAAACAAGACCCAAAAATAATCATGTGGTACCAATTTTTGGCGTATGAGGGTGCTAATCCTTTCTCATGCATAACCGACTCCCGAACCTGTTTCTCTGGATTTTGAAGACCCACTTTTTAAAACGTTTTAAATGTTTTATGGTGATCCAATCACACCTAATAAAAGATTGGTGGCGACTCCCTTTTTGTTCCAAATATAAAATGATTTTTTGATGCCCCGTTCTCGAGGTGGTTTCGACAATAGTTAATCACTTGAAGCCACGAAGGCCTTCTTTAATAGCAGAGAATCAGACTAGCTTTATGGGAGGGCAACATATCATGGACAATGTTATCATCGTTCAGGAAGCGATACATTCGATGAGAACTCATAAAGGAAAAAAAGGATGAATGGCACTAAAGATCGATATGAAGAAAACATATGATCGGTTGATGTGGGACTTCATCCAAGATACTCTTGCAGACGCTAAATTGCCTAGTCGACTGATCAGACTTATTATCCAATGTGTGTCATCTCTTACAATGCAGGTGTTGTGTAATAGAGGTTTGTACCTTCACGGGGGATACGCCAAGGTGATCCTATCTCCCCATATTTGTTTGTGTTGACGATAGAGCTGTTGAGGCAAGGAATACACAAGGTAGTCACATCTGGTGCTTGGAAACCAATTAGGTTGGGTAGAGGCAGGCCTCTACTATCCCACTTATTCTTTATCGATAATCTTGTGTTATTTGGTGAAGCAACATTGGAAAATGCAAAAGTGATGTATAGGGTACTTGATGAGTTCTGTAAATATTTAGGGCATAAGATGTATCCAAGTAAGTCAAAGCTGTTCTTCTCGGCTAATACGAATTTATTGACCAAAGGAAGTGTTGGTAGGGTATTAGGTTTTTAGATAACTAATAATTTGGGTGTTTACTTGGGAATGCCGCTATTTCATTCTAGGGTAAAGAATTGTGATTTCCAATTCATTGTTGATAAAGTGTAAAGTAAGCTCAATGGATTTGATGCTCGATTGTTGTCTCTAGCTGAAAGAGTGATATTGGTGAAGTTCATGCTCCTAACAATTCCTGGATACTTTATGCAATCCATAATGATCCCGATTGGTATATATGATAAAATTGAGCAGATTGTGATGTTTTGTATTGGGGTCGACGAGTAAAGGAGCTAAAGTGGCGTTAGTGAATTGGAAAACATGTTGCCAGCATTGAAAAAAGGGTGGGCTCCAACTGCGAATGCTAGTCCCGCAAAATGTATCTTATCTAATGAAGATAGCCTTCAACATTGTGAAAAAAGTTTATGTCTTTTGGGTACGTTTGCTTCGATCAAAGTATAAGGTTTTAGACCTTTGTCCACCTAATATAAAACGATCAAATTGTTTTTATGTATGGCACTCGATAGCGAAAATTTGGTCGAAATTTTGAGGCAAAGTATGATGGTGTGTTGGGAATGGAAGAACAATTAGTTTCATTCATGACGATTGGGTACCAAATTTAGGGGTCTTTCAGAATCATATCTTGCCAGGAAAACTGGTTTCGTACCAAGCTAAAGTTGCTGACTTTGTACATTGTAATGGGAGTTGGAATTGGCTAGCTTTGGGAGATCTTTTCCCAAGGGATATTATAGATCATATTGCAGCGTGTTGCCCTCCGGATGATGCCATTGGAGTTGATTCTTGTATTTGGAAGTTGACTACAACTGGGGCATTTTTGGTTAAATCGACTTATGGAGGTGAAGCGAATGACGAGAACATAGTGGATGATAAGAGGTGGAGGCTAATATGGGCAAAGGAATCGACTCTTGACGAATAGTGAGCATGTTTGAAGGAGAATGTCGGATGAGGTGGGGTGTGTTCGTTGTGGAAATGCTCAAGAGAACATAATACACATCCTACGTGATTGTAAGTTTTCCAAGGAAGTATGGCTGCAACAGGGTTTTTAAATACTTATCATAGGTTCTTTGAGGAGGATATTAAGGACTGACTCTTGATAAATTTAAGGGAAGACTAAGAAATAGAGAACAGTGGGACGAACGATGCAATTTGGTTTGCTGTGACCAGCTGGATATTATGGAAAAAAAGAAATGAGGCGGTTTTCCGGCAAAAGATGGGCCAAACAGTCGAAATGTTTACTACTGCAGCAGCCATGACAATTAATTCAGCAGAATTGCAGCAGTGCTGGAACAAATAAATTGTAGCATGTAAATAAATGTGAGATGATCGAGTAACTAAATTATGCCCTCTAAACGAATGGTTGGGTCAAAGTTAATGCGAATGGAGCGGCTGATAGAGGGGACAAATGGTTGGTAGTTGCTGGCACGCTACGTGACTCAAATGGTCGATGGATTGTTAGGTACCAAAGATATTTGGGTAGAGGATCAGCACTTAACTCGGAGCTGTGAGCTATAGTACGTGGAATCGAGATTGCTAATATTAGGGGATATGCTAAGGTGGCGGTTGGGAGCGACTGCTTGGTGGTTATCAACATGATTAAGGAAAGCCTGGATGGGATTCCTTTAAACACCATTGTCCGAAAAATCAAGGTGCTAGTCAGTAGCTTCGAGGCCTTCGAACTCAACCATGTTTGATGGGAAGGCAACGTGATTGCGGATTATCTAGCTAAGACATGTGAAATTGCAGATACCAATATTCGCACTATTGATACCCCTTGTAATTATGTCAATAAGCTCTTGCTAGATAACTTACTTGCTATGAGTGAAGTTTGAATAAAATAAAAACTAGGAGATAAGTTGCCTCTTTTATTTCAAAAAAAAAAAAAAACTTTAATTTAATTTAGCTTAAAATAAAAATACCATTTTATTATTGATGAGATGCTATTTCTTCAAATTGAATATTCCCTTTACTTTTACGTCTAATGGTCTATACAAATATATATTAAAAATTTGATATATGATATATTGTTGGTGTATATGTTTTATGTACCATCAATTAATAATAAGATGACACATTATTATTAATGTGTAATAAAAAAAATATTCAATGATTTAAAAAAATATTACTAACTTTATTTAAATAAAATTAAATATTAAGTTAAAATTATTTTGTTTCTCTTTCTAGTTTTGAGTTTTGGATTTCAAATTCAAATTTGATGTTTTTGTACTTAGGCATAATACAAAATTAGCCCGTAGCGTTTGGGTGTTTTGTCACTTTGACTTTTATTGTTTTTTTAGCTCACTTTCATACATAACTTTTTTTTTTGTCAAATTGATCATTTTTTAACGGTCTTGCTGATGTGGCCGGTTAAGGGACTAACGATGCTGACATGGCAATTTTTTTCCAACTGGGTACGTCCATATAAGCATCTACTGACGTGACACTATTTTGTCTTATATTCCACGTCAACAAATGATTTTAAAAAATAAAATTATTAAAATTATTTTAAAATTAATTTAAAATTATTAGATTTTTTTAAATAATAAAATTATTAAATAATTTTAATTTCCAATTTCTTCTTCTTCTTCTTCAACAACAAGAAATTTCAGATTTTCTTACATTTTCCCATCAACCAAACACCCAAAATAATTTGTTTTTCTTACATAATCCCATGCTTCCTCATTTTTTTTCCCCAAAACCCCCCAAATTCCTCCATTTTTGTCTTCTATTTCAAAATTCCCTAATTTATCAGACCCGCCAGAGCCCTGCAGCATGGCTGCTCGCTTTTGAAACAGAGTTGGTTGAGAACCAACTGAAGGGAAAACTTCAAGGGCCTTCAAAGTCTTTGCTCTATTCACAAAAAGGACATTCCCTGACCTGTCGAAACCACCAGCACTAAACCCACCGCTCAAAGGAGAAGCATTTTCAATTCTTGTGAACAATATCGTACCTTGAAACTCGGAGCTCGAATTGAACTCAGGAGTACCTATTTGAGTCTAGGGGAAACTCATCAAATTCGAGGTGGGATTCGGCTGAAACTGAGAGAGAAAAGCCGATTCAGAGGCGAAATCAAAGGCATTATCAAAAGGGTTGTGGCAGGAAACATTGAGGAGAGAAGCAAGATTTAAGAGGCAACAAAGGGTGAGACTAGGAAGGGTCAAGCGTGAAGGCCTGGGAGGGAGAACAAGAAGCAGAGGAATCAATCTGGTGGTGAAGAAGGAGACTGTTATCCACCTGGTTGGAGCAAAAACCAAGTTTTTGATCTGAAGGTCTTGGTTCATAGTTAGGTTAATGTACCAACGGAGTTAGGGATTTTGAAATAGAAGACAAAAATGGAGGAATTTGGGAGATTTTTGGGAAAAAAATGAGGAAGCATGGGATTATGTAAGAAAAACAAATTTTTTTAGGTGTTTGGTTGATGGGAAAATGTAAGAAAATTTGAAATTTCTTGTTGTTGAAGAAGATGATGAAATTGGAAATTAAAATTATTTAATAATTTTTATTTTAAAAAAATAATTTTAATAATTTTATTATTTTAAAAAAATTTAATAATTTTAAAATAATTTTAATAATTTTATATTTTAAAAAATAATTTTAATAATTTTAAAATCATTTGCTGACGTGTCACGTCAATAGATGCTTACGTGGACGTGCCCAGCTAGAAAAAAAATCACCACGTCAGTGCCGTTAGTCTCTTAACGGCCACCACGTCAACAAGACCGTTAAAAAATGATCAATTTGACCAAAAAAAAGTTATGTATGAAAGTGAGCAAAAAAAGGATAAGGACCAAAGTGACAAAACACCCAAACGTTAGGGGCTAATTTTGTCATTATGCATTGTATTTATTTATGTTTAATAATTATATTTAACATTTATTTCTTAAAATAAAATAATTTATATTTATTTTTAAACCCTTAAATATTTTTTTATTGGCATAATGATAAAATTAGCTCTTAACGTTTGGGTGTTTTGTTACTTTGACCCCTTTTTTTTTGCTCACTTTCATACATAATTTTTTTTTTGTCAAATTGATCATTTTTTAACGGTCTTGCTGACATGGCCGTTAAGGGACCAACGACGCTGACGTGGTAATTTTTTCCAACTGGGCACGTCCACGTAAGCATCTGCTGACGTGGCATATAAGACAAAAATATGCCACATCAGCAAATATTTTAAAATTATTAAAATTATTTTTTAAAATATAAAAATTTTCTAAATTATTTTTAAAAATAAAAATTATTAAATTATTTTTTTGAATAATAAAATTATTAAATAATTTTAATTTCTAATTTTTCTTCTTCTTCTTCATCATTTTAATTTTCAGATTTTCTTACATTTTTCCATCAACCAAACACCTAAATTTCAAACACAAACCCATCAATCTTTCCTTCCTCAAGACCCAATCACTGTTCAAAACGAAGTGCAATCCCATCCCACACTAAAAGTAGCAGTAGAACAACAGAACAAGAAAAAGCCATGGTGCTCATATTTCGCTGCTAAGTAGCTCTCCAATGGAAAAAATGGATTGACCAACCCACCTAAAAAATATCCTGCATCTAGAAAGGTATTATTTGGTACAAAGAAACTTTCAGGCAGAATTTGGGTTAGACTTTGATGCCTGGACCTGATGTAAAAATGAAGACAATCTCATTTCCAGGTAGGGTTTCTTTGTTACTCGAAGGAGCCATGGAGAAGATAAAAGAGGTTGAAAAAGGAAGAACATGAGATGAATTAGGGGATTTTGTTGGGATTTTTGAGCTGTAAAGACCTCGATCGATAACGAAATCTATTTCGTTCGTGAATGTAAGGATGTTGGAAGAATCTATGTCGGCTATGCCGTAGAGTAAAACATCAGTTGAGTTGTTGAACCCTTTGAAGACGAAATCAAGTGACAAACAAGACAAGCTTTGGGTGTTTCTTCTCCATTGCTGCAGCCTGCAAGTGCAAAAAAGAACCTAGAGAAGGGGAAGGGGATGATGATGATTATAATTTTAAAATAATTTTAATAATTTTATATTTTTATCTTTTAAAAAAATTTTATATTTTAAAAAATTAATTTTAATAATTTTAAAATATTTGTTGACGTGACATATTGTTATCTTATATGCCACGTCAGCAGATGCTTATGTGGACGCGCCCAACAGGAGAAAAAATTGCCACATCAGTGCCGTTAGTCCCTTAACTGCCACGTCAGCAAGACCGTTAAAAATGATCAATTTGACAAAAAAAAAAGTTATGTATGAAAGTGAGCCAAAAAAAATAATAAAGGTCAAAGTGACAAAACACCCAAAAATTAAGGACTAATTTTATCATTATGCCTTTTTTATTTTATACGAATGATAATATATCATTTTATTATTAACTAATAGTTCATGGGATTTAACATAAAAAAAAAAGAGAGTAAAAAATAGTGATAAGAATGACAAATGAGTAATTACACATCCTCAAATTTTATTTTTGTTCATGAAGGATATGTTTTTGTTGAGTCTTTATCTGTGTGTTCTCTCAAATGGTTAATTCTTTGTATTTATATAATACGGTCACTGTTCATAAATGTGATATGCTAGGTAAATTTTTATACATGATGACACGTAACGTGTATACTCGAGACGGATTCGCATACATAGGATTCGCACCATGTGTAGGCGAATCCATACTGCACGTCAAAATCCAATTGACTAACAAGTAGGTGGATCAGTAACAGTGAATATTATAACAGTTTTGAATATTTGATTTGCATCCAAGTATTTCTTAATTTAATTTGTATAAACTAAATATAATTTAGAGTTACAGTTGATGATCAAAAGCAAGATGTTAAAAATAAAGGAAAAAGAGGGGAAAATGGAAAAGCTAAAGTCCTTGATTCCTTGATCGAGGGACTGGGGGAGATTAATTAATAAACTCTAAAATTGCATAATAAGCAACTAACACCGGTAGGGAAACAATGGTGCCAAAGATCACTCTGCAAAATAGAGAAAAAAGAATCAATAAAATATATCATATGTCTTTATCCTCTTCGTAGGAAGAAATGAGATCTTACGCAGTACTAAGAACTTCAGCGTGCATTCCATATTCCTTGGCGAAGATGAAGGAGGTAATCGATTGTGGCAATGCTGCCTGCATTTTCAACATTGTTTATATATGAGAAAAAGAAGAACCCAAACTGAAACATGTCATTGGGGTGAGTAATGTGCCAATACTGAAATCATGAGTCATCAACTAAAATAAAGAAATGAAGCCTACGAAATCTCCATTAAGTCTTTAAATTAATTAAATTAAGAGTGCATGAGTGATTAGCACATCGAAAAGCAAAAACAACCTGAATGATGGCGACACGTAAGACATCACCATGCAAACCCACAGCAATGGCGCCGATAGCCATTGCCGCTGGTCCCGCTATGAACCTCAATACCATCCCAAATATTGTCAAACTTGTGCCGCATGCTATTATTTTCTCTTGCAGAGCCATGAATGTTCCTGCGTCCCATACAACCAAACTGACTCTTCAATACCACTATTTCACTTTCAAAGCCTTATGTTACACTAGTGCAAGACAAAAGAACGTGAATTTGAGTGAACTGAATTGTATTATTCTTTTAAAAATAAATTTTAAAAGTGATGAGTTTTTTTTTTTAGCGGAATGAGTCTTTTGTAAAAAAAAATGGATATCTTTGAAAAGAGACCAATAATATTCCTTTTAAGGAATGATCAATTTTCTTTTAAGAGGGAAGTGAACAATTAAATTTGGAGGATTTGTATTTGTGTATATAATCTCACCCATGCTAAACATGGCAGTGCCAGTTCCAGCCTTGGACATAATCAAGATTGATCCCTCCATAATGCTTGGCATCTCAAAATGCCACCTACAACAATAGTGAAACTTTAGCAATGAATCAAAATGAAAACAACAATAAGGAAAGGGAAATAAATGAATGAAGTAACCTGTTTGCAACAAAAGCCCAAGCAAGGCCGATGACACAAGCATAGGAGTTAGGGTTGCTAGCCAGTTTCATCCCCACAACTTTAAAGAGACACCAGAAAGAAGGCCTGCTGCTTACCCCACCATCACCATTTGTGTTCCCTTCCACATCTTTCTCCTGTTCTTCGCCATCTTTTGTAGCTGCTGCTGATGCAATGGTGACTCCCGACCTCCGAAACTCCAACACGAACAGCAAAAACGTCAGCCAGAGGATGGCTTGAATAACAGATGACTGGACAACAAGATCCACCCCTGTTTCCCCATACATGGATCTCATCAAAGGCACCCCTACAACCAAAGCATTAGTTAAAGTCGACAGAGAGAAGCTCGTGATGGACCAGCAATAGCTTCCTTTGCTACTACACTTGGCCCATATGACTAGAACCCCCACGATTACAAGCTTGGATATCGTGTCAGCTCCGATAAACCGATAATTCATTTCGAAAGGGTCGATATGACTAGTGAATTCGACCGCGAAAAGCGGGAGGGTGAAGTAGCAGACGAGGCGGTTTATAGCATCGCACTGCTCCGGGGTGAATATCCCCCACCACTTCACCGAACCGTACCCTAACATCAGTGCAACATAAAGAGGCACCATAGCTACAACCACCTTGTAAACATCTTCCCACCCTATCATTTTTATTTGCCTTCTAACTTGTACTAACAACAAGGGTTTCCTAGTGCAATTGACAGACTGAATTATGTTTAACCAAGTATCGTATGGGGGTGTTTATTTATATGGATTTCATGCATGTAAAGACAAAGCACACACACACATTCAGCAGAAAATAACCATAAATATTGTAGAGTTCATTGATGGTGTATATGAATGATTCTATACCGTGGATTCGTTAAGTTGTATGTGAGTGAGTGAGTGAGTGCATTAAAGTGTAATGTTGCTGTCTACAAATGGGTTTATTGTGCTATGATCAGCATTTTTCTTTGCAGAATAAGGAATGAGGTCCAGCGATTATTCCACCCACTATTGCCAACAGAGTTTCTGATCTTGTCTCATTATTTATTTATTCGAATAATATTTGATGCACTTTCATTACATAAATTCATGCATTATCATTGAAAAACAATAAGGCACGTACGTTATTAAAATATGAAGGACTTGTAAATAAATATTAATAATTTTATGTTAACATAATTAAACATTAATTGTAATTATTATAAATAAATTTTAATAACTCTTTAAATTAGGATCTTGAATTTAAGAGTTTTGTGTATAAAGATCTAAGATTTTTAATTTAAAATTTAACATTTATTTATAACTAATTATTATTTATTATATTTAAATAAAGTTATCAATATTTATTTATAACTTTTTATAATTTTTTATTTTATTTAATAATAAGATGTTATATTATTACTCATCCAAAAAACTTGCCTTAAATATTCTCATTTATTTATTTATTCTCATCATCAATATTATATGCCATAGTGGGCCATCCAGTGATAGGGCCAATTCAATATAATGACTATAAGTGACTTATGAAAGTTGAAACATTAAAAGGCAACCATCATTACATAGAAAAATTAATAAATAAATAACTAGTTTAGGAGTTCCAAAGTAGAAGCAAAATTTGGGTTGAACTTTAGCATGAAAGCCAAACCTTGTGCTAATTTTAAACATCTGGTCGGTTTTTGACTGTGAAATAATAAATTAGCAGTTCTTTTAAAAAATTATAAAATATAATATAATAAAATAAAAATATATACGAGTGATAAAATAAAAAAATTGAGGCTTTTTTTCTTTTTTTTTTCTTGTAATGAAGCATCGATTAAAAGATTTAGAAGAATCGAGATTTTTTTTTCCCACGTTAAAAATTGAAAAAAAAAAAATATTTTGACCTTTTCCAACCTTAAGCCCTAAGCAGTCACACTACCAAGCTACCGTAGGTCCGGGCCTATAAGCATCCTAATTGCTTTACAACGTTTGAGATAGTTGACTGGTTTTGAAAGACGGTAGCTTTTTTCATAGTGGGGGAGGGGTGTTTTGACTCACTTATTGTTGGCTTACATGATTTGTAAAATATTGTGTAATTGGGATCATTAAGGGTGAGTTTAAATGAGCGGTACGTTTACTTGCGATTAGTGTAAACATATCGGTGATAATGAGATTAGATACTATAACATAAGATAAAAAATAAGTTAAGCGCACTGCACCGCATCGCACCATCCAAATCCACCCTAAATCTCATAGTTTTATACTTGTAAGAGACAAGTTTAAGATGAGATTAGCATTTATATGTTAAAACCAATTGTAATATAGAATAGAGGTAGGATTGGTCTTGAACAATGACACATTGCATGAGAATTTTAAGAGAGCATCATGGGAAATCCTTATGAGAAGGATAAGAATATAGAATAAGTACCATTTCTTGTTGATTAAATCATATATGCTGCCCAATAATATATCAGATCATGTGTTAACCACATATATTTCCATCGCTGCACTATCTAGCTTCCCATTCTGTGAACTCAAATCCACTTATTATATTCTTCTTCATAGTTGTTGATGGAACTGCCAAAAGAAACTGTCGAAAATTCATGGTAAGGAATGGTTTCAATGGTGCAACTTACTTGATGGGTTTATTTCTTTCATTAAGAATCCAACCTTCGTAATAAATGAATATGCCCAAAACCTTTTTTATAATATAAATATTAAAATAGATTATCATAATATAAAAAAATAAGTAGTAAAATTTTAAACTTGCAATGAGAAGGATGCACAATACTCTAGTAAAAAAATACATTTTCAAACATATGAATAAACCAGTTAATAAGCTCGGTCACCTGCTTAAGTTCGAAGGTTCATTTGAAATTTAGAAAGATTTAGATAAAAATATTAGTCCTGAAAAATGGGATTGGACAAAAAATTAGGCCCATTAAAATATGGATCGGACTCGAGCCTTGAATGTTCAAGGTTGCTTGAGCCCGACCCAACCCAACCTGTTTAAGTTTATAATACTTTATATTATGTAATGTAAAACACATTAAAATATAAACTTATACATATATAATTTTACTCTAATGTAAACATTAAAAAATTTGTTAAGATGACTATATAAAAATTTTTAATAAATAAAAAATATATAAAATTATTAAATATTAAAATAAAACAATATAAATGTTTTTTAAATTAAAAATAATATAGACGGACCTAAAATGAGCTTGGGTTACTCTTTTGCAAATATGAGAGAGTTTGAGTAAAATTTTAGGACTATATTTCTGGTAGGGGTGAGTATTCGATCGAGTCGAATTGAGTCAAAAAAATTTGGAGTTAGTCGAGTTGACGAATCCTATTTTAGTAACTGAACTCAATTTGAATTTTTTCGAATCAAATCAAATCGAGTCAAAAAATTTCAAGTCAAGTCGAGTCGAGTTAACGAGTCTTATTATTTATATTCAATGTTGCGTTTACATGGACCGATTTTTTAATTAGTAGACGAAGTACAAGATTATTTAACTATATAAACAATGTTTTTGATTTTTAACTTAATGAGTAAACATTTATCAAAATGACGTAGTTTTACGTTTTAACTTAATGGTTTTGACTTTTAACTTAGAAAAGGTAAACATTTATCAAAATGACGTCGTTTTGCTTTTTCTTATTCGGATTTTCGGATAATTCGAGATTATTTAACTATATAAACAATATAATTGTTTTTGCTTTTTAACTTAATGAGTAAACATTTATCAAAATGACGTAGTTTTACGTTTTAACTTAATGGTTTTGACTTTTAACTTTAGAAAAGGTAAACATTTATCAAAATGACGTCGTTTTACCTTTTCTTATTCGGATTTTTGGATAACTCGAATTGTGTAATTCATATTCGAGTTAAACTGAAAAACTTAATTTTTTTATTTGAGTTGATTCGAATAACTTGGTTAACTCAAATAACTCAAACTATTTAATTCAAAATTTAAATTTTTTATCGAATTTATATTTATGGATATAACACCAATTTGAGGACCAAGCCAGAAGTATGGTAAGGGGCCAAATGGTGTCTATATTAAAATTCAAAGTAAAATTATTATTATAAATGATTTATAATAAATATTTAATTGTAATTATAAAATATATGTCAAAATCATTTTTTTGAAAAAAGTCTCGAATTATATTTTGAAAATCGAAAATGGAATTGTCACCAATTTTTTTTAAATAGGTGTGATTGGATCACCTTAAAAATTTTAAAATCATTAAAATAACAATTTTGGTCTTTGAAACCATAAAACGGGTTCGAGAATCGGTTATGCATAAGGAAGGATTAGCATCCTCACACGCTCAAAATTGGTACCTAGTCGATTATTTAAAGTCTTGTTGAAAATGAAAAAACTCGACGAAAATTTAAATTGTGATCCTTAAATGCATGAATGACATGTTTATCTTAAAAATTAAATTTACAAAGAAAGCTCGTTATTTCGAATTAAAAAGTCACATCCAATAAGTTAGGACACAACAATTCAAATTTTCGAAAATAACAAGCATTTCTAATTATTATTTTAAAATCTCGTATTTTTTAATTTTAAATAAGGTATTCAATTATCCCGGTTCAAAAAAAACCACACCCAATGAGTTAGGGCATAATTCTCTTAAATTTTCGGAACAAAGAACATTGCCTCGATTTTTTAAAACGATTTATATATTTTTAAAATGAATTAAAATGTCATGCAAAAATAAATGAATGAATATGTACATAATTTACAATTATAATGGCAAAATAATAAAATATATTAATATAAATAATTAAATGAAGACAATCAAATACAATTAATAACACAGTAAAGATATAATTATAGTATTAAATAAAATAGCAATATAATCATAGTAATAATGGCAATAAATATTAACTAATTATTAATATAAACAACAATAAATATATATAAAACACAAATATGGGAAAACTCTAAAATAATTAAGTCAATTATACAACAAAACATGTAATTAATTTAAAGGCACACATACAAATAAATAAAAAATTAATGAATAAATATATGAAATGCAATTATAAAAATATCTAACATAATTAAATTATAGATTAATCAACATGTAATTAAATAAAAAGAAAAAATATAAAATTTAATGATAAATAAATAAATAAACAAACAAGATAATAACAATAAATGCAAATTAAATAATAATAATAATAAAAGAAATAACAATAAAATGATATGAAAATAAATAACAACAAGATAAATAAATAAAATAAATAAATAAAAATAAAAATTAAATGCTAAAATAAACAAACAAATATAAACAATAAAAATAATTGAGATTAAGCAGGAAAATAAATGACAATTAAATAAATAAACGAAAAATTAGTAAATTAAATATCAAAATAAACAACTAAATATAAATAATAATAATAAAGAAGAAGAACTCCTATAAACTCCGAACAAATCCGAAAAAAATCATGGGTCTCACATACTCGGAAGAGGCCAAAGACGAATCAACATCAAAAGGTAAAAAGAAACTAGATCTATATTTGTTTTTATTAGTTTCAAAAGAATAAAAAAAAGATGAAATACAAATATAAATCGATACCTCAATATTTACTTTGAATTTTCTTTGAATGTATGTCCCTAAAAAAAAATCTCTGAATCTTATTCCAAAAAAATTTTTCTCTGAACAAAAAAAATTCTCCCTCTTTACATTTGATTTCGTGTTTTTATAACACAAAATTTACATATTTTTTGTGATTTTCTTTCTTTTTTTGCAGATTTGCAAATCTTCAAAATTTTTGAGAAAGGGCAATGGTGATCAAGCATCCAAAGGTAGTTTGTTAGGTTTTTCATCTTTATTTTAGATTTTTATTTTTATTTTTGGGCTTTGTAAAAAATTGAACTTAAAAATCTGGATGAAATTGGACTGCAACAATATATTTTTAAAAAAATAAAAAATAATTTTTAATATTACAAGAAATATTTCGAAGGCCATTGGTTTATGGGCTTTGATCGTGCTTTCACAGTATAATTTAATTTTAAAATATTTAAAGTTGAATATTATATATTATAATAATATTACAAATAATATATAAAAAATTATATTTGATGCTTTACTAGCATATAAAAAAATTCTAATTAAATAAAAAAATTTAATTTTTAAATATCATTATTAGTGTTGCATAAGTAAAAGTTTAATTCAATTAAAATTTTAATGTTAAAAAGTTTATAGTTTAACTAAAATAATTAAATATGGTATAAAATTATTTTTATTATGAAATAAATAATAAAAGAGAAAGAACAAAAAGAAATAGGAGAGCAAAAGAGAAATGTTTATTTTTTTAATTAATAGGAATGTTTACAGTGTTCCTCCAAAATCTATATTTATAAACATAAGAAGTGGACATAATATATAACTTCATTTCTAATAAACATTAGAGTTCTAAAGTACATCAAATTTATTTTGATATTGAAAGACATCTACTTAATAATAAAATATTTATAGCACTGTCCTCCGGATGTCCATTGGTAGATAATGTGTCTCGTTAAAATTTCACTTAGATAAAAACTCCATGGAAAAAATTTTAGTGAATGAAAAAGAGTACACATATCTAAAATGTGCATAAAGTGCTGCCTCATTAAAAATCTTATTAGGAAAACCTAATAAAACAAAACATCGGTTAAGGAAAAAAGAGTACAACGCATATTTCCATCCCTTCATGATAACATTACATAATATCACAAATTTTACGTATTTTAATATTAAATATTGACTTTTCAAATGATCACTTGAATGGACTTGCTAAGCATTTATATCACCATTTTTCTAAGTATTTATTGTATAAAATAAAAATCAAACGATAGAATCCATCATAAGGTTAATCTCCCCTAAGTATTTAGAAAATTAGTTCATGCTTGTAAATAAAAACATCCAAAACACAGTATAACAAAAAGAAAAAAAAAACTCATGATAATCTCCAAAGAAATCAACTGGGAATCTTCAATCTTGATGGAAATTTGCTTCAGAATCGGCTTCAATGGTGCTTTTCGAGTTGTTTTCTTGAGTATTCTATGAATGCTTGAAAAACCTAAAAATCACGTTTTTGCGATTTAGGGTGCAAATTCGCGAAATCAACACGACTGTGTGGACAGGCAATGTGGAAGTGGTCAGCTCATGTGGCTCCTGTAACTTGCTCCGAATTTTTGATTTTCGCTAGTTTTTCACTCCTTTTGCTCCCAAATGCTCTCTTAAGTATAAAAACACAAATTTAAAGGATTTGGAGCATAAAATTCACCATTAACATCGAATAATCACCTAAAATCGCATTAAAAATGGGATTAAAACATGTTACTTTTAACACTTATCATTTATTCAAGATGTTCATTTTCTTTCATTATTTCAATAATGGTATTGCATGTAAAATCGTCGCCAATAACTTTTATTTATTTTACGGTTCTATAATTTTTTGTATTAACAAAACTTATCGAGATCTCTTTATTTTCATTATTTCCATCTTTAATTTCAGGTACTTGAATCTTTTTTGAAGTTTTAATAATTAGTTATATCTTGGATCTCTTAAAGAACAACGCCTCAACTATATGACCATTTTGATTTATTAATTCTTTTACAAGAATTTTCATCTTTGGAACTAATCGATTTACCATGATTTAAGCATGCATTACACATTATTTTCGTTTATTCTAACAAGTTGTCCTATTAGATTTTAACACATCAGCCGATATATAACACTTGGTTATTCTCATTAGGTCAAAAAATAAATCTGGCAGTTAACTTGAAATAAAGTGAGTTATCCTTTTTAAACTTCTAGTTCAAATTACTTTCTATGAGGATATAGATAATGATAATTCATTCAAGTATTATTTCTCTTCCCCTAATGTTGGGAAAACTATTAAATCAAAATATAAATTATGTGATAATTGAATCTCCAGTTTGTTCAAAACATCTAATAATGAAAAGAGATTCATAATTAATATGTATTCCCAACATTCTTTGAATACTCATTTTGTGCATTGTGGTGGAGCAACTTAAATATATACCGCATATTAAAAAATTATAAAATGAGTTGTATTTGGCTCTTGATCAAAAGTTAACTGTAATAGGGAGTACTTATCATAACTTATTATGTATAAATAATATGCTTTTGCGATAGTTACTCGCATCGACAATCTAACTTACAATAATTATTGAAAGCTTGAGAAATGAACTCGTCAATATTAGCAAGAATTGTCTTGATTGCATAATCTAAAAGCTTTGTTCTTAAATAATTAATTAAACAAGTAATCTCTTAAACTACAGGTTGCGAGTTGATAACTCATATGTGATTAACTTGTAGATGCATCTACTAAAATTATATAAAACATCCACTTGCTAGATAAATGGACTCATATTTCTTTAAGAAATACAAGAGATTCAACATGGGTAGTAATTGACTTAATTATTCTCATTGACATTATATGATAGATGAAAGTAAACATGGTCACAGGTCGTTTCGTCTTTGTGATGAATGACTTAATTACTATTTGATAGTATTTGACTTTTCATGAAGGAATATGTAATGGTTTTTCTGAAATAAAATATGATCATATTGGGAGAGTGAATTTATCCCAAAGAGATTAAGGATATCCTATGAGGGTAACACACTTATGACAAGATCATTGGATGAGCAATGATCGAGTAATGATATTTCATTAAGGAGAGCTCAGTCATGATACTATAGTGGAATGACTTCGTGACTAAATAAGTTTATAATTAATAGGTGAAAAACTGGAACTTAATTATAAATCATTTGAGCCCTAATAACATATGTCTAATCGGTCCCTTTGCTGGCTCGTTGAAACTGAAAATGAATTGCATATTGAATCAAATGAACAGAAATGGATAGAAATGATAAAGTTAGAGAAATGAGTAACATTCAGAAGTGAATGTGATTCTCTCACTAAATATGGAAATGATCTGAGAATTAATTTATGATTTTTTGAATTATTAGTTAATGAATTAATTGAAGTTAGAAAATTGAATTAAATTAATTGTTCATTGTGAATCCATTGGATGTAGAAAAATTAAATATATTTTCTCATAGTTTCTTTTACAGTGAAATTATCATGATTTTAACAGAATCAAAATCGAGTTAGAAAATTGTTTAAATGGAAAATTATTTTTTTAAATAAATTTATAATATTTATTTTGAGAAATAGAAAAATGTGTTGGATTGAATTGAATTATCAAGTATTGGGTTAATCATCTAAGAAGCACATATATTGGATCCAACAAGAGATGCTTGAATCCGCGTCATAATACATATGAAAGAAGATACACATATTAGCTTTTCTCTCTTAGTTCAACTAGGGGATTGTTTTTCTATTAAATGGACATTAAATGCTTTTACTAATTCAACTAAGGTTTCGCTTCTCTATTTATAAATAAATGACACCGGCAAGGTTAAATACACAATAAGTTACACAAAACTTTGAGATATTGTTATTTTGCTCGAAAATAGTGAGAATTTATTCTAAATATAAATTTTATTTTTCAAAAAAAAACAATTTTACTGGTTTCTATTTGAGAAAAGTTTTACTTTCCCAATAAAACTAAAGTAATTACTTTCTGATTTTGTATTTGATTCAAAAATATTCGAGCTCATACTCTGAACAATTCGTGGTACTAGAATAATAGAGAAAACCGTTCGGTTGAAAGTCAAGAATGAAAAGGATCCATTTAGCTCAAAACATAGATATAATTTAGGGAAAAAGTTTATTATTATAAATATCACAAACTGATTTAATTTTCAAAATTTATTTTTTTCTATAAAAAAAATTATTTTCTAACCTGATTTTAGGAGTTATGGAATAACTTATTCATGAGTTACTAAGTTTGTGATTAGAGAATTTGAAAGTTATTCATCTAACATAATTTCACTAGTGATATCCACTAAGCTTGGGAAGAATGCAATCTCTCAAAGTTGTTTGACTTGATGTGGATGGAAAGATTGCTTTGTTTCTAGGTTATCTTACCGAGTAAACTCACTTTAAACTTGGGTACAATCTTTTTACAGTGCCTCTGTTGTTGATTGAGATCCAACACTTGTCAAAGCTCATAATTGAATACAAATACATTGGGGTTTTTTTTTATATATATAAATACATTATTTTGATTTGCTAGCAGCTCAATAGTTATAAATGTTGAGATATTTTTAAAAATAAAAAAAATATATATCTTAACAAATAACTTTTGAAGGTATATATATATATTGAGAACAAATTATTCTTTTGGCAGATTTTATTGTCTTTTCTAAAATATAGTGAAACTTGAATATCATGTGATAGCATGATGATTAAGAGTATTCATTACTTCAGATATGATCAAAATTTAAATTACACTAATCACGTTTATTTTTCGAGTTTTACTTTATTATTATAATTCACAAAAAATATAATGAAAATGTCTATAATTCCATGACCGTTAGTACAATTAGCACCCAATTAAGTAAACTTTACAGCATTTCTTTTGTCCTACTGATGCAGACAAGAATAATTGATGGAGTAGTGAATAAATTCTAATACAAATAAATGGGAAAATATGAATTCCCAAGCACATTTGAATTCAACAAAACAAAATATGTGGTAACAATTCAATAGACTCTAAGAAAACATATACAATAAAGGCTTTTTGTTTCTCATTTATGCTCCAACCATTTTTTCTTTTTTAGGTAAAAAAATAGAGGTTATTTTACTCAAATGATCTCAAAAAAATAATATTTATAAAATGACACTGGTTCAAAAACAATTACCTAAATAACTTGAAATGAACAGTAAAATTAGGTGGGGGATTTTAATGGCCAACACTACATTGGGTTTTGACCAATCATTGCCTGATGATTGTGTTAGGACTTAAAAAAAAATTGTTTTAGGACTTCAATAGTCAACACCAAAATAATTTTTTATACGTTATCATGCTGGTATACATTTATATCAATATTTGAAAAAAAAATTGTGTATTAGCTATTAAATGATCGTCGGCAACTTTTTAAATAAAAAATTAATTTAGGTGCTGACCATTTAATGGTCGACACTAACTTTTTAAATAAAAAATTATTTTTTAGTGCTGACCATTAAATAGTTGTCACCAATATTTAATGGTCTTTTTAAGTAAATTTTTTTAATTGACCATTTAACTAAAAGCATGAACTCATTTAATGTCCCATCTTCTTTTCCTTTTTTTAACAAAATTTAAATCTTATTCATTTCCATTCTTTATTAACTTTAATTTTTTTTTACTTTCCAATTTATTATTTTAATTTAATTTACCCTTTAATTAAAATCAATTTCATTTATTACTTTTAAATTTATTACTTGAATTTCATTTAAAAGATAAATTAATTTAAAGAAATAAATTAAAAGTAATGATTTAAAAGAGGCAGAGGTATAAATTAATTTATCCTTTAAATTAAATTTATTACTTGAAAGTCATTACTTTAAAACCATACAGAGGCAGAGGTATCCTTTAAATTTCAAGTATCATTTAATTAATTTATCCTTTCAATGAAATTCATTACTTTTAACTAAATGTAATAAATTATTTTATTCCTTTAAATTCATTACTTTAAATTAATTTATCCATGAAATTCATTTAAATTCATTACTTGAAATTAATTAAAGGATAAATTTCAAGTAATTAATTTATCCTATATCGTTTTTTTTTCAAATATCCTTTATCGTTTTAAATGAATTAAAAGAGGTACGGTTTTAAAGGAATAAATAAAATTCAAGTAATAAATTTAAAAGTAATAAATAAAATAAAATTAAATTAAATTAAATGATTTTAATTAAAGGATAAATGAAATTAAAGTAAAAATTTGGAAAGTAAAAAAAATTAAAGTTAATAAAGAATTGAAATGAATAAGATTTAAATTTAAAAAAAAAAGAAAAAGAAGACATCAAATGAGTTCAGGCCTTTAATTAAATGGTCAGTTAAAAAAATGACTTAAACATTAAATGTTAGGTCGGTCATTAAATGGTCAGCACACAAAAAATATATTTTTATTTAAAAAGTTGGTGCTGACCATATAATGACCAACACCCAATTTTTTTCAAATATTAGTATAAATGTATACCAATATGATACGATATGAAAAAATATCCCGGTGTCGGCCATTGAAGTTCCAAAACAAAAAAAAATTATTTTTTAAGCCATGACACAATCATCAGGCAATGATTGGGTCAAAACCCAATGTAGTGCCGGCCATTAAAGTCCCCCCACCCAATTTTACTATTCATTTCAAGTATTTGAGTGATTGTTTTTGTTTTTTAACCAAGGTTATTTTTTTGGGTCATTTGGTTAAAATAGCCGAAAACAAAAGACTAAGCCTTATACAACCAAGTTGCTAACAGGACAAAGCCTCTCTTCAACTTGTCCCCTAAGGTGTCGGTATAAAGAAAGACATTAGATTGATTGACTTAAGAACTAGTATAAATCAGTTGATTGGACGGTTGAAACGGTTAAAACCAATTTTTTATTTTTTAATATTTTATTTTTATGAATTTCTAATGATTTATTTAATATAACTAGACAGATCAATCGAACCGATTGACCCGATTGGACTAATAAACCGATGGCCTAATCAGTTCGACCACCAATTCAGTTCTGAAATTTTTGATTTTGAATGAAAAATACCTTTTTCTTTTTCTTTTGAACAATTTAGGATAAAATTGATTATTTTTATATATTCTTTAAAAGAGTTTTTTTTTTAAAAAAATATTATACATTGGCCAACAAAATGTAACTTTTTATTTTTTATATTTTATAATTTTTTTTAAAAAAAACTCTCAACATAAGTTAAATGCATGAAGTTTCGTCATTATTTTTTCAATTGGACCGTATTGATCCATTAGACTGATTGGATTAGAGTTAAACCCCAAAATATAGAGGATTAATTGTAATGAATAACTAAGAAATAAGCCTTAGGCTTGATGGTTAAGTAGCTAAGACACACTTTAGATATCCTAGGTTAAACCCCATGTCCCTCATTTCTTTTCATTTTATTTTCAACAATCAAGGATGAAATTCACATTAGAATACATATTAAATAGAGTAGAAAATGAAGAAGGGTGGGTGTAACAGCCCGATTTTTAATGGTGTTAGAAACAGTGATTTCGAGACCATAACTTCGATGAGTCAAGTCAAAATGTATTTATTTTAATATTTATAATGTCATTAGCATCACGTTAAAATTCGGTTAGGGAATTTTGACATTTAGATAGTTAATTGAATAGAAAGGATTAAATCATAAAAGGTACAAAAGTTGAATTGTCCAACTAGAGGGACCAAATGAGAAATTAACCAAAAGTATTTTAGTGGGTGATTTGTCATGAGATAAATTAAATATAAGTAGGATTAATTAAAGTTAAACAAGTGATTAATTAAGTTAATCGTGAAAGATAAAATATTTACAAAAATACCATTAGGTATATAAATGAAATTAAAAAGAGAAAATGAGAATTTTCACTTCATCTTCTTCATACATTCAACCAAGAGGAGACGAAATTAAGGTTTCCCGTTTTCAAGGATTACGATCGAGCCACAGATCGCGAAAAGGGAAAATTAGGGGATTAGTCCTTGAAGCTTATCCACAACTACAATTCAGTCTGGTACGTTCGTAATGTAAATTTTATACCTAAATATTTCTTGTATGTATCTTATCATTGTTTAACAAATGGAAGCACTTGGATTTAAAGAGATTTGAAGAAATGAAACGAAAGAGATAGTAGGCGTTAAGCCATTGAAATGAAACCGACGCGATGGCTAGGGCACCACATATGTTGCGAGTCCTCGACAGCTCGTCTGAGCAGCATCGTGAGTTGGAAAAGAGATATGAAATCCTAAATGGATTACAAGCCCTAGATGGTTGGGATTTATGCTTGAATGCATATTCTCGACAGCTCGTGTGAGCAGCATCGTTAGGGATAGTTTACAGACAGACACCGTACTGATGGCTGGGGTATCGCATATGTTGCGAGTCCTCGGCAACTCATGTGAGCAGCATCGAGTACTGATAACAAAAAGTTTATAAACAAGAAGGTTAAATACTAAATATGGCTTGAGGAAGCAACAGTTCATCCTAGCTCGGTTGAGATATAACTGCTTTATGCATTTTGATTGGTAACTCTTTAAACTCTTTGAACTTACTAAGCTATGGAGCCTATCAAAGATGTTATTGCTGTTTTGTAGATTATTTTTGTTGCTTGAAGATGAGAGCATCTCAAAGAAGTCATACTATCGCGGAGCTTGTCTGGTAGTTTTTACGTCACTTGGTTTTAAGGCATGTACTAGGGTAATGTTATCTTTTGTTTTATTTGTTCGAGATTGTAATGATCTTGTTATGTTTTGATGAAATATTAAATGTTGTAATGTATATTCAATATAAAATATAGAATTAGAAGTACAATGTAATGACTTGAAAATTATGAATTTTGTAAGGGCCTAATGCATTTTGAAGTTATGAATGTTATGTGTTGATAAACTTGTGTTTTGGCATGATTCTTACGATTCTGCATACTTGTTTTGGTAGAACTCATGCATGTATCGATAGAAGTACTGGGTAGGAGAGAGGTTGTTCACTGGCTTGAGTTGTATCGATAGTTGCATAGTAGGTATCGGTAGTTCTGCTCATAGAAGTATCGGTAGTTTGTGTACTTGTCTCGGTAGAAGTTACAGGGTCAGATTTCGTAGCTCTCTAGAGTTTTTAATATCGGTAGAAGCATCACATGTTTTGGTAGAAGTCTCACTTGTATCGATAGTATTGCCTCAAGTATCGTTAGAAGTCTGCACTGTTCCTGAACTGTTTACTAACTTGTCAACTACCGATACTTGTTGACAAGTATCGGTAGAAGTCTCCAAAAATCATGGAAATGACCATTTTGCCCTTGTTAAGTTGTGGTTATAATTAATTGATGATTTATGACATGTTGGATGCATTTCTTTAACAAAGTAAGATTGAATGACATGATATTAAAAGATGAACAGTGATAGATGAATAGATAGACACCGAGACCCTAATCAACGACAGTTTTGAGTTTTGGTTGTTACATTTAGTGGTATCAAATCTTACGATTTAGCAGTTTCTTGGACTATATTGACTGTGTTAAATTATCTAGAAGTACATGCCATAGGAACCTGTGATAGTGTGATATAGATGGATCCGATCTAATTATAGTTTTTACAGATAAATAGAGATGTATGATTCTGAAAGAGACGAAACCAACGAGGTAAACAGCAATGTCCTGATGAATGATTCTGGGGCTACTCATGGTGTACCTATTTTACCGATGACAGAAAATGAAGCCAAAAACATGTCCTTCGGCTTAATGGGACAGTGGTTCTAGAATTCACGAGGAACAATCCTTTGGTACCACCTCCCCACCTGATAGCATTACAAATGACATATATTTTCTCCCTAAATTAGTGTTTTAATTATCTTTTTTGTATCTTATTTAGCATGCATCATGAGCATTTCATACTTAGTTTTTAGATTTTCTAACTCATTGCTAGTTAGTTTAAATTCTTGTTATTTTTATCTCTTTTTGTACTAATGTCGCCGCAAGTAGTTGATGTATTGCGCTTTAGAATTGTTAGCGTAGGAACTCAGCCCGGAAGATCAATACTGAAAGAAAAATGCAGCCACAAGAATCAACTTGGAATTGCGACTAGAGATGTGACCACACAAAACCTAAACCTCGAATGAGTAAAATCAAGCTAAATTCACACTTAGAAGCACCAGCGTAGGAAAATAACAAGTCGTTGCCGCAATTAACGATCTCAGATTATGCCTAGCAATACAACGACAACCTGTAGATCTCTGAAGAAAACATCAAATCTGCATGAGTGCATAGCTGTACTGTAACTAACTTTGACAGCTTCAAAAATTAGATCTGGATCTGAGAATGGGAGGCTGAAATCTGCAACTTTTGAAGGCTATAAATAGAGGAATAAAGATGGAAAAAAATCATCAAGAGGTAGAGGAATTAAACTTTGTAATTACTTTGTGTTTTCAAAGATTAAAGCTAGAACGGTGAACTGATAGAGCAAAGGAGCAGCCACTTCTGACGAGGAGTGCTCGATGCAACACAAGAGGAGCGATTAACGAATAGTTTTAGTAGTCTAGAATAGTAAGCTTCGATTGCATTCGTTAATCCCTCTTTTATGCTGATGGATTCTAATGACATTTAAATGAATACGAGAGTATCTTTCATTGTTAGATTACTTTGATTCTTATTTAATGCTTTTTATTTGTTCATTCTTGGATCTAACTGCATCAAACACGAAAGTGGCTTTGCAGTCTACCGACATCGAGAGATGCCATGACAAGTTACATTAACAAGCAAGACAACGATAGTTGATTGGGATTAGAAGAGATTCTAGTCACTTGTTCTTGAGTGCACAAAGTAGCTCACACCGAGAGGTGGGGTGATTATAGGTACTTGAGTCTCAAGTAAACAGAGGACTGTTATAGGTAAGAATTCATTGGTGTCATTGCTAAGACAATTCATCTATACAATACCTTGTCGGCTCATGCAGCGTTGTAACTTAGTAAAATCAGTGATCCACTCCAATCCTTTCCACTTGATCACATTTACATTTTCTGCATTTAAATATTCAATACTCAACATTCAACACACTTTGATTTACTTTCAGTTGTCCTGACACTTGACCTTTGACATTTAACTTTGATTGCATTGACAGTATTAATCATTTTAGTGAGCATATATGACATAATTGCGCTGACATCTTTACTCACATTTTCTCTAATCCTAGCTTTAGTTGTTTTGACATTTAAAAATCAAGAACCCATTCCTTGTGGGATCGATATCCGATAGAATTGTTCTATCATCTATACTTGTATCGATATGTGTTCGCTTGCACAATCGTTGTGACGCTACAAAATCGATCAAGTTTTGGTACCGTTGCCGGGGAATGGCGTTTGTTTGATGTGTGCTTTTGTAGTTACAATTAATTTTACTTACTTAATTTTTAATCTTTACTAATCTGTTTACTTTTTTGTTGTTTTATTTTTAATTATAGGTATTGCATGTCCACAAGGAGAAATCTTAAGGATGTTGCAAGCTTTGATCCAGAACTTGAGAGAACACTTAGGAGGAAAAGACAAGAACAAAGGAAAATGACTGGAAATAACAACTTACCACCAGTGTTGCCACAAGATGGAGTTCCTTCAGTGTTGCCACAAATTGTTAATGATATACCACCATCGCCACCACAAGCTGAACAAGTGCAAAATAGGACAATAAGAGATTTTGTTATACCTATCCTTGATGATTTACAACCAGGGTTGTGAGACCAGCTATTCAAGCTGGTAATTTTGAGTTGAAACCGCTGATGTTTCGGATGCTTAATTCAAATGGGCAATATTCTGGGTTGCCTTATGAAGATGCAAGAGAACACTTAAAATCATTTCTGCTATTTATGCATGCTTTAGTCAACATGGTGTCACTGATGATGCTTTGAAAATGCAATTATTTCCTTATTCGTTGCAGGGTAAAGAGAGAACATGGATCTTGGGATTGCCGACTGGATCCATTACATCTTGGAATGCGCTAGCAACGCAGTTTGTTTTGCGTTTCAATCCGCCGATAATGAATGTAAGGTTGCGAAATGATATTACTACATATCATCAGCTAGATGATGAGAACTTACATACAACCTAGAAGCATTACAAGACATTACTTCGACGCTGCCCAATGCATGATATTCGGCAAGAGACCCAAATAGAGATCTTTTACAATGGTTTGAATGCTCAGACAAGGAATATTGTCGACGCATCTGCTAATGGTCCCTTGTTAGATTGTACCTACAATGAAGCTCTAAGAATTCTAGATAGGATTACTTAGAATGACTATTAATATCCAATCTCTTATTTTGCACAGGTAAAACTAAACTTGGAGTTCTTGAGTTAGATGCCATTACTGCTTTGAGTGCGCAGGTATCCTCGTTGGCCAATATCATAAAGAATATGAAGGGGACAAGTGATGTTGCTCCTATTCAAGTAACTCAACAAATGGATGCGCCGATATTTTCTTGTGAAATTTACGGTGACAACCATAGTTATGAGGACTGTCCACAACACGTGAAAAATGCCTTCTATGTCAACAACATTAGAGGGGGTTGATATGGTAACTCATACAACAACTGATCTCAAGAACCTTAGGGGAATCAAAATGCTTCCACATTAAGATATGGAAATTCCTTAAATCAAGGGGTTATAGACAAGGGAGTTACATTAACAACCAACAGTAGAATTATAATAAGAATTCTCAAGTAAATTCTCATTCTGAACAGATGCAGGCACATAGCTAGATACAACCACAATCTCGATTTTAACCATAATAGTCTGTGATGCCACATATGTAAGGATACATCATCAGTATTAACAGTAGCAGTTTTCTCAACCTAAGTCAAATGCTATGGCTGTTCTTGAGGCGTTGATGCGTGAGCATATCACGAGAACTGAAGCAATAGTGCAAGGTAACTCTTCTTCCATCCGAGCATTGGAAGCCCAGCTAGGACAGTTGGCTTCTAATATGAGTGCGAGGTCGTCAGGTAATCTACCTAGTGATACTGAAAACCCAACGAAAGGGAAAGAGCATTGCAAGGCTATTACCCTGAGGAGTGGAAAGTAGAAGGCTGAACCAAGCAGTTCTAATTAGGACCATGTTGATGCATCTAAACCACAACAACAACAAGAGGATGCAACTAAAGGAAGCAAAGCAGAAGTAAATAAAGAGGAACCAACTATAGTGCCATCTATGCCTACATTTTACCCAACAAAGTTGTCGACGCAACTGCTAATGTTGACACCACCAAGTTTTTCATAACAACCCACTGTTACAACATTTTTGCCATTTTTGCAAAGATTTAAAGAGAAAGTTCATGATAAAGAGTATCAAAAGTTTGTTTCTACTTTGAAACAATTACACATTAATATACCTCTTGTCGATGCTCTTGTACAGATACCCAACTATGAGAAATTTATGAAGGAGCTGTTGTCAAAGAAGAAGAAATTATCCGAAATTGAGACGATTGCGCTCACAGAGGGTACAACGCTGTGCTTACAAATAAGTTGCCATCCAATATGAAAGACCCTGACAACTTCACAATCCCATGCTCCATTGGGAATCATTATTTAGGTAAAGCTTTATGTGATTTGGGAGTAAGTATTAACCTTATGCCTTTATCTACTTTCAAGAAGTTAGGGATAGGATCGATGAAGCTCACTGTGGTGACATTACAACTTGTGGATAGATCCTTAGCACAACCTGAAGGCCAAATTAAAGATGTCCTTGTTCAAGTTGATAAGCTCGTGTTCCCTGCTGATTTCATAATCCTAGATTGCGAAGCAGATAAGAAGGTGCCCATTATTTTGGGGCGACCATTTCTAGCAATGGGACACACACTTATCGATGTGTTCAAAGGAGAACTTATCATGCGACATAACGATGAGCATGTGACCTTTAGTGTGTTTGAAGCATCCCCGTCCAAAACTAAAGAGCAATGTCATCACATTGACGTGTTGGACGAAATCATTATGGAAGAATTCAATGCAAGAAGTTCAGCATTGTTAGATGAGGATGCGGTGACATCTATCGATGAAATCCTAGCTGAATGTATCGACAAAGAAGAGGTTAATAATTGTAAGCTGAGACAGAATTGACAACTGGAATCTTTGGATTTGTCGAACAGGATAATCCTAGTGTTTAAACCATCTATTGAGCAAGCTCCTACCTTGGAGTTGAAGTCGTTGCCGACGTATTTAAAGTACGTCTTTTTTGGTGACAATGATACAACCAGTTATTGTTAACGTATCCCTCGACGCAACGTAGGAACATAAGCTCATCGCGATTTTGAAATAGCACAAATGAGCCATAGCCTGGAGCATTGCAGATATCAGAGGCATTAGTCCCTCTTTTTGCATACATAAGATAAGGCTGAAAGACGAAGGGAAGCAATCAATTGAGCAACAACGAAGACTTAATGAAAAGATGAAAGAAGTAGTGAAGAAGGAAATTATCAAGTGGCTA
The DNA here is from genome assembly GCA_005610355.1 of Gossypioides kirkii. Lineage (NCBI taxonomy): Eukaryota > Viridiplantae > Streptophyta > Magnoliopsida > Malvales > Malvaceae > Gossypioides > Gossypioides kirkii. The sequence continues at coordinate 30,955,719 of CP032248.1, forward strand.
GACGTGGGCATCATCTATCTCATTTCCGACAGTAATTGGGTGAGCCCCGTCCAATGTGTACCAAAGAAGAGTGGTTTCATAGTTGTGACCAACAACAAGAACGAGTTGATCCCTACTCGCATTGCGACTGGTTGGCGAGTATGCATGGATTATCGTTGACTGAATGCGACCACAAAGAAGGATCATTTCCTATGACCTTTCATTGACTAGATACTGGATATGCTAGCTGGTAAAGCCTATTATTGCTTCTTAGATAGCTACTCTAGGTACAACCAAATTGCCATTGAGTCGGAAGATCAAGCAAAGACTACGTTCACATTCCCTTTTAGAACCTTTGCTTTTCGACGTATGCCGTTTGGGTTGTGCAATGTGCCAACAACATTTCAGAGGTGTATGATGTCGATCTTCTCGAACATGATCGAGGACTCTCTAGAGGTATTCATGGATGATTTCTCTGTTTATGAACAAAATTATCACCAATACGCTGACAATATGGCGAAAGTTCTGAAGAGATGCGAGGACACAAACCTAGTTCTAAATTGGGAGAAATACCACTTCATAGCAACTGAAGGCATTGTCTTTGGCCATCAAATATCTTGTCAGGGCATTGAAGTTGATAAAGTAAAGGTTGAAATCATCGAGAAATTAGCACCACCCATCAATGTCAAAGCAATAAGAAGCTTTCTTGGACATTCTGGTTTCTACAGGAGATTCATACGTGATTTTTCCAAGATTGCTAAACCATTATGCTCATTGCTAGAGTAAAATAAAAAAGTTGTGTTTGATGACAAGTGTTTGGACGCATTCATGATAATAAAGAAGCAGTTGGTACAAGTCCCGATTGTCGTCGCACTCGATTGGACGCAACTGTTTAAATTAATGTGCGACGCAAGTGGCTTTGCTGTGGGAGCTATACTAGGCCAACAAAAAGAGAAGGTATTTCATTCTATTTATTATGCTAGTAAAACTCTAACTGAAGCGCAGGTTAATTATACAACTACTGAGAAGGAGTTGCTAGAAATAGTCTTCGCATTTGATAAGTTTCGTTTATACCATGTCGGCGCAAAGATTACAGTGTACACAGACCACGCTGTATTGAGATACCTTTTTACAAAGAAAGACGCCAAATCGAGACTAGTCTGATGGATCCTACTCCTTCAAGAGTTTGATATTGAAATCAAAGATATGAAAGGATCTGAAAATCACGTAGCTGACCATTTGTTTCGATTGGAAGTTGGAAGTGAAGATGGATAGACGTCCTAAATTGTAGAAGCATTTCCAGACGAGCAGTTATTCTTTGTCAACACATTACCCTGGTATGCTGATGTTGTCAATTACCTTGTGTGTGGTAAGCTACCACTGAGTGCCACTGGTCATAAGAAAGTCAGATTCTTGCGTGACGCTGTAAAATATCATTAGAACGAGTCATACCTATTCAAGGTATGCGTCGTTATTCGTCATTGCGTACCTGAAGAAGAAATGACTTCAATCTTGCGACATTGCCATGATGCCTCTTATAAAGGATATTTTGGTGGTGTAAGGACTGCTGCAAAGGTTCTGCAGTCAGGATTCTATTGGCCCACATTATTTCGAGACGCCCACAACTTTGTACAACAATGTGATAGATGTTAACACACTAGTTCAATATCTCGATGCAATGAGATGCTTCAACAACCGATTATGAAAGTAGAGCTCTTCGACGTTTGGGGTATAGATTTCATGAGACCATTCCTTAACTCCTTTGGGAATGTTGTACATCTTAGTTGCTGTTGACCATGTCTCGAAGTGGATCGAGGCAATTACAGTGCCAAAAGACAATGCTCGAACGGTGTTGAAGTTCTTTCTCACTTACATCCTTACTAGATTTGAAACACATAGAGCGTTAATAAGTGACCAAGGAACTCATTTTTATAACCATCAGGTAGTGACAGTATTAAAGAGATATGGTGTGAAGCATCATATGGGTACTACATACCACCCATAAACCAATGGCCAAGCTGAGGTATCCAATCGTCAAATCAAAAGTATCCTTAAGAAGGTGGTTAATCCATCTAGGAAGGATTGGTCTTCGCGGCTACACGACACATTGTGGGCACTTCGCATTGCATATAAGACCCTACTGGGAATGTCGTCGTATCAGTTAGTATTTGGTAAGTCTTGTCACCTGTCAGTTGAGCTTGAACATAAAGCCATGTGGGCAACCAAACAGGTGAATATGGATTATGATGCTGCCGGAAGAAAAAGATTGTTGGACATCATGGAACTGGAAGAAATACCCCGACATGCTTATGAGAATGCCGCAATATACAAGGAAAAGACCAAGAGATGGCACTACAATATCATCTTGCGTGGACAATTTAGCCCTGGTTAGTTAGTGATTTTGTTTAATTCTCGTTTAAAATTGCATCCAGGTAAATTGTGATCAAGATGGTCAAGCCCTTTTAAAGTTTTCGAGGCATTCTAGAGCGGGCGTGGTAACAATTGAGAATCTGAAAGACGGACAACAATTCAAGGTGAATGGCCAACAGCTAAAGCACTATATGAGTCCAGATGTCAAGGAACCAAACGAAGCCATCGATTTGGTCACATTTAAATAATGTCGACGCATTTTTACATTTTCCTTTATTTGTTTCACTTTTACTTGTTTTATTTTACATTCTTTGTAGAAATAAAAATTGTCTTTTTGTCGATGCACCGAAGCACAAATTATCGGCGCATTCTGCGATAAGTCAGCAAAACTTTTACAGCAAGAATCGCACCGATTGATCTCTCTTCTATCCCAGCCTTTAGATAAAATGAAAACATATTATTTTTAGCCTGACAATTAATGGCTGCAGATGCAATGTTTCCCTATAACCTTTGCAATCATCACGGTTTTACAATGCCTAGGTTATAAAATCCCTTTTCCTGCAGATTTATTTTTACTCATAGTCTCCATTATTGCTACATCTCATCTCTTCCATTGCTTCTATTTTCCTTACGTTCACAAGTTAACTTCTTTCTGCAAGTTTTTCACTTCTTTCTGCAAGTTTTTCTCACTTTCTTCTTCAGTCACCATGGCGAAAACTAGAGCATCAAAGAACACTTCCAAAACTCCTTCTAAAACCACCCCTTCAACTTCAACCATTGTGGCTTTGACCACAACGCCACCACTGTCTTCAGGGTCGGCTGCCTGACCTGTGGCACGTCCAGCAATGCCTCCGCCTCTTCCTATGATAGAATAGAGGCATCGTATCCTGATGGACAGGGTAAGAAAATATGAGGTGAAAGAATTTAGCAGAAGTGCTGAGGATGATCCATCCAGGGTCGAGTATTGGTTGGAAAACACTTTGAAAGTATTGAATGAAATAGCTTGTCCACCGGAAGATTATCTGAGGTGTGCAGTTTCATTGCTAAAAGATTAAGCGTATAGTTGGTGGACAACGATTCTAGCTGTTATTCCTAAGAGTGAAATTAGCTGGGAATACTTTTAGAAAGAATTCAAAAATAAGTATGTCAGCGAAAGATATCTGGACAAGAAAAAGAAAGAATTCTTAGAGTTAAGACAGGGAAACAAGATAGTGGCAGAGTACGAACGGGAATTTGTACTTCTCAGTAAATATGCACGGGAGATTGTACCAATAGACAAGGCTATGTGTGTTCGATTTGAGGACGGCTTGAACGACGAGATTAAGATGATGGTAGGTGGTTCAGAAATACGGCTATTTATTTTCCTGGCAGACAAAGCACAGAAAAAGAGGAAATATACAATCAGAAGAGACTGAAAGAGAAAAGGTTTCGAGAGTTCGGAAAGAAGAATCCTACCAGAACCTTCTTTATACCACCACCAAAGAAATTCAGAGATAGTGAAACTCGAGGAGCAATCTCTTCTAGATTTTTTAGTAGGAGTCGATCAGGGCCACTAGAGTCCAGATTTTAGAATCGGCCAGCTAATAGTGTGGCTAGTGTCTGAAACGTACCGAAATTGGTATGTGAGCATTGTAAAAGAATTCATTTGGGGGAATGTCGATTGATTCAGGGAACTTGTTTCCAATATGGTGGTATCGATCACTTCATGTGGAATTGCCCGATAAATTATGAAGTAAAGGAATATCGAAGTGTGAATCCTCCAATTACTCCACAGAAAGGTAGACACCCAGAACAAAGCAGTAGTGTAGGTGGAAACCAAAATGAAAACAAAGATAACGTGAACAAGTCGGAAGCTCGAGCACTTGCACAGACTTATGCCATTAGAGCTAGAGAAGAGGCTACCGCTCCCGATGTTGTGACCAGTATATTCTATCTTTCTAATGATATTGTGTGTGCTTTGATTGACCCAAGATCTACTAATTCATATAATTGTACTGCCTTAGCAACTGATAAGAAATTATCTGTCAAGTTGACTAAATTTGATGTACAAGTCACAAACCCATTGGGTCATAGTGTCATTGTCAATCTGGTATGTCGTAAATGTCCATTAAAAGTCTAGGGCTGTGAATTTCTTGCTGATTTAATGCTATTACCATTCACCGAGTTTAACGTGATATTGGGTATGGACTGGTTATTTGAGCACGATGCAGTAGTAACTTGCAAGCAAAGACAAATTAGTTTGAAATGCCCGACAGGTGAACTGATCACAGTTAAGTCTGACAGATTAAACAGTGAAACCAGAGTAATTTCAGCTATTTCAGCGCAGAAAATGGTTCGTAGAGGCTGTAAAGCATTCCTGGCATACATACTTGATACACGAGGTTCAAGGGTAGAATTGAAACAGGTACCAGTTGTTAATGTGTTTCTAGAGGAATTATCGGGTTTGCCACTGATCAGAGAGGTAGAGTTTGGTATTGATTTGTTACCTGGCACCGCCCCGATCTCAATTCCACCGTACAGAATGGCACTGACTGAGTTGAAAGAGTTGAAAGCTCAGTTGCAAGAATTGTTAGACAGAGGGTTCATACGGCCTAGTGTGTCATCTTGGGGTGCGTGTAACACCCCTAACCCGTAACCATTGTCGATTTAGTATCTTGAAGCGTCACAAGACATTCCATAACATTATACTACCCAAAACACTCATATCTTCTATTAGAAATAAATATATTCACATTTCAAAGTATACATCATTACACATGTATTATTACATCTTATACATCATAAACCATATGCAACATTACAATCATTTAGAGATTATTTTTGAATAACATACAACTATAGAAGAACAAGAAGATTTATCACAAGCAAGGACACACGACCGTGTCCCTACTCAAAGATTATCCACACGGTCGTGCCATAGACCGTGTGACAGGCCGTTGGTTCATGCGAATTATCATCACACGCCTATGGTTTGGACCGTTTGCCAGATCGTGTTTTCATTCGAATTCGAGCCACACAACCGTGTACCAGCCCTTGTGTCTGCTCGTGTAAATTGCACTGCACCTGAATATTATACACGATCATGTGACAGCCTGTGTCATTGGCCTTGTGTACTCTGTTTTACTTACTATACAAGGTATTTCTCTCTAACTTAAATTCTCTAGCAAGTTATCCTAGTATGTCATCCTCCTATAATCTTAACCTAAATCAAACATACCAATATGCACACCTTTTCAATAATTAACCAATCTAACCAACCCAATGATCGGTGTTTTTTACGACACAACGATTGTGCAAGCGTATGCACGTCGATGCAAGTATAGTTGATAGATAAATCTGTCAGATATTGATCCCACGAGGAATGGGCTCTTGATGTCTAAATGTCGGAGCAATCAATACTGAAATTAAGTGAAATGTGAGTACTGATGTCAGTGCAATACGTTAAATCTGTACACTAAAATAATCAGTATTGTCAACGTAATCAAAGTCAAATGTCAATGTTAAGGTGTCAGTGTACTGAAAGTAAATCCAAATATGTTGAAGTGTTGAGTAATGAATATTTAAATGCATGAAATGTAAAAGTGACCAAGTTTAAAGGGTAGAAATGGTTTACTGATTCTGCTAAGTCACGACGCTGGATGCGTCGACAAGGTAGAATATAGATGGGTTGTCGCTGTAATGAAATCCTTTTGAATTCTTACTGATAACAGCTTCCTACTTAATCCCAACTTAAATACCCACAATTATTCCACCTCTCAGTGTGTACAACGATATGTATTCAAGAACAAGTAACTGGAGTTTGTCCCAGTCCCAAGCAGCCCTCGTCTAACTCACTTGTTAACCTAACTTGTCACCACATCTCTTGATGTCGGTGTACTGCAATTTCATTCTCGTGCTTAAAGTAGTTAGATCCAAGGATAAATAGATAAGTAGTGTAAAATAAGAATCACAATGATCAAACATTAAAAGACACTCTCGTATTCATTTAATATCATCAAAATCTATCATCGTTTAAGAAGAATTAAAGAGTACAACGAAGCTTACTATCTTTAGAATACTAGGCTTAGTTCCTAATTGTTCCTCTTGCTCAACATCAAGCACCTCTCGTTTGAAGTAGTTGCAGACTTGCTTCATCAGCTTCCCAATTCCCAACTCAAATTTCCAAAATCATAGAGAAATTTTAGAATTCAATCCCTAAATTCTTGATTATTCTTCCCTTCTTTATTCATCTATTTATAACCTCTAAAATGTTACAGGATTCAACCTTTATTTTTAGATCCAGATCTAGATTTTGCAGTTGTCAAAATTAGTTAGATTACAACTATGCACTCACGCAGTTTTAGTATGTTCTTCAAAGATCTGTAGATTGTCACTGTATTGCTGGGTGCATTCTTAAATCATAATTACGGCGACATCTGTGAAATTCCTGCGTTGGTGCTTCTAATTGTGAATTCAGCTTGATTCTACTCATTCAAAGCTCAGTTCCAATGTGGCAACATTTCTTGGTCGCCATTTCCAATTGATCTTGTGGCTGCATTAGTCCAGCATTAAGCTTCTAGACTGAGTTCCTTCGCTGACAATATTAAGACGCAATATATTGGCTGCTTGCGTCAACATTAGTACAAAAATAGACGAAAATAACAAGAATTTAAACTAACTAACAATGAATTGGAAAATATGAAAACTAAGTACAAAATGCTAACGATGTATGCTAAATGAAATACGAAAGAGACAATTAAAACACTTAAATTAGGGAGAAAATCTATGTTATTTGTAATACCATCACACCCTCAAACTTGAGTTTTTACTTGTCCTCAAGTAAATAAAAATAAACAAAGTCACAATTAGAAATTTCACCGCAATCAATATTCGTACAACTTGAATTTTCTAAATTCTTAATGTTTAAATTGCATTCATATAATTGAATAATACGCTGACAATTTATAGATATGAACAACTTAAAACTCCAACTTCATCAATGTTAGTATCATGCATTGAATCTTAACCTTCCTTGAACCATTTTAGCAATTATTTTCTTCTTTTCTTTTCTTCTTCTTTTTCTCATTTTTGTTTTTCAAGTGATTGAAAAATGTCATTGCATTACTCTACCTTTGTTCTTGGACAGTAACGATGGGGTGCAACAAACCCCCAGGAGGTATGTAATTGTGCCGAAAAACACTCTTGCATTTACAGCCTTTGGCTAGATAGGTTTTCTTTTCTAAGTCTACAGCAGAGTGTTCTCCCTTAAAAGTCACAATGCACTCACAATAAAATATCTTTTATTCATACAATGTCGTTGTACTGGTCAGTTAGTCCAAGATTCAATACCAACACTATCCATCTATTACTGAAGCAATTTCAATTATTCATTCAAAAATAGCAGACTCATCATTCATTCATATTCATCCAATTTCCACATCAGCATTCAGACAATTCAAGAATTACGCATCAAAATAAAAATTGTAGGCACATTTCTGCTGAAATTTTGTAAATTTTCATTAACTAAAGAGACAAAATAAAAGTCAAACATAGTGGTGTAATTGTATTTCCAATTCACATTATCGTCCTCCCAAACTTAATGTCTGTATTGTCCCTAATGCACTGATAATAGTTATACATATATAATGGAAATGCAGCTACCATGCACTAATCTAAAATGAAGACAACGAAAATTAAAATGCAAGCACAATAAGAATGCATAAAAACTAACTAAAAAGAATTGTACCAAATTATTCAGCAGCAGCTGATGCAGAGGCTACTTTGGTTTGCTTCTTCTTCTTTTTCAGGCGCTCTCCCTCGTCATGGTTGTTTTTCTTTTTCTTGTCCTTGCGCCTCTTACGCTTCTTATCCTTTGAACCAACCAGTATGATGGATTGCTCCTCCTCAACAGGTTGGGTGACGACCCTCATCAGTTGTCACCTCTGATGGGTGGATCTCAGCAAGTGGTTTTGTATCGGGCACAATAGCCAGAGGATTCAGTTCCTCTATTTTGCAAGTGACAACCTTAGCCTGACTCGTAGTAGGTCAAGTCTCTTCTAAGCTGTATGCCCCAACAACATCCTCAACAATCGTTGTTGGGGCATCAGTGTCCTTCTCCTCCTGCATGCCAGCAGGCTCTTTTTCTTTCTTTCTTTCTTCTTCCTCTCCTTGATCCTTCTCCTGCAAGTGATCACCTCCCTAATTTACCTCCTCATCTATACTTGGCTCATGTTCAACTGGACCAATGTCAACGCAATCGACTGCATCGGCATCTTCTTCCAGAACATCTACCCTTTCCGCTATATTTGCACCCAGACTATTGGAGAACTCATCTTCAAATAAATGGGTGATGTTGTGATGAAGATTGTCATCAACCTGTGATTGCCCGTCATCCTTCTCATTATTGAAAATATAGATCCTGATTGGTGCAGGGGTAGGCCTACCATCACGGGTATGTTACTCGGAAGATGAGTACTTCATCAGTCGGTATATGGAAGGGAATATTGGGAAATCTGGCAATGGGGTGTTACTGATTGGACTCAATGTAATGACAAGGGCTTCATTCCACACCTTGGTATATGCATAAAACTTATGGAGTAGAAAGTCCATGTCATCCATTATACTATCGGTGTGGATAGAACGCATGTCGAGGCAGTCCAAATGTAATTCCATCAAAGCCAGTTTCTTTTCCATTTGGGTCTCTGTCGGTGCATCAGGTTTGTTAGCCTTATTCTTACCCTTCCCTTTGTCCTTCTTCTTGGTGGTCTCTTTGGCCATTGGGGTGTCTTGGCCTCATGTCATCCTCTCAACAGAAATATCATTGATTGGGCCTTTATTGTCCAAGACCTCCTCATCATCTTTGGGTACAATGCCCTTATGTTGGCAAAGGAGCATAATAAGAGAGGGAAAAGGAAGGATACCAGTTTGCTTTCCTGCAGCTTCTGTGATCTGGGCATGTATAAGCTCCCCAACGTCGACGTGTCGGTGATGCAGGATGGAATGCAATAAACACATACGGTCCAATGTGGCCGTAGTGTTGTGGGTTGAAGGCATAACACGACTGTTGATGAAATGAAACCATACCTTGAAAAAAGTTGTAAGGTAGCACCTGTGCATTGTATAGTTGTGAAATCCATTGCCATTTCATGTAACATTATCGACACAAAGGTCTTTCTTCATCTGAGCCATGCGATCGTCATTCAAACTATGCATAAAGGCGAGTGATCATCTACCCGTTCTGGAATCCGTAGCAATACATTGATATAAGTGGCGCTCCATGGAACAAGCCCCTCTCGTACAAAGACAAACTCTTGCTCTTGGTCCCCCAGATTCGCATAAAATTCACTAACCAAAGTAGGGGAGTAGCCCGAAGGATGGTTGCAGAAATATTCCCACCCGAGACGATTGATGGTGCGATGGACTTGATTTTCGAGGGTCAGGTACGGAGAAAGTTAGAGGCCCTGTTCAAGGTGGATATTACGCTTGAGCATGACATTGTGATATCTATCTTTGGCCGCAGTTATTAGAAACAAGACTAGGCCTATGGATGAGGTTGGTGGTATCGTAGACGGAGCCATAGTAAGAGTAGTCGGAGTGTTCTTGGAGGAGGGTTTATGAGTGTTTTTGGAAGCACGGGTTTTAGCCATAGTGAGGATAAAATAAAGTAAAGACTATTTGCAGAAAGATATTGCATCGAAATAAGGGAAGAAAATATGCAGACACTGAAGGAGATAAGTTATAGTAGCAATGGAAGATGTGAAAAGAAAAGATAATTGTAATGGGGGTCTTTATAACCTAGACGTAATGAGTGGAAAAAAATAGGGAAACGTTGCGTCTGCAGCCATTAATTGCCAGGCTACAGATTGTACCATTTTATTTTGATCCAACGGCTGAGATAAGAAGAAATCAATCGACGCTATTCTTGTTACAAAAGTAATGCTGACTCATCGCAAAATGCGCTGACAATATGTGCTCCAATGCTTCGACAAAAATGTGATTTTTATTTCTGTAAGGAATTTAAAACAACACAAAGAAAAGTGAAACAAATAAAAGTAACTAAAGAAATGCGTCGACATTATTTAAATGTCACCAGGTCGACGACTTTGTTTGGTTCTCGAACATCTGAGCTTGCATAATGTTTAAGACGTTGGCCACTCACTTTAAATTGTTGTCCGTCCTTTAAGTTTTCGAGTATCACCTCAATGCTTTAGAATGCTTCGACAAATTTGAATGGGCCTGACCATCTCGATCTTAATTTTCCTGGATGCAATTTTAAACGTGAGTTAAATAAAAGTACCAACTAACCAGGATAAAATTGTTAATGCAAGATGATATTGTCATGCCATCTCTTTGTCTTTTCCTTGTATATCATAGCATTCTCATAAGCATGGCGTCGGATTTCTTTTAATTTCGTGATGTTCAACAGTCTTTTCTTACCAGCATCATCATAGTCCAAATTTACCTGCTTAATTGTCCACATGACCTTATGTTCAAGTTCGATGGGTAGGTGACAAGACTTTCCAAACACTAGTTGATACGACGACATCCCCAACGGGGTTTTGTAAGCGATGCAAAGCACCCACAATGCGTCATGTAACCATGCAAACCAATCTTTCCTAGATGGATTAACCACCTTCTCAAGTATGTTTTTAATTTGACGATTGGATACTTCGGCTTGACCATTGGTTTGTGGGTGATATGTGGTGGCCATACGATGCTTCACACCATATCGCTTTAATGCAGTCGCCACTTGATTATTATAGAAATGAGTACCTTGGTTGCTTATCAATGCTCTTAGTGTTCCAAACCTTGTGAGGATGTATGTGTGAAAGAACTTTAACACTGCCCGAGCGTCGTCTCTTGGCACTGCAATAGCTTTAATCCACTTTGAGACGTAGTCAATAGCCACTAAGATATACATATTTCCAAAAGAGTTTGGAAATGGCCTCATAAAATCTATACCTCAGACATCGAAAAGCTCTACCTCTATGATGGGTTGTAAGAGCATCTCGTTGCGTCGAGATATGGAACTAGTGTGTTGACAACGATCAAATTTTTGTGCAAAATTGTGGGCGTCTTGAAACAAATTAGGCCAATAAAATCTTGACTGGAGAACCTTTGCAGCAATCCTTGTTCCACCAAAATGGCCTCCATAAGGGGTATCATGGTAGTGTCGCAAGATTGACATCATTTCTTCTTCAGGTACATAGCGACGGATAATATTGTCAATGCATACCTTACAGAAGTATGGCTCGTTCCAATGGTATTTGGCAGCGTCACAAATTAACCTGATCTTCTTGTGACCAGTCACACTCATAGGTAGCTTTCCACACACAAGGTAATTAATGACTTTGGCATACCATGGTGATGTGTCGACAGTGAATAATTGCTCATCAGGGAATGCCTCGATAATCTGAGTCATTTGCCCATTTTCACTCCCAGTTTCCAACCGAGACAAGTGGTTAGCTACTTGATTCTTAGATCCTTTCCTATCTCTGATTTCAACTTCAAATTCTTGGAGTACTAGGATCCATCTGATGAGTCTAGGTTTGGCGTCTTTTTTGTTAAAAAGGCATCTTAATGCTGAGTGGTCCGTGTAAACTGTGGTCTTTGCACCGACAAGATAAGAATGAAACTTGTCAAATGCGAAGACTACTGCTAGCAACTCTTTCTCAATCGTGGTGTAATTAACTTGCGTTTCAGTTAAAGTTTTACTAGCATAATAAATAGAATGAAATACCTTATCTTTCTTTTGGCCTAGGATAACTCCTACAGTAAAGTCATTGGCGTCACACATTAGTTCGAATGGTTGCGTCCAGTCTGGTGCGACGATAATCGGAGCTTGTACCAGCTGCTTCTTTATTGTTGTGAATGTGTCCAAACATGCATCATCGAACACAAACTTTTTATTTTGCTCTAGTAGTGAGCATAAGGGTTTAGCTATCTTGAAAAACTCTCTAAATCGTCCATAAAAACCAGCGTGTCCCAGAAAGCTTCTTATTACTTTGACAGTGGTGGGTGGTGGTAATTTTTTGATGATTTCGACCTTTGCTTTATCAATCTCAATGCCCTAACAAGATATGCGATAGCTAAGGACAATTCCTTTAGTTGCCATGAAATGGCATTTCTCCCAATTCAGAACAAGATTTGTTTCCTCGCATCTTTTGAAAACTCTTGCCAGGTTGTCAGCGTATTGGTCAAAACTCTATCCATAGATCGAGAAATCATCCATGAATACTTCGAGTGAGTCCTCAATCATATTCAAGAATATCGTTGTCATATATCTTTGGAATGTTGCTGGCGCGTTACACAACCCAGACGACATCTGTCGGAAAGCAAAGGTTCCAAAAGGGCATGTAAATGTGGTCTTTGCTTGATCTTTTTGTGCAATAGCTATTTAGTTGTATCCAGAGTAGCCATCCAAGAAGCAATAGTATGCTTTACCAGTTAGCCTATCTAACATTTGATCGATGAAAGGTAGTGGAAAATGGTCCTTCTTTGTGGCCACATTCAATCGTCGATAATTCATGCATACGCGCCATCCAGTTGCAATGCGAGTAGGGATTAACTTGTTCTTATCGTTGGTCACAACTGTGAAACCACTCTTTTTAGGCACACATTGAATGGGGCTCACCCAATTGCTATCAGAAATAGGGTAAATAATGCCCGCATCTAACTATTGAGTCGTTTTTGTTGCTCAATTGATTTTTCCCTTCATCTTCTAGCCTTATCTTATGCATGCAAAAAGAGGGACTGATGCCTCTGATATCTGCGATGCTCCAGGCTATGACTTTTTTGTGTTCTTTCAGAATCGCGATGAGCTTCTCTTCTTGCATTGCATTGAGGGATGCGTTGACAATAATAGATAGTGTCTCGTTGTCACCAAGGAAGACATTTCAAATGTGTTGGCAATGGTTTCAACTTCAAGGTAGGAGCTTGTTCAACAGATGGTTTAAACACTGGATCATCCTCTTGGATAAATCCAAAGATTCCATTTGCCAATTATGATGCAGCTCACACTTGTGAACCTCCTCTTTGTCAACACAATCATTTAGGATATCATCAGTAGATGTCACCGTATCGTCATCAGACAGTGCTAAACTTCTTGCATTAAATTCTTCCGGAATAATCTCGTCCAACACGTCAATATGGTGACACTGTTCTTTAAGCCCAGATGGTGGTGCTTTAAACACGCTGAAGGTTACATGATCATTATTATGATGCATAACAAGTTCTCCCTTGAACACGTCGATAAGTGTTCGTCCTGTTGATACAAACAGCCTCCCAGGAATTATGGGTACCTCCTTATCTGCTTCGCAATCATAGGATAATAAAATTAGTAGGAAACACCAACTTATCGACTTGAACAAGAACATCTTTGATTTGTCCTTCAGGTGGTTGTGCTAAAGATCTATCCGCCAATTGTAATGTCACCGCAATGGGCTTCATCGAACCTATTCTTAATTTCTTAAAAGTAGACAAAGGCATCAGGTAAATACTTGCTCCTAAATCACATAAAGACTTACCTAAGTAATGATTCTCGATGGAGCATAAGATTGTGAAGCTGCTAGGATCTTTCATCTTGGTTGGCAACTTGTTTGTAAGCATAGCGCTGCACCCCTCTGTGAGCGCAATCGTCTCGATGTTGGATAATTTCTTCTTCTTTGATAAGAGCTCCTTAATATACTTCCTATAACTGGGTATCTGCATAAGAGCATCTATAAGAGGTATATTAATGTGCAATTGTTTCAAAGTAGAAACAAACTTTTGGTATTCTTTATCATGGACTTTCTCTTTGAATCGTTATGAAAATTACAAAGGTATTGTAATAGTGGGTTGTTGTAGATAACTCGGTAACATCGACGTTGGTTGTTGCATCGACAACTTATTTGGGCATACTACAGGCATGGGTAGCTCTACAGTTGGTTCTTTAGCATTAATTTTTGCTTAACGTCTTTCAGCTGCATCCTCCTCTTGTTATTGTGATACAGATGCATCGACATGGTCTTTGTCAGAACCGTTTGGTCCCACCATCTGTTTTCCACTCTTTAGCGTGATTACTTTGCACTGCTCCTTCCCTCTTTGTGTTGGATTCTCAGTATCACTAGGCAAAGAACCTGGTGATCTGGTGCTGAGATTAGAAGCCAACTGCCTGAGCTAGGCTTCCAATGCTCGTATGGAAGAAGAGTTGCCTTGCACTATCACTTCAGTTCTTGTGATATGCTCGCACATTATTGCTTCAAGAGCAGCCACAGGATCTGACTTAGGTTGAGAAAACTACTGCTGCTGATGCTAATGATGTTGTCCTTGCATATGTGGCAGCACAGATTGTTGTGGTTGTAATAGTGATAGTGGTTGCATTTGACTATGTGACTGCATATGTTCAAAACGAGAATTTACTTGTGAGTTTTGTTGATAACTCTGTTGTGGATTGGTATTGTAACTCCTTTGTCTATAACCCCCTTGGTTTAAGGAATTTCCATATCTAGTCATAGAAGTATTTTAATTCCCCCAAGGTTGTTGAGATCGGTTGTTGTATGAGTTACCAAATGAACCCCCTCTGATGTTATTGACGTAAAATGCATTTTCTGCATGTTGTGGGCAGTCCTCATAGCTATAATTGTCGCCACAAATTTCACAGAAGAATATCGATGCATCCATTTGTTGGGCCACTTGAATAGGAACAACCTCATTTGTTCCCTTCATATTCTTTATAATGTTGGCCAGTGAGAATACCTACGCAGACAAAGCAAATATAGCATCTAACTCAAGCACTCTAGGGTTAGTTTTTACCTGTGCAGAATGAGAGATTGGATATTGGGAGTCGTTCTGGGAAATCCTTTCTAAAATTCGAACAACTTCATTGTAAGCACAATCCAATAATGGACTATTAGCCGATGTGTCAACAAGATTTCTTGTCTAAGCATTCAAACCATTGTAGAAAATTTCTATTTGGGTCTCTTGCTGAATTCCATGCATTGGGCAACATCGAAGCAATGTTTTGAAACGCTCCCATGTTGTATGTAAATTCTCATCATCGAGTTGATGATATGCAATGATGTCATTATGCAACTTTGCATTCATTGTCAGTGGATTGAAACGCAGAACAAATTGTGTTGCTATCGCATTCCAAGATGTGATTGATCCAGCCGGCAATCCTAAGAATCATGTTCTTACTTTACCCTGCAACGAATAAGGAAATAATTGCATTTTTAAAGCATCATCAGGGACACCATGTTGACTAAAGGATGCACAAATAAGCAAAAATGACTTCAAATGTTCTCGTGCGTCTTCATGCGAAAAACCAGAATACTGCCCATTTGAGTTGAGCATCTGAAACATCACCGGTTTCAGTTCAAAGTTACCAGTCTGAATAGTCAGTCTCACAACCCCTGGTTGTAGATCATCGAGTATAGGCACAACAAAATCTCTTATTGTCCTATTCTATTCAACTTGTGGTGGTGGTGGTGGAGGATTATTATTATCTACTTGTGGCAGCACTGGAGGAATTTCAATTTGTGGCAGCATTGGTGGTAAATTGTTGTTGTTTCTGGCCATTCTTCTTTGTTCTTGCCTTCTCCTTCTCAATTTCCTTTCAAGTTCCAGATCAAAACAAACAATCTTGTTAAAATTTCTCCTTGTGGACATGCAACGTTTATAAACTAGAAAAGAAAAACAACAGAAAAATAAACAAATTAGTAAAAGTTAAAAGTTAAGTAAGTAGAATTAATTGAAATAACAAAAGTAAACATCAAACAAACGCCAATCCCTGCAACGGCGCCAAAACTTAATCGGTGTTTTTACAACAAAATGATTGTGCAAGCGTACACACGTCGATGCAAGTATAGTTGATAGATAAATCTGTCGAATATCAATCCCACGAGGAATGTGTTCTTAATGTCTAAATGTCAGAGCAATCAATACTGAAATTAAGTGAAATGTGAGTACTGATGTCAGTGCAATACGTTAAATATGCACACTAAAATAATTAGTGATGTCAACGCAATTAGAGTCAAATGTCAATGTTGAGGTGTCAGTGTACTGAAAGTAAATCCAAATATGTTGAAGTGTTGAGTAATGAATATTTAAATGCATGAAATGTAAAAGTGACCAAGTGTAAAAGGTAGAAATGGTTCACTGATTCTGCTAAGTCACAATGTTGGATGCGTCGACAAGGTAGAATATAGATGTGTTGTTGCTGCAATGAAATCCCTTTGAATTCTTATTGACAACAGCTTCCCACTTAATCCCAAGTTATATACCCACAATTACTCCACCTCTCGGTGTGAACAACGATGTGTATTCAAGAACAAGTAACTGGAGTTTGTCCCAGTCCCAAGCAACTCTCCCTAACTCACTTGTTAACCTAACCTATCACTTCATCTCTCGATGTCAGCGTACTGCAATTTCATTCTTGTGCTTAAAGTAATTAGATCCAACAATAAACAAATAAGCAGTGTAAAATAAAAATCACAATGATCAAACATTAAAATACACTCTCGTATTCATTTAATATCATCAAAATCCATCATCGTTTAAGAAGAATTAAAGAGTACAACGAAGCTTACTATCTCTAGACTACTAGGCTTACTCCCTAATTGTTCCTCTTGCTTAGCATCAAGCACCTCTCGTCAGAAGTGGTTGTAGACTTGCTTCATCAGCTTTCCAATTTCCAACTCAAATTTCCAAAATCACAGAGAAATTGTAGAATTCAATCCCTAAATTCTTGATTATTCTTCCCTTCGTTGTTTGTCTATTTATAACCCCTAAAATGTTACAGGATTCAACCTTTATTTTCAGATCCAGATCTAGATTTTGCAGCTGTCAAAATTAGTTAGATTACAGCTGTGCACTCACGCAGTTCTAGTATGTTTTTTAGAGATCTGCAGATTGTTGCTGTATTGCTTGGCGCATTCTTAAGTCATAATTGCGGCAACATTTGTGAAATTCCTGCGTTTATGCTTCCAGATGTGAATTCAGCTTGATTCTACTCATTCAAAGCTCAGTTCCAATGTGGCAGCATTTCTTGGTCGCCATTTCCAGCTGATCTTGTGGCTGCATTAGTCCAGCATTAAGCTTCTAGACTGAGTTCCTGCGTTGACAATATTAAGACGTAATATATCGGCTGCTTGCGTCGACATTAGTACAAAAATAGATGAAAATAACAAGAATTTAAACTAACTAACAATGAGTTGGAAAATATGAAAACTAAGTACAAAATGCTACCGATGTATGCTAAATGAAATAAAAAAGAGACAATTAAAACAATTAAATTAGGGAGAAAATCTATGTTATTTGTAGTACCATCACCCAACTACTAGAGTATGACCATAATTTAAATTAGGGACTAAAGTATCCTTGGTTCAATGCACACACACTAAACTACCAATTAAAGGTATGTTATGCCACAATTTTTAACATGTGAGAAAGGATGCAACAAGGTGCTCATTTCTAACACAAACTAAATCATTACAACAAACCAATTCCAAAACACCATTCAATCATCAAGTCACCAACACTTAATATAATCTTAATGAGATAGCATTACAAAAACTAAGATATTCATATATTATCATTTTCATCAAAAGATAACATATAGTTCACTTTCATATAATCAAGCTTACATACAAGCTATATTCACAAGTTACCCAAATACTAGGAAACCTAAACACCTATACCCTTCCTAGGTACATGCCAAAAGACAAAAGGAATCATTACTGACTAGGAGTACAGGATGTCCGCTGCGGGCTGATTCGCAATATACTAAACTTCTAACTTGAAATCACATTAGTTCATCATTATCCACATTTATGTAATCACTTGAACATGACCATTTTCTCAACTAAAATCACTACTTCACAATTTAAAACTTTAGTTCAAATAAATACCATTTCCACTTCATAATAATTATGCCTTAATCCACTTTATTTAATAGCTCATTCTCTTTACTTTCAACAAAATTCGTCAATTCATGGCACCCGGTGCCTAGCGGATAAACCGCGAAAAGTGAGCCCAGCTCTAGTTGGATTAACCAACGAAATCCGTCAATTCTTGGCATCCAGTGCCTAGTGGATAAACCGCAATAAATGAGCCCAGCTCTAGTTGGATTAACCAACGGTTTGCAGCCAGCGCTAGTTGGATAAATCAACGATTTTGGCACCCAATGCCTAGTGGATAAATCGCAAAGGTGAGCCTAGCTCTAGTTGGATTAACCAACAAATATCCGTCAAATCTTGGCACCCAGTGCCTAGTAGATAAACCGCAAATGTGTGCCCAGCACTAGTCAGTTAAACTGACAAAATGAATAATATTACCAATCCATCATTTCATCAACTATTAGTTGATATCAACAATTAAATAAATGTATCCATATAACTACTTCCATATGCCATTAATTAAATAAAAATTAATTAATTTAAATATAAATCAATATTTAAATAGCATAATAAGTTTGAGTGTACGAACTTACCTTATTACATAATCAACAATTTCTTATTTAATAATTCAACCATTGAACAACAAAAGACTATGAGTAATTCTTGATCCATTCCATAACCATTCATGTATGTATATATATATTTCCATAAATTTTCATTCAATGGGATTACCAAATACTCATATAAAACATAATGAAACCAAATAACATAACTCAAATAAACTAAAAAATACATAAATACATCATTCCACATTTCATCACATCATAAACTAAACCCTTTTGTATTGTTCAACTATATCTAATATATGTGATACATTCCTTAATCATTTATATATATATATACTCAACCAACCATTTAAATATATATAATTGGATATCAATTTAATTAATAACATAACTAATTAAATAATTAAAGTTCGAGTTTTAAAGACTACGAACTAACCAAAAGTTGCGTTACTTCTGATGTTCGATGACAATTATTCAGCTACTTTCTCTTTCCCACGGTTAACGATCGCTCTATTGGTTTCATGATATAAATACGTTAATATAATTTAATTAACCAGCTCATAATCAGTTCAATTTAACTTAAACAATTTGTCTTAATAATAAAATTTTCACACATTTACCCTCAATAATTTAACTTCATTCAGTTTAATCCTTACTTCACATTTAATCAATTAACATCTTAAAATTTAATCTCCATCTAACAGAAACTACAGGATCCCCAAACAGCTCCATAAACAACAACAAACCTTTAGTTTAAACTTGTTAATTTCAATTTATAACATTTAAATCCTTGAAAGCTAACACAAGCAAAAATCACAAACTTAACCAACAATTTCCAGCCCAAAGAATAGTCCCAAAATCAATCCCATACTTGTCATAATCTATTAATTTAAACCATACTATTATTAACTTATAACATTTAAATCTCTAAGGATTTATATCAACGAAAATCATTACACAAATTAACTAAATTATCTAATAAAACTTAGTAGCTCATCAAATATTTCCAGCACCATAACTAATCTTAAAACCAGTCCATAAACTCTTCGTATTTTATCAACAGTCCCTAGCTTAGCTAGATTAGACCAAGACTAACACAATAATTTAACTTTCATAAGAATTCAAAATCAAAATGCATACCATGCAAGGACTCCAACTAAGCCGAATGTGAGAGCTCCAAAGTTTCTTTCTTTTCTTTTCATTTTCGGTGGTGAGAGAACAGAATGTTTTGCAAAATCTCTCTTCTTTCCTTTATCTTTGATTTTCTTTTATTTCTAATTACAATTTCACCATTTAAACATATTAAATTTACAAAAAAACCAATCCCATGTACATCCACTATCTTAACATTTGGTGTTATTGTCCACTAAGTCTTTTAAATTTTCATTTTACATCAATTAATTTCCCTTAGGCCAACCAATCATTTTTCATGCAGCCACTATCCTTTCTTAAGTCTATCACTAGCCATCATCATTCTTCCAATATCAATAGCATAATGATTTAATTGCTAATTAAGTCCCTTGCCCATGTTTTAATTAGAGATTACTATAACAATTGCACTTTCACTAATCTTACTAATTAAGTAAAATGACTTATCCCAAAATTCAATCTGCTTCTAATATAACCTCAGTAAATAGTTAATAAAATATTCACGAGTCTAATTTACGAAAAAGAGGTCCCGAAACTGCCATTACTGACACCACTAATTTTGGGTCGTTACAATGCGTCCGTGTTATTCGTGAAAAATGAAGATGGCTCGATGAGGATGTGTATAGATTACAGGTAGCTGAATAAGGTGACAATCAAGAATAAGTACCCGTTGCCTCAGATTGATGAGTTGTTTGATCAGTTAAAGGGTGCAATTGTATTCTCCAAGATAGACCTCCGATCAAGTTACTACTAGATGCGAGTGAAAGACTGCGATGTAATGAAAACAACATTTAGGACCTGGTATGGACATTATGAGTTCCTGGTCATGTCTTTTGGGTTGACTAACACCCTAGCAGCATTTATGGATCTGATGAACATAGTATTCCAATCTTAGTTGGATAGGTTTGTAGTTGTGTTTATTAATGACATATTGATCTATTCCAAAACAGAATCAGAGCATACTCAACATCTGAGAGAAATGTTACGGATTCTACAAGAAAAATAATTGTATGCAAAATTCAGTAAATGTGAGTTCTGGCTTCGAGAGTTTGGATTTCTGAGTCATGTGGTATCAGCGGAAGGGATACGTGTTGATCCGAGCAAGATTTAAGCTATTCTTGATTTGAAGGTCCCGAAGAATGTTTTTGAAGTACGTAGTTTCTTGGGATTAGCAAGATTACCGCTGATTTGTGAAAGACTTCTCTATTATAACTTTGCTAATGATGAAGCTATTACAAAAGAATATCCAGTTTGTTTGGTCAGAGAAGTGCCAACAGAGTTTTGACTAGCTAAAGAAATTGTTAACAGAAGCTCTAATATTGATACAGCCTGAGTTAGAGAAGGAATTTGTCGTCTACAGCGATGTGTCCTTGAATAGTTGGGGTTGGGTTTTAATGCAAGCCGGGAAAGTGATAGCCTATGCCTCTCGACAATTAAAGCCACATGAAAAGAATTATCCAACTCATGATTTGGAGTTAGCTACCATAGTCTTTATGTTAAAGATTTGACGTCACTATCTATATGTTGAGAGATGGCACGTGTTCACTGATCATAAGAGCTTGAGGTATTTGATGATACAGAGGGAGTTGAATTTGCGACAGCGTCAGTGGTTAGAGTTATTAAAGGATTATGACCTTGTGATTGATTATGACCCGAGAAAGGTTAACGTTGTTGTTGATGGCGTGAGCCAAAAGTCATTATTTGCATTGAGAGCAATGAATGCTCGGTTGTCACTAGAGAGTGATGGTTCTGTCACTGCTGAACTAAGGACGAGACTGTTATTTTCTACAGTGGATTCAAGAATTATAGGAAAATGATCCAAAGCTTATAGCTAAAAAGGGATAGATACAAAGTGATGCCAATACAGGGTTTACAGTGGATACAGGTGGTATGTTTTGTTTTAGAGGCAGGGTGTGTGTGTTTTGAATGATTCAAATTTGAGACGGGACATTCTGACGAAAGCTCACAGCATCACTTATTCCATTCACCCCAGAAGTGTGAAAATGTACAACAACTTGAAGAAAATGTATTTCTGGCCAGGTATGAAACAAGAGATTTCAGAGTTTGTGAGTAGATGCTTAATATGTCAATAAGTGAAAGCCGAGCACTAAGTACCATCTAGGTTACTACAGTCGATTTCCATCCCTGAATGAAAGTGGGAACGAGTTAATATGAATTTTGTCATAGGACTTCCAGTAACACCAAGGAAGAAAGATTCGATCTAGGTAATTATAGACAGATTGACGAAGTCAGCTCACTTTATTCCTATCCGGGTAGATGATCCACTTGAGAAGTTGGCTAAGTTATACGTGTCAGAGATCATACGACTACACGGAGTACCAGCATCTATTATATCTTACAAAGATCCACGTTTTACCTCGAGGTTCAGGGGTAAGTTACACGAAGCTTTGGGAACTAGGCTGAATTTCAGCATTGCATATCATCCGCAGACAGATGGTCAATCAGAGCGGGTGATACAAATTCTGAAAGATATGCTATGATGTTGTATACTTGAGTTTGAGAGTAGCTGGGAGAAATATCTGCCATTGGTAGAGTTTGCATATAATAATAGCTATCAGTTCAATATTAAAATGACACCATTTGAGGTGCTATATGGTAGAAAATGCAGGACACCATTGTATTGGACAGAGTTGAGCGAGCCTAAATTGGTTGGAACCAATCTGATACACGAGACAGAAGATAAGGTTTGGATAATCCGTGATTGCTTAAAAGCAGCGTCTGATTGGCAGAAGTCGTACGCATATCTCAAAAGGAAAGATATAGAATTTGCAGTGAAAGACCGAATCTTCTTGAGAGTTTCACCTTGGAAGAAGGTGTTACGGTTTGGAAAAAAAGGAAAGCTGAGTCAACGATTTATCGGGCCGTATGAGATCATCAAACGAGTTGGCCCTATAGCTTATAAACTGGTTTTGCCTCAGGAACTTGAAGAGATTCACAATGTGTTCCATGTTTCGATGCTGAGACGATATAAATCAGATCCTTGTCATGTGATTACACCTTGTGAGGTTAAGATACAGCTAGATTTGTCATACTCAGAGGAACCGGTTAGAATATTGGCTCGTGAGGTAAATGAGCTACACAATAAAAGAGTGCCACTAGTAAAGGTCTTGTGGAATCGACACGGGTTGGAGGAAGCCACGTAGGAAACAGAGGCTTCAATGAGATCACAGTACCCTAATCTGTTTACTGGTAAGAAATTTCGAGACGAAATTTCCTTAAAGGGGGAGAGTTGTAACAACTTAGTTTTCAATGCTATGGAAAACAGTGATTTCAGGATCAAAACTCCTACGAGTTGAGTAAAAAACATTTATTTTAATATTTATAATGTCATTAGCATCACGTTAAAATTTGGTTAGGGAATTTTGACATTTAGATAGTTAATTGAATAGAAAGGATTAAATTGTAAAATGTGCAAAAGTTTAGTTATCCAACTAGAGGGACCAAATGAGAAAATTAACCAAAAGTGTTTCAGTGGGTCATTTGTCATGAGATGAATTAAATATAAATAGGATTAATGAAGTTAAGCAAGTGATTAATTAAGTTAATCATGAAAGACAAAATATTTACAAAAATTCCATTAAGTATATAAATGAAATTAAAAGAGAAAATGGGAATTTTCACTTCATCTTCTTCATACATTCAGACAAGAGGAGAAGAAATTAGGGTTTCCCATTTTCAAATTTGAGCTTGATTTGGATTACGATTGAGCCACGGATCGTGAAAAGGGAAAATTAACGGATTAGTCCCTAGAGCTTATCCACAACTGCAATTCAATCCGGTAAGTTCGTAATGTAAATTTTGTGTCTAAATATTTTTTGTATGTATCTTATCATTGTTTAACAAATGGAAGCACTTGTATTTAAAGATATTTGAATAAATGAAGCGAAAGAGATAGTAGGCTTTAAGCCATTGAAATGAAACCGACGCGATGGCTGGGGTACCGCATATGTTGCGAGTCCTCGATAGCTCGTGTGAGCATCATCGTTAGTTGGAAAAGAGATATGAAATCCTAAATGGATTACAAGCCTACGATGGCTGAGATTTATGCTTGAATTCATATTCTCGATAGCTCGTATAAGCAACATCGTTAGGGGATAGCTTACAAACAGACACCGTACTGATGGCTGGGGTACCGTATATGTTGCGAGTCCTTGATAACTCGTGTGAGCAGCATCGGGTACTGGTAACAGAAAGTTTATAAATAGGAAGGTTAAATACTAAATATGACTTGAGGAAGCAACAGTTCATCTTAGCTCGGTTAAGATATAACTGCTTTATGCATTTTGATTGGTAACTCTTTAAACTCTTCGAACTTACTAAGCTATGGAGCTTATCAAAGATGTTATTACTGTTTTGTAGATTATTTTTGTTACTTGAAAATTGGATCATCTCAAAGAAGTCACACTATCGCGGAGCTCGTTTGGTAGTTTTTACACCACTTAGTTTTATGGCATGTACTAGGGTGATGTTATCTTTTGTTTTATTTGTTCGAGATTATGATTATCTTGTTATGTTCTGATGAAATATTGAATGTAGCAATGTATGTTTATTCAAGATAAAATATAGACTTAGAAGTAAAATGTAATGACTTGGAAACAATGAATTTTGTAATGGCCTAATGCATTTTGAAGTTATGAATGGTATGTGTTGATAAACTTGTGTTTTGGCATGATTCTTGAGATTTTGCATACTTGTTTCGATAGAACTCATGCATGTATCGGTAGAAGTACAGCGTAGGAGAGAGGTTGTTCACTTGCTTGAGTTGTATCAGTAGTTGCATAGTAGGTATTGGTAGTTCTGCTCATAGAAGTATCAATAGTTTGTTTACTTGTTTAAGTAGAAGTTGCAGGGTAAGACTTCGTAGCTCTCTGAAGTTTTTAATATCAGTAGAAGCATGACATGTTTCGGGAGAAGTCTCACTTGTATCGATAGTATTGCCTCAAGTATCGGTTGAAGTCTGCATTGTTCCTGAACTGTTTACTGACTTGTCAACTATCGATACCTGTCCAACAAGTACCGGTAGGAGTCTCCAAAAATCATGGAAATGACCCTTTTGCCCTTATTGAGTTGCGGTTATAATTAATTGATGATTTATGACATGTTGGATGGATTTCTTTAACAAAGTAAGATTGAGTGACATGATATTAAAAGATGAACAGTGATAGATGAATAGATAGACATCGGGACCCAAACCGATGATGATTTCGGGTTTTGGGTGTTACAGTGGGCAATAGCCCAAATGATTAAGCCTTTACTTTTTCTCCCTTGCAAACTAGGTTTTAAGTCATGCTAAACTCTTAATTTCCATTTTAATTTTGGCCAAAATTGGGTATTTTACCATGCAACCCTTTGAAATTTGAAAATAAGTATTTAGTCTTCCTTTTCTTAATTACCTTAGGATTTTGATTTCTTTTTTATTTTAATTTTAATTCTCCCTCTTTTCCCTTTAAATTATTCTTTTCTTTCCTCCCCTTTTCTTTTCATTAAATTGGACATTACATTGCTAAAATTATTTTTGCTCTCGATATCAAATCAATCCCTAATAAATCAATTCTTTACCGATTGTTGAATTTATCATTGATAGCCTTCAGAATTGTAACACTCTTAACTCGTAACCGTCATCGGTTTAAGGTCTTGGAATATTACAAAACATTTTACGATAAATAATAAACTTCTAACTAATTAATTCTTTATTTGATAGACATACACAACACATGTGAAATCATGTTAACAATCACATATATTAACTTAATTAAAGCATACGTGATCATATACAAGCATTGCAAACATTAAGGGATCAAATTGAAATAATTTATAAAATTTAAAATAAAATTAAAATTTTCATGATACAAGGGTCACACGGCCGTATCTCTTAAACACATGCCCATGTGCCTTCCTTCACACCCTCTGCTCCTAACCGTGTAACATACTGTGTGTCTAATTGAATTAATAGCACACGCCCGTGTCATAGACTGTGTGTCGGGCCATGTGTCTATACGAATTAACTTCACATGCTCGTGTAGGATACCATGTGCTAGACCATGTGTCTATACAGACTTGGGCCACACGATCGTACCCCAGTCTGTGTGTCTGCCCATGTGACTGTTGCACTGAGTTTTAAAAGGGCACATAGTCGTGTGACAGCTCGTGTCACAGGTCGTGAGCAGCCTAATTAACTTCTAAACAAGGCATAAACTCATGATTTCTTGCATAATAAGGTACCCTATAAGTAATTCAAGTTTCTATGTTCCATAGCATATTTTAAGCATCATTTCAAGACAAGATAACATCAATCTTAAGTCAAACCAATATGTCATTCAAAGGCACCTCTCCCAAGTTCTAAACAATCAAATAGTTCATTTGGATCTTTGCACCATCTAACATCTACCATTTATACTCAAGCATCAACAAAATGACCAAATACAAATATACATTATTCCATAATTCCAACTCAAGATTGATAATCAAGTTTAAAGACAAATTCTAATTCAACACTTCATAGTCAACCAAGTTAAATCAACTAATTCAATAGAACATCTATCTTAACAAGAAAAACACCCTATGAAAAATATTTACATATATAATTATATCAAATTAATACATCCTTCACCAAGATTATGACTTATACCATATAAGTAATATTCAAAAAAACTATCCATAGTCAAAAGATCATAAACAATTAAGACTCCCTAGGTACATGCCAATAACACAAAAGAAAACATCATCGACGTTGAGTACGGGATTCTTGTAGGGTGCTGAGTCCTAATCTACTATTTACCTAACCTGCAAACATGGGAACTAATTCACATTAAGTAATCTCACTTATTTAAATAACCACAAGTATACCCAAAGTTTTTGAATCTATTCTTCAACTTTAATATTATAATTCAAGAAATGTATCATATTCTACAATGATTAATTATATACACAAGTATATATGCAATTCTTCCTTAGTAATACCTATACACCAACCTTCTCCAATGATTCATTTAGCCTTGACGTATGGTCCACCCAATATATGGCACCCGGTGCCTAGCGAATAAACCATGAAAAATTTTGTGCCCAGTGCTAGTAGGATGAACCGACAATATGTAAAGTGAGCTTAGCTATAGTTGGATATACCAACAAATATTGCGCCCAGCACTAGTTGGATAAACCAACAAGTTGTGTGCCCAACACTAGTTAGATAAACTGACGATAATATAAACCGACGATACATAAAGTGAGTTCAACCCTAGTTGGATATACCAACAAATATTGCGCCCAGCGCTAGTCGGATAAACCGATGAATATAATGGTGTGCCCAACACTAGTCAAGTAAACTGACAAAGATTTGTGCCCAGCACTAGTCAGATAAACTGACGACATAACATGTGTATATACATCCTACACTTTCAACACAAGATCAGATAATCTCAATTCCATCATAACATAACTAAACTTCTTAAGTTTACCAATATTACTAATCATCAACTTATTCAGTTTAATATACAACTCGTAATTCATTTATCCATAACCTACCATTTAAGACTATTTTCTCAATCATTTAATCACTCCAATTCACTTTCCATTATACTTCCATGGTCTATTTCATATATACTTATTATTATATATATTTATATATATATAATTCCACAATTTTTCATTTCATAATTCAACCATTGCATCAATGACTATAATTAATCCTTTAATTTATTCCATAATCATTTCTATAATTCTATAACTTTCATTTAACTTCTCGACCATTATATATATATATATATAGTTGTAATTAGACATCAAAATAACAATCAAATTAATTTAAATAAATAAAGTTCGAGATTAAGAATTATGAACTTACTGAAATTATGATCGTAGACGATTACTTGACCACCTTCTCCTTTTCACGGTTATCAACGGGACCTCTTGTTTTTTAATATAATAATAAAATAATAATTTGAATAAATTCCCCAACTCAATCAATAAATATTCATATAGATCAACACCGAAGTTTAATCCCTCCAATACTAATACTTTACACATTTTACTCATGAATAGTTCGCTCCTTCTATGTTATACTTAACAGCCCCTTATCCATTTAAAATCGCAGCCTTAACCCTTTCAATTATATTTCTTTTATTTATACACAACATTAATATTTAATATAAGAATTTCTTAAATCATAAAAATCCATATATAAAATATATAGTCTTATTTAAACAAATTCTGTCCCGCCGATTCATGTCTAGTCCCCAATAAATTCATTTTTAACAAAAATTCCAACACAATCCATGAGTTTCATCATCTCAACCATCATATCTTTAACATGCATATCATTGAAATTTCTACTAATAAATTAGTCTCATTTCAACAATCAAGATAATATAAACTATCAAATAATCTCTTAAGCACACTCAAGATCACTCATGGCAAGTCCCTGAGCCTTTAAGGTTTTTGTAAATTGACCCCCGAGTTTGTTGGACCAAGCTAAAACAATATAAAAAACATAACAATGACTAAAAACTAAACCCATTTTTACTTACATTCAAGGCAATTTGTATAGCCGAATGCTAAGCTTCACAATGGCTTCCTTTTCTAAAATTTTGGTGGAGAATAAATGAGAGCAAAATAATGATATTTCATTTTTTTTTTGCCTTATTTTGCTTAAAACAGTTTATTAATTAATTACCTTTTTATCCTTGCTCTAAATGGTTTATTATTTAACAACACATGTCTAAGCTTGTCCAATATCCATCTATTTGGCTTATTTGTTTAATAAACCCACTATATCACCTTTTTATAACCTTTTAATACTATTAATTATTATAACCAACCTTTACATCTCTATAATTTAGTCCCTTTTTATTTAATTAACCGTTTGAACCTTCAATTTCACCACCAAATTTTTTTTATACAATATTCCCATCAACATATAAAGATTAATTAACTATTATATAATTCAACTCACTAATCGAAATAGTGGACCTTAAACCTTTTCTTCCGACACCACTAAAATCGAGACGTTACAGTAATTCCATCAAGTTCGATAAGTGCATCTTGATATAAAGTTTAGAACCTCAAGTTTCGTAGAATTTCTATTCGATATTGATCTTTCGAATCAATTAGTCAATCTTTCACGAATTTTGACAAATATTTCGTTAATATCGTTGAATCTTGATAAATCTTAGAAAACAAACCCTATCCCGTGTACAAATGTCGTTTGAAGGACCCGTTACAGGTGCATCGGACCTGATTTGAATGTGAGGGACGTCACTTGGAATCCCGGTGAAAGGTGTGTGTTCTCTTACAAGCGAATCAAGACAAACTATACCTAGAATTAGGGCCACGTAGGCGTGTTGACCATCCGTGTGGACCACAAGACCTCTTACATAACCATGTTCCCTTGAAACCTTAAGTTTATTTATTTTCACACGACCTTAGTCTGTTACATGGCCCAACCACACAACGTTGTACCCCCTCCACATGGTCCAAGGCTTTTCACATGGTCCAGTCACACAACTGTGTGTCCCTTATTCTTCAGATTTTACAATTTTACCCTTATTTTCTATATTTTACAATTTTACCCCTATTTTCTAGATTTTACAATTTTGCAACTGTTTTCCAGATTTTACAGTTTTGCCTTTATTTTCTAGATTTTACAATTTTACCCATACTTTTAAGATTTTATAACTTTGTCCAAAATTTTATGATTTGTTTAATTTAGTCCCTGATTGAATCCCTAACCATTCTAATTTTTAGTTTCGTTCAATTAAGCCCCTAATAATATGAATTATGTTAGAATCCATGATTGAATTAATATAGTATTTACATAAATATTTGCATGAATTATGGACAGTACACATAACTATTGTATATATATTTGTGATTCTTCGTACAACATGCCTTATGTTACAGTTAAACCGAATAAGCATAACTATTTGCTATTGACTTGATCTGCTATAAGCATATTATTTGCTACTGTATTGAACTATTATAAGTGTATTGGTTGCTACCGTATTGTCTTGTTAAAAGCATAATTAAATGCTACCATATTGACATGCTTGAGCTTGTCATATTGCATTGCAAGGGTGGGACTATATGTAAGGAGGAAGTGTTAGCAGCTTGTTTGCACCATTTAGTGGTTTATCCACACCATATTAGCAGCTTTCATATGCACCGATTAGTGATTTACCCACACCGTATTAGCAGCTTTAATATGCAAATGTGTTGTACGTCCACAACCTACTGACAACTTGTCTACAAAATTTTTTTATTAAAAAACCCCTATGGTTCATCCAGCCTTTTTATTATTAGTGGTTTATCCACACTGTACTAGCAGTTCATCTGCAACATTAATGGTTCATCCACACCATGGTGTAAAGGTAGAGGAGTTTTGGGGAACTCCTACGAAGATATGTAGCGGAAATGGGTAGGGCCTATTCAGATTAATTGAAATTGCATTGCATGCATAAGACATATACATGGCTTTGAACATTGAGATATTATGTTGATGAATTGATTTGATTTATCGATATTCTGTATTATTAATTAATTGTGATTTATTCTATGAATTGATATTTTGTATGTTTTGCCTATTGTTTGCACTGGTTTTCTTGTGATTGAACTCACACTAAACTTCATAGTTCACTCCCCTTTTATTTTCATCTTTCCAAATAACTCACTAGGTTAAGACGTATACACAAAAATCGGAGGGACTCTGCTCAGTTTTGACTATTATAATATTTTTGGATTTATTATTTGAAATTTTTAGTTATTCAAAATTGTAATGTTTTATTTAAATTGTGACATGAGACTTCTATTTTGAGTTTAGTTAAGCATGAATGATATTTAATTTGGACTTAGGATAACGAAACATGGTTTTAGAATTTATTTAGCTTAAACTTATTCTAATTTCACTTAATAAGAGCTAAAGTTAGTTATCACTTTTCCGCTACTAAATTTTAATTAAAATCTTAAGTAATAAATAAATTAATAATAAACGAGGTTTCCAAAGGTAAACTTATGTACATAAGTATGTGAATTTAAATGGTTTTCTTTTAACTCGTAAGTTTTTCAGAAATAGATGAAGTTTTTTTCACTAAAAATAAATAAGTGTTTTAAAATGTCTGTTTTACAAATCCTCGATGGCTTATCGGGCCATCTCGGTGGCCAATGTAATCTCCCGAATTCAAGTCTAACGTTTAGGTCGGGTTGGGGAGGTTACATTTATTCGTATCAGAATCAGGTTCACAAAACTCAGGCTGTGAAAATTTGAATGAGTCTGCATGCATGAATTAAAAATGATATTTGGGAAAAACCATGCCATAAGTTTTTAAAAAATTAATTTTTTGCAGGAAATTAAATTCGAGACTCCGATGTCAGTCCTACTTAGTTACTATTACTTTTGAGACTTTAAGTAGATTGTAATCTTAGATTGTAAACATTAAGGAAATAACTAATGATTGAACTTTTACTTGAAAATCGTAGATAAACCTTAGACTCGAAGAAACGATAGTGTTTCTGTTAAATCTAGAATTGGAGTAAAGGAAACTGTTAGTGAAATTATTGTAGTTAGTTCTAAAGAGAAATTCATTTGAGGTTTAAAGGGAAGTATTGTTTGAAATTGCATAGGAATTAAAGTTGCGCAACGAAAGCGTAGTGGTTGGTTTAAAAGAAGGAATAACGGATTTTGTGACTAAGCAATTTATGTGTCAGCATGTAAATTTGGAGGATGAAATTTCTTTAAGGAGGAGAGAACGGTAACATCCCAAAATATATGGGGGTTAGATTAAATAAATAACCAATAAGTGACCTTGGCTTGATGGTTAGGATGTTATGTTAGAGCACTCCCTAAAGGTTCTAGGTTCTACCCATGCCTATTTCATTTCTCTTCTTTTTCATTTCAGCAAAATAGGATGAAAAACACCCTTAAAACAAATATTAAATAAGGTAAAAAACTCAACAAGAGTCGATAGCAGCTCTATAGCCCAAGTTCGAGCCACCCCATCACCAACATTGATATATTTATTTCCCCCATAATTTCAGCCAAAATGATGGGTTAATTATCCAAACAACCCTTAGGGTTTTAAAACCCTAAACTATATAACTCATCTTCTCCAATTGAACTAGAATTGCCCTCATCTAATCCTAACAAGACTTTATCAACCTTTATTATTTCTTCTCCTATTTATTGTCTCTTCTCTTCTTTACTTGAAATTTTACATCTTCTTGCTACCAAATATTTTTTCTTTTCAAAATTAGAATGTTCTTCGTTAATTAGTTTTCCACCGGAATCGTAATTACCATCAAATCGCAACCCTAGTCTTCGCCAAAAAATCAGTAAGAACATTCCAATCTCAATGTTTAAAATCTTAAATTCCTATAGAATTTTTATCCATACTAATTTTAAGATCGATTAAACGATCATTTATAGATCTTGCCCAAAATATCCTGTAATCTTGATAAATCTTGAAATTGATATTTATTCTTACGTAAATATCGCTTGAAGGACTCGATTTAGGTACCACGGACCAGATTTAAGCGCGAGGAATGACGTTCGAGATCCCAGAGACAAGTGTGTGTTTTTTTACAAGTGAATTAGGGCAAACTGTGCCTTGAATAAGGCTAAACGGCCCCCTGACACAGCCATATTCCCCTTGAAGCACTAGGAAATTCGATTCTCACATGACCTAGGACACTCCACACGGTCGTGTCTCCACTGTACCTTGATTTTGAAATTTCCACACGGCTTAGCCACACGACCATGTAACCTCTTTCACACGACCCAAGGCTTTCCACACGGTCCGGTCATACAACCGTATGTCCCCTATTTTCAGATTTTACATTTTTTACCCAAAATTTTATGTTTTGTGCAAATTAGTCCCTAAATAGTTCTCAAACTATTTTTAGTGTTTTATTTTATTCAACTGAATCCCTAATAAAATAACTAATATTAGAATTCATGATCTGATTGATTGAATTATTGTTATTTTATATAAACTAATATATATATATATATATATATTATTTGAATTTGTAAGTATATGTACGATATGACTTATATTACCATTAGATCGAAACCATGATAAGTATGTCATATGCTATTGCAATGATTAGTTAGAGCATATTATTGTTGCCATATTGATTTACTATAAGCATATTATTCTCTTCCGTTTTGATCTGTTATAAGTATGCCATATTTTATTGCATGAAGCGAGACGCTTTGTTAAAGGAGGAAGTTCTGCCATATCGATTTGCAACTATGGTCGTTTATCCACATACTTCTTGCAATTTTCTCCTGCAATTATGTTGTGTACTCACAACCATTTGGCAGCGTATTAACCTGCTACACTAGTGGTTCGCCCACCCATTATCTAACAGCTTTTATCTGCAAACATGTTGTGTATTCACAACCATCTAACAACGTTAAACCTGCAACTTTGTGGTTTATCCATGATCCGATGTGTAGGGATAAACGAGTTCTAAGGAACTCTTATTATGGTGTGTGTAGCGATGGCCTAGGATCCTTTCTATTAAATCCAAAATTCCGTTGCATTCACAAAATTATGTGCAAATGATTTTGAGATGGTATGTATATGTGTGTGTGTGTAATGTTGATCTGTTAATCCGATATTCTGAATCAGTTATTGCGAATTATTATTTGTGATGTGATTTTGTATGCTAAACGGTTGCACTGATCATCTTGTGATGGAACTCACACTGAGCTTCATAGCTCACTCCCTTTTATTTTCTATCTTTTCAGATAACCACCAAATTAGGATGCGGACACAACATTTGACGGGTCTCGGTTCAATTTTTATTTTATAAAATTATTTTAGGCTCATTATTTGATTTATTTAAACTATTATTCAAAGTTTGTATTATTTTACTTCGAATTGTGGTATGAAACTTAGGATTTGTGTTCGTTTTTATTTTGCATGACATTTGATTTAAATTTTAGGATATCAAATTTCGTTTGAATAAAAACCCCAATTTTTCTTAAAAAAAAAACAAAAATCACTTTCCCAATTGCTATACTTTAATTTAGATTTCAAGTATTAAATAAATTGATATTTAATTAAGTTTTCTACTAAATTAAACAAACATTTTAAGATGACTGTTTTCAAAACTCATAAAATTATCACTTCGGTGGCTAACGTAATCTTCCGAATTCAGGTCTAACATTTAGGCCGAATTAAAAGGTTACATTTTCACTTTGTTCATGGTGCAATATATTTTTAAAGATTTTGTATCTAATAATTGATTTTAAAGTTTTCCATATAAAATAAAGAAAAAACAACCAAAATCACACTTTTTAAATTATATTTTTAATTCACATATTTTAAAACTTCCATACTTTTTTCTGATTTTCAAAGAAAATTGAGATTTTTCTGAATTTTTGACATATTTTTTTATTTTTCTTTTATTAATTTATTTATTTTTAAAATAAAATTACATTTTTTTATTTTCTGGAAATTTGATATAACATTTCATATATTTTTCTGATTTGTTAATTTTTTTTAAGATATTTCTGAATATGTTTGATATGTTTTGTATTTTTAAAATGTAAAAATAACTATTTTTAATTTCTAATACTTTTATATAATTCCATATATTTTTTTTCAGATTTAAAAAATTTGATATTTTTCTTGTTCTTGCTATTTTTTCTGATTTTTTTTTTTTAATTTATTTTTGGAAAATAAAATTTGGGTGATGTGGCGCGCTTTCAGTGTGCTACATCACCCTTTTTTTAACATCATTAACTGTTGGGAAGAACTAATAACGGATTGGAAATTTTAGTTACTAAACTGGTACAAAAAAAAATTAGATACTAAAGTGATAAATGGATGCAACTTAGAGGGGCAAATAGTATATTAATCCTATTTTAAACTAAAAGACTGTTTTTTTTTTTGTTAATGAAAAAATAATAATTTAAATATAAAGTAATTTAATATAAAATTTAAATTCTTTTTATTTATTATATAAATGTGTTTAATAGAAGTCTTTTAATAAAATCAAAATTCTTCATGAGAAATCTTTCATCATGTATATTTATTTAAACCAATATTTTAATAAAATTATTTTTTTAACAATTATGATCATATCTGTTCTTTTTTATATAATGTCTAAAACTATTCATAACTAAGGGCGAAGTCAAAAAAAATTTTAGAGGGGCTGAAATTAAATTATATTTTTTACTATAGTAAAAATACAATTTTTAAAAGATTAAATCAAAATTTTAACATTTTTAAGAGATCAAAATATAATTTTATTTTTACTAATTTAAAATTTTTAGTATAATTCTATTTTTCCTAATTTAAAATTTTAAAAATTTTAAAGGACCTAAAATGATATTTTTTTTCATTTTAGAGGAAGCCAGAATCCCTACCAACCCTTTTGGGTTTGCCTCTACCCATAATCCCTTCTCAATCCATAAATAGGAAGATAATACGCTTCAGCGCACTCAAACATATTTTTGTACTTTTACATAAATTAGTTTCTAGTTGCAAATGCATTGCATGTAATTTTACGCATTTAATTTTTAATTAATTTTTAAATATTTTTTTAATTTTAATTTTATTCATATTGTTAAATATAATTAAACATATTAAATTTATTTAACAATTCAAAATAATAAAAGAAATTTTCAAATACCATATTAAAAATTAATATTTTTAGATAATTTTTTTAATAATATTAAAATTTTAAATTATGATTAAAAATAATACTATTTTCAACATACTTTTCACTTTTTACTATTCAAAATTTATTTTTATTTTCTTAATATTCAATAAATTTACTATAACAATTTGTAAATAATAAGTAATTAATAATTAATATGTAACACAAAAATAATATCAAGTAGAAAATCTTTTTTAAATGATTGTAATATCTTCAATTATAATTATTTTAATTAAACCTTTAAAATAATTATTTTAAATTAAATTATAGTCATTTTTAAATGTATAACTATCACAATTTCTATTAAATTATAATTATTTTTAAATAACAATTTATTAATATAATTAAAAATAAAATGTATTATTTTCTCGTGCTTTTATATATATATATATATATTATATAAATTATAATAACAATTTTACATCAAACCTTATTTTATTCTCACTTTTTTTTAATAGAAAATAACAGCCTAATGGCGATACAATGGAACAACTTATTGATTACAGGCTAGTTTAACGTCCTCCAAAAGGAGTGCTCTAACCACCAAAGGCGGTTCATCTAACTTTTTATATTATAGTGACCTAAGTTTTGAGTATATTTACCTTTTAAATAATACTTTATCAAATAGATTACATTTCTACTTAAAGAACAAATTCCACAATGGGTGGTTTTTAAACTGTCACGTTTCAAGAGCAGAATTCTTCTGTCGCTAAGGCTATATATGATATTGAAAAAAGATTGTATTAAATAAGGTATTTATATTTTTTTTTCTAAAAGAAAATAATGAAAGCAAAATAAAAATCCTAAAATTCAAGATAAAATTGGTGATGTGATATTCAACTATTAAAAAAAATAATATGGTGATGTTTTCTCATATTATATTTAACTTTAATTTAAGGAAACAATAGTGGTTCCAAACAAGGACAAGTGAAAGATCCACCAATAAATGAAGTGTTGGGTGCAATTGAAATGAATTTTTAATTCCTGATCTCAATATTTCTTCAATTTGGCCAATCTGAATATTCTAATGCTGTCTAGCAATTGCTCCAAGTCACACACATGTTGGACCATCCCAGGTGCTCTCCAAGTAGGACATTATTGTGTCCCACAATGGGCATAAATATAACATAAAAGATTAAAGACAGTGAAAACAATATACAATTAAATAGTTGGTTTTCCTCAGAATCTTGATGTTGTGATGTACAAGTGGTCATATGGAAATTTCAAAGAGCGATCAAAGAGTCATAACTTGATCCTCACACTTGTGTTGCAACGCAGCAAGATGATCATAATAAATTTTCACAAAGGCCACCAGAAGTGCAAGATGCAGACAGAGGTGAGAGTTTGTAGAGAAGGACAATATCCAGAGATTTGGTTTTGGGATCGAGTGCAACAACTAATATTAGGCAGGAGTAGTGTTTTTGAGCCTTGGCTGGGATAATGTTGGTGTTTTTGAGAAAACAATGAAGCAAAACGTGCAGTAATGCTGAGAAAACTGATCTCAACTATATTTCAGCAAGAAAAAAAATACATTATATGAAGTCATAGCATTCTTGTAACGACCAGAACTTTGCTTGCACGTAAGCTAAGCTGATCATGTCAATCAGCACTTAAACACATCAAAACATAAATAAATTAAGTTCATTCTTAACTAAATGAAACTACAAAGAAGTAAACAAAAGACTAGCATGCAAACTGGACAGAATGTGCATGCACTAAAATTTCAGTTGCAACACTCCTCCTTGGCCTCTATGCAGCAGACACCAATAATGTTTCTCAACAGATCGAACCTGGTAGCTCCAAGGGGTTTTGTTCAAATGTCTGCAAGTTGGTCTTTAGAACTACAATGAACCAGCTTCACTTCATTTGATTGTTCAACTTCCCTCAAAGTGATACTTAATCTTGAAATGCTTTGTCTTGCCATGAAAGACAGAGTTCTTTGCAATTGGAACAGCAGATTGGTTATCACAATAAATCTCTGTTGCTTCCCCTTGGTTCAGGTTCAAATCATTCAATAGCTTCCTTAGCCAAATGGCTTGGTTGACAGCTGCTGCAGCTACAACATACTTTGCTTCAGTTGTTGACTGTGGTACTGAATCTTGATTCTTTGAACTCCAACAAAACACTGTTGAACCCAGTGTGGAGAAGTAGCCAAATGTGCTCTTTATGTCATCTGTTGATCCAACTTAGTCACTACTAGGGATTTAAATTGCGGCAGCAGCCGCGTTTTCGGTCGCGTTGCATTTATCACAATTGCGAACATAACGGACGCTATTGTGGTCATTGCGGGTATTGCGATCGTGAATTTTATATTAACTAAAATCATTAAATAGATAAAATAATATAATTTAAATTATATTATTATTTTTTTAATTTTACCGTAACGAAACAATAACGGGAATAGCGGCCCACTATTGCCGTAATTGGCTGTTACCCATTAAATTACGGCCGTGATCCACCGCTATTGGTGTGATTTTGCTTCACACCGCTATTTTCGACAATAGCAGTTTCGAACGGCATCACTACCGCTATATAACGATCATTATTCCGCTGCCTGACCGCCATTTAAATCCTTGGTCACTGCCTTTGTATCCAACTCGCTTCAAGTTGTCAGCCTTCATGAATTTAACTCCATGGCTTAGAATTCCTTTGACATATCTTAGGACTCTTTTTGTTGCCTTAAAATGGATCACATTGTAACCTCCCCGACTTGGCCTAGACGTTAGGCCGAATTCGAAAGATTACATTAGTCACCGAAATGACCTAGTAGCGAACAAGATTTATAAAACAATTAACTTAAACCATTTACATATTTTGAAAGAAAACTTAATCTATTTAAAAAAAAAAAACTCATGAGTTTAACGAAAATCAATTAATTTTAACATTAAGGTGATTATTTTTGAAAACTTAGTTAATTTTTTATTTAATTACTACTCTATTTTTTTTTTACAAATTAACAATGGAAAAGTGATATTTACTTTGTTTTAATAAAATCTAAATTTCATGCATAATTAGTTAAAATCCGTATTGCAATATCCTAAAATCAAATTAAATGTCATGCATGCTAAATAAAATCAAAATCTAAGTCCCATGCCAAAATTCAAATAAAACTATACAGTTCCAAAATAAAATAATATAGTCTTTAAATAATAATAAAATAGAAAATAACTTAAAAATATCTCTTCGAATGTCGTGTCCACGTCCTAACCTAACGGGTTATTTGAAAATATGAAAATTAAAAAGGGAGTGAGCTATAAAGCTCGGTGTGAGTTTAGTCACAAGAAAAATCGAAGCAAAACAACAAACAAACAAAGCACATGGATTAGCAATTCTGAGATTAAACACAACCAAAAAGCACCTCAAATTAACAATTCTTCACATAAAACACTTCACTTCACTATCTCAGTATTCACAGTTTTATACACGCGTGCTTATGGATGCAGTGTAGTTTTAAATTAATAGAAAATTCCTACCCAACTTGGTCACCTCCGAACATACTAGCATCTAGAGTGTAAATATTGCAACCAAATATTAACGTTATGCAGTTTCCGCAAGTATACGGGTCAGGTTGTAATGTAGAATTATACAACGAAGTATTAGAGTACTCCGAGGATCATATCTAATGGAGGTGAAACTAAACTAATTTTAACTTCTGCCTTAACAGATTTAATTAGTAATTTAATTTAATTATATTACGAAAAGACCTAAGGTATGAAAATTTATATTGTACGAAAATAATTAAAGTGCATAAAAATAAAGACGGAAAACTAATTTGTAGACTTGATCAATTCCAAGGACGAAAGACTAACTCACTTCGGTAGTCATAACTAACTCCTATTTCGAGTCCTATGCAATCAACTAGTCATTAACCTAGCAGGATCTCTCGATCCTCCACTAAACTAATGAGTCAACAATAACTACTTATCTCTTGACCTCACAATCCAGACCAGATTGGTGTAAGATTTTCACGGATAGACAATACTAATTATGGGTTCATTCCCCCCTTATGACTTCCTAAGGTTGCCAGGTTTAGTGGTTTTAAGTTCTTCCTATCTCAATCAGCTGATCCATTAAGGAAATAGTTGAAAAGCTACAGTTTTTAGTCCAGGTGTTGATACATAGGCCCTATGTATCGGTACCCTACCCCATGTATCAACACTTGGATGTTATGTGCTAATGCATAGCCCTTAAATTTGTGTCACTACACTATTTCAAGTTTTTCTAGCCCACTGAAGCTCAAATTTGACCCGAACACTTCTAATCACCCAAATATTTATTCTAAATGATTTTAAATTGCTTCTAAAGCCCTCAAATTATTTTAAACTAAATTTTATAGTTTTATAAAATGTTTTAATATTTGAAATAACTTAAGCTTTTTGATAAGTACGTGCTATGGTGGCACCTCCCATTCATACCATTCATCGAGATCAGTGAGGGTGTTACATATCAAGTCCAATTGGGGAGATTTCTTATATTGAGTGTTAAAGTGGACGAATTTCAAAAGATAGAGACATATGTGTGATTGTATGGATTGAAAATACATCGGATATGACCCATGTTGAATTTATCCTAGATCCGCTTATGGATTTTATCTCTTGTGACATTCAAAGTATGACTTACCTGAATCCCAAGTAAGTGACTGACCATGCATGTGTGATTCGTATACTTTGATGTATTAAAAGATTGAGTTCAATTGGTAATAGCATTGAAAGTTGGTACGTTGGGTATATAACTTCTGCATGGCATGACTTCATTTACAATAGTGAAATTCATAACTCAATAAACGGTAAATGGCATCCCTAGTCTTAGGCATTACATGGTTGATGAAAAAGTAGCGTAGCTAGGAGTTATTTGTCTAGGACGAATGATTTAATTACTATATGTTAGTATTTGACTTTTTCATGAAGGAAGACATAATGGTTACCATGGAATAAAATAAGACCATATTAGGTAAATGGATTTAAACAAAGAGGTTAAGGATATCTTATGAGACTAATACACATATGATAAAGTCATTGGATGAGTAAAAATAAGTTGGTATATAACAAGGAGAGTTCAGTCGTGGTACTTTTAATGAATTGACTCCATGATTAAATAATGTTGTAATTAATAGATGAAGTGTCAAAACTTAGTTACAAATTATTTGAGCCCTAATTATATATGTTCAATTGGTCCTTCAACTAGCTCGATACAAGCTTTTGTAGATTGCATTTGAATCGATACAGTGAATGAATGAAAATGACGAATTAAAGAAATAAATCACATGTATCATTATTCATAGTGAATGCATTCCCTTACTATGAGCAAGAGATGCTTAGAAATTAAATTAATTTCTTCGATTCGAATTATTATTTATTGATTGTAATTAAATAATTAAAATTCTAAGTGAAAATTAAATTAAAGTCATTTTAGTTTTGTTGAACAAAATAATTAAATCTATTTACTCATATATTCTAACACGGTAAAGTCGTCATGACTTAACGAAATTACAATTGAGTTGAGAAAGTAAATTTAATTTAGTGAATTAATTAAATTTATATTAAATAAATAATATTTTGAGAATAGAAACTTGATTATCGGGTTGGATAAGTTATATGAGTTGGTCTAAAATTCAGATAACACATATAATTATACCCAATACATGAGACAAACTCAATAGGCTCATCTAGCATGTGATAGACGACAACCCTATTTCCTAGAAGAGGGTGGTGTCGTCCATACTTTGAGTATTTTCTATTAAACTATTATTATTTTGTTATCTCTTGTTCAACTAGAACTCTTGTGATTTTTTCCCTTTAAATAGATACTATGGGTTAGGTCAAAATATACCACAATTAATGTTGTTACCATATCATTTATTAGTGAGATTTAATTTTACAAATAAATTCTATATTTCAAGAGAGCTCAATCCAAGTTTCTAGTCCATAGAGAGAATGAATTTTCCCCATTGGAAAATTAATAAGTTTCATTATTATTGAATTCGATAGTGAATTAGAGTCCACTCTCTAAGTAAAATTAATATTCGAGAATAATGAAAAGAGGTCGTGTTGGTAGAAAATAAATAAAAAAACCCGACTAAGTTCACTTAGCTCAAAATGCTGGTACTAATTTGATAAATGTTTATTGGTATAAATAACACAATAATTTGATTTTTTTAAAAAAATTAATTTTTTATTGTACAATAAAATTATTTTTTAAACTGAATTTTTCTAATAGAGTGAACCGTTCCAAACCCTCACCATCTTCTTGTTGAAATCTTAGCTCGACAAAATATTTGTTATCTCATTTCAATGTTTTTGATCATTCCCTCATGAGATCTCTTCCAAATTGGTATCCCACACCCTATTGACTCTCGTATTGCGTTTATAGTTGATTCCACCATTTTTGTTTTACATAATTTATTTTTATATACCAAATATTATTTATTAAATATATTTAAATATTAATCTCAAATATAATAATTTTCAATATTATTAATCATGCATATTTATATTTAATAACATACTAAATTATTAATATAATTATTAATTTTATAAAATTATTTGATATTATAATTTTATTTTAATAATTTTTTAACATTATAATAATTTTAAATTTCAAATAAAATTCTGAATATTTTTTTGAAAAATATTTATATTAATATTTTAACAATAAAAATATATTACAATTTATATCTGACTATAATAAATTTTTAATAGTATGAAATATAAATATTTTATTAATATAAATAAGAGTATTTGTATTAATTTTGTTTAGTTTTATTCATCTCTTCCAATTCTAATGTGCAACTATTCACTCTCATATATGTAAAAGTGAACGTCCGATAAATTAAGTCTAATCGAGTGAAAAAAATTTGAATTATTCAAGTTGACAAGTCTTATTTTATCATCTAACTTGATTTGAATTTTTTTTCAAATCGAGTCAAGTAAAATGAAATTCGAGTCGAGTCAAATCAAGTAAAATTGTTCGAGTTAAATTAAAAAAAATAAACATGCCAAATTAAAATTTTATTACAGTATAACTAATTCCATATTAGAGTATATAAATTTGAAAACCATATATATTTGAAAAACTTTTCAAAGCAAAATAATAATAATGCTTTAGTATGATAAACTTGAATCAGTAATGAACTTATTTAAGTCCCAAAATTATTATTCTAGAATTTTTTTTAACATTTTTATATTTTTTAGAATTTCTTTGAAATTTTTATATTTTTTAAAATAAAAAAATTTGAAGTTTTTATAAATATTTTGAATTTTGAAAATTATTTTGAATTTTTTGTAACTTTTATTGAGAGAGAGACCAATTTGTTCATTTTCAAACTTGAGAGGTTCCAAAATGGTATTATTTATTAATATGTTATTTGAATTATTCAAATTGTAAAATTCAATTCGATACAAACTCGAAACTTGAATTACTTATTCGAGTCAACTCGAATAATTCAAATAACTCGATTCGATTAACTCGAAATTCAATTTATTTTTATTTTTTCGAATCGAATCGAATTTTGCACATCCCTACATATGTGTCATATATGTGAGTTTAAATTAAATTTTTAGTAGGTATTGATTATTATTAAGTCCTATAAGATATAGTTATTTTAAAATATTAATTATTATAAAATAAATTTTGATTATAAAATTTTTTTTATAATTTTATAACAAATATAATTTATACTATTTTATTTAACTAAAAAACTTTTAAAAATTATTTTCTAAAAATCAGTTTTTAAAAATGTTTTTGGTTAAATAATCCATTTCCTTATATACTTAGCCCAATTACACTTGAGAGCGAGCCCACATTTGCCACCCAAAGTCCAAACTCGATTCTCTCTTTTGGGCTTTTAGTCGCTCACACAAAAAAAAATTAAAATATAATAAAAAATACTATTGAAAACACTTAAAAAGATTCAATTAAAATATTTTGAGATTTGAGATAAATTAAAATATCATTATGAGAAAAAAATCACCATCCACAATTTAGGATGGATATAACCTACAGATATGACTCTTAAGGTTCGATTTCAGGTCCATGAATGTGATGGACTTACATTATCTTAAGACCCAATAACAAGATCAAAAGTCAAGCAAATCAAATCAAATCAAGATTCAAAAAGCTCGTATGCGAGGATGAATCTTTTCGAGGAAACGAAAAATGATACATGCACGAAATGGATGAAATGTATTAAAGTCAATTCAACCAAGTTGTCAAATTTCAAGCTGAAAATATTAGTCAACTTGTGACAAATATTTGTATGGGATCTAGGTATTTATGGATTAAGATGCTTTCATAGCGTTTAAAGATCTATCTCTTAGCTTCGAAATACATTTTGAATCACTCGAATTAAAAGCCCGAAACTCATTATCTAGAAAAAAAATGTTTATGGATATAGATTGTCTAGATGTCGATTGAGTATTATTGCTAATGTAGAAAGTTGTGAGTTCGAGCGCGTTGAAGCGCATTATCTTCCTATTTATGATTTGGGAGCAAATATAATCAAAATCTATAATGAGATTATTAAAAAAATTAAATAAATTATTATATCAATTTTTTATCCGAAAATATTTCTTCGTTTTGTTGAATAAATTATTAAAAATAAAATATATATTAAAGGATGTAATTAGTAATGATGTGGACTTTACCATAGACGTCCATTTTAAAAGAAGAGAATAAATAATAAAGCAAGAGAATGTTTGCATAATTACTAATTATTCCTCCCCCTCTCCCAACTCCCTCACTTCAACATTCCTCAGCTTATCTCTCTGCCAAACTTCTCCACTTTCTCTGGTGAGTCTCTCTCTCTCTCTCACATCACCTTATTGATGCTTCTGCCTCTTCAAGCCTTCCAGGTTTCCTCCCTATTTACTTCTTCTGCCACTCTGCTCTGCTCTTCTTTACTCTTTTTAGTGATTCATGGCTTCAAACATTTAGCTTCTTCAGAGCATCTACACAAATGGGTTTTGTATTTTAGCTTCTCTCTGTAGGTACTTCACGGTTTAGTTTCAGTTCTGAGTTGGTTTCACTCATGGAACTCAAATGGGATGTTCCCGTCTTTCACCCCTGGATACCCTCAAAATTACCTTCGCTGCCACTCTTGCTAATGCTAGTACTATCTCTGTGTCTCTTTTGCCCAACTAAGTGTCTTGATCTTGACCCTGACGACAAATCCTCACTATTATGCTTTAATTCATCAGTTCAAGACCCTAACCGGAGCTTAGCAACCTGGGTCGGGTCGAATTGCACGAATTGGACTGGTATTTCTTTTGAAAACCGA
Source organism: Gossypioides kirkii (assembly GCA_005610355.1). Taxonomy (NCBI): domain Eukaryota; kingdom Viridiplantae; phylum Streptophyta; class Magnoliopsida; order Malvales; family Malvaceae; genus Gossypioides; species Gossypioides kirkii. Next base: position 31,000,592 of record CP032248.1, read on the forward strand.
ACCGGTCGTGTTGTCTCTGTGAACCTGGCTAGTATGAACTTGTCCGGTAAACCGCTCCCTTGTTTATGTAACCTATCATTTCTTCAATACTTGAATTTATCTGGGAATAATTTCAATGGCACAATTCCAACATGTTTTGGTTCATTGGCTAGTCTTAAAACCCTTGATCTTAGTCACAATAGCTTTAGTGGGGTTCTACCTGATAACATCACTAGACTTGGGCAATTGAGAGAACTTGTATTGAATGGAAACCAACAACTCGGTGGTGATTTGCCATGGTGGATCGGTAATTTCTCGAGTAATTTGGAAAAACTTGATTTGAGTTCGAATTCATTCCATGGGGAGATGCCTGACAGCTTATTTCATTTGAAGTCTTTGAGGCATTTAGATCTCGGAGACAATTATATATCAGGGAATGTTCATGAGTTTTATCAGTCGTTGGAGTTACTTGGTCTTGCTTCGAATAAGTTGTTTGGTACTTTACCTTGTTTTTCTGCTTCTACAAAGAGTCTAACTGTTCTGACATTGGCCAACAATTCTCTTGTTGGAGGAATACCTACTTGTATTGCCTCATTGGAAGCATTGGCACATCTTAACCTGTCATTTAATCACCTGAGTTATGGCATATCTCCGAGACTTGTGTTTACAGAAAAGCTGCTTGTATTGGATTTGAGTTTCAATGATTTATCAGGCCCTCTTCCGGGAAAAATTGCAGAGGCAACAGAAAAATCAGGCCTTGTTCTTCTCGACCTCTCTCACAACCGGTTTTCTGGTAAAATCCCATTGAAGATCACCGAGCTGAAAAGCTTGCAAGCATTGTTTCTTTCTCATAATCTTCTTACAGGGGAAATCCCAGCAAGGATTGGAAATTTGACTTATCTCCAAGTGGTCGATCTGTCGCACAACTCCTTATCAGGTTCAATTCCATTAGATATTGTTGGGTGTTTTCAGTTACTTGCATTGATACTCAACAACAACAATCTTTCCGGTGAAATTCAACCTGAGCTCGATGCATTGGATAGCTTGAAGATATTGGATGTAAGCCACAACAAGATATCTGGTGAAATCCCACTAACCTTGGCAGGGTTAAAATCACTAGAGGTTGTAGATTTGAGCTCCAACAACCTGTCTGGAACGTTGAATGATGCGATAACCAAATGGTTGGACCTCAAGTATCTTTCCCTAGCTCATAACAAATTTAGTGGGAATCTACCCAGCTGGTTATTCACATTTGAAGCAATTCAGGTGATTGATTTCTCTGGGAACAAATTCTCGGGCTTCATTCCAGACGGTAACTTCAATATTAGCTTCTGCAGTAACAATGGTAACAGTGTTAGAGACCCTAAAGTGCCATTTATTTCAGTTAAAAATGTTGAGATAAAAGTTTCTGCCATGGTCATTGATACTAGTGAATTAAGCTTCAATTTCAAGGTGTCCTCGATGGTTGGAATTGACTTATCGGATAACTTGTTACGGGGTGAGATTCCAAATGTTCTCTTCAAAGTAGAGGGATTGGAATATCTAAATTTATCTTATAACTATCTCGATGGACAGCTTCCAAGTTTTGAGAAAATGTGGAACTTAAGGGCCTTGGATTTGTCACATAATTCATTATCTGGCCAGATTCCTGGAAATATCTCAACCCTGAAAGATCTGATACTCTTGGATTTGTCATATAACAGTTTCTCTGGATCTGTTCCTGTTAACCAGGGATATCAAAGATTCCCGGGAGCATTTGCTGGTAACCCAGACTTATGTGTGGAGTCATCTGGTGAGGGATGTGAAAGAGGAAGGCCCCCTGCAGAGCCTGGGAGGACATTTGAAGAAGTTGAGGGACCAATATTGGTTTGGGTGTTCTGTGTAAGTGCCTTTGTTAGTTTCTATTTAGGTGTGTGGGTCTCTTCTGTTCAGCTCGAGCTAGGAGTTACATCCTTCAGACAAAAGTTTAATGCAGTGAATGGTTGCTTCTATACATTTTTCCATTTCATTGTCTCTACACGTTAGAGGATCCAAATATTGAATCTACCAGTTCTATATATGATAGCATCCAGCTATTAAGATTGGATGAGTTGATTTTTGAATGATTACATTGTTATGTCATTCATGAACTTGTTCTACTGCAACAGTTTTGCTAGGAAGAGAAGCCAAAGTGTTTCATTTTAAAGCATGTCTTTGTCTTTCTGGTCATTTGTGAAAAGTTTACACTTCCTGGGTTCAAATTTCAACATAACATTTCTCATTGAATTGTTAGAAGTGGATTTTGAATAGGTTCTCCTAATGCTATGGTTTCAACATAACTATTTTGGATTTTTGGTGTTTTCATTTTTAGGTTAACTCATTGGTGACAAATAAAATAAAATTGAATAGTTGGATGATCTTTTGTAATTTTTCATTGTTGGGTGACCAAAAAAAATTATGAGTAAGTAAATGATCATTTCATAACTTCTCATTGTTGGGTGATTATTGACTACTAATGTAGTTTACCATATAACTTATTGTATATGATATCTACCCTATTATATTAGATCACCCTATAGTTACCTTAGGCCATAATAAGCATCATTGCTCTGGTCCTATCCAGACCTCTACATATTCACTTCGGCTCTTTTCTTTTTATCTTTCTCCTATCTCTTTCTTAGCAGGAGAATCCATTTTTCTCCGTACTTCAGCTACCTATATCATTTAACTTTTTGTCCCGTCTTAAATAGGATGAACCAACCAAACTTTACATCAACATAATTGCTTAACGAGTAAAAATATCTCTGTAACGCCCTTAAAATTATTGTACTATAAAAGTGGTAATAAATTGAGATTATGAATACTTGATTTTTCAATAAAGTATAAAGAAATGAAGGAAATAAAAAGAGAAGTATGTTGTGACATGTTAAATTTAAGGTAGGGATTAGATTATAAAGCTGTCAAAAGTTTTGAGACACAAGCATAATTATTTAGGATTCAAAGGGGTTGAGGTGTAAATACAAGAAAAGTTGAAGGACCAAAAGTGAATTAAACCAATTTCTTGTGATAGGAAACTAGGAAGTAGGGACCAAATTGAATAAGAGAAGGAAACGTGAGGGACTAAATTACAATTCTTCCAAAAAGTGAGACATGGCCTTGAAGTAAAAAATTAATGATGTTCAAGGGTAAAATAGTCAATTTCCAAAATAGATAATTGTTTGGTATAATGATTATGGATGAAAAATATTGGAAAATAATTGGTTGATTATTTAATTAATATTTTATTATAAGATATTTTAATATTTTAATTAATTAAAAATAATGAGATATTTTTTAAAGAAATATGTACAAATTTCTTCCATTTTCTTCATGCTTCTCACGTTGGCTATATATACATGTGAAGGGGATGTTTCTTTCTTTACAATTTGGTCCCTTGTCATGAAATCTCACTTTTTCTCTCAAATTCCTTGATAATTTCCATAGCCACCCTAAAGGAAAAGTAAAGGAGAGATAACAAAAGAGTAGAATATCATCTTGGAAGAAAAAAAATTAGACATGGAAGTGGAGAAAGTTGTGGAAAAAGTGAAGAGATTAGAGAGGTAATGTAAGTACTTCAAGAACTTTACTTTATTTAATTTTAATCTAAGTGGAGAGAATGTTAAATATTTGAATTAATTATGAATGTGCAAAATATTATGTATGAAATTAAATTAGTGCATTGAAGAAGTAGAGAAAGGACTAAATTGTAAAGAAAAAAAAATAAGATATGTGGAATGAAATGGTCAAAAGATAATACAAATAAAGTGTGATTATATAGTGATTACATAAAAAGTGAACGTGTGATGAAATTTCCAAGTTACATTGAATTTATAATAATGGGACTAAATTGTAAAGAGAACAAAAGTTTGTGATTTAAATAAAGTATGAGGATAAAGGGTTAAAATGAAGTGTTAAGTGTTAGTGAATTGATGTTAAGGTAAAATTATAGTAAATAATGAATTTTCATTATGATAGGGATTAAATTGTAAACTCTTGAAAATTTATAAATGAAACAATTAATATGTGAATAAGGATAATACGATGTAAGTTTAATGAATGCGTTATGAGATAATGAAATATGCCTAAAGTATTATAAAAGTGAAATCATGGAAAAATATGAAATTTTTTTATGATGACAATGACTAAATTGTCAAACTTGAGAAAATGTGTGGATAAAATAATAAAAGTGAAATACAAAAAATTTATGTATGAAACAAAGATATATTATAATGAGTTATTTGATTAATGTGCTTATGTATTGAAAAATAAATTTCATAATATTAGGGACTAAATTAAAGTGAGTACAAAAATTAATTGTGAACATAAGTGAACTTAATTGTAGAATTTGAATACTTTTGTTAATCTTATAACATTTATTGAAATGAAACGGGTTTATGATCAAATAACCCAGATTGAATTTTTTTTAATTTTATAAACATCGAACCGTAAAACGGTATCGATACTAGGTTAAAGGTATTGATACTTTAAGCCAAGTACATATACTTTATAAGGTATTGATACTTTGGGCAAATATATTCATCAAAACAATTTTGGACAACAACAATGATTTAACTTTGAAAATTCACCAAAAATTGTAGAGATCGATTTAAAGGTTGAATTAAATATGTAATTGAAGCTTAATAAGTCTAATTTTGCATAAAAGAAACAGTGTAAGCAATAGAATCGTTGATTATGAGATATATTAACTTTTGTGAGACAAGGTCAGAGTGATTTTGGGTTTCTCTATTCCGACTTTGAAAAATTATTATAAATGGTACAAAAACATTGAAGAGATTAAATTTATATATTTGAGTAAATGCTCTCAAATATATTCAACTATGAATGAAGTGATTACAAATGAAGGGAGAGACCTCTATTTATAGTTGAACTCCCCCAAAATCAACGATACAGATTGAGTTACATCGACGGTCAATATTTTTCCCACCTACAATAAGGGATTTAAATTCTATACATGTTTATCCTTTAGGATTTTACAATAATTATCCTGGTAAAATACAATTTACTAGAGTGTTTCAACTAAACCAAGATTCAAGTAGATGGGCTTCTGCTTCCATTCCACGAATCAGGCCAGTTTCAGTGGGTCGAATGAGCCCCATTTCATTTGTTGACTTCCATGGGACGTTCTGTGCGCATTGGTCACAGGCTTTGATCTATGTCTCATGACATAAGCACTTAGAGAAATCTTAATTGATGTTATATACATAAGCATACTATGCTCTAAACCGAAGGTACATATATACATATGTATACACGTACAAGAAAGATGTGGAATGGAGAAGAGGAGGATGAAAAATAATAGAAGAGTGTGACGCTAATAAATTGTTATAAGTGATAGATTTCCTAATACATAATAGTAAAATGTTTTGTTAAAACATTAAGTGAATAATTGTTATCTGGTGTATTAATGGACTTATTTATAATACTTTAATAGTTGGTAATTTTATAATCAAATCATATGATGTCAAAATTGAAAATAGATGCATATGAATAATAATAAATAATATAACATAGTAATTAAATTGCAAATAGGTCCTAAATGACATATAAATCGTTGAAAGAGCCTACAAAAACTTTATTAAAAACTTGGAATGAAAACGGAAATTTTATATTAGCTATAAATCGTTTTGCTAACTTGATTAGGAAGAGTGATTGAATTGGGTTTCTCTGAAGTTGCTTCAACAACGAATGTAACATTTTGGTGCTCGAACTTAGCAAGTGTGTAACATCCCAAAAACCGGATTAGAAGAAATCGAGTTAATGGAACCAAGAGTGGTCATCTCTAAATTTTAAGCAATATTTTGGGAAACTTTAACAAGTGATTTAATTTGGTTCAGTGATTAAGTATTATGGTCATGAGTGTGAGGTTTTGGGTTTGAATCCTGCGTCTTGAACTTTTTTTTTGTTTCAATCATTTATTAAACCTCTACCTATGAACATGTGGGTTGTCGAAACCTTTTTGAAAATGGTCCCGACTTTTAATTTTAAAATTGAAAATGAGAGTCACCACCGATCTTTTAATTTGGTGTGATTGGATCACCGTAAAATACTTAAGTTTATTTAAACAAAAGTTTTGGTCTTTGAAATCCAAAAAATAGGTTCGGGAGTCGATTACTTGTAAGGAAGGATTAGCATCCTCACACGCCCAAAATTGGTACCTAGTCGATTTTTTAAAGGTTTTATTTACTGAAAATTTGAAAACTCGAGTTAAATTTAGCGAGCTATCCTTACATACATGAACGAGATGTTTTGATGTCATTATAAAATTGAATTTTGTGGAGGAAGCTCATTTATTTTGAATTAATCGAGAAAATCCATGTCAAATAAGTTAGGGCACAATATTTTCAAATCTTCGAAAACAATCGAAAACAATGAACATTTATCGATTTTAAATAGGATATTCAATTATTTAGGTTTAAGGAAAAATCATACCCAATACGTTAGGGCACAATTTCTCGAATTCCAAAAAATAAAAGAACATTGCCTCGTTTTTAAAATAATTTAGGTAGTAATGAAAATGACATATAATTTATTTTATTAAGATTTTTTAAAGATTGAATAAATATGTTTTTTAATTTACATTTTGAAAAATAACAAGATGACAAAATATACATGTATGAAATAAATAAATGAATACAATTAAATTTAAATTACAAAAATAAATAAAAAATAACAAATAGAATAACAATATAATTGCAATCAAGAAGTAATGGACATGGATCAATAATGTAATGACAAATATACAAAAATGCATTCACAAAATAACAAATCGAATAATATCAAATCAGAAAAGAAAAAAAAGTAATTAGATGAAGGTAAAAATAATAAATAAATAAATCAACATTATGGAAAAAAAAAAAATAAAATATTAATTGAATTTCAAAATAAATAATAATATAATAAAAACATATAAAAGTGATAAACAGAATAAAGAGGACCAAATTTAAAAGAAAAGAGATGATAAGGGATTAATTTTAAAAAAATAGAATAATGGGTAAGATTAAAAAGAAAAAAATGTGAAAGGATTAAACTAATATTTAAATAAAATTCAAAAGTGAAAAAGATGAAAAAAATAAGAAGAAAAGGGGTCAAACCTGAATATGTGGAAAGTACAGGGACCACATGGGCAAATTGCCCGTGTCCTGACACGTTGCGCTTCATCATGCAAAACAAATAGAGGATCAAATTGTAAAAACTTTAAAATTAACTTGTTAAATTTTAAACAACAAGAAAGGATTAAATCAGGATTTAATTGAGAATAAAAAACGCGAAAGGACCAGACCTACAAATACCCCATTTAGCGAAAACACACGGATCCCAAGGGTACTTAGGTTGGATCCGGATCTGGCATCAAAACGACGTCGTTTTGAGGCGTTTAAGCTACACCCAAAACGATGTCGTTTTTGAGGGCTATAAACGCTCAAAAAAAATTTTAAAAAATTCATTTTCCCTTTATTTTCTTCAAAAAACAAAACCAACACCTTTTTTTTTCTCAACTCTCTCCCTCATCGTCCTTAGGGGCCCGTCGTGGATCATCGGTTATCGACACCGAGGACCACCGTGCATAGTGGTCGGGAAACCAAAAGTCATTTTTTTTTTCTTCTTTTTAAAAAAAAACTCAGATATGAGACTAAATCCCTTAGATCCGATTAAAAAAACCAAAAAAATCCTAAATTGCTTTATGGTTTTAGGGTTTTCTATGGACCCTTTTTTATTGTTCCTCCGATGATGCCCTAAAGAATCCGATGGGGCCAAGATCCCTTCACGGCGACTACGCAAAAGGTTGGTGAAGGTAACCCCGAAAACGTCTTTCTTTTTTATACTTTTTTGTATTTTCGAACACAAAAAATAGAAATAAAAGATAAAAACAAATATTTTTTGAAATTTAAAATATAGAAACAGAAGATTTCTTTGAAGTTTTCTCTGCAAATTTTTATTGCTCAATGTTCGTAAGATTACAAAAGGTTTGTTCATGGCTTTTTAAAGCCGATTTTACAATCATATCTATTTGTCTGTTTGCCTTTGTCGTTTTCCTTTTGTTGTTTCTTCTCTGTTTTTACAAGTGCATTACTATGGTGGTGACAGTCAATCAACGGCGGTAGAGGAGACCTTGTCGTTTTGGTGAAAGAGTGTTAGATCTGGCCTCGGAGAGCGCATGCTGACGTGGCAAGGCAACGGCCTAGAAGCCCTCCTAGGGTTTCTGATGTTGTTTTTAATTTTTGGGCTTGTGGGCTTTCAGGTAGTGAGTTAAGTGGGTAATTGGGTATTTGTAATTGAGAGTTTTAATTTTTTGTAATTTGGACTATTGGACTTTAAATTTATTTATTTTTATTTTTTGGTTGTTTTGGTTTCATTTATTGGGCCGGTCAAAATTTGGTCTCTACAGCTGCCCCTCTTTGCTCATTGTCGTGCAACGGGAATGAAGAAAAGACTCCAAGGAGGACAAATTTTGTTCGGTTGCCGAATTTTGACTTCTTTTCTTCATGTAACCCACTCGTTCAACTTATCGACTGCTCAACTCCACTATATCCGTTTCATTACAACTTTAGGAAGATAGGATTTAGCGTCATGACTTAATTTGCCCTAAGGAAACTTCAAAGAAATAAAATTTGCTATTGTAGCTTCACTCCATTCCACTGCAATTTCAGGGAGATCGAGAGTCGCTATCGTAGTCTTTGATTCGATCCACTGATACTTCAGGGATATAGGATTTGGTGTTGAAGCTTCACTCCGTTCCACTGCAACTTCGGGAAGATTGAGATTCGCTTTTGTGAGATGGTAGCTTCAATTTGCCCTCTTGATTTAAGGGTAAAAGATTAGATTATGGCTTCAATCTACCCTCTTGACTTAAGGGTAAAGATTGGATGATGTCTTCAATCTGCCTCATGATTGAGGTAAGGGAATGAAAGTCTTCAACATGCCCTATGATTAGGGTAAGAGATTGGATATGTCTTCAATCTGCCCCATGATCGGGGTAAGAGATTGGATGGCTTCAATCTACCCCATGATCGAGGTAAAAGATTGGATGATGTCTTCAATCTGCCCTATGATCAGGGTAAGAGGTTGGATGGTCTTAATCTGCCTCATGGTCGAGGTAAGAGATTGGATGATGTCTTCAGTCTGCCCCATGATCAGTGTAAAAGCCCATTTTCATCCAGCCCAATAAGGCCCAACAGAAACAAAACAAAACCAAATGAATAAAAAATAATAATACAAAATGTTTATTAAAATATCAAAGTCCATTTACAAGTTTAACCCAAATTACAAGCCCAATTTCAACTGAAGTCTAAACTCAACCTAAAAGCCCAAAAATTTTACAAAATATGAAACCCTAAAAGCTTCAGCACCACTCGCCCCTCAGCTCATGTCCACATCAGCACGTGCCACATCAGTACCACGTCAGCCACGTGACCCTTCGATTTTTGACTCCTCGACTGTCGATCCTTTATTTATTGACCCTTTGGCTCTTGGATTCTCGGCTCCCGAAGCACCCTTCTACTACCCCTTGCATCGAAATGGCAAGGATGCTCTTCCCCAACCTCGTTGACCTCGGCAGACACCTGGCACCATGCCACTCCGATGTTACCTGCAAAAAGAAAAGAACAGAAGCAGAAACAGATACAAAGCAAAGCAAAGGCAGAGACGTAACAAAAATAATAAAATGTATTAAATGTGGCTATAAAAGTCACACCAACCACTATAATATTTTCTACACACGAAATCAATGCAAAAAAGAAATCGAATACAAGCAGAGATATTCAAAGAAATTTGAAGGTATTATACTCAGTTCATTTATTGTTTTCGAATATATATATATACACACATATAAACAAAAAAGAAAAAAAAGGGCTAAAGAAACCTATCTAAACGACACCATTGCCGTAGATGTCTGAGGCCACCATCCCCGATGAAGGATGGCTCATTTTTTGAACGAAAATCCTCCGAATAAGTAATATTTGTCAAGAAAATCTCAAGGAAAACATAAAAAGGGTTTCTTTCGAAAACCTAATAAATATAAGGAAAGGATTAAAATTTTAAGAGTTTTAAAATATATAAAAAGAGCCAAAATGTCTCGTTCTTTAAAACCCTATTTAGATATGATTTTGTTTTTAAAAAATGAATAAAAAAAAGGGAAACAAAGGAATCAAGAAACAGATTTAAAAAAATCATCAAAGGTCGGATTTTTAAAACATTTTTTTAAAAGAAAGATCTAGTATGATTTTTGTTACTTAGGACTAGATCTGTTGTTTTAAAAAAAAAGGGAATTTTAAAAAAGGAATTTTTTTACCTGACCACTGTGGATGGTGGTTCGTCGGCGTCGGAGAATGATGGTGATCGGCGGGCCTAGGACTGAGCTCACGTCGGAGATGGTTAGGGTTTGAAGAGGTGGAGAGAAAAATAAAATGAGAGAAAAGGTTTTTTTTTTATTTCAAAAAGAAAAAATGAATTGTTTTGTTTAAAAAATTGGTATTATACATCTCTCGAAACGATGCCATTTAGATTTATTACAATAAATGCTAAAACGGTGCCGTTTTACGACGACCCGAGTCGGACCCAACCTAATAAGGGGATCCGCACGTTTTTTATGAAGGGTTTATTCATTTTTTTAAGTCCTTCCGCACTTTTATAATTTTAAATCTCGTCGTTCTCATATATTTTCATGATTTTAAAATTTTTCCCTTCGATTTTTTTTTCTTTTTCAATTTAACCCCTTTACTAGGAGGTACCTATACAAGGCATTGTTTTAAGCTCAGTTTCAATGGCTATGAAACACAGTCGTTTTTAACAGTTGATTTTCAAAATAAAAATGGAAAATTTTTAGCAAAGCCCCTCTTTGTTTTGTTTTTTAAAAATCAGTTTATTTAGTTTTTTTTTAATTTAGCAAACAAATTTACCTTTTTTTTAATTTAAGCCTCAAACCTTTTTTTAAAAAACAGAAAATTCCAATTTAGCCCCCTGCTTCTTCTTTTTTCTCTAAATTTCTAATTTAAGCCTTAAAACTTTTTTATTTCACCTCAAATTTTATTTTATTTTAAAATTAATATTCAAATCATTTTTTCTTTCGAATTGACTGCCTTCATTCTTTTTGCTAAAATCAAGTTTTTTTAATTAAATCTTAATAAATTTTAAGTTTTTTTAATTATTTTACTATTTATTTTACTTAGTATAATTTTATTTATCCTTGTTTATTATTTATTACACCATATTGTTATTTTACATACCATGATTTTATTTATTATTATGTTTCTTATAAATCATACTTCATGCAACTTATTTTTATTCATGCTTTTAACGACTTTTACCATAATAATTTAAAAATGGAGTGCATATTTATTCAAATATTTTTGGTAAAATAGTTTAGCTAAATTGTGTGTTCTGAAAATACATAAATTATTCTTTTTAGGGTAATGTTCTTTATTTTGGGAATATTGGAAAGTAGTGTGTACTAACGTGTTGGGTACTATTTTCCGTCAAACATAAAATATCGAATGATCTATTTAAAATCAATAATGGCTATTCTATTTGCAAAAGCATGCATTTTTACCCATCCTTTTACAGAATAATTTTTTTTTTAAAAAAAATAAACATATATCATTTTCCAAGACATGTAAGTTGTTTCAATTTAATAAAGCAATGTTCTTTATTTTAGGAATTCGAAAAATAGTGCCCTAACGTGTTGGGTGCGGTTTTTTTTCAAACCTAAAAATCGAACATCCTACTTCAAAATCAAAAAATTGCTAAAACATTTTTCAACAAATATTTAAAAAACACATAAATTGTTTAAAAATAAAGGCAATGCTCTTTTATTTTGGGAACACGAGAGATTGTGCCCTAACGTAATGGGTACAATTTTTTTTTTGAACCTAAAATAATCGAGTATCCTATTCAAAACCAATAGTTGCTTGATATTCCGTTATTTTAGGGGATTCAAAAATTATGCCCTAACGTATTGGGTATGATTTCACTTTGAACCTAAATAATTGAATATCTTATGTAATGTCTCATTCATATATTTATGGATCGCATCTTGAATATTTGCTCGAGTCCTCAATTTTCAATAATTAAGACCATAGAATAATCGATTAGGTACCAATTTTGGGCGTGTGAGGGTGCTAATCCTTCCTTACACGTAACCGATTCCCGAACCTATTTTCTGGATTTCGAAGACCAAATTGTTTTTTCTAAAATAAACTTAAATGTTTTAGGTGGTCCAATCACACCGAATTAAAAGATTGGTGATGACTCCCATTTTCGATTCTAAAAATATTTTCGAAAATTGTTTTAAAAAATGGTTTCGACAGCTTGGGGACTCTACTGGGGACAAATGAGAGAGTCAAGCCGCGAGCCAATTATTTTTGGTCTTTTTGAGTGAAAATTGAGAATTTGATTTAAATTTAATTTGCGATCCTTGCATTTTGTGTTCATATGTTTGTTCTTTAAATTTAATTTGTTCATTGTCGAAGTGAGGGTTCCATGCATTTGCATTGATCTGTTACTTTACCCCTTAAGTGGAAGTGTGAAACTACGCCTTTGTGAGGCCTTCACCTCCGTGCAGGATAGTGGATCGCTTTCGGGAATACATCTGTACCTATGTTTTCGTGAAGTTTTCACTTCCGTGCAAACATATGAGAAATGTATCCCCTGAACTGAACTCGTCCATATGAGCCTATAATGGGTGAGGATAGAGGAATCTGCTGGTTCAGGTACCCTTACTCTAGAACTCAAATCGAATGTAGTTGACTTTAGAAGACTACCAAACATCGCGACAAACCTTTAGCAGTCACCCAAATAGGAGAGACGCGTTACTATTTGTTGCTTTTAATTGCAATTTTATTATTAGATTTATCTTTGTGTTTAGCATACTGACTTGTTTGATTTTTGATTTTTATTTTTCGCTTTGCATTCCCATCATAGAAAAGGTGTTGGTTCATACTCGATTACCAAATAGAGAGCTTTGACATGGAAGATGGGTTTCTTGGTAGAGTGGAAGACAACATGGCCGTGCATTTATGATCGGAAGAAAGACAGTGTGAGAAGGGAGACAGTTTGACAGAAGGGCACTTATCGGAATTTTGGGATCATACTCGAGTAAATGTGACTCAAAATAATGTGTAAGAGTTGAGAGACATTTGGGGACAGTGGAATGATGAGATGAAGCAAGTGTTTTATAAGGAATACAGATCTACCCTATTTACTCGAGGTAAAGATAGATAAGTACCTCTTTCGAGCTCTCACCCAACACTGGAATCCTGTGTATAGTTGTTTTACCTTTGAGAACTTCGACATGACGCCCATAGTGGAAGAATACACTGCGTTGATCCGTTAACCAAGGATTCAGGTCGACAAGGTTTACTCGAGAGCTGCGTGTGTCCCAACCTTTTTGAAAAGGTTGATGAACATAACCGGGATGAGTGAACAGTGGGTTGCATCTCGGATCAAGGTAAAATGGGACAATAAGTGTATCACTTGGAAGAGTCTGAGAGATTTGATACTAGCGCACCCGGATATGAAAAAGCGCATCGACATTTTTGCTCTAAGCATTTATGGGTTAGTTATTTTCCCAAAAGCATTAGGGCACGTAAAAGATGCAGTTGTCAATCTTTTCAACCGACTAAGTAAGAGAGTTACACCAGTCCCAGCAATCCTTATCAAAACCTTCAGATTGCTAAATGCTTGTCGAGAGAAGGAGAAGAGAGGTTCATTGGTTGTGCACCACTATTATTGGTATGGTTTCACAATCACTTTTGGAAGAAAGAAAGGATTTCGTACAAGGCGTACTCGACAAATTATTCACCTTAGAAAGAATTCGTAGCCACACAAAGGGAGCAGAGTATATCTGAAGAAAAGTGGATGGCTATCCTTCAAAATCTTCGGGATGAGGACGTTGAGTGGAAGGCACCTTGGTTTAACATTGATGAGATTCTTTACCGTTACGGCAGTTTAGATTGGGTTCCCTTACACGGAGTGTGGGGAGCTATAGGATACGCCCCTCTACTTGAGTTAAGGCAATACAAGATAAGGCAGTTAATCCCGGTAACACAAGGTTTTGCCCAGTGGGAGTTCACCTACAAAGGGGATAACTACAAGAAGAGGGTTAGAGAAATAACAAATGCATGGAAGCAAGTAGCAAGTGTATAGGATGAAGGTATTCGCTGCTAACCCGATGACGACGCCAGAATATGACTGGTGGAGAAACAAAAGAGTTAATGATAATACTCCAATACCAAATCCTGAAGATATCCGACCAATAGAAGAATGTTTGCAAGTGGCTCCGTCAGAGTTAGATATTATAAAACAGGACTTTGAAAAGAAGAGCTTGGAATTCGGGAAGAAAATGAAAGTGTTAGAAGAGGAAAAGATGAAGTTAAGATTGGATGTGGATATCCATAAGTTAGAGGCTGAAAAATTAAGAAAAGGAAAGAACAAAGAAGAAGAAGACTTAAAGGATTTGAAGAAGCATACAAAAAACTTCGTCTATCAATGAGGATTGCTAGGCTAGGCAAAACGTCAGAACAATGACAATAAGAGATTCAAGAACAAAATGATCGAGCAGAACAATGGAAAATGAACTTCCAAGATGGTCAAGTTCGAGAGAATGCCATAAAAAAGGAATTACTAGAAAATCAAATTAAGAAGGCTGAACTGAAAGCTCAAATAGCCAAGCTAGAAGCTAGAATAGTGAAGCTAAAAGAATCTTTACGGAGGCATCGCAACCGAAACTCCGTTACAGAACTGATGGCAAGTCTGGCCAAAAGTAAAGAGTTGAGGAAAAGAGTGTAAGAACTTGAAGCCTCGTTATAGAATAAAGAGATATGAATCAAGATTCTCGAAAGGAATCTAGAAACAAGTGAGTGGCACCTTCAACAAGCTCAGAGGCAAGTTGGAGAAAGAGATTATGTTATGGGTGAGGCACTCACACAAATACGAGAAGTGGCTGATCACGTGCAAATGCTAGTCGTCGAAGCTGATGAGATGAACATGCAATATGAATCAAGATCAGATCGAGGACAAAAACTAGCCGAACTTTTTAAAAAAATCAAGGCTTTAGGTATTAGGGCAAAGCCATTTATGTAATTCGCTTTATGTAAAGAAATTTGTCTTCTAATGAAGTTGTTCTAATGGAATTGAATTCAGAATCAACACCTTCTCTTACGTTGCATACATGCATTCATTCACATTGCATTTTCATATTTTAACACAACGACTCTAATTAATTAAATTTTAAACAGTTAAACCAGAAACCATAGAGAATCCACACCATTACGGTACTCGAAAAGCGATGGTCAAAGAATCGAGCGTTTAG
Source organism: Gossypioides kirkii (assembly GCA_005610355.1). Taxonomy (NCBI): domain Eukaryota; kingdom Viridiplantae; phylum Streptophyta; class Magnoliopsida; order Malvales; family Malvaceae; genus Gossypioides; species Gossypioides kirkii. The sequence goes on from CP032248.1 coordinate 31,015,911, forward strand.
AACAAATATAGAAAAAGATGCAAGAGCAAATGCAAGCTCAGCTGCAAGACCAGTTAGCGAAGGTCCAGCAAGATATGAAGGACCAAATTATAGAATCTCAAAGGAGCATCATAAGTGAACTAACTCAGCTTTTAAGAGAAGGAGCTGATAAATGAAAAAGTCTTGCTATGAGTCCAGGAGAAGAAAGTGAGGAGCTTAGATATCTCTCCGGCTATAGTTCTGTACGTATTCAAGCACCACAAGAAACGTACCCACGTGGGGTACTAGTAACAATAAGAGCAGAATAGTACCCCGGTGGCATGTCAGGGTCAGCAAATTTTCAAGTGGGATCTGGTTCCAACCCCGGAGATAATATAGCCAATCCTATTGTCCATGACTTGGATGACGTGGAGGAGACAGAAAGAGCAAGGCCTGAGATCCCTAGACAGTTGGAGGACAAATACAAACGGATGGAAGAAAAAGTGAAAGCAATGGAAAGTGTTGATACCTTCTTTAGAATTGACGCTAAGGATCTGAGCCTTGTCTCAGTCCTAAGGCTCCCCGACAAATATGGCGGGATCAGTTGCCCTGAGGCACACATTACAATGTTTTGTAGGAGGATGATTGGGCATGTCAATAATGACCAGTTGTTGATACATTACTTCCATGATAGTTTAGTAGGATCTGCTGCCAAGTGGTATAATCAGTTGAGCCGTGCCAAAATAAGCTCATGAAGAGGACCTGGCACAAGCATTTATGAAGTAATACAGTCATGTAACTGACATGACACCCGACAGATTGACCTTACAAAGAATGGAGAAGAAGCCAAATGAAAGCTTTCGGCAATACGCTCAAAGATGGAGAGACATAGTAACCCAAGTACAACCACCATTATTGGAAAAGGAGACAACTATGTTGTTTGTTAATACTCTGAAAGTCTCATTTATCAACTACTTGTTAGGAAGCACAACCAAGAGTTTTTCTGACATGGTCATGTCGAGGGAAATGATAAAGAATGCGATCAGATACGGGAAGATCGATTTAGAGGAAAGTGTTAAGAGTGCAATCCCTAGGAAAAAGAAAAATGAAATCAATAACACGGACCACTATAAGACGAATTATTCAAAGCCAATAGTGATGGCACCACACAGAATTCACTCTCATCCCTATAAAGTACAAAGAACTTTATCAAAAGTTGTTCGATAAACATGTCCTATCACCAGCCCATCTAAAACCACTGCAACCGCCATTCCCAAAATGGTACGATGCGAATGCCCGATGCGAGTACCACGCAGGAATAGTAGGACACTCAATTGAGAACTGTGCGGCTTTGAAAAGGCAGGTTTAACAACTCATCAACATCGGGAAGCTAAGATTCGAGGACCCTACAAGTCCCAATGTATCAGGAATCTGCTACTCAATCATCTTGACCAAGGGGTGAATGTAGTGGTTGAAAGAGAAAGTAGAAAGATCAAGACCCGTGTTGAGGAGGTGAGATTATCATTAAGATAGGTTTGGTATGAGATGGTGAAAGTGGGTTTGATCACCCAAAATGTGAGGGAAGTAGTAAGAGCAGAATACTACTGTAAGTTCCATGAGGACAAAAGACATGAAATCCAAGAATGCAATGAGTACAAAACCTTGGTACAGAGTTTAATGGATAACAAAGGTTAGAATTTTTTTAAGAAAGTGAAAAGATGAAAGAAGTGTGTGCTTCCGGAGAAGACACAACCAGAAGAACTTTTGGGGTCAGTCACCTAATAATAATCATTTCTTGACCAAGAAGCAATGAAACTGAAGAAAGAACTACTCCCAAAATAATAATCCAAAAACCTGTAGCCTTTCCCTACAAGGATAACCAGAGGGTACCTTTGAATTACAATTGTAATATAATGGTATCAAAGGGGGAAAATTCCAAAGTTGAATTAGAAAGAGTTCAAGATATGACTCTTATCACTCATAGCAGAAAGAGCTATGATCCCACAAGAACAGAAAATGAAACATTTAAAGCCTTAGAATAGCCCAAAAGAGGAAAGGTTGAAGGGCCAAAGTCACCAATCAACGAGCCAGTAATAGAAAAAGAAGCTAGGGAATTCTTGAAATTCCTAAAGCACAGTGAATATAGCGTGGTGGAACAATTGCACAAGCAGTCGACTCACATATCAATTTTGACACTATTATTAAGCTCGGAAGCACATCGCAACGCGCTAATGAAAGTGTTGAATGAGACTTATGTAGTTGACGATATCTCAGTGAATAAGCTAGATCGTTTGGCCAGCAATGTAAGCACTGACAACTTCATCTTTTTTAATGATGACGAAATACCCTGAGGTATGGGGTCGACTAAAGCACTACATATCACCACCCGCTGTAAAGGTTACACATTGCCTGGTGTATTGATCGATAACGGGTCAGCTCTGAACGTTCTGCCGTTGACAACACTGAAGAGGTTGCCAATTGATAGTTCTCACATGAAAGCATGCCATAACATAGTGAGAGCACTCGATGGAACAGAAAGGAAAGTAAAGGGTAGAATCGAGATACCATTGTTAATCGGTCCAAACTCATATGAAATCGACTTCTTAGTAATGGATATCAAATCGAGCTACAACTATTTACTAGGAAAATTGTGTATACATTCGGTAGGAGTAGTGCTGTCGTCACTACACCAGAAATTGAAATTGGTGACTGAAGGTCATTTGGTCACAATCAGTGCTGAGGAGGATATAATTACGTCAATAGCAAATGATGCACCCTATATCGGAGCAGATGAAGAGGCCCTGGAATGTTCTTTTCGATCTTTGGAATTTGTTAATGCAACGTTCATTGCTGAAGGAAGCAAGATCCCGACACCTAAAATATCAGAAAACACGAGGATGGTCTACAAATGACAATCGGGAGAGGAGAGTTAACGGGAAAGGGATTGGAAGATATCTCCAAGGGAGAATCAGTGTTCCAATGTTGGTTGATAAACGAGATCGCTTCAACCTGGGGCACAAACCTGATATAAGGGAGAAGAAGGAGTTGGAGAAGAAGCAAGAGAGAAGAAGAGCGCGCTTAGCCGGGGAAGAAATCAAGTGGGAGCCAATGATTTTTTCCCATATATTAAAAACTTTCATATCAGGGGGAATAATCAATGCAAGGCCAAAATTGGATGGGGGAAAGGAAATTGACTGAAGCAGTAGAAATAATGAAGGATTTAAGCATTAATACTGTATCTGAAGAAAGGAATGAAGAAAGAAACCTGCGAGAAATTTGTCCTTACACTCCAGGGAGTACTCTGAATAACTGAACTGTAGAGGATCTCCTTATAGTCTTTAGGACCTCTTCATAGTAATGCCCAAAACACACCTACTGCTTTAGGCCTAAGACTAGTAAGGATCTTTGTGAAAGGCTCATTATCATTATTGGTTATTAAGGCTCATTATCATTATTGGTTATTTTAATGAAAAATACGTTTCTTCTCACTTTTCGTAATTCTATTTATTCTTGTCAAGTTTGATAAATATTTTATACTATACGATTAACCATTCTTCAATTTAATTTAATCTTATTCAATTTGATAAGTTTTTTTTACCCTTGTCAAAAATATTCTTTTCATTCATAATCATACCATATAATTAATCATTCTTAAATTCATTTGTTTCTTTGGATCTCTTCTTATCCGTCTAACAGGTCTTTTGATATCAATTATATGAGCGACACCATTGTTGACTTGGTGCCCTTTTTTGAGCAAGATATGTGTCCAGAGGAATTCCAGGACTTTGAAGAGAACCAAGATTGTAACTTGTCTCCCGATTTCTTAAGGATGGTAGAGCAGGAAGAAAAACAAATCCTGCTGCATAAAGAATTAGTAGAAATCATGAGTCTGAGAAATGAGGAAGAAAAGAAAGAAGTAAAATTGGGACGAGCATTTTGAAAAAACAAGGCAATATCTTATTAAACTGCTCCAAGAGTTCAAAGATTTTTTATGTGGTCTTATCGAGATATGCCTGGGTTAAATACCAATATTGTGGTACATAGGCTCCCTATAAAGGAAGGTTGTAAACCTGTTCAACAGAAGCTTCGAAGGATGAGGCCTGACGTACTGTTAAAGATAAAGGAAGAAGTTAAAAAGCAATTCGATGCTGGTTTCCTCCAGGTGGTCAAGTATTCCGAATGGGTAGCTAATATAGTCCCGATCCCCAAGAAGGATGGGAAGGCACGAATGTGTTTCGATTACCGAGATTTGAACAAGGCAAGCCCGAAGGACAATTTCTCGTTGCCTCATATTGGTACTCTAGTTGACAACACGGCGGGTCATTCATTATTCTCCTTCATGGATGGTTTCTCCGGATACAACCAGATAAAGTTGGATCCCGAAGATATGGAGAAGACCATTTTCGTCACGATGTAGGGAACATTTTGTTATAAAGTGATGCCATTCAGACTTAAGAAAGCAGGAGCAACATATCAAAGAGCTATGGTAACCTTGTTTCATGATATGATGTATAAAGAGATCGAAGTTTACGTTGATGATATGATTACAAATTCTCGAAATGGGGAAGAACATGTGGAAGTATTGAACTAAAGTTAAACCCAGCTAAATGCACCTTCGAGCTACTTCAAGCAAATTGTTAGGTTTTGCGGTTAGCAGGAGAGGTATCGAGATTGATCCAGACAAAGTCAAAGCCATACAAGAGTTACCACCACCGCGTGCTCAGAAAAAAGCTTGAGGTTTCTTAAAAAGGTTGAATTATATCGCAAGGTTTATTTCACAACTAACTGAGAAATGTGACCCAATCTTCCGTCTTCTCAAGAAACATAACCCAGGTGTGTGGGATGAGGAATGCTAGATGACCTTTGACAAGATCAAACATTATTTGTCAAATGCCCCAATTCTAGTACCACCAAGCCCCAATAGACCTTTGATCTTATATCTAGCAGTATTTGAGAATTCTATGGGATGTGTGCTAGGCCAACATGACGAGTCTGGAAGAAAAGAAAGAGCGATATATTACCTCAATAAGAAGTTCACTGATTGTGAAACAAGGTATTCGCCAATCGAGAAATTGTATTGCACTTTAGTTTGGACCACTCGAAGATTAAGGCAATATATGTTGTATCACACAACTTGGTTGATCTCAAAATTAGATCCTTTAAAATACATGATGGAGTCGACCGCACTAAATGGGAGAATGGCTAGATGGAAAATACTGCTCTCAGAGTTTGATGTAGTCTATGTGAACTAAAAGGCAGTAAAAGGAAGCGCAATAGTAGACTTTCTAGCCAGTAGAGCTCTAGAGGATTATGAGCCATTGAATTTCGATTTCCCGAATGAAGACCTAATGTACATTGCAACCACCGAGAAAGGAGCTCCAAAAGAACATCCTTGGAAGCAAAATTTTGACGGTGCCTCAAATGCCACGAGTAATGGAATTGGGGCAGTTTTGGTATCTCCGGAGGTGACCGTTATCCTTTCACTAGTAAGCTCGACTTTGACTGTACAAATAACATGTCCGAATATGAAGCATGTATCATGGGACTCCATGCAGCCATAGAACGAGAGATTAAAGTTCTGGAAGTATATAGGGATTCTGTACTTATAATTTACCAACTCAAAGGAGAATGGGAAACAAGAGACTCCAAGTTAATCGATTATCGAAGATTGGTTCTCGAGTTAATCAAAGAGTTCGATGACATCACATTCCATTATCTCCCACGGGATGAAAACCAAATGGCTGACGCTTTGGCTACTCTTGCCTCAATGATAAAAGTAAACAAGCTAGAGGATGTAAGGCCTATTCAAATGAGCATTTACGAGGCTCCTGCCCACTATTACAACATCGAGAAAGAAGAAAGGACGACTATCCTTGGTACCAAAACATCTTACGTTATGTAAGAGACCACATATATCCAGAGCAAGCTACTGAGAATGATAAGCGGACATTGAGAAGTCTTGCAATTAATTATGTCTTGGATGGAGACATTCTGTATAAAAGGAGAAAAGATCAAGTGTTACTAAGATGTGTTGATGCTATTGATGCTAGGAAAATCCTAGAGGAAGTCCATGAAGGTGTCTGTGGGATGCATTCCAATGGTTTCACAATGGCTCGACAAATAAAGAGATTTGGTTACTACTGGTATACTATGGAAAGTTATTGCATCAACTATGCCAAAAGGTGTCACAAATGTCAAATTTATGGGGATAAGATCTATGTACCACCTTCACCTCTTCATGTTATGACTTTCTCATGACCCTTTTCTATGTGAGGCATGGACGTCATTAGACAGATTTCACCAAAAGCTTCCAATAGACATCGTTTCATCTTTGTGGTCATTGACTACTTCACCAAATATGTAGAAGCTGCTTCCCTACGCAAATGTTACAAAAACTGCAACTAGCAAGTTTCTGAAAAGAAAAATCATATGTCGATATAAAATGCCAGAAAGGATCATATCTGACAATGCTTTGAATTTGAACAACAACACCATAGCAGAGGTTTGTAGTTAGTTTAACATCAAACATCATAACTCATCTCCCTATCGCCCAAACATGAATGGGGCAGTAGAGGCAGCCAACAAGAACATCAAGAAAATCGTCGAGAAAATGATGGAGACTTATAAGGATTGGCACGAGAAGTTACCATTCGCCTTTTATGCTTATAGAACTTCTGTTAGAACTTCTACTAGGGCAACACCGTTCTCATTGGTCTATGGGATGGAAGCAGTTTTACCTATTAAAGTAGAGATTCCTTCCCTCCGAGTCTTGTCGGAATTAAAACTAGATGAAGCAGAATGGATCTAATCTAGATACGATCAATTGAATTTGATTGAAGAAAAGAGATTGAAAGTTATCCGTCATGGTCAAATGTACCAGAAACGGATGATACGGGCTTACAACAAAAAGGTCCACCCAAGAGAATTTCATGAGGGAGATCTAGTTTTAAAGAAGATACTCCCCATACAAAAAGATTTCTGAGGAAAATGGACGCCTAATTGGGAAGGACCTTATGTGGTGAACAAAGCTTTCTCTGGAGGAGCTCTCATTTTAACCGAAATGGATGACAAAGAGATATACAACCCTGTGAATTCAGACTCGGCGAAGAAATATTTCACCTAATTAAAAAAAAGGAAAAAAGGAGAGGTTAAGATGAAAATCCGCAAAGGGCATTTTGAAACCAAAGGGGGTTTTGAGTTCAAAACCCGAAAAGGGCAGCTCGAATTTGAAACAAAGGATAAACATATAATGATCGAAGAACGTTACTCCCTAGGGCATCGACAGAGTACTCCAAGCCTCCTAGCACATATCAGGCTCAGAGTGAGTCTCATCAAGTCTACTCAGAAAGCTCATACATTGATATTTAGGACACTTGATTTTGTTTTAGTTCACTTTGTACTTGACAATTCTTTTTACGAATGTCTGCCATTTTTCTTTTCTTTCTTTCATTCGAGCTTGGTCTCCAATAAAATTCAACTTCGTTCACCTTATGACTTTGTCCAAGCATTGTTGCATTAAAATAACAGATAATAAGTTAATGTGAAAAAATATAAAAATATTATTTAAGTATCATTCTAGGGAATCCTAAATAATACAAGGACCTAAAACAGCATCACTAGTTGGAAAGAGCCACGCTCGAAGGGTGGAAGGCTCCCCAAGGCTAGTAGCTCAGATGATGGTTACTCATACCTAAAGAGAGGACACAATGATACGATAGTGATGAGATTTAGACGATCATTGAACGATATTGACTTAAAGACTAAGATCATCAATGACATTTTTACATTCATACTCATCATGAACATCCAGAGCATACTAAGTGCATGAATGCCAAAATAAGCATATTTTACAAGTCTCTTACCTCGATCATGGGGCAGATTGAAGAACCCAATCTCTTACCTTAATCAGAAGGTAGATTGAAGATAGGCAATCTTTTACCTCGATCATGGGGCAGATTGAAAAATCCAATCTTTTACATTAATCAGAAGGAAGATTGAATAATCCAATCTCTTACCCTAGTCAGAGGGCAGATTGAAAGCATCCAATCTCTTACCCCGATAATGGGGCAAATTGAAGAACCCAATATCTTACCTTAATCAGAAGGCAGATTGAAGACAGGCAATCTTTTACCCCGATCATGGGGTAGATTGAAGAATCTAATATTTTACCTTAATCAGAAGGCAGATTGAAGACATCCAATCTCTTATCTCGATCATAGGGCAGATTGAAAGCATCAAATCTCTTACCCCTATCATGGGACAGATTGAAAACACTTTCAATCTCTTACCTTAATCAGAGGCAGATTGAAGACATGCAATCTTTTACTCCAATCATCGAGTAGATTGAAGCATCCAATCTTTTACCTTAATTAGAAGGCAGATTGAAGAATCCAATCTCTTACCCTAGTCAGAGGGAAGATTAAAGATAAACAATCTCTTACCCCGATCATGGGGCAGATTGAAGAACCCAATCTCTTACCTTAATTAGAAGGAAAATTGAAGACAGATAATCTTTTACCCTGATCATAGGGTAGATTGAAGAATCCAATCTTTTACCTTAATCAAAAGGTAGATTGAAGACATCCAATCTCTTGCCCCGATCATGTGGCAGATTCAAAGCATCTAATCTCTTACCCCTATCATAGGACAGATTGAAGACACATCAATTTCTTACCCCGATCATGGGGCAGATTGAAAGCATCCAATCTCTTACCCCTATCATGGGACGGATTGAAGACACATCAATTTCTTACCCCAAACGTAGGGCAGATTGAGGATGAATCGCGAAGAGACAACAAAATTCAACCAGACCGGATGAAATTGGTATTTCTTTCAGTCTTTGCTCTGTTCTTGTTTCACAACAACGAGCAAAAAGGGCAGCTGTAAAAGCTCATCTTCATCCGGCCAAATAAGGCCCAACAGAATCAAACAAAACCAAATGAATAAAAAATAATAATACAAAATGTTTATTAAAATATCAAAGTCCATTTACAATTTTAACCCAAATTACAAGCCCAATTTCAACCTAAGTCTAAACTTAGCCCAAAAGCCTAAAAATTTTACAAAAATATGAAACCTTAAAAGCTCTAGAGTCGCTCGCCCTTCAGCTCATGTCCACGTCAACACGTGCCACGTCAGCCACGTGACCCTTCGGTTTCTAACTCCTCGACTGCCAATCCTTTGTTTGCTGACCCTTTGGCTATTGGCTTCTCGACTCCCGAAGCACCCTTCTGCTATCCCTTGCACCGAAACGGCAAGGGTGCTCTTCCCCAACCTCGTTAACCCTGGCAGACACCCTGCCACCATGCCGCTCCGATGTTACCTGTAAAAGAAAAGAACAGAAGCAGAAACATATACAAAGCAAAGACAGAGACGCAACAAAAATAATAAAATGTATTAAATGTGGCTATAAAGGCCACACCAACCTCTGTAATATTTTCTACACACGAAATCAATACAACAAAGAAATCGAATACAAGTAGAGATATTCAAAGAAATTTGAAGGTTTATACTCAGTTCATTTTATTGTTTTCGAATACATATATATATATACATATAAACAAAAAAAAAAGAAAAAAAAGGGCTAAAGAAACCTATCTAAACGGTACCATCGCCGTAGATGTTTGAGGCCACCATCCCCAATGAAGGATGGCTCATTTTCCGAACGAAAATCCTTCGAATAAGTAATATTCATCAAGGAAATCTCAAGGAAAATATAAAAAGGGTTTCTTTCGAAAACCCAATAAATATAAGGAAAGGATTAAAATTTTAAGAGTTTTAAAATATATAAAAAGAGCCAAAATCTCTCATTCTTTAAAACCCAATTTAGATCTGATTTTGTTTTTAAAAAATGAATAAAAAAAAGGAAACAAAGGAATCAAGAAACAGATTTAAAAAAATCATCAAAGGTCGGATTTTTAAAACATTTTTTAAAAAGAAAGATCTAATATGATTTTTGTTAAAACTTAGGACTAGATCTGTTGTTTATTAAAAAAGAGAATTTTAAAAAAGGAGTTTTTTTTTACCTGACCACCATGGAAGGTGATTCGTCGGCGTCAAAGAACGGTGGTGATCGATGGGCCGAGGATTGAGCTCACGTCGGAGATGGCTAGGTTTTGGAGAGGTGGAGAGAAAAATAAAATGAGAGAAAAGGTTTTTTATTTCAAAAAGAAAAAATGAATTGTTTTGTATAAAAAATTGGTTTTATACAACTCTTGGAATGACGCCGTTTAGGTTTGGTACAATAAACGCTAAAACGGTGCCGTTTTACGGTGACCCGAGTCGGACCCGACCCAATAAGAGGGATCCGCGCGTTTTTTTGAAGGGTTTATTCATTTTTTAAGTCCTTCCGCATTTTTATAATTTTAAATCTCGTCCTTCTCATATATTTTCATGATTTTAAAATCTTTCCTTTGTATTTTTTTCTTTTTCAATTTAACCTCTTTACTGGAAGGTACCTGTACACGGCGTCGTTTTAAGCTCAGTTTCAATGGTTATGAAACATGGTCGTTTTTAACAGTTGATTTTCAAAATAAAAATGGAAAATTTCCAGCAAAGCCCCTTTTTGGTTTTTTTTAAAAAAAAATCAGTTTATTTAGTTTTTTTTAATTTAGCAAACAAATTTTACCTTTCTTTTAATTTAATCCTCAAACCTTTTTTTAAAAAAATAGAAAATTCCAATTTAGCCCCCTGCTTCTTTTTTTCTCTAAATTTCAAATTTAAGCCTTAAAACTTTTTTATTTCACCTCAAATTTTATTTTATTTTAAAATTAATATTCAAATCATTTTTTCTTTCAAATTGACTACCTTCATTCTTTTTGCTAAAATCAAGTTTTTTTTTTAATTTCGCCTTATTAAATTTTAAGTTTTTTTAATTATTTTACTATTTATTTTACTTAGTATAATTTTTATTTATCCTTTTTTATTATTTATTACACCATATTGTTATTTTACATACCATGGTTTTATTTATTATTATGTTTCTTATAAATCATACTTCATGCAACTTATTTTATTCATGCTTTTAACTACTTTTACCCTAATAATTTGAAAATGGAGTGTATATTTATTCAATATTTTTGGTAAAATAGTTTAGCTAAATTGTGTGTTTGAAAATACATAAATTATTTTTTTAGGGATAAGTTCTTTATTTTGGGAATATTGAAAAGTAGTACCTAACGTGTTGTGTACTATTTTTCATCGAACCTAAAATATCGAATGACCTATTTAAAATCCATAATAGCTATTCTATTTGCAAAAGCAGCATTTTTAACCCATCCTTTTACAAAATCATTTAAAAATATATATATATATATAATTTTCCAAGACATGTAAGTTGTTTCAAATTAATAAAGCAATATTCTTTATTTTAGGAATTCGAAAAATAGTGCTCTAACGTGTTGGGTGCGATTTTTCTTCAAACCTAAAAATTGAACATCCTACTTCAAAATAAAAAAATTGCTAAAACATTTTTCAACAAATATTTAAAAAAACACATAAATTGTTTAAAAATAAAAGCAATGCTCTTTTATTTTGGGAACACGAGAGATTGTGCCCTAATGTGGTGGGTACAATTTTTTCTTTGAATCTAAAATAATCGAATATCCTATTCAAAACCAATAGTTGCTCGATATTGCTTTATTTTAGGAGATTCAATAATTATGCCCTAACGTGTTGGGTATGGTTTCGCTTTGAACCTAAATAATTGAATATCTTATGTAATGTCTCATTCATATATTTATGGATCGCATCTTGAATTTTTGCTCGAGTCCTCAATTTTCAATAATTAAGACCATAGAATAATCGATTAGGTACCAATTTTGGACGTGTGAGGGTGTTAATCCTTCCTTACACGTAATCGATTCCCGAACCTATTTTTTGGATTTCGAAGACCAAATTATTTTTTTCTAAAATAAACTTAAATATTTTAGGTGGTCCAATCACACCGAATTAAAAGATTGATGGCGAATCCCATTTTTGATTCTAAAAATATTTTCAAAACTTGTTTTAAAAAATGGTTTTGACAATCGGGGTAAGAGATTGGATGGGTTCAATCTGCCCCATGATTGGGGTAAGAGATTGGATGATGTCTTCAATCTGCCTCATGATCGGGGTAAGAGATTGGATGGTCTCAATCTGCCCCATGGTCGGGGTAAGAGATTGTATGATGTCTTCAATCTGACCTATGATCGGGGTAAGAGATTTGATGGTCTCAATCTGCCCCATGATCGGGGCAAGAGATTGGATGATGTCTTCAATCTGCCCCATGATCGAGGTAAGAGATTGGATGGTCCTTAATCTGCCTCATGATCGGGGTAAGAGATTGGTGTGTCTTCAATCTACCCTTTGATTAGGGTAAAATATTGGATGCTTCAATCTACCCCATGATCGGGTTATGAGATTGGGTGGTAGCTTCGCTTTGCTCTACTGTAACTTCAGAGAGATAAAAAACTTGCTACTATAGCTTTGATCTGATCCACTGCAACTTTGAGGTATTAGATTCGCTGTTATGGCTTCAATCTGCTCCTCATCTTCAAGGTATGAGATTCGCCGTTACGGCCTCAATCTTTCCCTTCACATCTCTAAGGTATAAGGTTCACCGCTGCGGCTTCTACCTTTCCCTCCATATCTCCATGGTACAAGATTCGTCGTTGCGGCTTCAACCTTTCCCTCCATATCTCCATGGTATAAGATTCACCGTTGCGGCTTCAATCTTTCCCATCATGTCTTTAAGGTACAAGGTTTGACGTTGCAGCTTCAACCTTTCCCTCCATATCTCTAGGGTATTAGATTTGCCGTTGCGGCTTCAATCTTTCCGTTCAAACCTGTAGAATATGTTTTTATGGACCTCTGTGTAGGTCAGATTATTAGGATGCCATGATCAAAATGAGTCAAATGTTCCTAACCAAATGGGTATGAATGATGAATTCAAAAATGTCATCTCTGAGAATGATTTTATTTTTAGTCCTTAGGTCGACATTGTTCGTCATATGTCTAAGTCCTATCATTGATGTGTTATCATGTTCTCCTTTTGGTATGATATCTTTAACATGAAACTTAAAAAGGTAGTCGTAATTTGAACTATTTACTTCAAGACCCTTCTAACCCCCGGGTTTGGTTATTTCTAACTAGTGGTACTGTTTCAGATCCTTGTACTATTTAAAAATTTTCCAGAGTGATATGCAGGAATCTTTTTATTCCTTATATCGTTAGACCACTAACCGTCATTTTAATGCAAAAATGCTTGAACAGGGGTTGTAAGGTGGATAAAATTGAATTTTATTGGAAGCAAAGCTGGCATGAATGAAAAGATTAAAAACCATTAGTCCACTAACTATTATGCAAACGTGCTTGAACAAGGTTGTAAGGTGGATAAAATTGAATTTTATTGGAGAAAAAGCTCGCATGAATGAAAAGATTAAAAATGACAAACATTGATCAAAAGTTGTCAAACATTAGGTGAGCAAAGAATGAAGTTAGGTGCCCCATATATCAAAATATAAGCTTCGCTGAGCAAACTTGATGAGGACCATTCTAAGCTTGATATGTGTCCATGAAACCTGGAGCACTTCGTCGATGCCTCAAGGTATAAAGTTTCTTCTCCTTGTTACTTTTGAGAGAGAAGATTGTTTCATGCCCCTTTTTTTATTCAAATTTGAGTCGCCCTTTTAAGTTTTCAACTCAAATCTCCTTAAGTTTCGAGATGCCCTTTACGGGTTTTTACCTCGGCCTCTCCTTTTCTTTTCCTTTTTCTTTTCTTTTCTTTTCTTTTTTCTTTCTTTCCCTTTTTATTTTTTGGGTGAAATTTCTTCCTCACCGATCCCGATTTCATGTGGTTGGGCATGTCTTTTCCTTCAATCTTGGTCAAAGTCAAATCTCCTCCAAAAACGACTTTCTTCACCTCATAGGGCCCTTCCCAATTTGACATCCATTTTCCTCCAAGGTCTTTTGTAGGCGAGATCCTTTTCAAAACCAGAGCTCCCTTGTGAAATTCTATGGTGCGGATCCTTCTTTGTCATAAGCCCTTTTTATTCGTTTTTGGTTCATCTGATCATGACGGATGGCTTTTAGCCTCATTTCCTCAAGCAGTTTAACTAATCAAATCAAATCTAGATTGGCTTCATTCTGCTTTAGATGGAGGGAATCTTGACTTCAAAGAGGTAAAACTACTTTTGAAAGAGGTGTTACCTCGGTGTAGGTCCCGATGGACGTTCAAATAAGCGTAGAGAGTAAATGCTGACTTCTCATGTCAAGCCTTTGTAGGTCTCTGCTATTTTCCAATAAATCCTTTGATGTTCTTATTGGTTGCCTCCACTATCCCATTCACTTTTTGGCGATGTGGTGTTGAGATGTGATACTTGATCTTGAATTGACCGCAGAATTTCGCTATCGTGTCGTTGTTCAAGTTGTCATTGGATATAACCCTTTTGGCATTCCATATCGACATATAATCTCTTTTTCAAGAATTTGCTTAACCGCTAATTGGCATATGAAGCAGCTTCTACCCATTTGGTGAAGTAATGAATTGATTCCCATTGGAAGCTTTTGACGAATTTAGCTCGGTGACGTCCATGCCTCATATAAAAAGAAGCAATGACATGAAGAGGTGAAGGAGATCTATAGATTTTCAAGATTCCCTTTGCGGGTTTTCATCTTGACTTTTTCTCCCTTTTTCTTCTTTTTTTTTTCTTTTTTTGGGCCTCCTTTTTAATAGCATGTCAAGCCTCATTCTTCGAAGTTTTTGTTGAATTAGATTGCATTCTTCCTTTATGAGAGCCTGTGTGTCACGATATCAGTTCCTTAAACCCAGTATGCTTTGATAGGACCATGAAAAGACCTTTGGATTCTCGAAGTAACTTGCCTTATTTTCGCAAAGATACATGCCTCTATTCTCACTTAAAATCACAACTCTTCGAGGTGATATTCATTTCCTGTCTTACTCAACCATCCATAGCAAATCGAGAGACAAGTTACATTCTTAATCATTTTCAAAGTCCTGAGGTTTTTTTTCTAGACACATGTCCTTCTCAAAATGAGGCTCCAAGTCAACAACAACGTCGCTCATATACTTGACATCAAGGGACCCAGCATAAAGACAAAAGGGGATCCAAAGAATAATTGAATTAAAGAATGATTAATTATGGTATGAACGAATGAGAAGAATGGTAAGGTGTTTGCCAAATGGGACAAAAACAATGCATCATTTTTATTGAAATAAAAGATAGTGATCATGTGCCCTTTACAAAAGGATCCCTACTGCTCTCAAGCTTAAAGCGATAAGTATGTCCTGAATATTACTCTGGAAAAGTCCTAAAACTACAGGAAGCTCCTCCACGGTCTAGTTGTCCAACACTTTCAAGGGTATAGGGACGAACTCTCGATAGGTTCCATTCTTTGTTCTCTTATTTGGATATGACTTTCCGCTTAATATATTTTTTTAACATTCTCTCATTGTCTTGATTTATCACGTTTCCTCTCAGTTTTCATTTAGGGTTGATGACTCTCACAAACGAATGTTTCAGATATGTGAGATTTTATTGAACTTTAATTCATGAAGTACAATGCAAATAAATGGTAAAATGCATGCAAAAAGACATTAATTATAGTTCAATTCCATTAGAATAACTTTACTAGAAAATAAATTTCTTTACATAAGGCAGATACATATATGATCTTGCCTTAATGCTCAAAGCCTTAAACTTCTAAGCTAATTTTTGCTTCGATTTGACTTCGATTTCAAGCTCAAAACATCGATCTTGAATGGTTAAGGCCAACAAGCGATTAGTCGCTTCTTGCACTTGGATCAAGTCCTTACTCGCGACATAGTCCCTATCTCAGACCTGCCCCTAAGAGCATTGGAGTTATTCCTCGTTTATTTCCAATTTTCTTTGGTCATATCTTTTCGTATTTGGATAGTCATAAATTCCTTCAACGGAGAGTATTCCTCAAAGAATACTCGATGAGAGAGCTTTTTTGATTTCCAAAAATGGCTGCGGATCCAAACTAGCGAAAGTTGTGCACCCATAAACCTTCTTTTTCCCTTTCTTCGACAGGCGTTTAATGGCTAAGATTGTTAGAACATGAGTGATTATCTTGTCAAGTTGGTCAAACAAATCTGCAATCGCATCCTCTACGTGCCCCAACACTTTAGGGAAGACGACTAACTTATACGTGTTTGAGGTGAAGATATCGACATTCTTTCTTGCATCTGAGTGTACTATGTCTTGCAGGTTTTTCAAAGTAATGCACTTGTTATCCCCTTTTTTCTTGATCAAGGTTGCAATTTCAACGCTCGCTCATCTAGAGTAGGCCTTATTATTCTGAATCCTTGAGCAATAGAGCGACATAGCGTATTCTTCTACCGTATGTCCATGTTTCTGAAAGTGAAGCAACTAAGCTAGATCCCAATGTTGTGTTAGGGCTCGGAAAAGGTGCGTATCTACTTTAACCTTGAGTAGGTAAGGCAGATTACCATATTCGAAGTAGAACATTTGCCTCGTTCCGTCATCCATATTTCTTTCAACTCTTGCAAACTGTTTGTGTTACGTTTATTTGGGTGTAATCCCAAAACTTTGATATGTGCCCTTTTGGCAGGCTATCACCCTTCTCACGTTATTTTTCTTTGACCACACACGCATAGCCACGTTAACTTCTACCTTATCAAGGAACTCGTTTTCTTATGATCAGTTCTCTATTTAGCAATGGAACATGAATCAACACCTTTTTTAGATGAAAATGCAATGCAAACAGATTCAAAATAAATAAGTTAGTATGATTAATACTAGAATAAAACTTGGAAATAAATTACAATTAAAAGAAAAAATAAATAACCTTATCTCTTACCTTATTCAGGTAATCACTAAAAGTTTGGCACAGTTCTACTTAAGGTAGACTCCTAGGGCCCATTTCATGTTATTAAATGCAAGTTAATAAAATGTGATGCTTATGAATGCATGGATGCATAGGAAAGATATTGACTCATAATTCAATTCCACTAGAACAACTTTACTAGAAAACAAATTTTTTTACATAAAGCAGATGCGTATATGGTCGTGCCTTAGTGTTTAAAAGCCTTAATCTTCGCAAGGAAATCATCTGAGTTCGCCTTGGTTTGACTTCCAGAATGTCAATCTTGAATGGTCAAGTGATTAGTCGTTTCTCGTACTTAAGTCAAAGTTTGGCTTGTTGTGCGATCTTCGTTTCTTGTCTTAATCGTCTGGTAAGCCATTGGTTTCTTTTTTCGTCCTTCTTTTGACCATATACGCACGATCCTATTATCTTCTACCTTATCAAGAAACTCGTTTTCAATATTAAACTCTCTATTTAGGTAATCAAATAAAAATCAACACCTTTCTTTGATAAAAATGCAATGCAAGAAGAAACAAAGACAAGATGGAATAAGTTTGAATAATCAACACAAAACAAAAATGCAATTGAAGATAAAAATCAAAGCGTAAAACGTCTCTCTCCTATGATCATTTGGATGACCACTAAAGGTTTTACATAGTCTTAAGGTAGGCTCCTAGGGTCGACTATATGCAGTTTGAGTTCTAAAGTAAAGGTACCTGAACCGACATATCCCTCGATCCTCACTCATTATAGGCTCATACGGACGAGTTCAATTCAAGGAGATACATTTCCCATATGTTTGTACGGAAGTGAAACTTCACGAAAACATAGGTACAGATGTATTCCCGAAAGTGATCTACTATCCTGCATGGAGGTGAAGACCTCACGAAGGAGTAACTTCTCACTCTCACTTAAAAGGGTAAAGTAACTGATCAATTCAATGCATTGAACCCTCACTTTCGACCCAAAAATAAATCAATAGGCAAATTAATTTAAATCACACATGTGCACACAAAAATGCAAGAAAAGATCGCAAATTAAATTTAAACCTAATTCTTGATTTTCAATAAAAACAAACGAAAAATAATTAACTCGCGGCTTGACTCTCTTATTATTCCCCAGCGAAGTCGTTAAGCTGTCGAAATCTTTTTGAAAATCGTCCCGACTTTTAATTTTAAAATCGAAAATGAAAGTCGCCACCAATATTTTAATTTGGTTTGATTGGATCACTGTAAAATGCTTAAGTTTATTTAGACAAAAGTTTTGGTCTTCGAAATCAAGAAAATAGGTTCGGGAGTTGCTTACGTGTAAGGAAGGATTAACACCCTCACACGCTCAAAATTGGTACCTAGTTGATTTTTTAAAGGTTTTATTTATTAAAAATTTGAAAACTCAAGTTAAATTTAACGTGCTATCCTTACATACATGAACGAGATATTTTGATGTCATTTAAAAATTGAATTTTACTGAGGAATCTCATTTATTTCAAATTAATCGAAAAAAACCATGTCCAATAATTTAGGGCACAATATTTTCGAATCTTTGAAAACAATGAACATTTATCGATTTTAAATAGGATATTCAATTATTTAGGTTCAAGGAAAAATCATACCCAATACGTTAGGACACAATTTCTCGAATTCCCAAAAATAAAAGAACATTGCCTCGTTTTTAAAATAATTTAGGTAGTAATGAAAAATGACATATAATTATTTCATTAAGATTTTTTATAGATTGAATAAATATATTTTTTAATTTACAATTTAAAAAATAACAAGATAAAAAAAATACATGCATGAAATAAATAAATGAATACAATTAAATTTAAATTATAAAAATAAATAAAAAATAACAAATGGAATAACAATATAATTGCAATCAAGAAGTAATGGACATGGATCAATGATGTAATGAAAAATATACAAAAATGCATTCATAAAATAACAAATCGAATAATATCAAATCAGAAAAGAAAAAAAAAGTAATTAGATGAAGGTAAAAATAATAAATAAATAAATCAACATTATGGGAAAAAATAAAATAAAATACTATTTGAATTTCAAAATAAATAATATATATAAAAACATATAAAAGTGATAAACAGAATAAAGAGGACCAAATTTAAAAGAAAAGAGATGATAAGGGATTAAATTTAAAAAAAAAAAAGAATAATGGGTAAGATTAAAAAAAAAAAAAAAACGTGAAAGGATTAAATTAAAATTTTTAAATAAATTTCAAAAGCGAAAAAGATGAAAAATAAAAAAAAAATAGGGTCAAACCCGAATATATGGAAAGTACAGGGACCACATGGGCAAATTGCTCGTGTCCTGACATGTGGCACTTTCCCATGCAAAACAAATAGAGGATCAAATTGTAAAAACTTTAAAATTAACTTACTAAATTTTAAACAATAAGAAAGGATTAAATCAGGATTTAATTGAGAATAAAAAAAAGCGGAAGGACCAGACCTGCAAATACCCCATTTAGCGAAAACACACGGATCCAAGGGGTACTTGGGTCGGATCCGAATTTGGCATCAAAATGACGTCGTTTTGAGGCGTTTAAGCCACACCCAAAACGACGCCATTTTAGGGGCTATAAATACTCAAAAAAATTTAAAATTTATTTTCCCTTCATTTTCTTCAAAAAACAAAACCAACCCCTTTCTTTTCTATTAACTCTTTTCCTTACTGTCCTTAGAGGTCCGCGCGGATCGTCGATTATCAGTGTCGAGGACCACCATGCACGGTGGTCGAGAAACCAAAAGTCACCTTTTTTTCTTTTTTTTTAAACTCAAATATGATATTAAAGCCCTTAGATTCGATCAAAAAAACCCTAAAAAATCCTAAATTGCTTTTGGGTTTTAGGGTTTTCTATGGACCTTTTTTATTATTCCTTCGACGATGCCCGAAAGAATCTGATAAGGTCGAGATCCCTTCACGACGACGACGCAAAAGGTTGGTGAAGGTAACCCGCGAAAACTTCTCTCTTTTTATACTTTTTTGTATTTTCGAACACAAAAAAAGAAATAAAAGATAAAAAATATTTTTTTTTGAAATTTAAAATATAGAAACAGAAGATTTCTTTGAAGTTTTCTCTGCGAATTTTTATTGCTCAATGTTCGTAAGATTACAAAAGGTTTGTTCATGGCTTTTTATAGCCGATTTTACAATCATATCTATTTGTCTGTTTGCCTTTGTCGTTTTCCTTTTGTTGTTTCTTCTCTGTTTTTGCAGGTGCATGACGATGGTGGTGGCAGTCAGTCAACGGTGGCAGAGGAGGTACCTTGTCATTTTGGTGAAAGAGTGTCAGATCATGCTGACGTGGCAAGGCAGCGGGGCAGAAGCACTCCTAGGGTTTCTGATGTTTTAAGTTTTTGGGCTTGTAGACTTTCGGGTAGTGAATTAAGTGGGTAATTGGGTATTTGTAATTGGGTTTTAATTTTTTGTAATTTGGACTATTGGACTTTAAATTTATTTATTTTTGTTTTTTGGTTGTTTTGGTTTCATTTATTGGGCTGGTCAAAATTTGGTCTCTACATGGGTTATAAGATATTGCGATCAACTAATATCAACGATGAGCCTAGTGGTTAAATGGTTAAGCATCTTTCTGTTCTCTGGTCATGTGTTCGAATCTCTACTTATGCGTTGAGGAAATATATTTTTGCTCTTCTCCAGAAAAATTATTTATTAAGTTGATTAAAAAACTTCCCTTCTTTTGACTTCCGTTCATTCTTATCCTCACAAGGGTTCTTTTGTTTTTTCTTTCTTTTTATATATTTTTGCTTTATGTTCTTCCTCTTATGATTACTGTTGACCGATTGCTTTCGTTATTGTTCGCTATTGAAACAGTAAAGTGTGTAACTTTGCTATATTGGAAGTGAGTTGGTTATCGTTAACTATTGTTGTGTTAGATAATGTTTTCTTTACGGTAAGTTTGGGAACTGATCTTAATTCATGCGAATACCTTGTGTTGCGCTAGATTCTCAAGGTTTAGGAGAAGATCTCGAGAATAGGATCTCTCCCGACGATTGTAATCTGTGATTAGTGGCTTCGTGTAAAGGTAAAGGTCGTATTCGAGGTTGGGGTTTTGTTGAAACGCTTCAACGTAAACTTGATTTATGTGTTAGTTCGGGTATTTTGTTTGAATTCGACTGTGTAATTGGTCTCTATTGGATCGTTTTTAGGTTCTAGGAACGTGGTTGCTACTTCAACTTCTTTGTTCTAACAAGTGGGTATCAAAACCCCTTTTATTTTTCTACATTTCTACTACATTTTCTTCCCAAAATCGTCACTGTTCGAAGACACACGGGCTTGTGTCCAGACTGTTTGTCACTAAAATAGGCTACAGGAGGCACACGAGCAATACACATGACCATGAGTCAGGGTGTGTTTTATTATTTTGAAGCACACGGGTTGACACACGGGCGTATGTCAGGGTGTGTGTGTATACTGTTTTGAGGCACACGGGCTGACACACGAGCATGTATCAGGGTGTGTGTGTATATTGTTTTAAGGCACACAGGCGTGTGTCATGGTGTGTGTATACTGTTTTTTTATTTAAGGTGCAGTGGTCACACGAGCGTGTGTCCAAGCCGTGTGACTCAATGTTTGGACACACGAGCAACCACACGATCGTGTGCCAGCCCATGTGAAGCCACACAAACGTGTGAGCCTTTTTCGCAAAATTTTCGTTTAAGCCGTAATTGTTGTTCGAGGAAAACGTAGGCCTCCTAAATGGTCTGAATGATAAGTAATAAGCTATAAACTCGATATTTGTGATCTATTAGTTTACAATATGCTATCTGTACATGGGTTATACTGATATAAGAAAATTAATAGTGACTCGATAATGTGTAATGTAACTTTGTTTGGATGCGTTATAGCATGTATTCTATTCAGGTACGATTTATATTCTGTTAAGCATACAAGTACACTTCTATGTTACTGTTTTTAATTAAGGACACTTGATATCTCGGTAACTATTTGAAATAGTTATGAATAATCTCAACATTGTTATACTGGAACTATATGGTTACATCTATTGGTGAATTATACAGATATGTCATCTATCCTCTACATCTGCATGGGTCGAGAATTATGAAATGAAGAAGTGTTCTATATTGAATCGGTGGCTAAACCACCCTTGACTACATCTGAGTTGGCAGTGAGACTGCAAACACTGCAATGTGTCATCCCAACACTATATGGTGTGTAAGGCTGGATAGGTATTATATACCTATATGGTGTATTGGGTTGGATGGAAATGGTGTGTCACGGATGAGGGTCTATGTCTGCGTTTGTAACTGTATCTTTATTATATCTATATTTGGAATTGTATTCATATTCTCTGACCTTCTGCTATGTGTCTGAAATGAATGTCTCTGCTTCTGTGGTTATATGTTATGTCTGCTTACTAATATCTGAAGTAACAATGAGTCCGACTTCAAGTAAAATTTCTTTGGTTCGTAATTTAACAACTCTGCGATAGTCTGGATCTGTTTTGTACCGGTTACGCAAATGTTATTAAGTTTACCTATGTTATTATAATTTAATTGTATTTAATTTTAGTTATATACCAAGATTGATAGCTCACCATTTGTCACATCCTTATTTGTTCAGGTAGATTACTGACTTGGTATTGAACGGCATACGGGGGCTCGGATTGTCTTGCACTGAGTTAACTATGACGAGATCTATCAGGTTTGAAAACTATTTTTACACTCATTTTGGTTGTTACCAAATTTGTCAATAACTAATAATTTCTAAACGCAAAAACCAATGTTCAATGTGTTAAAGTAACTCTGCTAGATTCGGTCATAACTTTTAGGCCGGGTTTGGGGTGTTACATTTAATAGTATCAGAGTCATGTTGCAAAACTCGAATAGTGATTTTTGGGTTAAAAAATCTCTCTGAAAAGTGTTTTGAGTAAAACAAAATTTCTGATGGATTTTGTTATCAACGACGTACAATAGTGTGGTTAGATTTTGATTATTTTTTAGTTTGTAAACAGAGAATCCAAGACTCTGACGTCGATATTGTAAGTATCTCTACAATAGCTGTGTTAACTGAACTAAAACAAATCACAATGTTCTTGTTACTATGTTCTGGCTAAAACTGCGAGACTTCTGTGAAAACCTCATATCAAAATTTCATAACTAGGATCGTTAGCAAACCTAAGCTAACTCATAAAATTTTTGAAACTGTAAATCGATAATGAGTTTACGTAGCCTTATTGTGTAAAGGTGTGTTGGATATTGACGATCGACTCAAGTTGAGTCATTTGCTCGAGATAAGGAGTTTTGTTTGAAAGTTTATGAATCGGTTAGGATGCCTGCATCTGAGGGCGGCAATCAGGAAACGTAGACCACTACAATACCCTTAGTGGTGTTTAATGATCTGCAGGAGTCAATGAGACCCAATTTGAATCGGTGGGTCGAAAGTAAGTGATTGAATAACTTCAAACTATGAGAGGAGCACAAGTGTTATTGATACGAATCCGCAACCTAAGAATCAATAGTGATTTTTGTGATTAACTATTGTGATAATCTGAGTTACTGAATCAAAATTTGTGGGAAATATTGTTAAATTTGAATTGCACAGCGTCAGCGTGGTTATATGTATAAATGAGAAAATTTTAGATTCTATTATTAAAGGACTGATAGGACTGTGAAAATTTCGAGGACGAAATTCTTTTAAGGGAGTGAGATTTGTAACATCCTAAAAATCGGTTTAGAAGAAATCGAGTTACTAAAACCATGAGTGGTTATCTCTCAATTTTGAGCTATATTTGGGGAATTTTTGATAATTGATTTGATCTGGTTCAATGGTTAAGTATTCTGGTCATGAGTGTGAGGTTCTAGGTTCGAATCTTGTGTCTTGAACCTTTTCTTTTTGTTTCAATCATTTATTAAACCTCTACCTCAGAATATGTGAGTTACAAGATATTGCGATCAATTGATGTCTATGATGAGCTTAGTGGTTCAATGGTTAAGCATCTGTTTCATCTCCAGTCATGTGTTCGAATCTCTACGTTTGTGTTAAGTTAATATATTTTTGCTCTTTTTTGGAAAAATTGATTTTTAAGTTGATTAAATAACTTCCCTCTTTTTGACTTCCGTTCGTTGTTATCCAAATGGGGGTTCTTTTGTTTTTTCTTTCTTTTTATATAATTTTGTTATATGTTCTTCCTTCGATGACTACTGTTGACCGATTGCACTCGTTACTGTTCGCTATTGAAACCGTAAGGTGTGTAACTTCGATATATTGGAATCGAGTTGGTTATCATTGAAAATTGTTGTGTTAGTTAATGTTTTCTTTACGATAAGTTTGGAAACTAATCTTAATTCGTGTGAATTCCTTGTGTTGCGCTTGATTCTCAAGGTTTAGGAGAAGATCTCGAGAATAGGATCTCCCCCGACGATTGTAATTTATGATTAGTGGCTTTGTTTGAAGGTAAGGGTTGTATCCGAGGTTGGGGTTTTATTGAAACGCTTTAACATAAACTCGATTTATGTGTTAGTTTGGGTATTTTATTTGAATTCGACCGTGTAATTGGTCTCTGTTAGATCATTTTTAGGTTCCGGAAACGTGGTTGCTACTTCAACTTCTTTATTCTAACAGATGGGTATCGAAACCCCTTTTTTTTTTTACATTTCTACTACATTTTCTTCTCAAAATCGTCATTGTTCGAAGACAGATGGGCTGGCACACGGGCGTGTGTCCAGGTTGTGTGTCACTAAAATAGGCTACAAGAGGCACACGGGCAAGACACACAATTATGTGTCAAGATGTGTGTATACTGTTTTGACGCACACGGGTGTGTGTTAGTGTGTATGTATATTATTTTGAGGCATACGGGCTGACACACGGACATATATCAGTGTGTGTATACTATTTTGAGGCACACGAGCTTGTGTTAGGGTGTGTGTATATTATTTTGTTATTTAAGGTGCAGTGGTCACACGGGCAAACACACGGGAAAGTGTCCAAGCCGTGTGACTCAATGTTTGGACACATGGGCAACCACATGAACGTGTGCCAGGTCGTGTGAAACCACACGAGCATGTGAACCTGTTTTGCGAAATTTTCGTTTAAGTTGTAATCGTCGTGTGAGGCAAACGTAAGCCTCCTGAAAGGTCTGAATGATCTGTTATAAGCTATAAACTCGATATCTGTGATTTGTTAGTTTACAATGTCATCTGTACGTGGGTTATACTGATATAAGAAAATTAATAGCGACTCAATAATGTGTAATTTGACTTGTTTAGATGCCTTATAGTATGTATTCTATTTAGGTACGATTCGTATTCTGTTAAGATACAGGTACGTTTTTGTGTTACTGTTTTGATTAAGGGCATGTGATATCTGGGTAACTGTTTGAAATAGTTATGAATAATCTCAACATTGTTATACTAAAACTGTATGGTTATATCTATTGGTGAATTATATATATCTATCATTTGTTCTTTGCATCTGCATGGGTCAGGAATTATGAAATGAAAGAAACGTTCTGTACTGAATCGGTGGCTAAACCACCCTTGACTATATCTAAGTTGGCAGTGAGACTGCAAACACTACAATGTCTCATACCGACAGTATATGGTGTGTAGGGTTGGATAAGTATTATATACCTATATGGTGTGTTAAGTTCGACAAAGATGGTGTGTCACGGATGGGGGTGCTATGTCTGCATTTGTAATTGTATTTGTATCATGTCAGCATCTGTAACTGTATCTTTATTATATCTATATTTGGACTTGTATTCATATTGTCTAACCTTCTGCTATGTGTCTAAAATGAATCTGCCTCTACTTCTGTGGTTATGTGTTATGTTTGCTTATTGAGATATGAAGTAACAATGAGTCCGACTTCACGTCAAATTCCTTTGATTCGTAATTTGACAACTCTGCGATACTCTGGATCTGTTCTATATCGGTTGCGTAAATGTTATTAAGTTTACCTATGTTATTACAATTTAATTGTATTTGATTTTGATTATATATCGAGATTGATAGCTCACCATTTGTCTTATCCTTATTTGTTCAAGTTGATATCTGACTTGGAATCAGACGACATACGAGGGCTCGGATTCTCTTGAATTGAGTTAACTATGACGAGATCTATCGAGTTTGAAAACTATTTTTGCACTCATTTTGGTTGTTACTAAATTCGTCAATAACTAATAATTTCTAAGCGCAAAACCAATATTCAATGTGTTAATGTAACTCCGTCAAATTCAATCATAACTTCTAGGCCGAGTTTAGAGTGTTACAAAGTGGGTTAAGTATGGAGTGTTACAACCTCTTCAATTCTTATAGATTTCAATATTGAACAAATTTATCCTTAAAAAATAAGAGCAATTTAATCCCTACCAAATTTAAAAGTGAGCAACTAAGGGTCTAATGTTAATGTTTTTCATATATATAATTTTGATTGGTATAATAATATATTTAGACTTCAAAGTTTACACATCCCATCTATTTCTATATATAGTTTTTGAAGATAAAAGTCTTTTCTATTGATTTTTTAAAATGTTTTAGATTTTTTATAATTTTTTTAGTTAATTTTTTAGAATCAAAAACAAATTGATAAAATATGTAAATATCAAAAGCTTAATTTATTATTGTACCAATTAAAATTATACAATTGATAGAAAACATTAATAACGTAATTAATTGTACTTAATTGCTTACTTTTGAAATAGAAAAAGATTAAATTACTTCTATCTTGTTGAGAGAAATTATTTTGCTTTATCAAAATTGAGGGATTCAAGATGTTTTTACCTTGCTTAATGTATCAAAAGAAATTATTTACTTTTTTTTATTATTCTAGTTGGAAGCCAATTGTGTTGCCCCATCAATGAAAATTTTTAGATTTCACAAGCGAGTTAAGAGTATGAGAAGTGTCATATTTATTTATATAATTAAATTTTTTTATTCTTTTACTACGTCCTATAATACATTTGTCAAACCCTTAACTTATAGATCTAAAAATCTCCATTAACAATGTATCAAATAATTTTTCTAAATCAATGCAATTAAGTCGACCTTATTGTTTAAAAGTTAAAGCTTGAGTTAAAATGGTTAAGTAAATTAGTCATCAGTTATTGAATTCATAATCAAACCAACCTACATTTAACCAACTTAATATGGAAAATTTTTTGATACACTTCCAATAGAGTTTCAAGTTTAAAATTTTGAAGTATATTATAAGATGTAAAAAAAAAAAAAATAATTATATAAATAAATTCGACAATTGTCACTCTCAACCAACTCATGGAATTTTAAAAAATACATTAACAATGTAACAAATATTTTCCTTTAATATAAATTATTTTTATTTATTTCAAATATATTTGTAATATATAATAAAAATATACAATTTAAACTAAAGCCAATTCAACTTACCAACTCAACCCAATCTATGTTTATATTAAACCCAAAAAAAATTAAAGAAAAAAGAAAGAAAATAGTTAAAATGTACTCCATTCTTAAGAATAGAAATCGAACCCTGACCACAAAATTAAGAGTTGAAATGAACCATGATCACACCTAGTTTATATATATATTTTTCATTTTCACTCTAGACAACCTTTTGATTAATTCTGGATGCACTTTAATTTCAATATACTTTTGATTAAAATGAAAATCTTACCTAGTCCCCCTAAAAAAGGAATTATCCCTAAGATTAAAACCAAAATACTACTAATTAAATATTAATACTGTGTAGATTATGGATATTATTTGGTACATTGTTGTCAATGGAAAGAAAATATTCCAAAAAAAAAGTGATGAACAGCAAACACTCCCCACCAATACTATGAAAAAGAATATTGGGAATAAATAAAAGGAAGAAAGAATATATGTAGTTTTTGCAAGTATGGTAATTAAGATTTATATCTATACTGAAGCTACAGATTGCTAAAGGTAAAAGGGGCACTTACTAATTCATGGTTGGCCAGCAAATTCAGTGCCAAAATTTCTACTCTGATGTCAACAACTCTGCATAACAGCTCAAAGGAAGTCAAAATTTGGGTGTGCCATTCTAACAACTTCAACAGCAGCAGAACGTTAGTGACCATATTTAATCTTCCACAACCTTCGTATGTGCTCTAATATCTGATTGGACCATCCAAACTACCAGATGCAAACTGTAAAAGGTAACAACAAAGCGCGGCAAAGAAATTAGAATACATGTACATTTGCATGCATTAATTCGTATGTACACAAAGAGATACTTAACTAACTGCTCTTCATTACAGGCCATGCAAAGACAGACAGAGAGGGTAACCATAAACACAAAACTAGACCCTGTTCCACAGATCAGTACAGGAATGGGAAAGGAAAACTATAGCTAGCTAATGGAATAGAAGCAAGAATAAGAGCTCAGCACATTAAGGCCAGATAAGCGGATGCCTTCTAAAGATTCAAAAAGCACAAAGTTGTCAAGTGAATAACACCATATTGTATAATCTAAGAAATGTTCTTAGAAAATGTTAGGGCAAGCATCCAATGGGGTATGCCCATGCATACACTCGTATTTGTGCTCTTGACTGCTTCTCTGCGTGCATTCTGTAAAAGGAGAGTAGCCTCTTGCATATGTATATATAATTGTATTAATGTTTTACAATCATCAAATGAAAAAAGTACGCCAGCTTTTAATTCATTAAATCGCTTTTTAAAACGAAAAATAAATAAAGCTCCACTTATTGTCACTTTTACTACTAATTTCGCTTCCATGAAAGTTACCAAAAACAAATGCATGCTGTAAATAGTAATATCATATTTTATAAAACAAGCACACCATTAAAAAATTTAACATGCAATACAATGTTCTATGTAACAATAAAATCCCAACTGTTGTTATTCAGTTAATTTTCTATTTTCCACTATTTCAAAAATATTATTTAGTTTTACCCAGACACTAATTTTGGTTTCCAGGCAGAAAGCAAAAGGCAAATGTAGCTAAAGGAGGCTAAGTATTTTATTGAAAAGAAACCTGAGTTTTCAACTAACTTGCTCATGCAACTAGTTTAGCCATTACCTGCCGAACAATTGGATTGATTGACGTTGTGAATTCTTCAGTCATTCCTTGCCAAACAACCTTCCCCTCATGGAGAAACAATAACCTATAAGCAGATATAAGATTGTTTGAGTAAGGCATCTCACATCATAGCAAAACCAATTACAACATCACAACAAAACCTGTCAACTGCTCTCTTAATGGTACTATGTTGACGAGTAACAACCACATAAGAGGCAATCTTTCCAGGTTTCCCAATGGCATCCTGATCCTTTGTATGGACGGAGCGGATGAGATCTTCAACAACAGTTGATGCAATTGGATCAAGTCCAGCTGTTGGTTCATCATATAAAAGCACCTGTCCAGGATACCAGAGGCTGCTTTTTACAGACCAAAACCAGGACAGACTAGAAATCAATGCATAATAGGCCAACCGTTTAATTACCAAGCATGCTTTGACACTAAAGTACTAGCCAGTTCAGTTGGTATAATAAATACAATCAGGAAAACCTAACAGCTTCCACTGCATTACTTGCTGATATAATGAAACTCAAGATTTTGCCTACATTACGAGGACTCTAAATTTCGCAAAAGTACATTTGTCAAACACCTATGTTCGAGATATATTTGGACATGGGTATAGGGGATCCTACCCCCAAATATATAGAAAACCTTAGAAAAAATTAAGCATACCTCTGCTGGAGCCATATCTGCATCCAACAGTCACCCGAATCTAGGAGAGATTTTATCATGCTCTCCCTTTTGAATACAGACAAGAGCATGATCCTCGAACTGAGGCCTTATTTTATGATATTAACGAAAAAAAATTGCAAGAACTTAAAGAGTGCTAACTAAAAGGGGCTTAACCCTATCTAAAGCATCTAAACTTAAGTATAAGTACGTCTATGATATAAAACAATAAAAAAGAGGGGGAGAGAGAGAGTTCAACCAAATTGAAGAGTCACATATAGCCAAGAGTAAGCATGTCTCAAACCCTCATTCTACATTGAAGCAAAACAATAAAATAGCATAATTATTTTACTACATCAATGTGGATGATGTGAAGCTTGACTGGCACAGTCGCATAAGCCTTCAAGCTACTCGCTTTGACATTTTCTACCAGCCCCAATGGTCAAGATATGACCTACCTTAAGGTAAATTAATAAAAAGAAAAGAAAAATAGATCTCAGAAGCAAAGCTACTAACTCTTCCTCTCCAGTACAGGTGAAATTTTTGCATCATTGGGCCTTTTGAAAGTTCTACTTATCTTAAAAACATCAGGAGTTTTAGGTAACTTTACGAATGACCTTATTGCTTAGGTCAAACCATAACTTTCAAATTTTCAATCTTCCATATAGATCTCTCTAATCTACTCGCAAGAATGCCAGAATTAGAGGCCCAAAGACACTGCAACGACTCTGAAATAGCAAGATTCTAGACTTACTGCATTCAATTAGAATACAGATACAATCAGATAAATGAGAAAGTTTAAATTCCTAGCTTTGTTCATCTGTTATCTACATTCAAATATAAATAGCTTGCAGTCATTGCTAGTTAAATAAATGGCAGATCAAATGAAAACCGGTTTTATAAATCATCACCATGGCTGAAGCCAGAGGTGGAGGGTATAAGGAGCCTGAGGAGACCATCCCCCAAATAAGAACTCCAAAATAAATTATTGAAGTTAGGTTTGGAAAAGAGATTAAGATGGCAGAAATAACATATATTACATGCAGGTATAATGCAGGCACAGGATTATTAGCAAATTAAATAATCTGCATGGAATTTGATTAAAAAATACTATAGTAGCAAGAACGTATTCCATAGGATTGCAATTTTTCCACACAATTTAATCTTCTAATTAGCCCCCTCCAAACCCACCCCCAAAAAAAAAAAAAAAAACAAATACCAATACCAATATCTGTCACTGGTAGAAGCTATGAAATATCTACACAGACTTCAATAACAGGGGTTGAAATGCAGACTAAATTCTGTCTTCTTACGGTTCAGGATTAAAATATGATAGCAAACAAGATCAGCTGGATGCTAGTTGATGTCAACTTTTGTGTGGTGCAACTGGTTTGTTTGCAAGACTGCATATATTTACCTTAAGATCCAAAAAGAGGTAGCTACAAGATGTGCAAACTTAGGTAAAAAAAAATAAAAATTACGAAGGTATTACAAAAGATCCACCATCCATTAGTTCCCAAGAAATATACCTCCGGCTCAATTGATTCTTTGGTGATATCACAAATTATAGAACGAGCTAAAGCAACTCTTTTCTTCATTCCTCCAGACAACTCAGAAGGTAACCTTTCCTGAACTCCCTGAAAGAACATCAAGTTCATTTTTTAGTTCAGCTGGAAACTTAAAGATAAGACATCTACAGTGAAAAAGGAGGTACGGAGATGAAGGTTTTCGCTTGTTACATGATACTGCTATCAGCACTAATAAGTAATAAGCAGAGAATCTATGATAATTGATATTCAGCAAGGAATCAAATCAGTGATGAAAAACAAATTACTACAGTTCATTATTGCTGTTCAGGCCAAGAAATTTGAAATGCAGGCACACCTTTAAGCCAACAGCAGCCAAGTTCTCTGTTACAAGCTTTGAGATTTGATCACTAGACATGCTTGAGTTTTCATATCTAAGAATTAATAAACACAGTCATAATCAACTCAACTAATTTCTTATTCTGGAAAAAGGAAAATTGAATCCAAGATAACCCCTTAAATTACAAGGAGGAAAAAGGTAATGTATTTCTACGAATAATTTATACTGTCTCTTACAAAAGGAAACCAACATTTTCACGAACAGTCAAAGAATCAAAAAGTGCTGCACTCTGAAAAACCTGTTAAAGAAATGGAAATAAAGATACGGGTCATAACACCAACAAATCATCTTGAAACCTTCCAATATAGTACTTGAAGCTTAAGTAAAATTTTACCAGTCCAATTCGAAGACCAGATATCTCATCATCACCAACCAAACCCGATCTTTTTCTGCCTCGAATATATACCTCACCCTGCAAATACAAATTATGCATTCTGTATATACTGAACCAAGTATTAACAAATATATATACAACATAGTTATATAACCATGCTCAATATGCATTACTCACCCTGTCTGGAGCCAGAAGTCCAGCAACAATCTTCAGAATG
The DNA here is from genome assembly GCA_005610355.1 of Gossypioides kirkii. Classification (NCBI taxonomy): domain Eukaryota; kingdom Viridiplantae; phylum Streptophyta; class Magnoliopsida; order Malvales; family Malvaceae; genus Gossypioides; species Gossypioides kirkii. Next base: position 31,047,907 of record CP032248.1, read on the forward strand.
GTAGATTTCCCAGTGCCAGAAGGACCAATAATTTCAACAGCTTCACCGTGCCTAATCTATCGATCAGGGGAAAAGTTAGGAATCAAAAGACGAGAGAAAGTTTAAGAGAAAAAAATACGACAACATAAAACTACAAAATGACCTGAATTCTTGAGCAATGATCATACTCAAGGAATGATTTTTACCTAGATGGCGTACACTAGGATACGAGTATCCAACACAAAAATGTCAGCATTTCTGTCTCACCATTTTAGAATTCTTAGACATGGGGAATTTGTCAAAAGGGATCCAAATTAGGATACGAGGACATGGATGCATCATGGAAAAATAGAACAAGATATGCGTATATGACCATAAACTGTACACATATACTTGGCACAAATATTAAAGATGTAACCAAGTTATGGTTAACACGATGCTTATATATTCCATTTTCTCTATGGCAGAAACTGTTAGGTATAGTTTAGCAGCCTTAAAGTATCCTCATTTCAACGTGTTTCAGCTGTGAGCAAATGATGCTCTTAAAAAGTGCAGTACCCACATCATTAGACACAATTTGTCCAGCCTGTTTGAGATGGACTGATGAAGAGGAGCTTCGGTTCAATATAGAACTAGGTCCAGTCCTGAGATGGCATATTATATGACATTCTTTTACTCTCTATCCTTCTTGTTGATATCAGAAAACACATGCTATCAGAACATTAAATTTGAAATGGACCAAGTTTCCAGTTTTTCATGTCAAATGTTGAGTGCATACCAACCATGATTGATAGACAACAAGGATCTGGATTACCAAGGACCATTACACCTACTAGACTACCAGCAACGCAGCCAATGAGTTGTCAGTATCTCCAGCCATCAACCATGTTTGACACAGATCCCAAATTCCTGTCAGTATCATGCTGTCATAGAATTACTCAGCCAAGTATCTCAAGTCTGAGCATCATAGATTAAAACCAATAATTGTAATTATGTCATCGCTTTATCCACTGATGAAAGAGGACATTAATAATAAAAACTATGAGGCTGAAAGAAGGGAAGATTGTACAGGAGAGGAAAAGACCAAACTAATCAAATTTAGAACCAAACAACTGGCCTTTAAGAATCAATGAAAGAATTATCAATTGAAGTATACTAAAATGATACTTACATCAACAACTCCGTTGAAGCTAAAAATAGAAACAATAAGTAGCAAGGAGGCAGAAAATGAACATGAAACAGAAACTCAATTTCTTTTCCTGATAGGAAAATGAAAATGAAAGGAACTTGCACTTCATTCGTGTGACAGAGTAAAGACTTCGGTCAGGTGAAGTTAAAAAAAAATGGCAAGAACAGATACACAACTTGGTGTCATCTTACGCATTAGTTTGGAAGCTATAAATGACAGCATGCAGCCTTAGCTTCAATCCTTTAATATTGTTCTAAAGCATGTCGAAACCCCAAAACACTAATGAAAAGAGAATATTCAGTTGGGGAGTTTGAAGGTGACTAATAACTTGAAATGACAGTCATATAGTCCCCCAAGTACCTCTACAATAAAAGAAAACATAAAAGCCAAAAAGAAAAATATAACCTTGAAGCTCACACCTTGCAGGATGTGCTTTTCACCAAATGATTTGTACACGTTTCGGCATTCAATGAGAACATCAGAATCATCTTCATGCTTCACTTCCTTGCTCCAATTCCCAGATTTAGATGATTCCTACAAACATATCCATGTAAATCACCATGGTGAGACTAGAAAACTAAAAATATATATATCTAAAATCAAGTCTTTAAGGTCCTAAGGCTATTTTAGTTAAAATAAAAATATATATAATATATGTTAGAAAAGATATTGCGATTTAGTTATTTGCTCATTTGTAATATATTGGTTAGGCTTTTCACTTTTGCAAATTTGCTTTAGCCTTTTAGCAATTCTTTTTATGCAAAAGCAAATAGCAAGAAGCAAACAGAGCCGAAATCCCCAAATGTAAAACAGGATGGATATTTATGCAGTTAACTTTGCAGGAAGAAAAATTAAGCATAAATTTGGAAGTAAATGCTATCATGAAAGAACAGACGTCTAGCAGAAAATGGTAAACATAATTACATAAACAACTTGGAAACAAGAAAAAGAAATTACAAGTAATAGCAAGACACATAAAATGTGCAAAGACAGTTTTAGCAATGAAACACAATCAACTCAATCAAACTGCACAAATTCCAAGCCAACCTAAAGAAATTGCCAAAACTATCATTCTCAACTAAAATACCGAAAAATGAAGAAACTAACAAATGGGGTTAGCAGAAATATACTTACAGTGAATTTAGTTCCAGGGAATCCATCATGTCCCAAGTTCCTAGTAGGTGCCATGTAAGCACGGATAACATTTCTTTGCTCGTTCCTCCACTTTATTTTACAACAAAATTTGCTTCTTTTTATACCCAAATCACAATTTTTAGTTAATGTTGTTGTAATAGGAGATAACCCCAATGAGCTTGACAAAAGAACAGTATTCGTCATTTTTTTAAGGAAACGAAAAGGTTGAAGATTTGCCTACTTTGAAACCCTCAAAAGGTAATAGAATATCATCATTTTGAAGCTGAAGTTGCGAAGAGAGTTAAAAATGGAGTTCTGGGAACTGGAAATAGTGATTTAGAGAAGAGCCAGAGGGGTTAATTCATCAAACAAATAGGTCTTCCAATAGAACTAGTAAAGGGGTTTTGAATAAAGGGAGTCATAAATCTAACCTTAATTTTCAATGAAGGAAACAGAAGGAAAGAAATGGAAAATATTTCCTTCCAATAATTTGGGAATTTGACCCATACTTCTCACTCTACCGCCACTCATGACGGAGTTTGCTTAATTATGTCTAGGTTTAACATTTAATCATAAGTCAGAACAAGGATCTTAGGCATTAGTCGATAGCTAAATTGGTCCAATTATCGTCCACTCGACAATTTCTTTACTGTGATGAGCTTTTTAATTGGTAACTGATGAATTGTTTTAATTTGTTTTACCGTTAGCTGAAAGTTAAGTATGTCATAGTTATTACTGTCCTTTAACTTAGAAGAGAATTTTTTTTTCTTTCCATCACGATAATTTACTCAAAGAAATGAATGGTTCAATGTATAATTGTTGAGACAGCAATTTAGAGATAGAAATTAAGGATATGAGTTGAAAGAGGGAAATAGAAAAGGTTAACCGTATCAAGCTCGTGAACAAAGGCATATAAAATCAACTGAAGTTTACGAATGGGCAAAGGGGCCATAGAGAAAGTTACCTTGGCCTTGGCCTTACCTTACTTATTGACAAAATTTTTACCGTCTCAACAACAACACAAATCCTCATCAATTCAAATTCAGTTTTATCCTCATTAGGGAAATGGCCATCTAATGGGATTGACAATTTGACATTGCTTTATATGAAATACAATTTGATAAATTAGTTCTTCCAAGTATGAAAGTGAAAGGGTTTGCCAAAAGAAAGTGAAAGACCAAATATGCAATATGTCAATATCTCATTCACACCAATTTCATATATGCTAACGGAATTTGAAATATACAAAACCTGTGAGGGAGATGGATTTTGCAGTTATGTCTTTTAGGCAGTTTCCTATAGAGTATTAATAGAGTTGATTGTCATTTCTTGATTTCGAGTGCAATTCAATATTTTCTAGCTTGTACCAATGTGTCAAATTTCTCAAGAAATTATAAAAGATGTCTAAAAGTGTGTTTGTTTCACAGAAAATGTTTTTTGCATTCTCTCGTGGTTGTTTTATCGAAAACAGTTTGATCAACAGAAAAAGACTTACAGGTCAACGGAAAATAAGGTCTTTTTTTCCTATAAAGTATTAATGAAGTTGATTGCCATTTCTTGATTCCATTGAGTGCAATTCGAGTGAATTCAATATTTTCTAGCTTGTACCAATGTGTCAAATTTATCAAGAAACTATGAAATATGTCTAAGGGTGTGTTTGTTTCATGGAAAATGACTTACGGAAAATGTTTTCTGCATTTTTCTGTGTTTGTTTCACAAAAAAATAGCTTAATCAACGGAAAATGACTTACAGATCAACGAAAAATAAGTTTTTCTTCTAAAATGAGTTATCCTTTTGAAAAACACAAGTCATTTCCGAGAAAGAGCTCATTTATGTGTAATTTTATTTTTATATAAAAATTAATTCAAATCAAACTTAATATTATTATATTTATAATTTTTATTTTAAAAATATTTAAAATTATATAAAAATTATTAATTTATTAATATAAAATATTATAATTTTCAATATTATTAAACATACATATTTAATTATTTATATTTAATCATATAATAATTTATTAATATAATTAATATAATTTATTATTTTAATAAATTATTTTATATTTCAATTCTATTTTAATAATAAATTTTAAAAATAATAATTTTAAATAATATTCTTAACATATTATTGAAAATATTCAATATTAATATTTTAATAATAAATATTTATTACTTTTATAAATATATTAATAAAAAAATATTTTGTAGTATAAAGGATAAAATATGTCGTAAATGTTGTATATGATATTCTAAATGTAGTATTTTCATCTAAGTATATTTATAATTTTTTCAAACAGGTAGATTAATAAAATTATTCATGAATCACATTAATACTTTGTATAATTGTCCTCATATAGTTTTTGCACTTAAAGCAAAATTTGGCTAAATGTATGAAGCATAGAAAAATTTGACTTCGAAAATTTTCCCAAGGTTCAAAAATTCGTGCATCCTTGTTTCTCCAAGCATAAGTCGTGAGCACATCTTATTCTTTGACTTTTTTCTTCTTAGTCCACGAAATACTCAGATTTCATTTTGTCCATAAAATCTTCATATGGCTTCCAAATGATTCCAACTCTTTTTTTATCCTACAAAATACAAAATTTAACCAAAAGATGAGTTTACAAGCACATTAGGTCATCAAAACAAATGAGAAACTTCTCAAAATATATGCAAAATTACACTCTAGCAAAGCTCTTTGGTGTGATGGAAGGATGCCTATGCTATCTTACAGTTTAGCATTTCATTGCTCATTTGTGTGGTGGAGGAATCTCGTGTTTTTAAGTCGATTTTATTGAAGTTAACTATGGGCAAAAATGAGTTAAATGTTATTAATAAACTTTAAATGTTACTATATATGGCTAAATGTCTTGTAATTTAAAAAGATGAAAATAAGGTAAATGAATAGGTAAGCAAAAGAGAATTTTACATGATAATGAGCTTTAATAATGTGTGGCCTAGTGAACTTACCTATGATTTAAGCATGTTATAGTTCAAAGAAATGAAAATGATGTATATGAATCACTTAAAGTATATCACTTAAAGATATACTATGGACTCCAATCTTGAAATAGATATTTTCATTAAATGAATTGGTTAACAAACTGTTAATACATAGGTTGAGCCCTTACACTTTGGTAAATCAAAATGAAATAACGAATAGTACTAAAATGTGACTTGAATGAAACTAGCATGAAATCCATAGAACGGGCTCAACACTAATAAGAACTAAGATAAGTAAGTTTATCCTTGGCTACTTACTAAGCTTTTTAAGCTCACGCATTATTTGTTTAAAACGCGTAGGTTTGGACTTATCGAGAAGTCATGGTGTTAGCTTGAGAGCATCACATTATGCATTGAGCTTCTAAGGTTGTAATTCAAGTGTTTAAATAGCTTTTGTATTGGATTTTTGGCATGTATAGAAAGACTTAGAATACTCGAGCAATTGTAAAGTTGAATGATGAACTTGAGCCTCTTTTGCGTTTCTCTTAAACAAATATGTATCTTTTGTTTTGGATGTGTTCATGCTAAGTTTTTAAGCTTAAATGAGTTTAAGTTTTGATTTACGATGACATGATTTATGTTGAAATGATATGGTGATGTTTGGGATATATTTTGGAGTGATTTTAAGTGTTTTGGGCAAACTCTATGAGTCATGTCACGACCACAGAGTTGTAACATTGCGACCTCGGTGTCTGACGTCACAACTTCTCTTTTCTCACATCGTGACCTCATTAACATAGTCAGTCACGCAACAATATCAAATGTTCCTTGTCACAACGTCGCGCCTGTTTTAGTACTACACTATTTAAAGTCATTTTGACCTTCTAAAGCTCATTTTAAGTTCTGATCACCTTTGATTTACTTCGAATAAATCCTAAATGATTTACTCGTACATGATTTGGTGGAATCTCCCATCCATACCGATTGTCTGAAACAGGTGAGGGTTGTTACATATTTACTCACTAAGTTAGACTTTATAGACATAGGGGACCAAACAGCGTATACAACTTGTTGTGTTTTAGGTTTCTTTGTTCTTATCGCATTACCCCCTTTAGTGGCCACTGCAACCATCACTTCCATATAAGCATTATATTTTTCTAACCAATTATCAACTATTTGTTTCAACAATTAGTATTAGAGCTTTTTATTTAACGTAGCTAGTTATGTTTCCTAGTGTTGGTAATTGTTAGATATGGAAGGATCTTCAATTGTTTGTCCTCCTATGTTGGAGGGTTCTAACTATGCCTACTAGAAGACATGAATGAAAGCCCTTATCAAGTCCACAGATGAGAAAGCATGATGCTCTATCCTCACTGGTAGGGGTGAGTGTTCAATCGAATCAAATCGAATGGAACAATTTAGAGTTCATCAAGTTGACGAATCCTATTTTATCATCCTAACTCGATTTGAAATTTTCTTAAATCAAGTCGAGTGAGATAGAATTCAAATCGAATTGAATATATTTGTTTGAGTTAAACTTTAAAAAAAAAATTTAGGTCCTTGTAACCACTATCACCACCGTAATCAAATTAATTATTAACTTTCATCACCTTATAATTTATTTATTAATCTTTTATATACGAATTAGCTTTTTTGCTTGCTTAATTTTTTCAATTATTGTCTGATTCTTGTCACAATGTATTTTAAAATTAAAAAATATATTAAATGTAAAAATGTGATTTTTTTTAATAAAAGTTATTTTAAAGATAAAATGTGAAATTGATATCAACATAAAATTTTAACATGAATTATTTTATGGCATCATTAATAATTCAATTTTAATATAAATATTAAATATGATTAAAAAATTCAATAATATAAATAGTACAAAATGTGAAATTTAATTTAATAATAAAAATAGTAGATATAAATAAAATTATTACTATTTAGGTTTAGGAGTTTTTTTTGGATGATTTTGATTTTTTTTATTTGAGGTAAATGGTAAGAAGTAAAAGTTTTGGGAGTTTTTGGCATAAAATTTTAAGGGAAAATAAATAGAAGGAGTAAAATTTTGGAAGGAAAATATTAAAAAAAAATGGGGGAGGGAGGGGAATGGTTTGGGATAGTTGGGGGGTGAGATGAGAGTAAAAGTTTTAGGTGGAAAGTGGGAGGGAGTAAAAGTTTTGGGAGAAAATTTTTTTTTAGGGTTTTGAAAGAGTAAAATTTTGGGAGAAAGTAAATGAGGAAGTAAGATTTTAGAGGGTAAATATTAAAAAATTGGGGGGAAATGGGTTTAGGGGTAGATGGGCTGAGATGAGAGGGAGTAAAAGTTTTGGGGGATAGTGGAAGGAGTAAAAGTTTTTGGAAAAAGTAAAAAAGTTTGGGAGTTTGGGGTAAAAATGTAAAATATTATAGTTTGATATTTGGTTTATTCGAATTCGAAAACTCAACTCGATTCGAATTCGAAAAAAAATTCGAGTTGACTCGAATAACTCAATTCGTTTAACTCAAAATTCAAATTTTTTTTTCAATTTTTTGAGTTGAATCGAATTTTTCTCACCCCTATACATTGATTGAGAATTACCTATGATTGAGATAGAAGCAAAAAGAACTCAAAAGTCTAAGTTGGCTTGGACCATTGATGAAGAACAATTTGCAAACACCTAAGTTGGCTTGGACCATTCTATGATGACTTCGAAGTAGACAACTGCTAACGAGGCATGAGACATTCTTGAAACTGCTCATGAAGGCACATGCATAGTAAAGCAATCTAAGATGTAGATTTTAATCACTTATTTTGAAACATTGAGAATGTTGGTGTAGGAGCCCATTTTTTTTCGGGCTCCTACTATTATTATTATTATTTTTCTTTTAAATCCAAAACATAAAACAAAACCCAATTCCTTTAAATCATTCCAAATTACAAACCATTTACAAGCCCAAACAAATTAAAAAAGAAACAAACCCTAAACTAAAAAAAACCCTAGCCGCCTCATCCTTTGCTGCCCCTCGATGCCACCGACGTTGCCCTTTGCCTAGAGATCTTTCAAGATACGAATCTGCAAAAAAAAAAGGAAAGAAGATCAAGAACACAAAAGGGAAACAAGATCAAATAAAAAAAATATTGTAAATACATGTTATAAAAACATAATTTTTTTGTAATAGTGTAACAACCCGATTTTCAGTGATGTTGGAAACAGAGATAGTTAATTAAATAGAAAGGACAAAATTGAATAAGGTGCAAAAGTAGAATTATTTAATTAAAAGGACCAAATAGGTGAATTAGCCAATAGTAAGTAAGTGAGTAGAAAGATATGTCATTTAAGTGAAATAGGTGGGATTTATTAAGTTTAAAATGATTAATTAATTTAATTATAAAAGTTTGGAAATTTACAAAATTGCTATTGTTATTTAAGTAAAATTAAAAGGAGAAAATAACTTATTTTTCTTTTCATTTTCATCTCCTTCATTCGTCCAAAGAAAAGAGAAACCTAGGGTTCCATTGTTGAGATTTTAAGCTTTGATATGGGTACTTTGATCGTTTTTAGTAATTTTTATGTTTTTGAGTCCGTATCAACTTAATCTAGCTTATGCAAGGACTAATTTGTGAATCTGTCAAATGTTAGAAAACTTTCCATTGTTGAAATTGCTTGATTCTTGAAAGCTTTGATGTATTTAAATGTTTGATACTTGGGTTAAAACTGTTTGCAAAGTGATTTTTGATGAAATTAGGGTTAAAGGACTAAAATGTGAAAATGGTGAAATTACATGTATTGTTGTGAAAATAAATGTGTGAATGGGTTGGATAGTTATCCAAGAGAATTCGGCTATGGTTAGTTGTGGGAAAGAATGGCTATTTTGCATGTTTTGTGTTGAAATGACTAGATTGAATAAGAAGGAAACTATTAGGAGTAAAATCGTAATTTTTCCAAAAGGACTAAATTGTGTTGAATAACTAAATTATGTAAATTAATGTAAGAATTGAGTGATTTTTGAATGTAGACTACGATCGTGCTACCGATCGCGAAAAAAGGAAACTAGCGGATTAGTCCTTGAAGTATTTCCTAAACTACAATCTAGTCCTATAAGTTCATAGTGTAAATCTTACTTAATATTCCTTGTACATGTATATATATATTGTCAATATACAGCAAATTGTAAACATTCGGTATTGAAGATGATCGAAGAAATAAAGCGCAAGGTATAGTAGGCTTTAGGCCGTTGAAATAGTACCGACATGATGGCTGGGGTACCGCATGTGTTATAAGTCCTCGAAAACTCGTATAAGTAGCATCGTGACTCGGAAAAGAGATATGGATCCTCTATGGGTTACAGGTCTTACGATGGATAGGACTTATGCTTTATGCATACTCTTGACAGCTCGTGTGAGCAGCATCGTTAGGAAATAGTTTATAGTACAGATAGACACCGTACCGATGGCTGGGGTACCGCATAAGTTGTGAGTCCTCGACAGTTCGTGTGAGCAGCATCGGGTACTGGTAACAGAAAGTTATGAATAGGAAAAAGAGTTGTAAATACTCAAAGAGCAAAGGAAACTACGTTGGCTCGATGGAGTCATTGTTGCTTATTACCATGTTGGTAATTCTTAACTATTGTACTTACTAAGCTATAAAGCTTACCATAGTTATTGTTGTTGTTTCGTAGATCGTTTGCTGATTGAAGATCGGATCATCGACGTCACCTGAAGTCATACTATCGCAGAGTTTGTTAGTAGATTTTACATCACTTGGTCTTATGGCATGTACTAAGGTGTTATTAACTTTGATGTTAAACTAAAGATGTTGAAATCTTACTATTTTGATAATGTAAATACATGAAGTATAACTTACATGCTTAAGCTTATGATGCTTGTAAAGACTTAAAAGTTATGTATGTTATGTGATGTTTTAATGCATAACTTGTTTTGGTTGTGTTTGAGACATTAAACTTGTGTCTTGGCATTATTCTTGAGATTTTGCATACTTGTTTCGGTAGAATTTATGCATGTATCTGTAGAAGTATAGGGTAGGAGAGAGGTTGTTCCCTGACTTGGGTTGTATCGATAGTTAAATTGCAAGTATAGGAGTTTATAATACTGATGTATCGGTAGTATGTATGCTTATATCGGTAGAAGTTGCAGGATGAGGATTTTTACTTTTTGAAGTTTTTGGTATCGGTAGTTGCATGACTTATATTGCTAAAAATCATACTTGTATCGGGACAACTAGCACAGGTACCGGTAGAAATCTGCATAGTTCTAAATTGTTCATTGAATTGACTACTACCGATATTTGACCATCAGGTACTGGTAGAAGTCCTTTAAAATATTGGAAATACCATTTTTACCTTTGATGAAATTCTGTTATGATTAAATATTAATCCAAAATATGACAGATGAATTTTGTATTGAATAAAGATTAAATATTTTGATATCCTAAAAGATGAACAGAGTTAAATGAATAGAAACATTGAAATCCTAACCGACAATAGTGTTCAGGATTTGAGTGTTACATTTAGTAGTATCAGAGCTTTCGATTTAGCCGTTCTTAGACAATTATTATTGTATTAAATAATTTCATAGTACATGCCATATGAACCTGTGATAGTGTGATACAGATGAATCCGATCTAACCATAGTTTTTGTAGATAAAAGTAAAAATACCTGAATTTGAAAGAGAAGAGACTAATGAAATAAATAGCAATAACCCGACAAATGATTCCGGGGCTAGTCATGAGGTCCCTATTATACCAATAATAGAAAGCGAAGCTAAAAACATGTTCTTCGGCTTAATGGGACAGTGGTTCTTAGAATTTATGCAAAATAATCGAATGGCACCACCTCCTTCACCCTCAGTTACACAGCTTGCTGCCCGACCTACGGCACCTTCTGTAATGCCTCCACCTCTTCGGTAATTGAACAGAGGCGTCGTATTCTAATAGTTAGGGTAATGAAGTACGGGGCAAAAGAATTTCATGGAAATGCTGAGGATGATCCGTCCAAGGCCGAGTATTGGCTAAAAAACACTCTGAGAGTGTTAAATGAAATGGCTTGTCCACTCGAAGACTTTGTGAAGTGTGTTGTTTCGTTACTAAAAGATGAAGCTTACAATTGGTGGGCAATGATCATAACGGTGATACCAGAAAATGAAGTTACTTGAGAATTCTTCCAGACAGAGTTTAAAAAGAAGTATGTTAGTAAAAGATATCTGGACAAAAAGAAGAAAGAATTCTTAGAGTTGAGATAGGGAAGCAAGACAGTGGCAGAATATGAGCGGGAGTTTGTATTTCTCAGTAAGTATGTCCGAGAGATCGTACCCACTAATGAGGCTATGTGTGTCCGTTTTGAAGACAGTTTGAGTGATGAGATAAAGATGATGGTGGGTGGTTCAGAAATTCGGCGATTTGTCGTACTGGCAGACCGAGCACAGAAAATAGAGGAAATATACAACCAGAAAAGATAGAGAGAGAAGAGACTTCGAGATTTCGGGAAGAAAAATCTCACCCGAACTTTCTCAATGCCACCACCGAAGAAATTTAGAGATAGTGAAGCCCGCGGAGTAGTCTCTTCTAGTTTGCTGAGTAGGAGCTGATTAGGACCACCGGTATCCAGATTTCAAAATCAACCTGCTGATAGTGTGGCAAGTGTTTGTAACATGCCAACACCGGTGTGCGAGCATTGCAAAAGAATTCATTCGGGCAAATGTCGGTTAGTTAAAGGAACCTACTTTAGATATGGAAATACCGATCATTTTGATGCGAAATTATCCGATGAACACGGAAGCAATGGAAGATCAAAGTGTTAACCCTCAGGTTACATCGCAGAAAGGTAGACACCCGGGGTAGAGTAGCGGTGCAAGTGGAATAAAAGTGAATAGAGAGACGGGGGGAGCAGGTCAGAAGCTCGAGCATCTGCGCGGACTTGATAGTTGGGGCTCGAGAACAGAATTGGATCAGGTACCAATTGTTCAAGAGTATATAGATATGTTTTAGGAAGAACTACCGGGTTTGCTACCAGTTAGAGAGGTAGAGTTCGGTATTGATTTACTACCTAGTATCGCTTCGATCTTTATTCCACCGTACAGAATGGCGTCGACTGAATTGAAAGAGTTGAAAGCTCAACTGCAAGAATTGTTAGACAGAGGATTTGTACGACCTAGTGTATCACCGTGGGATGTGCCCGTATTATTCGTGAAAAAGAAGGATGGATTGATGCGAATATGTATAGACTATAGGCAGTTAAATAAGGTGACGATCAAGAACAAATATCCGTTGCCTCGGATCGATGAGTTATTTGACCAGTTAAAGGGTGTAACCGTGTTCTCCAAAATAGACCTTCGGTCAGGTTATTATCATATGCGAGTGAAAAATTATGATATAATGAAAACAACATTCAGAGCTCGGTATGGACATTATGAGTTTTTAGTTATGCCGTTTGGGTTGACTAATGCCCCCGCAGCATTTATGGACTTGATGAACAGAATATTTCAGCCCTAGTTGGATAGGTTTGTAGTTGTGTTTATTGATGACATATTGATTTATTCCAAGATAGAATCAGAGCATACTCAGCATTTGAGAGAGGTGTTACGAATTTTGCAAGAAAAGCAATTGTATGCAAAATTCAGTAAATGTGAATTTTGGCTTTGAGAAGTTGTATTCTTCGGTCATTGATGATATTACAAATGACATAGATTTTCTTCCCAATTTAGTGTTTAAATTGTCTCTTTTGTACTTCATTTAGCATGAATTAGCATTTTATACTTAGTTTTCATGTTTTCCAACTCATTGATAATTAGTTTAAATTCTTGTTATTTTTATCTATTTTTGTACTAATGTCGATGCAAGCAGTCGATATATTGCGTCTTAATATTATCAGCGCAGGAACTCAATCTAGGAGCCTAACCCTGAACAATTACAGCCATAAGATCAATTAAATATTACGACCAAGTGATGTCGTCGCATTGAAACTGAACCTCAAATGAGAAGAATCAAGCTGAATTCATAGATGGAAGCACCAACGCAGAAATTTCACAGATGTCGCTGTAGTTACAATTTCAGAATGCGTCCAGCGATACAGCGACAATCTGCAAATCTCTAAAAAATACACTAGAACTGCGTGAGTGTACACCTGTAATTTAACTAATTTAGACCGCTGCAAAATCCAGATCTAGATCTGAGAGAGAAGGCTAAATCCTGCAACATTTTAGAGGTTATTAATAAATGAACAAAGAAGGAAAGAAATTATCAAGAGCTAAGGGATTTAATTCTGAAAATTCTGTGTGAATTGGGGATTTGAGCTAGAAATCGGGGAGCTGATGAAGCAAGTCTGCAACTGCTTCTGACGAGAGGTGCTTGATGCTGAACAAGAGGAACAATTAGGGAGTAGGCCTAGTAGTTTAGAGATAGTAAGCTTCGTTGTACTCTTTAATTCTTCTTAAACGATGATGGATTTGATGATATTAAATGAATAAGAGAGTATCTTTTGATGTTAGATCATTTTGATTATTACTTTACACTGCTTGTCCATTTATTCTTGGATCTAACTACTCTAAACACGAGAGTGAAATTGCAGTACGCCGACATCGAGAGATGTGGTGACAAGTTAGGTTAATAAGTGGGTTAGGTGAGAGCTGCTCGGAACTGGGATAAAAAAAACCAGTTACTTATTCTTGGATACATCTTTGCTCACACCGAGAGGTGGAGTGATTGTATTTAAGTCGGGATTAAGTAGAGAGCTGTTATTGGTAAGAACTCAAAGGGACTTCACTACAGTGATAATTTATCTATATTCTACCTTGTCAATGCATCTAGCATTGCAACTTAACAAGATTCAGTGAACCATTTCTACCCTTTAGACTTGGTCAAATTTACATTTTATGCATTTAATTATTTAGCACTCAGCACAATTGGATTTATTTTCAGTACACTGACATTTAACCTCTAAAGTTAACTCTAATTGTGTTGACATTCCTGATTATTTTAGTGTGCAGATCTGACTTATTGCATCGACATCAGTATTCACATTTCATTTAATTTCAGTATTGATTGCTCCGACATTTAAACATCAAGAACTTATTCCTCGTGGGATCAATATGCCATAGATTTATTTATCAACTATACTTGCATCGACGTGTGTTCGCTTGCACATTCGCTATGACGCAAAAACACCGATCAAGTTTTGGTGCCATTGCCGAGGACTGACGTTTGTTTAATGTCTACTTTTGTAGTTGCAATTAATTCTACTTACTTAACTATTAATTTTTACTAATCTGTTATTATTTTTCTACTTATTTTCTTTTTCAGATTTTTAATTGTTGTATGTCCACAAGGAGAAATCCTAAGGACATTGTAAGCTTTGATCCGAAGATTGAGAGAACACTTAGGAAGAGAAGGCAAGAACAAAGGAAAATGGCTGGTAACAACAATAACAATAATTTACCACCATTGCTGGCACAAAATGACATTCCTCCAGTGCTGCCACAAGCATTCAATGATTTACCACCACTACGTCCACAAGAAGAGCAAATACAAAATAAGACAATAAGAGATTTTGTTGTGCCTATACTTGATGATCTACAACCAAGGGTTGTGAGACCAACTATCCAGGTTGGTGATTTTGAACTAAAACCGGTGATGTTTCAGATGCTCAACTCAAATGACCAGTATTCAGGTTTTCCGCATGAAGACGCACGAGAACATTTGAAATCATTTTTGCTTATTTGTGCATCCCTTAGTCAACATGGTGTCCCTGATGATGTATTGAAAATGTTACTATTTCCTTATTTGTTATAGGGAAAAGCACGAACATGGTTTTTAGGATTGCCAGCAAGAGCTATCACATCTTGGAATTCGTTAGCAACACAGTTTGTTTTACGTTTCAATCCGCCAATAATGAACGCAAGGTTACGAAATGACATTACTGCATATCATCAATTGGATGATGAGAATTTACATACAACTTGGGAGCGTTATAAAATATTGCTTCGACGCTGCCCAATGCACGAAATTCAGCAGGAGACCCAAATTGAAATATTTTACAATGGTTTGAATGCTCAGACAAGAAATCTTGTCGACGCATCAGCTAATGGTCCTTTGTTGGATTGTACATACAATGAAGCTGTTCGAATTCTAGAGAGGATTGCCTAGAATGACTATCAATATCCAAGCTCTCGTTCTGCACAGGTAAAAACTAACATTGGAGTTCTTGAATTAGATGCTATTTCTGCATTGTCAGCGTAGGTATCCTCATTGGCCAATATCATAAAGAATATGAAAGGAACAAGCGATGTTGCTCCTATACAAGTGGCCCAGCAATTGGATGCATCGATATTTTCCTGTGAGATTTGCGGTGATAATCATAGCTATGAGGACTGTCCACAACATGCAGAAAATGCATACTATGTCAACAACATTCGAGGGGGATTATCTGGTAACTCATACAATAATCGTTCTCAACAACCTTGGGGGAATCAAAATACTTCCACATACAGATATGAAAATTCCTCGAATCAAGGGGGTTATAAGCAAGGGAGTTACAACAATAGCCAAATGCAGAATTATCATCAAAATTCACAAGCAAATTCTCGTTTTGACTAGATGCAGTCACATAATCCAATGCAATCACAATCGTGATTACAACCACAATAGTCTATACCACCATAAATGCAAGGACAACATCATCAACATCAACAGCAGCAGTTTGCTCAACCAAAGGCAGATCCTATGACTACTCTTGAAGCAATGATGCGCGTACATATCAAACGAATCGAAGCAATAGTACAAGGAAATTCTTCTTCCATACAAGCATTGGAAGCTCAGCTCGGTCAGTTAGCTTCTAATCTCAACAATAGATTACTAGGTACTCTGTCTAGTGATCCTGAAAATCCAACGCAAAGGGGGAAGGAACATTGTAAAGTAATCACGCTAAGGAGTGGAAAACAGACAGTAGGGCTAAGCAATTTTGATCAAAATCATGTCGAAGCATCCACTTCACAGCAACAAGAAGAAAATATAGCTGAAGGAAGTCAAGTAGAAATCAATGCTGAAGAACCAACTATAGTACCATATCTGCCTACAGTCTGCCCAAATAAGTTGTCAACGCAACCATTAATTTCGATACCACCGAGTTATTCACAACAACCCACTACCATAATACCTTTTCCGTTTTCACACAATTCAAAGAAAAAGTCCATGGCAAATATTACCAAAAGTTTGTTTCTACTCTGAAATAATTGCATATTAATATACCTCTAATAGATGCTCTTGTGCAGATACCCAGTTATGGGAAATACATGAAGGAGCTATTATCAAGAAAAAGAAATTGTCCGACATCGAAATGATTGTGCTCACAGAGGGTTACAGCGCTGTGCTCACAAACAAGTTGCCAACAAAGATGAAAGACTTTATGTGATCTAGGAGCTAGTATTAACCTAATACCTTTGTCTACTTTTAAGAAATTAAGAATATGTTCGATGAAGCCCACTGCGGTGACATTACAATTAGCGGACATATCTCTAGCATAACTGGAGGGACAAATCAAAGATGTTCTTGTTCAAGTTGATAAGCTGGTGTTCCCTACTAATTTTATCATCCTAGACTACGAAGTAGATAAGGAGGTGCCCATTATCTTGAAAGGCCATTTCTAGTAACGGGACGAACCCTTATTGACGTGTTCAAGGGAGAACTAGTGATGCGTCATAATGATGACCATGTAACCTTCAGTGTGTTTGAAGCATCATTTGCTGGACCTAAAGAACAATGTCACGACATTGACGTGATGGACAAGATTATCTTGGAAGAATTTCATGCAAGAAGTTCAACATTGTCTGATGATGATGCGATGACATCTACTGATGACATCCTAAATGATTGTGCTGACAAAGAGGAAGTGAACAATTGTGAGCTGCGTAAAAATTGGCAAATGAAGTCGTTAGATTTGTCTAATAGGATGATCTAGTGTTTAAAACATCTATTAAGCAAGCTCCTACCTTGGAGTTAAAATCCTTGCGGACACTTTTGAAATATGTATTCCTTGGTGACAACGAGACACTTCCTGTCATTGTCAATGTATCTCTTGACATAATGCAAAAAGAGAAGCTCATCACAATCCTGAAAGACCACAAGAAAGCAATAGCCTGGAGCATCGTATATATCAGAGGCATCAGTCCCTCTTTTTGCATTCATAAGATAAGGCTAGAAGATGAGGAGAAGCAATCTATTGAGCAACAAAGACTACTCAATGAGAAAATGAAAGAAGTGGTAAAGAAGGAAATCATTAAATGGTTAGATGCGGGCATTATATATCCTATTTCTGATAGCAATTGTGTAAGCCTCGTTCAATGTGTGCCTAAAAAGAGTGGTTTCACAATTGTGACCCACGAAAAGAACGAGTTAATCCCTACTCGCATCGCAACTGGATGGCGTGTATGCATGGATTACCGACGATTGAATTCGGCCACAAAGAAGGACCATTTTTCACTACCTTTCATAGATCAAATGTTAGATAGGCTAGCTGGTAAAGCCTATTATTACTTCCTGGATGGATACTCTAGATGCAATCAGATAGCTATTGCGTCGGAAGATCAAGTAAAGACCACATTTACATGCCCTTTTGGAACCTTTGCTTTTCGACGGATGCCGTTTGGGTTGTGTAATACGCCAGCAACATTCTAGAGGTGTATGATGGCAATCTTCTCAAATATGATTGAGGAATCACTTGAAGTATTTATGGATGATTTTTCAGTCTATGGACAAAGTTTTTGACAAATGCGCTAACAACTTGGCAAGAGTTTTGAAAAGATACGAGGAAACAAATTTAGTGCTGAATTGAGAGAAAAGCCATTTCATGGCAACTAAAGGAATTGTACTTGGCCATCGCATATCTTGTCAGGGTATTGAGGTTGATAAAACAAAGGTCGAAGTCATCGAAAAATTACCACCACCCACCACTGTCAAAGCAATAAGAAGTGTAACACCCAAATCCTGTACACCGTCACCGGTTAGAATTCTGGTGTTTACTATTCATTTTATACTATTCGCCTTTTTCAATTAACTGACTATTTGTATCTTTAATCAATACAAAAATTATTTCTCCAATTTAAAATAATATCTAAACACGACACAATTTCATCAAGGGTAAAAACGATATTTCTAACATTTTAGGGGACTTCTACCGATACTTGATAGTCAAGTATCGGTAGAAGTCAATTCAATAAAAAATTTTAGAATTGTGCAGATTTCTACTGATATCTGTGCTAATTCTACCGATACAAGTATGATTTCTACGGCTACAAGTCATGCAACTACCGATACCAAAAAATCTAGAGAGCAAAAATTCATACCCTGCAACTTCTACCGATACAAGCTTACCTAATACCGATACATCAGTACTAGGAACTACCGATACCTGCAATTAAACTACCGATACAATACAAGTCAGAGAACAACCTCACTCCTACCCTGTACTTCTACTGATACATGCAATAATTCTACCGAAACTTGTATGGAGAATTTTATTAATGACGCCAAGACACAAGTGTACTATGAAATCATTTGTTGGGTCATTGCTGTTCACTTCGTTAGTTTCATCTTTTTCTGATTCAGGCATATTTACTTTATCTGCAAAAACTATGGTTAGATCGGATTCATCTGTATCACACTATCACAGTTCATATGGCATGTACTATGAAATTATTTAATATAACAATAACTGTCCAAGAAACGGCTAAATCAAAAGCTCTGATACCACTAAATGTAACACCAAAATCCCGTACACCATCGTCGGTTAGAATTCTGGTATTTACTATTCATTTTATATTATTTATCTTTTACATTATCCGACTATTTGTATCTTTAATCAATACAAAAATCGTTTCTCCAATTAAAATAATATCTAAACATGACACAATTTCATCAAGGGTAAAAATGGCATTTCCAATATTTTAGGGGACTTTTATCAGTACCTGATGGTCAAGTATCGGTAAAAGTCAATTCAATGAAAAATTTTAGAACTGTACAGATTTCTACTACCAGTACCTGTGCTAGTTCTACCGATACAAGTATGATTTCTACCGCTACAAGTCATGCAACTACCGATACCAAAAACTCTAGAGAGCAAAAATTCATACCCTGCAACTTCTACCGATACAAGCTTACCTAAAGATTTGAATGGAAAAACCCTACACTTCTCTCTTTGGCCGCCGTGTAAAGAAGAAGAAGAAGAAAATAAGTGAAATTGCCTTAATTTCTTTCCTTTAATTTCATAAATATATAATGGCAAACTTGTAATTTCCATAACTTTCATTATTAAGTTTAATTAACCATTTTTAACTTTAATTAAACCTATTTAAAAGTAATATAACTCATTCCAATCCACTAACTAACATTCATTTGGTTATTTTACTCATTTGATCCTTCTAATTTAACATCTATACTTTTATCTTTTTTATAAATTAGTCCTTTCTATTTAATTTACTATCTAATCAAGACTATTTTTTGAATCATGATTCATACAATGCATATATCACCAAGAATATTTAAAATAACTAAATTTATGACTTGAATCGTCGGAGCTGTGGTCCCGAAACCACTATTTTCAACACCACTGAAAAATCGGGCTGTTACAAGAAGCTTTCTTAGACATGCTGATTTTTATAGACGATTCATCAGAGATTTTTCCAAGATAGCTAATCCCTTATGCTCATTACTAGAGCTAAATAAAAAGTTTGTGTTCGATGACGCCTATTTGGATGCATTTACAACAATTAAGAAGAAGCTGGTACAAGCTCCGATTGTCATCGCACCAGAATGGACGCTACCATTCGAACTAATGTGCGACGCCAGTGACTTTGCTGTAGGAGCTGTCTTAGGCCGAAGAAAAGATAAGGTATTTCATTCTATTTACTATGCTAATAAAACCTTAACTGAAACTAAGGTTAATTATACCACAACTAAGAATGAGTTGCTAGCAGTAGTCTTCGCATTTGATAAGGTTCGTTCTTGTCTTATCGGCGCAAAGACTACAGTTTACACGAATCGCTCAACATTGAGATACCTTTTCAACAAAAAAGATGCCAAACATAGACTCATCAAATGGATCCTACTACTTCAAGAATTTGATTTGGAAATCAGAGACAGGAAAGGATTTGAAAATCAAGTAGCTGACCATTTGTCTTGGCTGAAAATGGGAGTGAAAATGAGCAAACAACTAGAATTGTTGAAGCATTTGCTAACAAGCAATTATTCACTGTCAATACATCACCATGGTATGTTGATATCGTCAATGACCTTGTGTGTGGAAAGCTACCAATAAGTGCAACTGGTCACAAGAAAAGTAAGTTCATACGCGTTGCTGCTAAATACCATTTGAACGAGCCATACCTATTTAAGGTATGCACCGAAAATATAATTCGCCGCTGTGTACCTAAAGAAGAAATGATATCAATCCTGCGGCATTACCATGATGCCCTTGTGGAGGCCATTTTAGTGACAAGGACTGCTGCAAAGGTCCTTCAGTCAGGATTTTATTGGCCCAATTTATTTCGAGATGCCAAAAACTTTGTGTAACAATATGATCGTTGTCAACGTGTTAGTTTCATATCTGAACGTAATGAAATGCTCCAACAACCTATCATGGAGGTTGAACTTTTTTACGTGTGGGGTTTCAACTTTATGGGACCATTTCCAAACTCTTTTGGAAATATGTATATCTTAGTAGCTGTTGACTACGTCTCAAAGTGGATTGAAGCTATTGCGGTGCCAAGAGACGACGCTCGAACAGTGTTAAAATTCTTTCACACATACATCCTCATAAGGTTTAGAACATTAAAAGCGTTGATAAGCGATCGAGGCACTCATTTCTACAATAACCAAGTGGCGACTGCATTAAAATGATTTAGTGTGAAGCATCGTATGACTACCACATATCACCCACAAATTAATGGTCAAGCCGAAGTATCCAATCGTCAAATTAAAAGCACACTTGAGAAGGTGGTTAACTCATCTAGGAAGGATTAGTCTATGCGATTACATGACGCATTGTGGGCTCTTCGCACCGCTTACAAAACCCCGTTGGGGATGTTGCCATATCAACTAGTGTTTGGGAAATCTTGCCACTTGCCTGTCAAACTTGAACATAAGGCTATGTGGGCAATTAAGCAAGTGAATTTGGACTATGACGCCGTTGGAAAGAAAAGACTATTGGACATCACGGAATTAGAAGAAATCTGATGCCATGCTTATGAAAATGCTGCAATATACAATGAAAAGACAAAGAAATTGCATGACAACATCATCTTGTGTCGACAATTTCATCCTGGTCAGTTGGTACTTTTATTTAATTTATGTTTTAAATTGCATCTAGGGAAATTTCGATCAAGGTGGTCAGGTCCATTCAAGGTTGTTGAAGCATTTCAAAGCGGTGCGGTGATAATCGAAAACTTACAGGATGGACAAAAATTTAAGGTGAATGACCAACGTCTTAAACACTATGTGAGCACAGATGTTCAAGAACCAGACGAAACTGTCGACCTGGTGACATTTAAATAATGTCGATGCATTTCTTTATTTACTTTTAGTTGTTTCACTTTTTGTTGTGTTGTTTCAAATTCTCAGCAGTAATAAAAATCATCTTTTTGTCGATGCATTGAAGCATAGATTGTCGGCTCATCTTGCGATGAGTCAGCATTACTTTTTCAGCAAGAATCAGGCCAATTGATTCTTTCCTCTCCCAGCTGATGGATGAAAACAATTTGGTACAATCTACACCTTGGTAATTAATGGCTGCAGACGTAATGTTTCCCTGTGTTTTTCCACTCATTACGCCTAGGTTATAAAACCCCCTCATGGCAGTTATCTTTTCTCTTCACATCCACCATTACTACTGCAACTTATTTCCATCAGTGTCTTCATATTTCTTTTTCCTATTTTGAAGCGATATTTCTCTACAACTCTTCTTTACTTTTTTTTCCTTTCACCATGGCTAAAACCCGCGCTTCCAAAAACACTCCTAAACCCTCCTCTAAGAACACTCCAACTACTTTTATTGAGGTTCTGTCCACGACACCACCGCCTTCATCCATAGGCCCAGTTTTGTTCCTAACAACTGCGGCCAAAGACCGGTACCACAATGTTATGCTAAAGCGTAACATCCACCCTGAATAGGGCTTCTAACTTTCCTCGTACATGACTCTCGAAAAACAAGTCCACCGCACCATCAACCGCCTCGGGTGGGAATATTTTTGTGACCATCCTTCAGGTTATTCCCTTACTCTGGTTAGGGAATTTTATGCAAATTTGGTAGACCAAGAGCAGGAGTTTGTGTTTTTCCTAGAGGGGTTGGTTCCATGGAGCGCAGCACATATCAATATTTTGTTGCGGATTTCGAAAAGGATCGATGAGCATGCGCCTTTCATGCACAGTTTAAACGATGATAGCATGGCCCAGATGATAAACAACCTTTGTGTCGATGGTGCTACATGGACGGGCAATGGATTTCATAACTATACAATGCACAGGCGCTACCTTACAACCTTTTGCAAGGTATGGTTTCATTTTATTAACAATCGTTTTATGCCTTGAACCCACAGCACTACGGCCACACTGGATCGTTGTGTCTATTGCATTTCATCCTGCATCATCGACACATCGACATTGGAGAGTTCATACATGCCCAGATCGCAGAAGCTACATGAAAGCAAAATGGTATCCTTCCTTTTCCCTCTCTTATCATGCTACTCTATCAAGACAAGGGCATTATGCCCGAAGATGATAAAGAGGTTTTGGATAATAAAGGTCTGATCAACGATAAATCGATTGAGAGGATGACACGAGACCAAGATACACCTGCGGCAAAGGAAGCCTCGAAGAAGAAAGACAAGAGAAAAGGAAAAAAGAAGAAAACAGGCTAATGCGCCCACAGATCCATAAGTGTTGAGAAGACTGGCTAGGTCGAAAATCCAACTGGACCATAGTGATATGCATACAATCTGCCTCATGAGCGTATTAGACGATTTGGATTACAAGTAGCATATATTTTATGAATACGCAAAAGCCTGGAACGAAGCCATTATCCTTGCATTACATCGCATCAGCACCAAACCATTGCTAGATTTCTCAGCATTTTCTGATATCTTCCACCTGATGCACCACTCCTCATCTGAGGCCTACTCAAATGCCAACAAAAATTCATATATCTGGTGATGAAGATGATGAAGGGCATTCAAAGGCTGAGGAGGATTGCTATCGTAATATTACTAATCTATTCGAGGATGAATTCTCTAACAGTCTAGGTACAAATATGGCTGAGAGAGTAGCTATTGTTGAAGAAGATGTCGATGCAGTCGATTACAATAACACTGGCCCAATTGAACTTGAGCAACATATGGAAGAGGAGGCCAATTAGGGAGGTGATCAAGAGAAGGATTAAGAAAAATAAGAAGAAAGAAAGGAAAGAGAAGGAAGAAACAGAACCTACCGAGGTGCAGGAGGAGAAGGAACCCGATACCCCAACAATGATTATTGAGGATGTTGTGGGGGCATCCAGCTCAAAAGAGACTCGACCTACTGCGAGTCAGGCTGAGGTTGTCATTGGCGAAATAGAGGAACTGAATCCTCTGGCTATTGTGCCTTACATAGCACCACTCACCGAGATCCACCCATTAGAGGTGACAATTGATGAGGTCGTCACCCAACTAGCAGAGGAGGAGCAATCCACCAAGCCAGTTGGTTCAAAGGATAAGAAGCGAAAGAGGCACAAGGACAAGAAAAAGAAAAACACTCTGATGAGGGAGAGCGCCCAAAAAAAAAGAAGAAGAAAGCCAAAGCAGCCTCTGCATCGGCTGCTGCTGAATAATTTGGTACATCTCTTTTTAGTTAGTTTTCATGCATTTTTCTTATGCCTGCATTTTCATTGTCACAGCATTCTTCTTAGTTTACTACATTGTAGCTGCATTTCCATTAATTTTGTATATCTATTATCCGTGCATTGGGGACAATGCATACATTAAGTTTGGGAGGAAGCTAATGTGACTTGGAAATGCAACTACACCTTCTTATTTGACTTTTATTTTGTTTCTTTAGTAATAAAAATTGACAAAATTTCAACAGAAATGTGCCCACAAATTTTTATTTTGATGCGTAATTCTTGAATTATTTGAATACTGATGTGAAAATTGGATGAGTATGAATGAATGTTTAGTTTGCTATTTTGGAATGAATAATTGAAATTGTTTTAGTAATGGATGGATAGTATTAGTGTTGAATCTTGAACTAACTAATCAGTACAGTGACATTGTATGAATAAAAGACACTCCAATATGAGTACATTGTGACTTTTTAGGAAGAACACTCCGCTGCAGACAAAGAAAAGAAAACTTATCTAGCCAAAGGTTGTAACTGCAAGAGTGTGTCGGCACAATTACATGCCTTCTGGGAGTTTGTTGCACCCCATCGTTACTGCCTAAGAACAAAGGTAGAGTAATGCAATGACATCTTTTAGTCACTTACAACAATGAGAAAAAGAATAAAGAAAGAAAAATAAGAATAAATTGCTGAAATAGTTTAAGGAAGGTTAAGATTCAATGCATGATACTAACATTGATGAAATTGTAGTTTCAAGTTGTTCATGTCTGTAAATTGTCGGCGCATTATTCTATTATATGAATGCAGTTTAAACATTAGAAATTTAGAGAATTCAAGTTGTATGAGTAATGATTGCGGTGACATTTCTAATTGCTACTTTGTTAATTTTTGTTTACATGAGGACAAGTAAAAACTCAAGTTTGAGGGTGTGATGGTATTACAAATGACATAGATTTTCTTCCCAATTTAGTGTTTAAATTGTCTCTTTTGTACTTCATTTAGCATGCATCATTAGCATTTTATACTTAGTTTTCATGTTTTCCAACTCATTGATAGTTAGTTTAAATTTTTGTTATGTTATCTATTTTTGTACTAATGTCGACGCAAGCAGCCGATATATTGCGTCTTAATATTGTCAGCGTAGGAACTCAGTCTAGGAGCCTAATGCTGAACAATTGCAGCCACAAGATCAGTTAAACATTATGAACAAGAGATGTCGCTGCATTGAAACTGAACCTCAAATGAGAAGAATCAAACTGAATTCACAGATGGAAGCACTAACGCAGGAATTTCACAAATGTCGCTGTAATTACAATTTCAAAATGCGTCCAGTGATACAGCGATAATCTGTAAATCTCTAAAGAATACGCTAGAACTGCGTTAGTGCATAGCTGTAATTTAACTAATTTTGACAGTTGCAAAATCCAGATCTATATTTGAGAGAGAAGGTTGAATCCTGCAACATTTTAGAGGTTATAAATAGAAAAGAAATTATCAAGAGCTAAGGGATTTAATTTTGAAAATTCTGTGTGAATTAGAGATTTGAGTTGGAAATTGGGGAGCTGATAAAGCAAGTCTGCAACTGCTTCTGACGAGAGGTGCATGATGCTGAACAAGAGGAACAATTAGGGAGTAGGCCTGGTAGTCTAGAGATAGTAAGCTTCATTGTACTCTTTAATTCTTCTTAAACGATGATGGATTTTGATGATATTAAATGAATACGAGAGTATCTTTTGATGTTAGATCATTTTGATTCTTACTTTACACTGCTTATCCGTTTATTCTTGGATCTAACTGCTCTAAACACGAAATTGAAATTGCAGTACACCGACATCGAGAGATGCGGTGACAGGTTAGGTTAACAAGTGGGTTAGGCGAGAGTTGCTCGGGACTGGGATAAAAAAAAAGGTTACTTGTTCTTGGATACATATCGTTGCTCGCACTAAGAGGTGGAGTAATTGTATTTGAATCGGGATTAAGTAGGGAGCTATTGTTGGTAAGAACTCAAAGGGACTTTATTGCACCGACAATTTATCTATATTTTACTTTGTCGACGCATCTAGCGTTGCAACTTAACAAGATTTAGTGAACCATTTTTACCCTTTACACTTGGTCACATTTACATTTTATGCATTTAATTATTTAGCACTCAACACTATTGGATTTTTTTCAGTACACTGACATTTTACCTCTAAAGTTAACTCTAATTACGTTGACATTCTTGATTATTTTAGTGTGCAGATCTGACTTATTGCACTAACATCAATACTCACATTTCATTTAATTTTAGTATTGATTGCTTCGACATTAAGACATCAAGAACCCATTCCTTGTGGGATCGATATCTGATAGATTTTTCTATCAACTATACTTGCATTGACGTGTGTTCGCTTGCACATTCGCTATGACATAAAACACCGATCAGTCATGTAGTATCTTCAGAAAGAATACGTGTTGATCCAACAAAGTTTCAGCTATTTTGGATTGGAAGGTATCAAAGAATGTCTCCGGGGTATGCAGCTTCTTGGGATTGACAGGTTATTACCGTAGGTTCGTGAAAGACTTTTCCATCACAACTTTGCCGATGACAAGGTTGCTACAGAAAATATTCAGTTCGTGTGGTCTGAAAAGTGTCAGCAAAGTTTTGACTAGTTGAAAAAGTTATTAACTAAAGCTTTGATCTTGACGCAACCAAAGACAGAAAAGGAATTCGTTATTTACAGTGACGCATCTTTAAGTGGATTGGGGTGTGTTTTGATGTAAGATGAGAAAGTGGTAGCTTATGCTTCCCGATAGTTAAAACCGCATGAAAGAATTATCCAACTCATGATTTGGAGTTAGCTACCATAGTTTTTGCATTGAAGATTTGACGACACTACCTTTATGGGGAGAGATGCCATATATTTACAAATCACAAGAGTTTGAGATATTTGATGACACAAAAAGAGTTGAATCTACGACAACGCCGATTGTTAGAGCTATTAAAAGACTATGACCTTATGATTGATTATCATTCGGGTAAGGCTAATGTTGTAGTTGATACCCTGAGTCAGAAATCGATGTTTGCTTTGAGAGCAATAATGCTCATCTTTCACTAGAAGGCGATGGTTTTATCACCGTGGAGCTTAGGACGAGGCCGTTATTTCTACCGCGGATTCAACAAATACAGAGAAAGGATCCAAGCTTATAACTAAAAGGGAGTAGATACAGAATGATACTACCACAGGATTTTCAATTGATATAGAGGGTATCTTGTATTACAGAGGTAGGGTATGTATTCCGAATGATTCAGAATTTGAGACGAGACATTCTGACGGAGGCTCATAGTAGGACTTATTCCATACACTCAGGGAGTGTGAAAATGTATAATGACCTAAAGAAATTGTATTGGTGGTCAGGTATGAAACGAAAGATTTCAAAGTTTGTGACTAGATGCCTTATATGTCAGCAAGTAAAAGCTGAACACCAGGTGCCATCTGGGTTACTACAGCCGATTTCCATCCTAGAATGGGAATGGGAACGAGTTACAATGGATTTTGTCACAGGACTTCCAGTAACACCGAGAAAGAAAGATTCAATCTGGGTAATTATAGACAGATTAACGAAGTCCGCTCATTTCATCCCCATTTGGGGATTATTCACTAGAGAGACTGGTCGAGCTATACGTGTCTGAGATAGTTCGACTACACGGGGTACCAACCTCTATCATCTCCAATAGGGATCCACGCTTTACCTCAAGATTTTGAGGTAAGCTACATGAAGCTTTAGGGACCATGTTGAATTTTAGTACTGCTTATCATCCGCAAACGGATGGTCAGTTAGAACGAGTGATACAAATTCTAGAGGATATGCTACGATGCTGTACACTTGAGTTCGAAGGAAGTTGGGAAAAGTATCTGCCATTGGTGGAGTTTGCCTATAATAATAGTTACCAATCTAGTATTAAAATGGCACAATTCGAAGCATTATATGGTCGAAAGTGTAGGACACCTTTGTATTGTTAGAATTGAGCGAGTCTAAATTGATTGGAACCGATTTAGTTCATGAGACTGAGGACAAAGTGAGGGTAATTCGTGATTGTTTGAAAGCAGCGTCTGACTGACAGAAGTCGTATGCAGATCTTAAGAGAAAAGATATTAAATTTACTGTAGGAGACCGAGTGTTCCTAAGAGTTTCACCTTGGAAAAAGGTGCTACGGTTTGGTAAAAAAGGAAAGTTGTGTCCGCGGTTCATTAGGCCATATGAGATCATAGAACGGGTTGGTCCTGTAGCATATAAGTTGGCTTTACCACCAGAACTAGAGAAGATTCATAATGTATTTCATGTTTCGATGCTGAGACAATATAAATCGGATACTTCTCATGTGATTGCACCTTGTGAGGTTGAGATACAGCCGGATTTGTCGTATTCAAAAGAATAGGTGAGGATTTTGGCTCGCGAGGTGAAAGAATTACAAAACAAAAGGGTACCATTAGTGAAGGTACTATGAAACCGACATGAGATTGAAGAAGCTACTTGGGAGACCGAGTCTTCGATGAGGTCACAGTACCCTAACCTGTTTACTGGTAAGAAATTTCGGGATGAAATTTCCCTAAAGGGAGAGAGTTGTAACAGCCTGATTTTTAGTGGTATCGAAAATAGTGATTTCGAGATCACAACTCTGACGAGTCGAGTCATAAATTTATTTATTTTAATATTTATGACGTCGATAGCATCGTATTAAATTCTGGTTTAAAGAATTAAATTGATTAGATAGTTAATTAAATAGAAAGGACTAAATTGAATAATGTACAAAAGTAGAATTATTTAATTAGAAGGACCAAATAGGTGAATTAGCCAATAGCAAGTAAGTGAGTGGAAAGATATGTCATTTAAGTGAAATAGGTGGGATTTATTAAGTTTAAAATGATTAATTAATTTAATTATAAAAGTTTAGAAATTTACAAAATTGCTATTATTATATAAGTAAAATTAAAATGAGAAAATAACTCATTTTCTTCCCATTTTCATCTCCTTCATTCGGCCAAAGAAAAGGGAAACCTAGGGTTCCATTGATGGGATTTTAATCTTTGATTTGGGTAAGCAAACTTTGATCATTTTTAGTAATTTTTATGTTTTTGAGTCCGTATCAGCTTAATCTAGCTTATGCAAGGACTAATTTATGAATCTGTCAAATGTTAGAAAACTTTGCATTGTTGAAATTGCTTGATTCTTGAAAGCTTTGATGTATTTGAATGTTTGATACTTAGGTTAAATCTTTTTGTAAAGTGATTTTTTTATGAAATTAGGGTTAAAGGACTAAAATGTGAAAATGGTGAAATTACATGTATTGTTGTAAAAATAAATGTGTAAATGGGTTGGATAGTTACCCAAGAGAATTCAGG
The DNA here is from genome assembly GCA_005610355.1 of Gossypioides kirkii. Lineage (NCBI taxonomy): Eukaryota > Viridiplantae > Streptophyta > Magnoliopsida > Malvales > Malvaceae > Gossypioides > Gossypioides kirkii. Next base: position 31,077,391 of record CP032248.1, read on the forward strand.
TATGGTTAGTTGTGGGAGAGAATGGCTATTTTGCATGTTTTGTGTTGAAAGGACTAGATTGAATAAGAAGGAAACTATTAGAGGTAAAATCATAATTTTTCCAAAAAGACTAAATTGTGTTGAATGACTAAATTATGTAACTTAATGTGAGAATTGAATAATTTGTGAATGTAGACTACGATCGTGCTACCGATCGTAGAAAAGGGAAATTAGCGGATTTGTCCCTGAAGTCTTTCCTAAACTGCAATTTAGTCTTGTAAGTTCGTAGTGTAAGTCTTACTTAATATTCCTTGTACATGTATATATATTGTCAATGTATAGCAAATCATAAACATTTGGTAATGAAGATGATCGAAGAAATGAAGCGCAAGAGATAGTAGGCTTTATATCGTTGAAATAGTACCGACACGATGGCTGGGGTACTGCATGTGTTGCAAGTCCTCGACAGCTCGTGTGAGCAGCATCGTGACTCGAAAATGAGATATGGATCCTATATGGATTATAGGTCCTACGATGGTTGGGACTTATGCTTTATGCATATTCCTGACAGCTCGTGTGAGCAGCATCATTAGAAAATAGTTTACAGTATAGATAGATACCATACTGATGGCTGGGGTACCACATAAGTTGCGAGTCCTCGACAGCTCGTGTGAGCAGCATCGGGTACTAGTAAGAGAAAGTTATGAATAGGAAGAGAAGTTGTAAATACTCAAAGAGCAAAGGAAACTATGTTGGCTCGATGGAGTCATTGTTGCTATTACCATGTTGGTAATTCTTAACTATTGAACTTACTAAGCTATAAAGCTTACCACAGTTATTGTTGTTATTTTCTAAACCGTTTGCTGACTAAAGATCGGATCATCGACGTCACCTAAAGTCACACTATCGCGGAGTTTGTCGGTAGATTTTACATCACCTGGTCTTATGGCATGTACTAAGGTGTTATTAACTTTGATGTTTAACTAAAGATGTTGAAATCTTACTATTTTGATAGTGTAAATGTATGAAGTATAACTTAGATGCTTAAGCTTATGATGCTTGTAAAGACTAAAAAGTTATGTATGTTATGTGATGTTTTAATGCATAACTTGTATTAGTTGTGTTTGAGACATTAAATTTGTGTCTTGACATTATTCTTGAGATTTTGCATACTAGTTTCGGTAGAATTTATGCATGTATCGGTAGAAGTACAGGGTAGGAGAGAGGTTGTTCTCTGACTTGGGTTGTATTGGTAGTTAAATTGCAAGTATCGGTAGTTTATAGTACTGATGTATCGGTAGTATGTATGCTTATATCGGTAGAAGTTGCAGGGTGAGGATTTTTGCTCTTTGGAGTTTCTGGTATCGGTAGTTGCATGACTTGTATCGGTAGAAATCATACTTGTATCGGTAGAACTAGCACAGGTACCGGTAGAAATCTGCGCAGTTCTAAATTGTTCATTGAATTGACTACTACCGATATTTGACCATCAAGTACCGGTAAACGTCCCCTAAAATGTTAGAAATGTCATTTTTACTCTTGATGAAATTGTGTTATGATTAAATATTGATCCAAAATATGACAGGTGAATTTTGTATTGAATAAAGATTAAATATTTTGATATCCTAAAAGATGAACGGAGTTAAATGAATAGAAACACTGGAATCCTAACCAGCGACGGTGTTCAGGATTTGGGTGTTACCAATAGAACACGCGAATTTTTGTATTAGCATACAAAAAAATTTGAAATAAAAGTCAGACAACTTTCTTAGCAATTGGATCTCAAACACGAGCAAAGCAATAAAAAACTGAAAACAAAAATCAAGGTATCAAGTTGCAATTTTTATTATTAGTTTCGAAACTGACCTAAAAGATCTAACCTTTTTTTTATTCGAAAGCATAAAAGAGAGATTTTAGGGTTTATTTTTTAACCTTCGTGACGCTTCATCTTTAGTCATCGCCGTGGGTGGTCGTTGGAAGGTTCGTCGGAGGAACAAGGCCTAAAACCAAAGGGTTTTCACGCGTTTGAGGCTCATCGGGTTTGATTTCGGTAAAAAGGACCTTAGATTCGAGTTCAGAGAAGTCAAAAAGGTAAGAGAGAAGGTTTTTTGGATTCCTACCATCGTGGACGGTGGTCATCAGTGGACGGTGGTATTCGACACTGGTATACAATGGACCCACAACGAAGGCACACCAGAACCCTAAGGTCGACCAACGGCCCTTGAGAGAAAAATGAAAGAACGTTTTTAGGTTTGTTTTTTTAAAACAAAGCTTTGAAATGATTTTTTTTACAAAAGGTTACTTATATATGCACATAAAATGGCGTCGTTTTGTGCCTAATACAATAGGCATCGAAACTCGACCCGTTTTAAGCCTAGGATCCGCGTGTTTTTAAACTATGGGTTAATTGTCCATTTCACCCTTCCACATTTTTAAAGAGTTTCAATTAGGTCCTCTAAAATTTATTATTTATTTTAATTCGCGCCAATAATTTATTCGCACTTACAGTTCGATCCCTTATACAATTTTGCCCATTTAGTTGTTTTTCTTTTATAATTTTAACCCCTATTGTGTAACAGCCCGTTTTTCATTAGTGTCGAAAATAATGGTTTCGAGACCACAAGTCTGACGTGTCAGTCCATGAATAGTAATTAGTTATTTACAAAGTCATCAAGGACGTATTAAAATTTGGCTTAGAAATTTTGTCGTTTGATTAGTTAATTAAATAAAAAGGACTAAATCATAAAAGATAGAAAAGTTGTTGCTAATGATTTTCTTTACTAAGTGGCATAAATAAGTTAAGTACGAGTGTTTATGTTGCAATTAGACCATGTTTTAAAGATATAAACGATTAGTGGAGGAAATAAGGTAAGTTGGTGCTTTATAATATTATTATTAAATTAACTTAAAAATAAAATAAGAAAAGAAACAAAGGGAGTGGGTTGTCTTCTCCAATTTATTTTTCTTCCACCGAAAGAACTCCATAGTTGGGAGCTTGAGAGGTTCAGCCACTTAGTGTGATTGCATGTAAGTGATTTTGGTCCATTTTCTTCTTGAATTTTATGTCTTTGAGCTCATTGAAGTGAAGTCTATCTAGTTTAGGGATTAAATTGTTGAACTATAAAATGTTAGAAAATATTTTGTGGAAATTTCTTGGATTCTTGGTTGAATTTGACTTGTTTTGAAGCTTGGTGATGGGTTGATTCTAGTTTGGAAGGTAATTTTGATCAATTTTATGTCTAAGGATTTACTTGAAAATAAATTAAAATAGTCATGACTTTTGTTGAAAATTTTAGAATGTATGAACTGTCTTAATATTCAACAAAACGGATATGTGCATTAATTGTAGAGTTTGGCTTAATTCAATATTATGGATTAAATTAATTAAATTGAAAAAAAAATTATTAAGGGTAAATGTGAAAAATTGTAAATAAGAGGGGAATTGTATTAAATGTATTATTAGATGAAATTGAGGTTAATAAATTAAAATAAACTATTTTGTAGCTCAGGACCAAACGGATAATCGAGGAAAAAGAAAGGTTGTCGAGTAATCTCTAAACATTTGCTACTTCTGCAATCTAGTCAAAATAAGTTCATAGTATAAATACATGTATATAGATATATATGATTTTTGCTGTTATGAATTTATTAATTAAATAAATTGTGGATGAACCGTTAATGCAAGAGTGAAGTTTTAATTGTTGGTAAGTATAAGGTGAGTAAGTACGTGTAAGGAGTGAAATTATTATTTTCTGTTTTGGATGAATGTAAATAAATAATTATGCTATGTTTAAATTAAATTGATAAAGGTGTGATAAATTGTTATTTTTGGATCAACTAGAGAAAATTAACCAAATTGAAGGAGATGTGAACAATTACTATTGAGTTTTGTAACACCCAAAAACTGTAACCATCTCCGGTCTAAGATCTCAGAGTTTACAGAACTGTACGAGTTTTTTTTACATACAAATCAATCACAATTTATACATTTACCAACTTGCAACTCAGAATACTATTTTCATTTAATCCTACACATTCATTGACAACATTTCAATCAATAAGGAATCAATATTCATATCACATACCAAGACATCTATTTTTCATGTCTGTAATACCCAAACCTCGGAAACTGTTGCCAGTTAGGGTCCTGGTGTTTTTCTATTCATTTATCACTGTTCATCTTTTAATATCATGTCATAAATCATCAATTAATTATAATCATAATTCAACAAGGGCAAAAAAGTCATTTCCATGATTTTTGGATACTTCTATCAATACTTGTTGAACAAATATCAGTAGTTGTCAAGTCAGTAAACAATTCATAAAATAGTGTAGACTTCTACCGATACAAGTGAAGCTTCTACCGAAACAAATCATGCTTCTACCGGTACTAAAAACTCTAGAGAGCTAAGATGTCTTACCCTATAGCTTCTACTGATAAAAGTACATAAACTATCGATACTCCTATGAGCAGAACTACCGATACTTATTATGCAACTACCAATACAACTCAAGTTAGTGAACAACCTCTTTCCTGGTCTGTACTTCCACCGATACATGTAGGGGGGTTCTACCGAAACAAGTATGCTGAATTCAATTAATTACACAAGTCCTCAAGTTTATCTACCATCATTCAACACAAGACTCTTAAATTCACATGTCAATTCATTACAAACACATTTGCTTAGTTACAACATCAAGTGAGCATGTAGGTTTAGTTCAACAAAGAACTAATGAACCAAAATCAAGCATTTAAAAGGTAACATCATCTTAGTACATGTCATATAACCAAGTGATGTAAATACTACCAAAGGAGCTCCTGAGATAGTGTGATTTCTTCGAGGTGATCCGATCTTTAAGCAGCAAAATAGAAGCTACAAAATAACAACAAATTCACTGGTAAGCTTTCATAGCTTAATAAGTTCGCAAAGTTTATCAATTTACCGAATAGCATGTGTTGAACAAATCCATAAATCAGTCGAGCCAAATCAGAACTATACTTCAGTTATCGATATCCGATTTACTCCCTATTGACCCAAAGGTCATGCTTACTCCTTGTTGACCCAAAGGTCATGCCTATTACCAGTATACGATGCTAGTCTTAACCATCGATACAGTATATATGTTCCCTACGATGCTGCTACACTAAGCTGACGAGAATATGCAAACAAGCATAAATCTTAGCCATCGTAGGGCCTGTAATCCATTCTTGGATTCTATTCACCTTACGGCGACTCACGATGCTGTAGAGGATCTGTAACAAATGCAGGATCTTAGCCATCAGACCATTTTCTATCTTTGGCACAAGGCCGAGAAATCCTTATCTCGTCGTTTCTATCTTTCACGTTTCCAATCATCGTTTCTCATTTCCAACAATCATTAGAAAGGCAGTTATAAGAAGTTATTAATAAGAATTTAACATTACGAACTTACTGGACGAAATTGCAGTTAAAGTGAACTCCAAGGGTAAATCCGTAATTTTCCTTTTTCCACGATCGGGACACGATATTGATCTATTTTATGAACCCTAACTAACCAAAGCTTTTTCCTTCCCAAAAATGGCTATTCGGTTTGTGAAGAAGAAGAAGGAAAGAAAAATGATGAAATTTAACTTTTGTTTTAATTTAATTACTTTACTTGCAAAATTACCTATTTGCCCCTTTTAAATTACATGAAATTTAGCCATATAAGAAGTCAAAACCATCCACATACCTTATAGATGGTTTAATTACCAATTATGTGCCTTAACTAAACCTCCAATTGGTACCTAATACTTTTAATTAGAAAAATTCAACTTTTGTACCTTTTACGATTTAATCCTTTTCGTTTAATTAACTATCTAAATGATTAAATTTCATAACCAAATTTTAATACAATACTAATTACCTCATAAATATTAAATAATTAATATTTATGGTCTAACATATCAAAGTCGTGACCTCAAAATCACCATTCCCGATCATACTAAAAATAAACTAATTACTAAATCCCCATTTTATTAGAATTTAATTGTAATTTATCAAAATCTAAAGAGTTTCACATCATTTATATTATTAGGCCATTTAAAAAGTTCTAATTTCATAATTGGTCCTTCAATTATATTAAATTTTGATTAAACAAACTTATTTTCAATTTAGTCCTAAACTAATTAGGACTAAATGAATAAATAACCCAAAATTTAGTGGATGATAATCATGTCACCACCGCTTGGACTTTTTGACCATGGTTTAATTACCATTTTGGTCCCTTTATTATTTTTTAATCTATAGCAATTAACTTTTACCTCTTTTAAAATTTACTCTTTTTTCCTTATTTAAGCAATTAATTATCAAAATTACTCAACCAAACTTCAATTCACATATAATAAGACTCTGTAAATATTTAATAAAAATATTTACAGCCCTTAATTTCAAAAACGAGGTCCCGATACCTCATTTTCTAAAACCACTTGACTTTTGAACAAAACCATTTATACTAACTTTTAATTTAATAATTAAAATTTCTCAATTCAAAATTCCATATAAAATTAATATTGACTTATTTAATTTAAATACTCATTATAAAAAATTTCTTGTCGGATTTGTGATCTCGAAATCACTGTTTCCGACATCACTAAAAAACGGGTTGTTACAAGTTTGGTGAAATTGCATTTGGTGATCAGGATTTATGGAATGTCTTGCTAAATGTTTACCTTGATTAATGTAAGTTTGTAATGGCTTATTTCTTATTATAATTTACTTGTGATTTTAAATTGTCATTTGTTAGAAAACAAATTTATGTATGAACATGAGTATATACATTGGGGATATGTATCACTATGTGAGTTACTAATGTTAAGTAAATATGTATGGAATTGAAAGAAGTTATAACGATGATCTATGAATTGTATTAAGTTCTATATGAATGAAGGGAAATTTGTCATGTTACGAAAATGAAGAAGTGCCCTTGTATGCACTCCGATGCCCCTGTATGCACTCTAGTGCCCTTGATGGTATGGTTGTACCCTTGATTGCACTTTGATGCCCTGTCTTGTATCTATGATGCCTTGGAAATAAAGTAATGATCGAGAATGTGAACTAAGTATTGATGATTTGGTTAAGTTGATATGAAAGGTTTCGTGGAATTGGTATATTTTTTTATATACAACGAATATCATGAGAACTTATGAACAATGTACTTTGAGAAAAATTTAGTTAACATGCTAAATGTTAAATACTTATGTTACTTAAGATAAGTTAAGTATATTTAACACTATGATCTTACTAAGCTTTGTAAGCTTATGATTTTCCTCATGTTGTTTTGTAGATAATTGTTATCGATTGTTTGGGAGGATCAAACATAAATCTCACACTATCCAACTTCTTTGGTAGCTTTTGAATCTTTTGTTGGGTTATGGCATATATATAGGATTATATATGTGAATTTGTCATCAATAATAGTCATAGTTAGTGAATAGGTTGAGTTGGTTTCTTTTGAATGTGTTTTGATAATGTTTGGTTAATCAAACTCATGTTTAAATGAAGGTTATGATATGTATGATAGATATTTGTAGTATGTCTAATGAATGTAGTTATGGTTAATTATAAAAGTTGAATTAAGGTCTGTTTTTTTTAAAGGTTGGTATGTTGATTTAATGTTTGGTTATTAATTGAGGTAATTTTGAATGGTTCATTGGTTAGTTAGTTAATTAGGATGTTAATTTAGCATGTTTTTAGTGTATGTTGTTGATGGCTTTAAACATAGGATTATTGGTGTTTTGGTTGTACCTTGTTGGTCAAGTTTTGGTGTGATTTTAGCTTGTTTAAAGGGTAAATTTTAGATGCACACGACCGTGTGCCACACACGGCCATGCCACACGGTCGTGTGTGCTCTGTTAGTTTACATGCAGGTTTTACATGGTCTTTGACACTGGTTGGGACACGGCCGTGTGTCCTTACTGCGAATGCTCACACGGTCTGAACTGAGTCACACGACCTAGCCACACGGTCGTGTGACCACTGTTTCCTCAAATTTTCAAGTTTTTCCTAGTTGTTTCGTTTTGATTCTTTTTGATCTTTGATTGCTTCCAAATTTTTTTAGGGCCTCGTAAACCCGAATTAAGGCATACAAGAGAATTTATACCGTGAATTGTTGATGACTATTATATGTTTGTAAATCATTTGTATAATTGTTTTGAATTAAAATGAAATGTTATGTTTTGATCTGAGACACTCCAGTCCTTAATCCGGCAATGGAAACGGGATTTAGGTGTTACATATAGTTTTAATTTTTATTTGATTTGGTCCATTTTCATTTTTCATATTATTTGCATTATTTTATTTAGCATTTAATTTTTATTTATTATTTACTCATTATGTATTTATTTATTTGTGATTTATTTTTACTTTAAATTTAATTTTATTTATTATTTTTATAGGTATTTTATTTATTTGTTATCATTTTTCATGCTTATTCCTTACAATTTTATTGTTTATAATTGGTTGTTTTTTTATCTATTGTTATTTTATGCTATTTAAATATTTTGCCTTTATTTAATTTTATTGATATTTTTATTTATTTGCATGGTATATTTTTACCTTTAAATTAATTACATGATTTATTGTATCTTTGAGTTAATTTTTTGTTTCCATAATTCCGTCTTATATTTATTGCTATTTATATTCCTAATTAATTAATATTATTATCATTATTATTATGATTATATTATTATTTTATTTATTACCATGATTATGTTATTTTATTTTATTGTGTTATTAATTGCTAATTGTATTCATTTAATTTATTTTATTCATGCATAATTTTTATTTTGCCATTATGATCGTAAATGATGTACATATTCATTTTTGCATATGATATTTTAATTCTTTTTTAAATATATAAATTATTTTCAAAAAAATCAAGGCAATATTCTTTATTTCAAAAATTTGAGAGAATCATGTCCTAACTCATTGGGTGTGATTTTTTCTTTGAACCTAGATAATCAAATATATCATTTAAAATTAAAAAATAAGAGATTTTGAGAAAATAATTAGAAATGCTTGTTATTTTCGAAAATTCGAATAGTTGTGTCCTAACTTATTGGATGTGACTTTTCTTCTCGATTAATTCGAAATAACGAGCTTTCTTCGTAAAAAATTATTTTTTCTTAAATAAAATAAACATGACATTCATGCATTTAAGGATCGCAATTTAATTTTTTTAAGTTTTTTTAATTTTCAACAATTAAGACGTTAAATAATTGATTAGGTATCAATTTTTGGGGTATGAGAGTGCTAATCATTTCTCATGCATAACCGACTCTCGAACCAGTTTTATTGTTTCAAAGATCAAAATTTGTTCTAACGATTTTAAAATTTTACAAGGTGATCGAATCACATCCATTTTAAAAAAGATAGATGACGACTTTATTTTCGTTTTTCAAAATATAAGTCTAAACTTTTTTTTTCAAAAACTGGTTTCCACAATTGGATTAAAAACTATTGGTGATTTTTATGCAAAGCTTTGTGAGCTTTTGCACTCAAAACTGGTTAGAAAAGTATTGAGGTCATTGCTTGAGAGATTTGCCATCAATGTCACTACCACTGAAGAAGCAAAAAATCTAGACATCATGAAGATTGATGAACTAATCAGATTTCTACAAATCTTTGAGATTACCCTAGATGAACCAAATCAAGCAATGCCAAGGGAGAAAGGAGAATTGCTTTGCAAGTGACCAATTTTATCGAAGATCTTCAAGAACAAATTGCTTTGCTTACTCGAAATTTTAGCAAAGCTTTGAAGAAGTTTGAGGCCGCCAAAAATATCACAAGGAGAAGTCTAAAGGGGTTGATAATTAGAGAAAAACTAAGAGAGAAAAGAAGAAAGGAATCAAATAAGATTCCACTAGTAGTTCTGACATAGATGAAAATCACTTGAAGTAACTGTGTGGCTTTCACTTGATAAATAAAACTTAAAAAACATATATAAAATTTTAATTGAGTCCATGTATAATGTCATTAGGTAAACTCAACTTTATAATTTCATTTTTTCTTTTGAAATTACAATTATAAACCACTTAAAAGTTATCTAAATTATGCTACTAACAAATGAGAATACACTTGAATAACTTCAATATTACTAATACAATGAAATCCAAACATGGTGAAAACCTCATAGTTTTCAAGACTTTTCTTTCCCATTAACTCAGATTTTATTATTTAATATATACATTGCATTCACAATTTATACATCTATATATAAATATTTATATGTATTTCTTTTTAAAAGTTTTTAATGAGATGATTTCATGTAAATAATTGAATATGTATATGTATGTTCTTTTTTTTTTTTTGTGTGTGGAGTAGTTGGCTTTCATCCTATGATGCTCCATTGCTGCTGCGAGAATTGTTAGTAACCTTCTTAGATCGCCTACGGTTCTTGCTGCTATTTCCATGCGCCGATTTGCTGCCCTTCGACTTAGAAACACTCCCATCGCCTCGTGCTTTTCTACTGCTTTTGCGGCTTGATAGCTTTTTTGATTTCCTTCTATCTTCCTCACTAGAACCCTCCGACCCTTGGCTGTAGTCCGGGCTTATTGAAGGCTTTGATTTTCTCCGGCTCTCTCGTCTGGAAGACACATTTCCTCCATGGCTGCTGATTTCATCTCTTGAACAGGAACTTCCATAATTGGATCTTCTAATATAATCACGACTCGCACGACTTTCTCCATTACTATTCATACTTCTACTTCTAATGCTACTGCTACGGCTATGGCTACTGCTACTGCGGTCATTGTCATCGTCTTCGTCTTCGTCTTCCTCGTCGTCGTCATGATCGGATTCGTAATCTGATTCACTATCTTGTTCGTTCAGCTCCTGGGATTGCGGCTTAGATGAAACAGGTGGAATACAACTCTCTGGTTTGGCCATGGAAAGAAAACTCAAGGCTGTCACCACATCACTCATCAAAGGACGGGCAGCAGCTTCATCTTGCAAACACATGGCTGCTATCCCAACAGCTTGATTCAAGTCCCTTTCAGGGAATCGCTTCTTAAGCAAAGGATCCGCCATTTCTGGAAACCTTTTTGGTTCCCTGAATATTGGTTGTGCCTGTTTCAAACATAGAACCAGCAGATGGTCAATTATTAAAAGTTGGATGGTACGAGAAAATTGGGAAGCCATCACTGAAGCAAATCTACATACCCAGGCAACTAAGTTTTGCTCATCAACAGGTTTGGTAGTGTCCATGACTCTTCTCCCAGTGATAAGTTCTAGTAGAACGACTCCAAAACTGTATACATCTGAAATAGGCGTGAGTCTACCTGATCTTGAATATTCTGGAGCACTGTAACCATAAGTTCCCATCGACCTTGACTGCAAAGGCATCTTGTCTGTTGTAGGGTCAAGCTTGTCTAGTCCAATATCAGACAGTTTTGGGTTCAAATCTTCATCCAACAAAACGTTTGAGGACTTGAAATCACGATATATGATTGGAGGATTGGTCTTATCATGCAAATACTCTAGACCTTGAGCTGCCCCGTATGCTATTTTCATCCTGGGAATCCACTCTAATGGCTTTTCTTGAGCCTTTTTGCCTGGAACAACATTTCTCAAAAGCAGAAACATTTATGAAAATGAAGAGACAAAACGAGAAGTTTATATATATGTATACCTTGTAGATGATTTCTACAGAACCCTCCTGCATGAATTCATAAATCAGAAGCCTCTGATCTCCATCAGCACAATATCCAATGAGACTCACCAAATTAGATGCTGTAAGTGACTGAGTTTGGCAAACTCCACAAGAAAATCTTTGTCTCCTAGCACTGCGTTCCTGTCAAGTTGTTTCACAGCAACCACCTGTCTCCAAATTCCAACCGAGGGTGAATCAAACATTATCGCAGGTATAAAAACGAAATGCAATCTAAAGAAGGTTACTATAAATGTTTATGGGATTTATCAATTTTTTATTTGCAATGAAATAAAGAAAGAAAAGAGAGCACCTGGCCAGTAGACTGAAGGGTCCCTTGTAAACTTTACCGAAACCACCTTCACCAACACACATTCTTGACGGAAATTCTTAGTGGCGGCGGCTAGCTCACGGAATGTAAATGCTTGAGCCTCTATGTTTCCAGGTTCTGCATTGTTTGACTGAGAAGACGCCTCCAAGTTTTCTGTCTCAGCTTTTTCCTTTTTTGGTTCTTATTTCACACAAAACCAACCATGACTTTATTGTTTAAATCTTTCTTATCAATAATAATTTCAAATTGAGTTAAAGTGAAATGAAATTCAAGTCGAGTTGAATCGAATTGAATTGAGTGAAATTATTAGATTTAAATTAAAAAATTAAACATATCAAATTAAAATATTGTTACAGTATAATTAATTCCATGTTAGAACACGTACATTTTAAACTATATATATTTGAAAACTTTTTCAAAGCAAAATAAGGAAAATATAAGATACTTTAATATGATAAACTTAAATCATTATTAATTAATTTAGGTCTTAAAGTTATTATTTTAGAAAATTTTAAATTTTTAACTTTCTTTATAATTTTTTAAAAAATATAAATTTTGAAATTTTTATAAATTTTTTGAATTTTTTTTGTAATTTTTGTTGGGAGAGATCAATTTGCTCATTTTTCTAAATTGATAAAGAAATATTTATACCAACCTGTTATTCGAATTATTCGAGTTGTAAAATTTAACTTGACTCAAACTCGAATTATTTATTCGAATTGATTCGATTTAACTTGAAATTCGAATTATTTATTTCTTTTTTTGAATTGAATTGAATTTTATTCACCTCTAATTTTCTCCAAAGCAAAATCTTACCTAAGAAGCATCCAATTTTAACAAATGTTGGTAGTTGTTATTCATCTCTAGACAAGCTTATATTAAGATATTAATTATGAAAAAATTTCTTTGTTAAAAGAAAAGGAATTCAAAGTGTTGATATGCTTAAATTCTGTTAAGACCCTATAAATTTGTATAAAAAAAAATAAAAGAAATGATATAAATTGATTATTGGATTTGGAAAGGTTTCCCATGATATTTGAATCTATAAATTAGATCTCATTGGTTAAAAAAACCTCATTGGAATTAATTAATAATGAAAATTATTGATACACTGTGTCAATAATATTGATAAAAGAAGAGAAAGATGTCATCGTCCAGGAAAATAGAGAAAAAAATAATATCGATGGGGTATTTTTTAGTACTGTCCCCAGTCAATGAAGATGTGCGTCTTTTTTAGCACTTGGATCATGGGTACATCGAATCGGATCCGAGTTAAATTATTTTTATTATAATTATATATATAACAAATTTGTCTCTCACCTTATCGAAGAGGAATGACTCTTTTGAGAAAAACTCACACGTGTTAAACATATAATTTGGGACATCTTCATTACTTGGAGATGGTACTAGAAAATATCCGATCGACATTGTCTTCTTCCATTCTTTTTCTGGCGGAGAACATTTTTCTCTTCTTTCATTACTACTGCTGATACCGTGTATCAACAAAAACTAATTGATTATTAAGGTTTAATTTAACTAAATTTCATATTTGAGTTTTTGTCTAAGTTATTAACTTTCATATAAATTATATGGAATCTTATATAATCCAAAAGTTTAAAGGAAAAAAAAAGTAAGACAAGGCGTACCAGGTGCTTTTGGCTGAATGGGTTCACCAGACAAAGATTTGTGACTGTGATCCCCTCTGATGCTGGATTCCTTCTTGCTTTTTTGGGATGAGAAACAAGGAAACAATTCATTTTGTGCGATAATGGCTTCCAACACCAACAAATAAACGATGAACAAAGTTGTAATTAATGTCGTGAGAGACAATGTGTGCAAAATGGTGAGTGGAGCCTTCAAGAGATTGAAGGGCTCTTAAAAGGAGGAACAAGGGAAAAACCATTCAACAATAACACATCTTGAGAACCCATGATTTTGGAAGAAACCAAAACAAAAACCAAAGAAACAAAAATGTTTCAAGTTTTTGTTTTGTTGTTGTTTTGTTTTCATTGGCTTTGAGCTTTGGGAGAAAAAAGTGGGAGATTTGAGTGGACAATTCATTCGGGAAAATGGATTTCTAAAAAAAGAAATATTTATATGAGACATAGAGGTTGTTGGCCTCTGTATCAGAAGTAGATTGCATTTGGTCTTTATTAAGAAAAATGTGTAAATTAATACTTCTATTATAAATCAATGAGCAAACTGATCCATTTATTAAAAAATTCATCCAATTTTATGAATAAATATTGGCCCTTGTACATCAGCAAGTGGTACACATGGCATGCTACATGTCATTGTCTAGTTATTATGTTAGCTACACCAATTTTTAGCAGTATAAAGGTGTAACGACTTGAAAATCAGTGGTATTGAAAAATACAGTTTCAAGATCCCGTTTCTGTAAACTGAGCCTGTAAATATTTAATAAAAATATTTACAGTCATATTATAGAGAGAATTGGATTTTCGAATAAGTAATTCATCGAATTAATGAATAATTAAGGTATAATGACTAAATTGTAAAAGTGCTAAAGAATTAATTACTATAAATTTTAATTAATTAGAAATGGATTAAGGACTAAAGTGGCAATTATACCACTTTATAAATGATAATGGACGGTAACTAGTGATGTTAGGTTTATAATAAGGTTAAAATTGTAAATTAATAAATATATAAATGTAATAATAAAAACAATCAAATTGGATGGAAAGAGAAGATTTCTTCTCTTCATCCATTCCAAACCGATTTTCGCAAGAAAAGGAGAAGGAGAATTGGCTTTAGGGTTTGCTTCAATTGGTTAGTTCATTTTAGTTTTTTTCATTGTAATTTTTATGTTTTCAAGATCACGAGAGTTTAATTTAGCTAGTCCATGTATCAATTTGTAAAACTGTTAAAAGTTTTAGAAAGTTATCATTGTTTTTTTCTTTTTTATGTTTTAAATGTTAAATTGATAGATTTTAAGCTTTGAGGTGAAAAAGGACTAAATTGTGAAGTTAATTAATAATATAGTACATTAGGGACCAAATTGAAAAATTATGAAATTTTCTATAGAAATCTAAATAGGTAGTGAAAATAGAATTAAACTTGGAGCTCTAAATTGAAAGTTGTGTTAGTCTTTAGGAACTAAATTAAATAAAATGCAAAGTTTGTATAAAATGACAAGTGATTATGAATTTAGTTGTATACTGATTGTGTTATATTTTTATGTTAACTCGTAATTAATGTCTATCCAGATTCCTCGAGAGGGAAGGGAAAAGCTAAAGTCGTCGACGAATAGCTAGGAGTTTTCAGTTTGTATTTCTATTATTCAACTTATTTAAATTGTTGTATATTGTTATTGCTTAGCATGATAAAACATTGAATTTAGTTGTAATAGATCAGTTGAATGAAATTGATATAAAAATGTTGATTTCCAAAAGAATGACTAAATTGAAAGGGATAGCAAATAGTGTCATTGGAGGGAAGTATGAAATTGGCTTTGAGTTAGACTAAAACCTATTATTCTATGTGGTACATTGATGACTTGAACTATGAATTGGGATTGATTGTATGAGAATTGAAATCTTGTAGAAATTTGAAGATTTGTTGTTTAGTCAATGTGCAGGTCATACTTCGGTTTATCCGATGAGGTATTGGGTGTCAAATACATCGATGAGCATTGGGCGCAATTGAATTACTTTGGTTTATTCGATGAGGCACTGAGTACCAAATACATCGATGAGCGTTGGGCATAATTAAATTACTTCGCTTTATCTGATGAGGCACTAGATGTCAAATATATTGATGAACGTTGGACACAAACTAATATTTCATAAGAATAGTTAAGAATTGGGATGTTATAAGCTAATGCGGTAAGCTATTGAATTGATTAACAACACTTGCTTAAACGAATCTATGCACTTAGTGAATTGTTAAATTTTGGTGAAATGCATGAATGCATTCTTTATCTTGCTCTTATTAATTATTGAATTATAGAAATACCACTGAGTTGTCTACTCATTGTTCAGTTTATTTATCGTACGTGGGTTAGGTTTCGATCGTGATCCTCTTATTGACGTCAGCATCTAGTTGTAATCTTGGACTTCTCAAAGTTGGTGAAATTCTTTGTTAGCTTTATGGCATGTACCTAAGAGAGTCCTTTATATTTTGCTAAATTGAAGGTTAACTTTGGAGGTTGATAAACCATGTATGAATGTTAATGTTAGGTTGATAACTGTATGAAATATAGGTGCATAAATGAATGTTTTTGTAACAACCTACTTTTCAATGGTATCGGAAACAGTAGTTTTGTGATCACAAGTCCGACGAATGAGTCTGTAAGTATTATTTAATAATATTTAGGAGTCAAATATTATTAAATAATATTTTATTTCAATGTGGTAATTTATGTTAATTGAATGAATAATTAAGTTTAAGTGGTGAGTCCCTAAAGTTAGATGGGTTTAGAAAATGAGATAGCAAGACCTCATTTTTATAAATCGAGCTCGTAAATATTTTTATTAAATATTTACGGAATGCTTATATAGGTGTATTAAAGTTTGGTTAAGAAATTTTAACCTATGGACAGTTAATTAATTAAAAAGGACTAAATTGTAAAGACTATAAAAGTTAGATCCTATTAGTTAAATGCATCAAATAACTATGAAAAGGTGAATTGGTGGATTTATATGGTAATTATATCATACCTTAGTTAGTGGACGGTTGGTGGCAAAGAATTTTGTTAAGTTATATTATATATATTATAATAAGGTACATGTTAGGTGATGAATAATAAAGGAAAAGCAAAACATATTTTTCTTTTAAGTTCATTTTCTACAACCGAAAATACTCCATTTTTGAAACCATGGAGTTCGGCCAAGCATGTGTGAGATTTTGAGGTTCGTTTTTTTTATGATTTATATGTTTTTGTTATTGTTTTAGCTTGATTTAGCTAATTTTGGGGGTTAGATTGTGAAAATATTAAATTTTGTAACTTGTGCCATGGATGCATTTAATATGTTTTTGAGGTTTTATGATAGATTGTTAAGTTTGATTGTTAAATAGACATATTTTGTTAAGAAATTTTTGATGATTTTAAGGTTTAAGGACATATTTATGAAAATAGTATAAATCAAGGAAAATATTGTAATTTTTTTAAAAAAATGGGCTGGTTTAGGGGCTAAGTTGCATAAAAGGTAATATTTAAAGGTTGTTGGAGCCCAATTTTGACCGGGCCTAACATTTAAACCAAAATAAACCCAATTTTAAATTATTTTAAGTTTAAATTTAAACTTATTTTGAGTTTAAATTTATTTTGAATTTTAAATTTAAGATTTAATTAAAAGTCCAAAATTACAAATTCAAAGTCCAAATTACATTACCCCAAATCAGAGCCCAATTACAAACCCTAGAATGTAACCCAACCTAAACCCAGATCTAAGCCCAATTAAAAAATCCCAACAGACCCAGTTACACCAAGTCAAACCCTAAACCTACTGTCACCGCAACTTGAATCACCAGCCACCTTGACCAACCACTCAGCACCCGCCACATCAGCAGCAAGTTACTCGACTTGCCCTTGTCACCGTTAAAGGCTGCATCGCCGCCACTAGTACCTGCAAGAAGAAAAGACAGGAGTTTAAATGTAAGAAACAAAATATAATCATTGTAATTCAGGCTATAAAACCAAATTAAAAGCAATTCTAAAAGGACCCTTTTTTTTTGGACAAGCATTCTAAATCAATACAAACAGAAACTTTCTTCAGAAACCAATACAGACAAACTCACAATTAATAGCAAATAGATTGTATTTAGAAACATAGGCAGGAAGTATTCGAAGCAACAGAGACCATTTTTCAAAGCAATTTCGAGGCAGTCAAGGTATAATCTCAAGAGATAGGTATTCATTGTCATTTATTAGTCAAATTCTAAACTGTTTTAAATAATACATGCATCTATTAATATATGTTCATTTGTTATATTACCGTTATTATTTATTATTTCTGAATATACGTGTAATTCGTATTTAATATGGCAGTAAACATTAATCATGGAATAAATAAATAATAAATGCATTAAATAACAAAAGAAAAATGAACGGTCACACCTGGTTAAGGGACGGTTGCCGGCGTAGCAATTGAACAGTGTCCCTCCGAGTATGCCCGTGCACGGAGGAGTTTCGACGAAGGTAGGTTTAGCCCTTTTCAAAATAACAACAAAACGAAAGGAAATAAAAGAGATTAGTTCCAAGTCTTTAAAAAAAGGAAAGTATAAAAAAATGAAACGGACTTTAAGAACAATGAAACAGATTTGAAAGGTTGTAAACGAGAAAAAATCAAACTTTTTAAACCCAGGGTTCGATCTAGGTGTATAAGAACCTAGGTCTGTTTTTATAACGAAAAAAAGGAATTTTTTTTACCTTGGCGTCATCCGTCGACAGGCGATGACCGATCGGACTTGAAGAGAGAAGGGGGAAGAAAGAGAGGTTTTTGAAGATTTTTGTAAAATGAAATGGGAAAAGTGAAAAAAAAGGCAAAATGGGGTATTTAAAGGCCACCAAAACGACGTCGTTTTGGGTGTGGCCAAAACATCCCAAAATAACGCCGTTTTGAGCCTTACCCGAATTCAACCCGACCCGCTCTAGAGGATCCGCGTGTTTTCATGAAATGGTCTATTTATTCCACTGGTCCTTCCGCTTTTTTCAAAATTTCCAATCAGGTCCTTTTGTATTTTTAAATATTTATAAATTTGCCTATTAATTTCATTTCATTTTCAGTTTAGTCCTTTAACTCTCTGGAAGCCTGAGAAGCTGCCACGTGTCCCACTTTTGGTTTATTTATACATTTGGTCCTTTCTACTTTCCATTTGTTTAATTTTGTCCTTAAATATTTTTCAAATTGGTCCTTTGACTTCTCGAGGCCTCAACAGCTACCACGTGTCCCATCTTTTTGGTTTTATTGCCAGAAGGTCCCCGAACTTTCTAAAAACCATGTTTTTACCCCTGAACTTTTCAAAAATTACATTTTTACCCTTAAACTTCCAAAAATTACATTTTTACCTCTAAACTTTCAAAAATCATACTTTTACCCCCAAACTACTCATAAATCACATTTTTACCCTTAAACTTCCAAAATTACATTTTTGCCCCTAAACTTTCAAAAATTACATTTTTACCCCAAACTTCTCAAAATTACATTTTTGACCCTAAACTCATCCAAAAATTATCGTTTTACCCTTGAACTTCTAAAAATTACATTTTAACCCTAAATTTTCCTAAAATTACCATTTTGCCCTCGAACATAAAAAAATTACCATTTTTACCCTCGAACATCCAAAAATTACTATTTTACCCTCGAGTGTCCACAATTACCATTTTGCCCTCAAAATTCCAAAAATCACACTTCCAACTTTAAATTTTTCAAAGATTTCAAATTTGATTCCCAAATTCCTTGAAAATTACATTTTCATCTCGAATTCTCTGAAACTTCATTTTTGATCCCGTTTGTTTTGCTTTTTTCTTTCTTCAATGTTCATACATAGATTTTGATTCTTATTCTTCCGTATTTTGCATTCTATTACTTTTGTGTTTAATTTTCATGTATTTATTTATCTGTTTAATTATTTTGTTTCATGTTATTTAATTCTTCCTATAAACTGCCCGTTCATATTTAATTTACATGTTCATTTTCAAAATTATTTTACATACAAATAAACCTTTAAAACCGAGGCAATGTCCTTTTCATGTAAAAATCTTGGAAAATCATGCCCTAACGTGTCGGGTGTATTTTTCGTACAATCTCACAAATCGAATATCCTCTTCTAAAATTTTCAAATGCCCTTTTAATTCGAGATTCCGAGAATGTCGTGCCCTGACGTGTTGGTCACAACTTCAATTCTTCGAGAAAGTCTAAGTAAACGGGTATTTTTTCCTCAAATTTTATTTTTGAAAATCACATAAAATAAGCTATGTATCCAAAGATCGTATTTTAAACTCAATACGAAATTTTGAGTTCTCAAAAAATATATATACAAATAATTTTAAAACAAAAACTAGGCAATATCCTTTCGTGTGAAAACTTTGAAAAATGTACTTCAATTTCGAAAGTCCGAGAACGTAGTGCCCTAACGTGTTGGACACGACTTCCAGTTCTCCTAGAAATTCGAAACACACAGACGATTTTCCTCAAATAGGATTTTTGAAAATCATGCAAAGTTTTCTAAAAACAAAGATCGTATTTTAAGTTTTATTCAAGTTTTCAAAATTGTTAACAAATCAAGACCCGAAAGTAATCAACATGGTACCAATTTTGGGCGTGTGAGGGTGTTAATCCTTTCTCATACGTAACTGACTCCCGAACCATTTTCTGGATTTCGAAGACTAAAATGTTTTTCAAAACGAATTTTAAACGTTTTGTGGTGATCCAATCACACCATATGAAAAGATTGGTGGCAACTTCATATTTTTATTTTTAAAATATTGTTCGAGACTTGTTTGTTTTCTCAAAAATAAACGTTTCGACAAGGGTAATTTTGTAAATTCACATTCAAATGGGTTATAGGCTTGAGTTAATTATTTTAAGCAAATTGGATTATTTAATTGAATGAGGTTATATTATTTAGATCAACAAGCGTTAGAATTACATTTAAATCAAGGAAAAAGTTAAAGTTTCGGATTAGTCGTCGGCTTTGTTTTACAATCGTTTTAGTCAAGGTAAGTTCGTATTTCACTTTAAAAGATTGTAAGTGAATTTATAAATTAAATTGATATCATTATATGTATTTGTATTTATGTCTTATTTTGTCACGCAATATATTTCTTAAAAAAGAAAAAATACCATGGTTAAAAGACACCATGGTAATACATTCGGTATTTTCGAATAAATAAAAAGGTTGAAAAGGATATAATCCGAAAGGATGATAAATGAAAAGGGTCAAAAAGGTAAATTTATTAAATTAATTATTTAATATTTTTGTGATCTAATACATATCTATTTATATTGTAGTCGAACTTAACTGCTTGAGATTAGTATGATATGAGTTAGATTATGAGATGATGATATTTAAGTTGATTACTATGTATGTGAATTACATGGATATGAGTTTGAAAAATGACCCGTTTGAACCTTGAGAATACTTTGGATGCAAATGAGATGTCATTAGGGAGTATTTACAGTTTTGGGTGTTGGTCTTGGGTGTTCTATCTATGGCTGAGGTCTTACATTTATTGGGAATCCTCCACAGCTCGTGTGAGCAGCATCACGTAGCCTAACATCTCGACCCACAACTCGTGTGATCAGACCCATTTCACAGCTCGTGTGAGCATATATGGTTACATGTTACAGTTACAGCTAGTGTGAGCATTTCCCGAGTATCTGGTGATATTCAATTGGTTCAACGGATGTTAAAAGCTCAAACGAATATGTATTTATATTTGAAATGTATATGGTATAGGCATGTGAGTTGGAAAATATTGATACAATTGCTTGAAAGGAGAAATTATGTTTATTGAACATATGATGGATGAAATATATACTTAATGTGTTATTATTACAAATTACATTAATTGTTGAAATTATATGTTTTTATGTGATATCCATTAACCAAGAGATATTGTATTGTGGAAGAAAGAAAAGTATGTATAAGGCTTTACAACAGTTATGTGTTAATTTGTATAATGGAATAAGTTGCGAAGTTAATTAAAAATCAAGTATATATATATATATGAAAAATATGAACTTCATATAATGTGTAATGGAATGGTTCAACGGAATGAAAGGAAAGAGTTTGGATATATACCAAGGTCGTCCCGTTTAAACCATTTGAATACTTAGGATACAAATGACATGTCATTAGGGGTTATTTATAGTTCCCAGTGTTGGTCTTGGATGTCCTACCGATGGTTGAGGTCATGCATTGGTTGTGGATTCTCCACAGCTAGTGTGAGCAGTATCGCGTAGCCAAAATCCCGACCCACAGCTCGTGTGAGTAGACGCATTTCACAACTCGTGTGAGCATATATGGTTACATGTTATAGTCACAGCTTGTGTGAGCATTTTCCTAAGTATCTAATGTTAATCCTTTTGGTTCAACGGGTGATAAAGGCTTAAATAAATTTGTATATATATATATATATGAAATGTTATATGGTCAAGACGGGTTGGAATACGTTGATACAAATGTTGAAATGAGAAAGTATGTTTATTGAGTATATGATGGAAGAATTGTTGGAACAAAATGTGTGGTACAGAGTGATTATGTGCTATATATGTAAATGAAATAATTATAAAGTATGGTTACAGGGAATGATTTCATGTAATGGTTATATGAAACAGTTATGTGAATATATAAATGAATGGAGAAGTTAGATCTAGATAATTGAAATGATAAGTTATTGTTAATTGCAAATATGATGTTGATTTATATGCCACATGTGTTCTCATGAATAAGTTTGATATCAGCATAAAGTTATATGTATTACATACGAACTCACTAACCTTGTAAGATGTAGTTTATAGGTGATTTAGCAAACTTATGATCAAGATATTGAATTATCTTGCAAAATGTTTAAAATTGCATCATTTATGGTAAGTTGAAGCTAAGGTTTATTACAAATTTACTAAGCTTTAATCAAGCTTACCTCGTTTGATTTTTCTCCCTTGTAGATCGTCAGATACGAGCTGTAGATTGGATCGCTCTAGAAGTCGCACTATCTGGTAATTAATCGTTTATGTTGGTCCAGTTATAAGTGGCATGTAATTAGATTGTTATATACATGTGTTATAAGTTTTATGATATGTTCAATGTTAATTGAAGCATGAGATTTGCATATTGATGTATTTCTTAAGTAGTTTTAGTTACAGCCTAGGGTTGTTTCGGTAGAAGTACAGGGGATACTGAACTTTGGTTACTGACTTGACTTGTTTCGGTAGTTGGTACCAAAGTATCGGTAGTTACCCTAGTTGTATCAGTAGTTTGGATTTAGGTATCGGTAGAAGTCCCAAGCCAAAACTACCTTGCTTACTGGAGTTTGTTATACCGGTAGTTGTCTGAGTTGTATCAGTATAACTCAGACTTGTATCGGTAGAACTACCAGTTCTACTAGTAGGATTCTTTAATAGTTTTCGAAATTTTTACTCCTTGAGTTCTACCGATACTTGCTTAACTAAGTATAGGTATAAGTCTCTCAAACTTTAGAAACTCAGTTTTAAATTGAGAAAATTAAAAGTATTTTAAAGATTGATTTTTCCCAACATTTTACATAATATAAGAAAAAAAGGGATTTTAAAGATCATTATATTGTTTTCGAATGTATAATGTATGTTGTAACAACCACTTGCTCGGGTCCAGTTATCGGACCGGGTGAAGGGTGTTACAGTTTTGGCAATATAATGAATCATATTCGTGAGTCTTCATGAATGATAGTTGATGGTGCAATAGTATGCTTTGAGCCTAGGGACAGAAAATTTTGATGTATTGATTGAATGGTTTTAGTGCAAGGTTTGAATGTAGTTGTGTTCTAATATGTTGTTTGATGTGTTTTTGGTGCCAAATTAAGGCATGTTGATTTGGTTGAAATGGTTAAATGATGAAATGGTTACATTTTGGCTAGTTTTGTGCAGGTTTTAAGTGTGTCTAATGTCATCTTTTGAATCAAAATTGGTTTTGGCATGAAATGGGCACAAAATGGAAGTTCTTGACCATTTTGGTACTAAATTATCGATACTCTGATAATGGTATCGGTACTTAATGTTTTAGTGCAATTAGATTTTTAAATAGAATGCAAAAATGGTATCACTACCGGATTAAAGTATCGATACTCTATATTAGGATATTGATACATTTGGTTTTTGATTAACTATTACAAAAGAAATCAAATTGTAAAATGGTATCGATGCTATAAATTGGTATCGATGCATTTACATGCATATCAGTACCTTATGCCAAGTATCGATACTTGTGTTTTAAAGACAAATTTTTCAAACATCGAAGCAAGATTTGGTATCGGTACCTGCTAGAGGTATCAATACCTATTCCAAAATTTTGAAAGTTTACAAACTAGTCCTATTTCATGTTCGGATCAACAATTAAGTTCCCATAAGTTCGATTGAATCTTGGATAGTTTACTTGTTAAATAATAATTGTAATTAGGTATTGCTTGATGGTTTATGTAAAGTATTCACTATGTTTTCGATTGTAGTTGCCTCGATAATGATCGTAGCATCCCGTAACTTAGACCTGACGATCAGGTCGGGCGAGGGGTGTTACAAAAGGGATGAAATTTTTAAAAGAAATGATCAATTTACACTTTAATCTAACATATAAAGATTAATTTACTTATTTTTTGAATAGAAAAAGAAAATTGCAGATAATTTTATCGATAAATATTGCTGTAAATGATTAGCATTGCTTAAAGGTTTCTAATTGATATTGGACATCATAGTTATACTGTGTTTGTGTTTTCTTTTATTTATAACAAGTTAAATGGAAATTAAAATCTTAATTTCTTTTTTTAAATGAAAGGTAATCATGTTTATTGAAATAATAACCAAGTTAAAACATACAAACCAAGGAAACAAAAACAGCAACTGAACAGACACACTTAAGAAGCCACCAGACTAACAGAACACCCAACAAAACAAAACTTAAGAGAACACCACACAAACCAACAAACAAAAACCAGAGAGAAAATGCAAAAAACCTGATCGGCCATGGTTTCCCCAAAACAAATAGGCACCAAGAAGACTCGAGGAAGTAATACAAAAAAGCAAGGGTCAAAAAATAACAGAACCCCTCCCAAGAAACAACCAAAAACTTGAATCTATGGAGGATCTACAAATCGCTGGCCTTTTCAACAACCGTGACCATCGACTCCGGGACTTCCTCCACCCAGAAACTGTCCCCTCCTCTTCGTAGCCCTTCAAGCACTAGTGCATGCGCTGCTTTATTGCCAGATCTGTCGACAAAATGGAAATTGTACTTGTCATATCCCAAAAATCAGGTTAGTAGAAATTGTGTTAATGAACCGAGAGAGTGGTCGCTCGAATTGTTTTATTTATTTATTTATTATTTTAAATGATCTTTTGATATTAATAAATATCAAGTCTACTTGTAACACCCCTATCCCGACCGACCACTAAACCCGAGCATAAAGATGTAGACCATGATTAAGGACATTTCTAAAAATAAACTTTAGGTTTTTCAGTCTCTTTTTAATTCAATATTTTAAAAGAAAGAAAACAATCATTCGCTAATTTAATTAGAAAATTATGCCTTTAGATGTTTAAATGTCTATACAAAATTTGTACTTTAAAGGACTTCTACCAATACCTTGTTTGATATGTATCGATAGAACTTAAAATAGATAAACATAGGTAAACACTATAGATATTTACCGAAACTACCCTAAGTTCTACCGGAACAACATTCACTTCTACTGATACCTTTAAATTCCTCCATCAATACTACCAATTCCAATAAGCAACCTGACTTAGTCGGGAACTTCTACCAACACTTAAATCCCAACTATCGATATTACCCTGTGTTACTATCGATACTCAAATTTTCTTCTATCGAAACATCACAAGTCAGTGACTAAAGTTTCAGACCCCTGTACTTCTATCGATACTTAGTAGAGTTGTTCCGACACAACTCAAGTCAGTAACTAATTGTCCCATGCTCTTATACTTCTACCGGTACTTTACGGAGTTGATCCAAAACAACTCCATTCAGTACCTAAAAGTTAGATTAAATTTCCTAAAATTATATAGATCACACAAGGGTAATGAAATCATAGAATGAGCTTAATAAAGTAAATTTGGCATTAGTCTAGATTAAGTCATTTGTATAAAATGTATATATACCCCTAAAACTAGTTACAAATCAATATCCTAATTACATGCCATATATTAACCAAAAGTTAGAACGTTAATAACTACCGAAAAGTAGACGTAAGGAGTGAGATAGGCTCTGACGATTCGATCCACGTAATCTAAAAGTACAAAATCTACAAGAAAATACAATAAACAAAGTGAGTATAATAAATACTCAATAAGTACCAACAAATCAGGGAAAATACTACTTATCCATTTAAATCTTCATGTTGAGACTTAATTTCGTTAACATAATCACATTCTTTCCAAAAACATAAATATATTAAGGGTTCTTTACCCTCACATAAACCTGCTAACTTAAATCTCATATTTCCCTATTTCAATGGATCTTATAAAGGTAATTCAAATGTGATCACAAAATGTTTAAGCTCGTCAGCTATACCAAATCAAAATGAATCGGGTCAGGCTCTCCTCTTTGGATTTAACCATTGACCGCTCATATATCACTAGCTTGGTAAGAGCTAGATAACGAAATAATTGTTTAAGGTTAGCTTCTCTCAGCTGAATCCGTATTTCACTTTAACTCGAGTCTGCAACACATGCAAGAGCTCGCTCAGAACGTTTATGCTAGTCAGCTCACAGAGAAAAATATCACGTTTGAAAACCTTTATTTTATCCATTATAACTTCTTCTAAATCTTTATTTTCTCTATTAAGTCAAAGGTTCACCATTCTCAAATGAATACAATCCATCTATATTCTATTAACTCAACCTCATGATCATTTGAATGAATATCCATATATATAAACATAGTTAGAAACTTACCTCAAGTGATGCACCCACCAAGACTAGTTGCTGAATTTTCCTTTGCCTCGTGTGTCCTCCACGTGGCGTGATTCTTGATCTAAACAAATAATATTTCTTCATTAATACTAAAAAATTTCTCTTCACAAACCTTTTTCTTTTCAAGAAAATCATTGACCCAAGCTAACAATTACAGCACAATCCATGAGAAATTATAAATTACCTAATGCTCATCTAACTTTGAACATACCAAAAGTTAGCTCAACTTCCATTAAAACAAAAACATAACAAGACTTAAATAGTAAATCCCTAAACCTTCAAGGATCTATCAAGCAAATCCCCCATTTGGTAGTATTAAGCTACTATAAAATAAACCATAACAAAATTTCAAAGGAATTTCACCAAAATCTCACCAATTTTTGCCTTTACTTGGTGAAACCTTAATTCCTCTCTCACCTGCTATTTCATGGATTAAGACGGAAGAAAGAAATGATGAAATTCACCTCTTTTCTCCCCCTTTTGTAATTTATATCATTTGAAATAATAATAATTATTTTTATTATTATTTTCATAATCAATCATCACCACAAAAGTCTATAGTGGTTAACCAAACTTCTCCACTAATTTCCATTATGGTGAAATTAGTGCCTTAGTCCCCCGTTTTTGCTTGTTTATAATAAGCAACCCATTTCACTTATAGGTCTTAAGTTTAACAACTTCTACTCTTAAATCCCTTTTTCACATAATTATCCAAATCGACACTTAAATTCTTGATCATTTAATCTAACATACCTCATTTTCATACCTATAAATAAGTAAATAAATAAAAATAATTATTTACTGACTCCTTTATTAGAACCTTTGGTCTTTACCACTATTTCCGACACTATTAAATATGGGGATGTTACAACTCTCCCCTCCTAAAAAACATCCTCGAAATTTCTTACTAAGGAATAGATTTAGGTATTGTACCCTCATCGAATCCTCAATTTCCCAAGTGGCTTCTTCTACTCCATGTCGATTCCATAAAACTGTTACTAGGGGTACCTTTTTATGCCTCAACTCTTTTACTTCACGAGCTAAAATTTGAATTGGATCTTCGGAATATGAGAGATTTGGTTGTATCTCTACTTCACAAGGTGTAATTACATGTGACGAATCTGACCGATATTGTCTTAGCATCGATACATGAAAGATATTATGAATCCTTTCAAGCTCAGAGGGTAAAGCCAACTTGTAAGCTATGGGACCAATCCTCTCAATAATCTCATATGGTCCTATAAATCGGGGACTTAACTTTCCTTTTCTTTCGAATAGTAACACTTTCTTCCACGGTGAGACTCTCAGAATCACCTTTTCGCTAACAGAAAACTCTATATCTTTTCTCTTCAGGTCCACATACGAATTTTGATGATCTTATGCTACTTTCAAATGATCTCTATTATCAGTACCTTATCCTTCATCTCACGAACTAAATCAATACCAACTAACTTGGATTCACTCAATTCAGTCCAGTATAACGGCGTTCTGCACTTTCGACCATATAAAGCCTCAAATGGCGCCATTTTAATACTAGTTGGTAGCTATTGTTATACAAAAATTCTACTAAGGGTAAATACTTTTCCCAACTACCTTCAAATTCTAGTACATAACACCTCAACATGTCTTCCAAAATTTGAATTACTCGCTCAGATTGTCCATCTGTCTGTGGATGGTATGTAGTACTAAAATTTAGTCTAGTACCTAACATCTCATGGAGCTTTCCCCAAAATCTTGAAGTGAACCTCTGATCTTTATCGGAAATAATGGATGATGGTACCCCATGCAGTCTAACAATCTCAGACACATATAATTCCACTAGCTTCTCTAATGAAAAATCTGTATGAAGTTGGAATAAAATGAGCTGATTTTTTCAACCTATCCACAATCGCTCAAATCGAATCCTTCTTCTTTGGCGTCACAGGTAAACCCGAAACAAAATCCATCGTGATTCTCTCTCACTTCCATTTGACAATGGTGATGGGTTGTAATAACTTGAATGGCACTTGGTGTTCAGCTTTCACTTGCTGACAGATCAAACACTTGGTTACAAATTCAGAAATCTCGCGCTTCATTCCCGACCACCAGTACATCTTCTTTAAATCATTAAACATCTCGGTACTACCTGGATGTACAGAGCAAGAGCCACTCTGAGCCTCAATTAGGATGTCAGTCTTAAGTTCTATGTCATTTGGAGCGCACAACCTATTACAAAAATAAACCATGTCATTATCGCCTATCGTAAATCCTGTATTTGGGTTATCTTGGATCTGCTCCCGTTCGGCTAGCAACTTTGAATTTCTTTCTTGCAATTCTTTAATCCTCTGAAGAAATAATGGTTTAGCCCTTAGTTCAGTACTAATGCAACCATCACTCTCTATCGATAGCCGAGCGTTTAACACCTTCGAAGCATATAACGATTTTCAACTCAAAGCATCCGCGACAACATTTGCTTTCCCCGAGTGATAATCTATGATCAAGTCATAATCCTTTAATAACTCAAGCTACCTTCTCTGACAAAGATTGAGTTCTTTTTATGTCATTAAATATTTTAAGCTCTTATGATCCGAATAAATGCGACACTTCTTACCGTAAAGGTAATGCCACCAAATCTTCAAAGCAAACACGACCGCTACCAACTTCAAATCATGTGTCAGATAGCTTCTCTCATGATTCTTAAGTTGTCGAGAGGCATACGCTACTAGCTTGCCTTTTTGCAGAAGCACACAACCCAATCCGTTTAGCGAGGCATCACTAAATATTACAAACTCTTTCCCAGATTCAGGTTGAGTTAGAATCGAGGCTTCGGTCAACATCTTTTTCAATATTTTGAAACTTTGCTGGCATTCCTCGGTCCAAACAAATTGGATATTCTTTTGTAATAGTTTCATCATCGGAGAAGCAATAACTGAGAAGTTATTTATGAAGTGTCGATAGTAGCCCACTAATCCTAGAAAATTTCTAACTTCTATGGAATTTCTCAGAGAAATACAGTTCATAATTGATGAAATCTTGTTCAGGTCAACACAGATACCCTCAGTCGAAATTACATGTCCCAAAAATCTCACTTCCGATAACCAAAACTTACACTTGCTAAATTTTGCATAAAGTTATTGTTCATGCAAAATTTCAACACTATTCTTAAATATCGGTCATGCTCATCTTCATTCTTCGAATAAACTAAGATATCATTAATGAACACTACTAAAAACGATCTAAGTATGGTTGAAACACTCTATTTATCAGGTCTATGAATGCGACAGGAGCATTTGTCAATTCGAATGGTATAACTAAAAACTCATAATGGTCGTATCGGGTTTTGAAAGCTGGCTTCGAAATGTTTGACTCTCTAACTCTCTGCTAATAATACCCTGATTGCAAATCATTTTTTGAGAATACTGTTTCTCCCTTCAACTGATCAAACAAATTATCTATTTGAGGTAATGGGTATTTATTCTTTATCGTTACTTTATTCAACTATCGATAAACTATACACAACCTCAGAGTACCATCTTTCTTTTTAACAAATAAGATAAGAGCTCCCTATGGTGCTACACTCGGTCTAATAAATCCACGGTCTAATAACTCTTGCAACTAAATCTTCAACTCTTTTAATTCTGTTGCAGCCATTTTTTATGGTGCCATAGATTTTAGAGCCACCCCTAGCATCACATCAATTACAAACTCTAATTCTATTTCCAGTGGTAAACTCGGTAATTCCTCAAGAAAAACATCCACAAACTATCGTACCATTGGCACTTAATCTATCACTGATTTAGATACCCGAGTGTCTAGTATATAAGCTAGGAAAACCTCAACGCCTTTGTGAATCAACTTTTGAGCAGTTAAAGCGGATATTATACTAGACGTGCAATCAGACCTTTCTGTCTCAACACAAATTAATTCCCTATTCCAATGTCTCAAGACAATTCTTTTTCATTTACAATTGACCACAACATCATGAACGGTTAACCAATCCATCCCCAAAATGACATCAAACTCATCAAATGGTAACACCATCAAATTGGTAAGAAACTCGTAACCTCAAATCTTTAACGGACAATCTCTACAGATTTTATTAATTTAATGGACTCTATTGGTATTTTCTTTTCAAAAACTAGAGTTGTACATATATAAGAATGTGTGGATCTAGGATATATTAAAGCAATAATAGTAGAATCGAAAAGACTAAAAGTATCAGCAAGGATGTCAGGTGCTACAGCTTCCTCTTTTGCTCAAATTGCATAAGTTTTAGCTGGTGTTTGACCTTAAAATCTAA
The DNA here is from genome assembly GCA_005610355.1 of Gossypioides kirkii. Lineage (NCBI taxonomy): Eukaryota > Viridiplantae > Streptophyta > Magnoliopsida > Malvales > Malvaceae > Gossypioides > Gossypioides kirkii. The sequence continues at coordinate 31,108,295 of CP032248.1, forward strand.
AAGTCGTGTCACATGATTCACTTCGATTCGTATCGGAGTTATTTCCAAATCTGGACTTTATACCCCTTTGAACAGTAGTCGCAGGCTTCGACACTTGCTTTAAGCCCAATTCTATCTTGTGAGGACATTCTCTTATCCGATGCTCAAGGGATCCACAATAGAAACAACCCTTAATCTTGGCTCTACACTCTCCCGCATGATATTTATCGTAGTGCTTACAAACAGGGATGTCTGTTTTCTGAACACGTCCAGCACTAGCTACAGAAGTAGTGTGTGACTTCGAAGAGAACTAGCTAAATGTATTTCTTTTCGGAGTTCCCCCAATGGAAATAGATTGGTTATTGAATTCACGTGGTCGTTTTGGTAGAGGGGCAGAGAAATTTTTAAAATCATTTTGTTTGCTAGAAGTCCCTTTCTTGACTTTGACTCGCTTCTTTTCTTTCCATATGGCTTTCATCTTCTAAGCACGTTGTGATAGCACCACAAATTCCTTGATTTTTAGGATACCAACCATAGCTCGGATGTCCTCATTTAACCCCCTCTCAAATCGTGCACACTTTTTAGCCTTCGATGTTAGTTGCTCACGTGCATATGTACTCAAGTTCACAAATTTTCGCTCATACTCCACCATTGACATCTTTCCCTGTTTCAGGTCAAAGAATTCTCGCTTTTTATTGTCCAGATATATTTGACTGACATATTTCTTTCTAAACTTTTTTTGGAAGAATTCCCATGTTATCTAACTACGGGGAGTCACCAAGGTTAACATGATCCACTACTGATACGCATCTTCTTTGAAAAGCGAGATAGCACACTTCAAACTATCCTCTGCTGAGAAACTTAGTTTATCGAAAACATGCTGCACATTTACTAACCAATATTCTACTTTGGTCGGATTATTATCATAAAGCCCAAGAAATTCCTTGGCTCCACGCTTAAGTTTTTTTCGGTAGAAGGGCGATGTACAGGTACCTGATCTATTTCTTATGGTCGAGTAGGAATAGAAGAAGGCATCGGAGGGGTAGAGGCTGTGGAACCGTTGGGTTATTCCTCATAAATTGTGTGAACCATTCGTTTATCATCTAAAAGAATGAATCTCGATTTCCACCACCAACAGTCTGAGATTCTGACACATTTTGATTTGCTCCCTCACCGAAAACCGGAGCATGGATTTCAACTTTGTCGTGACCACCAAGATCATTTCTATGTACCATTTTCAATCTTTAAAAGAAAATGTTGTTAGATCGAATCAGGAGCATCACATAACATATAGGTTAATTTGGCATGTAATCTTCTAGACTTCATATATACCATGTTTAGTCCTAAAATAGTCTAATTCATAACTCTGATACCACTAAATATAACACTCATATCTTGACTCAACCATTAAACCCGAGCATAAGGATGTTGACCACGATTAAAGACGTTTCTAAAAATAAACTTTAGGTTTTTCAGTCTCTTTTTAATTCAATATTTTAAAAGAAAGAAAACAATCATTCGCTAATTTAATTAGAAAATATGCCTTTATACGTCTACATGTCTATACAAAATTTGTACTTTAAAAGACTTCTATCGATACATTGTTTGATATGAATCGGTAGAACCCAAAATAAATAAACATAGATAAACACTGCAGATTTCTACCGGAACAACTTTCACTTTTACCGATACTTCCAATTTCAGTAGCAACCTGACTTAGTTTGGAACTTCTATCGATACTTAAATCCCAACTACCGATATTACCTTGTGTTACTACCTACTCAAATTTTCTTCTACCGAAACATTACAAGTCAGTGACCAAGGTTTCAAACCTCTGTACTTCAACCGATACTTAGTAAAGTTGTTCCGACACAACTCAAGTCAGTAACTAATTGTCCCATGCTCTTATACTTCTTCCGATGCTTTACCTAAAAGTTAGATTAAATTTCATAAAATTTATACACATTACACAAGGGTAATGAAATCATAGAATAAGCTTAATAAAGCAAATTTGGCATTAGTCTAGATTAAGTAGTTTGTACAAAATGTATATTAACCTCAAAAACTAGTTACAAATCAATATCCTAATTACATGTCATATATTAACCAAAAGTTAGGAAGTCAATAACTACCAAAAAGTAGATGCAAGGAGTGAGATAGTCTTCGACGATCCGATCCACGTAATCCAAAAGTACAAAATCTACAAGAAAATACAATAAACAAATTGATTATAATAAATACTCAATAAGTACCAACAAATCAGGGAAAATGCTACTTATCCATTTAAATCTTCATGTTGAGACTTAATTTCATTAACATACTCACATTCTTTCCAAAAACATAAATATATTAAGGGTTCTTTACCCTCCCATAAACCTGCTAACTTAAATCTCATCTTTCTCTATTTTAGTGGATCTTATAAAGGTAACTTGAACGTGATCACATAACATTTAAGCTCGTCAGTTATACCAAATTAGAATGAATCGGGTCAAGCTCTCCTCTTTGGATTTAACCATTTATCGCTCATATATCACTAACTTGGCTAGAGCTAGGTAACGAAATAATCGTTTACGGTTAGCTTTTCTCAACTGAATCCGTATTTCACTTTAATCTAAGTCCGCAACACATGCAGGAGCTCGCTTAGAAGTTTTACGCTCGTCAACTCATAGAGAAAAATATCACGTTTGAAAACCTTTATTTTATCCATTATAACTTCTTCTAAATCTTTTATTTTTCTCTATGAAGTCAAAGGTTAACAATTCTCAAATGAATACAATCCACCTATAACCTATTAAAACTTACCTCAAGTGATGCACCCACTGGGACTAGTTGATGACTTTTCCTTTGCCTTGTGTGTCCTCCACGTGGTGTGATTCTTGATCTAAACAAATAATATTCCTTCATTAATACTAAAAAGTTTCTCTTCACAAACATTTTTCTTTTCAAGAAAATCATTGATCCAAGATAACAATTACAACACAATCCATAAGAAATTATAAATTAACTAATTTTCATCTAAATTTGAACATATAAAAATCAGCTCAACTTCCATTAAAACAAAAACATAACAAGACTTAAATGGTAAATCCCTAAACCTTCAAGGATCTATGAAGTAAATCCCCCATTTGGTAGTATTAAGCTATTATAAAATAAACCATAACAAAATTTCAAAGGAATTTCACCAAAATCTCACTAATTTTTGCCATTATTGGGTGAAACCCTAATTCCTCTCTCACATGCTATTTCGTGGATGAAGAAGGAAGAAAGAAATGATGAAATTCACTCCCTTTCTCCCTCTTTTGTAATTTCTATCATTTAAAATAATGATTATTATTATTATTATTATTTTCATAATCAATCACCACCACAAAAGTCTACGGTGGTTAACCAAACTTCTCCACTAATTTCTATTATGGTGAAATTAGTGCCTTAGGCTCCCTCCCCTTTTTGCTTGCTTATTATAAGCAACCTATTTCACTTATAGGTTTTAAGTTTAACAACTTCTACTCTTAAATATCTTTTTCACATAATTATCCAAATTGAACACTTAAATTCTTGATCATTTAATCTAAGATACCTCATTTGCATACCTGTAAATAAGTAAATAAATAAAAATAATTATTTACTGAGTCCTTTACCGAAACCTTTGGCCTTCACCACTATTTCTGACACTATTAAATTTGCGGATGTTACAATACTAATTGAGTAGTGGTGGAGCTGTCTTTGATGACATGTGTTCGAATCCCTTCCCTCACATTATTTTTTATGTGGTGCAATTTTGTCTCAAACCTTAACAAAGATCACACCATGTTTTTAAATTAAATGTTGTAGGAATTATAATAAGCTAATAAGTAGTTAAGTGGTTAAGTGCTTAATTATTTTTTTAAAGGTTTTATATTCAATTCCTAATATTCTCATATTTTTTATTTAATTTTTGGCTCATAAAACTTTGTTCAAAGCTTCAATATCTGTTCACTCCTAGTTACCATGCAAAGAAAGGTTCTTTCCTCCATTAGCTAGTCAACATTCCCTCAATAGCCCCCTTTTCACTCCCATGATCCCTTTTTGCTCCTTTGCCCCCTTAATATGCCTATTTTTCCACCCTTGCCTTGAGTGACAACCTTTTGTTGTTCATTTTGTATTTTTCTATTCATTTTTGTCACCCGTCTTTTGCTCCTCCCTATTTTCTCCTTTATTTTCCTTTTGTTTTAGCCATCAACCACCATTTGTATTATTTTTCCTCCTCTCCTCCACCACTCCTTTGCCTCGAACCACCATCATCACCACCGGACCTTCACCTTGCCACCACTCGTCTCCTTTATTTTCTCTACCATCGTCCTCCTTCATCGTGACAACCATCGCGTGCCACCGTGCAACACTACCCATTTTTTTTATTTTCTCTTCTCTTCTCTCTTCCTTTAAGTGAGTGACTGAAACCATTATCTTCTTTTCTTCCTCCTCAATCGAACCGTCGGCTCAATCATTGGACTATCGTCATAGCACCACAGCCGACGGTGGAGATCCTTTCTCTTTTTCTTTTTCATTTCAAAAGTTCATTATTCTTTTTTTTCTAGACAAAAATTTTGCACTAATTATTTTGTTTAAATCCTAATTCTAAACTCTATTTTTCTTGGGATTTTTTTAATAATACTCCTTATAGATCATTCTTTCCCTCCGATTCGTGATCAATATAATTTGTTGATCCTTTCGTTTCAACAAAGTGTAAAGGTTGTGTAGAAATATTATTCTCCTCCCTATTTTCTTCTTTTGGTCAAATGCTTTTGAGGATCATAATAAATTATTTTTCTCATGTATTAACATCTCTTTTGTCTTGTATTGTTGAAGGGTCGATTGATACCAACCCGAGAGACAATTAAATGTTAGGATTTAAATCGCTAATCTGAGAGATTATTTTTAAGGGTAATAGTTAATGGGAAAATCAATATCAACCATCGTATCAATCTTAATTACGATTGTTATTAACATAAGATTGCTATTGTTGATTGAATAGGTAATCTAATTGTTAGATCCACGTGTGGGTGTTCTTGGTGATTTGTTGCACATCAGATCTCTGATCAGGTGTGGTTTTTAATATTAAACAAAAATAAATCTATTTTTTATATACTTAAAATTATTATTATTTAAATTATGATTAAATGAGGATACTTTAAGTATCCATAATGAGAGATAAAACCCATTGTTATGGAATATGTCAAGTAAGTGATTTGAAACCATTGATTTTGGTGATATGTATGATGTGTGATTTGTTTACTATTAATGATATGAAAATAATGAAAAATCTCATTCTCGTGTATGTGTTATTATGGCGTAGTGATTTTGCATGATTACTGTAATGTGACATTTTGATATGTTATGATGATATATGATTTGCATGTTAAAACATGCCTATGTGATTTTATGTGATAAGTGATATAATGAGAATGTCTCACATGCCAAAGTGAAAAATTATTATTTTAAAGTGAAAAAGTAATTTTATGCCCATATCACATATATGGGATGGGATATGTGAAAGGTGAAAGAAGTGACAGTTTATCTGCAAAAGTGATGGCTTGTCCATAATATTACAAAGTGACAGTTTATCTACAAAAGTGGTGGCTTGTTCACAATATTATTAAGTGACAGTTTATCTATGTTACTATAACACTGTTCACAAATTGGAGTTTTTGGATGGAAGAGTTCTAGGGAACTCGATTTTGATGTGTAACGGTGATGAGTAGGATGCTTTAAATAAATATGCATAACTATTTTTATAAAAATCACATTGCCATGATCATGGGCACAAAGTGAATTGTTTACTTTGAATGATGATTATGTGCTTATTGTTATTTAATTTGTTGTAAGATTCTATGGAATTAAACTACATAAATTCACTATATATTTTGATTTGTTAACTAAATTTCTGCTTATTACTTGAGTTAAGACTCACACTAAGCTTTATAGCTCACAACCCCTTTAGTTTTTTGATTTTACAGATAACCCCGAGGTTAGGATTCGATGACGACATTTGGAGGAGTTTCTCAGAATTCTTTTTAAATTAAAGTAATTAAATTTTATTTTGATATTTTGGGTTTGTAATAAGTTTGAGTATGAATTGTGGCATGAGATTTTATTTTGGGGATTTTTCATTTTGATTTGCATAAATTGCTTGCATGACATTAAGTTTTAAAAAGTACATAAATTAGTATTTGATAAGATTTAGCTTGAAATTCAATTTTTAAAAATAGAATCTTTCAATAACACATTTTCGCTGCATTTCTAAAAAAATGAGTTTTTAATAAAATTGAACTTAGTTTTCAAAATTATTAATGTTTACAAATGAGTTTTCTAAAGCCATTTATTTATGAAGTTAATATGTTTTTATTTTCGAAATAATGACGAATAACCAAGTTCTCTAAATTTTGAATAAAAAGACAAATGATTTGAAGTATTATTGAAAATTCAAAATAGTTTTGAATAAATTATTGAATGTTTACAATTGAGCTATTATTTATTTCGATTCTTGAAATTCGAACTGTTTTTACAAAATTAAAATAATAGCTTTATTTCATTTGTTTTGAATTGATAAGCCAATAGTTTTAAAATATTATTTTTGAAATTACAAAAGTTTTTCTTGATCATTCCGGTGGTCAATGTAGTTTTTAGAATTCAGCCATAACGACTAGGTCGAGTTTGAGGTGTTACACCGTCAAAAAGATTTTGTCAGTTCCTTAGCTTCTCAGGTAATTGCCTATTTTTGATAGACCCTCGCCACTATCCATTATCTTCTGGATGACAAACTTGGAATCCCTTTCTAACAGCACTGATCAATGGAAACCCAACTCAAGCGTAAACTAAAGGCCATGGACAATAGCTAAAGCTTCAACGGCAAACAACGAAGGCACCCAACTGGAAAGTCTACTACAAGCCTCTAGTGTTTGACCCCGTTCATCGTGGATAATGACCTACGAACATGTTTTTTTTGTTGTTCAAGGACATACCCTACATCTACGTGTTGGAACTTTGAGGCATATTATTTATGGGTAAATTGGAGTTTTTAAATATTAAATTTTATTATCATATTCTACTCCCTGAGACCTTTAAAATGATATATAATTTGCTCAAAATGGTTGAATAATGAATGAGAAATTAAAGCTTAAAGTAAGCTACATGCAAATATTGTTGAGGGAAAATGTTGCTTAAAACCTCATATCCCACATTGTTAAAAGTATGGTATATGGGAAGGGTTTATAAGCTAAAAGGAATATGTTGGTTAGTAAATAACTAAACCAAAGCTCTCCATAAAGGGGGTGCTGATCAAACCAAAATGGGTTAGGGGCGCACTCATACGACGTGGACTGTAACACCCTAAGTTAAGTGTTAAGGACTTCATTGTGAAAATTATGAATTAAGGGTTAAGTTAAGTTGTAAATTTGAGAAGCTGGGGGGGATTTAATTGTATTGTAAGAATCAAATTTGTGGGTCAATTTGAATATTTTTGACTTAATCGTGTTAGTGTGAAAGGTTAGGGGTCGTTTTGAGAACCCAATAGTAGGTTAAGGACTTCTGTGTAATTATTCCTTTTTTTGGATATAAAACCCTCCTTTTCACCTTAGTGGACTTTTCTTCTTTCTTTTGTTTTTGTTGCTGCAGATTTTTTTCCCCTAAAACTCCTCCCTCTCCTTTTCTCTACAAGTCCGATGAGCTAGTCCTCGCCATTCGTGCATGTCACACCCACATCGTTGCAACCTCTATTCCTCGTGAGAAAAACCCTCTCACAAATTTTCATTTTTTCACCGTCATGTGGGAGAACGAGATGCAACAACGGATCAGGTCTTTAGTGTTCCACTCGTTCGTCACCTTTATTCATCGTACTTGATCTATTGCACTGTGATTTGTAACTTTGGTGAGTGATTCGTGAGTAATGGAGGATTTGATTGGCTATTATTGGTGTTTTTCTTGGTAGTTGAGCACCGTGCATGGTGGTGGTAGGTTGGTGGTTACCGATAGGGGTGTTAAAACCCTAATGGCTCCTTGTGACATTATGTAAAGTGGTCTAAACTCTTACCTAAGCCTAAACTACCAGCCAACCTAACCAAAACCCCTTTGAACCTAACCCAAACCTTTTGACCAAAACCAAATGAACCAAGCCTGATCGGCCCAACTCGAACCCGTTGATCGTTGACCATTGGCAATTGACCGTTGACTGTTGACTTTTTGGGTTGACCGTTGACTTTTTTCGAGAAACCCTACCTTACTATTTTCGATGTCCTGAGTTCGTTTTCACTGTCTATTTTGTCAAATTCAAACCCGAAAGCCTCATTTTGATTATTTTATTTTTAATTTTGTATCTAGAGTTATTCAAAGATTTAATTTGGGAAATCTAATGTGAGATATTTGTGTTTAGGTAATCACGACTCCGAGGCTGACGATTTACCTCCTCCTCCACCAATGCAACCTACTTCTGTACCAGTTTCGAGAGTTACACGTGAGTTATTCTAGTTGAGTTTGTGTTTAAGTGGTGGCTAGGAATAATATTAATATTTAGTTGTGTTTGTAAAATCTAATCCTGTTAGATCGGGTACTCGATCAGTGCGTGGTGGATAATCTCCTCAACGTTAATATTTCTACTTCCTAGAGGTGTGTTTCTAACTGTAACATAACCTATTGTATGAGATGATGTGTCATATGTGAATATACGTTGAATTGAGGTATATTGTATTGTGATGATTATGTTGTAATGTAGAGATGGTATGATTGAGGTTGAGCTGTGTAAATCATGTTGGTATTGTCATGCATATATACAAAACGTGTGGCTGAATAAAATTATTGTGATTATACTACTGTGCAATGTGATTTGTGAGAAATAATATGAGATTGAGATTGAGACTAAAATTGAGATATTCATGTAATCATACCACTGTGTGTTCATGGGTTGGGATTGTATGGTGGAAGACGTGGATATCACCCTTTTAAATGGCTGATATTAAAACCACACCACGATTGGTGATGATTGGTTAGGAAAGGGTTCTGGGGAACCCTTTCACTGTATTGGTGTGTTGGAGTATGGGTGCACTACATTTTGCATGTGTTTGCAAACATGATTTGTGGTTACTTTTTGTGTTATAAATTATTGTGATGTTATATACTAGGTTGTATGTACTTTACAGACACACTAGGCTTTATAGCTCATTTCCCTACAATTTCTTTTACAGATACTCGAGAAATAGGTGACTTGGTACCCGGAGGCATAATTATAAATTTATTTTATTTTACCTTTTATTTTATTTTTGGTTTTCATCATACTTTGTTGATTATTATTTTATTTGGTTGTAAGTAGATTTTAAGTTTGAGGATTTTGGTATTTATTTTGGAAGATAATTATTTTATTTTAATTATAGAATATATATATGAATGTATGTGAATGATTGTGGACTGTCGAATTGCGTGTGGGTATAATTACGTAAATAACTTTTTGGATCCGATTATATATCTTGGGCCAAGTAAAAGGGGTTACATTTAGTGGTATTAGAGCTGAGTTCAACCCACAAACTATGAGGTTTTAACAGCTCAATTTTTAATGGTGTCGAAAATAATGATTTTGAAATCACAAATCCGACGAGTTGAGTCGTAAATCTATTTATTTTAATATTTATAGTGTTATATGCATCGTATTAAATTTTGGTTCAACAATTTTATTGACTGGATAGTTAATTGAATAGAAAGGACTAAATCGTAATAGGTGCAAAAGTAGAGTTGATAATTGGAAGGACCAAATGAGCAAATGGACCTAAGATACTTTAGTTGGTGGATTAGCATGATATATATTGGTTATAAATAGGTTTAATTAATATTTAAAAATGGTTAATTAAAGCTTAATGATGAAAGTCTCAATATTTACAAAATTACCATTGACTATATATATAAATTAAAATAGAAAAAAATAGAGAAATTCATTATTTCTTCATCTTCTCCACGACAAGAAGGGAAAAAACTAAGGGTTTATACATTCAATATTTAAGCTTTGATTTGAGTAAGTAAACCTTGATCGTTTTTAGTAATTTTTATGTTTTAGAGTTTGTATTAGTTTAATCTAGCTTATGCAAGGACCAATTTGTAAATTTGTCAAATCTTATGAAACTTGCCATTGTTGAAAATGTTTTTTTTAAAGCTTTTGAAATATTTGAGTGTTTGATGCTTGGGTTAAATCTTTTTGTGAAAGGATTTTTGATGAAATTAGGGTTTAAGGACCAAAATGTGAAAGTGATGAAATTAAAAGTATTGTTGCGAAAATAAATGTGTGAAGAGGTTGGATAGACACCTTAGAGAATTCGACTATGGTTGGTTGTTGTGTGAGAGAATGGTTATTTTGTGTGTGTTGTGTTGAAAGGACTAGATTGAATAAAAGGAAACTATTAGGAGTAAAATCATAATTTTCCAAAAAAGGACTAAATTGTGTTGAATGATTAAATTATGTGACTTAATGTGAGAATTGAATGATTTGTGAATGTAGACTACGATCGTGCTACAGACCGCGGAAAAAGAGAAATTGGTGGATTAGTCCTTGAAGTCTTTTCCAAACTGCAATCCAGTCCTATAAGTTCGTAATGTAAATGTACTTAATATTTCTTATATATAATTTGTCAATGTTCAGCAGAAAGGAATCATTTGGTATTAAAGATGATCGAAGAATTCAGACAAAAAGATAGTACCACCTGTGTTACGAGTACTAAATAACTCGTGTGAGCAGCATCGTGACTTGGAAAAGAGATATGGATCTTACATGGATTACAGGTCTTACGATGGCTGGGACTTATACTTTATGCGTACTCCCGACAGCTCATGTGAGTAGCATTGTTAGGAAATAGTTTATAGTATAGGCAGACACCGTACTGATGGCTGGGGTATCGCATAGGTTGCGAGTCCTCGATAGCTCATGTGAGCAACATTCAGTACTGGTAACTGGAAGTTATGAACAAGAAAAGAAGTTATAAATAACTCAAAGAGCAATGGAACTATGTTGGCTCGATGGAGTCATTGTTGCTTATTACAATGTTTGGTAACTCCTTAGACTATCGAACTTACTAAGCTATGAAGCTTACCACAGTTATTGTTGTTGATCGCTTTCTGACTAAAGATCGGATCATCGTCATCTCTTTGAAGTCACACTATCGCGAAATTTGTCGATAGTTTTTGCATCACTCGGTCTTATGACATGTACTAGTATGATATTAACCTTTGATGTTGCACTAAAGATGTTTAAATCTTACTATATTGAATGTGAATATGCATGAAGTACAATTTAGATGTTTAAGCTTAAGATGCTTGTAAAGACTTAGAAGTTATGTATATTGTGTGATGACCTAATACATAACTTGTGTTGGATGTGTTTGAGATGTTAAACTTGTGTCTTAGCATAATTCTTGAGATTTTGCATACTTGTTTTAATAGAACTTGTGCATGTATCGGTAGAAGTACAGGGTAGGAGAGAAGTTGTTCTCTAACTTGAGTTGTATCGGTAGTTGAACAACAAGTATCAGTAGTTTTTAGCATTGATGCATCGGTAGTTTGTATGCATATATCGGTGGAAGTGGAAGTGCAAGGTGAGAATTTTTACTCTCTGGAGTTTTTGGTATCAGTAGATGCATGACTTATATCGGTAGAAATCATACTTGTATCGGTAGAGCTAGCACAAGTATAGGTAGAAATCTGTAAAATTTCTAAATTGTTTACTAACTTAACTACTACCGATACCTGACCATCAGGTATCGGTAGAGAAGTCTTCTAAAATATTGAAAATGTCATTTTTACCTTGTCAAAATTGTGTTATGATTAAATATTGATATATAATGTGAGAAGTGAATTTCTTATTGAATAAAGATGAAAATATTAGGATATTTTAATAGATGAACAGTGTTAAATGAATAGAAAACACTGAAATCCTAACCGACGATGATATTCGAGATTTGGGTGTTACATTAATGGTATCAGAGCTTTCGATTTAGTCATTTTTTGGATAGTTATGAATGTATTAAATGATTTCGTAGTAGATGCCATATGAACCTATGATAGTGTGATATAGATGGATCTGGTCTAACCATAATTTTTACAGATAAAGGTAAAGATGCCTGAATCTAAAAGACATGAGACTAATAAAGTTAACAGCAATGACCCGACAAGTGATTCTGGGGCTAGTCACGGGGCCTCTATCTTACAAATGACTAAAAGCGAAGTTAAGAACATGTTCTTTGGCTTAATGGGACAGTGGTTCTCAGAATTTATGCAGAATAATCGAATGGTGCCACCTCCTCCACCCCCAACTACACAGCCTACTGCTCGACCGACGACACCTCCTATAATGCCTTTACCTCCTCCATGATTAAACAGAGGCATCGTATTTCGACAGATAAGGTAAAAAAATATGGGGCAGAGGAATTTCGCAGAAATGCTGAGGATGATTCATCCAGGGTTGAGTATTGGTTGGAAAGCACCTTGAGGGTATTAAATGAAATGACTTGTCTACCCGAAGGTTTTGTGAGGTGTGTCGTTTCATTTCTAAAAGATGAAGCTTATAATTGGTGGACAATGATCGTAACATTGGTACCAGAAAACAAAGTTACTTGGAAATTTTTCCAGATGAAGTTTAAAAAGAAGTATGTCAGTAAGAGATGTCCGGATAAGAAGAAGAAAGAATTCCTAAAGTTGAGACAGGGAAATAAGACTATGGCAGAATACGAACGGGAGTTTGTATTTCTCAGTAAGTATACACGGGAGATCGTACCCGCTGATGAGGCTATGTGTGTCTATTTTGAAGACAGTTTGAGTGATAAGATAAAGATGATGGTGAGTGGTTTAAAAATTTAGCCATTTGTCATTTTGGCAGACAGAGCACAGAAAATGGAAGAAGTATACAACCAGAAGAGAAAGAGAGAGAAGAGACTTCGAGATTTTAGGAAGAAGAAAAATCCTACCAGAACCTTTACAATGCCACCATCGAAGAAATTCAAAGACAGTGAAGTCCGAGGAGCAGTCTCTTCTGGCTTTCTAAGTAGAAGTCGATCGGGACCACCAAAATCCAGATTTAAAATTTGGCCGGCTGATAGTATAGCTAGTGTTCGTAACGTGCCAACACCGGTGTGCGAGCATTGCAAAAGAATCCATTCGAGTGAATGTCGATTAGTTAAAGGAGTCTGCTTTAGATGTGAAAATACTGATCATTTCATGCGACATTATCCGATGAACTCGGAAGCAAAGGAAGATCGGAGTGTTAACCCTCCTGTTACACCACAGAAAGGCAAGCGCTCAGGGCAGAGTAGCGGTGCAGGTGGAAATCGAAGTGAACAGAGAGATAGTGGGAGCAGGTCAGAAGCTCGAGCACCTGCATGGACTTATGCCATCCGAGCTAGAGAAGGGCTACCGCTCCTGATGTTGTGACTGGTATATTCTATCTTTTTAATGACAACGTATGTGCTTTGATTGACCCAAGGTCAACTCATTCATATATTTACGCTACCTTAGCTACTGATAAGAGATTGTTCGTTGAATCGATTGAATTTGATATGCAAGTCATAAACCCATTGGGTCATTGTCATTGTTAACTTGGTATGTCGTAAATATCCACTGAGAGTTTAGGGTTGTGAATTTTCTACGATCTAATGCTATTTCCATTCACCAAGTTTGATGTGATCTTGGGTATAGATTGGTTATCTGAGCATGATGCGAGAGTAAATTGCAAGCAAAGACAGATTAGTTTGAAATGTTCGATAAGTGAGGTAATTACAGTGGAGTCCGGTAGATTGAATAGTGAAACTAGAGTGATTTCGGCTATTTCAGCACAGAAGATGATTCATGGATGCTGTAGAGCATTCCTGGCATACATACTTGATACTCGGGGCTCGAGAATAGAATTGGATCAGGTACTAGTTGTTTAAGAGTATACAGATGTGTTTCAGAAAGAACTACCGAGTTTACCGCCAGTTAGAGAGGTAGAGTTCGATAATGATTTACTACCTAGTACCGCTTCGATCTTTATTCCACCGTACAGAATGGCGTCGATCGAATAGAAAGAGTTAAAATCTCAACTGCAAGAATTTTTAGACAGAGGGTTCATACAACCCAGTGTATCACCTTGGGGTGCGCCCGTATTATTCATGAAAAAGAAGGATGGCTCGATGCGGATGTGTATAGGTTCAGACAGCTAAATAGGGTGATGATCAAGAACAAATACCCTTTGCCTCAGATTTGATGAATTATTTGATTAGCTAAAAGGTGCAACCGTAATCTTCAAAATAGACCTTCGGTCAGGGTACTATCAGATGCGGGTAAAATATTGTGATATTATGAAAAAAAACATTCAGAGCTTGGTATGGTTATTATGAGTTTTTGGTTATGCCGTTCGGATTGACCAACGCCTCCATAGCATTTATAGACCTGATGAACAAAATATTTCAGCCCCAGTTGGACAGATTTGTGGTGTTGATTGATGACATATTGATTTACTCTAAGACAGAATTAAAGCATACTCAGTATTTAAGAGAGGTGTTATGAATTTTGCGAGAAAAGCAGTTATATGCAAAATTTAGTAAATGTGAATTCTGGCTTTGAGAGGTTAGATTTTTAGGTCATGTGGTATCATCAGATGAAATCTATGTTAATCCAAGCAAGGTCTCATCTATCCTTGATTGGAAAGTACCAAAGAATGTTTCCGAGGTACGGAGTTTCTTGAGGTTAGTAGGTTATTACTGCAGGTTTGTAAGAGAATTATTCATCATAGTATTGCCGATGACGAAACTGTTATAGAAAAATATTTCGTTCGTGTGGTCCGAAAAGTGTCAGCGAAGTTTCGACCACTTGAAAAAGTTATTAACTGAAGCTTCAATCTTGACGCAGCCAGAGTCAGGAAAAGAGTTTGTTGGTTACAGCGACGTGTCTTTAAGCGGATTAGGTTGTGTTTTGATGTAAGATGGGAAAGTAGTAGCGTATACTTCCCGATAGTTAAAAACCGCATGAAAAGAATTATCCGACTCATGATCTGGCATCTTTGCATTAAAGATTTGGCGTCACTACCTTTTCAGGGAGAGATGTCATGTATTTACTGATCACAAGAGCTTGAGATATCTGACAACACAGAAGGAGTTGAATCTGCGACAGCGTAGATGGTTGGAGCTGTTAAAAGATTATGACCTTGTGATCGATTATCATCTAGGTAAGGCCAATGTTATTGCTGATGCCCTGAGTCAGAAATTGATGTTTACTTTGGGAGCAATGAATGCCCACTTGTCATTGGAACATGATGGTTCTATCACCGTAAAGCTTAGGGCGAGACCGTTATTTCTATAACAAATTCAGGAATCTTAGAAAAATGACCCAAAGCTCATGGCAAAAAGGGAACAGATGTAGAATGATGCCACCACATGGTTTACAGTAGATTCGGAAGGTATGTTGTATTTTAGTACTGCATATCATCCGTAAACGAATGGTCAGTCAGAGCGAGTGATATAGATTCTCGAAGATATGCTACAATGTTGTATACTTGAGTTTAAGGGAAACTGGGAGAAATATTTGCCGTTGGTAGAGTTTGCATATAATAACAGCCATCAGTCCAGCATTAAAATGTCACCGTTTGAAGTATTATACGGTCAAAAATATAGAACACCTTTGTACTGGGCAGAATTGAGCGAGCCTAAGTTGATTGGAACCAACTCAGTTCATGAGACTGAGGATAAAGTGCGGGCAATTTGTGATTGTTTGAAAGCAGCATCTAACCGACAGAAGTCTTACGTAGATCTTAAGAAAAAAGATATAGAATTTACTGTAGGAGACTGAGTCTTCCTAAGAGTTTCACCTTGGAAAAAGGGAAAGTTGAGTCCACAGTTCATCGGGCCGTATGAAGTTATCGAACGAGTTGGTCCTATGGCATATAAGTTGGCTTTACAACCAGAACTAGAGAATATTCATAATGTATTTCATGTTTCGATGCTGAGATGGTACAGATCAGATCCTTTTCATGTGATTACACCCACAGAAGTTGAGATTCAGTCGGATTTGTTGTATTAAGAAGAACCGGTTAGAATACTGACTCGCGAAGTAAAAGAACTGAGGAACAAGAGAGTACCGTTGGTGAAAGTATTGTGGAATCGTCATGGGTTAGAGGAAGCCACTTGGGAGACAGAGGCTTCGATGAGATCACAATACCCTAACCTATTTACTGGTAAGAAATTTCGGGACAAAATTTCCTTAAGGGGATGAGAGTTATAACAGCCCGATTTTCAGTGGTGTCAGATACAGTGATTTCAAAATCACAAAATTAGACGAGTTGAGTCGTAAATTTATTTATTTTAATATTTATGGTGTTATATGCATCGTATTAGATTTTGGTTCAGAAATTTAACTAATTGGATAGTTAATTGAATAGAAAGGACTAAATCGTAATAGGTGCAAAAGTAAAGTTGATAATTGGAAGGGCCAAATAAGAAAATGGACCTAAGATACTTTAGTGTGGTGGATTAGCATGATATATTGGTTATAAATATGTTTAATTAAGATTTAAAAATGGTTAATTAAAGCTTAATGATGAAAATCTCAATATTTACAAAATTACCATTGACTATATATATAAATTAAAATAGAAAAAAACGGAAAAAACGGAGAAATTCATTATTTCTTCATCTTCTCCATAGCAAGAAGGGAAAAAGCTAGGGTTTACATATTTAATCTTTAAGCTTTAATTTGAGTAAGTAAACCTTGATCGTTTTTAGAAATTTTTATGTTTTTGAGTCCGTGTTAGTTTAATCTAGTTTATGCAATGACCAATTTGTGAATCTGTCAAATCTTATTAAACTTGCCATTGCTGAAAATGCTTGTTCTTGAAACCTTTTTGAAATATTTAAGTGTTTGATGCTTGGGTTAAATCTTTTTGTAAAAGAATTTTTGATGAAATTAGGGTTTAAGGACCAAAATTTGAAAGTGATGAAATTACAAGTATTGTTGTGAAAATAAATGTTTGAAGAGGTTGGATAGATACCCTAGAGAATTCAGCTATGGTTGGTTGTATGAGACAATGGTTATTTTGCATGTTTTGTGTTGAAAGACTAGATTGAATAAAAGGAAACTATTAGGGGTAAAATTATAATTTTCCCAAAAAAGAATAAATTGTGTTGAATGATTAAATTATGTGACTTAATGTGAGAATTGAATGATTTGTGAAAGTAGACTATGATCGCACTACAGACCGTAGAAAAGAGAAATTGATGGATTAGTCCCTGAAGTCTTTTCCAAACAGCAATCCAATCCGATAAGTTCGTAATGTAAATGTACTTAATATTTCTTATATATAATTTGTCAATGTTCAGCAAAAAGGAAGCATTTGGTATTGAAGATGATCGAAGAATTCAGATGAAAAATATAGTAGGCTTTATGCCGTTGAAATAGTACCGACGCGATGGCTGGGGTACAGCATGTGTTACGAGTCCTCGATAGCTCGTGTGAGCAGTATCGTGACACGAAAAAGAGATATGGATTCTACATGGATTATAGGTCCTATGATGGTTGGGACTTATGCTTTATGCATACTCGCAATAGCTCGTGTGAGCAACATCGTTAGGAAACAGTTTACAATACAGATAAACACCAAACCAATTACTGGGGTACCGTATAGGTTACGAGTCCTCGACAGCTCGTGTGAACAGCATCGGGTGCTGGTAACTGAAAGTTATGAACAGAAAGAGAAGTTGTAAATAACTCAAAGAGCAATGGAATTATGTTGGCTCGATGGAGTCATTGTTGCTTATTACAATGTTTGATAACTCCTTAGACTATTGAACTTACTAAGCTATGAAGCTTACCATAGTTATTGTTGTTGTTTTGTAGATCGTTTGCTGACTGAAGATCGGATCATCGTCATCTCTTTGAAGTCACACTATCCTGGAGTTTGTCAGTAGTTTTTGCATCACTCGGTCTTATGGCATGTACTAGGATGATATTAACCTTGGATGTTGCACTAAAGATGTTGAAATCTTATTATATTGAATGTGTATATGCATGAAGTACAATTTAGATGTTTAAGCTTAAGATGCTTGTAAAGACTTAGAAGTTATGTATGTTGTGTGATGACCTAATACATAACTTGTGTTGGATGTGTTTGAGATGTTAAACTTGTGTCTTCGCATAATTCTTGAAATTCTGCATACTTGTTTCGGTAGAACTTATGCATGTATCGGTATAAGTACAGGGTATGAGAGAGGTTGGTCTCTGACTTAAGTTATATCGGTAGTTGAATTACAAGTATCGGTAGCTTTTAGCATTAATGTATCGGTAGTTTGTATGCATATATCGGTAGAAGTTGTAGGGTAAGAATTTTTGCTCTCTGGAGTTTTTGGTACCGGTAGATGTATGACTTGCATCGGTAGAAATCATACTTGTATCGGTAGAGTTAGCACAAGTATTGGTGGAAATATGCACAATTTCTAAATTGTTTACTGACTTAACTACTACGATACTTGACCATCAAGTACCGGTAGAAGTCTCCTAAAATATTGGAAATGTCATTTTTACCTTTGTCGAAATTGTGTTATGATTAAATACTGATATATAATGTGAGAAGTGAATTTCTTATTGAATAAAGATGAAATATTATGATATTTTAAAAGATAAACAGTGTTAAATAAATAAAAAACATCGGAATCCTAATCGGTGACAGAGTTCGGGATTTGGGTGTTTATAGAGGCTCTTTAAACATGGTTTAAAAAGTTTTAGGGTTAAATGAGGATTTTTAAATAAATTAATATGTTATAAAATAATTTTTGTTTTTGTTGTATAAATATAAAAAAATTATGATTTATTCTAAATCCCCGGTACCAATTCTTACATTGACTCTACTCCTGTACTTGAGCCTGAGGTGAATGTGGATGAATTGCCTCATGTTGAAGAGGATGAGCTGCCCGTAGGTATTGAAGGTCAGCATGCCGCTGGGGGAGACTTACCTGCTGAGCAAGCTCTTGTTGAGGATGTGACTGATACTGGGGATAGTGAGATCGTGGAGTTGCATAGTATTACGGTTAATCAAGAATTATTAAGATTACTCCATGGATCTGCTAGGGGTCAGTCTGAGGGTCCAATGAGGCCCATTTTTATCGATTTTATAGCTGTTGGGATGAAGTTGTTTGAGGGTAGGACTGGTATGAATCCTTCTGTTGCTGAGTATTAGTTGAATGATCTTCCGAGATCGTTTGTGGACATGAACTATCCTGCTGGGCAAAAGGTTAGGACTGTTGTTTCATTACTGAAGGGTGATGCTTAAAATTGGTGAGATACTGTGGAAGAGTCTACTCCTGCTGGTCAGATTACTTGGGATTATTTTAGAGAGGTGTTCTAGGATCGCTATATGGGTGAGAAGTTTCTTGATAAGTGTAGGGATGACTTCATGAATTTAAGGCAGGGAGACATGTCTGTTAATGATTATGAGATTGAGTTCCTGAGGCTGATCCACTATGCATTTGCGCTAGTTACTAATAAGAAAGAGAAGTGTGATTGGTTTAGGAAGGGACTGCGACACTCACTTCAGGCTGGGGTTAATATGCATCATGATAGAGTATTCAGTGATTTGGTTAGTCGAGCAAGATCCACTGAGAGTCTGGAGGCTCGTACAAAGGCTTAGAGGGCTCAAGATAGGGAGCGTAGTAAGAAGTCAACAAGTGCACCAGTTCAGCCTGTTTCTGGTGGTCTTTCAATTAAAAGGCCTAGGGAGGAGGCAGTTCAGCCTAGTTATTCGAGGGTGAGGCCTATGGTTTCGGCAGCTCCTATAGGTAGTGTTGGTGGTTCTACTGGTCCTCGTCCTTTGCATATCTATTCTTATTGCAATAAAAGATATGGAGGTGAGTGTTGGAGGAAGATTGGGGCATGTTTTAGGTGCAGTTCACAGGAGCACTTCTTTAGAGATTGTCCTCATCCTCCTACTGGTTCATTTGTGCAAAGTCAGTCTCAAGCTTCAATTCAGGCTCCTGTTGGGGGTAGAGGACAAGTTAGACCAACTACTTTGGGTTTAACTACTAGAGGTAGGTCGGTTCAGAATGGTGGAGTAGCTAGATTTGAGACGAGACGGTCTGGGTTAATTTATCCGACTAGAAGGCATGAGGGTCGTGATGAGCCTGAGTCATAACGGGTACTTTTTCCATTCACTCTATCCTTTATTTTGCTTTACTTGATAATGGTTCGACGCATTCTTATGTGGCTAGTACGGTATCTTGGGGTCTTAAGATTTCTATTGAAAATGTTGAGTCTGCAGTCACTGTTCAAAGTCCTGTAGGTATTTCTGTTGATGTTAATAAGATATATCGCAATTGTCCTCTAAAGATTCAAGGGGAAGTCTTTCCTGTCAATTTATTGGAGTTAGCATTCAGTGAGTTTGATCTTATACTTGGAATGGATTGGCTTTCTAAGCGTCGAGTTAATTTGAATTGTGAAAAAAAAGAGGGAAACTTTGAGAACTTTTGATAACCGATAAATAACTCTAATTGGTGAACGTAGAGGGTTTCTGTCTAATGTGATCTCAGCCTTTAAAGCCGAAAAGATGATTAGAAAGGTGTTAATGGCTTATCTGGCTTACATCCTAAATCCAAGGCAATCAGATTTTGGGATCAAAAAGATTCGAGTAGTGAGGGATTTCCTTGATGTATTTCTAGGACAGTTGCCTAATGTGCTACTTAAACGTGATGAGGTTGAGTTTGGCATTGAGGTCTATCCTGGTACGACTCCTGTGTCCATGGCACCTTATCGAATAACACTTAAGGAACTCAATGAATTAAAGATATAGTTACAAGAGCTGTTGGATAGGGGTTTTATTCGACCTAGTGTTTCACTTTGAGGAGCACCAGTTTTGTTTGTAAAGAAAAAAGATGGGACACTTCGATTTTGCATTGATTATCGAAAGTTGAATAAACTGACGATTAAGAATAAATACCCCTTGCCTCGTATTGATGACCTATCTGATCAGTTTCGAGGAGCTACTCTGTTTTCTAAGATAGACATGAGATTTGGGTATTATCAGTTTAAGGTGAAAGATTCTGATATGTTCAAGACAGCTTTTTGAACTCGTTATGGGCACTATGAGTTTTTGGTGATGCCTTTTGGGTTAACTAATGCTCATGTTTCTTTTATGAACATGATGAATAGGGTGTTTCAACCCTACTTGGATCAGTTTATGGTGGTGTTTATTGATGATATCTTGGTTTACTCTAAGTTTGAGGCTGAGCATGAGAAGCATGTTAGAATTGTTAAATAAATCTTAAGAGAGAAGCAGGTTTATGCTAAGTTCAGCAAGTGTGAATTTTGGCTTTCAGAGGTTATGTTTTGGGGCATTTAGTTTCTGCTGAGGGTATTTATGTGGATCCCAATAAGATTGAGGCTATTATGGGCTGAAAGCAACCTAAGAATTCCTGAGATTCGTAGTTTCTTGGGTTTAGCTAGCTATTATCAGAGGTTTGTTGAGGGTTTCTCAATTATTATGACACATTTGACTAAGTTTCTGAGAAAGAATGACTCTTTTGTTTGGACCGAGGCTCAAGAGTCTAGTTTCAAGAAGTTGAAGTCAGTGTTGACTCAAGCACCGGTTCTGATCCAACCTAAATCTGAGAAAACTTATACTGTTTACAATGATGCTTCTCACACGGGATTGGGATGTGTGTTATATAAGAGAGAAAGGTTGTGGCTTATGCGTCTCTTCAGTTAAAACCGTATGAGATTAATTACCCTACACATGATCTTGAACATGCTGCGGTAATCTTCGCTTTTAAAATTTGAAGACACTATCTCTATGGGGAGAAGTGTTACATCTTCACTGATCATAAGTGCTTAAAGTATCTGCTTACTCAGAAAGAGATTAATTTAAGACAACGTCAGGGTACATGGAATATGGGCTATTAATAACAGTGTCCTTCGAAAGTATTAAGATGGCTCCTTACGAGGCTTTGTATGGGCACAAGTGTCGCACTTC
This sequence comes from Gossypioides kirkii, assembly GCA_005610355.1. Lineage (NCBI taxonomy): Eukaryota > Viridiplantae > Streptophyta > Magnoliopsida > Malvales > Malvaceae > Gossypioides > Gossypioides kirkii. The sequence goes on from CP032248.1 coordinate 31,130,259, forward strand.
TATTGATTAGATTGAGTTGACAGAGCATCGGTTGTTGGGACCAGATATTGTTCAAGAGTCTAAGGAGACTTTTAGATTGATTCGTGAGAGGCTTAAGGCTGCTTTTGATAGGTAGAAATCTTATGTCTATCTAAAACGTCGGGATATTGAGTTTAATATGGGAGAGGAGGTATTCTTAAAAGTATCTCCATGCAAGAAGGTGCTTAAATTTGGACGGAAAGGCAAGTTGAGTCCTCATTTTATCGGTCCTTATCGGGTACTGCATCGAGTGGGATCGGTTGCCTATCAGCTTGAGTTACTACTTGAGTTTGAGCGGATCCATGATGTCTTTCATGTCTTTATGTTGAAGTGTTATCGATCGGACCTGTCTCATATTGTGTCTATTGAGGAGATCGAGATTCGTCTTGACTTGAGTTTTGAGGAAGAACCGATTGAAATTATTGCCCAAGATAATAAAGTTTTTAAGAGGAAGACTATTAAGATGGTTAAGGTCTTATGGCGCAACCATGGTTTTGAGGAGGCT